>OZ024731.1:4908279-6359668 GCA_964016875.1 Fallopia convolvulus | reverse complement strand
ACTCTTTGACCTCCCGGGCTTTTCTGATCATTCCCCAGCCATTCTCCAAACCAAGCCTGCCCCTTCTTCCCATGCCGCTCCTTTCCGGTTCTATAACACTTGGGTCCAACATGAAAATTTCCTCCCCACTGTTGAAGAAATTTGGAGATCTGACATCCCTGGGCAACCCATGTTTTGCATAATGCAAAAGCTCAAACTCCTCAAGAGGGCCCTTAAGAGATTCGATAGCATCAAGCTGGAAAACCTTACCACCCAAGTTCACCAATGCCGCCAAACCCTCTTCGGCATTCAATCTGAAATCCAAGACCACCCGTTTGACCCGGCACTCATTGATCTTGAGAACAATTCCCTTCTCGAACTCAACTCCAGCGCTCGGGCGCTCAAGGCCACCACCCTTCAACTTGCCAAGCTTAATTGGCTTAAATACTCTGATCAGTGCTCGTCCTATTTTTTTCAAAAGCATCCAAGCACGACGGAGCCTTTCCAAAATCCCTCGCCTCACAACCTCTGATAACAATCAAATTACGGATCCAAAAGCAATCTCCCAAGCCATTGTTGCCCATTATAAACAACTTCTTGGCCAACCTCAAACACTCTCCCCCTTCAATTACTCCTTTGCTCAAAAAGGGGCCATCCTGGATAGGCTTGCTGCCATTGATCTCACCATCGCTGCCCCTGCAAATGAAATTAAAGACGCCCTTTTCTCCATTGGAAACAACAAAGCTCCGGGGCCTGATGGCTTCGGATCCCTCTTCTTTAAAAGTTCCTAGAACATTGTGGGGCATGATATCATTGATGCCATCCAAGAGTTTTTCCATCATGGAAAGTTCCTAAGACAGATCAATCACACTCTCATCACTCTCGTGCCCAAAGTTAGTGACCCAACCTGCATTTCCAACTTCCGACCCATCTCTTGTAGCTCCACCATCTATAAAACCATCTCCAAGATCCTTGCCAACCGCCTCAAAAATACCCTTAATCACATCATTGACGGAAACCAAGGGGCTTTCATTGCCGGACGCTCGATTAGACACAATTCACTTCTATGTCAGGAACTCCTCAAGCATTACGGCCGATCCAATGTTTCGCCTCGATGCGCTATCAAAATCGATCTCAAAAGCGCGTTTGACACGGTCAGCCATAACTTCATCCTCAACGCTCTTAGTGCCTTCGGTTACCCGAGGAGATTCGTCAACTTTGTTAGCACTTGCATAACTACTGTTCATTACTCTATTAACATTAATGGCTCGCTTGAAGGGTTTTTTCAGGGACACCGTGGCCTCCGACAAGGTTGTCCTCTCTCGCCTTACCTCTTTGCCATTGCAATCGAATACCTCACTAGAATGGTCAAGACTGCCACCCTCAGCCCGGATTTCAATTTTCACCCGAAATGCGCCAAAGTAGGGCTCACGCACCTGTGTTATGCTGACGATCTTACCTTTTTCTGCCGTGGTGATGTCGAATCTGTTAGAATCATTAAAAATGCCTTGGACCTTTTTGGAGACATTTCTGGCCTAAGATGCAATAACTCCAAGTCTAGCATCTACATGGTAGGGGTCCCTCAACGCGAGCAAGATGAAATTGTCTCTCTTCTTGGCTTCAACAAGGGACAGCTTCCAATGATGTATCTTGGGCTCCCAATGGGATCCAAAAAACTCTCTCTCAGCGAATATAGCCCGCTCATCTCCAAAATCACAAGTCGAATTCAATCCTGGTATGCCAAAAACCTCTCTTACGCTGGACGTGTACAACTCCTCCAATTTGTTATCTTTAGCATGACCACTTATTGGTGTAGCGCACTTGTCTTGCCTATTTCGGTGGTTCACAAAATTGAGTCCATCATGAGAAATTTCTTATGGACTGGAAAGGAGAATGGGAGGCGGAATCTTGTGGCCTGGGATGAAATATGTAGGCCGAAAGAGAATGGGGGACTCAGATTCAAAGAATTGCTCTCCTGGAACAAAGCGTGTATTACTAGATCAATTTTTGAACTTGCAACTGGTGTTGATAGCTTGTGGCATTCATGGGTCAAGTCTTATCACCTCACCACTTCAACCATTTGGAGTCACGCAAGTAAATCCAATGACAGCTGGTGCTGGCGCACCATTATCGCCACAAAAGATGAGCTTATTGAGCAATGGAGGCCTGATCACCTACTCACAATCATGGAATCTACTGCCGGAAAGTTCTCCACCAAATCAGTATATAATGCTCTTCGTCATAATGGCCCTACTCTCAACTGGCCCGCTTGCATCTGGGGTGGGCTCCACGCCCCACGCCACAGCTTTATTACATGGCTAGCTGTCCTTAAACGGCTCCCTACCCTCTCAAAGCTCGAACAATGGGGCATCACCAATGATGCCACCTGCAAACTCTGTAACAGCTATGCGGAATCTGAAGATCATCTATGGAACAATTGTTCTTACACCAATTCTGTCCTCCAACGTGTTCATGGCTGGCTCCGAATTGGCCGCTCTTTTGACGACCTTACTTCTTGGCTCTCATGGCTTTCAACGGGCAGCAACAAAAACTCACTTGTCTATAAACTCCGCTGCAGCACCATCACTTCTTTTGTCTATCATACTTGGCGTGCGAGGAATGCAATCATCCACCAAAACTCCACCATCACGGTTGATCGGGAATGCAGTCGCCAGATCATCCAATCCATGAAACAGCGTACCCATGCGAATTGGACGAAGAACAATGAGGATCTAATCTCTTGGAGAAGCATCATAGGAAACTGATTTTGATTGCTCTCTCTCTTTTGTTTATGTGCCTGTGATGTTCTCTGTTATTAACTATAGGTCTCCTTGAGGCCATTTTTGACTGTACATTCCTTTCCCTTTTCAATATAACACCATCGTAAATTTTCGAAAAATAAAATAAAATTACAAATATATCCTAATCAATCTCACCTTTTACCCACTTTCTTAATTACCAATACTACTTTACACCCTCCTTAATAACCACAAAAATCATCCTTTTGGACAAACAAATCGGGACGGATGGAGTATTAGGAATTAAATTTCATGAACCTTATTGACATTTGTTATGAACTCAACTATATAATGACATGAACTAACAAAATATCATTTATTAATATATGATACAAAATAACAAGTATTGTGAAATAAATTTAATGAACCTTATTGACAATTGTTATGAACCTAACCATATAAGCATGAACCAATAGACCAAATTTTACTAACTAAAAGTTATGGACTGTGAGAATATTTATTATGAACATGTGTTTATAAAAACATGAACCAAATGAACAAATATCATGGAACTAAAAGATGTGGATCAAAATAAAAACTAGGATACGACTTAAAAGACATGAATTATAAGATAAACTATCATGAATCTAAGCATATAAAAACATCAACAAAAAAAGAACTACCAGAACCAGAAGACATAAACCGTACGAAGAGTTAGCTTATATGGATTTGAACCCACATCTATGTGCACATGCACATTGCTCTACCATTTGAGTTAATAAGCTACCAAATGACATGAAATATAAGATAAACTACTACGAATTAAAAGTCATGAACCATAAAATTATTATGAACCTAGCTTACAAAAACATGAACCAAAAGAACAAGTACCATGAATAAAAAATCAAAAAAGAAAATAATAACTATCATGAACTAAAAGACATGAATCATAAGATAAATTTTGATGAACCTAAGGTTATTCAAACATGAACCAATAGAAAAATTGTTGTAAATAAAAAAGCATGAAACAAAATTTATGAACCATAAGAAGAAATCATACGAACCTTACCTTAAGAAGTCATGAACCAAAAGAACAACCGATACGAACAAAAACATGATCATATCAAGAATTAGCCTATGTGAGATTTGAACCCACATCTATGTGCATATGCACATTGCTCTACCATTTGAGTTATAGGCTACCAAACACCAAATAACTTCAACATACTATTAGTAAACGTAGTACAAAGCATAAACCGTGAGAACACTGATTATGAACCTTAAGATAGAAAGTTATGAACCAACAAAAGTCATGGATCTTTGTTCATTTCTTCACAATAAGAGTTGGATCTATAATTTAGTATTCTCCAAGGCTAATTGAAAATATTAATAATATAGATTTCTACAAGTGACTGTCATTTAAATGCCAATGTTTTTCAAAAAAGGAAGAAAGATGTGCAAATGCCTTGCCCCAAACCCCTTGCCCCAAACCAACATTGAAGAAAATAAGGGTCATATTTTAAGGTTTTTGGGCTCACTCCCCCATTAAAAACCAAAATTGACACAAACAAATAACAAATCATGCGAGAACTACTCATGAAATTCCATAGTGGGAATGAATGCCACTACTCCCATCACAACAAGGCAAGTTCAGTTTGACTATGATTCTACATACTCAATATTTTGAACATATACATTAAATATTTCGAACCATAAAATCAGAGATCGCGAGCCCGATCGAGAAATTTCGAACCTAAACAATAAACACAATCAAATACAAACACCCATAAATCAACCATAAAACACCCATTAAAGCTCAATAAACATTTCTAATACTCAAAAACAAATCTTAGAACCCTTAAAAATCGAAATCAAACCTTAAAAAAATTATTTGTTTCGGCCTATTCATACCGGTTTTCTGATTGTCATTTACTTAACCTCTCGGTTGTACCAGCCTGTTCGGTAAACCGCAATCTTGCCTCATAAGAAAATACATAAAATTGATCCGTAACTCATCAACCTCAAATGTGGCTCCTAAGTCCTAGCTCAACTTAAGTAGATTTAGTCGCACAACCAGTCAACCACACCTCACACATAGCTGATCTCCCGTTTTCTCTAATCGCACACAACACCAAAAAAACCTTAATTACATCTATTACATATACATTAATGTATATGAGATTCCATCCATAAATCCATATATAAATAAAATCCTTTTTAAAACCGCCAAGATATTAATATACTATCTGTTTGGTTTCAAAATCATATAGGAATGATAAACTTATCATTGCATGGTTAATATTTCTTCAAATTTACCTAGAGTTTTTGTTTCAACTATGGAAAGAAGGGAACAAAATGCAAGATAAGATTGTGTATCTAACTTCACAGCTCCTTCCTCCTTCACACAAATTGACTTGTGCTAGCGTGTTTGATCCCACAAAATGAGGAACCACTCACTATATGAGATTTACATCAGGTTCACTATAAAGAGAAGTTTAGTACTACTTGGACCAATTTAAGCAATCTCATGTATACAAAATCAAACATCACATTAGAATAGTAGAGATATCAATGCAGGCGGAACAACTGCAATATGAATTACATGGCATCAAGAATTCTCAATTCCAGATCAACTAGAAGACCAATATGAAGAGTATTTATGATCAGACAGGAAAGTAGAAGCTTAATATACCAAGTCCAATTTCGTCACATGGTTCAATGCTCTATGCAAAAGAAAACTAAACATAGAAAAGCAAGTGACAAGCAATCTGAATCACAAACATCCTATAAGGAAGCCACTCTAAAATTAGATTGCCATTTCAGCCATTACGAACTATCTATTCTTCAGATAAACAAGTGCTTGAACTCCCCATTGGCCAATTGACAGAGCTGGTTGTACGCAAATGCATCTGAAACCAACCATGAAGCAAATCACAAATCAGTTCTCAGATGATAACGCAAGAAATAATCTCTCCACACAAACACACGCACATACAACAGATCACAAATAAAGTATATACAACTCTAAGCACAAACTTAAAGCATGTAAGAATCTAAAGGGGACAAGGGATTACATCGGTTGACTATAGGAAAGCAGTTTCAGCATGCTCTACTTTCGCCCACTACTACTAATTTTACCTAGAACAAATGATTTACAGAATTTCGAAGTGTTTCAAACTTGAAAATTGGTAATCTCAATTCAGTTCATAAAGTATCTTCATTCACTGACGAGGGAATCGCTATGTGCAAATTTCAAAGTCCGAAATTGGTAATCTCGATCTATATAGTACACAAATCGCAATACACAAGTTTCTTGCCCCCACTGCAATTCCGAAAGGGGAAAAACCCTAGATTTGGCACTATCTTAAAAATCAACACGGGAGTAGTTGCTACTCCAATTTATCATCCTGATCATGCCGATTTTACAGACAAACTATTCAATGAGCAAATCAAAACACACCAGGTAGAAGAATTTCATCATAAATAATTGGCTAGGAAAGCTAAATTAAACTGAAATTTTGTAACATACCGAAGGAATCACCAAAATTTGTACAGGTCTCAGCTCGAATCGACTGGTTGCTGTCCGCTATCCCGATAACTTCAACAAATCCACTGAGAGGAAGCGGAGACGATCCCTTGACGATGATCTGCTGGTCGTCGGTGGATTTTCCAACAATGGATCCGGCCTCTGATCGGACGACCTGAAGCACAGTACGAACCTTTCGGTCAACGAATTGACGGAGAAGACCGCCATTAACGAAAACTGCAGGGTTTGAGGTGTCCATTGCAAGCTAAGGGAGAAGCGGGAGAGTCGAAAGGTTTTCGGAAACCTAGAAGGCAGGGCAAATGGAAGTATACGGAAAACTGCACAACTGGTGGTATATAAAAAGCAAATGGGCGGTAAAATATTACGTGGAATTTTCCTTTCCCGCCTGCTTGAATTTTCCTTTTTTTTTTAATAAAGAAAAAAACTAGTTTTTCACCTCAGGTTTTCTGTCTTGAATTCATTTCCAATTTTTAAGCTGCCGCTGGTGATGGCTTTTGATTCTGCTATGATCAGGAAACACATTGTTTACCGCCAAAATCAGTTCAAATCCAAACCCTTCTTCTCCACTTTAGCAAACGCAAGCTTCGTTCAATGGAACGAACAGTTGAAAGAACTCTCGAAATCCAACCGTTACAAGGACTCTCTACTTCTCTACCTCCAGATGATCAAATCAGGGCAAACTCCCAACGCCTTCACCTTCCCCTTCGTTCTCAAGTCCTGCGCATCTCTCTCTTTGATATTCGCCGGCCAACAGCTTCATTCTCAGGTCCTTAAAACGGGCAACTGCCAGGATACGTTTGTCAAGACTTCTCTGATCTCGCTCTATGCTAAATGCCTCATGATGGAGCGTGCACGCAAGGTGTTCGATGAAAGTCCTGTTCCACTTCAGCCCACAGTTTGTTTCAATGCTTTGATTGCTGGTTACACGCTGAATTCTAGGGTTGATGAGTCGGTTCTGGTGTTCTGTATGATGAGATTTGTGGGGGTGTGGTTTGATGCTGTGACTATGGTTGGTTTGGTACCCGCTTGTACTATGCCGTCTCAGCTAAGGCTTGGGATGTCTCTACATGGATGTAATGTGAGGTGTGGATTGGTTCATGATGTGGCTGTGGCGAATGCTCTGCTCACCATGTACATAAGGTGTGGGTGTGTTGAGTTCGCAAGCCAACTGTTCGATGAAATGCCTAAGAGAGCTTTAATCACTTGGAATGCTATGATAAATGGTTATGCACAAAATGGGCTGGCTAGCCAAGTGTTGGATCTTTATGATCGAATGGGAAAGCAAGGGGTTCGTCCTGATCCCGTGACACTTCTTGGGGTTTTATCTTCTTGTGCGTATCTCGGTGCACGCTCAGTCGGTTGTGAGGTGGAGAAGCAGATTGAAAACTGTGGGTTTCAATCCAACTCATTTCTGAAGAATGCATTGATTAACATGCATGCTAAATGTGGCAATTTGGTGAAGGCTCGCAAAGTGTTTGATGAAATGCCTGACAAAGGCTTAGTATCATGGACGGCAATAATAGGCGGCTATGGAATGCATGGACAGGGAGAAGTCGCCATAGCTCTCTTTGATGATATGACCGGGTCAGGAATTCGACCTGATGGGCCAGTTTTCGTGAGTGTCTTGACTGCTTGCAGCCACGCTGGGCTATCCGATAAGGGCTTAGCTTATTTCTATTCAATGGAGAAGGATTATGGCCTTGAGCCAGAGAGAGAGCATTATGCTTGCGTTGCAGATCTCTTAGGCCGAGCTGGCCGTCTCAAGGAAGCTCATGAGCTTATAAAATCAATGCCAATGAAACCTGATGCTGCTGTGTGGGGCGCCCTTTTGGGAGCTTGTAAAATTTACAAGAATGTTGAACTGGCTGAATTGGCTTTTCAAAACGCTACTAAGATCGAACCAGCAAATATTGGTTATTACGTGTTGTTAGCAAATATATATACTGATGCAGGGAATTTGGAAGGGATAAGCAGAGTCAGAGTGATGATGAGAGACAGAAAGCTTAAAAAGGGTCCTGGGTATAGCTATGTTGATCACAAGGGGAAGAATCATGTGTTCTTGGCAGGTGACATGTCTCATCCTCAATCAGATGAAATATACAGAATGTTGGGTAAGTTGGAAGGTGAAATCAAGGAACTTGGATTGGATAAGAAGAAAGAAGAGGTTTCTAATCACTTTGGAGTGCATAGTGAAAGGTTGGCAGTTGCATTTGGGATTCTGAATACTGTGCCTGGATCTGAGATAATTGTGATCAAGAATTTAAGGGTATGTGAAGATTGTCATCTGTTTTTAAAGTCTGTTAGTAAGATTGTGGATCGGCGGTTCGTTGTTAGAGATGCGACCCGTTTTCACCATTTTAGAGGTGGATGTTGCTCTTGTAATGACTATTGGTGAGATTAGGACAGCGGACGGTCATAAACAGTGGAATTTTGATCTTATTGTGTGTTTGGAAGTTTTGATCTTTTTATGCTTATACCTTTCAAGCCACAACCTGCATTGGAAGAACTTCTTGATTGTGAAGTGCTGCACTCGTACTTTATTCATCCTTTAACGAACACTTTTTACCAGCCATTACCAGCTTGCAACTGCTGCACTCTCTCACACAAAACAAAAGGCAACTCCTCTTCTCTCAACTTCTTGAATGTTATTGCTATCAATTAGGTAATAGTGTAATACAAAAAAAAAAAAAAAAGACATAACACTCAAATTAAAGAAACATTGCAGAGAATAGGGAGCATGGCCTTAGTTTTGGCATTGATAATCCTAAGCTCTTTAATGTGTGTGTCATTGGAATAAGGGGCTTTTAGATCCTTGTTGGACTTTGGATAACTCTCAGTTTCTATTTTGTTTGTCTGGCCCGGGGCTTAGTTTTCTGGGTAGTTTTGTTTGTATAAAAACTCACATACCCTCTATTGCTAACTGATTTTGCTGAAGCAAAATTGTGATGATGCATAAGGAGGTGTGACCCTCCCTCTAGACATGACTAGCTCTTAGCACTACGTGCTTTGCATTGTTTTTGCATTTGCATTTACATTAGGATGTGCTATGATAATTAATGAGCCTTGTCGAGTAATCGGATGTGTCTCGGGCTCTTGTTGAGCTTGGTTGTATCTTACACATATATGATATATCCTTGTTTTAACATATGTTTGTTGTATCTTTCCCTCTTTTCTAATGAACTTATTATTTGCAAAAAAAAAAAACATTGCAGAAATAACCGCATTGTTGTGGATTATTGTGCAAACCAATCTGAATTTTTAGAGCTGTAGAGATTCAATTATGACTGTGAGATACAATCACTAGTGCTTTGAAAAAAAACAAAAGATGTTTATGCTAGTGATTGCAACTAATTAGTAATTTCATAGAGAATTATGTTTTCACAACTATTCCTAAAATAGTTTTTTTTTTCTACAATCATCCTCAAATAGTTCTTCTTTACTTTCGTGTGATCTTAGCCAGATAATACGAGCTTAATTATATATCACAAGATATATGGTATCCATGACAGCCTCTCAAATACACAACATGAATTTTCCTGTTCCACTAAAACCTCAAATCAAAGATGTAGTAGATGATCTCTACACATGGGCTTGCTCAAAATACAAATTATTTACACAGTTGTTAACCCAATTTAATAGGATTAAGGTAGAGTAGGGTCAAGGGAATATCGGATAAGTGACAGTTCACAAATGGCCAAGTGTCGTCTCCACAAAGGCACAAATTGAAGGACAAGGTACAGGCGGCGTCCTGTGGTGCACGGACACGTTTTTCCTGCAGCTAACCTGTTTGACAAAATGCCAATCCACAAAATCTTCTTTCGCTTTGGCGGATGCCTGGCTTTCACGTTCCGCGCGCGCCACTTCTTCCGTGCGGCGCGCCACTTCTTCCCTCGCACGCACAAGCGGTTGATAAGTTAAAAAAGCTTTTGGGCAAAAAAATAAGATAAGCTTACATACAAGTAAAGTTGCATTTGAGAGTTAGTATGTGTATGTATTCAAAAGAATTAGTTTTGATAAAAAAGATTAATTCTACTATTAGTATTGTTTTAAGGGTAGAAATCCTAGATATTAGTACTGTTTTAAGTTTTAACTAATGTATGTACATTGTGTTTTTTTAATCTGTTTCGGCCTAGCCGCCCCACGTTCGAATCCGCTTAGCCACTTACCAAACCACTTGAAATGCATTGTACCTAGAGAGATAAATTTTTATAATTTCGACCAATAAATAAATAACAACCTTTATTTAAACTATTTAAATACAACATTTATTTTTGTCAAATGAAACAAACTATTATCCTGAAACGAATAATTAATGTATGCACATTGTGTTTTTTTAATGCACTTTTCCTTCATGTTTGTGAATCTGGGGTGGGGGCGGTGAACATTTAAGGGGTTATTGTACTTGTTGGTTGAAAGCAATTTTTGAGTAAAATTATTTTATGTGTCTTAAAAAAATGTAAAAATTAGTAAGTTTTGGGTGAAAAGTGTTTTATATGTTTTGAAAAACATACAAAATAAAAGGAATATATAAATTTCTAAAGTGTTAAAATAGTTTTTGCTAAAAAAACAGATTGATGTGTCTCTCTTGCCAATTTTTTTTTTTGGTAGAAAACTTGCCAAATTTTTTTTTTGTTAAAAAGACAGATTGATATGCACAGGTTGGAATGGATATTATTACTGCATTTTTGTTTGGGGCACGCTCAGGAGAAACGGGTTTTGAGGAGAAACGAGGGTCTAATTGTGGATCATTAGATTGAGATTAATCAATGGTTAAAAAGGAGGGTATAGAATAACAAATATGAGGGTATAGAATAGGGGGGAAGTCCACGATCTGCCTAATTAAGAATATCCGAAAATTAAGGAAAGGTTGAAAATGAATAACTATCAGATCCGAAAATTAAGGAAAAGACCAAAAATCAATTGTATGATTGATTTTTAAAAAGGAAAGAATCATGAATAATTTCTTCTCTCTCCTATGAATATCTTCCAAAATCAGAAATATATGATGATCCAATATTTCGTACCTTTGTAGAATCGGAGAATATCTATTAATCGATGTTTGAATAACTCAATATGATTGTTTGAATAATTAAATAATTGTAGAATACTTATAGTCGAAGTTTGAATAACTCAATATGATTGTTTGAATAATTATAGGATTGAACATGCTTTAACGTTTGCATTATTTATGTTGAATAAGTATTCGTCTTACCGTGAAAATCAATTCGATATAGGTTGAATAGTTACATATTAAAATGGGTGGATATGACAAAAATATGAATCTTATATGAACATTGAATATATAAATGTAATACATTGAATAATACAAAAATGGGAATGGTTACATCTCGAATACATACTCCATTGAATTTGAATAAGTACATCTATTTATTTGAATGTACACTAATATAAAAAATAATCTTTGTCTTCAAACTTCATCCATTTACACCTTTCGACCATTGTTGAATATCTCCATTGAAGAAAACACATATCTGGATAACAATTCTTGCATAACAATACACAATATTCTTGAATAACTGCAAAACAGAACACACATCTATGAATAACATTTCACACATATAACGAATAACAAAAAATGCATACATGAATAACAAACCATGTATATTTGAATAATAAATCACTCCACGTATTTATGATATCAAAACATGTCTATATGAATAAAAAGACACGCATATATGAATAACAAAACAAACATGTATGAAAAACTAAACACTCATATATGAATAAAAAACCACACGTATAAATAAATAAACATATATGAATACTAAGACATGTATATATGAATAACAAGTCAGTTATATATGAATAATAATCCATGCATCTATGAATAACAAAATACATATATATATATATATATGAATAATAAGCCATAGATATATGAATAACAAAACACGCATATATGAATAAACACCTCTCAAGCATTTTGTCATTAACATTCTTGAATAACCCTGTCTAAATACATGAATATTATATCACAATAATAAAAATACATGATTTTCATTAACATTCTTGAATAACACTATCTAAATACTTGAAAATGTTAAAAAATTCACATTGAAATTGTACATACCTTTATTTAGAGACCTCTTATTCTTGCTTTTCGATTTTAGAGATGAGCTATTCATCTTCATCTGATCTGTATAATCAAATCCATATCAGAAATTCAAACAAAAGTAAAACCATACTAAAAAAATTTATAAATTTGGACAAAAATAACGAATGTAAACATAAAATACAGTGTGAAAGAAAGATCAAAAGTCGATGCCCACACATGCATCTTTTCGGCGTTTAATCGGCGATTCGTTGTTGGAGAAGCCGAAATAGAAGATAGGCAAGACGATGTCGACACCAGTGTACCCTACTTTATTCGCCTCCCATGGCGGGATGATTGGAGGCAGATCTGGCTCTATAGAGAGAGCTCTATCAATGGCGGAAGGTGTAGTATCAAAGAGGAAGAGAGTAATTAATTTACACGGTTATTCAGATTTAGAAGGAATGAAATATATGGAGAGAGGGGTGCAAATCAAATTCCTAAAATTATGCTAGGATATTATCTAGTGTTTCTCACCCATATAATCTCTTTTGGGCCTATTTATTTTTAATCCTGACCGTCTAATAATACAAATCTAACACACCATATTATTTCCTCTGTTTCTCCCTAAAAGAACGTTCCTCTTGAGCGTAATTCTTTTTGTTTACCCTTAATTCTTAAATCTTAAACAGTTCGATTGCAGATCAAATAACACTATAATGTGATTGATTTTATGAATTATCAAATATATGGGATTCCTTACCCAAATCCTTTTGATTCCTATATTGGACAAGTCGCGAGTTGCCAATCTGTTTGGTGACGCACATTCAGATTCCTAGCTTAATTTCCATCAATGATAGATATACAAGAAGACACGAGTTGTTGATATGCTTTTATATTATTTGATCTAAACTTATATTAAATGCCCTAAATATTAACTAACTATTGTATAGTTTTCCTAATATTCCTGCATAACGTACGTACTTGTCAACCAGATCAATCAATTAAACAAGATTAAAAGATGTAAAAATATACTAATAACCAGTTGGTTTAGTGAAATAAAGTTTAAAATTTTTTAAGCGTTTGTCTAAAGATTTGAAATTCGATTAAGTCATATAAATTGGAAAATATCATGAGTCTCTGACATGGACTTAAAAAATATAAGAATATATTATTTATATTTAAGAGATTTAATTATGCCTAAGTGTTCATTTCGTTAAATACAAGAAGTACATTAATTCATAGAAATTTGATTCATAAGAATTGATTTAACGAATATTATAAATCTTGGAAATTTAAAAAATATATTTGGTTGAAATTAATTCCTAATCATTACAATCGAAATTTTATGTGAACTTATATAATATTATTTTATAACTTTTATCTAAGAAAATTTATATCTTACTCACGGTAAAATAAAAATTTCAACTGGAATAGAAAAAAAAAATATAGTTAGACTAAAAATGGAGGAAGTTTATCTTAAGATAATTACAATTCTTTCATGGAGAAAGTCTAAATATATGACTTGGAGTATAAATTTAACTTCTTGTTTTATGACTTTTATCTATGAAAAATTAATGATTTTTAATATAAATATTTAAAATGACTATTTTCCCAATTCCCTACTTGACTTATTACAGAGATAGTCAAGCTTTTAGTTCATTCTCAATGATTTTTCTTTGACGTTCTTCCGATCCACATAATTGCGTGGAGTATATTACATGATAATTTTTTCAATTGAAATGATTAATTTAATACGGATCATCTAATTGGGTGGATTTTTTTTTTTTGAAGTTATAGATGAAAGGATTACCATTCGGAGAGAAGAAGTGGGTAAAAGTATAAATGTGTGATTACATAAGATTATATGTGGATAATATATCTTGTATATAGGCTAGTGTCGTTCTACTTATGTTCTACCAAAAAAATAGGCTAGTGTCGTTCTACTTATGTTCCACCCAAAAAAAAGTGTCGTTCTACTTATGAATCAAGTATCATATGGCACATTAAAGAGTAAATCCCTTCCACGCACAAACGACTCCCCCATGTCACCAAAATGATTTGAACTTGAATCTTTGAGCAAAGAACCTAACACCATAACCACCAGACTAATTTGTAGTAGCTAGATTAATTGTATATATACTGTATTTGAGAATAGGCGATATAAAAAGGAGTCATTTTAAACAATTGGGCAATTAATTAAATCTACATAGTGAAAGTTAAAAGTAGTGTGCATTTGTAGCATTTGAAGCACATAGAGCAACTTAGAGATATGAATTCAGGACTATTGAATCAAAACAAAGTTTAATTTAAAGATCACATGCATGAAAATTAAGCTGTGACGATATAGTTTTATATACAAAGTAAATTAACAAATCATTCAACAAGAAACAAGAAATCACTTGCATAATAGGATAATATATAGATGCATCAACCAACTCCGGTTCCAAGATTAATTAAACAAATCAAAGGTATAGTTGTGGTGTACTTGCCAAGTCCATTTCAAATACAGTGATACGAGCCCGGTGTGGACTGTGTATCGAGCCCTTGTTAGTCAAGGGGGGAACCCGCGTCCGGTGTGGGCGCAAGGCTCGAGCCGCTCGCGATGGTAACGCGAGTAACGAAGAACACCAAAGAGAATTAGGGCAAAAGGCTAATTTCTCTGATTAATTGATTACAAAGATAATTAGGAGGTATTTATACTCCTGCCCTAGACGGTTCAATAAATGCATCTCAGGAAAGAACCGCCAAGACACCCTGAGAGGAGAGACTTTGCTCTAGTTTAAAAAATTACAAATTAAATAATAATTCCAAAATAACAAAATAACAATTCGAATAATAAATCTAATCTTTATAACGACTCGGACGACGTCGAATCCTCCTTGGTCTCGTAACCGGTTCGGGCTGGGCCGACTCGTCCGTATCAATCTCCCCGCGGTTGACAATCGGCTCGTCCTCGAGCCGCAAGTGCGGAAAAGCCTGCTGCATGGCGTCAGCCGGTTCCCATGATGTCGTCGCGGGTTCGCCGTCGCTCCACTCGATTTTCCACTCATGCCTGGGCACGCCATCCACTAAAACCGTACGTTCAGCAACCGCGCGCACCGGCTTGGAGATTGGCCGATCGTACAAGAACTCCGCCGGAAGGGAGGCAGCTGGAATGGTGGTGCCGTCGGTCCGGAAGGGACGTAATAAGGAGACGTGAAAGACGTTGTGGATGCGGGCGGAAGTAGGGAGCTCAAGTCGATACGCTACCGCTCCAATGCGTTCGGTCACCTTGAACGGACCATAGAACCTGCGAGCTAACTTGGCGGACTCAAGTCTCGCCACAGAATGTTGGCGGTACGGCTGAAGTTTGAGCAGGACTTCGTCACCGACCGCGAACTCAAGATCCCGACGGTGCTTGTTAGCCTGAGCTGTCATACGTTGTTGCATCTTCCGAAGATTGGCACGTAACAACTCAAGTACTTGCTCTCGGTCCCTTACCGCTTCGGACGCCGGTGTAGGTGGTCCGGACGGCATGGTAGCACGACTGATGGGCGGCGGCTCTCGGCCATAAAGAGCGCGAAACGGTGACATCCGTAACCCCTCGTGAAACATAGAGTTCAAAGCAAATTCAGCCCAAGGAAGAAAACCATACCATTGGCGTGGGCGGCCATGAGTGAAGGCCCGGAGATATTGCTCAAGACCTCGGTTCCGGACCTCCGATTGCCCATCGGTTTGTGGGTGGTACGCCGTACTATGATGGAGTTTCGTCCCACTAAGACGATGCAACTCAGTCCAGAAGGCACTAGTGAAGATGGCGTCCCGGTCGGACACAATCTTGGCGGGTATACCGTGGTGGCGGACGACCATATCAACAAACAAGGACGCGACTTTCGCCGCATCATACCGCTGTCCTAGCGCCCCGAAATGCGCGTACTTGGAGAGTCGGTCAATGACCACTAATATGGTGGTATAGCCTCTGGAAGGCGGCAGACCTGTAATAAAATCCATGGCAACCTCATCCCAAACCTGCTGTGGAACCGATAAAGGCTGTAAAAGACCTGCAGGCTTCTGAGTGCTATATTTCGTAGACTGACACACCAAGCAAGAAGCTACAAATAACCTGACGTCACGACGCATGCCGGTCCAATAAAAGACCTCGGCCACGAGCCTGAATGTGCGGTCAATCCCCGGGTGTCCCGCTGAAGGTGATGAATGAAACTCAGTGAGAATCTCAGCTTTCAATTCGGATTCCGCACTCACCACCAACCGGTGATTATAATAAAGGATACCATCATGAATCTGAAAAGGACCCGGAAGGGAACCATCGTCGGCCTGCCTGTGCCAAGCCAAGAGATCGCTACAGGCTGCGTTCTCCCGGCGCAATCGTGGAAGGAGGTCGGGTAGTGGGGCCGAGAATGCCATAAATTGGCTGAGTTGGGGCTCGGTTTCGCTTAAGCTGCGGGACAAGACATCGGCCACACGATTGCTGGCGCCGGTCTTATATTCAATCCGAAACTTATACCCCATCAATTTCCTCATGAAAAACTGCTGATCGGGAGTTTGGATAACCTGAGAAAGGAGCTCTTTGAGGCTCTTCTGGTCGCCTCGGATTAAGAGTTCGCGCCCCAACAAATATTGTCGCCATTTCTGAACCGCTGAAACGATGGCAAACAACTCTCTATGATATGCGGAAGAACCTCGGCGACGCGGCCCAATTTTCTTGCTGAAAAAGGAGATGGGGAGCTCGTCTTGGAGGAGGACTGCGCCAACCCCATCATCAGAGGCGTCGGTCTCGACTGTAAAGGATTTAGTAAAATCCGGGAGCTGTAAAATAGGGGGCGATAGCATGGTGTGTTTCAACCGCTGGAAGGCGGCTTCCGCCTCGTCGGACCACGCAAACTTATCCTTCTGTAAGAGAGCCGTGAGAGGTGCGGCTAGTGATGTGTAATGTCGGATAAATTTACGGTAATAGCCTGTAAGACCGAGGAATCCCCGAAGTTGTTTCACCGATTTGGGCGTAGGCCACTTTGACATAGCGGAGAGCTTGGCAGGGTCGGCCACGAGTTGGCCGCCGGAGACAATATGGCCCAAGTATTCCACTCGAGACGTACCGAATGAACACTTGGAACTCTTGACAAAGAAATGATTGTCCTGCAATATCTGTAAGGCGACAACGAGATGGTTGGCGTGCTCCTCTAACGTCGGACTGTAAATAAGGATATCATCGAAGAAAACTATCACAAAGTCCCTCAAATATGGAGCAAAGACCTGATTCATCGCTGCCTGAAAGGTAGACGGAGCGTTCGTAAGGCCAAAAGGCATAACTAGGAACTCAAAGTGGCCGTCATGAGTCCGGAACGCCGTCTTATAAATATCCGCGGAGTGCATGCGAATTTGATGATATCCTGAGCGCAAGTCCAGCTTAGTAAAGAATGTCGCCCGACCCAACTCATCAAATAACTCATCAGCTGTTGGAATTGGAAATTTGTCTGCGACTGTAGCAGTGTTCAAAGCCCTGTAGTCGACACAGAAACGGAAACTCCCATCCTTCTTCTTGACCAATAAGGCCGGGGAAGAAAAAGGACTCGTGCTGTGTCGTATAATACCCTGCTGTAACATAGCTAGCACCTGGCACTCGATTTCGGTTTTTTGAAAATATGGATACCTGTACGGCCTGACGTTGACAGGTTTAGAGTTTGGCAACAGGTGAATACGGTGATCCCAAATACGTTGTGGAGGTAAAGCTGTAGGGACCTGAAAGACCTGCTCATGCCGCTGAAGAACGTCCCGTAATAACGGATGGACGTCAGAAGGAAACAAATCAACCACATCGGACGTGGAAATAGGTGTTGCGGGCGGCACCTGAATAATCTCAAAGAACTCAGCCACATGCTCTGTTGCGCAAAGATGCTGTAAAGTGTGAGCTGAAATCTGCTTAGGAGAATGACGATCACCCTGTAATAAAACCTGCTTGCCCTGCCAAAGAAACTCCATAGTCAACTGAGCATAATCGTGAGCAACCTTGCCCAGAGTTTGGAGCCACTGTACTCCTAGAACAACATGCGGTCCGTGCACTTCGAGAACAAAGAGATCAATCGGAAAAGTATGACCCTGTAACTGAACAAGTGTGCCTGAACACTGATGAGAGCACTGTAAATATGCGCCGTTGCCGACGAAAACACGGAATGGATGCACCGCTGTCAAAGTCAAGTGTAACTGCTCAGCAATAGACGGATGAATAAAGTTGTGTGTACTTCCTCCGTCAATCAACACCTGAATAGAGAGGTCAACAATAGAGCCCAAAATTTTGAGAGCTTTCGGACTTGAAAGACCCTCCAGCGAATTGATGCTAGATACATCGCCTTGCACAATAATCTCGTCTTCCTGCTCGACATCATCGTGAATCTCATCGTCGGACTCTTCACACCCGAGCAACAGGAAACGGGGCTTACACCGATGTCCACGGGTGTACCTCTCATCACAATTATAACATAAACCTTTTTTAGAACGCTCTTCTCGTTCAGCCAAAGTTAAACGCTTAATAGGAAGAGAAGACAGATTACCGTTCAACGTAGTGGCGCGGTCGACTGGAGCCGAGGATGTGGCGGCCTGCGCCGTGCCTGCAGTGTGGTTCGGCTGGCCTGTGGAATTGGTGGTGCCGGTTTGCCATGGGCGGCGGGCTGCCGGTTTCCACTGAGGGGCGGTGTCCTGGAGCGTGGCCGCCAATTCCCGAGCCAAAGCAAAGGCCTCGGATAGCGTCGTTGGATGATGCAGGTTGAGTTCACGGCGAATCGGTTGTTTCAATCCGGCTTTGTAAAGAGAGATCAAAGTCGATTGAGTCAGGCCACAGACATTATTCAGCAACTTTTCGAACTCTGTCTGATATTCCAAAACCGATGCCGTTTGTTTGACGTTGGCGAGAAGACTGACACAATCCTCATAGTGGTGAGGGTCAAATCGTTGTTGCACCGATAGCAAAAATTCAGGCCAAGTTTCATCTGCATGGTTTTCACGCTGATAATGAAACCAATCCGACGCGGGCGGATCAAACAGCATGTTGACCAAACGAAGACGATCAAAGTCCGTGGTGTAGTAGTAATCGAAATAAGCCTGAACTTTAAACACCCACCCGCGCGGATCCGTGCCGTTGAAGTGTGGTGGATCAATGCGGATTTTGGGTATCGTCTCATGGCCCGACGGAGCGCGAATGACGACCTGTGGTCGCTCCTGCACTGGCGGCTGACGTGGTGGCGGTAGAACATTGGCCAACGCGAGACCAGCCGGTGGCGGATTAGGGTTTGCGATCGCTGGCTGCGCGTTACCCTGTGGTGGCGCCCCCGCAAGGACGGCGTTCGCGGGATTAGTGTTAGCCGCCGGAAGAACCACAGCCGGGTCTCGTGGGTTAGGGTTCGGCTGGACAGGAGCGTGTCCCGTCTGAGCGGCGGCCGGCAGGGCTCGGTCGTTCACAATGTCAAAGACGAGCCCGACGCGGCGGCGGTCCAACTCGGCTGCGGCTTTGAGGGTTTCATTGTCCGTCTGTACGCTCATCATCAAATCGCGTATTTCAGTCACCTGCGCCGTCAAATCGGCGATAGCCGTGGTCAACGCCGCCACAGCAGGCGCAAGGTCATCGGAGGAATTCCCGGTGGAGGACATGGTTCACGGGATGGAAGCACCAGTTGATACGAGCCCGGTGTGGACTGCGTATCGAGCCCTTGTTGGTCAAGGGGGGAACCCGCGTCCGGTGTGGGCGCAAGGCTCGAGCCGCTCGCGATGGTAACGCGAGTAACGAAGAACACCAAAGAGAATTTGGGCAAAAGGCTAATTTCTCTGATTAATTTCTCTGATTAATTGATTACAAAGATAATTAGGAGGTATTTATACTCCTGCCCTAGACGGTTCAATAAATGCATATCAGGAAAGAACCGCCAAGAAAACCTGAGAGGAGAGACTTTGCTCTAGTTTAAAAAATTACAAATTAAATAATAATTCCAAAATAACAAAATAACAATTCGAATAATAAATCTAATCTTTATAACGACTCGGACGACGTCGAATCCTCCTTGGTCTCGTAACCGGTTCGGGCTGGGCCGACTCGTCCGTATCATACAGTTTGTCACGTACATACAAACACTGATTTAATTATTTATATATTTCTATATACACTAAATCAATCACTAAAAAATCACGGGCTTAAGAATTTGGTTTTGGTAAACCCCTTACACATATTTATTTATTGAAATAGAAATATTTTATGCTAAAAAGTCAATCAGAAGAGAAAATCTTCTATACAAAAACAAAAAAGCCAGCCAAACACCACAACCGTTGATCCCTAATCATTGTCTAAATTGTGGAACCAAATTACCTACAATATCAACATCATATGATGTATATAACTTACCTACACATTCCCATCATGCACCAAACTCTTTTCCAAACACACACACACAATAATTATTCTCCTTCTCTTCCTTATTTTCCTCTTGAAAGATCAAAAAAATGTTGAGGAAAAAGATGATTTCAATAGGAAAACTCGGTAGGAAGGCGAAATCGATGAATGCAACATATGATCATAGCTATGATCAACAAAGCTCAACCCGAGAATCTTTGCTTGAGGCTGAATCGAAATCATCTAATAGGGTTTTGTGTTCATCGCCTAGCAACAAGAGTACACCATCCGGGTTTTTCGCGATCTACGTAGGGGAGGAGAAGGAGAGGTTTGTGGTGCCAACTAGCTTCCTCTCTCACCCTCTCTTCAAGATTCTTCTTGAGAAGGCGTACGATGAATTCGGGTTTGAGCAGACGAATGGCCTTGTTTTGCCTTGCACGGTTGCGACTTTCCAAGAGGTGGTGGATGCTGTCGAAGGTTGCCATGGGAGGTTTGATGTTGGGAAGCTCTTAGAAGAGTTTGATGACTAGAGATCTGTTATTAATTAGATGGATTATTATAAGGTCAATTAATTCAATTAAGGAGATTGATATATAGAAGAAGAGTTATGTTGTGTGGGTTTTGTTGTTTTAGTTTAGTTTGTGCACTTTGTGGAGCTTGTCGATCGAATTGATTGATTTCTTTTTTGCCTATAAGTTATTGCAGATGGGAAGTATATATGTTCATGGGGTCAACTGTTTATCTATATATTATATATATATGCCTTGGGTATTGATCGTTCGATCTGTGTATGTGTAAGTTGTTTGACCAGTCTTGTAAGAAACTAAGAATGGTAAGGCATAAAAAGTATTTAAGTATGTTTGTTAATATTGAAATTCTCATTTTTATTTTTAGTTATTCTGAAAAATGGAGAAGCTAGTTTTCATTTCCATGAATTATTGAGGCATTTATAAGGTAAAACTTAATAAATTATCCGTTTATGACTTCAACAAATCAATAAATATTCTATGTGAATGAAAACTACCTATATATTGTGACCTTAATCGATTCTCAAATGTTACTATTTTATTTGGGTCTAGGTATGATTGACAATAGGGATATAAAATCGGGATAACGTACCAATTTTCAAATCTTAGTCATTCATACTCTATAAAATTAAGATAGGTAATCACAATGCAACAAAATCAAAACTGTATTCTAATATAAAAAAAATACGGGCAATGGTTGTTGAAGCTTTGGTGATTTGGCTTTTTTAGTCTGAAATTTGTGAGTGGGCAATGGTTGAATTTCCACAACATTTGAAAAGTCCTCAAACCACTCATCTTATGATTTGAACTCTTCATGTTCATCAGGTTATAATATTAAGGGAAATTCCGTATGATGATCCCGAAGTTTTACAAATTCCGCGTGGTACACAAGGTTTTTGAGAATTCCGCAATGTAACCTTGAGGTTTTACAAATTCCGTGTGGTAGTCTCGAATTATTATAAAAGCTAAAAGTATTTGAATATAAGCACCTTATTTACTTAATTTCATAAAATTACCATATTTTTAGTTTTTTTTTAAAAACTACCTAATCCATTTTTTAAAACAACTTAATAAGGAATATCACTTAAATGCACACTCTTTTTTTAAAAAAACTCTCCCTTAAAATTTTATAAGAGTTACAAGTTTATATTTTTTAGAGAAATAAAAATGGTGGATTTTTTCCAAAATTACATTTGATTTTGATGATTTGAAAGGGTTTTTTTATAATACAAATTTGAAAAGGTGATTTTTTATAAGAACAAAAATTGGATTTTTTTTAAATAATAATTTTTAGTGTCATGAAAAATTAGTAAATATGAGAATATTTTTAAATTTTTCTAAAAACTTTTAAGATTAGACGGTTTTTTAAAATTAGATTAGGTAGTTTTTATTAAAAAAAATAAAAATATGGTGATTTTATTTAATTAAGTAAATAATGTGGCTAAATTTTAAATAATTTTAGCATTTTAAAATACTTCGAGGCTACTATACGGAAATTTTAAAACCTCAAGGTTATCATGTAGAATTCCGAAAAATCTTATATACCACGCGAAACATGCAAAACTTCAAGGTCACCGCGCGGAATTTCCCTAATATTAACGAGTCCATAAAATAAAAAAAAACACTCATTTTTATCATTTTTCTCTCCTCCACATTGAAAGGAGACAAGGGTGATTTGAAATTTTGAATGCTGTTTTTTGTGTTTATCTTATTCAACGCTCCTCAGTTATATACACAAGAGAGGACTAAGCCTATTGCTAAGATCAAGGAGAAGATCAGGCTATACAAGGAACTTATCCTGTCATATCTTCCAAGGAAAACTAGAAACTCAAGAAGTGATCATTGTCAAACCATCTGTCAACTTCAGAATGCATAAAAAGAAAAAAAAATCTATCTTACCTATTGGATACAAATTACCAAACTCAAACAGAAGTTACAAATCATAGTAGGTGGGCAATACAAATCACCCACAAGGCCACAAACCACAATCATAATATTTGATTAATAAAGACACCTTCAGAATATTGGGAGGACAGGTTATTGACACATGCCAAGCAAATTAACTGATCAATCGAAAATGTTCATGATATACGCCAACCAAGGATGAAATTCGATATCATGCTCATCAATCTCATCCTCATTGATATTGTTCCCATCATCATTGATACTGTACCTTGCTGTTCGATCACGTTCTTGTCAATGTTGTTCCGGTTTTTGTTGTCCTTGTTGATGTTGATGTTGTATTGATATATCTCGTCCTTGTCAATGTTGTACCGAAACAACTCATCATGACACAAAAACACCACTACTGTTCTCGCATGATCTCTACATTGATAAAGCATGGAGCATTTGAAGTTATACAAGGGGCAATTTATCAGCAAGTTATGAATGCTGAACAACTTGGTCCAAGACTCTGGTACGCCCTACTCTTTCATCACCCACACATCAAAGTTAGATAAATTATACGAACAACACAAGTTTCCATCTAATTCAGTTAGGGCTTCGCGTACCGGCTTCCATCTAAAGGTATCATCATAGTAAATAGGTGGCAACAGAATTTCAACAAACCCATAACTATGAATATCTAAAGCACCAACTACTTTTTCCTTTGCATCAAAATCTAGTTGTGTACCTCCTTTAGATACAACCCAATGAAGAACACCTTTGAAGGTGTAATCTTGAGCTCGAAGACTATACCAAGAATGATATGCATCATGACGAAAGCCTTCCAACAACTTCCAACCGCGATTTCTCTCGCTGTAAACGGAGATCAAACTACACTTTGTATTGTATTTGTTCACGTCAATAAAATCGTGGAAGTACGTCCACGGACATACTACCACGATTTTATAATCGTCTTCGTAACAATCGTAGCCGAATCCATAGCAAAGCCACAACACAGAGGAGTATGCTCCAAATGGGGAATTGGCCACCACATGTGAATCTCCGGTGAATAGGTTGTATAGAAGAAATCTATCGTTGTCTGCTTTAACACAAGCTATCTTGTTTGACGACTCCGAAAGCAACTCATGTTGTTCCGGATAATTACTTGTGACTCGGCGGTGTTTATTCAGTTCAATAGGTACGCGGCGTACCTTGAATGAATCGGTGTCGTCGTCGTCCCATCCGAAGAGGCAATTGAGTGTGTTTCCGTTGAGGAAGAAGGTGGTAGATTTGTTAAGGTAGAGTTTGATAAGCATGGGATGTTTGACGAGATTATTCCATTGCTTGGACACAAGTTTGCAGGTGAGTATGGATTGTAGTGGGAGTAGTAAGAAAATCTCTAGCATTAGGTCTGTTGGGAGAAGGGTGTTTGCAAGGTTTTCCATAGTACATGTGTGGTTTAGGCAAAAACGAAGCTAAAGCTCTAGCCCTAATTCAAAGCTTATTTCTGCTGATTAATTTAGGGGTTTTGGTTGGTGGCATAGAGATGATGGCAGGAAAGAAATTCATTGTTGTGGAAAGAAATTCAAAAGAAAGGTTTAATATATGTCATTAAAATCATTAGTTATTAACATTTGATAAGCGTAACTTTTGATATGCTCTATTTTCTTTATTGAAAAGGTTCTACGTGTTGTTAAATTAAGATTTAAGTAAAAAAAAAAAATTCATCAAAAAAGATTTAAGTAAAAAATTAATCTCCGATCAAAAAAAGTAAAAAATTATCAATGTTCTTTCTAATCTTTTATTAACCGTAAAGGATACATATAATTAAGCTTGAGTAAACTAATTTCACGAAATTAAACTACAAGTCCATTAATTAGGGTTCCAAAAAATTCCGCCGCTAAACAAACGTTGTGTTGAAGCATTTCTTCTTCATTCAATTCTCTAAACCAAGCATGAAGAGAGGATCACAAAAGAGGAATAATGGGTTGAATTTTGCCCTCCCCGAAGACATAGTATTACAGATTCTCCTACTCCTCCCATTCGAATCGGTTCTAGCATGCAAACACGTGTGTAGGCAATGGTATACTCTCATCAACCATCCCAATTTTTCCAAGCATTATCACCATAAGGGATCTATGATCCTCTCACTTGTTGAAAACAAGGTTTATTGCGTGTTAATAAGGCGGTTCCCTTCCTACACGGTGCATCGCTTACCGATCTTCTTGACCAAGGGCGGTCGCCTTCCGCATGAATTGCTTTCGGGATGGTCCAACGGGATAGCTTGTGTTAAAGTGGCCAACGGCTACTTTCATCTCTACAACTTGTTCACCGGAGCTTCGTACACCGTGGAGGACGCTCCACTACAACCACTCCATGAATTCTGGACGCATTATGGATTTGGTTATGATCCTTTCAGTGATGGCACTCTAGTTGCACTAAGCCCGAAAAGTTGGATCTATTATGGATTCGGTTATGATTGTTACGATGATGATCATAAGATCATGGTGGTCTGCGATTATGGCGCGGCAAAAGGTGCAACCAAATTCATGCGAAAGAGGTTTAGTTATGAATGTGAGAAGGCAAATTTCGATGAGTCCGCGATTGATATTGATATTGATATTGATAAAGCTCATAACAAGGAGAACAGTCGGTTTTGGGTTTACAGCTGCAGAAGTCGCACTTGGAAGTCGTTCGATGGCTTTCCTTACGCCGCGTATTCATGGGGATCTTTCAGTGAGGGTGGATCTTACTCCTCTAATGGTGTCCTTCATTATCCAGTCATCAAAGACAAATTAGTTGATGGTAATTACAGGCCTCGAGTTACTGGGAAGCATGCGATCGTAACCTATGATTTGCATAGCAATAGGTTTGGTGAAATATTGGCACGGGGTGACGATTACGATATACTGAACAACTTTAGGGTAGCAAAAGTAACTGAACTAGATGGACAACTGTGTCTATGTTGCGTTTACCTGATGGCTAATAAGTGGTTTGTGCAAATAAATGGTGTCGATGGATCTTGGACAAAGGTGCAAAACATGGATCGCTCCATCGCTGGGCTAACATACACGGCACAATATGAATCAGGAGATGGCCGAAAAGTTGTGTTGTTTGTATGTTCGGGCAAATTGGTATGGTCCAATTTCAACAGCAATGAGATCATCGAAGTGGTAGATGTTCCAACTAGATGGAAGCCGACAAGTATACGTACGGCGGGAGCGGAAATGGATGATCGTGTATACATTTCACCTTTGATGTGAGTTTAAATTTGTCTTAGGTTTTTCCTATGCAATTAGTGACATTAATGTTGTTTTTATGCTTCAAGTACGTAGTCTTGGTTTTTGATGAATGTGTTCTCGATCACCTCAGGAAATCTCTTTTGAATAGAACCAATCAGTCTAAGCTTTTGCTGAAAGTTGAGTTCCTAATAATACATGCATCTTCATTAGCATGAACTCGAAACGCGCTGAGTCGCAGACAAGTGCATGATTCAAGCTTCAGAATTTAAATAATAAGATGTTCACATTTGAACGATAGGGCTGATCTTAGCTACATACTCATATTTTCATTATATGCTTAATATGAGACCGAGGTAGTAGGGATGTAATCGAATCGAGCCGAGCTGAACTTTATATTGTTCATGATTGGTTTGTTTAAAAATAGGCGAGCTTGAATTCGAACCCGGCCTCGCTTTGAGCTCAAAATTTTGTTTGGGCTCGGTTCGTTTAAGTGTTCGTTGAGCTCAAGCTTGGTTCGCGACCTGCTCGTTTAGTTTGTTCGCGAACAAACTTATTGAACTAATATGTTTACATGTACTTTTTTTTGATATGGTAAGGATTAGGGTCGCTACAAGTACTACTTGGGCTCGTTTAGAGCATCCACTAGGGATGAGAACTGGTTACTAACCAATTCTAGAGAATGGGCAAACCGTCGTCCGTGGGGTTCGAAACGGTGACCTCGGGGTACTACCCCAAGACTTAACTGTTGAACCCAATGCCCTTTACATGTACTTAAATACATAGAAGTAGGTCACTCATTTAGAATTTATGATTTTAAGAAATAAAAACAAATAAAATATGTATATACGACATTATATAGGGTTATGGAAAATAATTTACCAAAAAATATAATAATATTATATATATTTGAGTTTGTTCATGAACATTTAACCGAGCTTGCTCATGAACAAATGGGTGAGTATTCTAGTATTCTTGTTCGGTTCATTTATCTTTTCGAGTTTTGAGTTTGGCTCGTTTAAAAATCGAATCGAACATAAAAGAGTTTTCACTGAGCCGGACCCCGAACGGCCGAACTTCTCATGAACGACTCGGTTCTTTTATAACCCTAAGGGAGGGGCAAATAATATCCATCCATCAGTGCAAAGAATAATTCAGATTCAACACAAAAAAAACACATTCATTGGCAAAGTGATCAAGCTCAAGCTTACTCCATGAAATTTTTTGTATCACAAATCGAAGTCGGAGTTGTACGATATTGACAAGGGCAAGATAGAATCTATGTGCGAGACTAGGTGGATCAAAATATCAAATAGGATACTAAGAATGGCGATTACTAGACTAGTTTGAAGGAAGCATCTCGATAGGGAGTTATATATATAGATTATGATTATGAACTTCTTCCTTCTCTTGAAATTTTTGGTGGTTGTACATGAGTTGTGATTATCAACTTCCTTAGAACGTTCACTTTTTTTTTTGTCAATTTATACTTGCTTGTCTTTGAAATAATTATACGAAGACTCAAATTCTACGCAAAACATAAAAGATAAGTGTATATATAATAGCGTGCGGGTATAAAAATTTATAACTTTTGCCGACCAAAAAAATGAAAAATATATATACTTTTGGTCAAAATAAAAATAAAAATATACGGAGCATAATATACACACTTACAATTCCACATCCACGTACTCATCGTATTATTGCTCCTAAACACCATATTTTAATTCATTAACTAGTTAATAATGCTTTTAATGATAATGTATAAAATCTTTCTATTTTTTTGGTCAAAATATAAATCTCTCTTTTTTCTCCCAAAAACCTCTCTCTATCTTTTTTTTCAGCAATATCAAATCTGTATTTTTTTAATGAAGATATAAAATCTGTCCCTTTTTTTTTTTATGAAGATATCAAATCTGTCTTTGGAAGTCCGTATAACAAACTAAATTCGTTAACCGACACAACTCACAAAATTAAAATCTAAAACGTAAAATATCATTTAACAAAACAAAATAGAAAATTATATAAACGAAAGTTTCTTGCCCCGTTGACCTATAAACCAAAGCTTTCACCAACAAGTATGTGGTGTAGTGGGAGGGGCTACGCTTCCCTTCGTTGAGGTCGAAGATTCGATTCTCAGTGGAGGAGAAATGAACTTGTTGGAAGAGCAGATCCCACCCAAAATAAAGGGGTCCTCGCGAGACTCAAATTAACTCCAGACGTAGGCGTTTGATGGAGCAAAGCTCTTCGTTGAACTGGTGTGGCAATGACCAAAAAAAATAAACCAAAGCTTTCGATCAATCTATTTATATATATAAAAGACGCAAGGAATAAGGCCACCACGTTGCGCCACCTAGGATTTTCCTACGTGTCGTTCTCACGTTAAGCCACCTAAGATTTCGCCACATAGGATTTTTTATTTTGAAATTTTTTATATATTAATATTATTTTAGGATAATACAGAAATAGGATAAATTAATCTAGGAAAGATTCTATATAAAATAAAGATGTTATCTATTATATATTAAGAATTAGGATAGATTTAAAAGATTTTATCTAAAATTAAAATAAATTATAGAACATTAGATATTATATATTAAGATAGATATATTAATTTAATTTTTCAATTAAATTTCTATCTATTTATATGAAACAAATTAAACTCGAATTTTATTTAAAATTACAGAAAGTTATTTTATCTTTATTTTTTTAATCTATATATGTAAAAAATTTATCTTAACTAAAATTTTGATAAAAAAAATAGAACTTTCAATCTAGATAATTACTTGCCTAAATTGATTTTTGATAAAAAAAAAAGAAAATACGTTATCTTTTCCTTAATTATCTTTGTGAATTATTTATGTAAATATAAATGATTTTCTTATCATTAAAAAATTCATTCTTTATTTATATTTTTTAAACGTTTCTTATCAATTATTTTTTTAATTTTTATTCAATTTTTATTAAATAATTAAATTTGATAAAAAAAAATTAGAAGAACTTAGATTATTTTTACCTTTTTATATTTTTTGTAAAAGATTTTTAAAATTAAATGATTCTAATTGAAATAATTTTTATTTATATTTTTGCATAAATAAATTATCATTTAGCCATCAAAATTATAGTGGGTTCACCTTAATAATTTTAGCCCCTTTTTACATGAAACCAATTGTAAAATTTTATATAATTTTTTTTCTAATAAATAAGTTTTTTATATTAATTAAAATTATATTTATTAAATAAATTAAATATTAAATTCGTGTAGTCGTGCATGACACGACGGATATAACTAGTTAGGGCTAAAGTACGTACATGGGACACCATGCAAGCACCCCTCTTCTTCCACCCGAAATATATAATGTTAGAGATTTTTCTACTACTCCCTTTAGACTCCTTACTCACATGCAAACTTGTGTCCAAGGCATGGAATTATATGATCAAAGATCCCATGTTTATCAAACGCTACAGCATGAAATCCACAACTTTCTTCCGTAGGGGAAAGTGGAAACGGGCTTGATTGCCTCTTTCGAGAGGACAACTGATACAGACCCGGTGTGGACCGTGTATCGAACCCTTGTTGGTCAAGGGGGTTGAGCCTAATCTGGTGTGGATTCCGACTCGGGATAAACAGAAAACAGAAAGCAGAGAAACTAAAGGAAATTAGGGCAAATTATTTCTTGGATAAATTATGAGAAGGGAAAACCAAGAGTATTTATACCTAAGCCTGACAGTTTAAAAAAGGCGTCCCGGGAAAGAACCGTAAAGAAAACCCGAGAAGAGAGCAAAGCTCTAGTTTATAAAAATTACATAAATTAAATATAATGCTAAAATTATAAAATATTAATCTAAAATTATAAAATATTAGTCCTCGTATCGCTTTGGCGACGACGAACTCTTGACGGTCTAATATTTGAAATTCCTTCCGTATCAACAACAACAATTCATACAAGGTACGCCGCTTACCTTTGAAACTAAATGGATACTCCAACTTCCTCGGACATCAACAACACAATTTGCTCGTTGAGTCGTCGAAAAAGATGGCAAGTGTTAAAACAGAAAACGGTCTTTTTCTCTTGTACAACCTAATCACCGGAGATTCACGCGTTGTGGCCGATGCCCCTCTACGAGATCACTCCTTTTCGCATTGGCTTTGCTATGGATTTGGCTATGATTGTTATGAAGAGGATTATAAAATCACACTTGTTTGTCCGAACACTAGCAATGTTCAGATATTGTGTTGTTTTAATATATGTCAATATAATCATTAACTATTAAGATTTGATTAGCGTAAATTTTGATATGCTCTTTTTTTTTTATTGAAAAGGTTCTACGTGTTGTTAAATTAAGATATGAGTACAAAATTAATCAATCTTCTTTCTAATATTTTATTAACCGTAAAGGATATATATATAATTAACCTTGAGTAAACTAATTTCACGAAACTAAACGTCGATTAGGGTTCCAAAAAATTCCGCCGCTAAACAAACGTTCTGTTGAATCATTTCTTCTTCATTCAATCTCATTCAATCCTCTATAAGCACGAAGAAAAGATTACAAAAGATGAATCGGTTGAATTTTGCCCTCCCCGAAGACATAGTATTACAGATTCTCCTACTCCTCCCATTCGAATCGGTTCTAGCATGCAAACACGTGTGTAGGCAATGGTATACTCTCATCAACCATCCCAATTTTTCCAAGCATTATCACCATAAGGGATCTATGATCCTCTCACTTGTTGAAAACAAGGTTTATTGCGTGTTAATAAGGCGGTTCCCTTCCTACACGGTGCATCGCTTACCGATCTTCTTGACCAAGGGCGGTCGCCTTCCGCATGAATTGCTTTCGGGATGGTCCAACGGGATAGCTTGTGTTAAAGTGGCCAACGGCTACTTTCATCTCTACAACTTGTTCACCGGAGCTTCGTACACCGTGGAGGACGCTCCACTACAACCACTCCATGAATTCTGGACGCATTATGGATTTGGTTATGATCCTTTCAGTGATGGCACTCTAGTTGCACTAAGCCCGAAAAGTTGGATCTATTATGGATTCGGTTATGATTGTTACGATGATGATCATAAGATCATGGTGGTCTGCGATTATGGCGCGGCAAAAGGTGCAACCAAATTCATGCGAAAGAGGTTTAGTTATGAATGTGAGAAGGCAAATTTCGATGAGTCCGCGATTGATATTGATATTGATAAAGCTCATAACAAGGAGAACAGTCGGTTTTGGGTTTACAGCTGCAGAAGTCGCACTTGGAAGTCGTTCAATGGCTTTCCTTACGCCGCATATTCATGGGGATCTTTCAGTGAGGGTGGATCTTACTCCTCTAACGGCGTCCTTCATTATCCAGTCATCAAAGACAAATTAGTTGATGGTAATTACCCACCTCGAGTTACTGGGAAGCATGCGATCGTAACCTATGATTTGCATAGTCGTAGGTTTGGTGAAATATTGGCACGGGGTGACGATTACGATACACTGAACAAGTTTAGGGTAGCAAAAGTAACTGAACTAGATGGACAACTGTGTCTGTGTTGCCTTTACCGGGTGGCTTATAAATGGCTTGTACAAATAAATGGTGTCGATGGATCTTGGACAAAGGTGCTAAACATGGATTGCTCTGTCGCTACGCTAACATACACGGCAATATATGAAATAGGAGATGGCCGAAAAGTTGTGTTGTTTGTATGTTCGGGCAAATTGGGTATGGTACAGTTTCAACAGGAATGAGATCATCGAAGCGGTAGATGTTCCAACTAGATGGAAGCCGACGAGTATACGAACGGCGGGAACTGAAATGGATGATCTTGCATTTCACCTTAATTTGATGTGAGTTTTTGTCTTAGGTTTTTCCTATGTTTTATGTTTCAAGTACTTAGTCTTGATTTTTGATGAATGTGTTCTCGATCACCTCAGGAAATCTCTTTTGAATAGAACCAATCAGTCTAAGCTTTTGCTGAAAGTTGAGTTCCTAATAATACATCTTCATTAGCATGAACTCGAAACGCGCTGAGTCGCAGACAAGTGTACGCAATTAACGTACAATTCAAGCTTCAGAATTCAAATAGAAGATGTTCACATTTGAAGGATAGGGCTGATCTTAGCAATTAAAATACTCATATTTTCAATTCGAATCGAGCCGAGCTGAACTTTATATTGTTCAGGCATGGTTTGTTTAAAAATAGGCAAGCTAAAGCTCGAACCCGCCTCGATTTGAGCTCAAAATTTTGTTTGGGCTCAGTTCATTTAAGTGTTCGTTGAGCTCGAGCGTGGTTCGCGAGCTCAGTTCATTTAAGTGTTCGTTGAGATCGAGCGTGGTTCGCGAGCTACTCGTTTAATTCGCGAACAAACTTATTGAACTAATATGTTTACATGTACTTAAATACATAGAAGTAGGTCACTCATTTAGGATTTATGATTTTAAGAAATAATAATAAAAAAAAAACGATACTCGGGTTATGAAAAATAATTTACCAAAAAATATAACAATATTATATATAGTTGAGTTTGTTCATGAACATTTAACCGAGCTTGGATCATGAGCATATAATCGAGCTGTTTGAGCTCGGCTCGTTTACAAATCGAATAGAACATGAAAGAGTTTTAATCGAGCCGAATCCCAAACTTCTCATGAACAACTTGGTTCTCTTATAGCCCTAACCGAGGGGCAAATAATTTCCATCCATCAGTTCAAAGAATAATTCAGATTCAACAAAAAAAAAAACCACATTCATTGGCAAAGTGATCAAGCTCAAGCTTACTCGAATTTTTTTGTATCACAAATCGAAGTCGGAGTTGTATGATATTGACAAGGGCAAGATAGAATTTATGTGCGAGACTAGGTGTATCAAATAGGATTTCTAAGAATGGTGATAACAAGTTTGAAGGAAGCATCTCGATAGGACTTTGTATATAGATTATGATTATGAATTTCTTCCTTCTCTTGAATATTCACGCATGAGTTGATGTATTATAAGCTTGGATCTATCCTATAGATATAATTTATGTGCTGTATGTAAGTTAGTTTTATGCAGTTAGTTATAACCGTGTGGGTTAAGATAAGTCAAATTTAGTTGCTCTAATCTGGCGCTTAGTTAACTGTCATTCTGATAGTTATTGGACAGTTAGTTTGTATATGTATTTAAGTGTGTCATGTAAGAAAAACAGAACATCTCGATCTCTGTTACAGAAAATGTTCAATACAAAGATACAGTATTTGAACAAAAGTTCAATTGTGTTTAATACAGTTTATCATCGTTGTGTTGTTTGATCTGTAAAAGTCAAGATAACTCATGCGTGAACTCTCTTCCTTCCTAGCTAGAAATCATGTCTCCTTGTGCAGAGACCAATATAAATCTTTAATCGACGTATAAAAGTCCCTTAAAAACAAGACATTAATTATTCTTTATTGTAACGGAACGAAGTCATATCAATTACAAAGAGAGGATGGGTTTCATAACATACCAAATATTCCTTTAATTATTTCAGAACAAGAGAGACGACAATCACACATAATTAAAAATAGGCTATTCATCATAATAATTATGATGAATATTCAAGAGTAGGCAGCCTCCGTTAATATAGTCTTGACATGATCAAGGAGCCCTTGAATCTGGTCCCTGGAGTGGAGCGGGCCCGGGTAGGCACACCCACAGTCCAAGCCACCATCCCGGATTGTCCCGAACAGGGCGAGAGTGGGGCCCACCCCATGAACGGAGGATGTGACCATATAGTCCTCCACCCCCACGCCCTCGTAGTCGGGATCATCGTGTGTGCGGTAGAGGGTGACATCCTCGAAAACCGTGACGAAGGAGGTGCGGAGGGAGGAGGAGGGTGTTAGGCCCGGGTTCTCGATGGCCCGGGTCATGAGGAAGGTGAGATCCGCCATGTCGGAGAAGTGCTTGTTCGCGCTCTTGGCCACCTTGAAGGAGTTGTAGGCTCTCTTTGCTAGATCCCATAGTTGCTCCCTCCCGTTTGTGTCGTGCGTGTTCACGATGGCCGAGTGGTAGAACCCTGCATAATTAACCGTCCAAATTTGAGAATATGCATTTCCACATCTGAAAGTTGAAACTAAACAGTAAACAACTCATTTTATAGCCAATTGGTTTTATAATAGAATCTTGTTGGACTTACGTGTTGAACCCAATATACATATATTATATATATAAAGACAGTCGTGTGCCAACCCCACGTTAAAGGTCCACGAACACTAATAACCTCATTATTATCTATATATAATGTAGGTCCTTGTCATGACTTTATAGGTAAGAGGCACAAGTTAAGCATAAAATAGTCATATACGTTATCATTTGTAATTAAGGGTGGTTGATCATCGGTTTAAAATCGAAGTAAAACCAAATTTCTAAGTTTTTGTGAACCGAAAACCGACAGAACCAACACAAATCTCATTCAATTTAAAGATTGTAATGATCAAGCCGTTCTTACCAACGTCATGGGTTGTGAGAGGAGGATCAAGAAGAGATCGACAATCGACAAGAGTGACAACAGAATACTTCTCACTTTGGCCTTGAGGAGCGCCCTTGCTACGTCGCGCCCCCATCAGTGCCGCGGCGGCCAGCACTCCACACACCTCTATTTCCCTTCTCTTACACCCCTGTGACGCCTCACAAAAGTCAGTGCCTCTCTCTACATATATATCATATATCAACAACATCGGATCGTATGAATGCAATCATATTATATAAATCCAATTCAACTTTTGGGGGTTTCAACAATTGCGTCTTAATTTACCAAATTGACAAGACAAGAACATATGTATTCTATCTACTAGACAGTCAACTAAACCCATAAATCCATAATGACTCCGAGACAAAATGAATTGAAGTGTCCAATGGAATTACACATAACGCAAACAGGCCCTTAAAAATCTCTTTTCATAAGATCACACAAACCTTACCCTTTTTATGTCTTAAAACAAACTTTTTATTTATTTTTATTTTATTATATGTCTTAAAGCAAACACTTTTTTATATAAAAAAACTGAACCTTCAAGGATTGTTTTAATATCTTTAACTATAATGATATTTTCTTGTCTTGAAATGTGTAATTTTTTTGCTTATCTCATAAGGCATAAAATAATCTTGATAAAAACATATGAAGAGCAAATCCTAAATTAAATTAAGTTAAAAAGTTGGATATTTTATGTTCACCTGAAGAAGCCTGGTGGTGGCATCAGGCTCCAGGCGAAGCCTCGCCAGCTGGGTGCGGCGCGTGGAGCGTGTGTCCACAAAGTCAATATTCGACAGCCGGAAGGCATTCAGCGAGTAGCCCAGCATGTTCACCCCACGCGCCCACAACGACTTCTTCTGCTTCCCGCCCGGCATAAACTCTTCAATCCCCATTTTAACCTCACCTTTTCCCACAATTCCCGACTCTGCCCCTCCCCGTCCACTCACCAGCCTCACCACCTCCCACAGCACCGCCTCCGCGGCCGCCCGATCACACGCGGCCGTGTGCGCCTTCATTGTCACCGTCCACCTCCCTCCCTCCATCTCGTACACCTTCGCCTCGAGCAAATCAGAGCCCTTGTCTGTCGGCTTATTCTCCCAGGGATTAAGGTTGACCTCGTGCTCCACGATCATCTGAAAGGGGGGAATTGTTCCAGTGCTGTCGTGGACGATCGTCTGCGTTGACTTGAGGTCAACTGATTTGAGCTCGAGAGCGGAGACGGTCGGAGTGACGAACGAGAATTTGCGGGTGCTGGTGTCGAAGTGCAGTTTGGAGCGGAGGATAGGATGGGAATTTTGGAGTTTGTGGAGGGCAGTTTGGAGAATTTGCAGGTCGGGCTGTTTAGAGAGGAGGAGGGCTACAACGGTCACGCCGGTGCCGCCCGGCACCGCCCGACACCAGCTGTGCTCGGTGGCTCCCAACAACCGTGACTCCATGGACGATATATATATAATTGACGATCGAGCAATCAAATATAATGCACTTGAATATATGTATTTGTAACGGAGTCAGTATAGGAAATATATAAATTAATGAATTAAAAAGGGTTTCTTAATTTAGGGGCGAGGGATTGAAATTTGAGGGGATATGATGTACTTGAGAATGTCAATGGAGTTTTAAATGTATGGGAGGCTATTGTACTTGACGATGCCTTACAAATGAGATATTGAGACTTATAAGCACAAAAATGCTTATATGTAGTACTTATAAGTAAAAAATGTTTTTATGCAGAAATAAACACATAAGTATTGCCGAACACATATTTTTTCCTTATTTTAAGCAACGTGTAAGCACATGCTTATAAGCAAAAAAATGGAAGCACCCCCCATGCTTTTCGGTTTAAGCATACTTATCCAACAAAAATGTAAGCACGTGGGCCCCACCCCTTTATTTTTTTATTATCTCCAAATCACCTTTTTATTCTTCTCTCTCCTTCCACAAATTAAATTAAAAAAAAGATTTAAATATTTTATTAAAAAAATGATTTTGTAAGGGTATTTTAGTCATTTCCTTAATGACCTTTTAAAAATCAGCAAACCCTCCAACCGAACACCACTTGAGAGAAATAAGTTTTTGCTTATCAGCATCAGAACCTTACAACACAATCCATTTTAAGTAACTTATCAGCACAGTTTGCTTATAAGTAACGTATAAGTAAAGTTTACCCGAACGGACCTACAATTGCATACCGGAGGGTTTTTTGTATGGGCCGGGGGACCAATTATTGCAGAATTCGTTGCAATTGCAATCAGATGGTCGGATATTGACAGAGTTTTATTGCATTTGCAAACTATTCCAGGCAAGAGATATAATTAACTGTACGTTTATTACTATCTTCTTGTTTCAAATGATAACTGGGAGATTAAAAGCCGCATATTACACTTTTGACAAAATTGTTGCTAGCTCTATATATAGTTTGAGTGACAAATTTTGCCAGATGCTTTGAGGTGGAAGATGCCCTGATTGTCATTAATTAATACCTTGAGCTGATAAATGAAGTAATGATGGTCCTATTTAATTTAATGATAGTACCTATAGGGTTGTAAATGAACCGAACCATTCGTGAAAAATTCGGTGTTCGGCTCGGTTAAATCTTGTTCATGTTCGGCTCGGTTTGTAAACGAATCGAGCTTGAGCACAATTTTAAGGCTCGAAAGATAAATGAACTGAGTCAAGCTTATATGTTCATGAATAAACTATACTATACTATATATTATATACAATATAACATTTTATGTTAAATTACATAGTTTTGGCGGTGTTTCTCAAACCACGTAGTTTATTTTTTAGTTTTATTTGCTTGTATAATTGATCAAGTAAACGAGTTGTTCATGAATTTGTCTATCGAAGAAACTAAATGAGACGTTTGCGAACAAGCTCGAGTTCGGTGAACATTTAAATGAACCAAGCTCAAACAATAATTTAAGCTCGAACGAAGCTCGCGTTCGAGCTCGAACTCATCTATTTTTAACAGAGTCAAGCTTGAACAACTTAAATCTCGGCTCGGCTCGGTTCGATTACAGCCCTAAGTACCTATATCTTTCCTATAGCCTTTGTATGGAGTATGTATTGTCAAGCAAACGGTGCTCATTTTTAATTTGCCTGGACTAGAATGAAACACGATGAAGATATATAAATAAATTTGATGAATATATATTTCAATAAATTCCTCTCCTCTGAAATAGTTCAATCAAGATTTCAATGCAATGGGCAGGACTCGACTTGTACGATGAAGTTGATCACTTATAAGATTTAGAAAAATGCAAGTCTAAAAAGATTAGAAAGGAATATATGTGGGTAAATTTGGACCGTTGAGCTCCGGTCCCATGATGTGTGTATGCATGGGACGTTGAAACTAGGCTCAAAACGAAATACATGTGAAAACCACAATAATACATTAATACAACGTGCTTGTACATTGACGTGAGCTTTGCTTTAATTTGCTAATACGCTATAATTATGTTGGTAGAATATATCGGGATATTAGAATCGGATAATTATGCTTTCCTTTTATTTAGAGATTACATTTTATTTTTATTAAGATTATCTTTTTTATTTTAGCAACTAGGGTTTATCTAGATATTTTATTATAAAATACTCTTAAGTTGTTAGGATGCAATCATTCAATCAATCAATAAACCAGTTAATTAATTTATCTTTGCTCTAAATTACTTCAACCCCGTGGCAACCAACCACGTTTATCCCGAGTCGGAATCCACATCGGATTAGGCTCAACCCCTTGATCAACAAGGGTTCCGATACGAATCCACATCGGGTCCGTATCATTTGCGCGCCTTACTCCAGAAGCGATCTATTAATGCGAGGGGAGCTGGTGAAAAAATTCTTCTGTAGCTGAATAATAGGCAAGTCGAGGTAAGAGACTAAGAGGTACTCCGTATTGTATATGTTAGGAAATATGTGTAAGTCACCTATGTAAGTATAAGTGACATAGAGATTTGGTATAGCATACATACAAAGTTAAATGGTAGAGAATTTCTAGGTTCAGGAACCGGGTTTAGTTCTTGGGTTCAAGGGTTGCTTAAGCCCGAACCGGATCGTTCAATCCATCCCGGTTCATACCGGTTTGGTGGTAGCTCGATTCAGTCTTGTGCTTGGGCCTATTCCTTTGGACTTGGACTTCTTCCCGAAGAGAGAAATGGCCCATTGTGAAGTCGGTGGCCCAAAACCAGCTCGAGCTCTCCCACTTACGCGTTAAGTGAAACGCAGCGTTTTGGCTTTGAGCTTCCTTATATAAGCTCGCTAGCTCGCCTTGTGAGCTCATTCCGAACCCTAGTTGCTCAGCGGCGCTTCGAGAGAGTTCTAAGAGAAAGAGAGAGGGAAAGAGAAAGAGAGAGAGAGCGAAGACGGAGAAGGCGATTCTCCGGTGAGCCAGGCAGTGGAGATCCAGATCGAAGTCGAAGGCTTCGATTCAAGCTCGTTGAGATTTGCAGTGGCGTTCTTCCAAAGCTTCATCTTGAAGCTTGTGTAGCCTTTCAGGGGGCCGAAACCCTAGATCTTTCTTCTTCTCTAGATCTCTTTGTTGTTTCTTAGTTTCTGAACTTCGTTCTTTGCCTTGTTGTGTGTGAGATTGTAACCTTTCTTGAACTTGACATTTGATAGTGGATTGAGACGAGCCTCCTCACTGAGACTCCGCGGACGTAGAGCTTTGCTCGAACCGCGTAAACAGATCTGGTGTTCTTTACAGTTCTTTCACTATTCTTGCTTGTTTGTTCTCGTCCTTGAGTGTTACTAGGGTTAGAATCGTTTACAGTATAGTTTTGTTTTAACTGGATAATAGCAATTTAAATATATTGCTCCCTAATTGTTAAATGCCTAAATAATAGGCGAATTGATTTGTAGGTGAATAATATATAGGCAAGTTAATTAAGGTAAAAAAAATTGCTTGTTATGAAACGCAAAGCCGTACGTCTTTAAAGCCATAAAATGTCATCCTTTGATTTCTCAAATAAAACATAATGTATAACAAATCCGCTTCAATTGTGGAGGATATATAGGATGGGAATTTTGGGGTTTGTGGAGGGCAGTTTGGAAAATTTGCAGGTCGGGCTGTTTAGAGAGGAGGAGGGCTGCAACGGTCACGCCGGTGCCGCCCGGCCCCGCCCGACACCAGCTGTGCTCGGTGGCTCCCAACAATCGTGACTCCATGGTGGATATTGACGATATATCGATTGATCGACCAAATACACTTTAATATATAGAGGGCGTTTTAGGTGCAAATAAGTCTTAACTTGAAAACTGATCCGTTAGATTAATAAAATCAACGGACCAAAATCGAAAATAAGCTTAGTTTGAAAAATAGGGCAAAAGGTTGAGACGGTGGCATTTTTGTAAATACTATCAATTACCAACCCAAAATCGACTTTTGTCATATTAAAATAGAAGGGGGTGAGTCTTTCTCAAACACGCCCAAACACAAATCACTTTTGCTCCATTCTCAAACGAATCAGCGACGCTCTAGCTCAAACATCCAATCTCCATCTCTAAAACTCAAAAGAAGGTCTAATCCATTGCAATGGTAGATGAAGATCAAGGACTTCGACATGTTCTAAACTTTCTCTTTTGAATTTTGGATTATAGGGTTCATAAGCGGAATTTTTGAATTGTAATTTTGAACCATTTTTGGGGTTATAATTTGCTTGTGATGTTGAATGGCAAATCATACATGTTAAGTCACAAATTTTCAGTTCTTTAGTGTTGAGTAGATGAAGAATGATTTTCAACTGAAGTATTTGTTTGTTCAAAATAAGGGATTCGTCATATATTTGTAGTGACTGCACTATTTTATCTAAGTTCACGTATTTTATCTATATGTTCATGGATGGTAACTATAAGGTTCACATTTTATTATGTGAAGGACTTTCCAAGGGTGTTGAGTTATGTTGAGCGTGTGAACAAAGAAGGTTGATTGAATAAGATTTGGAGTGATGTATTTATGTAGATTCATGTATTTTATCTATATGTTCATTAATGGAAACTATAAGGTTCACATTTTATTATGTGAAGGATTTTGCAAGGACATTGAGTTATGTTGAGCATGTGAACAAAGAAGGTTGGTTGAATAAGATTAGAAGTGATTTAATTTTGTAGATTCATGATGTGCAAAAGGTTGTCATGAGAGGTTATTTCCCTAAGCCTATGATATTTGATCGTGCAATGTGGTCTATCCTAACTCTCCCCTGTTACTTTTGTATTTTTGTCACAACTTGACTACAAACTTTTTTTTTATGTTTGATGTTTATGCTTACAATTGAGTTGAAAAGCAAAGTTCTCAAATATTCACTTAATGTTTATGCAAAGCTAGCTTAACGATTCTGGGATATGCTTAGATTAGATTCTAGTATATGCTTAAATTAGATGAGCAATGAAACCCTTGTTTTGTGGTAAGTGCATAATTAAAATAATTGTATGAAATTAGAAATGAATACATCTAAGTATCCACATTCTTCAAAGTGGGAAAAATCTCCCTCCTTTTCTTACAGTTTAGAGTTGGGTTTATGTATAACATTGGAATGTTCATATATAAGATTCCAATGTTCACATTTTTTCATTTGAATTTTTTTTTATTTATTGTGTCAGCTTTTGTCTCTCTTTTTGCTAATGTTTCATATGCTTATCCCTCTTGATTGCTATTGCATTTGTTTTGGTCATTACAAACCGTTATCACCATCTTGCCCAACATATTTGTTGATTTTTTGCTGATGACTTGAGCTATTTGATGTTTCTCACTTTCTCTATCATTTTTGCTTCGAAATCTACTTTATGTCGGCTATATTTTCAAAGCATTTGATTCTTTTCGCGGTTTGCTTCATGTGGTGTTAATTTTGATGCAAAGATAGTTGTTGTTAAAATCTTTTATGTGATATTTTAACTCTTATTTGCACCCCATCTCTGTTTATTTTATTTATGCTCATTTTTAATTGATTTGTCATAGCCTATTAGCTCAAATGGTAGAGCAATGTGTTGATACACATGGATGTGGGTTCAAATCCCTCATAGGCTACATAGTATGCTTATGATATCTCAATTTAAAGTCGAGTTTACATATATTTCCTTAACATTCACTTATTGACTTTCTATGTTAACATTTTGATTATGTATAATCACATAATCACATAATCACATATTTTTGAACAAGGTTCTTATATTTTATGAAGTCATTTACTAAGATTCGAGTCTTTATCTGCAATTTCTCAGCCTTGACAATAATGGTGGCCTCCCTTGCTATAGTAGTTGTAGGTTCACATATTTATCATTTGTGTTCACATATTTAGTATTTGTGTTCACACAATATGAGACGAAAAAGTTAAGTCACTAACCATAATAAATTTGAATAAAACTTGTGCATGTTTATTGTTATGTCCATCATTAGAACCTTTCCTACTATAAAGAAGATATTTCAACACAATAGTTTTGCCTTAGGAATGTAGACGATCAGAACCTAAATATACATAAAAAAATGATAATAGAGACATAGTCTTTGAAATTTGAATGTCGTCATCTGATGTGCTAAATTCAATTCCAAGAGCATGCTTGATAACAATCGGGTAAATGGGAACAAAATATGTCGTCCCTCCTTGAGAAAAATAGCTTCATATATAATACTACTTAATCAATAATCTCAATCATCTTGACCATCAACACTACAAGCATGAGACATTTCACCGCTCAAATTAATCAATTATAGTTGATGGACATCCTACAATAAAAGGACAAATGAAGAAAATTAAAATTAGACAAAATAACACATTTGTTGTAAGGTTCATGCTAAAAACATATGAAGTTCACGTAAAATCTAAGTCAAGTCAGGAACAACTCTCCTCTCTTAGGACTTTTATCGAACATGTTATGTGCATCTCAAAAGTCTTCCACTAAAACATCATAGCAACAATTTTTGAAAATGAACAATAAAAAAACGATATCAAAGTGATACGCTTAGGATAATTATATTAGGATTATATTAAGAAAATTATTATTTACTTTTAAGAGATTTGAGTTTATCCTATTAGGAAGAGTATCTTTTTTAATATCTTAGCAATTAGGGTTTTATTATTATAAATATACATGTATTTTGTGATATGGGAAAATCAATCAGAAAATCAATTATCCTAAACCCTAATTCTATCTTCTCTTCTTCCTCGTCTGTCCGAGTCACTCTCCCCTGGCCTTTGGCCCTTCTTCCCTTCCCTAGCTATTGTTTGTCTATTGAATCCGATACGAGATCACTACGATCTTGTATCAACTGGTGCTTTCATTCTTGAACACCGGAACTACCATGTCCAAAGACGCAGATCTTAGGGATATTCGGGAACTCCTACAAAATCTGACGTTGGAGATCCGTCAATCTCGTCGGGAACAAGAGGTTCAACGTCGTCGGATAGATCAACTTTTTTCTATCCTGAAAATTCCTTTCGTTGATACGAACGACTCGCCGCGACACCCTTACCCCGCGATCGCGGCACATGTCCCCGCGCCCGCGGCCCCCCAGCCCGCGCCCGCGGCCAGCCTCCTGGCACCCACAGCCAGCGAAAACGGTCCCGCGGCCATTCCTATGGTGCTCGCGGTTTCGTCCATTGTGACCGTCGATTGGCCAGTCTTCGCGCCTACTGCATATGTTTTGGCCCCGACAACTTCTTTTTCCGAGTCTGAATCCACAGAGGGAGATATAAATCGACTCGGTATCAAAGGAAGGTCCTTGCAGAGCTGCTTTGACTTATTTGTCCGTCAACCGTTCGGCGTATGGCGCGGGGCAAACGTCCGTCAAGATATCAAGTATAAGAACTATGTTGCGGAAAAATTTGAGTTTCGGATGCTGACTCATGTTGTGCTACATGTTCAATGGGACCCTGGCGGATTAAGCTTCACGATCCGTTTCATGAGTCTCCTACCGATTTTCGCCTCGAGGACGAGTCGATTCTCACCGGGGGAGTAATTGATACACTTAGGATAATTATATTAGGATTATATTAAGAAAATTATTATTTACTTTTAAGAGATTTGAGTTTATCCTATTAGGAAGAGTATCTTTTTTAATATCTTAGCAATTAGGGTTTTATTATTATAAATATACATGTATTTTGTGATATGGGAAAATCAATCAGAAAATCAATTATCCTAAACCCTAATTCTATCTTCTCTTCTTCCTCGTGTGTTTGAGTCACTCTCCCCTGGCCTTTGGCCCTTCTTCCCTTCCCTAGTTATCGTTTGTCTATTGAATCCGATACGAGATCACTACGATCTTGTATCACAAAGCACTACATACTTGAAACTTAGGATCGATTCACACTCATATAGATGCCAATTGAGATTCAAAAGGTGAAATCAAACCAAAAATTAAGTAAAACGAAAAATCAAATTTGAAAGTGAATGAAACCTCATACCTGGAATTGAATCCATAACAAGCTAAAAATTACTTGAATGGGAGGTTGGAAGTTGAGGAACGATCGAAAATTAAAGCTAATCGAAGAGGACAATTAATTCTTAATATTATTGCTTGCTAGTTTAAGTGGAGTAAGTGGACAAAGTTTTGCCAGATGATATGAGGTTGATGATGTCCAAAACAGTAAAAGCAAAAAGTGGGCCCAGGAGGACCCCCATAGGCAAATTAGGGACCCACGTCCATGGAGGTTATTTAAAAACAAAACTCCCGACGCGTGCGAGGTCTCTCAAACATCCCGGGACGAGGTCTCGACCTCGTCACCGACTCTACTAATACGCCCGCCCGCTCGAACCAATCACAAGCGACCTCACTCCCGAACCAATCACCAGCAACCTCACTCCCAAACCAATCACAAGTGACCTCACTCATGGACCAATCAAAAACCCTTATTTCGAGCATCCCACATCGAACATTGGCCTAAACTCGGCCCCCCAATTCTCTATAAATAGAGAAGAACCTCGTAGGAAGAAGGGGTCGAAAAACCACTTGAACTCAAGAACCCTCTTGCTTGTTAAAGATCGACGTGATAGGAACATCGTCAAAAGACCTCGCTACAAATAGGAGAAACTCACAGAAAAACCCCAAAGTCGCGCAGGGACCTCGCTCACGCCTAAAACCTCACTACAGAAACTCACAAAACTCCCTACATCATATCCTCAAATCTACCTCGCCCTAGAATCGACCTCGCAACAATAGGTGCGATCTCGGAACCTTGTAGGAGGTCTAGGTGTGATTCTCGAAGTTGTACATCAACCTCGTAGGTTTGTAACCTCGCAACCACGGAAAAATCATAAATAAAGGAGCAAGTGTTTGCACTCAAATATAATAATTTTGTTTCTTGTCTCGTAGCGTAGCCGTTATTTCGGGTTTCATCACTGGCGCCGTCTGTGGGAACCTCTTCATCCTAAGCAGCTTCCCATTTTAGTGCAAACCTTGATTCCTAAAACCCCCTCAGAATGGCTTGTCCAAACAATTTCTTCCCCCAACATCCCGACAATATGGCTGAGACCCCTCCATGGACGACGACAGGTCCGTCAGGATACCCTTTTGTGGTCCCGCCAGGCTGGACATACAACATCCCACAAAACCCATACCCATTCCAGGGGTATGAACAGGGTGGCGCTCCTTTCAACCAGTATCCCTATCCGGGGTACGGGCAGTACCAGCAAGGCCAAGCTCCCCCATACGTCCCGATCCCCTCCCAGGGGCAACCTCACTCCGAGTACGTGCCCGCATATGTCCCGGGCTATATGCCGGGGTAGGAGGCGCCCACGAACGGATCTACCACGGAGAGACCCTCCCGAGATCCGATGCAGATCTCGCGATCGCGTTCGCGACGTGCAGAGAGGCGTGACATGGAGCTGTCCGAAACGGCGGCAAGCGCGCCACGCCCTCTGGCGAGGTCAAAGTCGAAGTCTGCTCGCCCATCCGTCGAGAGTGGATACAGGAATCCCTTCATACCCGAGATCCAAGAGGCACACATGCCCAAAGGTTTCCATTGGCCACAAATGGGACTTTACGACGGCACGGCCAACCCCGAGGACCACATAAAACACTACGCCGTCCAGATGAACGTCAACTCTTACAATGACGCCATTTTCTGTCGGATCTTTCCGACCACTCTGGACAAAGCGGCAATGACGTGGTTCACCAGCCTTAAGGTCGAGTCGATAGCCTCGTTTTCCCAGCTATGCGAGTCCTTCGTCGGGCACTTCAACGGCTCGAGAAAGCGCAAGAAAAACATGCGCGATCTCCGTGGCATCGAGCAGGGAGAAAACGAGAAGTTGGGCGCCTTTTTTACGAGGTTCACCACCGCGGTCGCTGAGATCGCGCAAATCGACGAGGCCTTGGTCCGCGACATCCTCATGGGCAACCTTCGCCGGGGGATTTCAAATGTCGCATTTTTCGCAAAAATCCGACCACATATGAGAGCTTGTGTGCTCGGATCACGGCACAGGTCTACGCCGAGGACGCTGCCAGCCAAAGCTCGCGACCGAGGACCGACAAGGAAATCGTGACCGAGGCTAAGGGAAAAGCTAAGGTGGCTGCGCCGGCCGCGAGGGGCGCACATGACGCAAACTCACGATCGGCATGCCGATTAAAGCAACAACAATAACAGAGGCAACAACGACAATAGAAGCAACAACCGCTACGACAACCGTGGCGGTGGAGGTTGGAGCTGCTTCGACGGAAAGCCACGAGGTTACAGAGGCAAAGGTGGCCCCGCCTACAACCCAAACGAGAAAAAGCGCGCCAACCCCGCGTCGGGGGCCAACCTCGTGCAGCAGGAACCAACCCGGTCCCGACCAAGCAACACAGAGCAACAAGCTCCGGCAAGGCAGTCGCGCTCCGGACAAGCCGCGGCGCCCGATGGGTACATCAACACCATCTCGGGCGGACCCTCGCTGGCGGGCTCGAGCCAGGCGGAAAGAAAAAGATACGCGAGGGCAAGTCACCATGAGCCCTCGGTATACAGCGTGACACAAACCTCACGGTCCCACGTGGGTATGGCCTTCACGACAGAAGACGTCGAAGGGCTCCATATGCCCCACTCCGACCCCCTAGTGATACACGCTCAGTTGGGCTCGAAAATAGTGAAGCGAATACTGGTGGACACGGGTTCCTCCGTGGACATCATGTATTTTGACGCTTTCGAGCAGCTAGGGATCTCCGCGACATCCTTGAGGCCCTACGCTGGGAAGCTCACCTCCTTCTCGGGAAACGAGGTCGATGTCGCTGGTCTCATAGACCTGTGGATGACCCTCGGTACTGGCCCAACAACGAGAACCGAGGTAATAGAGTTTACGGTGGTGCACCTGCCCTCGGCCTATAACGCAATCATCGGGAGAGTCTCCTTGATGAAATTCCAGGCGGTGGTCTCCATCTACCACCTGAAAATGAAGTTCCCCACCAGCGTGGGTGTCGGAGAAGTGTAGGGAAACCAAGAAGAGGGCCGCGTCTGCTACATGACCTCGGCTAAGCAAAAATGCTCTATGTTCATGATAAAGACTTCGGGTGAAGCAGACCTCGAGGTCCGGGATTTCACAATACCCACTCCCGAGACAGAAAGAAGGGTGATTACCCCCTTCGAAAACAAATCAGAAAAGATCTACCTCGGGGGTTGCCTCACTGGGGATGCAGCAGCGTCACTAGAGGCCCTGCTTGTTGGGTCCCGCGACGTGTTCGCCTGGACTGCAAAAGATCTCTGAGGTGTGCCTCGGACCCTGGCCCAGCACTCCTGGAACATCGACGTCGCTATTCGTCCTGTGGTGCAGCGTCGAAGAAAAATGAACGAAGAAAGGGCAACCGCCGCAAATGAAGAGGTGGCCAAGCTGCTGGCCACAGATTTCATACGCGAAGTCCAGTATCCGAAATGGCTGTCCAATGTCGTGTTGGTCAAAAAGGCCAGCGGCAAGTGGCGGATGTGTGTAGACTTCAAAGACCTCAACAAGGCATGCCCCAAAGACAGCTACCCCCTGCCCTCGATCGATGCACTTGTAGATTCGACTGTTGGGCACGAGGTCTTGAGTTTCCTCGACGCCTACTCGGGGTACAACCAGATCTCGATGAATCCTCGTGACGAGGAGGAGACATCCTTTATCACTCAGCGGGGGACATACTGTTATAAGGTCATGCCGTTTGGCCTCAAGAACGCAGGGGCCACATTCCAACGCCTCGTCGATCGGGTTTTTAAAGACCACCTGGACAGGAACGTATCCGCCTACGTCGACGACATCGTGGTACGGATCAAGGGCCCCGAGGAGCACCTGGCTGACCTCGCCGAGGTTTTCATCACCCTCGGACACCACCAGCTCAGCCTGAACCCCGAGAAGTGCGTTTTTGGCGTGTCCTCGGGGAAGTTTTTGGGATTCATGATCAGCGAGCGCGGGATCGACGTCAACCCCGCCAAAATAGAATCTATCCTCGCAATGAGGTCTCCCCGATCTCGTACCGAGGTACAGAGACTCAACGGCGCTGTAAATTACTTGGGGAGATTTTGCTCCCGCCTAGCAGACAAGTCCCTCCCATTCTTTATCGCCCTCAAAAAGAATGACAAGTTCGTCTGGGACGAGAGACTCGAGACAGCCTTCTCCGAGTTAAAGACCTTCCTCACCAAGCTCCCCACCTTGTCACCTCCACACGCGGGCGAAGATTTGCAACTATATGTGGCGATGAGTCCCCAGACCGTCAGCGCGGTGCTCACAAGAGAGGCCATGCACCCGGTATACTTTGTGAGTCGCGTGCTCCAGCCTGCGGAGCAGAGATACTCCCCGGCAGAGAAGATGGCGCTGGCTGTAGTGACCGCCGCAAGGCGCCTACGCCCATACTTCCACGCACATCCCATCCAGGTTCTTTCGGACCTCCCACTTCGTCAGATTCTGCATCAGCCCGCTCTCTCTGGACGTATGAACAAGTGGGCCGTCGAACTCTCCGAGTTCGATATCAATTATCTTCGGAGAACCGCGATGAAGGGACAAGCCCTCGCCGACTTTATGGTGGAGGTCACCTTCCCCGAGACAGACACAAGCTCGGACGAATGGAAAGTGTTCATTGATGGCTCACGATATGACGCCGGTGGCGGGGCCGGGGTGTTCCTCGCTGGCCCCTCAATTGAGACGGAGTATGCTCTCAACTTCGCCTTTGATTCCACCAACAACGACGCCGAGTATGAGGCCATGATCGTCGGGATCGAGATGGCGCTACTCAACGGAGCCCGCAAAATCAGGGTCTACACAGATTCCGAATTGGTGGCACGACAACTCAACAACCAATACGACACCAGGACAGGTTTTCTGCCCGCTTACCGAGCAAAAGTCAAGGCCTTGGTTTCATGCCTAGAAACCTTTGCGGTGGAGTCAATCCCGCGGACCTCAAACACAAAGGCGGATGCCCTCGCCAGGTTAGGCTCCGCGCTTCCCTTGGATGTGGGAAACCGCGTAATGGTGGAGAGAAAGCTCTCACGAAGCGTCGATAGCGAGGTCATGTCCATAAGGACCGAGGACTGGAGGTTCCCGGTGATGAGGTACATACAAAGCGGCATCCTCCCAGAGGACCCCGCGCTGGCCAGAAAACTAAAAATGCAAGTTGCCCGCTACTGCGTCGTCGGCGACCAGCTTTATCGTCGGGGCTACGCTGAACCCAACCTGTTGTGCATACCGCCCGAGGCCACGGACCACGTCCTCTACGAGGCCCATGAGGGAGTTTGTGGGGGACACCCGGGGTGGAGGTCTTTGGCACACAAAATCGTCCATTTGGGGTACTTCTAGCCCACTCTCCGACAAGACGCAAGAGCTTACGTCCAAAAATGCGTCGGATGCCAGAAGCACGGGAACGTCCAGCACACCCCGACGGCTCCCCTCCGCAGCATTCACGCGCCATGCCCATTCGCAATGTGGGGAATGGATATTTTTAGGCCCTTTTCCTAAAGCTGCTGGCCAAGTGCAATACATTTTGGTCATCGTGGACTACTTCACGAAGTGGATCGAAGCACATGCAATGGCAAAAATCACCGGGGCAAAGGTCTGCGAATTCCTGTGGAAGAACCTCGTCTGCCGTTTTGGTGTCCCCATGACAATCATGACCGACCATGGCCCCCAATTCGACTGCGAAGAAACTCGGACTTTCTGCTCTGAGCTGGGCATCGACCTCAAATTTTCCTCCGTGGCTCATCCCCAGTCCAATGGCCAGGTAGAAAACGTTAACGCCCGCATCTTGACAGACCTCAAAAAGCGCCTGGGCATGGCACAGGGCCGCTGGGCCGAATTACTTCCACTCGTCCTCTGGACGTATCGCACGACCTCGCGTCGCGCAACGGGCGAGACCCCCTTCGCTCTTACCTACGGGGCGGAAGCCCTCGTTCCCGTAGAAACCCTAATTCCATCAGCAAGGGTGTACAACTTCAACGAAAAAGAAAATGAGGCCAACCTCAAGGTCGAACTGCAGTTCCGAGATGAAATCCGCGAGGTAGCGGACCCGCGCTCTAGAGAATACAAGCGACGTGTCGCCGTATACCACGACAAGAAGGTCAGACCTCTCTTCTTGGCCACGGGAAACCTCGTGCTAAGACGCACCGAAGGAGGAAAATTGGACCCTAACTGGGAAGGACCCTACATCCTCGGAGAAGAAGTCGCGCCCGAGGCTTTCAAACTCAAGGACGACGAGGGGCGTACACTGAGCAAAACATGGAACGTCGCGCGACTCAAAAAATATTACATGTAGAAACTCGAAACCCCGTTGTTCCTCGCAGTTGGTAAATAAAGGATCGCAGGCTTTTCTAAAAAAACGCTCCCTCCCTGAAAAGTCCCACCCCTCGCGTCACGCTTGGGGTTGGAGAATCTCGTTGAAAAGGTCCACCCCTCGCTTCCCGCTTGGGGTTGGAGAATCTCGTTGAAAAGTTCCACCCTTCGCTTCCCGCTTGGGGTTGGAGAATCTCGTTTGGAAGAATTTCCACCCCTCGCTTCCCGCTTGGGGTTGGAGAATCTCGTTTGAAAAAAATTCCACCCCCTCGCTACCCGCTTGGGGTTGGAGAATCTCGTTGAAAAGTTCCACCCCTCGCTTCCCGCTTGGGGTTGGAGAATCTCGTTTGAAAAAAAAAAGTTCCACCCCTCGCTTCCCGCTTGGGGTTGGAGAATCTCGTTTGAAAAAAAAAAATTCACCCCTCGCTTCACGCTTGGGGTTGGAGAATCTCGTTCGGAAGAATTCCCATCCCTCGCTTCCCGCTTGGGGTTGGAGAATCTCGGTGAAAAGTTCCACCCTTCGCTTCCCGCTTGGGGTTGGAGAATCTCGTTGAAAAGTTCCACCCCTCGCTTCACGCTTGGGGTTGGAGAATCTCGTTTGGAAGAATTCCCACCCCTCGCTTCCCGCTTGGGGTTGGAGAATCTCGTTGAAAAGTTCCACCCCTCGCTTCACGCTTGGGGTTGGAGAATCTCGTTTGGAAGAATTCTCACCCCTCGCTTCCCGCTTGGGGTTGGAGAGTCTCGTTGAAAAGTTCCACCCCTCGCTTCCCGTTTGGGATACGAACGAGGTTCGTGAACCCCCTAAGACGCCAGGATTCGCGAACGGCTATTTTTAGGTTGGAACGAACTTCCAGAACAACGAGGTCCGAACAGAGGCTCACGACCTCGTCGCAGGACTACAACGCCCGGTGTGGTCCGAGCCTCACAAAAGATGTGACACTCGAACCATGGGGTTGGACGGATAAGGATTGACGTATGCAAGAAAGTCTAAAGCAAACAAGCATAGGAAAAGAAAGTGACGAAGGGCATAAATATAAAAGCAGGTGTTTTGATTACAGACCCCGTAGGGTCACCCAAACAAAAAAAAGAGATGTTTTAATTACAGACCCTGTAGGGCCACCAAGGAAGAGTTATCATCATTTCTTCGAGGTTTCAGCCTCGGGACCGATAAGATCGATGGTTTTAGGAGTTTCAGCACAGGCAGCAGGGGCAGCGGAGGCAAGAGGCGCGGGCGCATCGGTCGCGGGCTAAGGTCCCGTGGAGGTCAACTCCGGGTTCCCTCCAATAAGCTCTACCTCGGGGGGCGCGGTGCTGGACACAGTCCCGTCCTCGTTGAGGAAGAACTCGCATTCCCCCTCGGGATCCTCCGACCCCAGCTCACCCATGGTTTCATTATAGTTGGGGTTGAAGAAGACGATCTGGGAGTCGAGGTGCCCATACTTGGCCACCGCCTGTTTGACGCCCATGCGGACTGCCTGGTGGAACATTTTCCTCACGCTCTCCACCAGTTCCGCCTTGTACTCTTCCGAGTCCACATACTTGGGACCCGCGGCCACGACCTCCTCGTTAAGCTCAACAATGCGCCCCTCGAGGCACCTAATCTCCTCCTCGGCCCTCAGAAACTCCGCCTCCTTCGCCTTGAAGAACTCATGTTCGGCAGAGAGCTTGCCTCGGAGCCCTTCAACCTCGCCCCGCAGAACCTCGGCCTCGTCTCTCGCCCTCTTCTCCCCCTCCCTCGCCGCCTTTACCTCCTCCCTCGCCGCGGCCTACGCGGCCTCGACCCGCTTCTTGGCCGCAGCCTCCGTGGCTTTGGACGATTCCGCGGCCTCGGCCAGCTCCTTGGCCTATCGCTCGCACACCTCGCTGCGGGCCCGAAGTGCCGCCTCCATCTTGTCCATCCTCGAATGAAGTAGAACGATGCGACTTCGGTTGTAATTGACAAAAAAGGTGTGCTGCAAGTTCACAGGAGGGTGAGAAAAGAAACAAGAAAGAGACAAGAATTAAACACACAAAAACAAAAAAAGGGCTTACCATGGCCGAGTACCGAGCGGCCTCGTCGTCGAGCGCCGCCTCGGTGAGGTTGTTGGCCCACGCGACCTCCTCCTTGTAATCCCCCCGGGCCCAATCCAACGGGGCCCCTCTGATAGGTCTAGGGCAGTGAAAACCTGGCGGGATGGGGGCCTGTATCCACGCGACTTCGCCCCTCGAAGTTAAAGGCGGGGATGAGTTCCAGATCCCGCGAGCCTCGTTGATGGTCTCCCGACCGGGGTTTCTTCTTCTTCTCCACAGGGGGAGACCCCGCTTCCTTCCTTTTCCGCCCGACCTTGTCGTCAGACGCCCGGGGTGGATGGGTGGTCCCCTTCGTGGTGGCCCCTTTCGACGGAACCACCTCAGGCCTTTTCTCCCCTTGGGGCAGCCCCGTGACGTCCCACTGCGACGCCCTCGTGACGTTCCCCTTGGGCAGGGCTCCCCCTGTCGCGGCCGTTGGCGGAACAGGTCCCGGCTGCGTTGTACCTGTCCTCGCCTGCGAGCTCGGCTCGTTAATTGAAATCCCCTTGAGAACCCGGGGAGAAGGGGCTTTGGAACTAGAAGTCAAAGGTTGTTTCCCCTTCGACTTCGCGGTAAGAGCGTGCAGAAGATCCACTGTCAAGAAAGAAGGGGTAAAAAAGAAAAAGCAGGTTAAGACGAGGTCAGAAACAAATATAACGAGGTTTATAACCTCGTAACCTTACGAGGAAAAAGAAAGCAATCAGAGAAATAATAACAATAAAATACCCTCTCCACCCTCGCGAGGAGGGAAACTGAGGCTCAGCCCGGCCCGCTCAAGCCGGTCCTGAGAAAGGTAGCGCTCGTATGGCGCCTGGTACGCTGTGGCGTACTTGGCCTTGAGCGCCTGGAACTCAGCGACCTTGTACGGGCACACGCATCTCTCGTAGTTACCTGGTGCCACAGGGAAATTAAGGTATCTCCCGCTGAGGTCTCGGACCAAAAACCATTTAGGTTTCCACGTCCCGACGTTCGACTGGGTCGTAATGATTTTGACGTTCGGCGTGCTGAGGTTAACCAGGGAACAGCGAGGTTCTCTCCTCGCCAAGACTAACGCCGACAAATCGCTGAGGTTCGGCTCGTCTAGAAGCTCGCGGCTTCGAATTGTGTAGGCACACAACAACCGCCAGGCGTTCGGGAACAACTGGGCGGGGCAGACACCCATGGCCCACAAGAAATCAACGATGTGCTGGGCCAAGGGCAGCCTAAAGCCCACTTGGAGACTGACGAGGTGCACGACCGCACACCCCTCGTAGGACGCCAGGGGTCGTCCCTCCTCCTCTGGCAGTGCCAGCTCGACTCCCTCGGGCCAGGGGAAATCTTTAGCTATGTCCGCGAGGTCGTCCAGCTTCAAATCGGTGGCCACCCCCTCGGACAGGCCTCGGGAGTGCTCGGACTCATAGGAATTCGTTCTTTGAGGACGACAGGAATGCCGGATACAGCGTCGGTAATATAGGCCTCGGGAAAGCTCGATGGCACATACGCGGCCGAGGCTGAGGCAATTGCCGCGTCCAACCTCGCCTCGACCTCGGCGGCGATCACATCAGGAGAAGAAGAGGAAGCCATTTCAACACCAGAATATATGCGCAGACGGGGGAAGTACGAATTGATCGAAACAGCGGAGTCGCTGGATGAGGGCTCGCTGAAGACCAACGAAGGGGAACTTGGGTTCTGAGAATCTCTAGGCTCTACACTTCCTACGGACTCGGAGACCTCCTGATAGAAATTCTCTTAAAAATTAAAGACAAAGCCGGGCGTTGGGCTCGCAGAGGCTCTCCTAGGCATGAAAAGACAACGTCCAGGCCGCGAAAAGCTAGCACCTGGAAAAGAAAAGGTCAGTAAGGCACTAAAGGAAAGGCAACCAAAGAGAAAAACACGAGATCATGACCCCGTGAAAGAAGGAAGAACGAGGTCAAACCCGAGATCGAAGAACGAGATCACGACCCCGGGAAAGAAGGAAGGACGAGGTCGAGCCCGAGATCAAAGCACAAAGATCATAACCTCGAAAAGGAAAGAGCACGAGGTCATAACCTCGAAAAGGAAAAAGCGTGAGATCATAACCTCGGGAGAAAATGAGCACGAGGTCGCAACCTCGGGGGACAAAGCAACGCGAGGTCGTAAAAGGAAAGGCCACGTGGCGTCCTACGGGCTACTCTGACAGGATAGGACGGCAAAGAAGAATTTGAAGCGCCAAAAGAAAGGAAAGAGAAAGAAGGCCAACCAACGGTGGAAGCCAGCGGTGGAAGCCCAAACGTCCCGTCAATCAGACATCATGACGTTTGGGCTCCCGAGGGTTTCGAAATTCGAAAAGTGGTGGGCGAAGAAACGGAAGTTTAACCGCCACCCCAAGCAAAAAAGAAGAGAGAGAAAAGCAATAAACCCAAGAGCCCAGCGGTACCCTCACGGCGGCAACCGCCCCCCACCACCGTCTCACCACCACAACACCGCCCCCCGAAACGTAACGCAAAGAAAAAAGAAGGGGAGAAAAGCAGAACGAAAAGAAAGGAGAGGAGACGAAAAACCAAGGGGAGACAAGGGCACTACAGAACAAGAACCACCCCCAACGCCACCGCACAACCGGCAAAGAAACACCCAGAAATCACCAACACCCACCCAGATGCAAAACGGAACGAAGAAAGAACAAAGAAAAATGACAAAGGCGAACGCCGAAAAACACACAACCCTGCCACCGCCGCTTCGCCACCGTGACACCGGCGCGAAACACCGGGCGACACACCGTCGCCCTTACAAAACACGGGGCAAAAAGCGAACAAAGAAAGAATCAAAGGCAAAAAATACCAAAAGACAGGAGGAAGAAGATCAAGAACTTACTTGTTTAAAGGTCAGTGAACGAGAAGCGGTGGCGCAACTGGCGAACGGCAAAAAGCTCGTCGGAAACCGTCTAGAGAAACCGCTCAGAAGAAACCGAAGAGATAAAGAGAGAGAAGAAGCGAAAATGTTGGAGAGAGAAGATGAGGGGGAGGCGTGTGAGATACGCCCTTATATAGAGCAGATTTGAGCCTCCCCCACTCACGAAAGGCTTCTTAAGCCTGTCTCACCTGGACGGTCCACTAAGCAAAGTATGGCGAAAAGGCCCAAGAATCTTCATCCGCGCAGAACAAGAAGAACACCTAAGTACAGAGCCTCACACCTCGCAAAGCGCCCTCCCAACCTCGAGAACTTCATAACCTCTAAAAAACACCCCGCATCTCGCGGATCCAGGGAACTTATGCCCTGCGGCCCTCGGGGCGAGGCCCCCAGGCCATGGGGTTGTGATGATGTCCAAAACAGTAAAAGCAAAAAGTGGGCCCAGGAGGACCCCCATAGGCAAATTAGGGACCCACGTCCATGGAGGTTATTTAAAAACAAAACTCCTGATACGTGCGAGGTCTCTCAAACATCCCGGGACGAGGTCTCGACCTCGTCACCGACTCTACTAATACGCCCGCCCGCTCGAACCAATCACAAGCGACCTCACTCCCGAACCAATCACCAGCAACCTCACTCCCAAACCAATCACAAGTGACCTCACTCATGGACCAATCAAAAACCCTTATTTCGAGCATCCCACATCGAACATTGGCCTAAACTCGGCCCCCCAATTCTCTATAAATAGAGAAGAACCTCGTAGGAAGAAGGGGTCGAAAAACCACTTGAACTCAAGAACCCTCTTGCTTGTTAAAGATCGACGTGATAGGAACATCGTCAAAAGACCTCGCTACAAATAGGAGAAACTCACAGAAAAACCCCAAAGTCGCGCAGGGACCTCGCTCACGCCTAAAACCTCACTACAGAAACTCACAAAACTCCCTACATCATATCCTCAAATCTACCTCGCCCTAGAATCGACCTCGCAACAATAGGTGCGATCTCGGAACCTTGTAGGAGGTCTAGGTGTGATTCTCGAAGTTGTACATCAACCTCGTAGGTTTGTAACCTCGCAACCACGGAAAATCATAAATAAAGGAGCAAGTGTTTGCACTCAAATATAATAATTTTGTTTCTTGTCTCGTAGCGTAGCCGTTATTTCGGGTTCCATCAGAGGTGGAGGATGCCTCGATTCTCATCGATTAATTAATAGCTTGAGCTAAAAAATGAGGTAATGATGGTCCTAATTAATTTAATGATGCTACCTAGCTATTTTCCATAGTCTCTTGTCATAGTTAAGGAGTGTGGGTGGTTGAAAGACTTGAAGATTAAATTTTAAACTGCTGTACTCCATATAAGGTTTAGCGTTACTATATATTTTTTTCCCTTTGATAATAAGCCTTTCAATTATTTTTTTTCCGACCAATTGATCGATTTAATGAATGAATGAATTCTACAAATTAAATCCTAGATCCAAATTACTAAATATCTAATAGTACGTACTAACATTTTTTAAGAAACCGGTAATGAAGCTTGAAAGCGCGCGGAGAGCCCGAGCTATATTAAGAAGATGGCGATGTTTCATATCTGGTACATATGTACAGAATGTGGATGAGATTATTGAAAGCAACATGAAGTCTAGAATTTAATAATCTCTTCGTTTCAAAATAGATATTTTTAGACAAATTTACACATATATTAAGAAAAATATTTTTTTTTAAAATTACCCCTATTAAAAGGTAATTGTACTCCTAAAAGTTACTTTGAGAAAAGTATATATAATTAATATGATATAATTATTAGGGATATAAGTGGAAAAATTTCTTATATGAACATTTATTGTGAAACAAGAAAAATAGTCTATATAAATAACTATTGTAAAACAAAGAGAGTAATAAATAGCCAGTCATCCGAAGCAAAAAAATCCACCTTTCCAAACTTGAGCTAGCTAGCGATCGAGGTTTCCATTATCATCATTAAGTGATCATCAAGCAAACAAGCGGTGTTTGTTTTTTGCCTGGACTAGAATGAAACACGATGAAGATAAACAAACTGTATGGGCATATATCGTTCAATAAATTCCTCCTCTGAAATAGTTCAATCAAGATTTTAATGCAATTGGCCGGACTCCACTTGCACGATGAAGATGCCAGTATGGCAGTATGAGACGGGGAAGTATGGTTCCCCGTTCCTATATCGAAATTGATAACTAATACGGAGTAAGTCTTTTAATTTATGGTTCATTAATTAAAATGATAACTATTATCCATTCGTTTCTTATTTTTATGTAAAATTTTAGATTATTTTTTCCATCCTTTTAACATGAGATAATCATATTACATATTTATTCTAACTATTACATCCCTAGCTCCCTTCATTTTTCTTATATATATAAAAAAAAATTACTACTATTTTACATATAAATTATTGTTTCCTTTTCATTTCATTTCCTCATTGTTATACCAAACGAGACTTAGTATACAAGTGTTGATAGTTAGTCTTCCGATAGTTTATTCATTTTTAAGAATATAATCTTACTGAGCTTATATTATATTATGTACTTCTAATGATAATATATGTTTTTTATCTAGGCTTTTCTTACAATTAGGCTAAATTCAAGTTTTAATTTGCTACATGACCATTGTTCTAGTCTTGTATACTATGAGTGTATATATAATGTATTATGTATTTTATGTATCATCTTATAATCCAAGTTAAATCTTTTGGACCACTTATTAGAATTGTATATATACTCTTTTAATTAATGAGTTAATCAAATTTTCGCGCCACAAACATTCTTTATATACAATTATACTCGTATGTTTTTAGGGAAATATACACGTACAAGGTTAATTAATTATGCAAGTCTAGAAAGATTAGAAAGGAGTATATGTTGGTAATGTTGGACCATTGCATGAGCTCCTGTCCCATGTGATGTGGATGTGATGATGTGTGTGTATGCATGGCAGACATGGCTGATCGAAACTAGGCTCAAAACGAAATTCATGTGAAAACACAAAACCACAATGATAAAACGTGCTAGTACATTGACGTGAGCTTTGCTTTGCCTTGCTCCAACATCGCTCTATTAATGTGAAGATATTGTTTTGTAGCTGAAATAGTAGGTAAGTTGAGGTAAGAGATTATTGTTTTGTAAGTGGATAATAGCAATTTAAATCTATTGCTCTCTAATTGCTACATTATATTGGTACGATTACCTTTTTTTATTATATTATTTATGAATAAAAGTTTGATTTGATTTTAATTTGGCCACGAGTGGGTCAAAATTATGGAGTGGTTGAGTATCATAATAGGGAGGAGATTTGGGGAGTTCAATTCAGATATATAATAGGCAAATTGAGGTAAAAGATATCACATTAAATCTTCTACTCCTAAAATATATTCCCTTCTATACTCTCCTACGACGTGATTGGGTGGTAAATTTTTAAATTATATTAAAAAAGAAACTTAAATATTAGTAAAATATTAAAAAATATCTTCTGACCAATTAAAACAAGGGAATATAAAAAGGGAGTATGATTAGGGAGTAGAGAAATCGAACCGAAAAGATATACATGTGATATTGAGATTCGACCAATAACACGCAAGCATAAACAAATCCAACAATTCTCAACCAAATTAATATAAATTCCTAATAGAATTGGACTGAATCGAAATGCAAGAGAACACATGACATGTTGATGTAGTTTGACCCTCAAGAGAACTCAACCCAAAATATGCACTAAGGTAAAAAAAACAAGAGTGTTTTGTTACAAATCATGAATGAAAAAGGACAAATCCAAAACAACCTTGAAAACAAGAGAAGAAAGAAAGGACAACGAGAATAGAAGCTAAGACTACAAGAGAAGAGAATAAGAGGGATTTGGCCCCCTCTTTGAGCAATGAAACTTCATTGTGGTGAAGCTCTGATTATCATAGAACCACTAAGGAAAGGCTTTGTTGGTAGGATCTTCTTTTTCTCCCTTCTTTCTCTCTTTTCTCTCTCCTTTTTACCGCGATGCTAGGGCTGGATCTTTCTCAAATGAGCTCGATAATATGATGAGACGAGCTTTAAATCTCTTATAGAAGTCTCGCTTGAAGAAGCTCCGAGAAGCTAGTGGAAACACAACTTTTTACATGTAAGAGATGTATATGAGTTAAACTACGCCACACTCTCTTGTTTCCATATCAAGCTAAAGACAAATTGGGCCACAAGTGAACAAAGCCAACTAAGACGTCACAACAACAGTCTTTAGTTGTATATAATGGAAGTCACAACAACAGTCTATAGTTGTTTTGCAACAGTTAAGGCTTCTAAGAAAACTTCTAGGCTCAAAGGAATTTTAAAGGAGGTCACAAGTAATATCTATGTGCCTACTCTCTCGACAAATATTTAGAGTGCCTTGTATCTTTGTAAGGACCTTGTCTATCATAAGAAAACCAAGCACATCGATATACGGTTCCACTTTACCAGAGATAGGTTGAGAAACAACATATTAATGTGGTGAAAATGGGTGGAGATGTTAATCCTGCATATTTTGGCACTAAAATTGTGCCTAATAACAAGTTTGTTTTCTACAAGAACGTCGTCCATGTCAATGTTGTCCATTGAGACATGGGTGAGTTGATGATGAACAAGGGATGAACTCCAAAGCTTCCACTAATGTTTTAAAAATCGAGATCTTTTCAAAATCATAGTCGGATTATGAGGGCATTTGTTGTATTATTAATCCATCTATGTTTTGTAATATATTTTAAGTATCAAAACTATGTGTTATTATGCTTGGTAGGAATAGAGGAATGGAGAAACCGGTTCAATAGGATTTTAGGGTATTGAACCGGGTGTAAGGAAATGAGTGTGTCGCAACCTCGATTCAAGCCAAACCGTGACGAACCAAAGTGGACGACGACTTTGGCACTTTTGGTGATTCGCCATGAAATGGGCCCAAGCCAATATTGATCTGGAGAAGGCAACCCAGTCTACTAAAGCTGACCTCTCCGATATCGAACGACGCGTTTTGATTTCCTTTGAAAAGCTTCCTTCTATGTGCCATATATATACACTTTCAATCAGACTCTCGAGGAGCAAATTCGAGAGCTAGAAACTAGGGATGGCTATGGGGAGGGGATCCCTATTCCTTGTGGAGATTTCACATTGCAGGTATGGGTATGGTGATTTTTAATGGGAATATGGACGAATATGGAGGAGAAAGTAATTCCTCGTTAGGGCATGGGAACAAGGACGAGGATAGGTACCCCCGCCCCAACCCCCGACCTGACCTGACCCCGTCGGGGAACCTCACGGGGAATCCCTATCGAGGAACCTGTTGGGGATTATAAATGAGGAAAAATTAAATGGGGATGGGGAATCCCCAACAAAGATTATAAATGGGGAATTGAATGGGGATGGGGAATTCCCGATGGGGACGAGGACCCGAAGGGAATGATGACAAGGACAATTTTTTTTCCCAAACGAGAAATAGAGCAGGTATGGGAACATATATCTAAATGGGGATGTGGACGGGGAGGGTATTCCCCTCCCTGAACCCGCCTCATTGCTATGCCTACTAGAAACTAAGCGATGCTGAGAGAGATGGAGGTGGGGGAGGGAGGGGGGATCGGATGTCTGCTGGTGACGTTGTTCGCTGGTGGTCTTGTGCCTTGTGGTGGTCGAAGTTTTGTCGATTTCACCTCACAACCTTGAAAGGGGAACCCAAAACCCCTTAAGTTGTCTTGCTTTATTTGAACTTGATTATGATATTTTCAAGATCTTGAAAGCTTTAATTACACAACTTGTTTTACCAAAACACAAATCAAATACATATATGGATTAATAATACAACATAATGCAAGTTAAAGTAAAAAAAATTCTAGTTATGAAACTCTCATATTTAAAACCATAAAATGTCATTCTCTTATTTTGCAAATAAAACATAATATTAAAAAATCAATTCAATTGATTTTTTTTTATCAGAAAGAGCGGTTACCACCGCAATTTATTTAGGAAGGCTAAGTATGTATTAAGCGGGGATTAGCCAAACCCCTTACATCATCAAATAAAGAGGATAAAACCGAATCTGGAGGATCCATTAAACAATGAAAACCCAACGGAAAGGAAAAGCCAAGAGAGGCAAGATCGTCTGCAATTCGATTGGCCTCATGGTAGATATGACGAAACTGAACAATCTAGTCTCTACTTAAGAAGCCTTAGCATTGAGACATCAGGCTGAAAAGAGGATGAGCTCTATTAAGCGGTTTATGAAGTAGTGTAATGACCAAATGGGAGTCCGCCTCCAACAAGACCTTTCAGAAGCCAAACTCCCAAGCAAGTCTTAAGCCCTATACGACACCCCAAAGCTCGGCCGAAGGCACAGAGCTGACGCCAACATTATGCACGAAACCCACCACCCAACAACCATAATCATCACGAATCATACCACCACCAGCAGCTAAACCCAAGACTCCTTCGGTAACAACCAACTAATGTACCTTTCTTCCTAACTTTTACCCGCCTTCAACTTCTAAGCTGCACATCAAGCTAAGCTGAAGTCACGAACCTGACTCAAAAGAAAGTGCAGACGGTTTGGCGGGTGCGGATCATCATTGAAAATAGAACCATTTCTCGACCTCCAAAGCCACCAACATGTCGTGGCAAAAAGGCTTGTCCATGGAAAACCCTTGACATTGAAATCTGCCGTTAACAAATTCCAATTAAACCAGTCCATCATAGAGAGGCCAAAAAAATGCTGAATCGAAGAATTAGGGATCATCGACAACCAAGTATCACGAGCAATTTGACAGTCCCTTAAAAGATGAATCACACTTTCCTCATCAGTTACACATAGTTGGCAAATGCCCGAAGCAGTAAGGTGTCGTCGATGCCTCTCCAGGTTCGTAAGAATGCACCCATGGAAAGCAAGCCACAAGAAATAACGGATTCGCTCATGAACATTCAACTTCCAAATGGCTTCGAAAATAGTAGCCTTGGTATCAACGGGAGAGGCACAATACGTAACCGATCATAAGCAGAAGCAACCGTGTACTGACCCGTCGTAGACCCACTCCAAGAGATGCAATCTCCCACATTCGGTTGTTTAGTAATAGCAACAGCTACAATTTTCAGAAGAATGGCCGAAGGAAGAACACAACTAAAGGATGCCCATCGACATCCGACACCAGGCTCCCAAAAATTGGCCACATTCGCATTGAGCAAGGCCGGTTCAACCACATCAGTAGCAACAACTAACAGGGGTGTGTCAATCACCCAAGCATGGGTCCAAAATTTAACTTGGCGACCATTACCCACCAACCATCGAGTACCCGGGAGCACCACCTCATGAATACCCCTATGAATGCTACGCCACGAGTGTGAGTCACGATTAAGTCTTGAAATCGAAGAAGGTTTAATCACATCCTTGATCCCATATTTCTTCTTAAGGACAGACACCCACAATCCTTGATCATCATTAATGAACCTCCAACCGATTTTCCCTATCATAGCTAGATTCATTTCACGCATAGAGTTAACACCAAGACCCCCAAGATTTATTGGCAAGCAAATAGTCGACCATGCGACAAGGTGGATCTTGGATTTCTCCTCATCACCACCCCAAATAAAGCGCCGACAGTATATATCAATTTGATCACAAGTTTTCTTTGGAAGACAAGAAGTGTTCATGGCATAGATTGGCAAGGAGGTGAGCACTGAGCGAGTGAGAGTCACACGCCCAGCAAGACTGAGTTATTTACCTCGACAACCATTAAGGCGGCCCATAATCTTACACAACATCGGATCATAAGTATCCTTGGAGACCCGGTTATGAATCAGAGGCATGCCTAAATAGGTCCCAAGGTCAGTAGTAATCTCAATACCACTCGCGAATTTCAAACTGTTCATGATATCCAGACTCACATTTGGGGAGACAAAAAGCTTAGACTTATGGAGACTTACTTTCTGACCCGAAGCAGAACAGAAATCCTTGAGAATGTTGCAGATGACTCTTACTTGAGTCACTGAAGCCTTAGCAAGAAGAAGAATATCGTCTGCAAATAGAACATGGGAGAGGGGAGGCCCATCCCTCGAAATCCGCACAGGTTTATTGATTAAACACAATGAAATAGACGATGAAATAAAATTTTGAAAGAAGAGATTTTTAGATGGATTATAATGGAGGCAAGTTTTTTTTTTGCCTTGCAAAGTGAGTTTCTTTACATTGAAAAGTGAGAATTAGAACATGTGACTTCACCTCTACGACCATTGTTATTCATAAGTTTGGTAAGACTTGACTTCGAAATTTTGTATGTAATGACTAGGGATGCACATGGGGCGGGGCGGGGAATGCATTCCCCGTCCCCATCCCCGAATAATATTATGCCCCATCCCTGCCCCGTCCCCGTTTAATCCCCGCGGGAAATCCCCGCCGGTTTTCGGGTTGTTAACGGGGCCCCGTTTATTATTAAAAAAAAATATTTTAAACTTTAAAGAAATTTACAAATATCAAATTTAAATTCCATTATATAATTTGTAGATATGAATAAGTTTTTAAATTAAAAACTATCATTATATTTAAAATCTATTTTTATTGCATGTTTTATAAGTTAAAAAAAAACATATCGCATATATATAGCGGAGATTTGGGGCGGGTAGTAAATTCCCCGTCCCCGCCCCGTTTAAAATCGGGGTTACGAAAATGATCCCATCCCGGCCCCGTTCTCCACTAAGTCGGGGAATCCTCGCCCCCATCCCACGGGTTTTTTGTGCATTCCTAGTAATGACCATCGATGACTTTCTGCTTATATATATTTGTTTTGTTAGATAGTGTGGGCTGGGCCAAACCAGAGCCCATTTACCGATCCAACCTGACCCGTGAAGTTTCGTGCTGGGCTCAAAACCAAACCAGCAGACTTCTTGGGCGCCCAAAATCGCAGTAAAACCCTAGAAATCCCTCCATGTATATATCTGCTTTTCTTCATTACGCTCACGCTCTTGGTCGCCATCTGAGAGAGAAGCAAACAGCTACGCAAGATGCAGATTTTCGTGAAAACCCTAACTGGGAAGACCATCACCCTTGAGGTCGAGAGCAGCGACACCATCGACAATGTCAAGGCTAAGATTCAGGACAAAGAAGGTACTCTTTCTTCCATTCTTATTGCCTTTGAAATCTTCATTTTTTGTGCCGTATTCTGATTTGTTTTGTATGTGTCGTTTTGTGTGTAGGGATTCCTCCGGACCAGCAGCGTCTGATCTTCGCCGGAAAGCAGCTCGAAGATGGCCGAACCCTTGCTGATTACAACATCCAAAAAGGTATCGCTCTGATTCATCTTTGTTCATTTTGGTTTGAGAAATCGGTGCTTGATCTGATTCCTTTTGATGGATTGTAGAGTCGACTCTTCATCTTGTTCTGAGGCTTAGGGGAGGAATCATTGAGCCTTCTCTGATGGCTTTGGCCAGAAAGTACAACCAAGACAAGACCATCTGCCGAAAGTGAGTCCTTTTTTTATCTATGCAAATTGTTTACCGTAAATGCAAATTGATTGTACATTAGTGATTAATTTATGTTTGATTTAAACACCCTGATAGTGGGCTGAATAATCTCGTATGATCTTGTTGCATTCTGGCTTTGTGTTGAACTGATGGGACTTTTAAACTTAACCTTTTGAACTGCTGACATTGTCAAGAGGATATACTATGTCCCTATAAGAAGCTCCATTCTTCAACTTTATCAACTGAATTTAGTATTTTATAACAGTTGATTTTCATGGGTGGTACAATTGAACTTTGTTGGAATTTGTTTCTTGTGAACAATAGTATATTTCTCTCTTCTTGGGCTGTACAATTCAATCTCAATTGACATTTTTTCACAATGCACTTCTTATTTCAATTTTACTTCCTATCTTTAACCTTAAATGGTTTCTTATGTACACTTTTTTTGTTCTATAGGTGCTATGCTCGTCTGCACCCGAGAGCAGTTAATTGCAGGAAGAAGAAGTGTGGTCACAGCAACCAGGTATCATACATTATACATGCCACCATTTTGTTTGTTTGCAATAAGTTTCATAAATCTTTCATGATATAGGATGCTATTGATGTGCAGTTTGATCTATTAATCCTGTCTAGTTGATGACTAAGTTTAGGGTATATAATTAAGAAACAGCTATAACAATTGGCTTGATTGTCTTGCTAGATGTAACATGAGAGAAGTTGCTTTTGCAACTCTCTAAGTCTCTTGAACTTCCAGGCTATAGCTATATTGACTTGGAAGTTTACTGGCCGGTTGTTGTTGCAGTCTACAATTCTGCTTACCAACTTTACATTTTAAAATGATTCTGAAATAGTTCTCTAAACAATTGTTGGAAAAATTGATATAAAGATAGGCTTGCCAATTTCTGTTTGTTTTATTTGGGGTCAATAGGTATCTTAATTTATAGAGCCATCTAGCTGAAATAGTTCTCTAAACAATTGTTGTAAATGTTTATTAAATTGAGATAGTATTGTATTGTAGATGTACTTTGTTTTGTTGGGTGATTGTTTGATTGTTGATTTTTTTTACTTTGCAGCTGAGGCCCAAGAAGAAGATCAAGTAGATGCGTTTCACGATGGGAGTTCTTTAGTTTTAATGTGGTTTTGGTTTAATGATGAAACTAGTTTGTGTTTTATGGCAGTCTTTTGAAACAGGTATACAACATTTTTGCCCCCTGTTTTTTTGTACTTGTATGCAAGCATTGGATTGCTGGATTTATGGAATTGTTTGCTCTCCTTTGTTCTGGATATATGTTTATTTGCTAGTTTCAATCTGTTTTGTTATACAATTATAGTGTTTTATTAGTAGGTTAAACTGGTTTCAACCTAAAGTGAACCCTGTTTGGAAGAAACCGTCTCCACAATGGTTTAAATTAAATAGTGATGCTTCTAAACAAGCTAATGTTGACACTTATATAAGTCTTGTTATTAGAGATAGTAATAGTATTGTTCACAAAATTGATCGAAAAAAAATTTGGCCGGTTTCAGCTATTCAAGCGGAAACAATTGATATGATTGAAGGAATTAAAATGGCTTTATCACTTAACATCTCACATTTGATAATAGAAGGGGATAATTTAACGATTATTAATTCTTTATGGAATATTTGGAAGATCCTTTGGGAAATTAAATTTTAATCAATGAAATAAGAACTTTGGTGGCTGGGTTTCAAGAGGTAGTTTTTTTCCATTGTTTTAGGGAATGTAATGCTGCGACAGATTTCCTTGCAAGACGACATGTCAATATTGGACATTGTCGATAAGTTCTTCAAGACCCAAGTTCAAGTTTTAGTTTTAGCAATTCTAGAACTTCTATTTTTTGTTATGCGTTATTGTTACAGTTTCTAAAGATCATCCGTTGTGAACTTATGATGATTTAGGTTGTCATTGTTCTTTTAAGACAACCTAATGTTTGCTTGTAATGAGCTTATTGCTCATTGTATCAAAAAAAAAAAAAACCTAAAGTGAACCCTGGCTTGAAATCAGAATTCTAGAATGCTATTTGAAAAAATCATTGGATGTTAGCTACTCCAAATTACCTTACACTGAGGAAATGATATTTTTTTTTCTGCTTTTAGGCGTGTTCATAGGAGCGAATTCCAATAGGTAAATGACATTGGTTGTTAGCAACTTGTTTAGACAAATCACATTGAATGTAGCAACTTGTTTTCCGATGTTGTCTATTTAGATGTTAATTCGATCATGTTTATCGTTGGAATTTGATTCTCATTTTTTTTAAAAATTGGATTAAGTATTAGGGTTGTTACAAATACTACATGGGCTCGCCTAGAGCATCCAATAAGGATGAGAACCGTTTACTAACCAATTCTAGTCTCTAGAGAAGAATGAGCAAACTGCAGCCCCCATGAGGTTCAAAAAAATTGACCTCGGGGTACTGTCCAAACCTCAAAGGCCTAACCATTGAAACAAAATGACTTAACCCTTTGGGACATGTCCATCTATCTCATTAAGGAAAATTCTATTATTAAATTAGAGAAGAGTAAGAAAAAGTAAGCTCACTTTGGACTCTCTTTTATTAGTTAAAAGTAATTTTTGTAAAAAGTTCATTTTATTTCCTCTTAATTACTTAGGATTTATTTCATGTATTTCAATAAAAATTTCACGTAAAACAATATATCAATGGATTAATTACCCTTTAAGGGCCTGGTTGGTATTCATATTAAGATATTAAGTATGAGTATAGATATGACTGATACTGATATCTCGTGTTTATTTTCTGATAATCGATATCAAACTAATATCTATTGTTTGGTATATGAAATATTGATATCATTTGAGACTGTTATTTTGAAACTTTTCAAAAAATTAGTACATCAAAGATTTCATATTCATGCCCATACATGCTATCTTATATCACTCATACATATACTCTAATACTCGTATCTATACTCGATATCTCATATCCTTGATATCAATACTAAATGAGGCCTAAATGCAAACAAAAACGTGCGTTTCACAAACAAATACTTTTACCTAGAAATAGAGCACAAGAGTTATCTAGTTTTAAGGAGCAAGTAATACATTTTGTTTTCACTTAATTTAAAAAATATAGTTTCGTATTCCCTTTAGTGCTCGTTTGTTTGACATTGAAATTTCCATGAATTGAAATATCCCAAGAAGTAGAAGTAAATATACATTTGGTTGAAAAATAATTGACTGAAACATAGGAATTTAAATTCCATGAAATGTATTTCCTCTAAAATGGTAGAATTACAATTACCATGGTTGGGGTAGTGACGCGGGACTAGGATCCAAGGCTTCGGTGAAAGGCAATTCCGACACAATCGAAGCAATCTTGATGATCGGATTTGAATCCAATTGTTGGCGTTCTAGAATTGGGTTTTGTGACTGGTTTTGGATGGATGATATGGAGGAAATTATGGGATGGAAGTGTAGGAAATTGGTGGATTAAGACTAGATATAATAAACGTGTCTTGAAAGGATGCGACACACCTTTCGAATCACGAACTAGAAGGACCATCCTAGGATGTAACTCACCTAGATCAAACCTTCGGATTTGGATTGATATGATCACAGTCCAAGGAACCAAAATCTGAATTTTGATTCAAAAAAAATCGAAAAACGTGTTCAAAGAGAGAGAGAAAGAGTTGAATTTTTTCATCAATCTTGTCTAACTAGCAAAAAGCGGCACCCATCAAGCATATGACCTAAAATGACACCTAATCCCAAACCTCCCACAAACAAGGAGTTATGTCTAACATGAACCAAGGTTTCCAAGAGTTTAAAAAATACCCTTACAACTCATAAAAACAACACACACATGTGGCCTTCAAGATAGAACACACCGAGCATCACAAGGCTGGCGCGGCTGGATCAATGGTCCTCAAAAGGCACCATGCTTCACTTGGACTTTCCCTTGGTGCTCCATAGGTCAAAAGGCAACATTTGATATCTTCTTGTAAGGTACGAGGTTTGGCCCGGGTAATTCGACCCAAATATGGAAGAGTGTCGGACTCGGCCATTGGCGCCGCAATAGTAGCATTAATAGGAGCTTCTCGGGACATGGCTGGCCCCACACACCTTTCATAGGCATTCTTTTTATCTTTGGTCTCCATTTGGTGTGTAGAAGGGCCCTCCCAAAAGATGGCCTGACGGAACTGGAGTAGTGCCTGACGGAAATGGCTCATCCTCATTCGGCACCCGGCGTCCCCGACATGCTTGGCGTGCCTCCGGCTCCATCCTCAACGTCGATGTCAATTCCCGGTTGGTCCTCTTGATCATGATGGATCAGGACCACATCATCCTTCCTCCCTTGAAAGGGATTTGTCCTCGAATCCTGCTAGCCTACAAAACAAAAGAAACTTTGAGGGATGCAATCATTTAAATATGAAAGTTAAGTTAAGAACAACCTTTCCAAGTTTAATATGATAGGCCAGAAAGAATGCACTAGCTACACCACTTCTCTTCCTATTCTTACGGGTACTTCCCTAATAGGTGCACTCGATCGTATCACCATGTGAGCTCAACAATGCAGGTAGTGCTAAAAGCTCCCTTGGTGTGAAATTTTCCATGAAAAAGACATCCTTCTTGGCCCTTACGAGCAAGGGAGTGTAATCACCGCTAGGAGTGAACAAAATGGTCTTAGCCTCCTTATAGAGCAAGAAGCGAAAGCTTTAAGGACCATAGGAAAGGCATCTAAATATGGTGTACCTAAAGAATTCATGGAGCTTTGAATGATGGTAGGGAAAAGATCGATTTTAAGAGGAGATAATTCCACAACTTCGTCCACTTTTCCTTTTGAATCAAGCTTCTCTTCCATTGGCATTAAGCACATTCACATTCAAAGCTTCATCCACATTTAAAGTAGAGCCTTCCTCGAATTGGCAAGCAAGTCGCGTGCCTTTGGAGGCAAGGTTAGCCACCTCTTTTTGAATGATAGGCTCCTCCCAATTGATGCTCGGGTGTAGGCTCACTCCTTGTTGAGACCTTTCCTCCAACCTTTTCTACTAGAGTTCCAAAGCTTCATACTGACCGATTATAGGCATAATAATAGATTGTTAAACGGATTGGTTAATTTATTGCATGGATTGCATCATTGCCTCCATTGAAGGCGACGTAGTTGCCGGTGGAGGGTCTAGATGACCGGCCTCGTTGTGACCTGTTTCAGACATCCTTTCACACACTAGCCAAACAAGATCAAATTTCACAAAACACAAGTATCACCAACCACACAATTCACCTAAAAACGACCAATAATTGAACTACACAAGTGCAAGTAGCTAGGTTTTGGCAAGGAGAAGGGTATGGCTAGGCAAACAATAAACCAATGCACACACAAGCACTCCAACTGAACAAGAACTTAAAGGAATAAGAAGCTACTAGTCACCAAGAGTTCAACAACAACAAGTTAAGCAAAAAGATTGGCCTTGCTCGGATTTTTTTCTCACGAGATCGAAATTGCTCTATGCCCAACCTCTTTTCCTTGATTTTTCATCGGGTTTGAGTTTTTCTAAATTGAAACATTAATCCATAACAATGTGCAAATGAAAGCCTAGTTGCCAGTTAGTGAACCAAGCAATCTTAATACACATGATTTATGAAAACATTTTACTCAAATAGTAATCTTCATATTTTGATTGATGAATTCCCAATTTAATAAATGTTTTGAGGTCCTAATTTAATGGTCATTTGCTACCTGTATTGATTTCTTCAATCTTCTTTGTTGAATGATGCAAGAAGAGCACAATGACATGTTAGAGCATCTCCAACAAAATCTCCATTTTTTTGAAAATGGTGAATCTGGAGAATTTAGTGTGTGTTTTAAGCTCAACAATTTCTCCATCCATTTCTCTAAAATGGAGAGAGTCTCCAAAATATAAGTAGATATCTCTACATTTAGGGAATTCCCCAAAAGTTTTAGAGAATGCATTAAATGTATATATATTCATGTCTTCTTCCAATTGGTTAAATTAAATTTTATAGCATTATATAAATAAAAATAATATAAATATAAATATGATTATTCAAAATAGAGAATTTGTTGGAGTTAGAGTATAAAAAATTTAGAGAATATGGAATTTTAATATCTATTTTGGAAATTTTTTTAGAGCATTTGTTGGGGATGCTCTTAGATTCTCAATCAAGAAGCATTGATACCTTTAACATTATATGATTGATAGATAGCAAAATCCTTTCACAAGAAATTGTAATCTTTGACTCATCTTGTGAAGCTTCCAACAAGTGCATGATTCATCAAAAAAAAAAAAACAAGTGCATGGAATAATGAGCTAGAGCCCATCCTATGATTCTAACCTTGTCTAACCATTAAAAGGGGGAAAAATATAATGAAGTAAGGGAAAAAGGATATTTTCTTAAAAGTTATGGATAAATATGCTACCATAAGAAAGGAATATATGGCACTTACAATCATAAGAAGATTTTAAAGGACATGTATATCAGCTAGAGTAATGTTAATCATTTGGTAAATAATGTTATACATTACCTAACACAAGTGCACTATCACTTTGTTAGGAAAGAGCCTAGCTAATTGCATTTTAGCTAATTGCATCATTATTTCAGAAGTATCTTTATGTTTAACATGAAATCTACGAAAGTTAGCCTGAAATAGACACCACACACCTAGTAAGTGAAAACACACTTTTAAGCTCAAGAATTATCAAGAACAATCAGTTCATAGAAGAAAAAAACAAACTATTATACCAAAAATGATCTATTATTCAATTCAATAGTTGAAGTATGTATCTTGTAACATCAATAATTGTATGCATGACCTTGTAAACAGTACCGGTGTATTTTCTAACAACAATAGATCACTTGCAAACAAGATTTCACCAAACCGTCAACTTACAAGAGCAAAAATAACAACAAAAGAATCAATATGAATAATTTTTGGCAAAACCATTAAAAGTATAGAAATATCTCGTAATATGGTATAGGAAGTTTAACCATTCCTCTACACAATAACCACCCTGTGTTTCATCTCATTCCTCTACTTGTTCACACTGTTCTACAAATCCTGTGTGGGCCCGCCTAGTTGTCCATCTATCTAGGACCGCCTAAGCAACCGTTTTGGACCGTCTAGGCGTTAGTCGGACCCTAGATAACAAGAGCAAACTTCAATTGAAAGAATACAATTGAGTTTCTATTACTAGGCTAATGATTGGACAAAATGGTCTTCTTACGAAAGATCATAATGTATGTAAAACCTATCAAAAGCCATAAAGTTGGACAACACATGCTCTAAACTAAAAATTGGAACTCAATGTAGTAAAAAACATTCTTTTGGCCTTGTTCAACCATGCCTAAGTCTTTATACCGCATTCAGATGTGACAAATACAACAATAAACCTACATTACATATTAATTCTATAGGCATACGGGAATTATAGAATAACCTAATTCAATAATGAAAATAAGGTAATTTAATAACCATGAATCACACATCTATTAGTTGGTCCTCCTAAGAGTTTTAACAAAGCATACATTGATGAAAGTACATCATAGAATATAAATAAATAAAAAATAAATATAAATCATCATGAATATCCAACAGAAAAAACATAACACGTTAGGCATTATAGTGACAATGTCCAAGAGAAACATTTTAAATGAAGATGTTTGACAACATACAATCATAACAACACCAATTATAAGAAATATGCAAGCCAAAATCGAACCGGAAATAAATATAAAAAGAATCATTCCTTTTAGTTAGAAACAAGTTAAGAAAGAAACTAATCAGAAGCTTTCCTCATTTCAAATCAAAGAGGAAAATCTACATATCTTAGTACAAACTCAACAAAGCAATCGAAAAAACATGTTCACAAAATCCTACAAGCATGTAAAATTGAAACCTTCTTTCCATCCGCTAGAAAAAAAAGTGTTTAATACTTGAAAGAATTTTTTGTTGAATTTAATGGTTAAAGAGAATTAACTAACTATTTTGAGACACAACCTTCACATAAATTGTGTTTGCATTATAGTAAAAATGGTGCGGCCATTTTCTCCTAGAATATGGCACACATATCCCCTGCATCATTGGGCCGCATGAAAGTTAATGGAACAAAGAAATTATCATCAACAAAAAATGTAGTTCATCAAATGAAACAATAGAATTTTAAGTTTTGTAATTGATGAAGTTAAAGAGTACATTCCAAAAATATCAATATGCTATAATTTCAATTGAGTAAACTATAATTTCATGTAATCCAGCAAGCTCGAGCTCTTTTAAGATACCATACTACCTTGAAATAAACTTACAAATGCAACTGGCAATTAAATATTAGGTTTAGCTAGCTCTTTAGTTAATTAAACTTGGCCATCAACTCATATATTCTTATCTTTGGGGAAGTCAAATGATTGTAAGTGCATAGCTGCAATAAAAGATGATGCAAAGATCTCCTCTTGAAAAAAGTTTATCACATTAATCAAAGACTTAAAGTAACTAGATAGAGAATTTGTTGACAATGTTCATTAGTTCACACAAACTAACCTCATTGATATTAAGGGATGTTAGAATAAATTAGAGACCATAGTTTATAAACCAATCTCTTCCCCTAATGTTAAAACACAAAAAATAGAAAAGTAAATTTCCCCTATCTTAATGTGGTTGTTTTTGTATGGAAAATGATTAAATTATGATAGAGGCGCATAAGCAACTTGAAAGTTTAAACTTTGAAGATTTATATACTCCTTATATTCATCTTGGAATTTTGCAGTGTTGTTGACATGTATCAAGGCATCGAAAAAAGTGACTAATTTTGGGACAGTGAGAGGTTTTGCTATGAATAACCTGACTCCGCCATGTGGGCAACAACAAGCAATGTTTACTCTGTCCAAACACTAATACAATGTAAAACAAATATATATATATATATACATATATATAGTTAAATGTTTACCAGACTATGAAAATACAACGAAACAATCGCATGCTCCAACAATAATGTCGGTATGAGTTATAATACGCTTCTTCATGTCTAGATCCGCAAGCAATATCCGATGTAGACAACGCCATATGTCATTGTCATCGTCTATATTTTTATCATATAAAATTAAAATTAGTATTTTTGGGATAGGGTTATTAACTCATTATACACAACTCAATTGACAAGTACTAATACTTGGGGAGCCATTTGCTATCCAATTTTCAAGCAACTTAGCCCTTAAAGCCTTCAACTCCTATGACTTTTTGACTTAAGCTCATTTACTTTCGTTGTGTCTTTTCTTTCAATTTTGAATTTTGAAATTTTCTAGGGAATAACACTATAAAAAAAATACTTTGAATATATTAGCACTTATCATATTTTACAAGCCAAACAAATTAATTTACAATGATGTATGCACAATTACTTATTTTACGATGTATTTCCTTATTTTTATCCTTCTACCGCTTCTTTCTTTGCTAACGGTGGAAATCATCCTCTCTTTTCAGAAGACTCAACTTGGATGTGATATTTTCCCGGATAATGTTTAGTTGGTTGAGGTCAAATTATTATTCCGTTTAAAGATCTATTTTATATTTAAAGTACCTTAGAGCAGTCGAAAGGACCCCCATGAATTGAAGATGATACGGAGATGGATAGCGTTTGTACGTATAAAAGCAGACATAGATGGGGATTTGGACAGGATGAAGATTGCTTTTAACTCTTTTGATAGCCAAAATAAAAGGAATGTGGGACACTTTATAAATAATAGTGCAAAAAGCTACTTTTTACATTTGGGATGTTGATAGTCAACATGTACGTAAAGGAAATTAAAAAAACCATAAAAAAAACATGTTCGTCAACTAGCACATCAAAGAGAATAAAAAACATAAAAATTTATACATTAATTGTATAATCAACTAAAATACTCGCTCATGTATTCATCTTTCTCACAATACTTGCGGATACACTTGTATACTTCCATCACCAGTTTTTATAAACGACTTGTGAAATAAGAATTAAATCCCTCGGCCTCCGGAAATTGAGCCTAATGAAGATTGAACATATGTGAAATCGACATCCATTTTTGATGCACTTTACACAAAGGAGCGTATACCAAGACCTGATATGAGCATGAGGAAGAGACAGAATAATGGAAAGGTTGGGCATGAATACAGTCTTGAATAAGTGTCTCTGTCATTCAGATCAGCAACCGATAAAGGTGCCAAAGCTAGCATGTCTTTCTTAACACCTAATTGATTGTCCGAGTGATGAACATTGTATAGAAAAAGCTTCATATCTCCAATTAAAAAGTATGTTATGTGATCAACAGACCCATCCAATACAAGATTATCAAAATGGCCATGACGAATACGGTAAATGGTAAGGCTTCTCTCGCAAGAAGGAATATAGGTTGCTAAAAAAGCTTGTTGTGTGCTACAAAAGCTGTGGGCACTGGAAATGTGAGTTGTGACATCTGAATATATTATGCTCCTTCATCTGTGTCGAGGCCCATTAGAGAGCGTCGACCTCCTGCTCGTCTTAAGGATTACTTTAAACGTAGCTTAGAAGATAGAACTTAATGTAACACAACTTGCAAGATATGTAAAAAAACACATTTAAACTACACGGTTTAACAATCCCCTCAAATTAGATTATAGAGATCTAGCAAAGCAAGCTTTGAATAAGGTGAGATTGACTTGAATCATACATAGAATAAGAAATATCTAGCCTTGAGTGAAATGAATACATCAACATTCCACACAATCACTAATGCATAGCTTTATCCATAGCTGGGATGCGGATAGTCAACATGTACGTCAAAGAAATTAAAAGAGCACAAAACCCTTTGCATCAACCGACCATCAAAGTGAATAAAAGAACATAGAAGTTTGTACATCAACTGCCCAATCAACTAAAATACTTGCTCATGTATTCATTTTTCTCACAATACTTGCGAATAAACTTGTTTACTTCTATAAACAGCTTTTGAAACCGACTTGTGAAATAAGAATTAAATCCTCCAGCCTCCGGAAACTTGAGCCTAATGAAACTTGAATATATGTAGGAAGCTCTCTATAATGGTTGACCTTGTTCCTAATGACCTGAAGTAAATCACAAACTCTATCTCATATGTTTTTCTCATTAAGACACACACAAATATACAGAATCATAATGTTATGCAAAATCAAGAAATGAACAAACGAACCTCATTAACTTTAATAAATGTAGTGATGGATAACCTTTGGTGGTCCACAATTTAAAATCTACATCATCAAAAGATGTACTCAGCTATGGTCGAGAATAGTTAGACATCAGACCACTCAGATTGCAAGCACAACGCTCCAAAGCAATATAAAAAAAGTTGATGTCTTGTTTCATTCTATACATCCAATTTGGATGTTGATCTGAATCTTTAAATTATCAAATTCCTTCTTTACAACAACATAACGAGTCTTCACAAGGCGTTTAATAGATGCAACACGCCCATCATAAGCACCTTCCAACACAATTGTGCCATCGCTACTCTTTGCAATTACTGTAGTGGAAATGTAGAGCTCATCCATCTACTTTTTCCTCTATACTATATGATGATTCGTCTTTCATGCTACATTCATTTCCCTCATGTTTATAAACTTGCTTGTCATTCATATTGATACTTTTTTTTTCTTCTTTTTCTTGGGAACCAAAAGCTTAAAGTCCTAGTCTTGCTTTTTTGATAAACTTTACACAAAGTAGCGTATACCAAGAACAGATATGTGCATGAGGAAGAGACAGAATAATAGAAAGGTTGGCCATGAATACAGTCTTGAATAAGTGTCTTTGTCATTCATATCACCAACCGATAAAGGTGGCAAAGCTAGCAGATCTTCCTTAACACCTAATTGATTTTCCGAGTGATGAACATAGTACAGAAAAAGCTTCATTTCTCCAATTAAAAAGTATGTCATGTGATCAACAGACCCATCCAATACAAGATTATCAAAATGACCATGACGAATACGGTAAACGGTGAGACTTCTCTCGCAAGAAGGAATATTGGTTGCTAAAAAAGCTTGTTGTGTGCTACAAAAGCTTTGGGCACTGGAAATGTGAGTTGTGGCATCTGAATATATTATGCTCCTTCATCGGTGTCGAGGCCTGTTAGAGAGCGCCGACCTCCTGCTCGTCTTAAGGATTATTGTTAGTTAATAAATTAATGTAATTTTTAAATAGAGTTTTATGCTCCTTCATGGGTTTTCTTTCCAGTTGTTTCACATGATGCTTTTATTGACCGGTAGGGCTTAGTATAAATACTCTTAAGTTGTTATTCTTGTAATTCATCAGAAATTATCTTTTGCCCTAATTCTTCTCTTGCGTTCTGTTCATTCTCGTCTCTCTCCCCTTGGCCGCATGCCTTTCCCTGGTGACTTTCATTTGATCAATTTAGTGTGCAGGTTAAACAACCCGTATCATTGATAATCCTTCCCTTTGTTATGGATATAGAGTTGTCAATCGAGGCCAACATATATATAAGCATCAATTCTGTCAGCTTGATATGATGATTAGATTGGAACTCCTGATCTGTAAGTCCAATGTACACTCTTGAAATCCAATTCTGCCAAAGACATAGATCCATCCCATGACATAACAATCACAACATTATTGTATTTGTCAAATTTATAACTAATCGAATATGAGGAGAATGCAAAGGCAAAGGAAATTTGAAAAAGAAGAAAATCAGGGGGGGGGGGGGATTAGATGAACTTACATCTGGAATGGAGTGGAAAAATTGCAAGGGGATTTTAATCGGGTAAGGCAGGATCCTAGGAAAGCAAACGGGCAGCCTTTTCATCATCCATGCATACAAAGGGTCCAAGAAGAGTGAACACCTGGTGAAGAGAAAATTAGAAGATGAAACTGAGAAATCATATAGCCCAGTAGCAAAACATAAAAAGTATAAATGCATAACTAGTTCAAAAATATGGTTGATATATATTAATAGCATTTAATTCTAGTCGGACATGCAAGTACCTTTGGATAGACAAGATACAATTTGTTTCAATAAACTACCCCTTTTATGCTTTAATCAATGTTCAGTTATTGAGTTTGCTCACTCAAAAGCAACCTAAGAGATCAGAATCATATATTACAGTGCCATCATTGAATTGAATGCCTCTACAGCCAGATCAGAAGCTTAAAGGAGTGGCAAAAAGAAAGAAATGTGTTAATCCGGGACCTCTCATAAGACACCCAAAACCACTCTACTAACTTGGTTTTGAATATTAATAAGGAAATCAACCTGTTATATGGGATCCTTCCCATGCCCTTATCATTCTTGTCGCCTCCTCTGTTTTGTTTGGATTTCGGCTCGACTTCACCCGCGTCTTGAGGGTTGCGCCGTCTCTCATCATGTTGACATCATGCTATGGTCACATCTTCCACATGGTAGACCTACTCCCTAGCACGTCCTCATCACACCCTTGCCTATGAGCCACCTCCTCTCCATTGCTCTTTTTTTGGCAACGCCAAGCATGCACAAACGGCGCCTCATGGAGGCTTCTCTGGTGCATTTCATTGTTGGGGAAGCAAGGTAGAAGGATGAGGGGAACATTTTTAAAGTAAGAGCTTATGGAGTCTCTATTAGCAAAGATCGTTCTATTATCTTATTATAAAAGATTGTTCAGATAGAAAGATCGTTCTATTATCTTATTATAAAAGCTAAGGACTTTATAAGTCCTTTTGTATTTTATTATGTCGCAATATTTTTGAAATTTTGTAAAGTCTGAATTATTGATTAATAAATATTAAGTTCTTATACGGCATTTTGTTATCTTCCGCTTTTATACTTCTGATTATATGATTTCAATAATCGTATTCTAGAGTGTTTCATTAGCTTAAAGTCTTGGGAACTCTGGTTTAGTCTTAGTCAAGGTTATTGGCGGTAATACCTACATGGTAGGTAAGGGGTGTTACAGTCTTGGTACCCATGCAATTTTAGCTTTTCTAGTCGATCTCGGTGATAATACCTTCATGGTAGGTAAGGGGTGTTACACTCTTGGTATCCTTGCGGTTTTAGCTTATCTAGTAGGTGGCCCTCTATTGTTGGAACTAATTGAAGTCGAGTTTATCATTGTGTTCCTCGCCCTTAAATTAGTAAGATTCTACTCTTAAGACACCTAGATTCAGAATCGATCGACCTCGATTTAAAATTCTAAACAAATCTCCAATTTAAGGGGTTTTAAAGATAGTTGTTTAGAAATTCAAATCGGGATGTCTCGGTTATAAATTTGTGTCTTTAAGAGTCGAATCCTACTAATTAAGAATGAGGAACACAATAATGTGTTTAAATTTAATTAATAAGAACCAAAGAGATACCTATTGAAAAGGTCAAAAACCTCATTGTACAAAGATGAGTTTTTTTTAGAAAATCAAAAGAAAAAGACAGAAATTCGAGCGTACCAAAAGAAACTCCCAATCATTTAAACTTCACAAAATGTCTTTTGTTTGTCATTTTTCATTCTTTTCTATTGTAGTTAATATTGTGAATTATGATGTTTTTATGTTAGAAGTTTTTTTGTAGCCCGGATTAAGAGTATAACGGGAGGGTAAGGTGTATTAGGATATAATATCTTGTTTTAAAATATTTTTCTTATGTATAGAATATTCTCTATATTTTTAACTTGGACTCCAAGATAGATAAGATCTCTTAGGCTCCAAGACTTAGTTTGTATATAAACCCTTTTAGGGTATTCTATTGAATGCAAGATTATATTCACACAAATATCTTATCTTCACATGGTATCCAGAGCAAAATACGATCCTGGATTTTTTTTTCCAAACTCTAATTTTTCGCCATGGCCGATGATGATACACCGAAATCCAATCCGCCGGTTGTCACCACCGATCGTTACACAACTGTAGATCTGGTAGTCACAGTTGTCACCACCGGTGTTATCACACCAACCGTGACTCATGCCATCACTACCGTGGCCAGGGACGAGACGACGCAGCATAAATCCCAAGCCGGCGCCCTTCTTGTCGCGGCTTTCGGGGCTGTCATTCCCTCGCTCGCGTTTTCGACTCTCAATATCAAGTTGAAACTTACTAATTATATCCTTTGGCGTCATACAATCAAATCCTCTCTTGAGGCCTACAATGTTGATCACTTTCTTCTCACCAACAACGCCTTGCCATCATATCTTCCAGTTACTTCAGGTTCCACTAAACAACCTACTATTAATCCAGAGTTCGTTGATTGGAGACAAGTTTCGGGTAAGTTCATATACGGGTCAAATTCAGATAGTTTGATAATCGGGTCAAATTGGGTCGAATCATTTCGTGTCGTGTGCTCAGTTAATCAAGTAAAGTGGGTTTTCGAGTCAATTTCGTTTGGGTTATTCGGTTTTTGGTCCAACTAGATTTCGGATGAGTCGGGTTTCAGGTTTAGTCAGATTTTGGATTTAGTCGAATTTCGAGTGAGTCGGGTTTCAGGTTGTTTGGATTTTGGGTGAATCGAATTCGAGTTTGGCCAAATTTTGGGTTAATCGGATTTCGGGTGAGATAGATTTTGATTGAGATCATATATCAAATGATGATTTTTATAGTTTAACTATTCTAGCCTTCTAGGGTCTAAATATTTTATGTAACATTTAAAATAAAAAACATAGATTTAACAAATATTCACTATTATTAATATTTTAAAACATAATGTAGTTTTCGGATGATTTCAGGTCAGATAACTTCGGATTTTCGGATGTTTCGGGTCGGATAACTTCAGATTTTCATATATATGACTTCGGATCGGATAGCATCCAACAAGTTCATTTGGGTATCATCGGTTTTGGGTTAATTTCGTGTTCGGGTTTTTTTCGGATTCGGGCCAAATCAGTTCAGGTCAAAGATGTCTCGGGTTGGGTTTGGAGTCGGGCGGGTTTCTCGGGTCGGGTCAATTTTTGTCAGCCCTATAGGCACCACCCACAAACCCATTTCCACCCTCTCTCGGAAGACCTCACCATTTTGAGATATGCTGACAAGTGTTGGGATGTGCTCCCAATCCCAAGTTCAATACTTCTATGTTGCCCTGCATCTGATGTGCTGAATTGTGCTGCTCTGTGAAAATTGCCTTTGGGTTGTGAGCAGCCAAATCTGAGCTTAAGTTAAACTCTACGACTGGTCCTATGTATTCCGTAAGGATGAGAACTACAACTTAACATAAACCGTAGGCATGATATTGATATTTTGACCATAAGCATAATAGAAGATCAAACACGTGCAAATTAGAAACCAAATTTAATTTTCCTGGGAGAATGACAAACTGCAAGTTCTTCAATGAAATATTCATCTCAAGATTTCAATCCAAAACATACTCCAAACTACACGAGTTCTTGGCACAAAATTTGATGGGTAAACCTTAAAATCAAACTATAGCTATTCCAAGCTTTCTCCACAAGAGAATAAGCAACAACATAGGCATAGAGAGATGAAGTTCACAGCCTCCTTCCCCTTCTACCACCCTTTCTACGGGTGCTGTCAGTTGGAATGGGGGTCACATCCTCTGTAAACAGCAAACCAAAATCAAAATAACACCCAATTACAGAATTTACTGAATATAAATGTCAAACATGTACAGAAATGGACTTACCAATACGGCCAATTTTCATTCCTGAACGAGCAAGAGCCCTAAGTGCTGACTGAGCACCTGGACCAGGAGTCTTGGTCTTGTTTCCACCAGTAGCACGGAGTTTAATGTGAAGAGCAGTGATTCCCAGCTCCTGAAATGTATGAACAAGATTGTTGATGAGATACATCATAATACTTCTCACAGACGATCAACATATTCAGAGTTTATAGTGACATCAAGAAATTAGTTTAAGCTAGTGACATTTATTGGGCAAGAAAACATGCCTTGCAACGCTGAGAAACGTCCTGTGCAGCAAGCATAGCAGCATAAGGAGAAGACTCATCTCTGTCAGCTTTCACCTTCATCCCACCTATTTCCAAAAAGACAAGCATCAGAGCCAGTACAGTAAAAAGGAAAGGGTACACAAAGAAACAAACAGAAAGGATTCATCCGCGTGAAACTGGAGAAAAAAATTACTTAAACTGATCATGAATGAATTACAAAATGACCAGCATATAAAATGCAGAAGACTTCCAATAAGAATGGGAGACACTCATAACAGCTATAAAACATACTTAACAAACATACACCACTTGGTGATTACTTAGAATTGATCACTGGGACAATATTGAGCTGAGCTAAGAGCAAAAAAAACATTCTAGTTTGTTGTAAGGAAACAAGAGAAATGGTAAAGTATTGCTCACTAAGCTAAAAAAAAAAGAGAACTGATACAAAGAGATCCATAGTCCAAAAAAAATGCAGAAATGTATATAAAAAGTAAAAACACAAACGCTGTTTATGATACAGTAAGAGCAGCTTGCAAAATGGAAGAAACATCAACACAAAGGCTAAACTTGCTGGGGAAAACAGTACAATTCATAGACAAACTCAAGGCTTCAATTTTTAGAGCAATTGCAATATAGTGTGAAGCAAGGTTGCAGTAGTGAACTAAAACGGATATAAAATTCATAACTATTTTCGGAGAACTTGCAATATGATAAGACTAATTATGCTTAAAACCTAAACTACAAATAAAATTCAACAGCAGCTACGCTAAAATTTAAAGTTTACATATCAGTAGATCACATCAATCTAAAAAATTTCATCAAAACTAAGATAAGAGTCATATAGATCAAGCGTACCAGTGATGCGAACCATTGTTTCCCTCCCAGATAGATCAGTAACGTGCTGCACGTGCAAATGCCACAAAAAGCTCAAATCCAGATACCAAAAAGGTTGGTAGAATCCTTACAATGAAGAAAGCAATCAAATTAAAATGTTTGGTAGAATCCTTACAATGAATGTGTCATTGAAGGATGCGAAGATGTGAGCGACGCCAAATACGTGCTCCCCAGGCTTCACAGTTGGTCCGAGGGTAACATTCTCCTCCTTTGGTTCTCTGACCTTCCTCTTCGACGACTATTGAAAGAAGGAACAAAGGAGACAAACTGAGTTAGCAATTCAAAGTAGATCAATTGTTATCCGAGGAAAAAATTCTAATCCGCCATGAAAACAAAAACCAAGAGAAGAAGGAACATGGCGAGTTACCATTGCTGATTTGCTGAAGACGGGGTTCACAGGAGGCTGCTAGGGTTTGGTTTGAGGAGGGGAAGATGGAGAATGCGGAGTTCAGAAGGCGGCTTAACTTATATATCCGCTTAACGATACGTAATTTCGGACTTGCCTCTGGAGGAATGGGCCAGTCCAATAATAGTTCAGGCCCAATAAGAGGGGAATCGAGAATAAAAGTGATGAGTGAAAGGCACATGTGTATTAGTCATGTAGAAAGCTCGAGGGTTTTTTGGATGACCATGAGTTCCTTACTTGCTTGCCATTGTATTTGTTTAGTATTACCATGAGTTGCTTACTTGCTTGCAATTGTATTGTTTAGTATTACGATTAGATGATTAGGAAAAAAGATCTTCCAACATGAGATGTGCATAGTTAAAGAACAAATTGTGATTTTCGAACCAAAAAAAAAAACAAATTGTGATTAATCACATTAGAAATAGTGTAAAGGGAAGATTTTTTTTTTTGGATTGGAATGGTGAGGGCAGAGCCCTGGTTTTATTAAAGAACTTGAAATAAACTACAGCATAGCTGCTGCATCAGTAGCTAACATACTTATATTAGGTAAAGCCGGTTCAAAACAACGATTAAAGTCTAAATTATACTCTAAAGCCAGATTAGCCAGACGATCAGCAGTGTTGTTGGCATTGCGGCGAACGTGTGCAAATTCGATTCTCTGATTAGTGGACATCACCAGCTTTTTGCACTGAAGAATGGAATAGTCAGGGTGAGTGGCTGGCAGATCAGAGTTAAGCAAATTGATTGCAATGGCCGAGTCGGACTCAATCTTGATCAGAGGAGATTCAAAGCTAATACATTCCTTGATCCCGTAATAGAGAGCCCATAATTCATCCCTTAAAGCCGTGCAACAGCCACATTTGAAAAGGAAACCTTGAATAAAAGTATCTCTGAATAGGCCACCAACAGCAGCCATTCCCGGGTTGCCTTTAGAGACGCCATCGACATTAACCTTAATCCATCCAGTTGGAGGTGCGGTCCAAGAAGTGATGTGGTTGCTTTCCTGCTCTGCGGAACTGCTGCGAACCAGGCTAATACGAGCCCGACACGCCCAGAACTCCTCTGTTATGTTAACCACGGTAGAGGACAAGCTTCCAACCATGTCCGATCCATCAAAAACAATAGAGTTTCTGCTTTTCCAAGAATACCATAGCATATTGGCAAAGAGGGAAGCAGCTTTATCTCCCTTTTTGATGTTTAACATCACCCAGTCAGTTAAGTTTGTCGTGGTGAAGAAAAGAGCAGGTGGAGAGTTGCCATAGAGAGCCATCCAAACCAGCCGAATTTCGTTACAGTCCCTCAAGAGATGCAGTTCAGTTTCGTCCATAGTACACCGAGGACACTCAGGGGAGGAAGCCAGATGGCGTCGATATCTATTTTGATTGCACATCAAACAATTGTTGAGAAGGAGATAAACAAAATTCCGAACACGGTTCTGGACAGGCAGATTCCACACTAGCTTCCAATTAATGTCAGAGGGCATATTTGGGAGGTATGGTCTACGAGCGATTTCCATGGCGGACTTGGTGGAGAAGATGCCCGTGGAGGTGGGGTTCCAAAAGACTCGATCTTTGTCGTCTGGATCAGAACTCATCCTGATGGAGATTAGAGTAACTGTAACACCCCTATTTTACAACATTGGGTATTACCGTCAGTGACCTCGGACTTTACCGTTCAAAGTCACCCTAGGCTTTTAGAATGATATAGAACGATTAATTGCGGAATAAACATATTACATAAATAGGAAAACATGCTCCCGAGGGAGACTTAGTTCATTACAAAATACCCTACATTGTCTTTAACTTAAATACTACTTGAAAACACATACTAAATCCGTCATGTCTCGGAGATAAAGTAATATTAAAATCAAAACGAAAACAAAAGTACATCTTGAACAGTCTTGACTTCCTTCACTTCCCTTCACTTCGCCTTGCTATGGATTCCTGAATCTGACATAATTCGCGAGGGGCGATAGAATGTCAGGCAAACATGCGGAAAGAAGAATTAGTCTAGGAGACTAAGCAAGCGGGAATAAAACTTCCCGAGGGTAATTTGGTAATTTCACTTAACGGTATAATGAGAGAAAAGAGGGTTGTGTTTACGATGGGCTTTATCATGTGGAGCTAAGATACGAATGATAGCGATAGCATATCCAAAAGGGATAGCTTGATGAGCAAGAGAAGTACTACTAGATTGTAGTCTTCCTTAAGATTTCGATAGGATGTTGGAAACATTATTTAATTCATACAAGTGAAAACCTCTCGCGCTTTTGGGCAGACCGAGAGCCGGAACAATCATTTGAGACCGGTCCGGTTTTGATATCTTAAATGTGCATACGCACTTATCTTAATTAGTGATGAAAATATTCAATCTTGTTAATGACTTTTACAAGAGAGAGTGGTGGGACACGGATAAATCGAGCCACCCGATGGAGAACATCAATTCTCCTGCACTTAGCTAGAGTGCGCTCAATCCCTCCTTGCAATCGGAGCGGATGGAGATCATGATCCCGAAAGTCGTATGGATGTACGACTTAGTAAGATTATATAGAGGTGTGGACTAACTCGCACCCCTTTCTAGTTTATTAAAAACAAATCTTTGAACGAGACTTGCAATCAATCAAGAGCACACACACTAGCAAATATAATCCTAACAAGGAATATAATATTTACTATGCTAACAAGGGTCGTTATTTCTAGCAATCGATATTTCCTAGGTTCATTTTTATTAAGCATACAAGAAGTTCCCAACATCGAAAGATATCATAAAGACGGATATAAAAAGGGTACAAGGGGAAATTCCACTTGCCTTAGTGTTACTAGTTTAGTAACGAGCTTTGACGAAACTTAGGCGATTTCCTACTACGAGCGAGGATTCCGACCTAATGATAGAGAATTTACGAAAAGTTCAAAACGCGATTCTTCTACTAACGTTCGGATCATCTCTTATAATATTTTTATAAGAGGTTTGAGTTTCTAAATTATTATAATAATAATTTAGAAAATTATTTTCCTTAAAATAATAATATTCCTTTATTATTATTTTGGTTTTTGTAATATCCTTAATTCCGAAAATATTCTATTAAAATAATTATTTTAATTAATCCTTTTTATTAAAAGCTTCCTTAAATAGAAATCTCTACTTTTCTTTATAAGGTAACTTGCCTAAAATAGCTTTTTCCCTTCTTTGATCTATTTCCAAAATTCTTTTATACTTTAAGATTCATAAAACTTCTTTGATCATAATTATATAATATGATATATTATAGTTCTTAACATAGAATCTTTTCTATTTTGATTTCTTTTCCAAGCAAGACTCTAATAATATTTCTTATTTAATATTCATATGCTAGTAAAATATTTTATCCTATTTTTCCACATAACTAGCATCTTTTGAATATTCTCTTCATAACTAATATATGTTAAGTTGATATTGAAAATAGCTTTGTACAAAATCCTTATTTTTATTCTACTTTATAATTTCTATATTATATATATTATATGCCATGCAAGACTTTTCTCTACTTGAACTTTTATTATAAATCTTTAAAAATATGGTATTATTTTTTTTGTACAAGCTTTTGATTTCTAAGGTCATAAAATCATATCCTCTTTTGTATAAAATACATGCATGATGTCTCTCAACTTTTTATTTTGATCTAAGGTAAGATAATGCTAAATATGGACTTTTCATACTATACTAATTTTATTTCATCTATTTATATCTTGTAATAGCATGCATGTAATAATTTCATGAATATAATTACTTATTTTTATCTAGCTTAAGTTACTATAGTAAAAACATATAGTTTCTAGTTTTTCTCCAACTAACAAGATTCCCTCACATATTTTTATTCCATAAAATCTTAAATATACTTTTAACAATTATAAAAGGCTTTTAATCAAAGAATTACATATGGATAATATAATTTTTAAGGATAGAATGTTATACTTTTGGTATTCTGTAATTACAGAACACTTGGAACAAGGCAGAGGAGGAGGGAGCGGCGGCCAGGGGCGGCGCGGCCAAGCATCCGGCGAGGGCAGGCGGCGCGCGAGGTGGCTCCGGCGGTCCGACGTGGCTGGGGCGGTCCGGCTGGGCTCCGATGGTGGTCCGGCGGCTCCAAGGAGAAGAGAAGGAGGTGTTTTTGTGGTGTTTTGAATGGATAAAACTTTTGAATGGTGGCTGATTTTTGGAGACTAGAAAGGCAATTGATAGAAGAGATGGGTGTTCTTGCTAGAGGAGAGAGCAAAAGCTTCAAGTGAGGCTTGAGAGAGGCTTTATATAGGCAAAGTGATGAAGTCCTCAATCCATGGCTAAGGGAAGAGGCCAATGGATGAAGGAGAGGAATCTCATCATTGGTCCATGGTGTGTTTCTTCCATGGTGAGGAGAGGTGAGGTCACTAGGGGTGGTCTACAAGCAAGAGGGTGGTGGGAATGGCATGCAATGGCCAAATTCAATTCAACGTACAATCAATGAGACTATTGTCTGATGTTGTCTTTGGGAGAAAGAGTTTACTTGATATAAGAGGAAAAGGCTAGGTAGAATGAACAAGAAATTGTAAATGGTCTAGCGGGATTTGGTGAGGGGCATGTGAGGTTGGAGTGCAAGAGATCTCGGGTTCAAATCCCGGCTCTTGCATTCTTTTTGCAAGACTTGTAATTAATTTTCTAGGCTCTTATGTAATTTATTTTCTAGAATGAATTAAATTGCCAAAGGATATTATTTTTATTAATTTTCTTTTTATTGATTTACCTCACTTTATTAAACTATACCCCTCAAGTTATTTTACTACATTTTCATCTATTTCGACTTTTGCTAATAGCCTTTTTCGAAGAAAATACGATGAATTAATTCGATATCCAAATCCTTCTTTTTAACTTAGATAAAATAATTGAAAATATTATATTATAAATGTTTGGAATATTGCGGATATTACAGTAAGTTTAATATTTGCTGGCAGATATGGTGCGATTGCAGCCCAATTCCAGCTTGTTCCATTCCAGAGCTCCGCCACCGTTGCTCCAAGGAGCTCTTCCGGAATAGGCGATAGTGTGATGTCCATGAGAGCACCATCAGTGACCCACGGGTGAATCCCCAAAAGAGGATCGTGAGACCGTTACTAATGGACACTCTAAGGCCTTTAGTAAGAAGAACGGCCCCGTGCAAAATCCCCTTCCACATATACGAGGAACGGGGACTTGACGTGAATATGTCCAAATCAAGTCTTCCCTGGCAATATTTACCTTGCAAGGTTCTGCTCCAAAGCGTATCAGGTTCCATAAGGAGACGCCAACAAAGTTTAGCGAGTACCGCCTCATTAGCGTGTCTTATGGACCTTATACCAAACCCGCCTTTCGATCTCGGGAAGTGATTTTTTCTCTAGACAGTAAGTGCATCTTTTTAGAGCCCTCCACTGTGCCCCAGACAAAGTTGCAAATGGTTTTATCAATCTCATCACAAATCGATCTAGGAACAAGAGTGCTCTGCGTTACATACAAAGGGAGGCTCGTGAGAACTGAATTGGCGAGTGTGGTTCTGCCAGCCATGGACAGGCATTTCGATTGCCACCCCCTCAGCCTGGAAGAAACTTTATCCAACAAAAAGGAATAGCGCTCATTCGTCATTTTGCCACACATTGTAGGAACGCCAAGATAACTACCCATGTCATCAGCAATAGGCATAGAAAATAAGGTATTGATTTCAGTTTGGACAGAAACACTGACTTTCCTGGAGAAAATAACAGAGCTCTTCTGGTAATTCACTTTTTCTCCAGACAAACCACAAAATCTGTCTAAACAATCTTTGATTATGCCAGCCTGATCAGGAGAAGCTTCAACGAAAAGCACAAGATCATCAACGAAGAAGAGATGGGAGAGAATCACACCCCCTAATTCAATCGGTTTCCATCTAGATAAGGCCACCGCCTCTTGAATGATGTGGGAGAGACGTTCTATGCAGAGCACAAATAAGTACGGGGACAACGGGTCGCCTTGGCGCACCCCCCGAGATGGCTTGAGAGAACCTTCCATAGACCCGTTCCAAAGAAGCTCCATTGTCCCTTCCGATTGAATTTTCATGATGATTTCCACCAAATGAGGTGGGAGACGAGCTTCAGTAAGAGTTTCTTTTAGAAAACTCCATCGAATGTGATCGTAGGCTTTTGCAAGGTCCACTTTCAACATCATCCATCGGGTTGAACCATGCCTAGCCGACATAGTGTGTAGGACCTCTTGTACGATGACCACGTTGTCAATGATTTGACGGCCCGGGATAAAGCTTGCCTGGGCGGGCCGGGGACACCAAGTAAGGAAGGATCGGCTTTGGGCATTGACTATGGCTTTAGTAGCAATTTTGAATGCCACGTTTAAGAGCGAAATCGGTCTGAAATCCGCCGGAGAGATAGGTGAGTCAACTTTGGCCAGAAGGATAATAAGAGCGTCTGCAAGCTTGGTGGGGAATTGACCATGATTGAGAAGGTCCAAGATTACCTTCACAGTTTGGTTGCCAACTCTCGCCCAATTTCGCTGAAAGAAGATGGCAGGATACCCATGCGGGCCCGGCGCCTTGTGGGGGTGCATCATCTTAAGAGCGTTCCACACATCATCATAGCTAAATTCAGAAGAGAACAAAGCCAAATGATTATCAGCAATCTCCGGGAAGGAAATAGTGCAAGGGTAGATATTGTCACTGTTATTGGTTGGCTCCTCAGTAAAGAGTGAAAGGAAGAAATTTCGAGTAAGTGAATGAAGATCAGCTATGTTTGAGACCCAATTACCGTCAGCATCTTTAAGAGCCAGAACTCGGTTAGAATTTCTCCGCACAACTGTGGATAAATGATAGTACCTGGTGTTTAGATCACCTTCAATAAGGAAACTCGCTCTTGACTTTTGAAACCAATAAATTTGTTCCTGGTGTAGAACCATGTTGAGGTCATGTCGAAGTTGTCTTTCAAGCTCAATGAGGCGTTTAGATGGTTTGTTGGAGAGCGCTTTAGCAATCCCTTCCAACCTGGCCCAAAGTCTACGCTTGTTATAAAAAATATTGCCAAACACGTTTCGGTTCCAAGCGTTGAGGTCCAAAGTGAGCGACTCGAGGGAAGAAAATAAATCCCCCTCCGAGTTCCAAGAGGCATTCATGAAAGGGTCAAACTCACTGTGAAGGAGCCATGCTGATTGAAATCTAAACGGCCTTTGAGGAGAAGTAGGGTCAGTTCTTGGCCGAGCTTGAATTAGCAGGGGAAGGTGATCAGAATAAGGTTCCACCAGGTGCAGGACATTTGCTTGAGGAAACAAAAGGCGCCAACTTTCGTTACATAGCCCGCGGTCCAATCTGGTTGCATTGTATGTATCTTCCGAAGTCCCACAAGTCCACGTGTACGGTGGGCCCGAAAAGCCAAGGTAGATGAGTTGTAGTTGATCAATCTTTTCTGCAAAGGACAAAGAGTTCTGCATGGAGCAATCCGAGTGCCTGATACACTCATGGTTTCCCACCGTAGCGTTGAAATCCCCTGCTAACATCCAGGGGCGATGGTTAAGCCGAGCGAAGTCTTCCAGATGATCCCATAATTCGATCCTCCTAGCCGGATTAGGGGCAGCGTAAATGGCTGAGAGGATCCAGGGCTCATCACCTCTCCTCGTAATCTCCACTGTAATGTGTTGTCTATGGATGGAGATGGGAGTAACTGTAACATCCGAAGTCTTCCAAAAGAGCCAAATCCCACCAGCGAAACCATCAGCCTCGACTCGTAGAAGACCATCATATTGAATACGTTGACAAACAGCATCCGCCCTGTCCCCATTGATACGAGGCTCCACCATAGCTAAGACACTAGGACGATGAATTCGAATCAACTCACGAAGGGAGTTGAGAAATCTGGAATTACCCGCTCCGCGAACGTTCAAAATCATAAGACTTAAACTATCCATAGACAAATCGGAATTGAGAAGGGAGCGAAGCATCGGAAATTCCGCCAGTCTTGAAACAGCACTAGCTAGTGTTGGGGGCATTGACACCCTACAAAGGAGGGGTTGCCCTTGCATCATCATCGGGATGAACTCGGCAATCATCTTGTTTGCTAGGCGCGGGAGGGTTGGGAGGAACGGCCTTGGCCTTTGGTTGGATAACAAGATGCTCCATCTGCTGTTGGTGATCATCTGACTCATCCTCGGGGACCGTGTGTGTGCATCCCTGGTCATTAGTTTCGATCAATCGTGGCTCTAGTGTATCTTCTTTTGTGGTGAAAGAGTTTGGCAAATGCACAACTTGTGAGGCAACCGTAGGAATGGGTGGTAATATGATGGAGTTGGCGTCAAAAGAGAGGATGGGTTTAGAGGGACCCATCGAATCACTAACGATCGTATTCGGGACAAAAACGGGTTGCGAATCTTTTGGAAAAGGGTAGGATTTTTTTGTTTCGGAAAGGGAAGATTTGGTTGAAACTTTGGAGGGATTGCGTTTCACCGAACCAAGAACCTCGTCCCTCCTATTTAGTGTAAAGGGAAGATAAAGGAAATGTAAAAGAGAGACATGAAATAGTTTGCTAGAATTGGCCTAATTGAACATTGATGTCTAGTCAAACCTAGAATTTTGTGTAATTAGTTTTTATTAATAGAATGAATCAACCACTCGTTAAAAAAAACTGAATTACTAACCAATTCTAAGAAAGAAGGAAAAACCGTTGTCCTTACGCTCGAACCCGAGACCTCTTATACATGGGCAAGAGACTCAACTTGTTGAGTCATGCATGCGCACATGTGCTAATTAAAAGTTATGATTTGATATACCTATAATGCATGTTTTATATATCTTTACACGTTACACAAAATTGTTGTTTATATCACAAATAATATTTGATTAAATAAGATACATAAATAGTATTTAAATACAAAATAAGAGCAATATCAAGATAGTAAGGTTTATACAATTTGTGATTTTTCATACTTAAATATGCTATTATACATATATATCGGGAGTATTGGGTTGGGTGACGGAATGACAAGTGAATAACTTTTATCCATACCATTCCATCACTCTACCTATTCGAATTTTACTTCTTTGTTTTTTGGTTCGGATGAATTTGGTGCGGGCGAGATTTCTATCACTAGAGCGGATTAGGCTTAAGATTTTAAGTTGAACCATTTTAGGTTTACCATTTGGATAACTTTTAGATTATTAGTTCAAATATATTGGCAATATTTCTAAAAGACTCTTTCTAACTTCAGTCTTAAGGACATATATCTTCTAATAATAACAACATAAATCCTATAAAATATCTAAATAGAACATAATGTAGTCTAATATATAGGCTCTTAAACTCTGTTCTTAGAACATAGTTTAGAAAATTGTTTCTAAAATTAAGATTACGAGTTAAGCAAATTGCATGTTTTCAGATGAATCAAAGGCCTCGTTATGTTCGAGCGTTATTTCCGAGGAAGTATGACTAGCCTAGGAAGTCATTGTATTTTCTAGGGGTGTCCAAACGCGGTTAATTGAAATCTCGATTAACCGAAGTTCGGTTAGCCATGATTTCGGTTAATTAAAATCATAAACCGTAACCGAACCGTGAATTTCGGTTAACTGTAGTTCGGTTAACCAATTTTTCGGTTCGGTTTTCTAGGTTAATGATAACCATTTATGTAATTTTACCTTAAATAATTAAAACTAAAATGATAAAATTTGAATAAAAAAAGTGATCAAGCTTGATTTTTATTTTAAATATGTACTTATACCATATTGTTTCGGTTGTTGTAACCAAATATTGAGAGTATATATTATAGTGTGTGAAATTAAACATGGTGTGTATTATTTTTTATCCCATCAAATTTAATAAGCGAGTCTTATATCAATGAGAAGTGAAAAAATAGTGTGTAAATTGTTAAAATTGGAGAAGTAAAAACTCAAACTAGAGCAACACCTTGAAGATCATAGAGTTTAACTACTAAATAAAGCAAAGATAACTAATATTTGAAAAAATATTAATATATTTTTGGTTTTTCGGTTAATCATTATATGTAAAGTCATGAACCAAAACGGAACCGTAGACCGAATTTTTTTTCGGTTCGGTTAACCACACCGAAATTTAAAAAAAAAATCGGTTTGATTAACCTAAAAAATAACTGATTTTTCGGTTTCTTTTTGGTTCTTCGGTTTCGATTCTTTATGGACACCCCTAGTATTTTTTGTGTTTGGTTCGAAAAATATATGGAGGAAGTAACTTCTTAAGAATTTGAACTTCATCCAAATCACATGAATCGCACTTACCACGATGTAAGATGCACTTCATGTGAGTTTATAAGGTAATTTTGTTACTTCCTACATTTATAGAAAATTAAGCCAAACAAGATTTTCTAGTTCCTATTGATTTCAATTCTTACGAAAATTATTTCCTACGGAGCAAGTTTTCGGTAATTGAATTCCTACATTGAACCAAACGAGTTGTAAAAAGCTAACAAGTTAGCTCAATAGAGTTTCGAGATTTTATCACTGACTTGTTTCGTCGTGTCTCCTCCGTCCCAGTTGCAGCTAATTTGATCAGTAAGAAACCTTATTTCAAAAAGATATCCTAAGGCAGCTCACAGTCACACCCCGTTAGTTTGAGCCTAATCTCTCTCCTTATCAAAAGGAAAAAGTTTTGAGAGTGACACACGGCTCGATTTCTTTGATCAATATAAAAAATGAGTGGATCCAAATCCGAAAACAATCACGCACGTGCAACTTATATCCAAAAGATAGCTCCAAATGATAAATAGTTAGTTGATCAGAAATGATTGATCAACCTTGAAGTAAAATAGAGCACTGGTTTACAAGTATTACAAAAGAATTTATTCTAGTCATAATAGTACATAGCACTAGCACTTTCAACGAACTCTATACTGCGAGAAAATACCGTCTCCATCAGCAAAAAGAATTGTATACTCAATTAACAGAAATTGTACAGCAAAACGGATAGCAATCAGTTGCACATCAAATCTTAATTAAACCAGAGCACCAGACTCTTCTTTCATACGTAAGGAGGCGATTTTCGGAGCCATCATCTCCAGAAGACCCTTTGGATTGTCAACATGAACCCAATGCCCTGCTTTAGGCAAAACATGGACAGAAAGCTTTCCTTTTGATTCATCTCTTGGCCTTGATGACAGTCTTTCAAGCCTTTGTATGACTCCTGGATCCCATCTATCACTGTTTTCTGCACGCACTACGGAGATCTCCATTCCTTTTGGAGGGCGTTCGAGTAGAGGCCAGTAATCTGTCTCCCTGAGGGAAAGTAGATGGCAAACAAGGAAAATGGTTTAAATTAGCAGGAGCTTCATTTCAGTGGAATTTCAATACAAGGTAAATGGTTTTATCACTTCTTTGTCTGATAGATGTCATATGAAGTTTGGACTTTTGTTTCAATTGAATGATAAAGACTAAGGCTTTGAAGTTCAAACTTTTTCATTTCAATTGAATGATAAAGTAAAATCAAAATAAATTTGATGCTTAGAGTGCCTTCACAAGATTTCATTTTCAGGTGTCAAATTCAGTGAGTCAAAATTCCAAACCTCATCCCTGATTAAATAATATTTCTCAAACTACATTCCATCCATGCTTAATTGTTTCAAACTCATCAGTCATCACGCCCAAGTGTTGCACTGCTAAAAGGGGTTTGAAACAGAATGACTGTACTACTGCATTATAGATAGTTGGTTGCATTTTCATGAATATCACACCATGTAGAAAGTGTTCCTTTACTATTGGGGTGGAAGATCATTAAATGTTTTGAGGGGAACAAAAATCACCTGTAAGAGTTGAACATCTCAATAGCACCATCAAGATTAAATGCCCAAGTCTCCTTATCACCTGATTTCTTGAGGTTACTTGCAATCCATTGTGACAAGGACTGGGAAAAGCCAAGGCCTATCAAGTACTCCACAAGCCATCTAGATCAAAAAGGAAAAACGAGTTGTTTCAATTTTCTCCCGCTTAAAAAAATTACACATTTTAAAACTTCAATAAGCATAAGTTTATGAGAGAGATTTTATACAACCATGCAAATAAAGCTTGATGACAATGTTAAATGACTCACTTTCTTGATGATATTGATCGCGGTAAGCTTTGCAAAGTCTGTAAGACCTGTTCGACTTCTCCATTACTATCTTCAGAATTCACAACTCCAGGTACTGAGTCCAACACCCAGAGCTGTTCTGCACCAGTAATGTCGAAATTAAGATATCTTGTCCTCATCAGTGCCCAACAGGCGTTTATGTCAATTTGATAACCCCTACGGTCTATTAGCCTATTCAGGCTCAAAAAGTTAATAAAACAAGTTACCAGAATCAAATTTCACAGGGAAAGGCTCAGAAATAGCCTATCGTTTCAGGTTCTCAATTGAGAGAAAAATCACGGAAGCTTAGCCCTTAACTTTGACTTAGAGAAGAAATTGTGAATAACAATACAAAAATAAATCATATGAGATCTAGTTCTGGATAACCGAGCACATATTTCCTAAGTTTCCTACATTTAATATGGCAATCCTAAACTCCAACATAACTATTTAAATGCTTCTAATCCAAGGATAGAATGCATTTGAATAGCCTTTTTCATTCAACAACAACAATTTAATACGAAGTAGCAGTTTTCAGGCAACAACCATCATTTCCTGTAAATGGATATAAAAACAATAATATGATTGTTTGGGAATGAATCAAATAACACAAGCACATAGAAATATCTCAAAACTCCATGCTTCACAATTTCAGATCAAATTCACCATCAAAATCCATACAGCTCAATAACTTAGTGTAAGAAAAAACACAGACAGCCATTCCACAACATTCATGTATATCATAAAAACCCCAAAGTTTGCAATCAGACAACAGCAAGAAAAAGACAAATATGAACAAGATAAATGATTTTGGAAAATTATTTTACCTGTTTAGGCAAGGAAACTGAATCTCCATAGTCACCTAGAGCACAACTCTGAGCAAACTGCATAGCAACTTTACCACCCATGGAGTGGCCAATAACAACTGAAGGCCAATCCCAACCTTGGGAAAGGACCAAATTAGCCAAATCCTTGGCAGCATTCTCCATATCATGTGGAGGATCAAGACCCTCCACCTCTGCAGAATTTCCATGGTTTCTCAAGTCCACAAGCACCATTCTCCAGTCTACCAAAGTACCAAATGAATAAAAACAAATGAGGATTAATAGAAAACACCCATTATAATTCAGGTATTTTTCCAAAAATACCCCAATTTTGCATTTTATCGTCTCAAATTATTAGACTTTAACAAATAAATCCATAGGCATATCCTGTCAAAAGCTTCATTAACACACAATGAAAAATACATATCACTGTATCAGAATTCAAAGACCCATTCTTTGAAGCGGATTTGCAACACATTCCATCAATCCATCCCATTCAACAATTCTTGCATTTCAGGAAACTTTCTCATCAAACAAACATTCAGTACCACGGTGATCGAAACGTAACATCGTAAACAAAAGAGCAAATTGGGAGGAAATGCCGAAGTACCTTTAGGAGAGGAGGAATTGGAGGAGAGATGAGAGGTGAGATTGCGGGAGAAGGATCTCCAATTTCTTCCAGAGCCCAGGAGACCGTGAAGAACAAGAGCGGTTGAACAATTAGGGTTATCATTTGAAGTTTTGATCTCCTCGAAGGCTAGGGTTGGAAGAGATCTGGTGGAGATGAACCCAGGAGCTGGGATGGTGTAAGGAGAAGGGGTCAGCAACCGGAGCATTTGGCTTGATCCGAGTTTCTGTCGGATCAACCTTAGTGCCATTAGCCTTAAGAGAAGCGTAACAGACGAAGAAGAAGAATATAACGTGAAGTCTAGATTCAGGTGGCGTTACAAACGAGGAGGCGGGGGCGGGACCGATTTGGGGTCAGGGGGGTGAAGAAACTTGGAAGAGTGAAACGATGTCGTTTTGCAATTTGATGCTCTCCAGCTGTTGTGTTTCTGTAAACGCGTCGTTTTGGGGCTTTGTTGGGGAAGGAAAAAGTTGGAAAAAAAAAAATGACAGCTGTGGGATTTGAACCCACGCCCTTTCGGACCAGAGCCTAAATCTGGCGCCTTAGACCACTCGGCCAAACTGTCTTGATGTTGTTTTTAGGCGTAATTGTTTATCTATACTTTTTCAAAGAGAAGTTTCACTATATTACGAAATGATACATAGCTCCAAAATTTTGCATACGAACTTCTGCTCTCTGGCTGAAATTGGGAAGGGATCGAAGATTCGTTAAATTTGGGTTAAAATTATGTTAATTTGGGATAGAGATTTGGTTTTGATCAGAATTTGGAATAGAGATTCATATATGTGGTTTCATGGTGGACTATCGTTTGGCTCTAGGTTTCTAGCTACGGTTTGAAGGATTTTTTTTCTTACATTTTCGTAGGTGTTGAACCAGCTATGAAACATTATTAATGTAACTATATATTTTCGTTTGCGTTTAAGGTTTCCAATCTCAGCACATTTTTTAAGAGCAAGTCCAACAGCTTCTCCAAATTCTTGGGGATTGGGCTTTTGGGGATTTTGGACCAAAAAATTGCCCCAACAGATGCTCCATTCCATTCTCCATTTTAGAGTAATTCTCCAAAATGAGGTGAGTTTTCCCTAAATTTGGGGTGATCCCCAAATCTCCAAATCAATGTATTTTTCTTTTCTTTTTTCTTTTATTTACTAATTTAATGGATAAAAAATAAAATAGCGCCAACAAAAAAGTGAGATTATTAAATTAAGATTCTAAAATATTTTTATTCATTATAAGTCAAATAAAAAATAACAAATATCTTTATTCCTTAAGATTTTAGAATATTTCCTTATTAATCAAATAACAAATAATTTATGATTTATTAAATTTAGATTCTAGAATATTTTTATTCATTATAAGTCAAAAAACAAATAATTTTTCATTTATTAGGTTAAGATTCTAGAATATTTTTATTCTTTATAAGTCAAATAACAAATAAATTATCATTTATTAAATTAAGATTTTAAAATATTTTTATTTCCTTAAAAGTCGAATAACAAATAATTATTATTTATTAGTTTAAGATTCTATAATATTTTATTTTCTTATATAAGATAATATATAATTAGTTATTGTAATTTATATGGTAAAAAATGAAATTATTAAATGCAGTATTCTCCAAAATAGAGAATCTGTTGGAATTGGGCTCAGATTTTTTGGAAAATATGGCAGTTGATTCTCCATTTTGGAGAAAATTGTGGAGAAGTTGTTGGGCTTGCTCTAACCCCATTAGTCATATAAACTACAGATTTCATACGATACAAAAGCCTTACATTACATATGTGATATGTCAGATTACAAAGCAACGCTTTTGACTACTAACATTAAAACACACACAATGCAACAACGATATGCATCCATATGCATGACCCGAAAGTTGAACAAGCACAACAAACATAACGACCCCCTTGGAACTACATAAACAAAAGCTTAACACTAAAAGTCTGAAACCACAGCAATCTCTACAAGGACTAGTACAAAGAGGGCGGATTTCTAAACTTGGCACAACCCAATCACTTCTGAAGAGCTTTCATTTCATACTGGCATTCAAGGAAAAACTTCCTGTCTTCATCATCTTCAACAGCCATGAACATCGCTCTGATCTTTCCTTCCATCAGAAACGTCAAACTGTAACCGAACAATTTACTTCGACGTTCTATTATCCCAGCATTAGCCATGCGATACAGAATTTCAAGGGCTTCCTTCTCCGAAGGCACAGGACTGAAAGTAGGCATACTTGTTTTCGCCAAATTCAGGTATTCAGTCATTAGTTCTCTCATTGCACCAATGTGGTCAAGTGCAATTTCTTGCCTCGAGGAATACTGCCTCCTTCGAATCTCATCTTGAAAAAGATAGCCATGAGCAGGGTCTGAGTTTGGAGTGCCCGCAAATTCATCTTGATCTAAGGTACTTTCGTCAGTCTCTTCAATGTCCTCAACATGTCGCCTGCCCATACCAGGCATAGCTAGATGCTCTCCTGTTGCCAATGCCATTAATTGATGATTTACCACAGGTCCTTCACTTCTTTAAGGACACCTGTTAATCTGAAAAAGAATGATTATAGATTGAGCTAATTGATTACATAATACATAGAAGATTAAAGTAAAAATGCAACTCAATTCATGTTTTAGCATGAAGCAAATGCAACTCCAAATCTTGAAGCAAATGCAACTCCGGCCAATTCATCTTTTAATAGATTTAAGTACTCCGTATATGATTGATTAAAGTCTCTACTCTCTAGAGTAAATTGTCATGAAATCGTTTCTCATTTCATCATACTCATTGTAATGACGGCTTTGAGCTGCACCTCAGGCGGGTCCATTCCGAAAGGCCCAAGACGGCCTCTTGTATTAGGGCGTTTGGGTATACGTTTAGAAGGCAATTGATTTTCCAATGCCCTTAGACTTTAGGGTATAGGTTAGAAAGACTGATGTTTTATCCAACTTCTTAACAACAGTTTTTTCTATGACTTCTATCCGTTAACTTTTCTAACTTTTGAGATTTCCTTTTCCACTTTCAAAATCAATTATATAGCTTAATCCTCCATTAATTTATATAGTGAAAAGCATATTTTGCAAGATGTGAGCCTCAGATCCGAAAGGCGTGAGCCTTGGATCTGAAAGTGTGAGAAATATCAAGATTGCAAGGTTGATGCATTTACATCAATAGAAATCAAACCCATTTTCATGCTACAGCCTACAGAGTGCAGTGTGAAAAATCAACACAAAGCTAAGAGCGTTTGCAAATGAAAGCAAGCATTATAGGAGAAAGGAGAGATGTATAGCAAAGGATTGAAGGAAAAATTCATCAGCAACCGGCATGAAAGGAGGGATGATATAAACCTGGAAAGAGGTCGAGTGGTTGATCTATCAGAAGCCACCGATCACCCGCCGCGATCGCTAGGTTTTCACTCGCTGTTGAGCAGATGAGAAATGGGGGTAAAAGGGGTAAAAAGGAGTCATGTAATAAAATGTCCTTGTACTTGAAAACTACTTTACTATCTGACGTGACAACTGATTGCATTGAATACTGAAAAGACATCATATATTAAGCCCAATTATTCAAAAGGCTAATTTATAAAGGCTAAAATAACAATTGCTTCACTCACTGTTATTCCATTTAAAATTCTACTTACTAAACAGATCATTCTCTTCACCAAGTGTGCAAGGAGAGGAGAGACTAGGCTACTACTAGAAACAAGAATTAACTTGAGTCTTTCAGAAGGTGGCTTTTATGTTCAAAATGATTTAAGAACTAGGGGAAAAAACGAAAGCAAGAAAAAGAGATGGAGAAGGAGAGGAGCCATGATGTTCATCTAAATACCATTATAGAAAAGTATCAAATACATATCTCTTAAGGAAACCTATATTGCAAGTCCTCAGGTTGATGGTGATAAATGAAATGATGTATATGCCTGGCGTTGTGCTTCTATGATGCTTAGATGAGTTGCTCTTACTGAAATTCCACCCTTCACAGATTTAGTCAAAAGGATCAATCCGTGGGTCGTGTTCGCTTGCCATAATCATCCCGGTGCACAAGCATGCAGGGCACATTACCTGCACAGAATCAGCCATGAATCCATCAAAACAGACTAAAAATTCAATGAATGGAAGGAATGAGGAAGCAAACTAGGCTACAAGTAAAAATCCCATACATTTTAGTCTACCACTACAGTTAACAAAATTTTACGCTCTAAAAAGGAGCACCAAATAGTAAATAGGAAGAATTGTCACCAAAGGCCTTTTTCATTATATTACCTTTCCAGCCCCAGAGCAGTTTGTGCATCTATCACTTGTGGGAAGTCTCAGAGGCTGATCAGAATCCGCAGATACTAGTGAAATTGGCTTGGCACTTAATACAACACCGCTCGCAGAACATCTAGCACAGGCCAAATATCCTATTCACATGCCAGACAGTTGATTTGAGATGAATCACTAGAGATTCATATTTAGGATTCAATATAATAAACAGAAAGGCAGAATTTCATGACATGTAAGTATGTAACTGTCTAACTGAGGATCGTGAAAGAAAAACTGCAATGAAAGTAATATTTTTCAACTTCAAAACAACTTATTGAAAATTGTGCTAATATAATGCATTGCTTGGATGTATTTAAGTTTTATCTTTCACGATAGTTAAGGCATATTTTTTCATTAGTTTGAAAATAAAATAGATAAGTACCAGTTCCAAGGCAATATGAGCATCTTTTCTTCTCTTGTTGGCGGACATTGTTAGCCTCAATTAACATCAAGCATGAAATAACCCCCACTGCTCCACCAGAAAAGGATGCTACAATAGGATCAACTTGGCTTGAATTTGACAGACAAACCATGAAAGTTAAGATAAATCAGTAAGGGAGCTGAAAGCAACATATCTCAGTACTTCGTTTATACAAAAGGGACTTTACGTGATATACTAATATAAGGGGTCATTTGAGATGTGTCATGATGGAGGAATCAATTATAGGAGCATAAAATTTGCAAAGCAATTTATCTTACACTTAATGCTGAAAAAAGAGACAAATATTCTCAATTTATACCTTAGTTGCAAAGGCAAGTGCAAGCTTCTGATGAAATCTGGATAGGAGGTGCCACCAATGCCCAGTTTCACCTCAAGCTGCCAAATGAATCCCAATCATTTATCAGGCAATATATAGAAGTAATAAACTGAAGGAATAAAGATTCATATCACGTTTCAATAACTTACAACTGGAGCAATAAGGCCTCCGAAGAGAATGATCCCAGATATGAAAGAAAAGCTTGTTAAGTACAACTGCTTTAATGTCTTTGGTGTCTACAAGAGAAAAAAAAAAAGAACACAAGCATAAGACAACTTTGACTATTATTAAGAACATTCATGACCCCAAAAAGTTACAATTATGTGTGAATCAACCAATTCCTACAGAAGTTAAAGACATCAAATGTTCATGGATTTATACTGTATACTCTCATGAGTAAAGTTAAAATAGCATTAGAGGTTCACTAATAAGTCATTAAAATAATCTTCTCAGACCACGTACAGTGACATCATATGCAGTTATTTTGGCTAGTGTGAAAAGCCACTTATTCTCTAGTCATCTGATTAGAAAGGAGTGAACTGGATTCTAGATTGTAGCATATCTCATGAGTCTATCTTTGAATTACCAGATTTGGTAGGAAGGGGATAGATGACGGAATATCCGGCATTTCATCCACTGCCTCTCTTCCTCCTCCATCAAATTCCAACCCATTCATCCGTTGCTGAACTCGTAATCGCCTCACCTAGAACACTGTGGCAAATTAGCAAGAAACGCAGAAAGAAATTCTTTATCAATTTAGAAACGGTCTATTTGAGTTGATGATTCTGTTCCATGAATTTCAAGGGAAGGGGAATTCAACCTCCTCCATGAGAAGAAATATTCTATTACGCCTGCTCCTGATATTGTCCCGGATCTCCTGTGCCTCCATCTGAACAAAATCCTGAGCTGTATCTGGTCCTTCAATGATGCAAAAATTGCTGTATGCACACATTTAAAAGTAAGCGACCGTCTAAAGATCCTGATAAAAGAATTTCAATAAGATAAAACAAACAAATAAAAAACAAGGAACTCGCTCGTTCACAGACTCGGCCCCTAAAAATATCAAGAAGGGCGAAAGTATGAGAAAATTGCCTTTGAATTTCCTCATCCGTCAGAAATAGTCCACCAATTCAGCTCAATAGCTGATCCTAAGTTCCTAATAACGCTATCGTCTCCATAAGAAGAAGCAATTATTCAACACGCTACCAATTGCTAGTTGCATCATCAAAAAACAAGTACTAGTAGGCAATTGCAACTAAATATAGAAAGCACAATGAAATTGAGCTAGCAAGGGCTTTCAAAAGGGGAAAATACCTCTGAGAAGAAGAGTCTCCTGCAGACGGAATGGAATTGGATGAATCCATCGAAGAACAGCAAATTACTTGTACGCGGCGAAGGCGACAGGCGAATTTGATAGAGCAGAACGGCCTTTGAGGATTGCCATGGGAATACGAAGGAGAAGTGGAAGTGGTTATTGTTGGAGAGATAGTGGGAGAAAAGAGGGAAAAAGAAGTCATGGCTTTTGAGGTCTCTTGCTCATGACAGATAGAAGTGATAACCACCAGCGCAGATGGGAAGCACTGAAGAATATAAGCTTTGGGAGAACAGAAGAAAATGTTCACACAACTGACACAAGTGACTGTAAAATTTAAAAATAAAAATTGGCTGCAGTTAGAAGTTGCAATTTGGCGGTAAATTAAAAATGTTCACAAAAAAAATACACAAGTGACTGTAAAATTTATATTTTCTATTAGAACAAATAAATTTAACTATTTTAGAGATTGAGGGATTTGAGGGTGTGTTTGGATCTCCACATTCAATACACTAAATTGCATTAAATCCTGTTTTGGATTTGCTAATACAACTATCATGTATCAGTGAACTACTGAACAACAAACTTTTCGGCATATCAAGAATTCAAGATGCACAAATATATCACGAGTTGGGCTTCCCCAATAATTCCATGCATAAATTGTAAAGCCTATTATCAGAAGTGGGAGAACAAAAGAAACTTATTAACAAGGTCTAGACAGAATTTGAAGGATCCCCCACCAACACTACATAATTCTAACATTAAAAAGGTAAGAAACATACACACAGAAAAAAAAAAGCCACTTCACAAAACAAAAGAAAAATGAAAATCCTTTACAGAGGAAAATAGCCTTTTGAATTCATGTTTAGTATGAACAAGGGCAAACAGAACCAGAGCCAAGCCCTAACTCCTAAGAGGGTGAGCAAGACTCAAGTTTTGGGAGGAGACTCCTCCAAGCCTTTGCAATTTCACTGGCGAGACAAGCCTGGCCCTTAGCAAACTCATGGAAAGCAAGTCCCATATCTGCAGTTTTCTGCTCTTGGAAATTTATCATCTCTTCATTCATTAGCCGGACAATCGCCTCAAATCTTCTAGTAGCTTCTTCACTCTCCGCTTTCAACTGTAATTGTGAAGGACGTACTTGTTAGGCAATATGAACTTGTAATGTGTTACTGGGGATATTGATTCTTTTCTTTTGGGTCATAACTCTGGGGATATTGATAATGTTATATGAAACTGACTCACCTCTCTGTATTCAGCCTCAGCTTCTCTCACCTTTTCAGATCGGGTTAACATAAGCTTGTCCCTGAAGACAGAAAATCATATATATTAAACCTCATTCACATAAACTGGCAAAGATTTTTATCCAACATTACTATGCTCTTGTAGTCTTATACAAATAAGCTTATAGAACTTCCATCCACTGGTTACAACTTACAACAAGCCAAATAATAAGTAAATCTAATTGACCTGCAACATTGATCATCAAACATAAAGCACAGATGGCATTATAACTTTTAACAGTTTCTTTTGTGCATGCATGCAATGGGGAAGGATGAATTGGTAAAATCATTGTTTATTAACATACCATAAGATAAGTTTTCGTATAACTTCCACTTCATGAAGAAGAGAGGAAGAGAAAAAGAACGATAGAAACAAATCCTTACAGATTAATTTCTTTCAGCTTTACTGTTTCAGCAAGTTCACAGTGTTGCCTGAAGGCACTAGCTCTCTCTGTTATTGTAGCCTGTTTAAGCGATAGCAAGTAGAAAATTATATTAAATATTAAAGATAAATACAAAGATAAAGGCAGAATCACACCATATAACATCATTGCTATATACATAAATGAAAAAACAATATTACCTTGATAGATTGAATTGCAAGAACATAATCTTTCAATGGCTCTTCAAAGTTCATGAGCAAATTTTGGGCCTGCAATGTGCCAAGTTCAAATATTTAGCCATCTTTGACACAGAGTGAATAGCAGGCAAGAACTTCAACTAAATATCACAGGTTTGTCTTTCAATTTTCAGTCAACCTACCTCCTTCTCCAGTTTGATAGATACCGCCTCTGACCTTGTACCCAGATCAGAAAATGCTTTCCCAAGGTCATCTCCTTCGCAAACACCCAAAAGATTGACTGCCTTGCCAAAATTTGACAGAGATTGACCCAATTCTGTGGACAAGAGATGATAAAAGCTTACTTCCTCCTCTGCATTTGCATTATGACAATAATCATGAACCTGGCAACTAAATAAACCCTTTTTAAGGGTCCTAGGTACCTCTGTGCCTCTTGACAAGACGGTAGGCATACTTCTGAGCCTCAGCCAAGTGGTTTTCAAGTTCATAAACATAATGCTTCATTTTCTCGTACTCAGGAGTAGCCTCTTCCATGGGTGTTTCCTTCCCAAATACAACATCAGTAACTTTAGATTGTACATCCTGCAGGTGAATAAAGGTATGTTAGCTAGATCCAGTCAGAATTTCACACAGGGAATTATATTAGACATTAAATTGGTTACTGCAAGTTCATTATTTTCTCAGGCCAGACTTAATAGACAAATGACAAGGCCCCTTTTTCGGAAAAAACGAGGAAAGACATTCTTATATTTAACACATTAATTACTGTGAAGGTCAATTTTTCTAGTACAGGTTAATAAAAATAACTCCAAAGCAAGATTACCTTGAACATTTGCAAAAAGTCAGAGGGCTTTTTATTAAAGATACCCGTCTCTTGAAACCTTGCTCTCTCCATTGTCTGATGACCACCGATTGCAAAATATATACGTTAGCTGTAGTGATTTGTGAATGCTTGTAAACATTTACAGAGCTAAGGCAAAACTCCTAGCTTATCTAAAATTCATAATGCTCCTTTAAACATGGTTCCCAAATGACAGATCTGAGCACCTAAAACAACACCTATTCCATAAAGCCAACCCAATAAAGTTAAAATCACTTGTCCCTAATCAGTAATCACCATACAAAATAATACTAATGCTACCTTCATCGATCTATTTTTTAAAATCATTGGCCAGCTAAAAAATGGCCTAGTCTGATTAATGTAAATTATTATCATTGAGAAATAACCATGAAATCCATTACAACAACAACAACATTGACCCAGTGCAGTTCCCCTTTCGGGAAATCTGGGGGGTCAAGATGGGGGTACTCCTGGCTTGACAACAATATTGCCTATTACATGTCTGAGAATTCGAACTTCCAATTACTTCATAAATATATGATGTCTGGATAAAATTTTCGGTATAAACTGATTCTAAGATTCCAAATCACCAGCCTCTCTTATTATCAAACTAAATACGTAATTTCAAATTCAATCATAGGAACAAACCTATCCCTGTAAGAAAATGACAGGAGTGGGCTAAAGAAGCTATAAGAAGTTGTTGCAACAAATGCATATCCAAAGTAAAAAAGTCCACCTCTTCATCAGCTTGCAAGAACAATCTTAGATCATCACTCAGCCGGAGCTCAGGGTGTGATGCTATCCGGTTGACAAATTTATCTAATGCCTGACGTCTCATCTCAATGAATTCAGCAGTGAAACGGAACTTTTCTGCATTTAGGATGATACAGTTAAATCACTTGATATAGGTTTACAAAAATGTACAAACAAACCAAACATATATTATTTAGAAAATGTAATCTGTGCAGGAAACATTATAGTTAATGGCTTCTACTTGCTCATTCTCCAAGATAAATAATTCCATTTTACATTCATACATATAGATTCTCCACCACGAGCAATTATACAGAGCAATTACTAAGCATATGTTTGTCCAGAATCACTGACATTAAGTATCACTGTATCAGTAAGGAAAATAAAGTATTTTTTTCCTTATAGATCATGTCAGTGGGAAGCCAAAAATCAATGAATTTGTGTTTTGTTAACAAGTGGTAAGAAGTTTCACAATGAGCAAGTTATAGGAACTTATTTATCAAAATATGTTGCCCGCTTGAACATGAGCATGCAGAATTATTCACTTTAAATCCATATAATCCACCCTCAGATGTAACATTAGAGCAAATATAACATACCATAGAATGTCAAACATAAAGCCCCTATTTTTCTTGACCGTATCTTCCGAGTAACGATCACGATGCAAATATAACACTAAACTGAACAAGAATCATGAAATCATGGATGTTCTAGAATGTACTTCTTGAAAATATGATGTTCAATAGTAGAGCAACAATGGCTTTGGTTCCCTTACCTACAGCATTCTTCTCCGGGACAGGTGGTATGAAAATGCCCTTGTATCTCTCAAAGAGACGGTCTCGCAACCAAACAAAATCACTATATCGTCGAATGACAATCTTTTCTGCTCCTTGATAGTCAGGAAAGTTTGTCTGCCCAACAATAAATATGAATATCAAGACAGTCCAATGAGGTTCCATACAAGATGCCAACTTTATCGTTAAAACCATTCATTAAAATGCGTGATATACCAGAATATGTTTTACGTAATCATCAGCAACGCCTGTAGAAGCATGATAGAGCCAAAAAGGTATACATGGAAATTTTTTTATATGCTGTACACAATTTATTCCGGAATGCATTAGCATAAGGACTAATTCAATTACATAGATTTCATTTGACACCAAATCCACTTTCATCGAATTGCACTAAGAATTATGTAGCAATAGCTGCAATTCTGAATTGGAAACCCACAAAGCATACCAAGCATAGTTGGGAGGATCAGTTTGTTCATCCCTGATATATTAAGGTATGTTCACTGCTTTCCTCACTGCTTAAACATTAATCATCCGTAATGTATATAAGGAAATGTCAAAAATCCACATACAAGCTAATTCTTCCTTCACCTTCACTGTGAAAAAAGGCGACTAAATGTAACTCCTTTCTAACTAGAAAAGCTTTCAACATATGAAAAGGGCAACCTGCATAAAACCACCTTTAATTTAATCCACTTTGCACCAAACCTCCCTTCATAAGCCAAATTACATCTAACAATCAGTTGTTAAAAATGTAGAATGTCCAAAATACAACTATTTAATCAAAACAAAGGAGCATTTTGGATAATTTAAACTCTAGGAGGTTTTGTGTAGTTCTCCTTACCAAAATCCCACTTTTGAAAATCCAATTTTAATGACCTAATAACCAGGTTTGCAGGATCTCTGAAAATCCTTTGTTTCAGTTCCACACCCGATTCCCAAAAAATCATAACCCCATAAAGATACAATTCGCGCGCACACACACATGAAAATCTGAAATGCATAGTTGATAGTTCCAGCAGATATCTGGTCATACAAATAAGGCCAAGATGTGTATTGCTACTAATTGAAGAGAACGAAGTCATTGTCAAAATAGTTCGATAAATGAGCAACCAGTTGAACAAGAACATGAAACAAGCTTCAGAAATCAGTAACAAGACTAATCTTGAAACGGAAAATTCAACATAAGCGAGGAAAGGAGATAGAGCTCGTGACAGGTGGAAATTTTTACCTTGGTGATGACCTTGTAAGAGATATAAGCTTGGACGCCATTGCCCAATTTCACCGGATCGGTCACTGAAATGGAGAGGAAAGGCTGTTGCGACTGCGGTGATCTAGGGCTTTGCGATGACGACCCTGATCCACCACTCGGAATTGGAAATTGCTGCATATTATTAGCTCAAGCACTGGAACCCTAAAGAAGATTGAATCAAATTTAAAGAAGTTGCACCAAATTCATCAGTTTATTATTCACGATCATATGCTTCATCCAATTGATGCAACTGGAATGGAGACACGGGAAAATTGGGAACAAGAAGAACGATGACTTTCGGTGGCAGTCTCGTAAATAATGAGTTATCCAATTGGATAGAACCGAGAATTGAGTTTATTTGTTTCGACAAAAATAATAATTAAATAAGGAATATACTATACATAACCCACAAAAAATAATAAAAATATCCTAATCAATCTTAAATTTACACAGATCCTTTCTCTAAGAAAAAGCCTTTCCTCTCTCGGTGTAAATTTAAGCCTTTCCTCTCACCCCTCTCTCGGTGAACGATGAAAAAACCAGCAGGTTCTCTTATCATTTTTCTTACTAATTTTGATGATTTGTAGCTTATTTTGCACGATTTTCAACAAACTATAAGATGTATGGTTAATGTCAATCTTGAACTTATATCAAATCTTTTCCCAATCTGGGTTAGAGTTTCAAAATTTAGGGTTTATGTGTTTGTCAATTTTTAATGTAAAATTGGACAAATTGCATTTATGTATATATAGTGATAAATATTGATGAGATGTGTGATTTTTTCGGATTTAATTTGAACAATGATGAAATAAAGTTGGTAGTTGTAATATAGGGTGTGTGGGTTGAAGAACTTGCTTTTTGACTGTAGAATTTTTTTGGCTGGCTTGTTCCTTCAACCTTCTAATGTCATGCAGTGGCTAATTTGAGGATATACTTAATTTGAATAGGTACGAATGTAGCAGGAGGTAGAGGCTTCTACCTAAAAGGTGATGGAGCCCTTCTAAATCAAGCATTGATCAATTTTGTTCTGGCATTTCTCTTCACAAATTAAAAAGGATATACCACACTCCATACACCATTCTTCACCTGCGATGTGCAATGAACCAGGTACTTCTGTTCAATTCATCATTAACAAGCTGATGTTCCTTGCTAATGTTTTCCCCTTTATTGTGTATCAATTAGTGAAGTGCAATCTATATACATTTACCAATTATATATAGTGTCCCTTATTACTTGGTTCCTGTGAATTCAAATATTGTGGTAAAGGGTATCATGGTATTACTTAGAGTCTTAGATCAAATTATGGGTAGGATGCATTGCAGTTGAAGGGGCATACTGAATGATGGCGGATATTTTGTGTTATTGTTTCATTCAGTTTGACCTAGCTGACCTCTCTTGGATGTTATTAACTTTGTACTTATTTAGTTATTCTCATATATCTTTTCTGCAGCCCACCACCTCTCTACAATCTGAGTGCGATTTGGATCCTCACCAGCTTCAACAACAGTATGGAGGCTGTTGGTGTCCATGATGCTGAGGCAGTGAGGCAACTTTAAAGTTTGCTTTTAGTTTTATGACGGAAACACCCTCGCCGAAGACCACTACAATCACAGAGCTTGATGCCGATGCACCGCTTACTTGAATCTTTGAGACATCTCTAGCGTGGCCATGACCTGCAAATTCTTCAAGAGAGTCGTCTACTCTGACTCTGTCTCACACCGCCTCTTCAGGTGAAGTTTCTACGAAACTTTAAAAGCATTGCAATCAGTTATGGTAATCATTGCAATTATTTATAATAGATCTGTAGTTTCTTTTTTAACTTATCAGAACTTCCCAAGCAAAATTCAATCAGATGGTAATGTTTATAAAGGATTTCATATCCACTCTCATCTTCTGCATGCATTAGCTGGTGCTTCATTATATGCAACGATTGATTGTTAACTCATCTACTTTATATCATGCATTATGTTTTACATGCATTTGTCCTGGCTCAGCATCTCCTTTATATCATGCATTATGTTTTGCATGATTCACTTATGTAGACATTATTGAATTGCTGGTGATACCCATTATTCCCATTTGCTCCGCATTTTCTCTTATAACATCCTTGGTCATCTTTTTTGGCACTAATTTGCTTGATAGTTTTCCTATGTAATTATAATCCAATATGACTTTTATATGCTGTTTCTGATTTGCAATCAAGATTGGATTTACTTATATTCAACTATTTTTTTTATCATTATACGTGCTACATCCTTAAGAAATAACTGGCCAAAAGATTTTAAAAAGAAAGAACGAGCGAAAATACCAGGTAGATGATTCCCTTACAAGAAATACAAAGAAACGAGACCAGTAATTTGAACAGAGAACTAACCCAACTCTTTTTCCTTATTTTCACAGGTTTGGGGCACTGTTATTATACAAAAGAAGTACATGAGCTCTATTATTGAGCTTGGTGTAGTAACCTGATTACACAGCCAGATTACAATGGATTCATGCATACATAAGGAAACAAAATAACATAGTAGATTCTTGCACTCAAGTACCAATTAAGATCAAGGCTTTTATACACCGGCTGGTTCACATCCATGACAACTGACACGCGGGATTAGGAAATACAAGTGCACCTGCAGTTGAGCATACACTTTTTGCAATCAGAAAGGTTTGGGTAGGCGCCATTGCTCGTATTGCAATTGCACCTCTTCTGGCACGCGGACTTGGGCTTTCCACTCCACAGGCACTTGGCCATGCACCTCAGCATCCGCCTGCACGACGGGCAGTCGTACTTGATCCTATTCACTATGCATTTCCTGCAATCACCACCACCATCCTCCGAGGGACAGGCGAGTGCTGGTTGGATGGTGGCTACCCATGATGAAATCACAAGATAACTTACCAAGATTATCAAGAGCTTCTTCATCTTACAAAGCCTCAAGTGCCTCAAGCAGTATGTGTATGTATTATATATAGTTGTTAATTGCTTCCTTTGAACGTTAGCTGGACTGTGAAGTCTGCATTAAATAGCTCTTTGTGCATGCTTGCCTTGATATGTGTGATGCGCATCTAATGCCTTAGTGGATCTAACTTATCCTGAGACGGTTTTTCTATAGAACATGGCTTGTAATGATTAAAACAAGCAGTCTTTCGAGGTTTCTTGGTATGATTAAAGCAAATTTAGGCAATGGATGGATATTTGTTGCGTTTCTTTGGCTTGTTGTGTTACAATTTGTTTCTGTAATTACGTAGTTCTTGGTTTTGTTTACAAATAGGGCATCTGGCATTCTGGTGGGTGCCTATTTCTTGGTAATTAAATCATATCAATTTCAGGCTTATGAGAATCAAATTGGTCTTTTGTGCAGTAACCGGTTGCTGAATTCCATAAGTGAGACCCGTAAATGTTTTTACAAATTCAACTATATTTAAATTGGGCATTCTGTTGTACACTGTCAAAACTTATGTACTAAAGGACCCTACAATGTGTGAAGAATAAGGTGACTCTATTCACTATTTTTGCGGTACTTTTTTTGGAAAAGGCCAATTCATTTGAGACCTATTTCTAGTATTCCACCTCTTGCTTGTTTTTGGTTCAAAGATGATTTTTTTTTTCTAAGTCATTGTCAAAGTTAATTCTCTTTTTGTCTGATAAACTGGATGGATACATTTTTTAGAATGCTTCTATTTAAGAGCAAGTGTTATGAGTGCTCTAAATTTGGTCATTTTTATTTGGGATTTGCAATTTCAACAAGTCATTATTTGTATTGATCAAATATTGTTGTCTTTTTCATCTAAGTTCAAGAGAGCGCTCTCGGCCATATGGTGAAAAGGTTGAGGCGTGATTTAGTCTGTTTGTGCGATTGGGATGAATTGATTCTTCAATTGAGTATTATAATGGTGCTTGGACATGATCATCTATGATGCGAAACATATAGTTTGCTCATTGTAGAAGCCTATGTGTTGAAGCTTTGTTGTAATGCATATTTCTATATGTTTTCTTCTTTGTTGTTGTTGGTGTACAAAATCTCGCCTTTAATTCGTATCAAATACACTAATTAAGAACTCCGCCTCTTCCGCTCCTCTTCCGTCTCCTGACCTAAAAAACCTGCAAAACAATGGACAAAGGGGGCGGGGACCCCCTAATCCACCTCCGATGCCTAAGTCAGAAGAGCAGTTGTCGTTTGAGCGTCGAGGTACAACAAGAGAGCGATGAAATCCTAAACAGTCGAGCTAAGCGAATATTAGCCTGTCTAGGATTTCTGAATATGCTAAGCACATGTCTGTCTCTCCCTACATGCCTAGGGCATGTATTTATAATGGAAGAGAGAATCATAGGGGGCCGAAAATCATGCCCCTAGGGCCGAAAATCTTATCCTTTCGGCCTGGCCAACTGCCTTAAAGCCCAAGCAAGGAATATTCCACCCTATCTCTAATTTAATTCTATCCTTTAATAAAAGATAGAATCTTCCATTTAAGTTGCATAACCGCCATATAATTTTATATAGAAAATAAGAAAATAATTGCGCAGTAATTTAATAAATACCTTTTTTAATAGTCAAAATAACTATGGTAATTATGTTTATTTTACCCGCTCACAAATGCCCCACCTACACCGCCCTTACACGACCCACCGTGTTAGGCGACGTAGGGTACAGAGGTTTCTAATCGAAGTGGCCATGCAGATCGGTCAATTGGTCCCCTAGCGCTTTCGTATATTCGTATATTCGTATATTCGTATATTCGTATATTCGTAATTCGAGTCCACATGAGCGAATATCATATGTGTTATGAGCGAATTTCATAAACTTCTTCATACACGCATATGAAGAATCCATTAGTGCGATTAACTAATGTTGCGCGGCGCATTTTTTTTTATGCAAGACTCAAACTAATGCAAAAGAGCTGACTTTTATTGATAAGTAAACGTGAATGTCATGAACTACAAAGCTAAACAGGATGAAATGCAAAAAGCAAAAAACCTAAGGGCCTCATCAAAACCACGTGGGGAAAAGAGTGCCCTATCTATATGAAGCCCTAATCCCGGGATCCCTGCGCAGGGGAACCTAAGCGATCTCGCTTTCGATCCCCGTCATGCGAGACGAGGCGATCAACTCCGGCGTTGCGGCGACGGTTTTGCCCCAGGATCGGGGACTTACGCTCGGCATCAGTGCCGTGTCGGCAATCCTGCGGCAGGCGCACGGGCTTCGGCTCGTCTTCTATTTTTTGCATGAATTCCGACTTCGGACGACTTCCCTTGGAACACAGACGAGCATCCAACTGATTTGCCCAGACTCGAACGATGGCATCTCCGTCTCTAAATTGGACCATTTGATGAAGGGTCGATGGTACCGCTCCGATCCCATGAATCCAAGGCCTTCCCAAAATTAAATTGTAGGGCGAAGGCACATCAACGATCAAGAACTCAACGGTCATCACTTTCTTGGCAAGGCTGACTTGGGTTTTGTACATCCCGAGCGGATATGTTGGATAGCCACCAAGTCCAGTTAGTTGCATCTTGACGTGTACCAAATCTTCATTGCTTTTCCCAAGGAGCTTGAACACTTCGTAGTACATAATGTCGACCGAACTCCCGAGATCAACAAGGGCACGACGCACTTTAAATCCGTCTAGCTCGACTGATAGAACCAGCGGATCGTTATGAGGGACTTGGACTGAAACGAGGTCCTTGTCTCTAAAGACTAATCCGTCCACCGTACGCACGGGGGAGGGAGGTCGTCGAGGCTCGGCTTGTTGAACTCTCATAACTTCAAGCTCGTGGCAAGACTTTCTGAAATTACTCCTCGCCTCATCATCTTCATGTCTATAAGATGCTGAAATAGTCTGGATCACCTCAATCTGTTTCTGCCCCGACTCATCATTCTTCTCAAGCTTTTCCTTCTTGATGAACTCTTGCAAGTATCCCTTCTCCACCAGGCTCTCTAGATACCGTTTGAACGGCTCACACTGCTCAGTCATATGTCCCCGGTTTCTGTGGTACATGCAATATTTCCTGCTTCGCGGATCCTCATCTCGGCATTCTTCTTTGGGAGGATATTGGAAGAAACCTTCATGCTTAATGCGAGGCAAGATCCGATAGATTGGTACACTAAAGGTAGTGTAAATCGCCCTGACTTGACTCTCTCCTTTGAAATTATCGGCTCGGCGGCGTATTTTACGGGGGGGAGAGGACGACCTTCCTCTTATCTTAAGATTGGATTCCTCCAACCGCACATACTGGTGAACGCGCTCCTGAAGCTCTACAATTGTGGTGGGCAGACGAAGTGTCAATTCTTCTGTCAGCTTGCTGTCTGCAAAGATCGCCCTTTTAAAGGCGGTGATGGCGGTCCTCGGATCGCACCCCTCAATTTCTGCATAGCACTCCATAAACCGGTTGAAGAAGCGACACAAACTTTCCCCTTTCTCTTGTTTGAGACCAAAGAGCGTGTCAAGTGAAGCGGCATCCCGACTGTTAGCTATGAACCGCTTTACGAACTTTGAAGCCAATCGTCCCCAACTTCGGATCGAACCTGGCCTCAGACTCTGAAACCATTTCAGGGGGCCTTTACCAAGGCTGCTCGGAAACATTTTACACATGATCGCGTCTTCGGACACCCACAACGCCATTTTATGGGTGTAGGAGGCTATGTGATTAACAGGATCCGTGTTTCCGTCGTACACAGTAAAGGTTGGCGGAGAGAATTTCGACGGCGACAGAGCTCGCTGAATATCTGGATGAAACGGCGTCGACGTCAACATGGCCAACTTGTGTTCTGCTTGATCCCGAGCCGATTGCAAGGTGTTGCCTTGCGCTCTCAAAAGATCAAACAACCTGTTTTGGGTACGCTCAAGCGCTCGGGCTCTTCCTTCAATCCTTTCCAGACTAACACTTCGATGTCGGTGTTTTTCCCGGTTTTTCGGACTTCGATCACGCCGGGAAGGGACGTAACGATCGTTCCGCTCGCGCGAGGAACCGCACCGATCGCCCGCCCCGCGGCCTCGATCCGACTTGCCCCGCTCGCGATCGCCGCGATCGCGATCTCGCGGGAGACGCTCGCGGCTTCGACCGCGGTTGCTGTCGCGGCGGCGAGCTCCGCTCGACTCGCTGGATGTCGACCCGCTCGGCTGTGGCGGGTCGGCCCGCGGCTTCTTACGCGATGGTGATCCATGGCGGTGGTCTCTTCGTCGGTTCCGTGGTGCCCTTCTATCGCTGTCGTATTCAACCTGCATATCGTCCTGCCCGTCAGAACTGATCGATTGAGGACTACGACGGTTATCAGTGAATTCGATAACGCTAGCGAGCCGTCGATTAGTCCTCTCAGTTTCCGGTTCATCAACAGGGCGCTTGCCTTGAATCTTCTCCAAAGAATGTTTTAACTTGGCGACCTCTTCTAGGGCTTGTTCCAACCGAGATTCAGTTTCTGCACACCTCGTCTGATATCTCTCGTTCTCTCTCAGGGTGGTTGCCAAAGCGTGGGTAATCTCGTCCTCTTCTTCATTGGTAGTAGATGCCCCATTCCCGCCATTCGGATCGGATGATAAGATGAGGCGATCTTCTCTTCTGACGGGATTGGACCCGGCACGGCTAGACTGACCCTGCTCTAGACGTGGACTAACCAGGCTAGGGTTCGACTCGCGGATGGAGCCCGAGGGCTCCGAAACTCGCAGCCCGCGGGCGCGGTTTTCATGACCGCGGGTGCGGTTCGATCGGCCGCGATCGCGGCTTTCCGAGCCGCGGTCGCGATTTTGCGCGGCGCCAGCGTTCGCGCATGCGGCCTCGCCTTGCCCCGAAACTCTTCGATCTCCTTCGTTCTCGGCCACACGCATAGCCGAGTCCCACAATTGGTCAAATCCGGTTGACTCGGACCCTGGAGTATTACGATTGTCAATTCCGTCGCCTGACCCGAACCCTAAACAACCTGTGCGATGAATAGATGTATTAGCAAGAAGGGCCGGATCACGGTTTGAACTGCTTTCAGGCACCAAGGTTTGATTTTCCGAGCGAGTATCGGAATTACCTTGATCGATATCCATCGGGGCGCGGTTTTCTGAACGGACTTCAGGGTTTTCGATCTCGGCCGCCGATCCACGCTCGCGATCCTCGACATCCGTGCTCGCGGTCGTCATGCCACGTTCGCGGTTTCGCTCGCCGGTGGTGGCTCGCGCGGACTCGTTCCGCGATGTCGCTCCGGCGTCTTCAAAGTTAACTTCCTGATTTTCCGGTATCGGTTCCAACACCATGATTTCGTGAATCGAATACTCGTTTCCCACAAACGGCGCCAATTGTTGGTGTACAAAATCTCGCCTTTAATTCGTATCAAATACACCAATTAAGAATTCCGCCTCTTCCGCTCCTCTTCCGTCTCCTGACCTAAAAAACCTGCAAAACAATGGACAAAGGGGGCGGGGACCCCCTAATCCACCTCCGATGCCTAAGTCAGAAGAGCAGTTGTCGTTTGAGCGTCGAGGTACAACAAGAGAGCGATGAAACCCTAAACAGTCGAGCTAAGCGAATATTAGCCTGCCTAGGATTTCTGAATATGCTAAGCACATGTCTGTCTCTCCCTACATGCCTAGGGCATGTATTTATAATGGAAGAGAGAATCATAGGGGGCCGAAAATCATGCCCCTAGGGTCGAAAATCTTATCCTTTCGGCCTGGCCAACTGCCTTAAAGCCCAAGCAAGGAATATTCCACCCTATCTCTAATTTAATTCTATCCTTTAATAAAAGATAGAATCTTCCATTTAAGTTGCATAACCGCCATATAATTTTATATAGAAAATAAGAAAATAACTGCGCAGTAATTTAATAAATACCTTTTTTAATAGTCAAAATAACTATGGTAATTATGTTTATTTTACCCGCTCACAGTTGCCTACGTTCCTATGAGAGTGAGGGTTATAAGTTGTAACCCTCATTTCTTCTTTCTTCCACATTTCCTTATAACCTGGTCTGGTCTCTTTCTATTTTGAAGCTTCGTTGCAGAACGTGTTTGCATAGGGATGTCAATTACCCACGGGTGACTGACCCACCCGTTTCATCCGACAGAAATAAATGGGGGAAAACCCCAAAAAAGTGGGTGATGGGCGGTTCGGGTGACGGGCGAAACGGGTTATAGGTCAGATACGGGTAAGAGTTTATCACCCATTTCACCCGACCCATAAACCGACCCATTACCCATTTTACCCAAACCACCCGTATAACCCGTTTAAGTCCTTAATTTTCAATGTTTGCGGGCTTAATGAGCTTTTTAACCACCCTTAACAATTTTCCAATTTGAGCCTTAGATAACTAAGCCCATTTGTTTGCCTCCATCTCCCACTTGTTCGGGAATGACATCACAATTTGAGCCTTATGGATATTTATTTTTGTTGAAAATTGTCATTTTTATATGAATTTTTACAGTCCGATTTCTCTATTGCCTAATCATGCTCCCTATTGTACTTTTTTGTTTTAATTGGATATAAGGTAACTTTTAATATTTTACTAATGCTTAAGTTTCTTTTTTGATTTAATTTGGAAATTGATCGGCCAATCACGTCGTATGGGAGTATAGAAGGGCGTATATTTAGGGAGTAGAAAATTTGATTTGTTTTTTTTTATATACAGTTAACTAGTTATTATAGTTTTCTTTTATAGATTTAATACTCCCTTACCATTTTACCAAGTTGGATCTACCCCAAAGTGGGAAGAGAAAATTATATTGGTTTGATGGGTGAATAGGTCACCCAAATAACTCATGGGTGATAGGTGGTTTGGGTGACGGGTATAACATTTCACGGGTGACAGATGGATCGGTTGGAACATATATACTTATGGATCGGGTGATGAAAGTGCTCCACCCACCCATAACCCAACCCATTGACATCGCTCTACATCCTATTTATTTATGAGCACAATGTTCCTTTTATTTGTTGCAAAAGTATATACTATCTTGGTTTTGAGTGGGTTTATAGAAAATATGATCTTTTATGAATTATATGGTTCTACTCCTTATTAGCTTGTTGGATAAAACTTTTACTTTTTCAAAAAAAATACATTAAAAATTACAAATATAAAAAATGCTGCAAACACAAAAACCTAAAAACTACTCAACATTGCTAAGTAGTATCAAGCACGTTTTTATGGAGTGCAACTCTATGCTTGTGGCGGACTTCATTGTTGGATCGTTTCATCGTGTTTCTTCTGTCCCGCTCGCAGTTGGCTCAGGTTTTAGAAACCTCATCCGTAAAAATGCTTTAGGACGTTCTCCTAATGTGTAAGGGGATCCCTAATTTCTTTTATCATCAAAAAAATTTAACATTGTTAATATGATAGCCCCCTGCTTGTATATGAAAAAACCTTTCAATTTTAAACTATGGTCCAAGAGGTGGTGGAGGCGGTCCATGGTGGAGCTTTTGGAGTGTTGAGAAGACTAATAACTCATAAAACTTGGCCACAAACAAAAGTTAAATTACTAGATTATCAATTTAAAAAGGCAATATACTTGGATTGTTTAGAAGGCTAATATATAGCTCATAAAACCCTGCCACAAACAAAAGTTTACCTAGATTATCAATTTAAAAACATAATATACTTGGATTGGATTAAAATTTGATCAGGGAGAATTGAATTAGGAAATACTACTTGGATTACGGGTGTGTTTGTTAGGTACCAAAAACTAGTTGGAGTTTTCCAACTAGTTGCAAAAACTCGTATAAACACTATTTGTTTGACACACAAAAACTAGCAACTAGTTGTAAAACTAGTTTTTTGAAGAAACTAGTTTTTAAAGATTTTGCATTAGTTTTTAGTAGTTTTTCGAATTAAAAAAATAATTATTTCCTAAATAAGAATAACCCTATTATAAAATAGTAGAATTTAACATTATCAATTACTACAATAAACTAGTTGAATATTACCAAACAATGTTTATATATTTGTTCGAAACTTCAACTACTTTTACAGTTAGTTTTATAACTTCAACTAATTTCGCAACTCCAACTATTTTTTCCGGTGACTTAACAAACACAGCCTAATTACTACAAAAATTCAACGCTAAGCAACTAATTAAATACTACAAACGCCACTGGTGTATTGAATGTATTTGTTAAATTAATATGCTCTTTTAATATATGTAATATACTAATATGTATCTCTCTCTCCATTTTCCACATTCATCTATCAAAGTCACATCGTACCTATATTCTTCTCTCTCTAGCTATATGCAAACACGTACAAAACCCTCTTCCATACATGACCTTGTGATTAAAAATCCTCCCACAAACCACAATTCAAAGAGATACTCCAACGCACAATAATCCAAAGAAATTAACCTACTTACTTTTGTAGTACTCCCTTATATATTCTACTCCAACCTAATTGATTGATCAAGGCATTAATTGGCCAATCGATCGAGATTCGAGACCCAGAAGGATCGATGATTCCACCAGGGTTTCGGTTCTACCCGACGGAGGAAGAGCTCGTCGGGTTTTACTTAAGCGAGAAGCTTAAAGGGAGGAGGAATAACCAACTCCAACATCTCATCCCCGATCTAGATATCTATAACCACGATCCATGGGATCTACCTCGTCTGTATTCATTTATAGATATTTAGTTTACATGATTAATGCAAATGGATATATTTTATATGTGATTGTGAGACTAGTTTTCTTATTATACATATATATGAATTAGGTAGTCTTGAAACTTGATCATCAATCTACATGTTAACCCTAGAATTATTTAATTTAAAAAATAATTGGCACGTTTGAGTTCGACCCGTATTAAATACCAGGCCGCTTGTTGAAAATAAAAGTAGTCGAAGCCATATACATGTAAGTTTCATGTATATGATAAAATTTGTCTATGGATATTGTTATTTTACATTAAACGTACATACAATTGAACTCAAATGATTGAGCCAACTATTTTTTAAATCAAAATGAAGGTTGATGCATCTAGCTAGCTCTTTCTAGTAATTAATTAATTGTTATTATATAGATATTGAGCATGCATTTGTTGATAATACAATAGAATCTAGGGGTACGTTTTTGCTCTTCCACTAAGATCAATCCATTTGGTATCATATTGTCTTATAAAGCGAAATATACGAGGGATTTATCATATATACATATATGAATGACAAACAATTTGATAAAACTGGCTTCTACGATGATTTATAGTTTAAAAATACTTTATTAATAATTGTGTGATATATCTTAACCCCCAAATCTTACTGGAGCATGATTTTATTGGACAATGATGATCGATGTACGTTGTAATTGTGTTACATAGAATCTTGTTTTACAAAGTTTAATTACTGTTTACGTACAGAGCTATCAGGAGTACAGTGTCAACAGGATCCTCAGCTACAACAATGGTTCTTCTTCGTACGGAGACCGGAGAAGGAAGCGCGAGGAGGAAGACCCAATCGACTCACGGATATCGGACACTGGAAGGCGGCTGGAACGTCTGGCTATGTCTACTTGTCCGACAAGCGAGTTGTGATAGGAGAAAAGAGAACAATGGTGTTCTACAAAGGTCGAGCGACTCGAGCTCCGGGCTCCAAAACCGATTGGAAGATGAACGAGTATCGAGCCATTCAACATGGAGATACTCAACCTTTGGTACGTACGTATTTATGTCATTCTTTTGTTACCAACTTTTATTCAGTAACTTTTTTAGCGGTTTTCTATGGTGTGCCGGCCCTATACATACACTATATATAGTAAAATTGTTTTTTCCCTTGGCTATTTATAAGTGATATAAATATAGTTGCACTTCTTGATCATATGAGGGAAATAGAATCGAGGTTATATATGCTCATTATTATTTTATTAATATGGCATATTATATTATATTATATATGGCTAGCCAACTTGATTCTTGATACCGTGTAAATGGCATATCGAAAGTGGAATGGAGGATTTACACTGCTATGAAGGGTTTATTTAACTAGGTTATACAGAGTACGTATATGGAAATTGATTCATTTCATAATCAAGCATTAGTGCATTAGGTATTGTCTCATGCATGCAATGACCATTTTTAATACTATTTGTTGTCAAGTAAATGCCCTTTTAACCTACAAATTTTAGGCATTTTAACCTAGCTAGTTAAGTGATGGCTGGTAATTAACGTTAGCATTTTTTTTTTTGATGTAAAACGTTAGCAGTTTTAGGTCGCTCCAAGTTGTAAAATTAAGCGTTTAGTTGGTTGACTGGTTGATATCAAAGATTTTTTTTGGTCATCCGATATATCAAGATTTTGAATGGCAGATTTTGAAATTGACATCAAAAAACATTTTCATGGCAAATTCCCTTGTCAAAGTCAGTTCTCATGCACTATGTACAAAATAGCTAGACCTATCAAATAGGGCTCAGATGGATTAGAAGTCTAATAGGAATAATCAACAAAAAAAAAACAAACTAGTGCCATATATCTAAGATCATCTAAGATCAAAAAATAAGTATTGTTTACCGGCCATGTTCTAAACTCAATGGATTAGAAGATATATATACATAATTTTCTTCTCACTTTCATATATGAATGTTCTTAATATGTCGGTCATATTTGCATTTTCTCACGTCTCACTCTAAAATCCTTTTTTAAATGTAAGTACAAACATTCAATTCTAGCTAGTTGCACGTCTATAAGCATTCAATTATTCTAACGTGAGACACTCAATCATTAACTTTATATATATTCAAAAAGCCTTTCCATTTCTCGCTAGTCATATATTATGTTGAACTAACATTCCTAGTTTAGACTGTTCAGTGTAAAGTACCTATAAACCATGCCACTTGACTATACTTGATCTAGCTAACAAGTACCACACATATGATTTTGCAGGTACGATTTGAATTCAGTCTATGTCGAGTGTACATACGATCCAAATGTATACGATCTTTCGACAGGCGACCGTCATCTTCATCGTCCGTGGCCAGAGCAATAAGACAGAGACCGCCAACGCCACCAATTATAACATCATCTCATTCTCATGATCAACAATTAAAGTTACAAAACCCTCCAACGGATATGATGACAAAAGATACGAGTGGGTGCACTAGAGACAATTTGTCCTCATCAGACGACGGTCACGATCAAAACTTTACTAAGGAAGATCATATGAACCAAGCAACTCAACATGATGGTAGCTGGTTAAGCATTATCCATAAGGAGGTTAATGTGGATGATATGCCCTTGTGGGAATGGGATGATCAATTCTTCGACTCACACCAATTGATCATCTGAAAATCTATATCCCACATCTTTCTTTTTTCCAAGTTATTGCATGATTTTCAAATTAACTGAGGGATTATAACTCAAAGTTGCTTTCATTAATGTCATGGAGTATTATTGATACGAGACGTATATGTACATAGTTTTGAATTATTGCAATTAGGTTTGTGCGTATCAATCATGTTTTTGTTCAGATATAATGTCGATTGCTATGCTTAGGGATGTGAAATAACACAACGTTGATTTCGAGTCTAGTTGAGTGAGAACGAGTGCTCTGGTGATCAGAACGTTGCACATGATACAAAATAAGTACTAATCACATAGAGTATAAAAAAACACTAACATAATACAAAGAATTGTACATGCATTTTCAATAACAATAATGCGCACACACTATATGTATATATATACAATCTTTTTTGTGGTGAAATGAAAGTTTACAATCTAGTAGAGAATTAATTTACAGTCCTTTGTGTTCATATTTCTGCCTGTATTTTAAGCATGTATTTGGATTCAATACATAAAAGATCTAGATCATAAAGAGGTTATAAGAACGAAATTTTCAATTCACAAAAACGAGAGTGAAAGCTTCAATATCAATATCACATTATCACCCCAATAAAGAGAGGAGGGGTCAGGGAACAACAAAGATTTTGCTAGGAGTGCCAAGTTCATAAAACGAACTTTTTTGAGAAAATGAAATTTTTATATGTAAAAACAAATGTAAATTTAAAATAGTCAATTAAGGAGTCCACCCAATCCTAACCAGGCTTGAAAATTCAAAAAACTTGAACATTTTACAACAGTCAAATACAATGACAAGTGACATATGTCACAACTCACAAGCATTATTGGCGACCAAGGATGACCATTGCATGTATTCGTCATTGTCATTTGTCGTTGCCTGCAAACTCAGTTGAATTAAACGAGTATAATTAACTATTGATTGCCGACCAAGGATGATCACTATTTGAGTATAATTATTGTGTTGGTCAAACTTGTAAGTTATTTTTTAATGATTGCTGACTAAAATGATGTAAATTTGGACTCAAATTTTCATCAATCATTGTTATTTTTTGTTAAATACAGTATATGTTTATATTGATAAATTTTCACCAAGATGTTTCCATGTGATAGCTAGTATTAAATACAGTATATGTTTATAAGTATAACATATACAAAATTACCATGATATATATAATTCTAAAGCCCCCCTACAAATAAGTCATGTTTGATCAATTGGTGGAAATTTAATATTGCACTTCAATAAAATTCTAATACTTTGCATTGAAAATTCTAATACTTTGCATTGAATATTATGATACACTTTGCAAAAAAAAATTCAATACTTTGTACTGAAAATTATGATACACTTTGCAAAAAAAAATTCAATACTTTGTACTGAAAATTATGATACACTTTACATAAATTAGCTTCCAACTTATAAGTTATAATACAATTATATAAAAACAATATAAAATTAGCTTCCAACTTATAAATTAATGCCCAAAAAGCTAATATTTAACATTCACACAAAAAAAATACATGCAATACTTAGGCCTTAATTCACTTTCATTACAAAACTCCTTTCTACCCAAAAACTACTTTTAATACTCTTGAAATCCGTGTAACACTCTACTTTTTACGTTTTTCAAGATAATAAAATTCACTTTTCAACCAAAAAACCTTTTCTAACCAAAGCGAAACAAGTCCATATATCTCCTAAAAAATTTAATATAAATAGGCTCTAACCAAAGAGGGTAGGGGCATCGGACCCCGCAGGACCCCTTCCCCCTGTGTCCGCCCATAGCCACAGTAAATTAATCCTTATCAAACATTACAAAAAAGGTGTGGAATTTCCATTCAATTCAGTAAAAGCATATTCAAACTTTTATACAACGCCTTGATATTTTAATCAGTGAAGGTGGCTAATTCTATTTTTGTTGATAAATGGTGGTGTTGTGCAAAACCAAAATGACACATCAAAGTTCCCATCACAGACTACAAGGGATCCATAAAGCCCAACTACAATTGAATTTTGACTGGTAATAAGAAAATAACACATCAAACTTCCCATTCACACCCTACAAAAGACAATTTCTTCTGCTAATTGGAATTGGAACCATATGACCATATCCAACCTTCCTTGTTCTTTCCAATTCTATCAATTTTGCCAACAATGGAGGATTAAATAGACAGTGAAAGTATAGGGATATTGGAAAGACGTTCACCTTTGTCCCCTTAAGAAAAGTCTCTTGTTTAATGGGGCCTCTGCTTTTGGGCAAAAGGCCATAATCAATGTCTATTTCATTCCCGCATGCGAAATAGGAGCCCTGCAGAACAAGTGTGAAGAGACCAGTCATAATAATGCACACACCAGCACATAGATACATTTAACCTGCGACAAAGATATCACATGGAAACATCTTTTCCACAAATAAAACTAGTTACATAGATTCTGTGTCTTTTGAAGGTAAGTTGCATGAAGAAATTAGGTTACAGAAGAGGTCCCCATGGACCATGCTACCAAAACGTTCTTGTAACGAATTAGGAACATAAATATATAAGCATTTGCTCTTGAATATACACCAGTAATAAAAAAGAGGGATCTCGCTTTATGAATCTACACCCATTTGTCACAATACGCGATTCTTAGGCTCTTCAGTTATGATTAATCACCAATCGTCATCAAGGCTAGCACGGTGGAAGCAGAGGACAGTGCATATGAAAATGAAGAAAGCGGTGAAGTCAATGAACATGGCCCCAGTTTCAATCATATTGGCATGCCGAAGGATAGCAGGGATTGCAAAGCTCCCTACTGCTGATGCTCCTGTTAAGAACTTTGCAGCATCAACCCATCTGCAAGAGAGGAGGCAAAGTAGAGATGAAACAAAGTAATGTGGTCGGATATGAGAAGATGATTAGAAACACGAAAAAACTTATCATATATATTAGTCATATAACATTGTTGGGTTAGAGATATTGTGTACTAACTAGTCTTGTTAAGCTTCCTAATGTGTCCAGTCTCCAAAGCAAGCACAAGTAAGATTCAAGTCGCACTTTTCGGTTTCTTTCCCTATTCTTTCCTGTTTTGGGGGTGGAGGGGGCGCTTTGGAGTTAGCTATGCATGACCATTTACAAACAGATAGAAGGGATCCTTCTCACCGAGGTAAATCAATACAAGGGCTTACCATTACACTTGTGATGGCTTAGCTAATTAATTCGTTTCATTATACTTACGATCTCGACAATCTAAAGTTGATATAAGGAGACTAAGTCACCACTAGCCATAGGAGTTTACAAACTATTAACTTTGTACCTCTGCACTTGTATTCACAAATTCATGCGTCGGGGACAGTTTCTAGGACAAACTTTGAAAAGAAAACACCTTTTCAGCTTAATTTATGCATCAGAGACACATCATTAGAACAACTTATCCACAAGGTAGGGGATGGGGGATAAAGCAGTTCTTTTCGCTCCGTGAATGTCAATAGGCCTTAGTGAAAAAAGGTTATAACAGATTAATATATAAAACGACTTAACCATGGTAGGGAAGAACATAGTGGCAGCTATAAAAGATTATTCCTCCAGGAAAGCTACAAGTAAATGTCATTATTGTAATCCTTACACCCAATGAAATAAAAAAGCACAAGGTGCCAAAGGCAGCAGTTGCTCTATAGCTCATCCACAAGGTAGGGGCCTCACATACAGCTACTTCCACAAAGTATGTTTTCTCCACTCTACAACATACTATGTAGTATGTATTATGAAATGATGTATTGTTTTGTTTGGAACCCATACAAATATCAAATACTTTAGAAATTGACATATAGATTGCAAGAAAAATGGAGCAAGTTAACAATTGACCACACCGGAAATAATGTCATAAGAAATTCAAAATCATAGTTTGCACAAGTATACAGCAACACTCGAGTTCAAAATAATCAATTACCTAAAATCACTCAGTGGTTTAATGCTAAAATTTAACAGAAAGACTATTCTCCTAAGCTATGTAATGCAAATACATCCAGATCCTAAAGGTTCAAAACCATGGAAATAAAAAAATAAAAGGAAATATATAATTTGTCCAGTGTCATTTTTTTTTCTCAACTCATGCTCCAGTTTCCACACAATTTTGCACTTGAACAAGAGTCTATCAATGCTCATTCAGATCATACTATCAAAATTCCCTTTTGATGTTCATTCTTTTGAGCAAAACTGGTAGTAATTGTTAATAAGCAGATTGTAATTTTATGCCCCTCAGAGCCTGAACCCTCAATCAAGGAAGATGGTCTAGGAAGAAATAGTAGGCTTGAAAAGTGAAGCAGATTAACAATTGACCACACCGGAAATAATGTCATAAGAAATTCAAAATCATAGTTTAGACAAGTATACAACAAGACTTGAGTTCAAAAATAATCAACTTATCTACCTAAAATCACTCAGTGATTTAATGCTAAAATTTAACAGAAAGACTATTCTCCTAAGCTATGTAATGCAAACACATCCAGATCCTAAAGGTAACCATGGAAATGAAAAAAACATAAAGGAAATATATTTTGTCTAGTGTCACATTTTTTTTTCTCAACTCATGCTCTAGTTTCCACACAATTTTGCACTTGAACAAGAGTCTATCAATGCTCATTCAGATTATACTATCAATATTCCCTTTTGATTTCCATACTTTTGAACAAAACTAGTAGGTTTGTAAATGCCCAAAGAACAAATAAAATGGATTCAGGTGATGTTGTACAAAAACACCTGAGGAAAGGTGTTTTCCTTGTAGGAAGCATCACCTAGTTTACTCACTCATATTATTCCTGGAAAAGAATTATCTGACTTAATGCATGCCTACCCAACCAAAAATATTGCAGCATGAGCCGAGCTTACAAAAACAGAAAGTCCCCAGTAATATCCCGCAAGCGCGTGGTTTGGGGGTTAAGATGTACGCACCTATACCCCCAAGCAAACACAGGAGTATGCTTCAGATAGACCCAAAAAGTACAAGTCTACGAAGCAAAACAACACAACCAAGCAAACACAGACGGGATGAGAAAATTCCAACTCAACCCCGATGAGTCAAACACTAAGCATAGTGTACTCCCCCATTAAAGAGCATGAATCATTATTAGTAAGGGGTATTAGTTTCATGAAGACAATATGCTTACCCCCCACCATCACGACTTAGTAAGAACTGAGTGGACCCGCCACCAAAGAACAAACACGGCATCGGAACCAGCACATACATGAGAGCTGAAAAGATAACAGCAATAATCAGTGTAAAATCAAGGGAAATCCTTAAGAGTTGTGTTTTAGGATAAATGAAGACACCTGATAACAGTGGCCACCAGTTACTATATATTGCACATGCCTGCCATAACACCAAATTAGAGTTAGAAAAACATAACAATAAATTGCAGTGAATCTAGAGTAGCTCGAATATTCCCCACAATATCCAAAGATCTGAGTTCCAAGTTCTAAATCCAAGCCTTCAACTCACACATGGAATTGACATTCAACACTTGAAGGGCAGGAGATAAGTGCACGGCACTATAGACCAAACAGAGTATAATACAAGGTGAAAATCAGTGGGTCTCTTTCAGCCATTATTCTCCCTAAAAACACCAAAGTAGGACATCCAACCACTTTGTTTAGGATTTATCATTGAGAAAAAATAACAGAGGTGGTCATATATTTGTATAATTAAATACTGTTTCTGGTTCACAAAATGTACTTATATAGTTATATGCAACACCAAACAGAAAAACGATGCTCTAGGGATTCTTGGACATGACATCTCAACAGGTATATTGTTATACATAGAAGAAAAACACAGCTTCCTGCAAGAGAATGCTTAATACAAGAGCAAATTTCCTTGCCCAGCTTATATCATTATTATTTAAAAAAAAACATGTAGAAGCTTCCAACACTTGAGCAAAGTCCCACAAAGTTGTGCTTCCATCATGTCTATTCATTTCTCCAAATTTGAATCTATCAACTAAATTTGTTGGATCGCTACTGGAGTATTGGATGTTAATTGGCCCTAAAAAGTTTCTTTTTCTTCTCATTAGTTAATATCATAGCACATGTAACTTCGTGCAACTAAATCAAAAAATACAAGCACCCAATATGTTGAAGCGAAGGAAAGAACCATCCCAATCTTCATGCCAATGAAACTACTACTAACAGAAGGCACACAATAATTCAAAATTGACAGTAGAGAATGTAGACTAATTCATTCCATTATTGAACACAATTTTCACCACATCAGTTGTGTAACATAAGCTTGTGGACAAATGAATTCTAGTTTCAACCCCTATAGACTACTCTCTTATCAAACAAGCTCTTGTCATTCAGAACACTTTTACGCTCCTTTGCCACATGAGGCAAGACACCACATTTACAACAGAAAAGATATGCTCGTGAAGCCAACATCATAAAACAAACTTCATCATATTTCATTGAGATATGCAACTAAATCTCATATAGGCATTCTACATTTTGAATGTTGTGCTACTTATGCTTGGAAAACAAAAATCAGCATTCACTCAGCTTTACATAATCTCACTTCTGACCTCTCAGTCTCAGCACTAGCTAGTAAGCAAATACCCAAATAATTCTATGTGATTAGAACAACTCTGGGTCTACATTCAGAAGTAATCAAGTAAATATTATGAACTAATAAAAGCGTACCACTATTTGAAGCAAGATGCTGGAGGAGAACATAAAAGCAAGCCCAGCAAGCCTGCAAATTGTTGCACTTTGTGTTAGAGCAATTCTGTTCTCCTACAATTAACAAATACAGAAAAGCAATTCTCGCGATTGGCCAACTTACACTGCCAAAATCCATCACCATGGCAAAGTCCAAGGCCAGCACAGCAACAAGGTAGAACCAACAGTTAGCACAATATGCAATCATAGAGCGTAAATCCACAACAGAAAATAACCAATAAAAAAATGCAGATACAAATCTTGAGCCGGTTGTAGTTGGCAGGAAAAAAAACGGCAGATATATTTTGAGTGTAAGGAATCTGAGACAGGTGTTATGCTTCATCAAAAAAATCATGACAATTATTCCAGTTTCAGAAAGCATACTCTTGGAGATTTCAAATGAGACGAATGAATCCAAGAAACAGATTATGTCGTCAACATGACAAGGCTTTGCAATTGAAGCAGCAGGTTATATCACTATATGTATAGATACCAATTTTTTTCTCGCTGAGGTAACCAAGACTTCTATGATGATTTTGGATAAGTAAAAATGACAAAATCCGATAAACAACTTCGTTTTACTGATCTAATGATTGGAATTTCAAGTGATCAGTCCACTACGCAATTCTTTGTACCAAAGAATTGGAAATTAGAAGTTCGCGAGAGCTATTGCCTAAACCTTAACCCTAATCCCTAAATTTCCAAATTCAACGATCAACTGATCCAATTTCACACTGAACCTAGAATATTTGGGATCGCAGGTGTGGAGAGTCGCTGGTTGAAATCAACCGATCAGTGCGGATGAATCTTTAGAGAAAGCCGAGTTTTCCATTGAAAAAAAGAAACAGAGAGAGAGGCATACCTTCAACAGTCATCGCCATGGCTATGGTTCCCAATTGAACAATATACTGTAGAAGCGAAAGTAGAACGTGCAAATCAAGGGAAAGTAAAAGCCAAAACGACGGAAGTCGGTCGTTGGACTTGGCTGCAAGGCCCGTCGACGGTAGCACTCGCATATTTGTCCCAGTCTAAACGACGCGTTTCGGCGCAACAAACTGTTAACCACTGTACTTTAATTGACCAGGAAAATATACATCACTCCAAAATGTTTTTTTTTTTAATTTAATTAGGTAAGAATTATGGAGCACACTTCAAAGGGGCCGCCTTAGAACATCTTGCATATGAAAACTGAAAGTTCTAGCTTTTGGGCGAGTCTTTAAACTCACAACAGAGAGACTGTGGCCCAATTTTACAATTTTATCGGCCACAACATTTCAATCCCTAAAAATATGGTTAATCGTGACATCTGGTTTCCAACTTTCCATAAATGAAGACAAAGATATCAACAATTATAAGCTCAATCTCCCAAGAGCAATGATTTTTCCCTTGAATGACATTAATGACTTGGAGATTATCTCCCTCAATTTCCACTTTCCATAGATTTGTATTCTTCGTATGTCGGATTGCTTCCCGAAGAGCGAGAGCTTTGGCCTTGAGGACGGAGATTTTACCAAAGGACGTTGTCATGATGTCTATTGCATGACCAAGATGCATGATTCCTTATAACGATTGCTCCTACCGTATTACCATTAGACAGCTTAGAAGCATCAACATTAATCTTTATGTAGCCTGGTTTGGAGTTTTGTCATAGAATGTATAATTGATTCATTTCTTCTCTTCCTTGATTGCAGATTTCTTGTGGTTTCTTCATCTTCAGCCTAATGCACTGCCTTTTTCCAATTTTTAATTTGATTTTGAATATAGCTTGTCAAATCTGTAATGCTATCACATTGGTCATGTTGAAAAATTAATTTATTACGCTGATGCCAAATGCTCCACCATATAACAGCCAAACATGTGAATTCCTTTTTTCCAAGAATTTGATAAAGGTCATTTAGAATTGTTCTTGGCGTTTTATTTTGGGGATCATATCCTTTAATGATATTTGCAATATTTGTGTTCACTTTATTTACTATGTAAATCATATATGGACAGGTTGTAAGTAGGTGAGTTGTATCTTCATGGGTACATTGACACAATGCGCAACCTCCTGGTGTTATGATTTGTTTGTCTTTTAGTCTTGCTTTCGTAGGGAGTCCATTATTGTCAATTTTCTAGAGAAAATTTTTAATTTTCGGATACATATCTAGTTTCCATATCCAATGATTTATATTCGGTGTCTCTCTTTCTACGTTTGTAATTAAATCAACTGCAGAGGAGGTAGAAAACCATCCATTTTTACTTGGAGCCCAATATAGCCTATCTTGGATATAATTATCCGGGATCGGGGTAGTTAGAATTTGTTCAACAATGTCTTTCGGGAATATTTGTTTTAATTCATCTATTTTTCATTTATGGTCGCTAGTTATCCAGTTATCAATTGTTGCATTTTCATCAACCATCGTTGGATTCTTGGCATGAGGGCGAAGCAGACCTCCTAGCTACCACTTATCAATCCAGAATTTGATCGTTTTTCCGTCTCTCACTTGCCATATAAGACCTTTATAGAACTCTTCTAGCAGTTGAATGAGTTTTTTCCATTGTCATGTGGTATTTGATTTTAGTTTATATGTAAATAAGTTGTCATTTCTAAGATATTTTTGCGAAATTATCTTTAACCCAAATATTATTTGGTTCTGCTATGATTTTCAAAGGAGTTTCATTTGCAGAGCTTTGTTCATATGTTCAGTTTTCCTAATTCCTACCTCGCCTACCTCTTTCGGCTTACAAATCATATCCCATCCTACAAGAGGTTTATATTGTCTGTCTTTGTTCCAAAAAAAGCACCTATTAATTTGATCCATCTCTGAATGGACATAGGAAGGTAGCATAAAGCTTTGCATTACATAATTGGGCTTTGTAGCAAGGTTAGATCTAATTAGAGTCGAACGACCTTCCTGGGATAGTGAGTTTGCCTTCCATTTGGTAAGTTGTTTGTGAGCATTTTCAATTGACTCTTTAAAGGTGTCTTTATTAACTTTTCCACTAATTATCGGGCATCCTAAATATTTTTCAAGTTTTGTCATTGCTGAGATTCCAAAAGCTTGTTGAGCTATGTTTTTCTGTTGGGTAGTCGTATTTTTGGAGGCTTGAAAGCTGATTTGTTATAGTTTACTTTTGTCCAGAGATGTTGCAAAATTCATTAATAATTGTCTTTACTTTAATACATGAGGTTTGTGATGCTTTAGCAAAGATGATAATATCATCTGCAAAGACTAGGAAGGGGATACGAATTCCACCTCTAGGTAGCTATGGGAAATCCTATAGGATTTTTATCCAGTTCACTGGTAAATTTGTAGCACTTCAAAATGTAAACTTGTTGAACCATTTTAAGTTATATTATTTTATTTTTTGGTCTTGTTTAAGTTATTTTATATGATTTTTTAAATGATATAGTAGCTGATTTTTGCAAAAATAATAGTCCATTACTCAAAATAATAAGGCCTTGTTTGTTTCTATACTCATGTTATAGAGAATGGGGTTAGTAATGAGTCAAATTCATATCAATGTTTTTTTTTAACTAAGGAGATGAGAATGAGTGATTCACATACCAACAAAATACACTAAAGTTCATACACATCCCAAAATTAAGGTATGAGTGATTCTTATTCCAACTCGATACCTCATTCCAACCCGATTCTTGGTATAGAAATAAACATGGCCAGCTGAACCACACAACAAATTAAAGCTACTCGATCATCAACATAAGTTGCACCTTCAAATTCTGCACTTCACCCTTAGAGTAGACACACACAATGACACAAATTAATAAGAAACTCCTCATATAAAAAGCTCTGTTTGGTATATTTGATAGCCTAGCTCTTGAGAGTAACGACAGAGAGTATGACCAAGATCATCAAAAGAACAACGACATAAACGAATTGATTGAAACTCGAATGACCTGAAATCCAAATAACCCTCCGAATTACCGAATTGCCACCCCTACTTTTTACCACACGACCTTATCTTCTCCTCCTCGTCTACACCCTCCTTCTCCCTTACCATTTTTTCATGGCCGATAATATGTCTTCTTAAGGTTGGTAATGGTTGGTTTTTAAACGAACTTTTCATATCACTTGTTTTTTATTTTGATTCTCAATATCATACTCCATAAGTAAGATATCGAAGAGGATTCAAGTATAAACACCGAAAGATGTAAGAAAATCTAATGCTTTGTTTTTATCTTATATAGATCCACAAACATGTTTTCATTTTTAGTTAAAAGCATTTAAAAACTATGAAGACAAAATGTGTTTTTGATATAGAAGATCCCGAATGAGACAAATATACATCATACTCCTCAAAACAATTCTAATAAACCTTTTGCGTGAATAAAACTTAGAACAGCTTAAATTGTACATTAAATATTAACAAATCTCAATTGATAATTAGAGACTCATGTTGATAATGTATTAGAAAATAAGTATTAGAAAAACATTAGTTGAACTTTGCTTAAGAAAACCACTTAGAACAAAACTTTAGAGCATTAGAAGAAAGGAAGATAGTTTATTTTTTACAAACTAAGAGTTCATTTTTTATATACTATGTCTCCAGTGTCTTGTGGGACAGAAATAGGTGGTTTGGCATTGGGGACGCCGCTGGACTCCAGTTTCTTGGCTGGTGACGCCGATGTCGGTTCATTCGGCGTGGTGGTGCTTGTGTCGCTAGTCTTTTAGCGTTGTCTTTCAGCTTCGTCCTGCAAGGCTTCACTAGGCGACATAGGTAAGAGAGTCGCGTGCTTCCCGTGGAAATTGAACATGTAAGTGTTCAAAAACCCGTCATGAAGCACGTGATGATCGTATTGCCATGGGCGCCCAACAAGAGATGTGTGGGCCATTGACATTACGTCAAATAAAATAGAATCAAAATAAGTACCAATTGAAAAAGACAAAATCGCGGCCTGTCAACCCAGTCACCTCCGTTGTTTGATATCCATTAGAGCTTGAACGGTTGCGGATGCGGTGTGGTTGGCAATTTGAAGTGATCGGCGACCTTCTTAGAGAGGAAGTTGGCACAACTCCCCGAGTCAATAATCACGCTCAAGGACACGTTATTAACTAAGCAACGAGTGTGGAACAATTGTTCCCGTTGGTCAGTTTTTGGTGCCTCTCGCATGCTCAATGCTCGGTGTGTCACCAATTGAAGTTTGGAGACGCCTATGGCATCCAAAGGATTGCACTCCAACTCGGTGCCGTCGGCTAAAGGCGCCTCAATCTCGTCCTCTTCTTGACTCTCGTATGGATCTTCTTGTGCCGTAAACAACACCTTCTTTTGGTTCGGGCAATTGCGCATGATGTGGCCACGGCCCCCACACTTATAGCATGCCATGTCACGAGTGCGCTCGACGCTTGGCTCGGCATTACGGTCACGCGGCGCGGCTGGCGCCTTTTGAGGCGTGGCTTCCGATTTGGATTGCGAACCTACCTTAGAATTTGGCACAGAAGAGGGTGCACGGTTAGTAGAAAAATTTAATGGACTAGGGGTCGATGCATACCTTGTATTGGACCAAGTGCATTTGGCACGCATTTCTTGCTTATGTATTTGCATCGCCGTATGCACCAAGTTGTTGAGATCTTTAATTGGCAAAATCTCCAAACGATCTTGGATTGATTGCCTTAGACCCGATATAAACCGAGTCCTCATAACCGATGGAGAGACGCTCATGCCAGCCTTGAAAAACATGTCTTCAAGCTTGGCGAAGTATTCCTCCGGGGTCATGGAGCCTTGTTTTATGCGCATGATCTCTATGTGCATTTTGTCTTTATAATCCGCTGGGATGTATCTCTTCTTCAGAATATACACAAGTTGATGCCAGTCTCGAATGAGGAGCTTGCCTTTCCGAATCCGTTCGGACTCGAATCGGTTCCACCACGTTCGAGCGGCACGATGGAAATGTAAGGTGACAACTTCAACCTTTTCATCATCTTCATAACCTAGATGTCGGAGCGTGTGCTCCGTACCCTGTAACCACTTAATGAAAACATCAGTATCATAAGTGCCATTAAACGATTCAAAATTTACCTTGATGTCTCGGCGGTTGTGGTGTGGATCACGGTGTGGATCACGAGCATTGCGTCGATCATTGTCTCGGCGAGGGTTGCGGTGCCGAGGCGAATGCACGCGCCGATCACGTCGATGACGGGGCAGCCCGCGATCGAACCTGTCATCTCCATCATCGGGATCGTCACCGTCATCAGGGCGCCGAGGATGCCTTCCATCGAGATCCCTATCGTGCCGCTATCGGTTATCGTCCTTGCGAGCCGTGCCATAGGCACGCTCATACTCCCTACGGTTCTTGGCAAGGCGTGGTGGAGGAATCCGATCGGATGGCCGATTGTCATGCTCCTCGAGATCTTGTACCTGCGGATGATCAAAACTAGACTCGTTAGAATAATCACTGAATTCTTCGTAATGATCTTCAAAATCTGAATAAGGACTCCGAGCACTTTGATGCTCGAGATCGTCCTCGACTCTATATGCGTCAGCGTCGTAGTATTTGGCCCCGTGCTTCCGCTTTGGGGTTTCGTACACATATGCCGACGACTTCTTCTTTTTCTTCTTTTTAGGGCCACCACTAGTGTGTTGACGTCTATACTCCTCGGAGTCATACTCTTCACCGGAAGATACGTCGTACACTTGCGTGTCCCTATAATCTCGCGCCATTTGATAGCGATCCGCGGTTCGGGGACCACCATCGTGCATATCAAATTGGCGACTTTCTTTTATCGACTCCATGCGATGCATGGTGCCGAATTGTGATGAAGGTTGGGCATTGTCTTTGCCCTTGGCACGAGCACGCGCCACATCATCTGCGGAAACTCCCAGATTGGCATGCACTCCCGAAGCGAGCACATGAGTCGGTGGCACTATGTGCTTAGACTGCGCCTAGCTCTCGGCCAAGAGACGCTCGAGCTCTTCGATCCTAGCCATGGCCTCGGGTGAAAAATTCTGGTTTTGTTGTTGTTGTTGCGACGCCGGTAGAACGTTCTTGTCTCGGTTGTCCTCATTTCCCGACTCCGAGACTGTACCTATTGTAACACTAGTCATCGCAGTAAGAAGTTCACAACAAAAAGCAACGAGTTGAAGGTTAGCTTAAGTCGGCCGACACCTTTATGTTCAAACCACACGAACAAACGAGGATACGCTAGGCTTAAGGTCACTCAACTCAATCAAAGAAATATGGATCCGAAAAATAGCAAAGCAAGCTAAGCAAAAACACAAAGAAGTAAAGCAAAACCGAAAGGACAAGCAAGCAAAAACGATCGACGAAAGTAGAGAAATTGCCGAAAATTGAAGATTGGATTTGATTTGGAAAGATCTTGCCTTAGTTTGGCTTGTGATCTTCCAAAGATTTTTTTAAAGCAATAAATCGAAGATATATTGCCTTATGTTGGCTTGTGATATCCGATTTGGTCCTTTTTTTTGTAACCAACGATCTCTAGGGTTTCTCTTCTAGAGATATGGAATTAAGATAACAATGGAATCAACACGCCAATATACTCGAAGATGCAAGCAAGAAATCGGCAAAACAAAACCCTATGTGCATGCAACTAGCAAGACAAAGTGTAATCTTCACCAAAATCAATAGATCTAGTCGAGTAAAGGTCACGGCTGATTTTTTTTTCAACAATTTACTTGTACAAGAAAAAAATTTCGGGCCCTAGATGAAGGTTTACGAAGTGGAGGATGAATCTAGGGTTGATGCAACGGAATAGATCGTGTGAGAATGAACAAAGAAGGGTGTAGCGAGACTTACTCAAACCGTGGCTCTGATGCCAGTTGATGCAACCTCGTTTGAAGACGCGACGGATCGTGATGGTGTTTGAGTAGTAGGTATTGTGAGTGGCGGCGGAAGGCTTTGAAAGACTTGAGCAACGTTGGATTGATCGAGTATGGCACGAACAAACACGCACAAGCAATGAACGAAAGCTTTGATTGATAATAATAGTGGCAGCGTAAGGCACTAGGATAAAATAAGAAGAATCCCTCAACTTTATTAAACCCTAAGTGTGCGCTAAACTGAAATGAAAAACATTGCACCATATATATAGGTACGGCTAAGCTAGAACCCTAATAGATGCGGCGCGCCTAGGGCTTGGATGCAGCTAAGGCCCAACGGCGCAAGTGTAAAGTCCGTAGGCGCAAGACCCATAAATGACCTTCTAAATATATAAAAATACTAATAGTAATGTTCAGGAATAGAAAACAAGCTAAAAATAGTATAAAATAGGTATGTCGTCCGTGGCCGACACCGAGGTGTCAAGACAAGGCTGTCGCGAGGCTGGCGCGGCGTGGCGAGGTCCCGACATGGTGTTGGCACGGGCGCTGGCGAAGCTAAGGAGATGGCGAAGACGCTGGCACGCGGGACTCACCAAGGCTTCCGAGAACCTCAAGTTGCGATTCGGCTCCGAGGCTTGGCACGAGGGTCTAGCCGGTGCTTGCAAGAACCTCAAGAAGCGACTCGAGTCCGAGCACTTGCGTGAAGGATGAATCTTGGATGGTTGGTTTCGAGGAATCGATTCGAGGTTCTAGCGCGCCGATGAAGCAAATGGTATCGAGCGATGGTGCGGTGCATGGCGCGCCGTGGCCTGCTGACAAGCGCGACACGAGAGATTGTGTCACGGTCTCGATGGCCCGAGCCCTGGCACGGGTGACGGGGCCATCCGAGCGCAATGTGAAAGACTCGGCCTCCTGGCTAGCATCCAAGGCAGGGGTCGCATCATTATATGATGTCACTTTTCATATTGTATATTTGTATGAGTTCACATTTCATTTGATCCCCCATTTGAGTTCATTCCAATAGCACAAAAATGGTAAACGATTAGAGTGGAGGATCTTAAGTTAGAAAAATATACAGTTGTATTTCAGTCCTATTCTCAACCCATCAAATTGAAAGTTCGATGACTATAGAACCGTTACAATGACAATTGCTCTAACAATTTAAATTGGATTAGGCCTCAAACAAAATTTCAACAAATTAAGAAAACCAAAAAAAAATCTTATCCATTAAAGAAGATTAAACCCAATTATAGAATGCAAAATATCGAAACACAAAACATGTCTGCTTAGTAATTTTTTATGACAGTGTCCAACTCAATTCATTAGGGAAATAAAATGTTGTATGGACAAACTCGATAGCTTATGTATATTATCATATTACTGATTGTATTGGATAGTGGTAATTTTTCAATCTATACAAAAAACATTTTAGCTGAAAATTGTAAAAATTTCCTACTGGCTATTTAGAGAGAAAAAAAATTAATACAAAGGAGTGGAAGATATGAAATTTCTAAAATAACTCTGAAAAAGGGTCCAATGAAATCTATGATCCATTCAAGGACTTGGTTACTTACAAGAAAGAAACACAAAATTGCTAGTCTATATGAAGAATACCAATATGAACGATGGACTTCAAAATTTGAAGTCCACAATCCGTAATCTTGTCCCATTTTTGCACAACTCAATCCTTCCCCAATTTTGTTTAAAATGTTATCATATAGCATGTTCTTCCAATCATAAAACTTCTAGCTCTAATACTGTTTGGTTAGATCGAAAAACAATTATTTTTTTCTAAAGTATCTTGAGAGGCTGAAACTGTAGAAGACCTTTCTTAGCTTACAAATATCTTATAGCAGCATCTTCAGATGCCTGCATGTTTCACCAATCAAGTAAGTATTCTTAGTTTAGGTTTATTATGACTGAACCACTAATCAAAACCACACTACTCCGAGAAGCCTTAGGCTGGGTGTGGTGGCTAACATGTTTGTACCCTTACCCCAAAAAAATTGAGAGGATAACTCTACAATATGACCTATAATGATCGATAAACCCAGTTGAAGTCCTCGTAAGTACATCACTTCCTGACATTAAACTATACTATAATCCACTTATATGTTAGACAGAAGTTCACAAATATAAGAGGGAGAATAAAAAACTACAAATACATACCTTCAAAAGAACCATTTAAAGACACTATCAATGGTGCAATTCTTCTTAATACACTTGTAAGTCTCTATCAGAAGTTTTGGGTACTTCTGGATGATATAATCATCTAAACCTTCAAAGAAGATCTCAAAATTGCCTTGGATGATCTTCTCATTCTGCGTAGTCACCATCCCACATACATGAGATGCCCTATTTCTTATAAGACGTGAAAGCTCTTTCATTTCACCTCCCCTGTACTTCTTGTGTTGCCTGTCCAAGAGAGTTGTTGCAAGAACTTTACAATTAGAATTTTCACTTAGAACTTCCTTTCAAGTATGTTTCAAATCAATTTGTAGTGGTGTAGCAGTAGCAACGTTTTTTTTGGTTAAGTCGCTCACCAACTTATCGTAAGAAATCAATCCTTGTATCAAAAGTCCAAAAAAAGGATGTGCGAGCACTTCATCATAGCTCGGCCTGAAAAATAAATTCATACATGATTGTATATCTATTCCAATACAAACTTCAGAAAATGGCTAAACATAAACTAAAAGAAAAAAAAGAGGAAAATATATTTTTTTAAACACAAAAATAATGCGCTAAGTTGATTTTATCAAATACTAACTCTTGGGTTTGTACAACAAGACGATTTTTATACATAGATTATTCCTCCTCCCCACCCTCCGTCTAATTGTTGTTTACATTTTCCTCTTTACAAATAAATATACCATAAATAGAGGGATCTCTCTCGAAGATCAAACATGTCAAATTTAGGTAACAAAAAAAGATCTTTATCCGGAGTTGTTTTTTGACCCCTTTCTCAATAACATGTCGCTCCTATTTATTGCAAAATCTACTTAATTCATCCCTTGATTTTCCGATGTGGGATGCATCATATTTCAAGGCCATCAATTTGTAGAGTGCTAACGTGGGAGTGTTTGATTGGACCAACCCTTAAGAGAGCCACATGAGCCATACGTGTGATGATGAACACATTGTCTTAACTAGATTCATATAATTTTCCCATAGGCTAAGACCATTTGTTTAAGTTTAAATATAGGTTTTTCTAGTGTGTGCCCATGGGCACATGTACTAGGTCGTGTTCGGTTATATTTGCGGTTTTACCCTTAGTTATTTACCGATTATTTCGCACACCATCAACTTTAGCATACCTTGACCCGGGATATAGATCAATTAGAGACTCAATAATGTCAAATGTCTTGGGCACATTCTCGACACAAGACAAGTCTTTAATGTTACAAAAAAATTCTCTCGTTGACTTTGAGCTCATCAACACCAAAAGGGTGTTGACCCTTCCTAACAAAATAGCATATTATGCAACCCAGTGTGACCAGATCAACGAAATGAGTTGATGAAGCCTTTGTTAAGACCTCAGGCGCACTCCATTCTAGCATATCTAGAAACATCGCCAAACAAAGGTTAATTGTTTTCTTATAAGAGACGTTTAAAAAAAACAAATAAAATAATAGTTGAATTTAATTATGTAATTCGAACTTGAAAAATGATATGAGGAGGTCCCTTGATGCAATTTTGTAAGTCTCATGGCATTGAACTTAACATAAAATGTGGTATCTACTCTAATGAGCATAACGTTTTCAGGGGTATTAAGTCCCTTTGTAGCTTCCTCGTTGCATGGATATGACGAATTCCAATTATAAGACCTCTGACCAAATCAAGAATCGTTGGAGATGGGTACTGATTCTGCTTAGATAGCATAAAATCATTACAAAAATTTTCTCCTGCAACTTAATTCTTTTCTACGTGTCAAAATTATGCATCTTACAAGAAAAGGCAAGGATGAACTCCCTTAAATTGCATATGCATTTTTCAAATGCTATGTAATGAAAGTCACAAGTGGTTTCGCATTATATTGGCATGTCTTTCAAAACTTTTCATATCCTCATTTTCATCTTTGGATTCGCTTCACTGCAACTTCAATTGTACTAAATTCCCCTTCAAAGATGAGTGTTCCCTCCCTCCCTATTCCAATCAACTTATCTTCAAAAATCTTAATTTCAAATACAATCGTAGGCTCTTCAAAAACCTTAATTTTAGATATAGTAATAGGCTCTTCTCTAGCTGGAGTATTTTTCTTGAACAAGTATCATAGCTTTTATACAATCACCATAACTATGATAGCCACAGCTAGGCTTAAATACATAGAAACAGTAATGATAATAACCTTTAAAGCGAGTAAGCACATTGATAACTATAGTCCCATTGGAAAAACACTCTATCGAGGCAATCTCATCACCTAGTGGCAGAGCAAGGATTATTTGAAAGGGAAGTCGCACAATCCATTAAAAATAATATAAAGATTAATGTCATAGAAGACACATCTATGTCAACCGGAGGTGGCCCCTCCGGTCGATAACTAAGTATATATCCAATATTTTGAGAATAATAGGTTTTAAAACATTACAAATTGACACTTAAGAATAGTAAATGAGAAAATAACGTATGGTAAAGCAAGACATTCTTTCAAGTGAAGAGGACCTTTATGGTTATATCTATGTGTGCACAACTGCACATTAATAATTCAAGTGCACTTAAATAATTAATTCATTTTAAAATCAACATCATATCTAATGTGAAGATGAAGATCTTTTAATATGATAAAAGATATTTTTATTAAAAAGAATATTTAAGATTTTATTTTATTCAATAAGACTTAAAATAAAAATATTATATATTTATTTTGAGAGTTTGTATATTTAAGATTCTTAGTAGTTAGTTACTCAATGTACTTGATGGTGTACACCCCGCAATCACCCTACAAGACAAAAATAGATTTAAGTATAGCTTTATTTAAAAATAACAACATTTGATTCAAACTGTGAGACATTGAATTATAAATTGATTTAGAAACTCGATGTACTTACCCTCGCTTGTTTTGCTTCAAACCATTGACATGGTTGACACTTAACGGTTTCTCACCACATATTTCCAACTGTTTGGCCATTGGCTCATATTGTTTCAACACCAAGTGAAGCCCGTGAGTCACTAGAATAAGGCTCTTCTCTACATCCTTAATACTTATGAAGTCCACATTTGAATCAAACACATTAACAACCCAACTTGTGAAGTCAATTCGTAATGCAATCCAATGTTTTTCATTCACATTGAATGACACATATACAAATCTTCCATCTTCCCAGGCCGGCCCATTGGCAGTAGGCAATGACCGCAAGCAGTATTTCAAAATAACTCCATTCAGACTTGTTGAACTCTCATCCTTGTTGTACAAATTCCAGAATCTAATCATCTCACGAACCCAAAAGGTGTCCACAATGACCACATTATTGTACTTATCGGGGTTTTCTTGTACAACTTCACGAAACAACCTTAAAGATTGTTCTAGATGATGCAATTGTAATATTTATAAGTAGTAAATCAATTAAAGAAGTTGAAAAACTCAGCCCTAGAATATAACCAATTGTACCTCCAAATTCAACCCTAAATTCACAAAAAAACTATTCATAGACGTACCTCAGACGATAACCAAATTTTTGGTCTAATTATGTCCATAAACAAGTCCTTATATAGTGTACGAGTATTCGGTAGCACATGTCCCTTCGCATTGTGGCATGGATGCACAATAAGCATAAGGTATAAATCTATATTGAAATTCAAGCTATTTTTTTGGTAGAAAGAAATTCAAGTTGCTTTATGATTTAACTAACCTGTCAGACAAGCCAATTGAATAATTCAGCTGTTTTCTCCGGGTTTCCAACAGTCGTGATCTTCTTAGCCACCCTTTTCACATTTTTTCCTTTGACATCCTTCTTTTTAGTTTGTCACTCCATCTTCCGTATAAGGCTCTGATGTGTGCTTGGAGTTCTCCTTTTTGTGAGCTGGAAGGACCTTCTTCGGCAAGTCATGCACTTTCTTCAAACTAGTTGTTTTTCTTTTCTTATTTTTGGCATTCGTTATCCTCCTTGGCAGTTTCTAGTTGTCCCTCATCCTCCACAACTATTGCCTTGGTTTCTTTTGGCAATGTTCCAGCCATCTCCTAATTCACCTCCTAATAAAAAAAAATACAATCGTAAAATAATTAGCAATTGTTGTTGATATTTAGGGGTTGCATGCAATCATAAAAGTGTATTTACATCGTTAAGTTAAAGTGAAAGTCGACTCTTGTAGATCCAAAGGATAATCAGGACAATTCGAGTAGACCCATTGAAGGGTAGTCTCGTTTGGTGTAGGCCCTTAGGCAATCACCATCGACCTATTCAACATATTAAGTTACTTGGATAAAGGCTACGAGAAGCGGGATGAGATCCCGCTTTCCTTCAACGTATATTCCCCCTATTAATATGTCAAGGGATTATGCAATATCGTTGTGGGATAAAACGTACCAAAACGAAACAATAGACGTGTTGGCAAGACATGACTATTAAGAATAGCGTACCTTGTTCGAGTCCCATGATTCCGCTTCGATCTTGACTTGAACGAAGTCTTCTTCTTCCCATGACGTGCATGGTTCCTCCTTCACTTGGATGAACGCCTCTTGCACTGCCACTTGAGGTTTCTTCTCCATGCTTGAAGATCGATCCATGATGTCTTACACACTCGTGTTTAATCTCGTGAAAACCACTCAAACAACGACAAGTCTTACTTGACTACTTGTATGTTTTCTCACCGATTTCTTGTGGAAAAAGGTTCTGATTTTTTGTGTCTTTCTTACCATCAAATGGCCGACATTTTTCCCTTAAATAGGCGTGCAAAAACTTGTCCAAAACTGCCCTAGGAGGCGGTTACCAATCGGTTGAAGCAAAGTTGGTCGAGAGTGAATATAGGAGAAGTTAGTTACAACTTCTCTTTCTCTTTCCTTGTCATCTTTTGGGCGTCCAAATACAGCCCCCCTTGGACTCCAAATAGTTTTTAATTCCAGCCTATAATGGCCCAAGAGAAAGCCCAAAAATCCAATCCAAAAGGCCCAAGAGTTTGGCCCAACACGCATGGCACAAGGCACATGCCATGCGCAAGTGTACACGGCCCAACAGCCCATAGGCGCGCCCCATGGGCCGGCCCACCAAGCCCCACACCTAGCTAGTGTCACTACCCCTTAGCTAGTTGCGCTAGCATCCAGCTAGTTGAGCTGGCTTGAGCTGCGTTTGAGCTCGTGGAGTTGACTTTCTAGCTTGTTGAGCCAACTTGAGCTAGTGTGAGCTAGATTGAGCTTCAATGAGCTAGTCCCTAGATACATGAGCTTCTTATAAAGCTTATGAGTCTAGAGCTTGTTCAAGCTCCTAGAGATAACTCTAAGCTAGTATGAAGCTTCAATACTTCTTTCTAGCATACATAGTTATGTGTCAAGCTAAACTAAAGCTTTGGTTCTTGATTAGAGCATCTACCAAGCTTAGAGAAGCTTCCTCACTTACATTAGAATATGCACAAAGCTATAAGACTCAAATACAAAGCTCAAAACCTCACCTTAGCTCCACAACTAGTACTCGGCGCCATGGGCCAATGCCCTAGGCGCGCCGCAAGCTCCACTGCACACTCCATGGTGCGTCGCTAGCTTCACCGCAGCCTTGTCGTGCCATTGCACCACCCTAGGTGCACCCCTATTAGCCGTTACATGAACCTCAAGTTCAATCACTAGGCGCGCCCCACCATGCCGAGCCTTGAACCTCAAGATCGAGGTCCTCGCCGTTCCACGCCCTTGCATGGTGCCGATGCACCGTTCCGACTCCGAGCGACGCCATCTCCAAGGCGCGCCCTTGCCTAATGCCATGGAACTCGAGGTTCCATACCTCGGTGTTGGTGTGCAATTCACTTTGGATCAATTTATACATGACAACTCTCTATAATCACATCATGGAAAGTCATACATGTCAATTTCTCAATCGACATTATCAATATGACTTGTTAACCTCAACATGCTCTTATAGGGATTTGATGACTTGACACAAATCACTAACAATTGCAACATCACTTGTATGACTTTCTTACAAAACACATGCTCACAACATAACAAATTATAAAAAAAGAAAAGCTTATAGCTTCATGATATAAATCCTTGACAAATAACATGAGAGCTTATGTTTACATATGTTAAAAACCCAGAAACCAATTTTCTTGTCTTAGATGAAGGCTTAAGCTAAATCAAATTCTGAAACTTAGTATACATTTCAAGAATCTACTTGTTAAATCTCATTTAGTACTACACCATAAACACATAAAAATTAATATGAAGCATCATCTCAGTTTCACAGATATTCAACTAAAACAAACCTCTTTGTCAGTTTCACAATGAAAATCTACATTTGGACTGAATTCTTATGCCATTGATATCCATCTACCTTCTCCCTTGTTTCATTTTGAATATGAAAAGTAATATAGATTATCATCATGATCATCGTCTTGTCCCCGCTTTCTCTTTTCTCCAGCACTCCCGGACTATAAGACGTGTCGTCCTTGTTATAATCTGAAAATTCGTGAGCAAGCATCAATGATATGTAAATAAATCTGAAATTCGAGCCAAGTTTTTTTCCAGACCTCATCAGTCTTGACAACATCTTTATTCCTCAATGAAACATCACCATCCTTGTTATCTTTTGGTGGATTGCTTTTCCCCTGAAAAATAAAATAATTAGACCATCAACAAATAAATCTTATTATATTAAAAAAAGAACAACAAAATTCAACAAAAACATATTGCAAATGTCGGCTATAATGAGGATGATGTATGCTTTTCTTTTCTCTCTGACTAAAATGTTCAAAGTTAAGTGTTAAGGACATATGTGTTGTAGATAATCAATTTCTTGTAACTAGTAGCTTTGCAGGAATTAAGGGTTTAATTTGGTGTTTCCAAATTAAAGGTATATCTTCATATATGATATTCGTGTTTTTAGTCTAGTTTTTAGTGTGTTTCTTAGTTTGTTTAGTTTAGTTTTAGTAGTTTTTAGAGTTAGTTTTGTGTGTTTTTGGATGAGTTTGCATATTTTGTGAAAAGTATGGAAGCTTCCGTTTTGTGTTTTTTTTGTAGGTTTTTGAGCAGGAAGGAGCTCTTTTTGAGCTGAGTTAGGATCTTATGGTGGAAGATGGAAGACGTGAATTTAAAGGAGAGGATATCGTAAGAGGATCAAGTGAAGTCCAAGTTAAAGTGGAGAAGAAGTCGAAGAAAAGCCAAAACAAAGGCTCATTAACGAACCTGTGAAGGTCGTTAATGAGGCTAAAAGATAGATTTTTTGAGAGGAGTTTGTGATTTCTACCAACCCTGACTTCGCTATACTCAGCGGGGTCTTGACTATAAATTTATTTGTTCTCAAGTAAACGATCCTTCAACAATATAGCGCCTTTATGTCACATTGGAGGGATTTCGTTAGCATTGGCAATGATGATGGCAGGAGGTTGTCATGTGATCATTCCAAAGTTTGAAGCAAAGTTAGCAGTTGAAGCCATAGAGCAACATGATATAATGGTGTCAGTAGTTAGCCTTGAATATAAACATCATAAGCAAATACTAAATAAACCAGCAATAGTAGTTACCTGCATTGGTGCTGATTCTTCAGCTTAATTTTTGGCTATCTCCTCGCCAGTTAAACCTTCCTAGTAACATATTTTGACCCCAGTCTATATTGATCACCCTTATGTAAATAAATCGGAAATGTACAAATTTGAGGCAAGTTTTTTTTCATACCTCATCAGTCTTGACAACATCTTCATTCTTCAATGACACATCACCATCCTTGTTATCTTTTGGTGGATTGTTTTTCCCCAGAAACATAAAATAATTAGACCAACAACAAATAAATCTTATTATATTAAAAAATAACAACAAAAAAGACCTCATCCACGTTGTCATCAGATGATAACACATCGACATCATTCTCAGCTACTATTGCACCTTCTCTCTTAGACAAAACATGTTTTTTGAATCCATCTTCCAACTTTAATATCCTCTGAATTAGCAAATTTTCAATCATTTCCATTGATTCAGCTAGCTTAGTGATTGCACACATTATGTGACTAGGATCAAGGAAATCTTTCTTCTGTCCAATACCATCTTCAGACTTCTTTTGTTTTCTCACATTATTCCTTTTTTCTTTTTTTTCCTCCAAGTTTCTTACTATACCATCATAATACTCAATTGTCTTCGTCAGAGAAGTGATGCGACTCCGCCCGAGCTCGGACCCAGCTCCGACGGACCCGAGACGGCCTAGACCTTGGAGACCTCCTTGGATTAGGACTTAGTCTCATTTATGTTATTATTTATATTTCCGTCATTTATATTTCCGTCATTTCCCTTTTAGGCGTGTGTCCATTCTTATAGTATAGGCTAGCCTTGTTATTTCCCTTTATAGCTAGTTTCCATTAAAAGTATGTTGTCTTATTGGGCCAGGAGTCGTTGGGCTTTGTTTGCATACAAACCCTAGGCGCCTCTCCCTTGCTAGACTAGGGTTTCGTGGATCTCCTCTATATAAAGGAGCCACATCCCATTGTATTATTCACGTCCAAAATGAATTAAGCCAGAGCTTTGAGTCGAGTTTCTACTCCCCTTTGGCCCGGGCGTCACCCTATTCTTTTCCCGACCCCATATTCTCCTGGCCTACGTCAAACTAGGCCCCCTTCTCAATCCTTTCACTTCACCTCTCATCTCAAAGTAGAGCTTCAGCCTCAAATCTATCTGGTTACTATTTGTCGGAGAAGATCTGAACGTTTCGAGCCTAGATCTTCCGCTTGTGACCCTAGGGTCGCATCAATTGGTATAAGAGCGTCAAGCGGTTCGAACGGTCCCTTCTCCGTCTCCACAAAAAAAACTTCTTAGACCTACTCGACTCTTTCAATTGATTTTGGAAAATTGCATCTTTGTCTTGCTAGTTGCATGCTCTTAGTTGCTTTGTTTACCGATTTCTTGCCCTGATTGTCGAGCATCTCTACAAAAAAAACCTAACCCTACTCGACTATTTCAATTGATTTTGGTGAAATTGCATCTTTGCTTGCTAGTTGCATATTCATAGTTGCCTTGTTTGCCGATTTCTTGCCCTTGAATCAGCCGAGCATATCCTCTTGTCGACTTCTACCCAGATTTCGACCACAAAAAAATTTCTTTTTCTGCATTTTTTTCCATAATACTGTAGGTCTTTTCGATACGTGTCCGGGCATATAAAATTCGCCCAAAACGGACGTCGTTTGCCCCTCCAAAAGGCCGAAAAACCAACCAGCAGCGCGCCAGCTTCGTGTCGTGGAGTCGAGTCCACGCGAGTCCTCTCGTGCCAAGGTTGCAGCAGCCCGCGCCGAATCCGGAAACCCTAGATTTCGAGATTATTTTCCAGATCTCTTGGGTTATTTTCGGATACATATCTTGTTATTTTTATTTTTTATTTTTTCACTTTTGTTATGATTTTGTGAAGATCTTATCTTATAAAATATCTTTTAGTTATTTTCATTCTAGGTTAGTTTATATTTTCCGTTTTTAACGGGATCTTTCGGATTGTGGAAGATCTCGTAATATTGTAAAAAAAAAAACAAAAAAAAACGAAGGGCCGAGCCATGCCTTATCCGACCCACGTCGAAGCGAGGACGCTTCGAAGCTAAGCGGGGGAGAATGATGCGACTCTGCCCTAGCTCGGACCCAGCTCCGACGGACCCGAGACGGCCTAGGCCTTGGAGACCTCCTTGGATTAGGACTTAGTCTCATTTATGTTATTATTTATATTTTCGTCATTTATATTTTCGTCATTTCCCTTTTAGGCGTGTGTCCATTCTTATAGTATGGGCTAGCCTTGTTATATCCCTTTATAGCTAGTTTCCATTATAAGTATGTTGTCTTATTGGGCCAGGAGTCGTTGGGCTTTGTTTGCATACAAACCCTAGGCGCCTCTCCCTTGCTAGACTAGGGTTTCGTGGATCTCCTCTATATAAAGGAGCCACACCCCATTGTATTATTCACGTCCAAAATGAATTAAGCCAGAGCTTTGAGTCGAGTTTCTACTCCCCTTTGGCCCGGGCGTCACTCTATTCTTTTCCCGACCCCATATTCTCCTGGCCTACGTCAAACTGGGCCCCCTTCTCAATCCTTTCACTTCACCTCTCATCTCAAAGTCTAGGCTTCGGCCTCAAATCTATCTGGTTACTATTTGTCGGAGAAGATCCGAACGTTTCCAGCCTAGATCCTCCGCTTGTGACCCTAGGGTCGCATCAAGAAGTAGCATTTGAATGACATGTCTATTTCATTTTCTTTAGGAGACAAAATTGTCTTCAAATGAATGTCTTGGATTTATCCTCATTAACCATCTTCTCCACGATTCCCTGTTCAGGGGTTTCTTGTGCAAGCCAGCTTAAACCATGTGGACTAGCAGACTCACTCATTAGCAAAACTCACCCCAATTGTTTGAACAGGTTCATATATCCAAATCTGCAAACATAAATAAAACATGTTATTAAATCTAAATAATGATTACAACATAAATAATTTACTCACAAAACAATTGTAAATGATTAGCAAATAATTGAGTTTCTTTCACATACCAAATTTAAATAATTATAAATTGTAGATTGATGGGAAAAAACAAGCCAAAATAGTTCAATTAACAAGATTCGCCAAAAGAGAACAAGTCTCTCACAATGACATAGGAGAAGAGAGAAAAAAGATGTCCGCATTACTACTCGAGTTTTAAGAAAGCTTAACGTATAATTTTAGGCAATTGATATATTTTACTTTCATTTTTTTGTTGTTGCGTGCATCCTGTATTGATTCCTTGAAAAAAGCTTAACATATGAGTTTTAAGAAAGGGTGAAGAAAGTTCTTCTGTTTATATAGTTTTGACGTTTATACTATACTAATCCAAAAATCAAACAAATTAAAATCGACATCAACAATAATAAAACATATAATATTACCTGGAAAACAATGGGCAATCTACGTATGAAATATGGTACTCTAGTTTGCTTTGGAAGTGATTTTGCCGCCTTTGTTGTCTCTATTCTTCTACCCACAACTTTTCATAAACTTTCATGAAGCTCCTAGTATCCAAGCATGCCCCATGGGTATGCATAAAGCTGCTCCATCGTCTCCAAGAGCTTCACATGTTCAACTTTCACCCTCATATTCTTATCACCTCTTAAGATGACACCCTCCACAATCAACAAAAAAGCCAACTTGCATTTGAAATTATTATCATCCCTACAATCTTTGAATCTCTCAAAAACATCTTTGATTGTGGAACCGGAGCACCAAAAAACCTTTTCATAACCATCTTGTCTCCTTTAGTGTCGACTTTTGGAGGTATATCGCAATCCAGACTGCAAATAATATTGTATTCTTTCATTGAAAAACGAAGTTCTTTACCTCCAACTCCGTACCATGTCTTCCATTTCTTCTTTGTCTCAAGTTGTTTGAACAAAATTCCATGAATAAGCTGAGATGAGAATTGAACTTGTTGTACCATCTTATTTATTTTCTCAAATGGGTCATCTACAATCCTTTGCCACTCTGTAGGAGTGAGTCTGTTCTCAATCTCGCGAACAAAAGCTTGCCTCGAATTGTTGTTAATCTGACCATAAAAGAAATAATTTTGTTCATATTTATATTGCATCTACAAAACAAAAGGAGTCATAAAATGAGCAACTATATTAACAATTAATGTCAAACAATAATCAAATCAATAGTTTAAGCAAAATCATGTCCTTCTGTTTTATATACTATAGAGAAAAGTTTTTGAAAATAAAATGTCAAATCAAGTGTACATATACTATATAGAAAATAAAATCCACCAAAAGCATGTAATTCTATTTTTTATACTACATAGAAAAGAAAAAAGAAACTATAATATTGCTATGAGAAGTGATTACCTTCCCTTTCTCATCTTCACCCTTCGAGATTTCTGATTTCATCTTTTATTTTTTGGACTGAGATTGACCTTCACCTTCATCTCCATCCACTTTCATCTTCTGTTTATCATCTCTTCCCATTATGTAAAAGCCCGATTTTCGTAATAAATTAGAAAATGGTATCAATATTCATACTTGCATTAACCACTAATGTAATATATGAACACAATTATCCACATCACCATGATGAAAGTGTTGTCCGCATCACAAGTTATCATTCACAATTTACCAAGGCAAGAAAGCATTCCGTGGTTATGATGAAACTATTGTCTGCATCACAAGATACCATCCCAATCTAGATCAATTCACAATTAAAATTCAAAGTGTGCAGACATAAAATGTCATTCATTTAATAAACCAGTTGACCTTGTTCATACACCCTTATCTTGAATCTAGAAGACATAAGAACCACAACGACAATAGATGAGTCACAAATCTTTTGAATAGAGGTCCATCATCTACATATAGAAATGATCTAAAATAGAACATCTTTAATTTACAAGCAATAACCAATAACTTTATTTATTTTCTTATTTTGAATTACTTAATGTCCAAAAGTTTTATGAAAATGAAGGCTATGCACATAGTTATTCTGACATAATGTACATAGTGAAAGTTAACAATGAAGCTTGAAAGACCATATCATCATCCACAATGAGAAGCAAAATCGTTTTGTAGTTGTTTGTAAAATTTTAAATGACTCAATCTTCATATAAGAACATCCATCAATTTAGGTCTTCCATATGAAAGGAAATCCCATTGTATACTAAATATACTAAGTTTATTGAGCATAGAATCAAATTTTACTGAATGGAATAAAAGGAAAGTAACATTTGTACAATGAAAAACATATGAATATACATGGTTAACTGCAATTGCATTTGCATTTTTTAATACTAACCAAACAACTTCTTCCCAGAGGAGTATTTAAGAAATCACTCACTTGTTTCCTATATTGCAACAACAAGAACCCATGTCAAATGGCCATACTATAAGCCTCTTAATCTATCTATCTTATAAAATGGAAAACTTTAACTATTTATGATGAACTCCCTAATTAAGTAAAAAAAAAAAGATAGTTTATTTTGAAATATCTTCTTAACTGGTCACATTTACATTTGCCCTCTTACCTCCTCTAACGTTTGAATAAAACAATCTGTACAAAAAAATCTAATTCAATTATTGTTGATATCTTTTTAATTGCATACACAATTGGTCGCTTGCATTTTGTAAATGTTTTAAGGAAAAAGATAATTGATTAGTATTCTCTTAAGAGCCGCACTGGCCCACACATACTTCTGTCCGTAGAAAAAATCAAATTCATTTATGGTTAATATCTTTTTAATTGCATACACTTGTTATTGAACTCTTGCTTTCTGTAACGGTTTTATAATTAAATAATCAGTATAAATGACAAATACACTTACTCCATTGTCCATTGGTATTCTGTAACTGTTTTTGAACTAATCAATTTGTCATTATATATCCATCAATACCTATCAAACTCTTTACGACAAAACTTGCAAATCAAAATGAGAAAATCTACTCATTCCATCTCAATAGTAGGCTCTGCATACTTTTGTAAATCTTAATTTTGTTGGTTTTCTCATATATTACATACATCAATTTCTTCTTTTGTAATAGGACGCAACAATGAAATCAGGGTCATCCAACGCGCACGATGAAAACCCACAAGATATTCCTAAAATGTACCAAAACAAAACTGGAATGAAGTTAGACACATCAATGCAAAGGTAAGAAATGCTTTTTCTTACATATTCTTCCATACATATTCTTACCTCCATTGAGAAAAGTGTAAATTTTGCTTAATCTCATAATTATAAGAACAAGTAGGCCAAACAATTATGAGGCATGCTAAGTGTTCAAACGTGCATGTGCATGTTATTAAGCTCAACTACATCATGATCCATTCAATTCAAAAAGGTTGAAAATAAAAGGTTAATCCCTATTGCATAAGAACAAAGCACGTAAAGCTGTTGCTATATGATTGAAATAAAAGGTTGTTAGCAAAAGAGATAGAGGAAGGAAAATGTCCAGAACACTAGAAGTCATTCATCTCACTCAAAAAATCCAATGCATCAAAACGTATAGTATAATTATAAAAGGAAAAATGGAAGAAAGGTGATAGAAAAAATGGAAATTGTGAAGTCCCCTTAAAAGCATAAGATTCATCTAAAAATACAACAACACATATTCTACCCCCAACAACAATTGTGATACACTGATACACTTAATAACATTTCAAAATATGATAATAATTATGAATTGTCACATTTTTATGTAACACATACTCTATCTTTTTAATTCATTTTATTCAAAATGCAACAACATAAGAAACGAAGAAAACCACGACAGCTGAATTATGCATCTTGAAAGTCCAAGCTTTATCTCATTGAACAGAGGGGGAAAATGCATGAGATAAATACAACAAGTAATCACCACAAAATTTCTACCAAAAAAAAAGTAATCACCACAAAATTTGAGATCCTCTCTATTAGCTCACCACCGTCCCCCATAATTAATAATAGGGAAATTCGGATGGTGCCCCTCAGTTTTTTACTTTTTCGAGTGGTGCCCAAAAAAAAGTTATTCCACATGTTACACCCGAATTTTAATACTTTATCGTCCTGTACCCTTTTTTACATTTTTCTCCAACTTCCGTTAATTGCTATTGAAAAAAAAAGGAAAAATAAGAAAATCACCCCTAAAATTTTGGGAGGATTTGATTCAGAGCTGCAAAATAGGAATGGGGATACGGAGTTGTTGAACGCTGGTGTACGGATCACGGCGAGATTCTACTCTCACTGCCCCAGACCGGCCGCCTCTACTACCACTCGTCGTCGTTGCATATATCGGGACAGATCTGAGTCATATGACGGAAGACGAGCCGACAACGGTGCGACGACGAAGAGCTAGGGCTCGGCGCTTGCTCTAATGCCAATGTTGTTGCCGGAGGAGACTCTTGGGAGACTGTTCTTTTTTCCCTAGTTTGGTTTATTAAAAAAAGGCAAAAAAAAAATTGTGTAAAAGAGAAGGTTAGAGGTGATTGTTACAGAGAATGAGAAAGACAGAATCACTAATCAATATGAGCTCCAATTAAATCTTTTTCAATAAAAATCAAATTCATTCATGTGCTTGATGTTACTGTCAATTGATTGTTCAACACCAAAGACCAAAGGGTATGGGGTGAACTTTCAATTTTCCTTTTTTTTTTCAGTGGCAATTCACGGAACTTAAGAGTTAAATATACGAAAGGGTACAGGAAGAACAATCCGTATAAAGTACGGAAATACATTCTAATTCATCTATCTATAAACAAGTTCAAGTTCATACCAATGCACTTTTTTTGTCTAGCGGGCCCATTACGAGCCTGTCCATTTTCTTTTTATTTGTCCAGCGGGCCTGTCCCAAGTGCATTAAACTGATTTGTTTATTTGTTTTAGGAGAGTTCATTCATCTGAGATTCAGGGAGGAACGACGGACTCGGGAGAAAGAATCCTTCGCCGTCGGCGTATCTTCTCTGCCTCGTCAAAGTCTACAAATTCGTCTCCAAAATTGATCGGTTTGAACATGTCTTTCTCAATTAAATTTTGTTTTTAATGTTGTTATGTCAACTGTGGCTCTTATTTCTCAATCGAGAAAGATCCAATTTTTCAGTGTTTTTGTGCCGCTGATTCTCAGATTTTCAATCCACTACGTCATTGTTTGTACCAAAGAATTGGAAATTAGAAGTTCGAGAGAGCTATTGCCTAAATCTGAACCATAGCCAATTAGCCATGGCGATGACTGTTGAAGGTATGCCTTTCTCTCTCTCTTTCTTTCTGTTTCTTTTTTTACAATGGAAAACGCGGTTCCCAACTGAACAAAATACTGTTGAAGCGAAACTAGTTCGTTCAAATAATAGTCCATAATTCAAAACAATAATAGAATTGCAAGTACACAAACAAGATAGCACAATTAGAAAACCAAAGATATCAACATTTTTCATTGCATATTGGGTTTCGAGTTACAATTTCGATCCAACTCAACCACACAACAAATTAAAGCTACTCGATCATCATCAACATCAGTTGCACCTTCAATTTCTGCACTTCACTCTTACAGTAGACGCACACAATGACACAAATTAACCAGCAACTTCTCATCAAGGGATGATTAATCACTAATTACAAACATTAATCAATATAAAAAAGCTCTGTTTGATACATTTTGGATAGGCTAGCTCTTGAGAGCAACGGCGGAGAGTATGACCAAGATCATCAACAGAACCACGGCAATGAAGGAGGCCACCACGGCCCCACTCGTCCTCTGGCAGAAGCTGTCGAATTGCTGACAAATCGCCACCCAGTTCGCGTTCTGGTTCCCCTTGTGAGCCAAGTACACTATGGCTGCAGCTGCCCCTGCAGCTGACATGGTCAATGCCAACGCTACCTACAATCACAAATTTTATTACTTCAAGTCTGATTTAATCGGGTAATAATGTGTTAAAATGTCCATGCCATATCTGAAAGTTGGGACTTAATTGGACTAGTATATAACTCAACGGATTACTCCCCCTATTGTCAATTGGTTTTAGGATAGAATCTCGCTGGGCTTAATATAATGACATGAGAATTCAACTAGTTATAAGAAAGTAAAGAGATGTATAGAGAGCTTACCGCGTCAAAGGTAACGAGGAAGAGCCTGGGTGCCTTGGCGAGTGGGCGAACGATGGTGACTATGGAGAATGGCAGGGAGAGTACCAAGTATGCACAGATTATGGCATTCGCCACAACAAAGTACCTACATATGGTGTGTTGCAAAACCGCAAATCTAATTTAGATTATTTCAAGAAAGTTTTGAATTAAGGCAAGTGTAACACAATGGTAAGAGCTTTTCGCCTATGAAAAAACGTACGTGAAAGTAGGAAGGTCATTGTATTGGGCTTGGAATTGGAAGAACTGAGTGAAGAAAGGGAGAGTTTGATCGGTGGTGCCCATGGTAATAGTGGCGGCTAAGGCAGCGACAAGGGCTGCGATCCTCACGACCAAGTCCAACACCGAAAGGCCTCTCTTCACGCCGCTTGCGCCCACAACTGCCCTTTCCATGGGCCTCGCCTCGTACGATCTCGTCTTCCCATTTCCGATGAGGGGAGCCTCCATCACGGGCGTCTTCCCCTTGTCAGTGCGTCGGGAATGGCTCCTGCTGCCCGCCTCGCCGAGCTCGATGTTGCCTGAGTGACCGTCTTCCATTGGTTGATTCTTTTTCGAGTTTTGGTGTTTGAAAGGTGAATGCGCGAAGGAGATAGGAGAAGGTTGTGAGAGATTGTGATGAAGGGTTTGGGATGATGTGAATTGTTATATATAGTGTGAGGGATTTTGTGGTTTGGTTTGTGTATATTCGGGATTAATGTAGGTTATGTAGGGAGTAGAGTGGAGTGGTTAGTTATATAAAGTGGTTTTTTTTTAACTTTGAGATATATTTATATGCAGAATTGTGGGATGGTTGGAGTTGTAGGAACTGTTGAGATTCTAAAGTTTTTGTAACGTTTGTCAACAACTATACTACAATATTAACCCTCGATCGTTTGACTTTGAATTTAATTTTAGTTTGTTTTGTTTTATGAATGATGTAAGATTAGATGATGATGTACAGCTACACTTAGGTGCACATACATAAGGTTCTGTTTGGTTTGTCGTAACATATGAAAACGTAAACGTAAACGAAAACGAAATGTATATAGAATATTTTTATTATCATGATACATTTGTAGAAAAAAAATTAGCCAACATCTTGTTCATTAAAAAAGTGAGATGGAAGGGAATGATTTCACCATTTTATTACCTATCCCTAAGATGGAAGAATGATTGAGGTGGAACAAACCCTTTTTTACAATGAATAAGAGGTTTTGCAAAACAAGTTATTTTTTTGTGAATGTATCATGACACTAAAATGGATTATACTAAAATGGAGGTTTGATCTAGGTAAGTCATATCCTGGTTCAATCCTTCTAGTTCGTTTTTTCGAGAGGTGAGTCATATGCTTTCGAAGGCTAGTTCATATCCAACCCTAACCATGAAATTCCATCCTACATTTCACCAAAGAAAATTGTCCATCATCATCTACCAAAGACACCACCAAGAAGATCCATTGCCGCTACCATCTCTTGAAGATCTTGCTCCATCCCGGTGGTTCCTGCAGCCTTTCAGTGCAAGAGCCATAAGTTTCGAACTACTGATCATCTGTCTCTCAAATTTTGAGGGATTAAAGAAGACTCGTAGATCTAAATATGGGATTTGAAATCACCCAATTCCGAGTTCGGATGAGAGAGATCTTCCCTTGCAATCCCAGGAGAAATTCATCCACTGAGTTCCACCATTTCTTAAAGAATTTGTTCGGGTCAAACCTCGGATTGCCTTGCACCGCTTCATCAACAAGATACTTCATCAGCACATATTGGTCATTGAAAAAAGTGATTGTCATGCCCAACGGCGGATCCAAAATCGACTAGATCCGTACTGACATTGAACAATTCTAATAGTAATAGGAAAAGAAATTCGAGACAAAGTAACGGTAAAGATGGTTTGACATAAAATATAAACATACAAATTAAAGTACACATGGCTCTTTTCTATAGGATAATCGACTTTACGAATATGTAAAATTTGAAAACAATTTAAAATAACTTCACAATTAAAATATTTACATTGAAAGTTTAAAGCTCAACACAAAACTATTAATTTCAACAAATAACAACTTACAACACTTATCCACTTTCAAAATTATTAATAACATTATTTAGCCTATTTCTCTAGATTAGGTAAGGCAGAGGCAGCGCTCGCTCAGTCCCGCACTCCCGCCGCCAGCTTCTCCTATTTTGTCCGCCGTCCCGCCAGTCCGCCCAACGGCGCCTCATCAATTCGTCGGCTCTTCAGCCCGTAGTCCTCCCCGCTGCTCGCCTACATCTCTTCACCGCTACCGCTACTAATTCCGGCGAACGGGGGCGGCCGCCCACCCACGCCCCCTGCATCCGCCAGTGGGCCCACGCCTCGTCTCCATTGCCCATTTATAAGTAGCCCCTCTCCTCTTTCTTTCTACAGCGTCCATAGCTATAACCTAATAGTACCTTTCGTTTTATCCTTTTCTCGGTTATGGTTGTTATGCTCCATCTCAATGTGTATGACCACCAACTGTTTGTGGAAATGCTTGTGAGAAATTTCAACTATATGTCATTGCTCAATTGGCTTCGTGAATTGACTTCGTTTGCTATTTGTATACCATGAGATCAAAATGCTAACATCAATTTTAGTTACAGTTAAAAGTGGGTGACATTTTAGCCAGTCTGTTAATTCATGGCTCATTTGTTAAGTTACTCGGGTATGAAGGCTGGACTGAACACTACTTGCAATTTTTAGTGAAGCTGTTCGACATGTCTTTCTCACAAAGTGTGCACTTAAATTGGGATTATGTAGGTACTTTTGATTAATAATCAGTTACATAAGTAGCTATTTTTGCACACTTCATTCTTGCAATACCTGTGGATTATAGCATAACTGCATAAGATAGGGGTTGTAAGATCTAGGTTCATGTGAGGATGTTGCTTATGTCATTATGGCAGATTTTTCTTTCTTTCTTTCTTTTTTTTACATTATGCGCCGATTGTGAAATGATTTATTTTTTATTTAAGGTCAAGGAGGTGATCATTTGTAGAGGGAAATGAAGTTGAAGGTAGTATGCAGGAAAGTGTACGATTATGTTAGATATGATCTGAAAGAAATAGCTTTTCCATCTTCATTACCGAACCCTCCACACATCAAAACGCGGCGAAAGCTAACTTGGAAGGAGCGGTATTTAGTAAGTTTCTTCTTCTTTTATTTTGCTTACAAGAAGATGCTCAGCTTCAAATTCTTACAGTCAAATATAGTCACTTGCTGTTCAGTAGTGGTTTATTGTGCTTTGCCACTAAACAAATTTGTGGACCTTGTTTTGCCTCTGACTGATGCTTTGATAGAGTTGTAAAATTTTAAACATTATGTAAAAAGAATTTCTACCCTTATCCAAAATAAAGTGAGTGTATATTATGGATGTTTACCAAAATTTTCTGTCCATAATCAGGCTGTTTCTTGTAGGACATAGGATTTGACATGTGACACCTCCGAGTGCATAAGTATTATTTGCTAGTACTTTAGATAAGGAGCACATATCTTCAATAATAGCAGTAATGAATCTGTTTTTTTGGCTAATGTAATGGCATTTGTTTGTTGATTGTTGCTTAGGTGTTAAAGGAGGCCTCTAGACTTTATTCTGCAAGTTGGGTGCGTGATATTGGTCCTGATCTTCGGCCAAATGATTACAAGAAGGGAGATGTTGATAGTAAATCTGGTGGACTTAATGACAAGAGCAAAGAAAAAGAATCATCAACTTTGGAAGATCTTGGTGAGGATTCCTATTCTCAATCAGTGTTATGCAAAATGACAAATGCATTACTCTTGCTTTGATTTAGCCATGCTATTTAGTTTTATTGGATACGGAATAAACTAACAATAGTCAACTTGCCCATTAGGATATCTATAACAGGTTTCATCTGATAAGAATTGATTTTGTCCATCAAAATGCATCTTGAATATTTTTAAAAGTGCTATATTGAATAATCAGTTTGAACCTGTTCCTGTGTTCCCTGCAGAAGATAGTATTAGATGGAATTGAAATGGGCATAATATTTAAACTTTAAAGGAATGACTAAATAGTAGAGTGAATTAAGAGTGAAGATTGAATTTGAACCTGTGGGTATTTTTCATTATTTAGTTTGTCTGATAATTAACTTAGTCTCAACAATTTTCACATCAGCACTTCAAGCAAATTCAGCAAAAAAAAAGTGACTTTAAAATTGGGGAATTTTTGGCTAGCAAATTAAACTATGAATCCATACACAAGATTTTATCCAGTGTGCAAGTATTATGTTGAAGATATGACTTCGCAGAAATTTTTAACAGCTTGTATGGATAGCTCTGTTTCATTATTTTCTTGGCTAACAGTGGACGGCCTAGCAGCCATTGATGATTCAACTGCTGTTTAGTTTGCTCTAAATTAATTATGATTATGAGAGAACACTTTTATATATTTTTGGTTTGTCTTATGCATAATGAATTGTATATGTGATGTCTGGAAATGGGGACATAGCTGTTGCTGCTAAAGGTGGGATGGAGACTCTGAGGCCTGTTTTACAGCGATTGTACATGACACGAGCTTCAGCATACAAAGATGCCTTGAAAAGTTTTATAGATGGCTACCAAGAAGGCATACAACAAACCATGGAGAAGAAGGAAGAATCTCGATCTAAAGGGAATGATGATGACTCAAAAAAGTCTACTTGATTCAAAGATTGATACTTTGGGGAATTTATTTCTCACGTTGCCTCTTAACCTTACTTTGTAAAGCCTTGCCTTTAACTTTTAATCAGTTTCCAATGGTTTATATACTTATAAGTTAGTATCAGATGAAACTATTGTTTTTTGATCCTCCAATTATATATTTATTTGGCTTTCTTGTGCTTGATATACTACAAATGGTCTATTGTCAGTATATTTGTCTTCCTGTGTGAATGCCCACGCATAAACATGCTAAACTAGCAAAAAGCCAGGGGGTTATTATAGTCCAAGGAGTATGTGGATTGTGATTTTTTTATAACACTGGATATTAGGTTTATACTTTACTATTATGAAAATGCTACTTTATTTATATAATTCGGAACTGATTTTACATTTCTCTCTAACTGTACAAGTGCACTATGGAGAAAGTGATATGGTTTGCTAATTGCCAAAGTTTTTGTGGCTTATGACTTGATGGTTCTTGAGTCATTGTTTACGTCTTCTATCTTCTGTCTGAAAAGGAGATGTAAATGAAAAGCCATGATTACAATTTAGGAAAGGATAAACCTCACTAACTCACTAACAAGGTTTAGTCTTTTCTTATTTGACTTTTCCCCTTTGGACAGTAGATGAAGTTCCCTGATTCAGCTCAGAGGAGTTGACACCTGACAGGAAAGCTGGGTAAGGAAGATAAATGATTCTAGAATATGGAAATGATGCTTATTAGCAAACATTCGGTTTTCTGTTCTGCAATATATGTTTGAATTGTAGAATTTTTATTTTGCAGCTATGTTTCAAGAATGATTAACTTGATTTTTTTTGTATTGTTTAGAAACTCTCTTTCAAGTTTTAACTATAAGGTAGGTATCAAGCTTGAGTTATGTGAATGGAACACAAGTTATAAGAACAAGTTTTATAATTTATACACTTAAATGTTTTGAAAGAGTGGTGAATTAGTGGGTCTTCTTTATCTTGATGCTGGTACATTTTTTTCTCTGCCTCTGCCGCCCCTATTTCCCTTTTCATGATTTGGCATTTTACCCCCAAAGTCTTTTCAGGCCACATGGGTGTTGCTTCAAAAACCATGATATTGATGTTGAGATTCCTCTTCAACAGTGACTCAGATCCTACTACCCACAAATTATTATTGGTGGATCCTTGTTCACAAGGCACCAGGTACCACTTTCTGCTCTTCTGTTCATATCTTTTCCCTCTGTTTTCTTATCTTTGAACTGTTTAGGTAAATAGGTAAGAAACTTCATTCTTCCTGGTATGATTTGCATGGGACAAGACCTCATACTCTTGCACTTGTACCTACATTTCATTTTTCTCTTTGTTTTTGTATAAAAAAATACTTTTCACTTGTCAGTTAGAAAAGGTAAGATTTGAAAGGAGGTGAGATCTGGCCCAGAGGGTAAAAAGAAAGTGAAATAGTGAAGTAGGTTTAAGTCTCACTTTCTTCCTTTTTACTGTTTCCTGGGGATAGTCTTTTTTTGGTGCAGGAATGATTGCATTATTCTCACATGACCCATTTACATAGAGCTATAGAAGTAAACATTTTTGTTTTGTTTTTCATTGGGTTCATCCATTTTTATGGATACAAATTAACATGGGAGTTTCTTTAAAAAAAATCTGAGTTTAACCGTTCTACAAACTATGTTACATTGAAAAGGGAAACTAAGATACATTTAGTTACCATAATTTTACACTAGGAAACGAGTTTTCGTTTTCCAGCTTCTCAAGTTAATTACATGAAATAGAAGCAGAAAATGTTGTCCTATTAGAGGTTCCAGGTAACATAGCATCTAAAGAGCAATTGGGAATTTAATTACTCTAATTTGCACAATGACAAATAGACAAGCGGGGTTACTCTAGTCTATTTTCTATCCCCCAAGGTCAATGATTTTGTCTCATCTCTGATCTAATAGTTTGAAGTGTTTCCCACTAATCACATAGCACCATTAATTATCATTGGCTGGCTGGTCTATAAAGTACTCTTCCAGGTATTGCCCAAGTAAAATCGTACAATTACTTTTGTAATCATTTGCAACATTAGTCTATATCAAAATTAACTCACCTGATCTGTCATTTTCTCATAAGCCATTTGGTTCATGGAATTTATCAAAGCTCAAAGCTGTCTTTGTGCTAATTCTTGAATTATTTAAGTACTTGGAGCAATGAATTAAAGCAATGACACAACCGTAATTAAGTTGACGTGATGCAAATTTAATTCTGGGGGTTTATATTTGTACAAAGGGAATTGGTGTGTCTCTGCCTAGATAGACACATATGCACACACTCATTAAGACAGACAGCTAACGTGAAGTGTACTGAGAGTTGATTCTTTTTGAATATGCAATTTGCTTAGTCTGCCATGGCTATATCTTGAGATTGGTGCTTCTCTTGTTCAAGAGTGTTCTTCTGCCATGCAAACGTGTTTCATGTGTGAAGTGGATTACTCCAAAATCATCATTCATGGGCCTTTTTAGGTGTGCTTGGAGGAGTGATCTAACTTAGAGAAGGAGTTTTAAACTCGGATTAGACTAATTCTTCAACATGGGCAAGTTTGAGTACCCCTAACTGGTAACTAGGCACATTAGTATGTAACTGAGCCAGTTAAGTGTTGAGGTGATTGCTAGTGCCAAACTGTCAATTACTAAAACAGATATTGTTATTTTGAACAAGTTAAAAACATTATCCTTGTATAGTTGTATAGGGCTAAGGAGTTAAGATTCACATACCCCTACCTCGAATATGTGAGTGGGTGTTTCCAATAGAGTTTGAAAACAGGAGAAAAAAAAAGATAATTATACAAGTGAAAACTGAAAAGCATTGTTCTCTCTATGCTTTTCAATTTTCACTTGTATACTTTATTTATTTGTTTTCATGGGTCTATCTGTAATTGAAAAAATATTGTTAAATATTTTATATATGTTTAATAATCCAGTATTGTTGATTTGTTGATGTATAACTATAACATTTTAACAAATATTTATTTTGATAACTGGATAGCTTACATGATAACATTTTGATTTATAAAGTCTTTCAAATGATAAAATAAATTAATTTCATACAAATTAAGGACTTCATAGTTCATATGATAAAAGTGTCTTTATAGTACAAAAGAACAAATCTAAACTTATTTTAGTAATCAGATAGTTCGTATGAACCAGATTGGATACAAATCGGATCAAATATATTCATTTGATGATCATAAGCAGGAGTGAAGTTTATTTCAGTTTTTTACTAAATGTCACTCGTCAATATACTAATTAAACAAGATCAAATTCTTGGCCAAATGAAGCTTGATCAATGAGCTATTGGGTCAAACACAAAGTTAACCATTTCAAGCCCCACCACCATCTCAATCAAAGGGAAGAAAAACAATCTTCACCTCCACTCACTGCCACACACCACAATTACCAATTGTAAAGTCTAGTTTTTTTGGTTGCATTCTGACCTAACTTAGAAATGGGCACTGTTTGTTCTTGTACTTGTATCCACAGCCAATGCACTTGTTTTGGGCCCTCTTCACTACTAGTCCTCTCTACTTCTCTTCCCCTTGTGGCTTGTGCTGTCTATTTCTTCTCCATTCCTTCTATTTTTATTTTTATTTTGGAAAATATTCCTGAAATTCAGGGATTTTTCTGATACCCTAAAAGGCTAAAACTTTGAAAATAATAATAATATACAATTAGATAGAGAGGAGAAAAATACAGTATTTTTTTTCCTCCAATTTCATACAATAATCGGGTCAAATACAAAAGATGTGACATCCATGGATTTCATCCAGAGCGATCAGTTTGACACATTGCGGAGATTTTCTGTTTTGTTCCATCCACAGTTCCAATCGGGTTGGCAATTTACTGTTCATTATCACCAAGCAAAAATCAATGAAAAGACAGTTAATAATATAAAAATATGCTAGTATTTAATACCTGAAATTCCAATGCATATAATAGAATGGCAATGGACTAATAAATACGTATTAGAATGAATCTATTATTGGTATGATCATACATTAGATGTAGTTGTTTTATGATCATCTTCTCATGATACTGTCAAAACCAAACTAAAATTAGGTACGTTTAGTTGAAGTATCCACTTGGGACTGGTCTAGTTTGGGGACATTTTGATAGTCCCCAAAAGCCTATCAGAATCCTATTTTGTGACCACCAAATCCCCAAAGTGGCTATCCTTTTCAGTTTTCACCATTTTACCTACAAGCCTACCATTCTAAAAGTTAAAAGTCCCAACATTTTAAAACCTTTAACTAACTAAATTAAGTTAAACAAAAAAGTAATAAAAAAACATAATCTTGACCTAAAGTTACCATGACTTAAGAAATGAAAACAGTAGGGAAAAAAAAAGCACATGCAAATTAAATAAGAGGTGACCGTGAGTCCGTGACTGACATTACATATATGAATATAATTAAGGATTTTTCTAATGTGTGACCATGGACATACAATTAGTATTTTAATCTTAGTAAATTTGGATATTGTTTGTTAATTTTGATTTTTTTAAAAGGGTTCATTAATTTTAATTTAGGGAATAGTTTTGAAATAGTTTCCCAACTTAGCATTTTTATTGTGTGCCCATGGGCACATATTAGACGAACCGATTAATTAATAATGATTAAAAAAAACGTGAAATGATAGAAAAGAAATAGTAGTAGGAATTAGTAGCAAATTATGATACGTAACAACGTACCATGTGATGATGGGGATCAAAGTAATAGTGGTAGGACGATTGTTGTTGAATTGCAAAGAAAGAACTCCCGGACGACGTCGTTTGGGAAGAGGGTGAATTGTCCAGCTGGCACTCCAAGTTCACCCCGAACAGCCTCACTTGTCTCCTGCTGTTTGAACTCCCTCCTGTCTCCTCCTGCTCCTCCGCCCCTGCGCACACTTTAATTTATTAAATATTGTACCAATTTATCATTTATCAAATATTTACACAATAAAAAAAATGAATCCACGTTATAATTATTCGTTAATCCCATTTCTTTCCCAAGTAGTCGGAAGAACAGATTACGCATAAAAATTATAGAAAAAATAGACCATTATTTTTCAAATATTTTTTTTATTACAAACCGACCTTATCTAATTGATTGGAAAAGAAAACAGTAAGAAAATCAAAGCGATAAGGATGCGGAAAACCGGTATAAATATAAATATTTTTATTTTTTTGCGTAGATATTATTTTTACCTGCAGGTGCATGTACAGAGTCATATTGGTAAGGAGGCATAAAGCCGTGGGAACTGAAGCCGAAATTCCCAGCCGGCTGATGAGGAGCCGATCCAGGGCGGCGCCAGCCGATGAACATCCGCTGACGATCGGCGCGGTGGCGCTCGAAGACAACGACGTCGCCAGTCTCGAGCCGCTTCTCCTTGACGTAGCGGCTCCAGCCTTTAGTCAAGACGTAGCTTTGACTGCTGTTCCAGTAGGAATAGCGGAAGCGCCACTCCTTGCCGTCCTCGTCCTCGAAGCCGAGGAGCGTGCCAGCCGACGCCGACGCGCCGACGCCGCCCAGGGGGAAGTACTTCTCGGCTTGGAGCTTGGGGATGACGAGCCGGTTCAGCTTCCCGACGTCGCTCGGCGTCAGTGGCTTCTCGAACATCGGCTCCTTGTCGTATGGGTGGACCGGCGCCACGTGGAGCGGGTCGTCCAGCTCGCCGGTTCGGGAGAAGGGGTTGCGAACCGGGTTCGGGGCGAACCAGGGAGGGTATTCTTGGAGGCTCATTGTGTTTGTGGATTTCTGAGATTAATTGGAAGAGAATTGAAATTGATTTGGGAGTTGGAAGGGTTGGATTGAGATGGAAGGAATGGAGAGGAATGAATATATGGAGGAAGAGGAGAGGGGAGAAGTGAAAATTGCAGGGGAATGCAAGTACAAAGAAGGGAGGGCTACAGCTAGTCAGCTACTTTAAGGTTTTTGCGTGAGGGAGAAATTTAGTAATCATTACTTTTCAGCAGAATTTTTACTGATTTTTCTCTTCTGCTCTTTGTTTTTTCACTTTTTTTTGTTCGTATTTCCCTTTTGCTCTTTGGGATTTCTGGCAACAAATGTATGTATTAAGTTAGTATAAACCAAATCCTATAAACAATGGCCGTGGTTAATTAATGAATTTGTAGAGTAGTTGTAGGGTTGTAAATGAACATAATATGTTTTTTTGTGAGTAACTTGTGTTTGTTTGGTTTGATTGTGTTGTTTGTATTAGATTTGAAAATTAGTCAAGTTTGAGTATAATTTTACAGATTAAAAGATAAATGTATTAAATTTGAGCACTAAATAATTCGGTTCTTGTGTTCGCAAGTTCGATTAAATGATTATAAGTTTGTTTGATATTATACATTAATCAACAACTAGATTATACATTCATAAGTATATAAACAAGGGTAGTCCGACAGCGCTGACCCCTAAAGTCCTTGTCAAATAAAAACTAAATAAAGTCCTTGTCAAGTAAAAACTAAATACCCATAAGCGAGTCGAATAAAACATGAAAGCTAATAGGAAAAGTAAAAGCAAGATCAACTAAGGAGGCAAATATAGTGACATGAGCCCCACCATGACGGCTAGCTAAGAAGAGGAAGACTTATCCATGCGCTCCGACGTACCCATCACTCAAGCCCAGACCCGTGCCATAGCTCGAGCCACGGCGTCCATCATCACGCGTGCCTTCGCAAGCCACGACGCATCCACCGGCGCGCCCCTCTTCACATGCCTCTCCATCATCAGCGTCTCGCCATCCTTCGATGTCGAGGACCTCACCTTCGGTATTGACCCACCTCTGGTCGATACCATGCCAACCACCCTCGGTACTGAGCCCCAACCTAGGTACCAACCGCCATGTCCGCGCCGGGCCAACCCGGCGTCGCGACATGAGGTTCGCGCCTTGGCCTTGTCGTGCCACGCCTAGCGTGTCGCAATAGCCCTTGCACGCGCATTGGCGCGCCGACGCCCTTGTCGCGCTGCGCCAGCCTTGTCACGGCCTTGTCGCGACACTCGCAATATGGCCACCGTGACCATCTATCTTTTATGCCATTTTTAATACTATTTCCTTTTCGAACCTTACTATTTATGTCATTTCTTTTATTGTCGTGTATTTTTGGGCTTGAGCTCGTGTTTGGGCCGCTTCCATGCACCTCCCTCCACGCCCCATGCCACCTAGGGTTTCTAGCTAGGGTTTTTGCATAGGAGCTCCTCTATATAAAGGAGCCTCCTCTTATGTATTTCTTTACGCTTGAATTAAGATATCGAATTGCTGCCGGATTGTTCCCACTCTTATCCTTTTAGGCATCACAAACCAATTCTCTTCTCATGCCATATTCTCCTCGTCTAGGTCACACTAGACACCTTCTTAAATTCTTTCACTTCTCTTCTCAATCAAATCTAGGCGTCCAACGCCTCCAAACTATTGGTTCGATCGGTGAAAAGACCCAATACGAGTCCACGACAAGATCTGCTCGTGAGTCCTTCGACGGGCTTCACATCACATAGGACAATTTCCTAAAGACATGGGTGATGCTGGATGATTTAACCCTTACGGAGCAAACCTTAGCATTGTGGTACTAAGCTAAAAGGGGGATGGCTTGGGAAAATCGGGCTACAAATCAAATTCACCATTAATTGAGAGTTTGACTTGATTCCTTGTTAGAAAATCTCTATTCCAAGCCATCACAAAGCCCTCGCAATTCAGCGCAAGGGACAAAACATTGACCAATTTTGTGGGTAAACCCATAGATCCATTGGCTATCCAAATTACAGAGAACACCAGTAGTTGAAGCTAGAGCCTCGCTATTAATAGAGCCATCAATATTGATTTTGACGAAACCCTCTTTCGGCTTCCTCCAATAGACCAACTTCTTCACCTTAGCGCTCCTGCTACAACCTCTCGAACAAGCATCCCACACCTTGTAATTATTAACAAAAAGGCATGGAACACAAATTTATGAACCATACGAAGAAATATTATGAACTTTACCTTAAAAACTCATGAACCAAAAGAACAACCAATTTGAACAAAAAGAAATCACAATACCAAGAATTAGCCTATATGGGATTTGAACCCACATCTATGTGCACATATACATTGCTCTACCATTTGAGCTAATAGGCTACAAAACTAGGGCTGTGCAAATTAAGGTCCGGACAGGAACTTTGGACCGGACCGGACCGACCGGACCGAGATTTAACTGGTCCGGTCCTCGGTCCATGAATGTTAGAAATTCCGGTCCCGGTCCGGGACCGGACCGACTTTTTTAAAATATATATAAAATAATATTTCTTATGTTATAAAATTTATTTTTTATTACTTAAGTTTCACTTTTATGTATATACTTCGTAACATTATATTTTTCATAAATATACGTAATTTTTTTTACTAAAAATATAATTTTTTCTTTGAAAAATATTATTTTTTTTAAAATATCCAGGTCCAAAACTGGACCGGCCCGGACCAGACCGGGACCGAGACCGGACCGAACCGAGAAATTTAGGTCCGGTCCTAGGTCCAAAGATTTGGAGGATTTCGGTCCCGGTCCGGTTTTGGACCTATGCCCAGCCCTATACAAAACATACTACTTTTTAGTGTCAAATGCACATTTTCCACCGATACAACAAGATCTAGACTAAATTATATTAGGATTTCTCCCAAGAAAACCATAGTAGACAACTTCAACAGTGGCAACATATAATCAATTATGTGTTCTATACCAAAAACATGTCAAAGAATCAATATCACTTTCAAATTAGCCTTCTTAGATAAAATTATTCAGAAGAGAAAGATTTAGAGCCTAAAACACTAAACCCTAGAAAAGTAAAATTCAAGTATACCTTCCCTTCACCATTTTGTGATTTAAAGCCAATTAGATTGAGAGCTTAGAGTAGAGGATGGCAATATTGGGCGAAATCTGGCGTAATCGTGTAACACCCTGATAATTTATAAGGGATTAAGGTGCTCCCCTATGTCAACAAGAGCTCTTCCTTTTCTAGGTTTGAGTGAGGATAAAGAACTCAAAAGTTAAGCGAGCGTGTAGGAGCGAGAGTAGTACCAGGATGGGTGACTCCTGGGAAGTCCTCGGGTTGGCATGGGATAGCGCTTCTAAAGGCTTGGGCCTTACAAATGGTTTCAGAGTGAGGTTTTGGGCTACGAGTGGCTTGACTCGGTGGGCGGTCACTCGACCCGGAGGGCGGTCCTTGGGCCTTGACGAGGACGTCAAGTGTGGGTGGTCACTCGACCCGGAGGGCGGTCCGTGGGCCTTGACGAGGACGTCAAGTGCTTAAGTGGGGGAGATTGTAACATCCTGATAATTTATAAGGGATTAAGGTGTTTCCCATGTCAACAAGATCTCTTCCTTTTCTGGGTTCGAGTGAGGACAAAGAACTCAAAAGTTAAGCGTGCAGGGGCGAGAGTAGTACCAAGATGGGTGACCTCTTAGGAAGTCATCGGGTTGGCATGTGATAACGCTTCTAAAGGCTTGGGCCTTACAAATCAAGCGAGTACGAGAGGTGTTGATTTGGGATTTTTAAGGGAGAAAGTGGCTTAGGTCGTAAGAAGCGGAGTGTCGTTTGGAGATCGTGGGTTTTTGGTGTTTTGAGAAAAATTTAGATTAAAGGGTATTTTTATCTCTTGAAATAAAAAATTAATTTATTTACCCGCGTTTCCATCGTTAATGAACTGTTTATTTTTCCTTATTTACTATCAAACCCATTATATTTAATCTCGATCGTTCATTTATTTAATCCAACGCCTCCTATCTGCTCACATTTTCACTGTATTAATTTAATATACTCAAGCGTAACTCTTTAGATTGATATTTTCACAATAAAGCTTAGAAGATATATAAATTTTAAAATAATAACGATGTAATATTCGGGTTTCCGAATATCCGTTAACTAGTCTCGTTCCAATGTTTTGCTACCTTATCGAGCAGTAACTATTTATTGCCTTATTTTTGAAAATGGGCCGAAAAGCCCAATTTTGGAATTCAACTTATCAGTCACCCGGGAGCCACCCCTGACCGTTTCCGTCGTGTGCGATTCCGTTCCTGTTCGTCGACGGTAAGGAGTCGCCTCCTTCTTCCTCGCTCCTTCTTATGTTTCGTCTTCTTGTTCCCTTTATGATCTGACGGCGTCGTCGCGGACGATCGGTGCGCAGGAACGAGGTAGGACTGCAAGTTCCAGCTCCGGCTGCTTTCTCCACTTAAGCTATTGTCACCTCGTCGCCTACCATCTAAATCTGTAAGCAAGTCTAAGCCCTCTCTTTTCTGTTTGGTTCTCATTCCAAATTTTAGGGTTTTTTGGGTGAAATTTTGATTTAGGGTGAAGATTTGAGGTGTTTGATTTATTTTTAGGGTTTTCTGGGGAAATTAACCCAAGAGGAGGCGAAATTAGCCCGTTATCTTCTTCGGTGTGTTCATCTGATGTGCTTTAAATTTTGTCCATGGATTTTTTCATTTGCATGGTGAAAATTGTTCGTGTAAGGTATGAGAGCCATAGAGATAGATCGTCATTTTTTGTTAGCTTAAATCATCATTTTTCTCTCCTGTTTTTTCACATTTGATACAAAATGAGAGCCATAGAGATAGATCTGAGTCGTCTTAATCAAAAGAAAACATCATTTAACATGAGAAATGGTCAATGAGTTATGAGTGAAGTTATAAGGGCTACCCTCTGATCAAATTGACAAATGGTCAATGAATACAATTTGTAAATGTCCGTTGGTAACGAGATAGATTGTCAATTTGTCATGTCATTATGCACACCTAACGTTTATTTCCTTGATCTAGAACTTGGGTCCCCTTATGTATATTAAACATTAGTCTCAATTATTAGGATAATGGTTGTGAGCTTATTTCTCTGCCTAAATCTGTCATCAAAGTCTGCATAAGGCAGAAGAGAGCCTATTAAGATGCAGTAACCCTTGGAAAAGAGGCTAATGTGAAACTTGAAATATGCTAGTCTCCAGGAATAACCTAAATTGTGATCTATGTTGTTAATTGGTGAATGATTTGTGGTATTAGACAAATCGCTTTATTTTTTGTGGCCTTTTTTGTTATTTTTAGTTGGTATTTTGAAATATCTCTGCCTCGAATCCTGATTGATGGTATTAGTTAGAGATTAGTGTTACTACTACTTTCTGACATTACTTTTCTTCTTTTTCTCACTTTGCTTGCATAGGTTACTCTTGTAGTAATTTCTTTTAGCTGTTATAATTGTCTTTAAAATAAACTTTGGTATACCGTATACATTTATCCTTGTAATGGGGTTCCTCTATATGTCCATTGGTATACATTTATCCTTGTAATAATTATGCTATTTTGGCAGTAAGTTTTATGCACTATTCATTGTTATTGCTAGGATTAAAACTTTTCTTTGGTATGTAATTCTAGTTTAAAATGTAATACTCTTGAGTAATGTATGTAATTTGGTAGTGTGATACTCTTGAGGAGCGAGAAGACTCAGATTGGAAGATTTTTAGAGAGAGGGGAAAGAGATGGCACAGAGCTCTGATTCACCGGCTGACTTCTTCAGGCGACATTGGGCAGGTTGGAGTGGCTACTGGTGCGACCGATTCGCTTTCATTGAACACTATTCCAGGTTCACCCACCGCCCAAAACCATTGCCCCCTTGGTCCGCTTCCGATGTCGAGGAATTCATGTCGTCTGATCCTGTTTATGGTCTTACTGTAAGCGCCGCTGCCTCTCTTTCTTCGTCTGTATTTCAGTTTCAATCCCATTTGATCGATTGTTGCTCAACGTTTGTTGCTCCTTTGTCATCCAGCTGAGTTTTTTATTTTACTTTCTGTTCGATTTATTCCCTTTTATGTATTTTGTTTGATTTTAGGTTATGGATTTTTTGACTTCATATACGATAGGTGATTTCGTCTCTACATTTTCAATTTTATCTCGATTTGAATCTGATTTTATCTGATTTGAATCTGATTTTTACTATGCGTTTTTGATCTATTGTTGTTTTCGGCTTCCCTTTTATGTATTTTCCCTTTCTTAATTCTTAGTAAGACTCTGGTTCTTAATGCTTTTTAAGTGCTAGTTTAGAAGCTGGTATATGTTCCTTTTGGTTTGAGTATGTAATTGAGGTGTGGTCATTCGTTCCTTTAATGAAATGGGCCAAATGGCTAACCTTGTTATTTGCATTCAACAGCTGAGAACTACTAGAGAAGCTGCCAAGTTTGCTCTCACCGGTAGTGCTATTGGAGCAGTACATACTGCAGCTTTCTCTTGGAAGTACTCAAGGAGTCCACACGGTAAGTCTGACTGTAGGCATTATATGATCTTATGTTGTGCATTGGCCAATTTGAAGTTCAAAGTTTTCACCAATGCCACATTTAACTTATTGGCTTATGCCAACAATATTTCTAATTTTTGCTAAGTTATTACTAGGCTGTGTTATGTGCACAGTGATAATGTTACTTCTACAGTTGAGAAAGCATTCTCTTGTCTGCAGCACCTAAATTCACTTGTGCAGTTGTGTTGCAATATATATATATATATTTTTAATCCACGCTCACCACATGAGCACTACTTCTGCACTCTTTCCAGAGGTAATTATGGTTCAAATCTGTTTCCTCGCTCTCAATTTACTTTCAAGACTCCCATCCAGTGAGAGAGTAAGCATTACTTCAGCAGTCTTTCCATATAGTTACTTAATATTGCCTGGTGCTGGTGTGCAGTGAAACTTACGATGTGGAGTTGGATTTTTAACTGAAATCTAGAGAGACAGAATAAGGACATGGATTTTGTTTTACATCTGATACATGGAACATAAATTATTTTTTGGAGCTGATTCAAGCCCTTTGTAAATTGCTTTTCTCCTTTTAGACCCTCTATTGAGAAAACCTACTTGCTTGAATGCATGAAATAAGCATAGATCCAATAGTCTCCTGGTACTTTATCATGTTTTTCATGCTATAAGTTGAAACGACAACGTGATTGCATACTTGCCTTGATTATTTACATACACAAAGGGTTATGCAAGTAACCTGCTCCATTTGTAGGTGCCGTGCTCGCATTGGGGGCTGGTGCTGTTTTTGGCTGGACATTTGGACATGAAGTGGCAAATCACTGGTTTCAACTATACAGTCTGGATACCCTAACTGCACAAACCAAGTTCATGGAGTGGTGGGAAAAGAAAGCTGGAGACAGCCTCTAGAAAAGTTGTGGCTGCCAAGATCAAAACTTGAGTTGTCTTTCCTAAATAAGTCAAGATGCAGACTGATGAGATGTTTGTTTTGACTCAACTCTATCACCTCGTGCAGTTTGCCGGGTGTTGGTCAGGTTTTTTTTTCTTGTTCCTTATTAGACCTCAGCTGTGAGGTCATTTGTTGAATATTTAGATAACTTGGTGCGGTTTCTTGAAATTAAGTTGTTAATGTCATAATTTAAAGACAAATGCTTTGCTTGTGATGTTATATTAGATACTTAATCTAGTTTTCCAAGTACTAATAAGGCCTATTAAAGAGAAAGAAAGCTCCCAAGTGATTAGGTGATTGATATGGTATTTGGAGGATATTTTTATAGTGTATACACTTTGCTCAAAATAGTGCAATGTCTTCTTAATCCACCTCTCAAATACATGAGATTTGATGACAAGCAAGCTTAATATGTAGCAGTTTCAAAGCAAGCTTAATATGTACTGATCGATCTAGACATAACACATTATATAAATAGATCAACTTTTTATATACACTTTGCTTAAAATAGTGCAATGTCTTCTTATACCACAAAAAAATATCGTCTATAAACACATCCACCGTACCCTCATACAGTTTGAACTTATATATTACCTTCACTACTCACTAGCATCTAAATTGAATTCTACAACCATTAATATATATCATTAACTTCTTTGTTTCACAAAATTAATTTTTTTTGAGAGTAATTTCACAACATTAATTAGATCAAATAGAAAAAGTTAGAAATTGTTTATATGAACAAATTGCGGGTTTTTTTTTTTAAATCTCACGTGCACCATTGCAAAATTCTATCGGAGAGTGCTGGGGAAATTCCTCAGATTTGAGAGATGTGCTTTGAGCCACTAGTTTCGCATTCTTGTATATTAAATGACAATGATACTATGATGAGTTTGGTGGCAAAATGGCATCCGCATATACGTATGCTGAATTGAATTTTGATTGATTTCTCCTGAGTATTGGATATTTTGGATTTTGGATCTCATAAACTTTAATTCATATCAATTCTTTCTTGCTATGGCTCTACAGTCGTCTCTTTTTGAAAATGAATAAAGAATCATGCGTATTATTTTTTTTTGGTGGAAAATCATGCCTATTATTGAGTTATAGTCGAAATACTACTAGATTATTAGGTTGTATGAATTTCATGTTAATTATATTCAATCATGTTGGACCAATTTTCAAAAATCTATATTTGATACTCCATAGTATAATTTTTATAATATTCAATACTCCATCCATTAAGAAAATGATTTCTTTTAGGACCAAATTAAGTTTCACCAATTAGGTAAAATATGTAAATTGAGAAGGAGGAAACAATATAAATAAAGAAATCTTTAATTTAATTTTAAAAGGATAACACTTCTCCTTACTACTAATTCACTTTTAAACTTTTATTTATGGAAACCACAATCATTGTTAGTGTGCTCATGAACACACATTAGAAAAACCCTTAAAGTCTCATAGGTTTTATGTGCTGAGTTTATTGCACATGCGTACTTGTAGAGTCGACATGTTCTCGGTCTACCTATCGACCGACCTACAAAATATAGATTAATTGCATAAGTTAAATTGTTTATTATTTCATTATTATCATCATCACAATCATTTTATCGTCATTATTATAAATTTCTTTTAATATACATATTTATGCTGTACATTAAATTACTATATCCGAGATTTATTTATAGGAGTTTGATTCCAATTATCAGTTCAATGAATAAGGGATTGTTGTGCAAAGATGGGCCTATGGGCTAAAGGCAATGTATCCCGATCTCAATAAGATTTACTGCAGATACGCATATGCATTCGCATATATTATAACATGCAATTTACTTGGTCAGCAGATGTACACAAACCGTCAGCCTAGCTAGAAAGAAAAAAACCTTAATTAATTAAATAACCAACTTTCAAGCTGTATATCTGGGTACATAATACATGGGAAATCTGGAGTTGTCTAATGGTCGACATTCGATTCTGTGCTAAATCGATGCCAGAATTTAGTTGCATTAATCAATCCGAAGCTAGCTAGCTAGCTTTCGGAATCAACGTACATTATTTTTTGCAGCATGCACGTAGGTACAAGTTGGGAGTTTTACGTCTCACTGTCTCAGTGCATGAATGGGTACGAATCGATTGGTCATCCTGATTTTAATATAGATTTCTTTATCATATGATATATATCACAATATATACGTACACATGCAATACTAAAAATGAGACCGTTATAGTCAAACCAATTCCTTGAATTTGGGGCGAAGAATATTTGAATCTCCGTGTAAGTGTATGAAGCCATTCGCAAGTTGGATATGAGCTTTTGACAGTCTTGATTTGGGTTTAGTTTAGGATCGAATTTGGGTGATGTTCGAATACGTTAAGTACTAGTTGTACCCGTCGTACTATGTACGATTACGATAGGATATTAATAAATAAAAATATAATATAATTTTTTTTCCAAATATTTTATTACTTTCCATGTATATAAATTTAGAAATTTTCAAATATTTCAATATATCTATTAAATATTTTATTAATTCTAAACATTATAAATATTTACCATTAATTTTTTTATAAAAGAAAATCAATATATATCTATAAATTAATCCGTCAAAAGATATATGCTAAATTGCTAATAGATTTATATTTATTTTAAAACATTTTAAATATTTTATCTTTAATTTTAAATACTTGTATAAGGAAGCTTTGAAAATATATTGTTATACTAAATCTATATTTGTTTGATGTTAGAGATAAATTTAAATCGTGAAAAAAGTATTTAATAGAAAGAAATTATAATAATAGAAATAAAAATTATTTTTTTTTAAATATGAGGCAGGGTCATAATCGTTATGGTGGCTCGAAAAGGTATAGCTGTAATATATAGTTATAGATTTGTATAGTGGGCCTAATTTGGACTACAAGCCTTGTAATTGTACTATGTATTGGTAAGTGAATGAAATGACAACCCTAAGCGGAATTCTATATTTTAGCATGGTATCACGAGCCTAACCCTAACCCTAGACCCCTCCCTTGTGAATCCTCTGTCTGTTTTCGGCCGCACATCTTGCCGTTGTGCCTCCTCTAGCGCCGACTCTCTCCCCCTTCCCGATCCTACTGGTTGTTCTTTGAGAACCTCCACTGCCCACGTACCTTTCTTCCGCTCCCCTCGGTTCATTCAACCCTAATTAAATCGCCTCTTCATCATGTCTGACGACAGAACGTCGAAAACACTGGCGGTGGACCCGATAACTCCGGCCAATCAAGACCCGAAAACTCCAGTCGTGCCAGCCAATCAAATCATGCCGGAAGTGACGACGCACACCTCTGATGCGTCCGCCTCGGGATCGTCCACCACCAAACCTCCGTTTCATTTGATTGTATTTGGACATTTAGTCAAGTATACAGGACTTCAAGGTTTTGACTTTAATTTGATTTAAATCACACTTCCTTTGTCCCTGAAAGATTATTCAGTATTTCTTTTCGAATGTCCCGAAAACTTTGTATATTTTTCATCTTTTCTTATAATATTATCCTCAGGCCTCATCCAATCTCACTTTTTACTAATATTATCCAATAAAAAATCTACCTTTTAACACTTTTTAGTCATTTTAGTTTTCTTTCTTCTCATCAATCACTCTCTTTTCCTTATTAGTTACTTTTTAATTTCTCTCATCTTCTTAATAGATGTGAAATTGGTCCAAAATTTTATGGGACAGAGGAAATATTAACTTTGGGGTTTCAAGTTCTTATTTTGCGTTTTGTGCAATCTTATATATATATATATATGCTGCTAGATAGATGTCATACATCAAGATTTATTTTGTTGACAAAAAATGTATCAATTTTAAAAATCTGTTAAAAGTTATGTTGTAACGGGAGATCCAACGAGAACAATAAACAGAATATACACAAAAATTTACATGGTTTACTAATGATGCGTTAGCTACGTCCACGAGCAGAGAAACATAATGTTATTATGGAGCAGATTACAAAGTACAAATTATTAAGTATTTCGAGAGCTTATATATCTAGAGACTCGGACTGTAGGCCCATACAAATCACAAGAGGTCCAATAACATATAATATTGTATACTGTTTTAGTAGTGAGCGCTGCCCTTCAGACTCCCTATCGGGGCCGGAGCCCCAACCCCCTGGTATTGTCAAGTACTCCGTCCCCAAACTCCTAATGTGTTCCAATCAATGACAGATTTAAAGCATATTCACATGTTATTTAATACTGAAGAGTATTGGACAACCCAATTCCGATCATCAGCGGTTCCTGACCTAGTAACGTTATCAAAAAATTTATGCACTTCTTTCAATTCATCTTGAGTCTGTCACGGCATATATATGTTCATGCATTATCTTAATTAGTTGATAGGTTCATATTATGTCTAATATATAAAATTGGAAATACAAGGCCAACAAATTAAATAAGATCTTGCATCAAGCTATCGAGTTCAAATTAATGCTAAACAATATCAATATATGATGCTTGATTCCCTTCAAGCATTTGAACATGTGTACACATATATGTAGAAGCATAAATTCAACCAAATTAAATTCGGGAATGGGAGGATTAATTAAGCCTACCAACTTTGACCGATATACAACACCAACATGAATTGATGGATGCATCAAAATACACCCCACTTAAAAGCGACTTAATTAACTATAAGTCCAAACCCATTAAAAAAACATATATACTATATATTAAGGTCCGATGGACCGATAATCTAGGGGTCGTGTGTGTAATGAGTCTAGCATACAAATCCAATAAAGTTTCAACCCAAAATCATATGACAATACGGAAGTAACTCATTAACTTATATACTAGACAATTTATTTTCAAAATTTTAATGTGGATATCTCACAACAGTATATTGTCATACGGATACCAAAAGAAAACTACTTTCCTTCAATTTCACAATAATGGGAAAAAAGCAAAAGGAGAATAATTGTAAGCACACGAGTCTGAACTGATATTTGTTACTCATGGAACAAGCTTGTAAGCTCCAAAGTTTGAATTCAATCATTCTAGCTAAAAGAATGCACTTGTCACAAACTCACAATTATGTATGCATGATTTAATGAGCTAGTCGTGTATTCATGTCAAACATATTCCAACCCTAACTTTAAGAAAAAAGGTATATCTAGCTAGTGAGAAAGAAAGAGGGGGAGGAAAAGAATAAAAAGAAGACCACAAATAACACTTTTTTTGTACGTTTACCTCGTGAATGCAAGCATACCTCCCAACTTATCAACACATCTTTTTGAGCATGCATTCCTTTCATTTTCCGCCAATAATTTCACTACTTGATTATATCTCAACTCTCAAGCTTTAGTGATGAAATGGGGACGTTGCAATTATTGGAAAGTTAAGAGCACACGAGGAGATGACCGGAATATTGTATATTGCGTGTCACGTTGAAGGATGACTTGCATACACAAATGTAGAAAATCAAATGAATTATTTTTTTGGTATATATTAAAGATAAGAAGTGACTATAAGTAATTATTTCAAATTAATTTGGTGCAGTGTTTTCACAAAATTTTTTTTACAATTGACATCAAGTAGATTTGACACATGTCCATAATTTTAATTTTTTTTTTACCATAATTCATGTTTCTCTATCTCCACTATCCCACTATCCATCCATCCTATTATACTTTTTTTTTCTATTTATAAGTTTTATATTTGAACTTTTAGTTAAATATATAATCAATACTATAAAATGTCATTGATATGTACGTACCATGGAATTTTTTAAATTGATGAAATTATTATTTAATTAAAATATCAATAATTCCAAAAGTAAAATTATACAAAAAAATATTGTGATTATCATTTCATCTTACTTTAAAATAATATGTGTACTTATGTATAAACCCATAATTAAAAAAAAATAGAATTATGTATAATTTTATTATCTATATAATGAAATGAAAGCGCCTTTCACAAAATTAAGGCTTGGATTGGATACCGAAGATTGGGTGTTTGGACTATACATACTATATAGGCCTTTTGTCAAGTGAGAGACCTAAGTAAGAAGGGTAAAATACAAATGGGCCGAGAAAAGGACGAGTATCTGGGCCCAAATCTTGACAAAACTAGGCTTTAACAAATTGATATGTGAAGCTTTGAGTGATTTGTACAACTAATTAGAATAATGCATACTTACCTTATAAAGCATGTCATCCAAACTAGCCCATTAACAACTACTCTAAACGGAAATTACTCGACTTGTATGTTGGGCCCAATGTGAATGAGCGTTCGAACAAATGTGTGGACCCTTATGTTATATTGGCTCACCTGACTTTAACAACTACTGTTCGACTAGTGGTAACATACTCCTTCTCAACATCCTTAGAATTATAGGCTAACGACAGTGTTAATCTTATAAGTAGATGGCACAGTAAATTCACTTCCAATTTTTGATATTGCTTGATGAAGGTGATGGAAATTTGACCCTGGTCATCAAAAAATTAAGAATAGTTTCTTTCCCTTTCGAAATGATATTATAGAGCTTGGATGTGCGTTATCTTAGTTATATATTGGACTTGTAATAAATTCGGGTTAAGATTTGACTGTTGTAAAGTTGGACAAACACAACTAGAATGCAGATATGACAACAACTTATGAGTTAAAACTGAGATTTTGGGTTCTTGAATTTTTAGTTTTTAAGGCAGCACTTAGAAAGTTAGATGCAGATATGACAACTTTATTGAAGAGATTTTGGGTTCTTAGAAAGTTAGAATACTTATATTGCCATGTTATGCTTCTATGTAGTGTTTTTGGACTACGAGTACAAGTTTGATTTTGTTAGTTGAAATAGCTGGATCGCATTTCATCAGGATTCAGGAGAGATTGACAAAAATGAGGCTAAGAACCTCAGAAATTGTGACAGACTCTTACTGTGGCCTATCTTGAGCATCTGATAGTGAGATATGTGGGATTTGCAGTAACATAAAGAGCTCTTATGTGATCATCAGTCATCACAAACAAATCCTGACTCTGTATTTTCAGGGCATTGAAGAAGAGGTGGCACCGACTTCTTTGGTTTTATGTTTCTTTCTTCTGATTTCTAGGAAAACACAGAAACCCAAGATCCGAAATTGGACCTTTTAATTGGCACACCAATTACAGTAGTGACTCAGTACAGTAAAATGTGCATATGTACAAGTCTTTTATACTGCTGATGATAACAAACAATTTTCCGTTGAATAATATGTAATCTCATAGAGTCACATTCTCGTTAGTTTTGAGCCTTTTCAACTTTATACATTTGCTAGCATCTCCTTTGTAATCAATTTAATTAACTGAGTATAATAGAGTAAATATATAACATTTTTTGTGCAAGTAAAATATGTAAAATGCATTAATTGTTGAGTATAATAGAGTAAATAATATTTTTATTATTATAAAAAGGTATGCATGTTACATGTGTACGACATTACACAACAACCCGGGAAAACATATTGTATACTAATATACTATACATTATGATCCAAAAACGTTGCATAACTTAGTGCTATAATGTTGCCCAACCTGCATATATGAGGCAAAAAAACCTAAATATATAATATTTTCTAATCAACATATAGGAATTCAAGTAAACATTCATTGCAATGTGTTAACAATTTAACATTAACCGTAAAATAATCAAGTAAGGGTCAATATATAACGATGAACGATAGTTACGATATAGACATATATAACATGACAATTTAGTGGGTATTTTTTGAAAACAAGATTTTTGGTGGGCTGTTTTTGAGCTTTTGCTCCACAAGTTTGCATTGGAGAATACTTGCACTTATTTTTGTGGGTATGATGAGCTATTTGCGTAACCATTTCAGCCAAGAAAATTCATGGTACGTGGGCTTAAAGTGTAAGCCGTTAGTGGGGTTGTTTCATATGCCAGTTTTAAATTCACTGATCACTTATTAAATACGTAGTAGTATAGTAGAAAGTGTTGAATCAAAATGCTGCAAACAGTGAAAACAAAAGATAAAGAAAGAAATGTGGGATGTTGATTTTATATAAAAAGACGGATCGCTGCGTCGTAGATGAGCCACTGCCTTAGAAGCAATTACGTCCTGACTCAGGTGCAATCAGATAGTGGCGGTTGCCTCCCAAGGTTAGCACAGCTCCATCTCAAACCGATGCACACCAGTAAGAGAGGGTCGGGATCTCCCAAAACGCAGAACAACAAAGCTAGAGCAATTTTTGAGTAGAGAGGAAGAACTAAAAATTGTAATGTATTTTGAGATGAAAACTACGTCTCCTTTTATGCTGAACTTCTCAAATCAGTTTGTTAGAAACTTCCCACTTATCAGATAAAATTTTTCAACCTCAACGTTTTTAGTCAAAGATTTGGCTAGAAAATCGAATTTAGCACAAACAAATCTTCCAGTTAAAACAGATTGTTTTGAAAAGAGGTTGCGGAAGAAACAATCGGAAAATGTTAATTGTTAATCCACATACTTCGTTGGCCCAAAAATAAAACTGATATCTAAAATTAGGACCCACCGCGTTACAAGCTGGCCAGAGGCGGCAGGGCGCGAGGAGTGTCCATGCCCTAGCTTAATTCAACAATAAGCAGTAAAAGCCCTCAGGATATATTGAGGTCATGGGATCCAACTCTTTTATGTTGCACAACAATAAAATATATTAAAATAAATATTATTATTTTTAATTTTAACCTCTGCACTCAAATGATATAGCCGACGTCTTGAACAAAGATCTCCAATAATTTAATCCTTCAGGGTAAAGATTCAAAATGATAGAATTCGACCAAAAAAACAGATTCAAAATGATAGAAAATACCACATCTGAATTGATGCAAGCTTGGTTTGTAAAGATAAAAAATAATAATAATTCGGTCACTTGCTCTAAAGCACGTGGTTAGTTGTGTCATGGATATGGAAACATTTTTTTGGGTGCGATGGTTTAAATGAGGTGGTACAAAGTCAAAAAAAAAAATGCTATGACATAATACTTTGGATTTCTTGTAAGAAATTTATGTGGTGTCCTCAGATTCTCAATTTATACTATGGTTATATTCGAGCTTTGTGAATCTATAGTTCTTGTCCATTTTTTGTCCATTTATTCTTTATATATAAAGAATAGATTCAAAATTTTAACAAAACCATCCATGTAATTATAAGTGCAATTTACATAACAACCATTCAGCTATTTTTTTTGTCCTTGAAAACAAAGGTGGTTTATTAATTAGGAAAAAAAAATGTAATATTATCAAATAATGGGTGAGCCATCGGAAAAAATTGTAAAAAAAAATGGCATTTCAATAGATATGTGAGATGCACCAATTCTGAAAATACACCAACAAATAAAGGACTCATTTTTACGGAATATCTACCCCGGCCCTTATAAATGTATGATCCACCTATAGCCACAGCCTGACTAGACTTTGAAATTTTTAAGTTAATGTTTTTTTGTCCAAAATTTTAAGAGTTCAATTTGCCGGCGTCTGACTCAACTACCCAACAAATAAAAAGAGAGAAAGAAGCAGCTCGATCAGGTAGGTAGAGGACGACATAAATATCCATCGGCAAGTCTTCAAGGCTTCAAAGCTTTTCTCTTTCCTTGCAATTATATTTTTACCACATAAAAATGAATGGCTTTGCTGCCTCAGTTTCCACCGGCAAGAGGTAATGCACAAACTTCCCTAAGGCCTAAAATAATTCACACTTATAACTCGTTTGGTGTTTGTTGAGGAAAAGAAATAGTTAAACGCATGAATCTAGTCTATTATTAATTTATGGTTTATTGATCAAAATGGTAACCATTACCCCTCCTCCTTCATTTTTTTATGTAAAACTTGAGATAATGCTCCCCACCCTCTTAACATGAGGTAATCATATCACCTATTCTCCTCTAACCATTACCCCCCTTCCCTCATTTTTCTTGCCAAAAAAAGAGAATTACTATCATTTTATATATAAATTTGTTTCCTTTCCTCCTTGTTATACCAAACGGGGACTTAATTCGTGCATTCATTACAATATTATAATATTCACTATTACATTCTTACTATACGTTCTTATATGTGCATGTAATACTAGATAATATCTCCCGTTATACATTTTACGCTACAATAAACTTTTATGTATTTCGATCAAGGTTGGAAGGCAAAGTAGCAATCATCACTGGAGGAGCAAGCGGCATTGGCGCATGTACGGCGAGGCTCTTTCTCCAACACGGCGCCAAGGTCATAGTGGCCGACGTTCAAGACTCCCTCGGCCTCTCGGTTTGCAAAAGTATCTCCTCCCAAGACATCTCGTACGTCCACTGCGATGTCACTTGTGAATCAGACCTCAAAAAAGTCGTCGACCTTGCAATATCAAAGTACGGAAAACTTGACATCATGTACAACAACGCTGGAATTTTGGGAGAGTGCAAGGAACCGAAAATCCTAGGAACCGAGTACGATGACTTTAAGCGTGTGTTGGAAGTAAACCTCTTGGGAGGTTTCTTGGGCGCAAAGGAAGCCACTAGGGTTATGATCCTAGCTCGAACTGGGGTCATTCTATTCACGTCGAGCATTTCAGCACTGGTCTCGGGGGTCTGTACTCACGCTTATAGCGTGTCAAAAGTGGCAATTTTAGGGCTAATGAGGAATTTGTGTGTGGAACTAGGGGAATATGGAATCAGGGTTAATTCTGTGTCGCCTGGTGCTGTGGGAACTCCGATGCTGACAAGTGCTTTGGGGATTGGAAAGAGTGATGTGGAGTCGGCCTATGAAGCGAGCACCGTGCTCAAAGGGGTGGCGGCTAAAGAGGAGGATGTGGCGGAGGCCGCCTTGTACTTGGCTAGTGATAAGGCAAAGTGTATAAGTGGTCAGAATATTGTGGTGGATGGAGGATATAGCACCACGAACCTGGCCTTTAACAAGGAGTTGATGACCTTGTTTACATCTTAAATTACTTATACAAGATTTCTAGTCGATCTAGTACGTTAAAGAAGTTAACATACCACGTACAACTTGCTATGTTACGTATTTTATGGTCGTGCTATTTTGATGTTAAGCCAAAAACATTGTTAGCTAGATTAGTTGGTAAGGAGATATGTACTCCGAGACAGGGTTCAAATGTCTCCTCCCGTAGTATTTTACTTTATAATAATAGTCAAAGATCTAAATATATTGTCAAAGGGATAGTAATTATCTTATAGTTATTATTTCCTTGTTTATAGAGATTGTAATCTTATGTAATCAAGTGTCTTGGAGAGTAAGCTTTGTACTCCTATTTATGTAACCCTTCACAATTTAATACAATCAATCAAGTCTTACGTTAAACTCATATGGTATCAGAGCCTAGGTTTTTTTTCCTCACAGCAGCCCTTCCTCTTTGTTCTTCGTTCTTCTTGTTTGCCCTCATTCCATGGGTGATTCAAGCACAGTTCTCCTCAATAATGGCAAAACCGGCCAACTCAATTCCCATCAATCTCCATCAAACTTGACCGTCACAATTACTTTTCTTGGACGAGTATTATCTTCTCCACATTGGAAGCCTTTGAGGTTGACTCCTATGTCACCGTCAAGCCATCTGACCCTCCCAAAACTGGCTCCGATAAAGCGGTTGTCTCCGCTTACAATGAATGGAAGAAAACCGATAGGTTTGTCCTTGTATGGCTTTTATCTACTCTCTCGGATCACTTGGTTGTCTATGTAGCTTGTGCATCAACTTCTTACGATGCATGGAACATGCTCGCGTCCACTTTTCAGTCCCAGACACGGGCTCGTCTGATGCAGTTAAAGAATCAACTCCAAGCCTTGCAAAAAGGCTCCCTCTCCATGATGGAATACATCGAGAAAAAGCACTTGATTGTTGACTCACTTGCTGAATGCGAGTATATTGTCCAACCCGATGACATTGTCTCTTGTATTCTACAAGGGCTCGATGTTAGTTATGGTCCCTTCAAAACGTCAATCAATGTTCGCGTTGAACCTGTGTCTCCGGACTAACTCACCGGCCTTCTTCTTCATGAGGAAGAGAAACTTGATGCTGATTCCAAGGCCACCAATTCACTGGTTTCGCCTCCTAGTCCTCCGGCGTCCTCCAACACACCAAGTGCCAATTCTGTTTCATCCGACAATGATCGCTCATCCTCATCCAGAGGCCGTGGGCGTGGCTCTTATTCTGACCGTGGCCGAGGTCGAGTCTATGGCCGTGGCCGTGGTCGGGATTCCTCAACAGCCGAGTCTTCGTACAACAACAACAACTCATCAAGTGCTCCTCAAAACTATGGCAATCGTCCTATTTGCCAAATATGTGACCGTATTGGTCACCCTGCCAAGAACTGCTGGAATCGATTCGACAACACCTTCAATCCACCAACTGGTCCAAGTCCAAAACAAGCAAACCATGTCAATCTGTCTTCACTAGAGGCGCCGTGGTATGTTGACTCAGCAGCCTCTCATCATGTCACAGACAACATGAGAAATCTCTCCCTGCATTCACCCTATGACGGTACTGATCATCTTGCTCTTGGTGACGGTAAACCGATCCCAATTAGTCATACTGGTTCTACTTCTCTTGGCTCATCTAAATTAAAATTAAACAATGTCCTAGTTGTGTCGGATATTTCTAAGAATTTATTAAGTGCTTCCGCTCTTACAAAAGACAATAATGTTCTAATCGAGCTTCATCCTCATTGTTGTTTTGTGAAGGATCTACAAGGACGGGTCATCCTGAAGGGCAGCGCTTGAAGATTGGCATCGCCGCTTAGCTCACCCTAATCCTGTCGTTCTCAAAAATTTAGTCTCCCGTTTTAATTTACCTATTTCCAATAAACATTTGTCTCAAGTATGTCAACCCTGTCAGTTGGGAAAGAGTCATCGTTTACCAGTTTTTTCAATTCATAAACGTAGTGCGTCTTGTTTTGATATCATTCATGCCGATGTATGGGGTCCTGCCTCTACTTCTTCTATCTATGGTAATAAATATTTCTTGCAACTTGTGGATGATTGTTCTCGATTCTGCTGGATTTATTTCCTATCTCAAAAATCACAAGTTCTTCCAATTTTTATGGCCTTTCACAAAATGGTTCAAACACAATTTAATCTTTCCCTAAAACAACTACAATCAGATGGCGGTGGCGAGTTCACAGCCCTAACGCCCTACCTCCAACAACATGGTATCCTACACCGTGTCTCATGTCCCTATACACCCTCTCAAAACGGTGTTGTCGAAAGACGACACCGAATTGTTCAAGAAAAAGGCCTCGCTCTTCTTGCTCAAGCTTCATTACCTTTTCAATATTGGGAAAACGCCTTCCACACTGCAGTGTACATTTCCAATCGTACCATTACTCCACTTTTAAATCACCAATCTCCTTATCAAATTCTCTATCACAAAATCCCTGACTACTCTCGTCTTCGAGTTTTCGGGTGCCTTTGTTATCCATATCTTCGTCCTTATCAATCCACAAAACATTCATGTCGCTCTCTTCCATGTCTATTTATTGGCTATACGCCAAAATACAAAGGTTATTAATGTCTTGACCTCAAAACCGGACGCACTTATATTTCTCCACATGTGGTATTCGATGAATCCTCTTTCCCATACAAATCCGAGCCTACGGTCCCCAAATCATCACCAACTACTCTCGGCCCTCCTACTGTTGAATACACTCATTTAACCTTAGCCTCCAAATTTAACCATAATTCACCTTCCCCACAAATCCGATTTCCCATACAAATCCGAGCCTACGGTCCCCAAATCATCACCAACTACTCTCGGCCCTCCTACTGTTGAATACACTCCTTTAACCTTAGCCTCCAAATTTAACCCTAATTCACCTTCCCCACCTAATATCACGTCCCCAGGCCCACATGAATTTTTTTCCACGTCAACCTCCTCCCATGTAAATCCTAACTCTAATATGTTGCCAATCTCACATAACTTAACCGAGCCTCCCTCTCCCACTTTTCCCACAAACACAAACCCTAATCCTAATAACTCCACCTCCAGTACTTTGTCGAACTCCACCTCCCCCCCTTTAACCCCGGAAAACGACCCTAGTTCTTCGTCCCAACCGGATGGCTCGCCCACTGTGGTTCCAACGCAACTTGGGCATCTACGCCCCTCGGAAGTCTCGATCCATGGCATGACAACTCGAACTCGCACCGGTAACTTGAAGCCTCGAGCCCTTCACACATCAAAGCATCTTGCTCCTCCTGCACACTCGGATGAAAAAGAACCAGCCACTTTCGCCATTGCCGTCAAAAACCCTCGATGGCAAGAGGCCATGTTGCAAGAATTAAAAGCTCTTAATCACAATCAGACTTGGACGTTGGTGCCTAGACCACCTCATTCAAATGTGGTTGGCAATAAATGGGTCTACCGTATCAAGAAAAAGGCCGATGGTTCCGTTGAACGCTTTAAAGCGCGTCTCGTTGCTAAAGGGTTCCATCAAGAAGAAGGGGTTGATTTTTTTGAGACTTTCAGTCCTGTTGTCAAGCCATCTACCATTCGTCTCATTCTATCTATTGCCATCATGAAAGGCTGGTCAATTCGACAACTCGACATTAACAACGCCTTCCTTAATGGCGATCTTCAAGAAAATGTCTATATGGAGAAACCGAAGGGCTTCGTTCACCAGGCCTATCCAAATCATGTTTGCAAGCTTCGTAAGGCACTTTACGGCTTGAAACAAGCTCCACGAGCGTGGTTCAATAAACTTAAGTGTTATCTTCTTCGGCAAGGTTTCATGGCATGTCAATCCGATACTTCATTGTTTGTGCCCCGCACTTCGTGGTCCCTCACTTACGTGTTGGTATATGTTGACGACATAATTGTCACGGGATCTGATTCATCTTTTCTCTCGGTGTTTATCCAGCAGCTACACCACTCCTTCTCTCTAAAAGACTTGGGTCGACTCGCTTTTTTTCTCGGCATCGAGGTAACTTACCCTATCCCTACAACCATTCATCTTTCTCAATATAAATACCTCCGTGATCTTTTGGAAGCCTGTGATATGTTGTGTGCCAAGTCCCTATCTTCTCCCGCTGATTCGGGTGCATTTAAACGACCCGTGAGTATTGATTCTCCTTATGATGATCCCACGGCTTATCATCGAGTTGTTGGCACATTGCAATATGCTACCATAACTAGACCCGAGCTGAGTTATGCCATCAACAGGGCATGTCAATTCATGCACCGTCCGATGCAATCACATTGGCGGGACGTCAAACGCATTCTTCGTTACATTAAAGGCACTCTTGATCATGGTTTACTCCTCTCTGCCTCATTTCGGAGTGATTTGATCGTGTACTCTGACTCGGGTTGGGCTTCGGATCCCTCAGACCTTCGATCGCAGCACGGGTTTGCGGTCTATTATGGCTCTAATCTCGTTAGTTGGTCCAGTCGCAGGCAATCCGTTGTCACTCGGTCAAGCACGGAAGCTGAGTACCGAGCCTTGTCGTTTGCTACTGTTGAATTAGTTTGGCTCCGCCAACTGTTAGCTGAGATTGCTCAACCTGTCACTAGCGTACCAACCATCTTATGTGACAATCTTTCAGCCACCTTTCTTGCCAATAATCCCGCTATCACAAACAAGTCCAAGCATATCCAGCTCGATTTTCATTATGTGCGTGAACAAGTTGAATCCAAGGCTCTTGTTGTACGTCATATTTCAGCCCAAGATCAAGTCGCGGATATCTTTACAAAGGCTTTAAGTGGTCGCTCTTTCGACATCAATCGGTCCAAGCTGCTAGTCGTGTCTCGACCATCATCTTGCGGGGGGTAATAGTCAAAGATCTCAATATATTGTCAAAGGGATAGTAATTATCTTATAGTTATTATTTCCTTGTTTATAGAGATTGTAATCTTATGTAATCTTGTGTCTTGGAGAGTAATCTTTGTACTCCTATTTATGTAACCCTTCACAACTCAATACAATCAATCAAGTCTTACATTAAACTCATATATAAGCCTTTTATGGGAAAAAGTTAAAGTAGTATCATGTCATTAGCGTAATTTCTAAGTTATATAGTTTGTATCGTGCGCAATTCAAAAAAAAGTTATAGTTATTGTGTTTGAATGGGTATTGTAATGTAGAGTCACGCTCAGGTGGAAATTATTGCTACAGTAAAAAATGCGAGCAGATCGTAGCCATTGGATTAAACAGATCGACGACCTAGATTAAATAAAACGAGTTTGATAAAAAAATAAGGAAGAGGGTCTCATTCATTTACAATGGCACGGAGTGTAATTTGTTTAAAATTTGAATCACAAGACAAAAATACCCTCACACATATTCTTTTTTTATTACACGCATTGCTGTTTTTGGGGGAAAAGGAGACTCATCTTCACCTCTAGATCCACTTCAAAATCTACACCACAAACTCGAAATCTCACCCTCAAGCTCACTCCTTTCTAATTCTGATTTGGCTATGGGCCTATGGCATCGATTTGCGACATTGGTTTTAAGATGAGTTTTTTTAGACCTAATTTGATGCGGATATAATTTATGTGGTAGATCTATGGATTCCTTTGATTTCGATTTTTGAGGGTTCTAAGATTTGTTTTTGAGTATTAGAAATGTTTATTGAGCTTTAATGGGTGTTTATGGTTGATTTGATTGGTGTTTGTATTTGATTGTGTTTATTGTCTAGGTTCGAAATTTCTCGATCTGGTTCGCGGTCTCTGATTTTATGGTTCAGAATATTTAATGTATAGGTTCAAAATATGAAGTATGTAGGTTCATAGTCAAACTGAACTTGCCTTGTTGTGATAGGGGTAGAGACATTCATTCCCACCATGGAATTTCATGAGTGGTTCTCACATGATTTGTTACTTGTTTGCGTCAATTTTGGTTTTTAATGGGGGGGGGGGAGCCCTAAAACCATGAAACATGACCCTTATTTTCTTCAATGTTGATTTGGAGGGGCAAGGCATTTGCACATCTTTCTTCCTTTTTTTTTTTTTGAAAAACATTGGCACTTTATAATTGACAACCACTTGTAGAAATCTATATAGTTAATACTTCCAAACAGTCTTGGAGAATATTAAATTGATTATATGTTGCCACTGTTGAAGTTGTCTAATATAGTCTTCTTGGGAGAAATCCCAATGTAATTTAGTCTATATCTTGTTGTATCAGTGGAAAATGTGCATTTGACACTTGAGAAATAGTATATTTGGTAGCCTATTAGCTCAAATGGTAGAGCAATGTGCATATGCACATAGATGTGGGTTCAAATCCCACATAGGCTAATTCTTGATATGGTCGTGTCTTTTTGTTCGTATTGGTTGTTGTTTGGTTCATGACTTCTTAAGATAAGGTTCATAATATTTCTTCTTATGGTTCATAAATTTTGTTCAATGTTTTTTTGTTTATAACAATTGTTCTTTTGGTTCATGTTTGAATAACCTTAGGTTCATCAAAGTACATCTTATGGTTCATGTCTTTATTTCATGCTAGTTATTATTTTCTTTCATGATTGTTGGTTCATGGTACTTGTTTTTTCGGTTCATGTTTTTGTAAGCTAGGTTCATAATAATTCTTATGGTTCATGACTCTTAATTCTTAGTAGTTTATCATATATTTGACGTCATTTGGTAGCCTATTAGCTCAAATTGTAGAAAAATGTGCATGTGCACATAGATGTGGATTCAAATCCCAAATAGGCGAACTCTTCGTACGGTTTATGTCTTTTGGTTGATGGTAGTTCTTTTTTGGTACATGTTTTTATATACTTAGGTTCATGATAGTTTATCTTACAACTCATGTCTTTTAAGTCATATCCTAGTTGTTATTTTGATTCACGTCTTTTGGTTCATGATATTTGTTCATTTAGTTCATGTTTTATAAGCACAAGTTCATATATAATACATAATCTCACAATCCATGACATTAAGTTCATAAAAGTTGGTCTATTGGTTCATGTTATTATATGTTTAAGTTCATAACAATTGTCAATAAGGTTCATTTCATATAATTCATAATACTTGTTAATTTGTGTCAGGTATTCATAGATGATATTCTGCTGGTTCATGTCTTTATACAGTTAAGTTCATCATAATTGTCAATAAAGCTCATGAAATCTAATTCATAACACTTATTGTTTTTGTCACATAATCTAGTACATACATCGTATTTTGTGGGTAGATGTCTTTATACGATTAGGTTCATAACAATTATCAATAAAGTTCACGGAATTTAATTCACAATACTTCGTATATGTGTTATGTATTTTTGTCAACAAATGGTATGAGTTTAAAATTTGGTATGTTAGGTTCAGTATTTATGAACAATTGGTAAAAAAAATGATCTATACTCTAAGTTGAACATTTGGGCATTTTGTCGAACACATGGTAGGCGGTTAGATGTGCATTGGTCATTAACCTTTGTTTTCAATAAAAAACTTGAAATTGTAAAGCAAAAACAGTCACAATCTTCATAGGTTTGATTCTAATCAACAAAATTAGTCCAAAACACACAAAAACATGTAATCGAAGTACCAATCTCCAATATTTGAAAAAAACCCCAAATGTGAACTTGAAGCCATAAAAAAGAGATCTATAGCAAAGTCAATGAAGAGAGAACATAAATTTGGGTGGAAATCAACAAAAAAAGGTGAACCAAATTAGAAGAAGCAAAGATGCAACAAGAATTGAAAAGATTCGATCGAATAGGTGAACCCTAAGTTGAATAGGAAGAAGAAGAACCCGTACAGGAGGCACAACTTGTGTTTTAATTTAATGGGTGAAAGACGAAAATACCCCTCCGTGTATATAAAATCACTTAACGCGTGTACACATCTGGGCCATTAAAATATATTGATCGAACTGCTCAAACATGCTCGCATAAAGCACTGTAAGGAGTTTATGCACCTGATCGTGATTCTTGTAATGTAATGCATATGTTTTTCTTAAGCTTTAATGTAAATGCATATGTGCATGTCCTTGTTATTATTCATTATATTGTTTTAAATTTGTTCATCCATATTTTTAGAATAATTTCCCTGAAATATATTTTAGGACTTTCCTTATATATAAAAATAATTTATAAAGGTGTCAATATAAGACAACTTTATTCCGGTGGCGCTCTTTTCAACTAGTTTCCCAACGACACTTGATCTGATCTACATAGAGAGGGGCGGTGAGTGGCCATTTTGATTTCTAGCAATGGTATAAAGCCTTAATTTTGTGTTATAAACCCTTAATTTTGCAAATTGCTAGACACCAGGATTTAAGAGGCGTACTTTGAAGCTATGACTTTCAATGGCATATTTCAATGGAAGATGCGTACTCTGAGTTCATCTTTGATTTCACGGGGCTCATACATAACAAAAAAAATCTTTGTATTAAATGCAAATGTTTTAAGGGGCTCAACAATAGAAGAGGCCTACTCTGAATTTATCTTTCAATGGCATCATCACTAGTACTGCTTATACTTCTTCCCTCTTGACAACCTTATTTGTCGTAGCTGTCTTAGCCGCCGTCGATGGACTACTCATCCTCCCAAGCTAGCATTGAAGTTACTCCACGCGAACCAATCCGATAACAACTTTTAGACGCCATCGAACAAAACTAAGCGAACAAGCCGAAGAGAAGCGCCAAACACCACTAATGACATGAAGAAGAGGAGAACCGCGAACACAAAACTTGCAATTTAACACTTTTACCCGTAATTTTAACGTTTGTTGTATAAAGGTAATGATTGGGCATGAGGCAATTTTTTTTAAATGTGAGGACTCACTATCACACGAAATATAAAAATTTGATGGGTACCATATAAATTTTCCTTAACGTGAGGGTTACTAGGCAAAATTTTCCGTTTTTAATGCACCTTATTATATAAGGAAAAGCTGGACCAGGTATGTATAAAAAAGGTCACAGGAACCTTGGCTTATAATTAATACAAGCAGCAATTTGCACATTGATTTTCTACTTTTCCAAAGAGAAGTCCTATTTTCACATTCCAATTCCCTGGTGCAATTCATTTACAGTGTAAACAAAATCCTTATGAAATAAATTATTACTGTTCTACACTTGACCCAGACTATATGTGTTGGCCCATATATGAATGAGGTGTACGCAGGTCATTAATTCATTCGCAAATGTGGTTGGCCTCAGACTTTATCGTTTTTATTGTCAAAAATGGGGAAACAGAAAAATTTTATTGTAGATAGTACTGTAAAATAGAGGCATGACCCCAGGAGAAACAGAAGATTAATGACGAAGATATGTAGAAGAGCTTTCTTTTGACAATTACTTGTCAGATTCGGGATGACGAGCGTTACATCGTAAATGACCATTCATATAGGATCATATATTAGTTCAACACGTACCTCTTCCATGATATGGTTGCAGACTTGCCGTGTATACAAAGATGTTTGTGAAACGAAAGCCTAAAAGAACAAAAAATGCACAAAATTGATCTTTCAATATATTACAGCGGGTTAACATCTACAAATATATATTTTATATTTGAAAATGAATACATTTATTAAAAAAAATTTAAAAATTATATTATTACTTTTTACTATTCATACCATATAATAAGGGTAGAATTGGGTGAGAACGGACACTTATATGTGAAATAAAAATAAATTGAAGGCATTAAATGAAAAGGAAGCAAGGGTGTATATGTGCAACAACATGATGCTATTGTATGTAGTAAAATAATGTCCAAACTCCAAATAAATTCAATTCCAAGCAAACTGTCAAGTATGTGAAATGGTAGAAAATGCACACTATTTAACAATAGGCAAGTAAATGAATGAAATGAAAGCAATTTGTACAAGCATGCATTTGCGAAGATAATGATGATATAAATGATGATTATAGCTTGAACACGCGGGGATAATTAAGAAGTGCACTTAATAAGCTAACTACTCCCTCTGTTATAAAATGTTTGTCATTTTACTCCTAATTTTTGTTACATAATGTTTCTCATTTAACCGATTTCCCAACTAGAATTTCTTTTTCACACTTCATTCTTCAAATAATTAACTCTGGTAGTTTCTTGTGCTTATTAATTAGCTACTTCCATGTATCTCTCCTCATTTGGGCCAACTTTTACTCAACCCATTACATTGCTTCCAAAATGGACCATAATCTAGCCCATGAATCCAGTTATAATTTGAAATATGAATTATACTAACACGAAACTTGTATCGGTCGCCTGAACCGTGAACGCAATGTAGCTTTACATGACCGATGACTCTCTCTATGTCAACCCTTTGAAATTTGTATATTGTATAAGTACAAAGTCTATATGCTATTGAAATATTTGCACATGTGGTCGTTATACAGACATAAGCTTTAAGTCATACTCTTTCTAATTACTCCCTTCTTTTACTATCATTTCCAAGTATTCTCAATTTTCATCATTGATTCATCCAATCGACATCATTATCATTATGGAGTATTTTGACAAAAGAACCATGTGAATGTAAACATTTCAATAGTTTTTAAGTTTAGCCTTACATGAACTACTTCAGAGTTTAGGGACTCAGATAAAATAAGTTGTATAGTTTTAGGGACAAAAACTACAGAGTTTACAGATTTTTCTATTGCTTGTTTACATTAATTTTGGGCCAGTGGCCCAGTACTTCCATTTGTGGCCCAACTAAAACCAATTGGTAGCATATGTGCTAGGCATTCTTAACAACTTGTGAGATCATGCAAACTTCAACTTCAATCTATTTCTATGCAATGTCTCCCACTATTCTCTCATTCCCTACTTAGTAGGAGATATACCTCTGCTTTGATTCTTAAAGTCCTCAATTTGGTTGATCTTCAATTAGATAGAATAAAATCATATCAGAAGTGGTATTATGATTTACTAAAATAAGAAAATAAAAACTGATATTTAATAGTTTTGATGAATTATGACATGCAACCCTAAATATGGGCTTACCCACAATCCCATCCTGATGAATGGGGTCAATTCAGATCCACCAAAGTGACCATCCTCTTTGATCCACCAAGCAATAGTTTCCAATCCCTCAACAAGAAACAACTCTGCATAGTATCCGTGACCATTCAACTTTTTAACAAATGAAAATGAAGAAAACAGAGATTGAATCGAAACACTCAAGAACAGAAACTCTCAATCAAGGAGAACATCTTGATTCCAGAAGTTAGAAGCTTCAGGAAGAAGCACTCTAACAGAATCACAAGAGAGTCAATTTGCTCGTATGAGCTTACAGACTATTTATAACAACTTGACTTGTTGAACCGGTTTTCACTTAACTACTAACCGGTATCCAGTTGCAACATTAAGCTTTTATTATCTCTACTACAACACATATCTCTCTATATACCCCCCTCAAGCTTGACTAGGAGAAGACGAGTCCAAGCTTGCTAGACAAAAACATGTGTTGCTGAGTTTCTAGAGGCTTTGTGAGGATATCAGCAATTTGCAAGTGTGAAGGAACATAGACTGTATGAATAAATCCAAACTGCACCATCTCACGGATGAAATGCCAGTCAATGCGAAAATGCTTAGTTTTCTCATGGAAAACAGGATTATCAGCAAGTTGTTGTGCAGCTTTGTTGTCACAAAAGAGAGGAATAGAAAGAGGTACTTTAATGCTGAAATCTGCAAGCAACCCTTCCAGCCAGACTAGCTCACTAGCTGTCTTAGACATACTACGATATTCGCTCTCAGTGGAAGATTTAGAAACTGTGTTTTGTTTCTTAGTTTTCCAAGAAACCAGTGAAGTGCCTAAGAAAACACAGTATCCAGATAACGAACGAGCAGAATAGGCACAACTACCCCAATCAGCATCACTATATGCCTTCAAAACAAGATCAGACTTGCTTGAATAAAAGAGGGAAGCATTGATAGTACCTTTCAGATACCGAAGAAGGTACAAAGCTGCATCCATGTGTGGTGATCTCGGAGTAACCATGAACTGACTCAACTGCTGGACTGTGAAAGAAATGTCAGGTCTAGACAAAGTCAAATACAACAGACGACCAATCAACCTTCTGTATGACTCTGGATCAGGTAATGGATCACCAATATCAGGATGCAAATGTAAATTCTTCTGCATTGGAAAAGTTGTAGCTTTGCAATCCAATAAACCAGCATCAGTGAGCAAATCAAGTACATACTTTCTTTGATTAAGCTTAATTCCCTCTTGTGTTCTTGAGATTTCAAGCCCCCAAAAGTACCTTGCATAACCAAGATCCTTAATGGTAAAAGCTTGATGAAGAGCTGCTTTGGTAGTCTGAATAAAATCTGCATCATTACCAGTGAGCAACATGTCATCAACATAAACAAGTGCTATAGTAATAGACGACCCTGCCTTCTTGATGAACAAAGAATAATCATGCATTGACTGTGTAAAACCCAGAGTAAGAAGATGCTTGGTGAGTTCCACATTCCACTGTCGACTTGCTTGTTTGAGACCATACAATGATCTCTTAAGCCTGCATACTTCTCCTTGTTTAGCTTTAGTATATCCTTGAGGTGGTATCATATACACCTCTTCCTCTAGGAAACCATGCAAAAATGCATTGTTAATATCTAGCTGATGTAATGGCCAACCATGAATCGATGACAAGGCTAGTAACACTCTCACTGTGGTAAATTTAGCAACAGGAGAGAAGGTGTGTTTATAATCTTTGTGCTTAATTTGATTATAACCTTTTGCTACTAACCTTGCCTTCAACCTCTCAACTTGACCATTTGGTTGAAATTTTACTTTATACACCCATTTTGATCCAATTGCCTTCTTCCCTTCTGGCAAAGTAGTCAACTCCCAAGTATGATTACTTTCTAAAGCTTGTAACTCCTTATTCATAGCATCTATCCAACCTTGATCAGTGGAAGCCTGTGCATAAGTAGTCGACTCTTTGATAGAGAACACATTAAACAGTGACTGAACATAACTACTTGAGTATCCTTGAAAGTCTACCAAAGATACCACATGAAAGGCTTGCGAGAAAGAATCCACCCCAGCTGGATTATGATCAAAATCAACATTATGCACTGGCAAGTTCTTACAGACATAATCATTTAACCTGGCTGGCATTTTAATTTCTCTTGTAGACCTCCTAACAACTGGAATATCAATATTCATACTATCATATGCTACTATATCACCACCATAAATCACATCAGTATTCTGATTCGGACTATCAACAGAATCTGGAAAAATTTCACTCTGATCATCTCTGTGTGACATCAATCTACTGTCTGAATGCTGATGTTCTGTTCTAGCAGGCATATTATACACAACATCTGTATCATCAACAACAGGAGAAACCAAAGGCAAATGAATAACCTGCTTGGCCACCAGTTCTGACTTTTGCTCATGTAAAGGAAATGTATCTTCTCGAAAAACAACATGTCTGCTAATGATAATTTTCTTGGTATGAAGATCATAAAGTTTATATGCCTTTTGACCTTGTGGATAACCAAGAAAAACACACTTATTTGTTGTTGCCTCAAATTTGCCTCTCTGCCCTTTAGGAATAAGAGAAAAACACAAGCAACCAATAACCCTTAGCCTGTCATAATCTGGACATTTACCAAGCAAAACCTCATACGGAGTTTTCCAATTTAAAACTGAAGAAGGCATCAAATTGATCAAATGAGTAGCCCCTAGAATACAATCTCCCCAAAACCTCATTGGCAAATTAGCATGCAATCTGATTGCTCGAGCTGTCTCAACCAAATGCCTATGTTTACGTTCAACCCTACTATTCTGCTCAGGTACTCCAGGTGCTGACCTTTGATGCAAAATTCCTTTGCTAGCAAACAAACTTGCAACAGATTTCTGCACAAACTCTGTCCCATTATCAGATCTGACTACCTTAACCTGTGCACCAAACTGCCTTTCTACCATACTTATGAAATGATCTATCAACCTGTAAACTTGCTCTTTGCAATTCAACAAATACACCCAAGTACTCCGAGAATGATCATCTACTATGGTCAAAAAATATTTAGCTCCACAATATGTAGGAGTCCTATAAGGGCCCCATAAATCCATATGTAGCAACTCAAAATTATGAGATGCCATAGAAGTGCTTGTAGGAAAGGGCAACTTATGACTTTTAGCTAAAACACATGTATCACATTGAAAATCTGATGAATCATCCACATTACAATTCTGCATATGTCTCAACTTTGAAACTGAAACATGTCCTATTCGAGCATGTACAAGATCAACTGCACTCTTATTACAAACTTTATTTATTAAGCTGGATGACAACATGTCTCCATTTGCTATATTGAAACTAAAATTTGTCCTTGTTCCATGATTAGCAAAGACTCCATTCCTGAATTTGTAGAGACCTCCTTCTCTTTTTCCATAAGCCAAGATCCTTTTACTCGAAAGGTCCTGTAGTTCACATCCAGATTTTCCAAACACAAACAAACAAGCTTCATTTACCAACAAACTAGATACTGACATCAGATTGTGCTTGAAAGACGGCATATACAAAACATTTTTCAGTACTAAATCAGGATATAGCTTTACTGAACCATGCAATTCAACTGTCTGCAAAGAACCATCTGGCAAACCTATCTTAATAGCCTTCTCTAATCGTTCTAGCTGAACAAACTGACTTTTATCATAACAGACATGGTCCGTAGCCCCTGAGTCAATTATCCAGATATTCTGACCGGAAATAGCATTATCAAGAACAGAAAATGCATTAAGATTACCTGCAAAGTTCACAAAAGTGCCTGCATTGCTGCTGGATCCCTCAATAGCCATGCCTTTTCCTTTCATCATCTTCATGACTTCTTGTACTACTGCATTAACAAGAGTAGTATCTACCTTTAACCCTCCCTGTTCAGTTGTTTCCAAAGGATTATCAAGACTGCCATTCATATCTTCCACATTTGCCATTAACTTGCCTTGACCTTGCACCTTCGGTCCTTTCCACCAATCTGGATACCCTACTATCTTGAAGCATGTTTCCTTAACATGACCTGATTCTTTGCAAAAATCACACTTCCTATCGTACTTTGCCTTCTTGAAATCTTTGCCAAAATTAGTTCCACCAGTAGAACCTGCTCCTGCATTACTTCCCTTTCCATATCCATTGTTAAAACCAGATCTCTGCTGTCCCTGAAATCCATTCCTGTTAACAGCAAGAGCATCATGAAACTGAATTCCTCCACTGGTTATCTCCTTTTGCCTTTCAATCTGCATTACCATGTGAAAGGCTCTGTTCACCGTTGGCAAAGGTTCTTGAGACAAGATCGTGTTGCGCACTCCATCATAAGCTTCATTCAACCCCATAAGGAACTGCATAAGCTTCATAGTTGAATCCTTATCAACAATTCGCTTGTGTAAAGCACGTCCACAACTCGCAAAAGCACCACATGTACAGACTGGTATTCCATCTATAGTCTGCAATTCATCCCAAACTTTCTTGAGTTTGCTGTAATACACTGCAACTGACAAATTTTCTTGCTTAATGTTGTTAAGTTCTCGATGGAGTTGAAAAATGAGAGGTGCATTTGACTCTGCAAACCTCTCAACCAGATCAGACCACAATTCCTTCGTAGACTGAACATATATGAAATTCTGTGAGATGTCACTTGTCATTGAGTTCAAGATCCAACTCATGACCATGAAGTCACACCTCTTCCACAACTCATACTCATCAGAAGTAACATCAGGTTTCACGCATGCTCCATTAATGAAACCTAGCTTCATCTTTGCACCTAGAGCAAACTTGATCTGCCTACTCCAACTATTGAAATTCGTTCCATCAAAATGTGTAGAGACAAGTTGCATACCAAGACTATCGGAATTTGAAAGGAAAAGAGGATTGAAATGCACATTTTGAACATTTTCCCCAATCTGATGATTCACAGGCCTCCATCTTCGTGGTTCATCACCACCAGTCACAGATTCATTATCATCAACCATTTGCACTTCAGTATGTTGCTGGAACAATCACGATCTCAAACACCGATCACCGATCTTGAAATCACCGATCAACAACTTGCTACCAGAATCACCGATCTCGAACACCGATCGTCGATCTTGAAATCAGAAAATCTCTACCTCAAAATCAAAACACCGCGCGCTCTGATACCATTTTAACAAATGAAAATGAAGAAAACAGAGATTGAATCGAAACACTCAAGAACAGAAACTCTCAATCAAGGAGAACATCTTGATTCCAGAAGTTAGAAGCTTCAGGAAGAAGCACTCTAACAGAATCACAAGAGAGTCAATTTGCTCGTATGAGCTTACAGACTATTTATAACAACTTGACTTGTTGAACCGGTTTTCACTTAACTACTAACCGGTATCCAGTTGCAACATTAAGCTTTTATTATCTCTACTACAACACATATCTCTCTATACAACTTCTATCTCTTCATTCAAGCTCAGAAATTTTCACTCATCATATCCAATTCTACCTCGCTTTTGGCAAAGAAAAATTCATGGACATATGGATTAATCAGCTGGCTGTGGAGTACAACAAAGTGAGTGAAGAAAACCTACCTACCGCTCATCTTCTTTACTTTGATGCTTATGAGGGGATCATGGAGATCATTTCTAAACCAAGGGTATATGGTAAGTTCCCATCATATTTTGCTAATTTTTCAACAAAAGTATTGATTTAGAGTGTAACCTAGAACATAGGAACTCATAATGATCTTTGTTGTCTTCTGCTACGTTGTTATAAAGATCATAGTCTGGAGAAGTTTCTTAGTTTAAACCCATCTGAAAGTCTTCATAGTTTTATAGTATCGATTTTAATTTTACCATGAATGATTTTACATGTGGTTTGATCATGTGTGCCTAGTAGCATAAAATGAGGAAATAGTTGCATATTTGCCAAAAAAATTTGGTGTAAGTTATAATTTATGTTGCCTTCTATTCTGCTGCCATAAAGTTATCCCATATTAGGCTAACAAAGCATAGTATAAAGGGGTCTTACATTTTCATATTTTAACCTCCTCATTATTTTCATATTTTAACAAAGCATAGTATAAAGGGGTCTTACATTTTCATATTTTAACCTCCTCATTATTTTCATATTACTAATTTGGATTTTAGTATTTTACCCGTTACTAATTTTACATGTGCCTAATTAAAAGTATAGCTTGAAGGAATTTTACATTCTAAACCCGTCTGAAGTTTTCTCATCTAGAGGCTTATGGTTGGCCAATGTCTACTGGATTTTGTAGGATTTTTTCATTTACGGAGTGGATTCTCTGGAAAGGGTTGGCACCATGATACTTCCCTAAGAAGATTGAGGAAGAGTCTTCCATGTCCCAGCTTTTCAAGAAGATTGAGGAGGATGTCATCCAATTCTTCCAAGTGTATGAATTTGTAACACTCCTATTTTGCAATGATGGGTATTACTGTCAGTGACCTCAGACTTTACCGTCCAAAGTCACCCAAGGCTTTATAAAGTATTAAACTTAAATGAAATGCAGAAATTTAAATAATATTACATTTATAAAAGTTTGCTCAAGCATGAGACTTAGAAACTTGTCCTTACAACCTTAACCATAACAAAAAGTGAAATAGTTTAGCAACGGAAATAACGAAATATTGTTCGTACAAAAGTGTAAGACAATCCAAAAATAGTCGAGAAATGACATCTTTGAGAGATCCAACCTTCCTTCTTTTGTATCTTCGTCTTTCACGCCTTGGAGGGTGGTTTCCTAGTGCCTGACATTGGTCGCGAAGGGCAAAAAATGTCAGGCAAAAATGCGGAAATAGTGGAATTAGTCTAAGGTGACTAAGCAAGTGAGAACGGAAATTCCCAAGGGTAATATGGTAACTTAACAACAATAGAGAGATATTAACGAGATGTGTTTGAGATGTAGAATCTTTATGTGGAGCTTTAAGGACGGAAAGGAGTCGATCTCGAGATGAGATAACTCTTAAACCGAAAGAAATAACTACGAGATTGTAGATCTTCTTAGAATAGAATAATGTTGGGAACGTTATAATTACACACACCAGTTTTTGAAAACCTCCTGCGCCCTTGTCGGAACTCATTCAACCTCATCTTATTTGGTGCTCCAGATCGGGGAGGTGGCCCGAAGGCGCTCAAGTACCAAGCCCACCTTGAAAAGCTCGAATAAGCATTCAAATTGGAAAGACAGTTGTTCAAGAACCGAGGGCCAGGTCGGTCTTCCGAGTTGTACAATTCCGGCCCGATTTTACTTTCTTTTAATGTGCATTGGCACTTATCTTTATGCTGTGTCAAAACTTTGCATAACGTTAATGATTTATAAGGATATATGTGGAGGCCATGAAAGGGCCGAGCCCACTTAAAGGAACCGAGTTCTGACACCTAGCTATGGTGCATACATCCCTCCAACGAGTAGGAGCGGACATAGATCATGATCATTAAGTTGCGGGAAGAGATGGCATGTATCCATAACACTCGACATGTTATATAGAGGTGTTTGGCCTGAGCCCGCACCCCCTATTATTAAATCCATACGAATCTCGAAAAGAGATTTTAAACAAGTAAAGGCCACACAAACAAGCCTAGCAAATATTTCTACGAACAATAATAATCGTAATGACGATAACAAGGGGGTCGTTATTTCTAGCAATCGATATTCCTAAATTCGTTATTTTAGCAAACAAGTTGTTCCCAACATCGAGAATTTAACGGAATTGAATTTACGAAAGAGCTTCAAGGAGAATATCACTATTTCTTTTATATTAAAATAAAAATATAACCAAGTTAATATTATTTTTAAAATCAGAAATTTCATGCTTAAAAGTCATTTATCTCATTCCTATAATTTATTTGAATTTATTTAATGACTTACCGAAATTTATTTCATTTTATAACGACACATGCATGTTATTTTTATTCACTTTTATGTACAAGGAAAGTATCCTTAAAAACCGATTTTTAACCTCTTTAAACAGGGCCGTCCAATCGAATTAAGGGGCTCTGTGCAAATATAAAATCTTAAAGTTTTTATATTCTTATTGATCTAGTAATGTAATTAATACTAATTTAATACAGTAAGAATTTTAACCTTTTTGTGTGAGAATAACAAGTTTATATTAAAAAAATATAGTAATAAGAGTTTTTTTTCAAAAATAAAATAAAATCATGATTAAAATAGTTAAAAAACGGTGATAATGTATATATCTTTGATGTTCAATTAATAATAACGATAGCTACAATACTGAATTTATATGTTTGTTGTCGATCCAAGTTTCATTTTATCATCTTAAGTGATCAATGAGACATAAATTATTATTTAGTTAGATATAAGTATATAACTATGAAAAATATAGCAAGTTAAAATAGTGGATCACATAAATAAAAATTATATTACATAAAATATATTTATAAAATCAACATATTAATTTCCCAATAAAATAAATTAGATGGTTAATTAGTTGAAAACTATTTTTATGAAGTAGTTATTATAAATTAAATGATAAAATCAAATATAAAATATGCAAGATTTTGTTTTTTATGTATAAATAGTAATTATAGAGTAAAAAGTCCTACATAAAATATTAAACTATTTGGATAAAAGGAAATAAAAAAAGATACTACTACAGTCTATACGTTTGGGTTTTGCTAAAAAATCAATAAAACACGCAATATAGACTATTTTCTTTTTGAGAAGAAAACGCAATATTGGAGTATGAAATAGGCAGTAAGTAAAAGATTAATTAAATACGTAGAACAAAATTTTAACATTACACGAGCCCTGTGCGTTTCGAACCTCTCGTCTACTACGCAAACTTGATAGTCTCTCCACCACTCAGCCACTGGAGTACGTGTTTGAATATGTTATATCTATCATATTTATTTTATATATAAAGATTATAAATATTGGGGGCCCAAATAATTGGGGGCCCTGTTCTGTTGGGCTGTTTGCACAGCCCAATGGACGGGTCTGACTTTAAATATTATATGGTTATTAAAAAGATGGAATCAATAAAATTTATATTAATATTAAAAAGGATTTAAAACAAAATAATAAAAATAATAAGAGATAAACTGTCACATATATAGACTATCCGAGATTATCCGGATTATTGTTTGAGTTATCCGGTTGAGCGGATAACTAACTATCCAAGAGTCGGTGAGGTTGTTAGAGTTGTTGAGCGAGTGAGTTGTGGAGAGCTTGTAGCTCCAGGGGTTTATTAGCTCTGTACTCTTCCGAAGGAAGATCATCCAAGTAATGAATTGAATCTCTAACCTCTTTCTTCTGATTTCTCTTCTCATCCCAAAATCTAATTTCTTTCTCATCTCATACTCTCTCTTCTGGTTCGATTAAGTCAGGTGCGTGACAAATTTGGTATCAGAGCTTCGTAGATCCAACAATTATGGCTGAAGGAACAAGATTGAAGACGATGGAATCACAAATTCTTCAATTGCAACAGTTCGCTGAAGCTACGCAGCAGTTCATCATCGAGACGAGGCAGAAACAAGATAATCATCAAAAGGCAATTGAAGACCTAGGCGTGCAACAACAGAGATCGATTGATGGTTTGGGACAACGGACTGAAGAGCAGCTTAAGGAGTTAGCTGAAATGATGAGTTCCTTAAGAATGATTGTTCTTGGAAATCAGAATTCCGATCCAAGATCGAACTCGGAATTAAGGTCGACACCAGTTGTTATGGACAATTTGAGATAGACGGCTCCAAATCCAGCTACGCCGCAACCGTGTTTGGGAGGCAAAGGTCTTCTTGGTTCAGGAATGAAGTCCATTTCGGGAGAATCTGGAAGGCAAGCTGATGAAGGTAGGAATTCAGTTCCTCAAAACCAAGAAAACGTGGATAGAAGCTCTTCTTGGGGATCGGAGTTTAGGGGAAACAGGTTTCCAAAGATTGATTTTCCAAATTTCGATGGAAACAAACCAAGAAGTTGGATTCGAAAGTGCGAGAAATACTTTGCAATTTTCGCAATCCAGGAGGCACAACGAATAGAGATTGCGGCGATGTATGTCCAGGGAAGGGCGTATGTCTGGCTCCAAGGATTTTTGATGCAGCGTACAGGTGTGACTTGGGAAGAATTCAAAGAAGTTGTCTGTGTTCGATTTGGAGAACGTCAAGGACCGGATATAGTGGAGGAATTTAACAAACTTGAGCAGAAAGAAGATCTTGAGGAATATAACGAAAAGTTTGAGGACCTCAGAGCTTATATGCTTGGGTATAATTCACAGTTACCTGAATCTTACTTCGTATCCAGTTATGTCAGCGGATTAAGAAGTGAAATTAAGGCAATGGTGAAATTAAGTAGACCTTGTGACTTTGGTTGAGGCTTTTGAACAAGCAAAGTTGCACAACAAGGCAGTGCAAGCCATTGTTAAATTGAGCAAGCCTTCTTCGAAGAATTCTATAGCAAGTTCTGGTGCCACTAGGAATTTTAGTGGGTATCCCAGAATGAGTGCAACAAGCTCAACCACAATTCCACCAGTTTCTGTAGTTAAGCAATCAGGGAATCATGGGTTGAGTGGAACAGAAAATCGTGAAGCTCGGAGGGTGGCTGGATTGTGCTACAAATGTGGTGATAAATACTTCATAGGCCATAAATGTAAGACACAGACGTTGCACAGCTTACTTGCTGAGCAAATGGGGGAATTGGATCAAGATGAAATCAAGGAGACAGAATTGGAAGAAGAAGAACCAGTAATGGAAGCAAGTGAGTCTGTTCCTGAGGTATATGTGCATGCCATAACTGGGAGCAGCCATTTGACTACCATTAAGATCAAAGGTTCAGCGAATGGAAAGAGTTTGACTATTTTGGTGGACAGTGGGGCAACTCATAGCTTCATTGATCCAAGAGTGGTTAAAGGTACTTCTTCTAAACTACAAGTTGCTTCGGTCATGGAGATTTCTGTGGCCAATGGAAACAAAATGTACAACCAACATGTATGCAAGGGTTTCTCTTGGATAATGCAGGATCATGAATTCTCATTTGATCTCAGAGTTTTGAAACTAGGAGGTTGTGATCTTGTACTCGGGGGTGATTGGTTGAGAAAGTTCAGTCCTATATTGTTTGATTTCAAGACTCTCAGAATTTCGTTCCTTAAAGATGGGAAGCAGGTAGAATTGAAGGGAGTCACTGAGGAGGCTAGTTTGAAAAGCATTAGTGGATTAAGATTGCATAAGCTGATCAGGAAAGGGTGTCGATGCTGATTACACAAGTTGCACAATTATTCTCAATGGGAAGCACTTCTGTACAGTTTTCTGAGGAAGTCTCTTCACTGTTAAATAAGTTTGAGGATGTGTTTGCAGAACCGACTTTATTACCTCCAGAGAGGAGACATGAACATGCCATTCCTCTGAAACCTGGTGCAGCTCCAGTTTGCTCAAGACCATACAGGTATCCCTATTTCCAAAAAAATGAAATAGAGAGGCAAGTTCAGGATTGTAATACCCGAATTATAATTTCCGGTAATCTTAATCTTGTTATAAAAAAAAAATATATTCTCGCCCAACAATCTATTTTTTTTTCTTTTCCTTAATTAAAAGCTTAATCTATCCTAAAGCCTCGTCTAACCTACTCCTCGCACCAACCAAATCTTTTTAACCTAAAACTATTTAACCCTAGTGGAGCCCGACACTTTCTTTCAATTGCTATCGCCACCGTCGTCTTTATCAAGTTTAGGGAGAGCGATGTTCTTTCGTTCCCTCCGCTGGCATTTCTTCAACATGGTCGTTCCGTGCTAGCGTGCGTTACAAGCACTGACAAGCTGCGCTGCAGAGATCGTCGTTGCAAGGCGCTGCTGCATCCTCCGGCAAGGATGAGCCGCCTCTTTGTGTTCACGGTCTATCGCCGACGTTCCACTTCTTTACTTATCCATCAATGTTTCTTCGTGGGCCTTCGTCCCACGTGATTCGTCGTTCTCCGGTGAGTAGTCTTCAAATCCAATCTCTGTTTTTGGTTGAATCATTGTCCGTCGTCGTAGGCCAGTTGTTCTCAATGTTCGGGTTTGGAGTTGAGTTCGTGAAGGTTTGGGATGGGATAATTAGTTGAGTAGGCTTAATTTGAGATATACGTAGTAGGTGAGTTCAGTTTTTAGTAGATGGTTAGTAGTTAGTCAAATCAAGGGTATTTCGGTGGAATTACGTTATAATGGGTTAAGTTCAATGGCCTGATTAGCTTATGTAGTTGGCCAATTAATTATGTGAGATAGATTAGGTTTAAGTTCGAGGTTGGTTCGGATTTTGTAGTTGATGGATTCTGTGTATTTTTTATTTGGGTGTGCTTTAGTTAATCGGTTCTTGGGTTAACTAGTTAATTAGACTAGAGGTGTAATTTCATTTGCAAAGTGTCTCGTTCGTTTAATTCTCATGTGGTGTGAGAATTTGTAATTAATTGGGTAGGTTAATTAATTTAATATAGGTTACTTGGAAGCTATATATATATATATATAAGTGGTGATCAGTAGCCTATGATACGTATGTTCGGGGCTAGATTAGTTTCAGAAGTATCGGTTCCCGTTTAGTTCGGTTGCTAATTGCTATTTAGTAGGTCTTTTTACTAGTCAACTAATTGGTAATGGTCGTTAATGTTTCTTAGGGTTCTAGCGTTACTCGTGTTCGTTAAATCACATCAAGAGTCGTCTTTGAGGTAAGTCGTTTTTCGACTTGCTCGGTTCTTTTCTCCCTTGTTAGACTGCGTATCGATATTGTAGGACGGGTTTTGGGAACTAGTCCCGAATACCTTTTAAATTGTTTTGAACTCCTTGTGTGTTGTGTGCGTTAATGATTTTAAATGTGATTTATCGGAAAATATTTTGGAACGTTTTCTCTGTGTTGGTACCGTTTCCGACACGGCCCATCGTAGCTGGTGTTGAGGAAGTGTTGGCTACTTTGACCCGTGTGACTGGGAAAATCGTGCCCCTTCAATACGAAAATTATTATCTGTGTGTTTTTGGCAAGTGCTCCAGTGGAGGCTTAGCCAGGGGTTAGAAGGGAGATTGTGAAGTGGAGTGGGAGGGCCTGCCTCTGCACTCGGCGCGGTGATGAGCGCCTTGGAAGTCGGATCGTGGACAAAGGAAGAATTGCATTGCTGTGTGATTGTGATTGTAAATGCGTATGTGACTTGTGTGACTGTTATAACTAATTTAGGTATTGGCCTTTAGAGTTATGTATGTGATTGTGGATTTGAATGCTGACTTTAGATAACTGATTTCAAAACGTCTACAATTTCCGTATTCTTTCTAGCTTGGTAGATTAGACGCTGACCCTTCGGGGAACATTTTTCAGTTCCAGGAATGAATCAGGGAGCCGTGCAGGAACCGAGGCAAGATGGCGGGCCGGAGCGGTAAAGAGCGCGTGTCATAGTGGGATTGGTTTTTATTAGTTATTTATAGTAGTTAGGATGTTGATTTTAATATTTGTTAGACGAAGTTGGTATTGTGTTTTGTTTATTATAATTTTGTTCGAATAGTTCAGTCAGTAGGCGTGGTGACGTATTTGAATATTTATGATTTTCGGGGATTCATGCATGATTATGTTTTTCTAAGTTTTATTAAATAAAGGTTGGATGTTTTATTATGTTTTCTCGTCGTGCCCGAGTTGTAAGGTCCTACAGTGTAGTTGTCAACCTAATTAGTAGTACCTTGTAAGGTCTATTCCCTAGTAGCGCCTCGGAGAAATTCGGGGTATTACAAATTGGTATCAGAGCCAGGTTGACAACAGGGCACATGGAACTGACCAACAAAGAGTACCCGAGGTCCAACTTAAAACCAAAACCGGCCGATGTTTTCAAAATGTTTTAACTGGGGTAGGCATGTTACATATAGGGGTAGGTGACACGTCGCGACTCCGCCACCGTCAGCTCAAGGACCTCCAGTAGTTTATTACTTTTAACCTTTCAATTCTAAGTGTAAGTTTGACAAATGGTTTCGTTCGTAGTATTAATATTATATTAGGGAAGCGTGAGGAAGTAAAAAGAGTAGGATTGAAGTGTCGGGTTATGGTCTCCAAGAGTTTAATAGTATTGGTCATCGAGTATTTGAATCTAGTGCAAGAGGAAGGCAGAAATGGTCGACATAGAAGGTAATGGAGTAACTTGGAGCAAATCTAACCTAGGCATATAAGTTATTGGATTAGAAGTGGTTGAACTTCAATTAGGGACATCGGTTGAAGAAAGGATGTTGCTCGTTTTAGGAAGAGTCGAATATCCGACTTAAGAAGATTAGCAAGGAGTTCGAAATGGAGGATAGAAGAGAATGTATTTATTCACGATTGATCCTACTTACCTGAAGCAATCATACGAAAGTGAGTTATAGGATAAGGCCAAGGAGATGACGCGGTGAGAATCTAGGAAGGCAGCAGAGTAAAATGAGTTTGAGGCAATGTGTAGGTAAACTTTCACAAAGGAGGATGTGAGATCAAACAGAGAAGGAAGAAGTGATCAAGGGCTCGGTAGGGGCCCTGGGCCAATTTATCCACAAGCCCACTTTGTTAATGCGTTGGAAAAAGGGATTATGACATTAAGTCGGGTGACATCTAGCTATGAAACCATACCATTCGTGGAAGCTAAGACTAAGAACATGAGAAAGATAATGGAAGAATACATGTTTGGACAGAAAACTATAAAGGGAAGAGATTTAGGAACACCTTTTCTAGGTCCGTGCGAGACTAAAGCCTCACGCATAAATTAGGGCAGAGTAGTGACCACAATAACTCAATTATAGGGTAAAAGAGATATTGAGTGGAAGTCGCAATCTGCTCAAGGCCATTAAAAAATGAAAATGAAAATGAATGATGATGTGGGACCCGTTGAGCCAGTTCTAAAGAGAAGTGTACCCGGTTATGGATTCCGTGAGAGACAACAAATGGCGTATGGATAGAGATATTTGATGTGTCTAAATTCGCTCGAATAAAATTTAGACTAGTACTAAACTCATCTAGACGGAAGTACTAAGCAGTAAAGATGTTTTAAACAAGACCTTGACCACGAGATTCAGAAGTTAATTAGTTGGGCTAAGACCATGACCTTGAAACGCGTAGTGGGTTGTTTAGGGTGCTTGGATTTACAAGTAAGTATAATAAAGAGCGAAGGCATGACTTGGATCTAGTTCGATTTGGACATATGTGTAGACTATATTTTTGTCGTGGGTTCACCAAATTTTAGCGAGTAGTTGTGCAAGGAAAGAGAGAATTTACAATGTCTAGTTCTCGTAAGGAAGTTTGGACTAGTAACATAATCAACAAAGGCGTAGGGATCAAGCAATGAAGAACTTTATTAGTAGATTGAACAACAAATGATAATGGCCTGTTGGGTACTAACAATTATACAAGGATGATGGTAAGAATGTATCAATCCAGAGAAAGTTAAGGATATGATTCTAGAGACGAGGAGAGGTTAGCGATGTTGTTAAACATGGATTGTATTGGTTAGTTGAGACACGTTCGTCGCAAGTCAAGTAGTGCATGCAATTTCTGAATTTCTAAGTCAAGTGAGCATTTGAAGATGTTTTCATGGGTAGTTGTCATTACTATGAACCCAATGAGAAGTAGATATTGTTAGTTACTTTGAACCAAGGATTAGACTTCTCAAGCAGGTTTCTTAGCACATAGGCCAAATCGTGACGTAGAATTGAATACTTGAGTAAAGGAGTTATGGAGAAGGAGTAAATGCACCGAGTCCACTTCTGTGAGAGGTTCGGATTGGTTCGCAAAAATCTGAACTTGGTTATCATGAAACATGGCTTGGGTGGACTGACCATAATGAAGTGTGAAAATTCTCCATACTCGGTTAAAGGAATGTTGTGAAGCTTAACTTACGTCTAGTGGGGTATGTGAGGTGTTAGGCAAGAACTTTTATCGACTAACTGGACCGAATGTAGGGGTCTCTATCAATGATACATTTTTCTACTACCGGACTTGAAAGAATAAGCTTCCCTCTTGGAGACTACATTGATGATTAAACACTACCAGCAGAGTTTAAGGGTCATGCAATATGATTCAGATAAATGAGAAGCCTGTTGTGAACAGGTGACTCAAATTGAGAAAATAACGAATGTTCTAGAGAGAATTGATGTTATAACATGTTAGAAGTACCTTTTAAAACAAGAATGCGTCACGAAACATATGGAAATAAAATTAAACTTTGGTAGGGTATAAGGAAGACTCCTAGTCTAAACCACCATTGACCATATTAAGTGCAATTAAGAAAATCACTTGGAAGGTAGGTTACCCAAAGAGTGGTGACTAGTTGAAGGGTAGGATGACTTGTATACTCCAACCGCTTGTATCACAGGATCGTGAGAGATATACAAATTTTAATAACACCTCAGCCATAAGAGATTTGTCACAGTGGAAAAGGTGGAATAATCGCCTATGTATCTGGAAAGATAAAGTATAGGGCCATGCGAGCAAGATCAAGATATGGAGCAAGTGACTAAACCCAAGGGATTGGACACTACCGAATTCGGCATATGCTAAGTTTGGTTAGACAAACACTGACTAAAGAATGCCTTCATAAGTAAAAAATATTAGCATATGACGCTAGGATGGCTCAAGCTATTCGAAAATCAAGACTTGGAAGTTTAGTGCTATCCAGAAAAGAGATTAATGAAGGAGGCATTATAAGGGTGATAGTTGAAGTGTGTTGCCTAGATTTAATGACAAGAGGTATTGTGTATCTTAAAAGATTAGTAGAATATGACTTAGAAGCAGATGTTGTTTCACTCAAACAATCCACACTTACATGAATTGGACAAAAGAACAGAACAATAGAAGTAGTTCAAGGGTAAGGGAACAGAACAATAGAAGTGGTTCAAGGGTACTATGGATAAGTCATGTAAGAGAGAAAACCAGTCTTCTGGCTGAGAAATTTACTAGCAAAAAGACACAATTGGGGTTTTGAGAACCACAATGACGACCTGGAGTGCACAAGATACTGGTAACCGTTAAGAGGAGGGATTCATGGTTAGCTTGGCAGTAAGGGTACGAGGCAAAGGGTCAAGACTATGCTTCACAAGTACTTACTACTCGCAGTTCTAGGAAGACGATTTAGACACTAGAGGGATGCCATTGTGTGCTGGTTTAGGAGACAACTAGTTAGACCAATTGGAACTAATGGAGTCACTTATAGTAACTATTAGCACATCTTGTTTTGAGAGCGCATGTTAGCTACTGCAAAGTCGCAAGAAGTCCTACACGGTCAAGAAACAATGGCCATTAGAGTTTGAGATATGTGTACATGTACAATTGAGAGTGTCATCAACTTGGGAGACTAAGAATAAGGATGAGAGAGAGCTACCCGAAATTGTACCTGAATTTAGTAGAGGTGTGTGCGAGAAGGACTTAAGGGTGAGGTAGAGTATGGAACTGGTGTTTGACTGTCTGGTTGCTTTGTTTGATGTTTGATTGGTTGCTTGACTTATACCTAGCTTGATTGCTAATTATCGTGTCTATATTAGTGTGTTCTGCGTTGTGGTTTGACATGTTAGTTCTTGTATCTAAAAATTAGGTTCGAGGACGAACCTCATTAAGGGGGAGAAGTTGTGAAACCTTGGGAATCATTATGGGTATATAAGTATACTTATGGAAGTTTCGGGACGAAACATTCTTAAGTGGGGTAATATGTAATACCCGAATTATAATTTCCGGTAATCTTAATCTTGTTATAAAAAAAAAATATATTCTCGCCCAACAATCTATTTTTTTTTCTTTTCCTTAATTAAAAGCTTAATCTATCCTAAAGCCTCGTCTAACCTACTCCTCGCACCAACCAAATCTTTTTAACCTAAAACTATTTAACCCTAGTAGAGCCCGACACTTTCTTTCAATTGCTATCGCCACCGTCGTCTTTATCAAGTTTAGGGAGAGCGATGTTCTTTCGTTCCCTCCGCTGGCATTTCTTCAACATGGTCGTTCCGTGCTAGCGTGCGTTACAAGCACTGACAAGCTGCGCTGCGGAGATCGTCGTTGCAAGGCGCTGCTGCATCCTCCGGCAAGGATGAGCCGCCTCTTTGTGTTCACGGTCTATCGCTGACGTTCCACTTCTTTACTTATCCATCAATGTTTCTTCGTGGGCCTTCGTCCCACGTGATTCGTCGTTCTCCGGTGAGTAGTCTTCAAATCCAATCTCTGTTTTTGGTTGAATCATTGTCCGTCGTCGTAGGCCAGTTGTTCTCAATGTTCGGGTTTGGAGTTGAGTTCGTGAAGGTTTGGGATGGGATAATTAGTTGAGTAGGCTTAATTTGAGATATACGTAGTAGGTGATTTCAGTTTTTAGTAGATGGTTAGTAGTTAGTCAAATCAAGGGTATTTCGGTGGAATTACGTTATAATGGGTTAAGTTCAATGGCCTGATTAGCTTAGGTAGTTGGCCAATTAATTATGTGAGATAGATTAGGTTTAAGTTCGAGGTTGGTTCGGATTTTGTAGTTGATGGATTCTGTGTATTTTTTATTTGGGTGTGCTTTAGTTAATCGGTTCTTGGGTTAACTAGTTAATTAGACTAGAGGTGTAATTTCATTTGCAAAGTGTCTCGTTCGTTTAATTCTCATGTGGTGTGAGAATTTGTAATTAATTGGGTAGGTTAATTAATTTAATATAGGTTACTTGGAAGCTATATATATATATATATAAGTGGTGATCAGTAGCCTATGATACGTATGTTCGGGGCTAGATTAGTTTCAGAAGTATCGGTTCCCGTTTAGTTCGGTTGCTAATTGCTATTTAGTAGGTCTTTTTACTAGTCAACTAATTGGTAATGGTCGTTAATGTTTCTTAGGGTTCTAGCGTTACTCGTGTTCGTTAAATCACATCAAGAGTCGTCTTTGAGGTAAGTCGTTTTTCGACTTGCTCGGTTCTTTTCTCCCTTGTTAGACTGCGTATCGATATTGTAGGACGGGTTTTGGGAACTAGTCCCGAATACCTTTTAAATTGTTTTGAACTCCTTGTGTGTTGTGTGCGTTAATGATTTTAAATGTGATTTATCGGAAAATATTTTGGAACGTTTTCTCTGTGTTGGTACCGTTTCCGACACGGCCCATCGTAGCTGGTGTTGAGGAAGTGTTGGCTACTTTGACCCGTGTGACTGGGAAAATCGTGCCCCTTCAATACGAAAATTATTATCTGTGTGTTTTTGGCAAGTGCTCCAGTGGAGGCTTAGCCAGGGGTTAGAAGGGAGATTGTGAAGTGGAGTGGGAGGGCCTGCCTCTGCACTCGGCGCGGTGATGAGCGCCTTGGAAGTCGGATCGTGGACAAAGGAAGAATTGCATTGCTGTGTGATTGTGATTGTAAATGCGTATGTGACTTGTGTGACTGTTATAACTAATTTAGGTATTGGCCTTTAGAGTTATGTATGTGATTGTGGATTTGAATGCTGACTTTAGATAACTGATTTCAAAACGTCTACAATTTCCGTATTCTTTCTAGCTTGGTAGATTAGACGCTGACCCTTCGGGGAACATTTTTCAGTTCCAGGAATGAATCAGGGAGCCGTGCAGGAACCGAGGCAAGATGGCGGGCCGGAGCGGTAAAGAGCGCGTGTCATAGTGGGATTGGTTTTTATTAGTTATTTATAGTAGTTAGGATGTTGATTTTAATATTTGTTAGACGAAGTTGGTATTGTGTTTTGTTTATTATAATTTTGTTCGAATAGTTCAGTCAGTAGGCGTGGTGACGTATTTGAATATTTATGATTTTCGGGGATTCATGCATGATTATGTTTTTCTAAGTTTTATTAAATAAAGGTTGGATGTTTTATTATGTTTTCTCGTCGTGCCCGAGTTGTAAGGTCCTACAGTGTAGTTGTCAACCTAATTAGTAGTACCTTGTAAGGTCTATTCCCTAGTAGCGCCTCGGAGAAATTCGGGGTATTACAAGGATATGCTAAAAACTGCTATCATAAGGCCTAGCCAGTCTCCATTTGCCTCTCCCACGCTTTTAGTTAAAAAAAAAAGATGGCACTTGGCGCTTTTGCATTGATTATAGACAGTTGAACAACATCACTGTTAAAGACAAATTCCCTATACCACACATAGAGGAGTTGCTTGATGAATTGAATGGGACGTGTGTGTTTTCCAAGTTGGATTTAAGAGCTGGATATCATCAAGTTCGAGTGTGTGAGGCTGATATTCCTAAGACTGCATTTAGGACACACAATGGGCATTATGAGTTTAGGGTTATGCCATTTGGGTTAACAAACGCTCCAGCTACTTTTCAGTCTATGATGAACAGTGTGTTTGAGAAATTTCTGAGGAAGTTTGTTTTAGTATTTTTCGATGACATATTGGTATATAGTCAGTCTATGCAACAACACTTACAACATTGGAAATTGTGTTGCATATTCTGAGGGAGAATAGGCTCTATGCAAAGAAGTCAAAATGTGATTTTGCTTGTCAACAGGTTGAGTACTTGGGTCACATAATTTCTGGTGCAGGAGTGTCTACTGATCCTAAGAAGATTGAGGCCATGTCTTCTTGGCCAGTTCCCAGGAATATTAAGGCCTTGCGGGGTTTCCTTGGGTTAACTGGTTACTACAAAAGATTTATCAAGGGTTATGGAATGATTGCTCGACCTTTAACGGAGTTATTGAAGAAGGATGCTTTCTGTTGGTCCAATGTTGCTGAGCGAGCTTTTCAGATTTTGAAGAAGGCTATGGTGGAGGCTCCGGTGTTAAGAATGCCTGATTTTTCAAAGCCTTTTGTGTTGGAAACGGATGCTTGTGATAAGGGTGTTGGAGTTGTCTTGATGCAGGAAGGGAGGCCAATTGCTTACATCAGTCAAGCAATTAAAAATGAACACAGACATCTGTCTACTTATGAGAAGGAGCTGTTAGCTGTGTTGTTGGTTGTTGATCGATGGAGGCATTACTTGGAGCATGATCATTTCTTTATCAAAACTGATCATCAATCTTTGAGGCATTTATTGGATCAGAAATTGTCGACTCATTTACAGAGGAAGGCTATAAGGAAGTTGTTGGGTCTTTCTTATTCAATTATGTACAAGAAGGGAATAGAAAATAAGGTAGCAGACGCTCTGTCACGCAAGGAAAGTGTTGATGAAGTGGAGTTTAATGCTGTGTCTGTGATTCAACCTAAGTGGTTGTTAGAAGTTTTACACAATTATGATGGTGATCAGGAAGCTCAGGATCTCTTAGCTGTTGCAGCATTGCATTCTGATAATAAATTCAGTATTAAGGCAGGGGTGTTACGTTATAACAACAGGATTTTTGTTGGCTCAAATGGAGAATGTCGTTTAAGGGTAGTAGCTGCCTTACACGAGACTCCCTTGGGTGGTCACTCTGGTGTTCTGGGAACTTATCAGAGACTGAAGAGTTTATGTTACTGGCCAAAAATGAAGATTACAGTTGATGATTTTGTGAAGAACTGTGATAATTGTCAGAGAAACAAGGGTGAGCACATCAAAAGTCGTGGGTTGTTGCAGCCTTTACCTGTTCCTACTATGGCTTGGAGTCATATCTCCTTGGACTTTATTGATGGACTTCCAAAATCACAAGGGAAAGATTCTATATTAGTGGTGGTGGACCGATTTACAAAATACGGCCATTTTATCCCACTTAAACATCCTTATTCTGCTTCTACAGTTGCTCATGTGTTCATGAGTGTGGTGTTTCGATTACATGGCTTACCACAGAGCATTGTATCTGACCGGGATAAAATTTTCATTAGTCATTTCTGGGAGGAGTTGTTCTCAGCTTTGGGAACTTCTTTGCATATGTCAACGGCTTATCATCCTCAGTCTGATGGACAAACAGAAAGGGTGAACCAGTGCTTAGAAAATTATTTGAGAAGTATGTCAAGTGATAATCCAAATAGGTGGGTGCATTGGCTACCATTGGCCGAGTGGTGGTATAATACCAATTATCACAGCTCTCTCAAGGCTACACCGTTTCAGGCTTTGTATGGCATTTCTCCTCCACAATTAGGGGTGGAATCTGTTTCAGTAACTACAGCTGTTGTGGGTGATTGGCTTCAGGAGAGGGAGACAATGTTGAAACATTTGCGTGATAACTTGCTTAAAGCTCAAGCTTGAATGAAGACTATGGCTGATAAACACAGAACTGAGCGAGAATTTCAGGTAGAAGACTGGGTATTTCTGAAATTACAACCATATAGACAAGCCTCTGTGGCTGTCAGGAAGTGTTTGAAACTGTGTTCTAAATTCTATGGACCCTATGAAGTGGTGGAGAGAGTGGGTCGTGTAGCTTACAAGTTGAACTTACCGTCTCAATCCCGTATTCATCCGGTGTTTCACATATCCCAGTTGAAGAAGAAAATAGGTGCAGTTCAAGTGGTTAAAGATCAACTTCCAGTGGTCAAGCCGACAAGAGAACCTGCAGTGGAACCGGAGGCAATTCTGGATAGTAGAGTGACATATTTGAAGAATGGGGAGCCTCTCACGGAGTGGTTGGTGTTATGGAAAAATTTGGATGTGTCAGAAGCTACATGGGAAGCTGCTGGACACATCATTCGCCAATTTCCTTCAGTAGTTGATCAATCTTGTACTATAAACAAGTCTTGAGACAAGACTTTTTAAGGGAGGGGTAATGTCACATATATAGACTATCCGAGATTATCCGGATTATTGTATGAGTTATCCGGTTGAGCGGATAACTAACTATCCAAGAGTCGGTGAGGTTGTTAGAGTTGTTGAGCGAGTGAGTTGTGGAGAGCTTGTAGCTCCAGGGGTTTATTAGCTCTGTACTCTTCCGAAGGAAGATCATCCAAGTAATGAATTGAATCTCTAACCTCTTTCTTCTGATTTCTCTTCTCATCCCAAACTCTAATTTCTTTCTCATCTCATACTCTCTCTTCTGGTTCGATTAAGTCAGGTGCATGACATAAACCTTCTTCTTTGATTTATACGTATGTACAAAACAGAACACAAGAGAAGGAAGCAGGGGAGGGCAGCACCAGCAGGCGGGCGGCGCAAGGGGCGACGACGGTCGGGGGTGGTGCGTGCGGCAAGGGGCGGCGGCTAAGGGTGGTATGGCGGCTCGGAGGTGAAGAACTAGGGTTTTTGTGGGGTTTTGAGGAAAAAATCAGCAATTAAACTTGGACAACTTGGCCGAATTTTGTTTGATTGTAATGGAATTAGCAAGAAAGTAAGAAGAGGATGATAGTGTGAGTTTTTCCCTTGCACCCTACCCTTTTTATAATGAATTTGGACCCCTCCATGGATGACCTCTCATGGAAGAGGTGATCCATGGAGATTGGCCAAAGTTGTGTTTCTTTCATCCAAGGTGGAGGATGAGTATTGGTGAGGAGGAGAGGTGGGAAGAGCAAGCTTGAATGGCCATAGTTGGTGGTAGAAGCACATACATTGATCAAGCGTCAAATCAATCAGACAAGTCTGATTTGATCAATTGGGGAAGAAGAAGAAATAATAAGAGAATAAAAGGATTAAAAATCCTTAATGAGTAGATAAGTTACTATGGCATAGCGGAAAGAAGTGTGTGTTAGGTTGTGAAAAATACAAGAGGTCGCGGGTTCGAGTCCCACCTCTTGCATTTTTATTTTTGGTCCTTTCTTTTAAACTTTTAATTGTATTATAAATTAATTTGACTTAAAAATCTAAAATTTTATTTAACTTTATTTAATTAAATTTTATTTTCCATTATGATATTCTTGTATAAATTTTTAATGATATTCTAAGAAAATTATAATAATAATTAAACTCTCTATTTTAGAGAAAAACTTAATTCAATAAATAACCATTTCTTTTATATAGAAATAGCGGCTATCACAGACTTTGACTCCAAGAATATAAGTTTGGCTCCGAAAATTAAACATACAATAACATGTTTACTAAACACACACCAAGATAGGAAATTCTAGACACCTTCCCAAAGTGATCATATTATTGTGGCAAATGACTTAATCCAGTTCTTCCATACTAGAAAAATGAAAGCAATGGCAGGACTTACGATGACAAGGGGAATCGATCAGTATCATGGCCCAATCTACTCAAAGTGTCCATCACACAAACCTGCATAACAAATGAAATGCTAATTATTAGATTACGTAATGCATTCAACAATCCAAGCAAAATTCACAAACCTTCCGCGCCTTTGAGGAATGGCGTGTAGTCGAACGCAACTGTTTTCGATCCTTTGAGGTTTAGGAAGGTGGCTTGGAAGAGGAGGCAGATGGTGTAGCTTGAGTTGCATTGTCATTCGGGTGAGAACCGACAGAAACGACTGATTCTTCGGTATTGCTTGACATTTCTAAACAAAAATTGCAAGTTTATTAAATTTTTACTAAAGTTCTATAAATGGAATTCGGGTAGAAGAAAATTTACCTCTCGTATCTACTAATACTGGATAATAAGCACACTTTTCAATGGGACTTCTTGTGCATGTCCAAACCCTGGTAGCTATTATTCTAGATTCTCAACTATAGTTCTCATTTTGATTATGGCTGGAGTAGGAGGATTGAGGTTTTGAATATATAAGCGTTCTAATGCCAAGGTTGCAGTTGAGAAAACGTTGAAAATGTATTCAGCTATAACAATTATTAGATGATGGTATATGTAGATAGGTTACTTGTAAAAGGCAGTGGAGGTGCATATGTGTTTGATGGAACCTACGAAAAACGTCGAGCTACAATCAAACGTGTTCAAAAATTGAGCTTCAAATTGACTACTGAAGAGCTCATGTACATCAAAGAGGTTGATAACCATCCAAATGTTCTGTTTTATTATGGTCGAGCAACTAATCAATACTTTCTATATCTGGCTTTGGAATATTGCACGAGTACTTTGGGTGAGCTTATATGTGCATATTCTAACAATGCCACAAGTGTTGAGGAACAAAGACATACTTTACAGAAAAAGTATGTCTTTGTGTTTTATTTTTGTATAGCCTAATTAATGAGTTTTATTTTTGGTAAGATAAATTGATAAATTGATTATTACTTTACTATTTTTTGGAACAAAGACATATTCTAACAATAATAGGTAAGATAAATTGATTATTACTTTACTATTTTTTGTGTTTTATTTTTGTATAGCCTAATTAATGAGTTTTTATTTTCAAATTGAAGCTTAGGGATGTGTTGTCACATCCATTATTTTGGGATGCAAGGAAGAGAATGTTATTTCTTGAAGAAGTCAATGATAGTCAGACTCCTCTCATCTTGGTCTTGGACAAAGTTAAAAGTGCAGTCCTAAATGGGAAGCAAAGTTGGGAGAATATAGCAAGAGCGCTTTTAGATGGAAGCTCGGGATACCAAAACAAGGACACAATTAGAGATTTGATTAGTCTCATAAGGAACAATCTTAATCACCACAAGGAGATGAGTGCAGCAAATCAACAACAAATTCAAGGCCAATTTCTTACATTTTTGGAGGGGTTAGATGAGTACCTTACTTCAAAATTTTGTAGGTTGGTAATGGAGGTCCACAAGGTCATTTTTGTAATACCCGCTATTTTTAATTAAAAAAATATTAAATTTAATTATATAATTATTTCTTTAAAATAGCAAGTACTCTTTATTATGGAATTCATATTTATAAACATGAATAAAATTTAACATGATGGCAAATAAAATTATTTTAATTAAAAATATGAAACTCTATTTTCCGTTAGCATAAGTTTCTTTAAAAAAATGTTAAGGGAGGAAAAGTGGAAAATGCAAGAGGTTGGATTTGAACCCCAAACCTCATGCACCCTCTCCACTTAAACACTCCTCCCACACCACTTTGCCATCATGTAATTTTTTCATCTTAAAGGAAATTCTTTCTCTTATTTTATTTCTCCTTTAGAAGTTTATTCCTCTTCCTCCACATGGCATGTAAGATTGTACATGTGTCTTTCGTGCTAGCCACCTCTCCTTTGCCCACCACTAACATGCAACCAATGCATGGCCACCACCCAAATACAACCAATGCATGGACACTTCTCCATCCTTCTTCCACTTGGCTAGGAGGAGTATGCCATGTGTCACCCATTCAAGATGATCCATCCTCTATAAATTTGAGCCTTCCTCCCTCCTTCTTCCACTTTGGATAGCCTCTTTTCCTAGCTCCCTCTCTAAATCTCTCTTAGAAAGCTCTTGTCTTGTGTTGTTTGGTGGACCACCTTGTGCTACCCTACCACCTCCATTTCCGCTATCAATTCAGCCCCCTCATCCGCCTTTTTATAGCCCCTTGGGTTAGCCTTGTTGCCCCCTTTTTGTCCACTTAAAACACCCTTTGTTCTACCAAAGAAGATTGGTAAGAAGCTCCATATTTTTCTTATTGTCCAGCCTCTTAATCTTTATTTTCTAAGCTAAGACTAGTGTTGAATCATGCATGCATGTGTGTATTTTCCATTTACCATATGAGGCATGCAAAGTTCTAAACCTCCTCGTTTTTAGTTTTCAATGAATGAATAATGCATGCATATGGTAAAATCCATTTACCATATGATGCATACACGATTTTTTAAATTCTATTTCATTTTGTTATTCTTTAAGAATCAAGTTGTATCTAATGATTTTGGTTCACTTAGATGCATGTATGTGATTCCATATCCTTCATGAAAACCAATACTGAACGAAAAAGCTAAAGAAGCAAGATAGGCAACAACAATATTAGCTTCACGAGAAATATGTCGAAATTGGATATTCCAGTCCTTACGGATAAAGCATTGCCATCGATGGACCAAGATGGACAATGGATGACTATACTTCATAGGCCGACCAAGAAGAAGACACACCAATTGCGAGTCAACTTCTAAGAGCTAGAACCCTCCTGTAACTCTTGCTCCAAGCAAGACTCAAGCTTCAAAAAACCCTCATAGTTCTGCCATCAGCACAATACAAATATCAATGTTATGGACAAAATCTACTTGCCACTTACCATCGTTATCTCTAATAACACCTCTAGTTGTAGTCAAACCATCATGAAATATCCATCAATATTAATCTTTACATAATCGTTCTGAGGCCGCTCCCATTGAATAAAAACCTCTTCCCTTTGGCGATCTTCAATAGTAGGCTTCCCTTCTCTAAGTGCCATAGCATAATCCACCGACTACTTTAAAACAAAGGCCACCCGATCTCCTCCAAAGTTCCCCACTTCCCCTAATTAAAAGCAACTAAATTATGCCATTTTGAAATCCACCAAATAGAAGTAGCAAAAATATTTGGCCAACTTAAGCCATCACGATGCAAACGCAACCAAAGAGCAAAATCAGTTTCAAAGAAAACGTCCTTGGTAAGATGAGGTTAAATAACTTCGCAAAAGTGTCTTATGGTGAAACAATCACGCAAAAGTTGGATCAACGACTCCTCCTCGTTCAAGCATGTCGAGCAAAGGGCATTAGTAGAAAAATCTCATTGAACCCGCTCTTGATTTGTTAAGATAACACCCTTAACAACAAGCCAGTGAAACATACAAGTTCTCTCCGTAACATGCAACTACCAAACACGCGTATAAATGGCCCAATCAACACACATGTCAATCCTATGCATGATGATTAGTTTGTAAGCAGGCAAAACCGTATAGGCACCACAAGTTGAAGGACGCCAACTCAAGACATTGACATTCCCATTTTCTTCTTGAAGCCCAATCGACGACAACTTAAGTAACATTGACGATGGTAGTATGTGATCAATAGTATCCCAATTCCAACCCCACTGTGGCACCTAATAGTCCTTTACCATTCGATGTATATAAGCATGGGAAACATGGCCCGAAATAGTGTTTGCTAAACAGCCTTCCACAATCCAACTATCCATCCAAAAACGAGTAGAAGTCCCATTTCCAACGCACCAAGTCGAACAACGAACAACTATATCATTCACCCCTTTTCTTAAACTTCTCCAGACATAGGATGGCCCTACCCTATCGCAAAGAATTGTTCAAACGTACTTGGAGCGGATGACATCAATTCAAATTTATCACTAGTTCTCTGTCAAAAATCTCCATCCAAGCTTACCAATAAGAGACAAATTCAACTCCATTATACTCCTAATGACCATAGCTCCATCACATTTGGGCTTACAAATCACATGCTAACTAACAAAGTGAACACATTTCTAATTTGGAGTTCCACCCCCACATAAAGTTGCTAAGTAAAGAGTCAATCTTAGTGCAAATTGTTAGAGAAAGAACAACCACATCCATGGTATACACATGTATAGACGATAAGAATGTTTTGGCAAGGGTAACTCTTCCCGCCATACTTAGAAAACGACATTGCCAACCTCTCAACTTAGAAGAAATCTTCTCTAATTGGGATCAAACGTCTCAGAAGTAACATGCTAATGAAACATATGCATTCTAAGATACAAACCTAAATCCGTCGTCAAAGAAAACCCAATCTCGCTTCAAAGTATCTCAAAGCTGATTAATAAGATTATGAGAGACAGAAGTGCAGAACTTGCTAGGATAAACTCGTTGGATAGAAGCCCTACATGACCAAATCACACAACCCTTAACAGTTCTAATGTGCTCAACAAAAGCTTCATCAGCTAACATAATGTTGTCTGCAAACAAAATATGGGAAAGGGTCGGTCCACCACGAGAAATTTTAATGGGCTTCCATTTATTCAAAGCAACTTCATGGAAGATCATTTGACTTAATCTGTTAATACATAGGATAAAAAGATACGAAGACATTGGGTTTTCTTGCCTAATGTCTCTACTAACTAGGAAGAAAAGACTGAGTCATTTCGCCATTCCACAAAAGACGAAAAGAAGTTGAAGTCAAGCACTCACGAATTTGGTTGACACAATTTGGAGAAAAACTCCTTCTTGAAAAGAATCGGCTACAAAATCACATCTAAGGTGATTATAAGCCTTTTCTAAATCAAACTTAAGAAGCATCCACCTCGTAACACCTTTTTTGTGTCACATAGAATGGATCACTTCCTGAGCTAGTACAATGTTATCAATAATCATTGTTCTTGGCAGATAACTTCCCTGAGCGGTACCAATTAGTTTCGATAAGTCACCCTGCATTCTTTCAACCAAAACCTTCATAACGAGTTTATAAAGCACATTAAATAAACTAATCGATCAAAAATGATTAATGCGCTCTGGCACCCCTACTTTAGCAATCAAAGCAATCAGGATATCATTCAAGCCCTCTGGCAATTTGGAAGTGACAAAAAATTATTAACAAAACCAAGAACTGAAGTACCAATTGCAGACCAACATTTCTCATAGAAAGCCGGCTGAAATCAATCACTGCTCGAAGCCTGAAGCAGACACATCTTCTTAATTGCCTTATAGATCTTATCATCCTCAATTAACTGGACATTCAAGATTCAACCAATCAACATCTTGAAGACGAGGAAAAGCCCCTTGAATGGCCTCGATTGAGATTGCCTCTTCGATTGGAAGCGTATACAAGTTAGCAAATAGATTCACCGCGTGTGACTCCAGCTTCAACGTATCTACAATCCCGTTTTCATTCTCTTTACATAACGAATTCACCCAATTCTTCCTCCTACCAATAATAGTAGTCGTATGAAAAAACCTAGTATTTTCAAAAACACGCTTGTTCCAGTGTTCCACACCAATAGCTTATATATTCTTCAAATCACTCAAAAGCAATTGGAGTATTAACTTCCTCTCGCTTCCACCAAAAAAAAAAATTAACTTCCTCTCGCCAAGACTATTTGACAAAAGAAAGAAAATCCGGATGAGTAATGCACCCGTAATTTTCAATACAAGTGCGCAAAATTACCTTATTTCTTAATTTATTTTTTTTTGATAAAGGTAAGAATTCAGAGTACCAAACATGTTTGGTAGTCCGAGAGGCCGTTAAAAAAAACGGCAGCCGTGAACGGCTAAATGAGTAAAAAAAGAAGCCACCTAAGGTAAGCAGAATCGACTAAAGGTAGTACAAATCCTCGAAAAGAAGAGCAAAAAAAGAGATCGGAATCGGGGTGAGTAAAGCACTAAAGTAATAGCGCCGCAGGCAACAGGTCAACCCATCTAGGGGTGTGCGAAATGGACAGCTGACGTTCCCTCCACCGAGATGAAGGATCTTCAGAAGCCTCAGAGCACCAAGTGACCTGGCCTAGTACAACTCGATCCGATACGTGCCGACCACAGCTCCAGCTCTTCGAAAAATTAGTACACAAATTAAGTGCGAATCGTCCTGCAAAAGAAATTTCAACCTTGCATCACAAGTAAAAATACTTGAAGCACAAGTAAATCAACCTTGCAGCGCAAGTATAGCTCAGCTTGCGCCGCAAGTAATTTCAAATCTTGCCCCGCAAGTAATTACAAACTTGTAGGCCAAGTAAATTGATTTTAACCTTTTCTTTTCAATTCATTTTTCTTCTAATCCTTACCATGTAAATTTGGACTATAAAAATGTTCAATCAGACATACTTAATTTTTTTTTCTTTTTTCTTTTCTATATTTCAAAAATTGAAGCAGAAATTTCAATACGTAATTCCAAATATCACCTTTGTCATTTTGTGATATTGTAATTTTTGAAACAAATTCACAAGTGGGCTACAAGACAAAACTAGCCCAAAAGAGTACAGAACCAAAGCGCAAGATCAAACGTCACTGATGCACAACACATCACCACGCAAACAACAATTTTGTACAGGATGGCAACACAGAGAGATCGGCGGCGGCAGAGTTAACACCAAAATCGGTGAAATTGGTCGAGCCTCAAGCGACCCAACCCAATCCAACGAAAGGGCATAGAACAAACTTCCAATTACAATCTGGGCATCAAAATTATCTTTGAAGGCGTTCAAGGAATCAAGAATTCGTTTTGCAAAAATCTACAAAAAGAAACCTGAAAGGTGAAATATTCAGTCTAGATCCACAAATTCAGGCGAGAAGGATGGGGCTTTGCCTCCTCAAGCAAGAGGAAGAACAAAGGCAAAAACAATTTGGTAAAAGGTTGAACAAAGATCAGATCCAAAGGGTTACACTTTAAGACATCAGGCAAGATTTCTGAGCAATCATAAACCCTCAATTAAAGGTAGAAAAGAATTGTGCCTTCTCGGCAAAACGATTTAAGCCTTCTCGGCATCGACGGAGCCTTCTCGGCGGATTTTACCCTTCATCTCTCTAGAACAAGAGAGAGGGGAGAGCGTTTTTCTATCCGTAGAAAATTTCAGGAAAGCATAATGTTTTCTAATAGAAAATCGAAGCTTGCCAAAGGGATAAAGGAAATAAAAACATTTTCCCTTTCAAAGGCTACGAATTTCAAAAAAAAAAAAAAGATTTAAGGATCACATAAGGGCCTAAAACTGATTTTGGCGTAAAAAGAAATCAAATTCTATCAAATCCTAGATGCAAAAAATAAATACTGCATTAAATTTTAAGAACAGCGAATCTGAATTGTGGGAAAAAAATCTGTCATGTTATCAATTACAAGATTCAGAACTGAAAATGCAATTGTACTGAGAACTCGAACAAAAATTATGCAACGATCCACAGAAATTCTCGATAGGGCACAAAAAGCAACTTCTTCTCCTCACAATAAGTATGAATCGTACCTTGTCGAAGCGAGAACTGAAGATTCGGATTCAGGGACTGGGATAGGAAGAAGAGGAAAGGGGGGCATTCGGAGAAACTAACAAACCCAGATAGTGTGGTGAGTATGAAGTGAAAATGTGAGGCGTATATGGACCACAATTTCCAAGTTTCCCACCTCTCACCTCCCAACAAGCTCAATTAACTCCTTCTCCTCACAATAACAGGAGAAGAGGGGATCGGATCAGTAGAGAAGTAGCGCTAATTAAGTATCTTACAACTACTAACAAAAATCAACGAAAGAAATCACAAAAATAAAATAAAATTGAGACGAACAAGAAACGGGAGCGGTAGGGGCCAAACTTACAGAAAAGGGGGAAAAGGAGTGAGTGGGCAGGCTGGACTACCTTATTTCTTAATCAATTACTTCTTTAAAGCTTCTACCAAAAAAAAAATTACTTCTTTAAAGCCACGTGAATAGGATTCAGATTCTCCCTCCCAACCTAATTGCAATGTCAGATATGTATAAAAATCAAAATAGTTTTTTATGTGCCTATATTTTTTTTTTCGCTCGGTTCGATTAGCCAGGACCAATCTACGTCCGAACCGGATACTGCAGAGGCCCATTACTGGAGGCGACCCTTCCAATTCAATTTTTTCCATACACGCCGCCAGAAAGATTCGAACTTCGAACCGCCTGAACAAACGCTTAAAAGCATCCCCAAGAGCTTCCCTATATTCTTGAAAAGTGTGAATATGGAAAATATGATACAAGTTTTCACTCCAACAATTTCCCCATCACAATCTCCATTATAGGGATTTCTCCAAAAAAATGAGTTCCTTTTCCTATATTTGGGGAATTCAACAAAATAATTTGGGGAAGGCATTAATTGCAAGTTTTACCATGACAACTTTTAATTGATTGATTTATCTTTTATATTTTTTTCTAGAATATTTTTGTATGCATTAAATATAAAAATATTTAAGATAGGGAAACTGTTGGAGTTAGACTAAAATAATTTTGGAGAATATGTCTTTTGGTTCTTCATTTTGAAGAAAATTATGGGAAAATTCTTGGGGATGTCCTAAGGAGCCTATCACCTTATCCTTCTAGACCAATTGGTTATTTATTAACTTGAATATATATAGGTTGACATATGAGTGACAAGTAGACTGTGAAACTCTAGCTTATGGAGTACTCCTAGTAAATAGTGTACATTAAGAAAGTGAATAACTAATCCACCACATTTTTTTGAAACAAAAACTAATCCATCACTTGATCAAAAAAAAAAAAAAAACTAATCCATCACATCCACCAGACTTTTTTTTTGAAATCATTTTTATTCATTATTTATTGAACTGAACTCATTCAATTCTTTCTTTAACTTTGAGCTGATCTTATCCGTTACATTACACGTTAAGCGTATTTTATTAGTACAAACTCAGTTTGATCTTACAATATAAAAACTGCACGAATCATGCATCAGTGCAGTCCTAAATTACTCTTATGTTTATTAGAATTAAATTATTTAAATATATATAGATGATGAAATTTAATCTGGATAAAATGTATGTACTGATCTTTTATTCGAAGTAAATAATTAATATTTCTCGAATATATCACACGAAAAGATGTATATTAATAAAAATAATCATTATATTAGTATTTTATCTATTTCTAATAACTAAAGCCGAAGCAATTTCTGCCACCACATTACGCCATATCACCCCTTTATTAAAATAATAATTTTAAATAGTTAATTATACAAAAAAACGTATCTATAAATAAACATCAACATAAAATAATATTTGTAAAAACTTATCCCCAAATAAACATAAATATAAAATAATATTAGTAGATTTGATCAATTTATATAAAAAAGGACATTATATTTATTATATTTGTAAAGGATAAATTAAAAAAAAATATGTACATGTGATCACATATATATCTTTGAAATAAAAATAGCCATATCTATCTATAAATCTATAACTATATATTAAAGTTGTGCCTTTTTGAGCCACCAGAACGATTCTGGCCCCACCCCATATTTAAAAAACCTTATTTTTCATTCTTATTATTTAATTTTTAATTCTTTTATTTCTATCTTATTTCAATAATCTTTATAACACTCAAAAAATATTGTTCCAATAGTATTGTTTCTCAAAATCGGATATCTATCTACTATTTATCTTATATAGATATTTTTCTTTTTCTTTTTTAGTAAAATCTATCAAAATCTTATAAGATAGGAAAATCTATAACTATATAGTAAAGTTATACCTTTTCGAGTCACAACGTATATTTTTTTTATATTTTGTTTTAGTTTTTTCATTTACATTCGTTTCTATCTATTTATGTGGAAAAAAAATAAATTCGAAATTTAATTAAAAACTAACGAAAAATATTCTATCTTTATCTTTTTATCTAATTATATAAAAGATTTATCTTAAATCAAATTTAAATAAAAAAATTCAATATCTAGATAATTAGTTGCCTAAATTGAATTTGAAAAAAATTATAACATATTTTTCTTAATTTTCTTATTAATATATCATTCTTAACATTAAATTTAATCATTTATATTGATTAAAAAAATTATAAATTCTACGAGCAATAAATCACTGATATTAAATTTTATATTTATTTTTATTTATTAATATCTTATTTATAATATCTATAAGATACTGAATCGTAGTCGTACATGGTACGACGGGTACAACTAGTTATACACTAAAGTCAACTAACATTAGATCTCAATTTCTTTAAATCAAGTTTTATTAAGAAATTCAACATGACGTGACTTGTTAAGTTACACGGGACATTGTTGTTATGTGAAAACGTCATACATCACACTCTCATTGTAGAAATTAACACCAAAATTATATAATCACTGACTAAATTAAACGTGCATATTCACACAAATAAAAATCACATTGCAAACCCCAATTAAATAGTAAATTACATTACAAAACAAAAGATGGATAAAATCGACCACTACTTTCACACATTGCAAACACACTCTTTTTTGATGAAATCAATCACTTGTTCGAAGCCAGGCGAAAGGATTCCAGTTCTCCCTCTCAAAATACCTGAGCTTAAGCAACAAATGAACAACAATCCCACTACAAAACCCCAGAGAAGCGCCCGATCCGACAAGCGAAACCGCCGTACAACCCAACATCACAAACGCCTCTCTCTTAGTATTCATATCTCTAGCCGCCATGGCCAGCTCCAATCCCGCAAACAGCAACAAAACCCCCAAAACCCCCACCGGAAACCTCTCCAAAACCCTAACGATGGAGCTCCCCAGCAAAACCCCAATTACCATCTTAGCCCCGCCGAGCAACGCCACACATCCGCCACTCCTGCCACCGAACTTGTACTGGCCCGCCAGGCCCCCCGCGCCGTGGCAGCACGGCATCGCCCCGAACCAGCACCCGAAGAGGTTCATCACCCCCACCGTGGTGGCCACCGACGTGGCCGAGAACTCCTCCCTCTCCGGGAACAGATCGGACGAGAGCTTCACCACCGCGATCACCGAGTTGAGTATTGACAGGGGCAATTGCGGAATTGTGCCCTTTATGAACCCTTGTTTCCACGACTCCCTCGAGATCTTGATTATCCCAAACGGGGACGGCCCGAACTTGAACCCCTTGGCGATCTCCTTCGGTGGGCCCCTCGCAACCGCCAGCGCGACTCCCAAGAGGAAAATCAGCAGAGCGGACGGAACCGAAAACAACACCCTTCTGACTCTTTGCAGTGAAATTACCCTTTTAGCCCTGCAATCCTCTAGTAGTGGGCGTTGTTGTTCCTCTTCGCCGGCGCTGTTGATGAGGATGATGAAGCAGGCGCAGAGGAGGGCGAGGAGGATGCTGTCGAGGCCGAGCCAGGGGCGGGGGCCGGGGGACTTGGAGGTGGCGAAGTTCTGGGTCTTCTGGACGTACTTGACGGCGGTGATGGCGAAGGAGAGGCCCTGGGAGAGCTGGACGCCGCGGACGACGGGGAGGGGGACGAGGCGGTAGACGAGGCTCATGAGGCGGGTGGCGCCGAGGAGGAAGAGGACGGCGGAGGTGCAGATGCCGGAGGCCATGATCTCCGGGATGCCGAAGGAGGGGGTGGAGAGGGCGACGGCGGAGATGGTCTTCATGGGCTGGACGGGCATGGGGACGCCGTAGAGGGCGCCCGTCACCACGTTGTAGAAGCCCGTGAAGAGGAGCGTGGTGCCCAGGTTGAGGTCCTTGGCCAGCGTCAGGGCCAGGATGATGGGGATGTAGGTGCCCAGGTCGCCCATCGCGCCGTTGATCTCCGCCCATTTGGATCGGAAGGTCAGATTCTCTCGAAGTTTGTGGAGGATTTTGTTTCCATGGTGGGGCCCGGACTCGGGCTCTGTGGGCTGTTGGGAGTTTGTTTCCATGGCGGATTTGCTTGCGACTTATAAGCTATATATATTCTCCTATCTCTATGCTGATCTTCGGTATTTATAAGAGTGTGATCGGGTGCGAGTGAAAGTCAACGAGTCATAAAAATATACGGAGTACTCTATATGAAGTGGTAATTAATTACGGATTTTTAATTATTTTTTTATTTGGTAGAACGGGTTTTTAAAATTTTTGAGAGAGAGATTCGCCGCTCTTGGTGATTGATTAATTAATTAATTACAGTATTTTTTTAGGTAAAGTACTTAATTATAGTATTAAAGGTACGTAGCGGACGGATTGTATTGGGAAAGAGTTTTGTTAGGGAACACTCTTTACTTGGTGTATGTCAAATTGTCACGACTCGCGATATGAGATGAATAGACGATCCATCTTAGCTTGCAAAGATAGAATTGTACAGTAATACATTTGGACCGAAAAAAGATACTCCCTCCGTTTCAAAATAGTTGATCTTAGACAAAACTTCACACATATTAAGGAAAATCTTTTTTTCCCAAATTGCCCCTATAAGTACTCTTTATTTTTTTCAATTATCAATGTAAATTTTGGGATATGTGTAAAGTGGGTATATATAAGGGTATAAATGGAAAAAAAAGTTACATGAACAACTATTTTGAAACAAAAAAAAATATCTTTAAGAACAACTATTTTGAAACGGAGGGAGTAGAATTGTAATAAATGTAAGTTATAGATAAGGGAGATGTTGTGACTTTATATTCGTTTTAAAGTGGAGTACATTTTAACCACAAGATGTGCTTTCAAAGATGTGTTTATTCACTTATTCTCTTTGTTTATTTATTTTCATTGGCTAAATTACGTAATTGATCCCTAAACTTTAAGACTTTTTTTTAATTAGTCCTTAAATCAAATATCGTTCTAAATCGGTCCATACATTTTAAAAAACTTTGTGTTGTACGTCCTTCCGCAAATAAGACCGTAAAATCATTGTTTTATAGGGTATGGATTAGGCTAGTCACAAGTATTATTAGGATTCGCCTAGAACAAACAGTAAGGGGCGGAGCTATTTGGGGGCGGATGGGGGCCATGGCCCCCCCAATTTAATTTTTTTTCCATATATATGTTCCTCTTGTTCATAACTTCGATTTGATATATTATAAGCTCCATTCTGACATTTGAGTAAAAAGTTATGAACGTTTGAAGATTGGACGTATACAAACAACTTCTAACAAGTCATTTATTTAGCTAGCATGATTTTATCTCTTGCTAAACTTCCCACTTTCATAATTTTGAAACAATAAGTTATTGTTAGGATGTCTCGAATTATACAATTCATTATTAGCACGAGGGTTTTAGTTTTAGTTTTATTTTTTATTTACGATTTGTCCTTCTACTTAAGGGGTAAAGAGAAGCGCTTTTGGTACTGAGAAAGCGAACGGTCAGAATGGATTTCATAAGTTGAGCAGAGGTCCTCATTATAGTATTCTACTAGCCTCATATCTCGTTAGAATGATTCGCTTTCTCCCCTGCCGAGAAGAAATCTTCCTTCCACATGGAGATTGACCGCATAATTTTATCTGAAGCATAATTCATAATTATATAAGTTGTTATAAACTCTTGTTTTCTTAAAGTAATTGTATTTTGAAATATTTTAGTCCCTTCTCTATAAAATATGTTCTTTTTTCTCCAAATTCATTTTTTTATACATCTTTCTCGAAACGTATATTAACTATATTGGAAAATTTTCTTGGCCCCTACAATGAAAATTTTCTGGCTACGCCCCTGCAAACAGTAACTTAGGAGTACTACTCCAAATCTTAACCGCCGAACCAAATGTCAAAGGTCGTAAAACCATTGTTAGTATGCTTATGTGGCAGGTGAGTTGGAATGTTTATCTTTGTAAAGCTAGCAAATATTAGAGATGTGTCCGGTTTCAACCTTACCGGGGACCGAATCGGAAAAAAAACCGACGATTTTAAAACCGTAACCAAATCGGAATCGGGATCGGTCGGTTCTGGTCCCAGTTATGTGTTCCTTTTCGGAACCAACGATTTCATCCCTTTAAAAAAATTAGAAAATATCAATGGAAAAGCAAAACTATTATCGCGAAAGTTCGAAACCATAACCAAATAGGAATCGGACTGGAACGGGAGGTTCCCACTTCGATCCCAATTCCGTGGTTCAGTGGAATCGGAACCAGACACTGACCTCTAGTACATATTAGCTTAAAAATGCACAGTAACCTTACATTGCTCTCCGATTAATTCAAGCTGACATAAAATTTTAAACTATTTATTTTGGTTCAACTTGAATTGATTTAAAAAAATTCTTTGCAAGACTTACTTGCTAAAATTAGGCGTACGATTCGGGTTAAGTTGGACGTAATCAAGACCAAGTTCTGGTAAACAAAAAAACAATTCAATTTTGTAATTACCAAAAAACTTGAAATACTCTTCGTTAGCTTAGATTAGATATATCCTCTAATTAACTTCAGTACTACTCACTAAGCTTATTCTCACAAAAGAAGTTTAATCACAGGTTTGGTATGTTGTATACATTATCCTTAATTTTCAGACTCGGTCATTTATGTACACAAATTTTATATAAGATCCAAAAAGATGGGAACGAGCTAGGGCCATTAACGAATCTTCACCAATGTGTCCTTTTGCTCCACGGAGGGGCCACCCTTCTAAGAAAAAGGTATACCGTTTTTAATTAATACGAAAAGATGATAATGAAAACTGAAAGTATGTCGGATATCAGAAAAAAATTCTTCCGACGAGAAGAGGCATAAGAATGAATTAATGGAATTCGGGAACAAATTCAAATTACTTCGTATTATCTTCAAACGTAAAACGAATACACTTTTTTTAGTTCATAGTGTACTTTTCATATGAAAATGCATTACAAAATACGAAAAGTGCAATTCGAAAAATGCACTACAAAAAGTACGAAAAATGTATGAAAAGTACACTACAAAAAGTACAAAAAGTGCACTACAATGTACCGAAAAGTGCAACCCCGAAAAAGTGCAATCTAAAATAGAAAAAGTACAAACCCAAAAAATGCAATTTGAAATAGGAAAAGTGCACTACGAATTAGGAAAAGTACATTGTTTTCAGGATAAAAGTATGTTTCATAATCAAAGTTTGTTTAATTTAAACTAAACTCTGCCATCGTGTGTGTACAACTCAGTTTCTCTAGATACTTATCTAAAACTATTACTCATTTGCGATTAACGGATGGATTTGGAAATGAAAATAAAAACAAAATCTTTAAAGTCTAAGGGTCCATTTGGATTAAATCCTGCATTTAATGCAGAATAATGTATTAAATGGTGCGATCCAAACACACCATAAAATAACTACTTTCATTGTTTTTTAGTCTTTTTTCAATAAATATGAAAAAAAAATCAATCTTAGTGAAGCATGTGAAATATAAGCTAAAGATGGTGTTTGTGAAAGAAGAAGAACAAAAATGAGGAAGAAAGAATTGTTGTATTGAATATCCAGGAAGAAGATTACAAGCTTTATAAAGCTTCAGCTTAGCTAGCTAGAAGCACGCTCCTATCTCTTACACAAGGTTACAACTTACAAGTAACCACTTCTAACAAACAAAATGCTGACTCAACATTATGACTTATCTAACATATATCCTAATTAACACCCCTTCAAATTGGAGGTATTTGCAATAACTCCAATTTGGAAGAAATAAAAGAATGAGAAGGTCCTGATAAAGACATAGTAAAAACATATGTCAACTGATTACTGATGTGTTGTTGTTGAAGGGTTTCTTGAACAAATAAATTTATATTTAACACCCCGTTGAGTATAGCGGAGTCAGGTTCGTCCACGAGAATGAGAATAGTGCTAAAGATTAGTCAATAAACTACGAAAAGCAAAGAAATAACGAGCAAATAATGCCAAGACCAAACCAAGGTAGGTCGTGCACGACCTTAAGGGGGTCGGTCCTGAGCACAATCACACACGATCGAACAATAAACACGAGCAATGGTTCGATCACGACTTTATTTATCAAGATCAAATCAAAGACAAAAGTTTTAATCAATATAAAAGACGAATCCTAGGGCTAGGGCTACCACAACAACAATCATACATGCTTCCAACAAGAACTCACAATTATCATGCAACTTAGATCATAGAAGAATCGACTTTCGCAAACAATTCAAGTTATTCAATCGACTTTCGCAAATTAAACAACTTTTTATCTATCCTTCAACCTAGAAATATCAACTTTCGCAAATAATCCTATTTGAACTTATCAAGCAATCAACCTTACACTTTCGCTTAGATAAATCACAAGATATGCCTCAACTACCGTAAATGAATTTAGCACAAGATAGATAGATATGATCAACAAGCATACAAATTATGAATTGTTTTAGACATGCATGATTGTGTTGGATTTTCACCCAACCCTAGAAATCCTAGAATTTAAGAAAACTACTCACTCATGACATAGAGAGACGAGAAAAAAAAAAGAAGACATCATCAATCCAAACCGAAATTCAAATTAAACTAAGAAGAAAACTTACAAAAAGTCTCCAACTTGTTCTCCAAGTCTCTCTTCCAATCACCAAAAAGCGGAATCTTCAAACTAAAGGGTTTAACCTCCTTTTATAGAGGAAAAGGAGCTCTAAATTAACTAGGAAACAAGATAAAATAACCTTCCTAAAATATAAAGATACAATAACTCCTAAAGATCTCGGAATAGAGAGAAAGTCGGCGCCACGCACGACCCAAATGGGTTGTGCACGACCCTCATAGGGTCGGTCATGGGGGCACTCTCTCTTGCTTCTTTAGCTTGGTTCGTGCACGACCCTTCCTAGCTCGATCTTGGGTTGTTTCTTCACCTTTCTTCATGATTTCACTCCTCTTTGGCCTTCTTCCTTAGCTCATCCACTCAAATCTTCCTCATAGTTTATCCGCCTTCTCTTGCAATGCTCCAAACTATTCTTTCAAGCTCCAAAACTCCAACAAAACGACACAAAAGGTGCGTAGCTTCCGAATCTCAAAGAAATACGAAAACTAAAGCAAAAAGACTCAAAAACATAAAACTCAAGTACTAAAACCAACTCAATCTAATCTATCTAGACACTAAAAATCCTTCCTAAAAAGCGAACATCAGTTGTAGGAATATGAGACAAAAGTAATCGAACCATTGAGCTAGCTTGGAACGAACAAAGTGATAAATCAAATTTGATGTGCTTTGTTTGTTCACGAAAAACTAGATTTTTGGGTATGTGAATAGTTGTTTGGCTATCACATTTGACAGAAACAAGTGTGATTGAAGGAACATCAAATTCATTTAAGAGATATAACCGTGCCAATTCTGTAGTAAGCCTTCTAATGAATCTATACTCCACTTCAGCCGAGGAAAGAGACATTGTAGTCTGTCTCTTAGACTTCTAGGAAATGGGAGAAGATCCCAATGTGATAATGTCCACTCATAGACCATTTGGTGCAAGGACATGAAGTCCAATCATTGTCACATTAAGCTTGCAAAGAAAAATCAGCTTTTGAGAAAAAAAAAATAAGCCTGAATAGATCGTGCCCTTTAAAAATCTGAGAGTGTGCATGGCTACCTTGTAAAGAAATTCAACTTTGCATATACTGACTGAGATGCTGAACACTGAAACAAATATCTGGTCTTGACATTGTTATGAAATTCAACTTGCCAATCAACTAATCTGATCTAAAAAACAATCACATTAAAAAAATAAAACTAATATATTTTGATTTTTTTGTTTAATATATAAATATAACTAATTAATAAAATTCAATTATATTTCAACCTATTAAATTAATTTAAAAATGATGGATGATATGAATGTGGGGATTTTATATATTGTTTTACCCTTTACTTTAATGTATAGTAGTGATGACGATTTATAATACAGTGTAATTTAAATTTATAGGATTTTTTATAGGATTTTTATTTTAACATACGAGATTTTAGTTTCTAAATAGAGATTTCTTAACCTATATATGTCAAGGGAAAATAGTCGGTTAAAAAAAGGGTATAAATATAGAGGTGAGTTCAAGTGAGAAGAGTTCTTAGAGTGTGAACGTGTGCAGTTTATATTCTTGATTTTGAGTTATATATGCATGATTTTGTATGGTTGTATTCATATTTTTAAGTTGCATATTCATTCTTTCCATACTACACTATATTCATAATTATAAGTCGTATATTCATAATTTTATATAATTGTATTTTTGAAGCTTTTTTCATATTTCATCTCTTTATCATGCTTATAAAGTTACGTAATCATATTTTTAAGTTGTATATTAAAAAAAACGAGTAACTCAACATAATGAATATGCAACTTAAAACTATGAATATAGTCATACAAAATCATGCATATATAACTCAAAATCATGAATATAAACTGTGTACAAGTTCACACTCTAAGAACTCTTCTCACTTGAACTTAAATCTATATATTTAAAGATGATGATTGATGGGTCACTACTCACTAATCTTCATATAATGCCTTTTTGCTGGCCGTTCTTTTTGAGGTGGGAGAATCTAAGGAATTGAAAGGAATGCATGATCTCTTATGTAGATGAACCCGGCGCCACTCGTTGTGGCATACAAATTAATTGGAAGTGATCGATCTACATTGTTGGATTCTACACTTCACGTCGAAAGTTGAGGACTTTTCAACCTGATGTATTGGTCCATAACATAAATAAGCATTTTCCCAAATTGAAGTCTTTTTTTAGTACTTAATCAATTCACTTAGTTTAGATAGAAGTTTGATATTCTACCGTTCTAAAGTGCTTGCCTCGAAAGGATCAATATTTCTCCAATTATAAACTACACATATTTATTATGAAAATTGATTGATTTTTAGTTGAGCTCCACGTTCTCAAGTATAAGTAGATAAGATTTGAATTTGGATTAGAATATTTTAAGTCATTTTCCAAACAAATACTGCACTAAAAAAGTTTAATTTTTAGATCATTAAACGAAACATGTATGGATGAAATTCTTAATTATTGAGTCACAAGGATGGGATCTATAGGCGGCCCATTGCAAATGTCCAACATACCCTCATTCCTTCCCCTAATTTTTTTTGGCTCAGTATATATATCCAGAGTCCTTAGACAACTGATCAAACCCCAAATGTCCCTGTCAACAATGGATCATGTTGGCCCACTCCAGCCTTTGATCTCAAAATCTAGAATTCCATGTCAATCCTTTTTCCGTCAAGAAACTTTTAGTTTTCACTAGTATGCGAAATGTATGGTTGATAGGGCTCTTGCCTCCTCATCCATAGTCATCATACTCATAAATAATTTTGATAATTTTATATTTAAACTTTAGAGGAACGATCTATTAAGGAGAAACGGAGAAAGAACTATTAAACAATAGCTGAATTTAGCCTTTCAATTTTGTTTTTTCAAGTAATTTTTATTGTAATATTTTCCATCTACCCTTATATATTTATCCTTATAATTATTACACATTCATTAGAGCTATTACTCTAATAGATAATATTCCGTAAGTAGCATTTTATCTCTTGATATGATTTATAAGAAAATTATCTATTCAACTAATGAACTAAACTATGTTTATATTTAGTTAGTTTATTTATTTGACTTTGTTATAAACTGCATGCCTCTATAAAACCCCTTGATAAAAAGATTTGGAAGAATTATGACTAACAAGTCCAATTTTTAAGAAGAATTATTAAAACAAATTAAAAATTTATTACCTAAAGAAGAGTTAGTTTGTTTATTTGGATTTTTTTCATTTTGAGGAGTGTATTCTTTGGAAAGGGTTGACACCATGCCACCAGTGTGTACCACTTCTCCAAGAAGATTGAGGAAGAGTCTTTCATGTCCCAGCTCTCCAAAAAGATTGAGGAGGATGTCATCCAATTCTTCCAAGTGTACGACTATGACTCCGGAAATATAAGCCTGACTCCAAGAATTATGATCTTCAATGGAACTTCTTGTGCATGTCCAAACCTTGGTAGCTATTATTCTAGATTCTCAACTATAGTTCTCATTTTGATTATGGATGGAGTAGGAGGAGTGGGATTTTGGATATATAAGTGTTCTCATACCAAGGTTGCAGTTGAGTCAACGTTGAAAATGTATTCAGCTGTAACCAATTATAAGATGGTGGTATATGAAGATAGGTTACTTGGAAAAGGTAGTGGAGGTGCATATGTGTTTGAAGGAACTTACGGAAAACGCCAAGCTATAATCAAACGCGCGTGTTCAAAAATTGAGCTTCAATTTGACTTCTAAAGAGCCCATGTACGTCAAAGAGGTTGATAACCATCCAAATATTTTGCGTTATTATGGTCGAGCAACTAATTAATACTTTCTGTATCTAGCTTTAGAATACTACACGGGTATTTTGGGTGAGATTATATGTGCATATACTTCTAACAATGCCACATGTGTTAAGGAACAAAGACACACTTTACAGAAAAAGTTTGGATCAAAGGATTTGCAACTCTAAAAGGCAAATAGTTATCCCGCTTCAGTTCTTCTAGGATTGCTAAAGGAGCTCATTGAAAAAGTTGCATATATTCTCAGAAAGCGGAATTTTCATAGAAAACTAATTCCTCACAAGTTTTGAATGTCACAATCAATTGCATGGAAAACACAAGATGTCGACAAAAGTTCCTCGCAAATTTGAGGACACAAGATCTAACCAAAAGCAAATAAACTAAAATCAATTACTCGATCTCTAATTCGCATATCTGATTAGTACAAGAGATAACTCACATGAGATCAACCACCACAAGAGAGAACTAACATGAGTTCGACCACCAGATCCCGTTGAAAGAAATTAATGAAGGCTTCACAGTTGCAAATTCCTACGACAATGAGGCGGACAAGCAACCGAAAAACAAGAGGGGAAGATAGAAACAAAGATGGAGGTGCGAGAGATATTGAGAGCAAGAAATCGGCGGTGAGCAGAAGGCGACCAATTCTCGCAGAAGAGGAAGAAGCGGCAGGGAGAACAGAAGAATAACGAAGAAGGCAGAAGACCTAATGGAGCAAGAGACAGGAATATCTTTAGTGGGCACGATTATCGAAAAATTTTAGGCTGACAATTTTTTTAATAGAATACTGTTCACAAGGAAAAGTGGTTAGTTTATAGGTTTTTTTATGAGCAACCATTTGAACCCCTTCAAAACAAAGAAATTAGGGGTCAAAATCTATATACTATTACTAAACTCGAATCTCTCTATCCTATTTGTCAATCTCTTAACTATGTCACATAAGCTTCTTAATTTTTTAATTTACTCTTTTACCCTTCATAAATTTTAGTATTTACAATCCTTACAAATATATAATATAATAATATTTCTAATGTTATTAATAATTGCACATAATATATTAGTAGGTGATCTTTAATTCCTTACACACTAAATTAGTACATAATATCTCTACTATTTATGAACATTTTTTTTAAGTTTTTATATAATTTTTTATATGAACAAAATTAGTGCATAATATTAGAACGTACTCTCTACATGATATCTCTACTATATATGAACAATTTTTTTTAAGTTTTTATATAACTTTTTATATGAACAAAATTAGTACATAGTATTAGAACGTAATCTCTACTATTCCATCGTTATGAACATTATATAATATTTTAAGTTTTTACAATAATTAAATAATAATTGTACATAATACATTAGTACATGATCTTTGATAAATAATAATTGTACATAATACATTAGTACATGATCTTTGATTCTTTAGCAATATGTAATGTGTACATACTATATTAGTGCGTGAGAAACTTTAACATTATATATTTATATTAGTACGTGAGATATATGTATCGTAATTTTTCTATGGTAACTATGAAACTATGAATATGTGAGATCTCTATGAGTTTAATTTTATGGATATAAATTTTAATATTGTATAATTGTATGTCATCTTTAATATGTATTCTAATCTTTTCCATGTACGTCATCTTTGATATTTACCCTAATTTTTTTCATACGTGAACTTCTCTAACCAAAAGATACAAGTTCAAGGATCCAATCAACAGTAAGTTCGATCACATTATTTATCTGTTTCATCAACGTATTTTCTAACTGTTCTTAAAACCTTGAAATTAATCTCCATTACCATATATGAAAATATATCATTTAATTGTGATAATAGGATGAACTCCTCTAACAAAAAGAGACAAGTTCAAGGATCAAATCAACGGTAAGTTCGATCACATTATTTATCTATTTCATCTATTGGTTAAATTATAATTGGTCTATTTTTTATTGGTTAAGATTTGATTGCAAATCCCATATATAAATATTTCTTTTTTATATTAACCAAATAAATAATTTATATTTATTTGTTAATTTTCTGAACAAAATCGTAAATTTTATATCTTCAGTCATGTATCACTTCACCAATATTTTTTTATTTTTTTATAACAAAGAGATAATTGAGATTTATTAAAATCATTTATGCTAAACCTAAGGAAATTTTGATATCACAAAGATTTTATTCAAAATATTAACTTAGGCTACCTTGGATGTGTTGATGAAACTTTTTGATGGTATTATCCTTCTTGCAAACAATGCAAAAGGAAAAATTTAACCTAGAGATTGCACTAAATCTGCCACTATTATCAAATACGTCATTCATAGATATATATTTACAATTAAAATTACATTTTATAATAATTAAATTAATCATCTTAATATACATTACAATTTGTTATAATGAACGAAGAATCTAGTTCGATCAGCAGATTTTGTTATCTTTGATTAAGATGTTAAAAATGGGCTAATAATCGATAACCGCATTATTGGAAGCAAATTTTAAGGTATTCTATAAATGATGTTGTATGATTTCATTACAATTATTGTACATGCGTTAATTAATAATATTGCGGCTATTTACATCATTTAGTTGATAACTAGATTCCAAAATTACTAAAAGTTTTAACTAGAAAGACATGTTTGTTTACAATTGATTTGATTCCAATAAACTTGAAGAGTCGTGCATTCATTGTTAGTAATATGACAAACAATCCAAAAGTCATTTCTAAATAAAAAAAAAAATTTCTAAACCTAGCGTATTTACTATTCTTTTATAACACAATATTTTACTTATTAACTATTTTTGCACAATAAGTCATTATATTTCATTTTTACATAATAATGTTGAACCATCTCCGTCTGAGCTTGAAATACACTCCAATTTATCGTCGAATAAGTCACTAACTCCTTCGAAACTTTTCAAATGAAAGCTCATCTCTAGATGATGATATGGAGAAAAAATTAGCGAAGATCAACTTTTTACTTCCTATTCAAAATCAAATATGAAGCACGAAAAAATAAGACCAAGTTGCTTGCAGACCCCATGCAAATTATTGCAATCTTAGAGTATAAACTTTGTTTCTCAAACATTATTTCAAATACATTTTCTTATTTGATTTAGATTTATTTCAGATATATTTTGTTATTGTTATTTCTATTTAGTATTTGGAGGTTAAATGATATGGAAGTATATTGACATTAAATTATATTTGATTTGTTTTAAAATAATTATTAAATGTTTATTTTACAATATTATAGTATATAAATTAATATATGTATATGATAAATTTTACTATTAAAGACTCATACAAGGACACGGATATATCAATTAGTTAAGATAGAAAAAAAAAGTAATAAGACGATAAAATTTAACACCTTCCCAAGATCTAAGATTTCACGTCCAACTCATTTACAACAACGGTGTTGGATGGGGATACTTGACAATTAACATTGGGGTTGTTTCACTTGTGTGTAGAAATGGCTTTTTGGGTGAAAAGTGATTTTTAATGTCTTGAAAAACGTAAAAAGTAGAGAGAGTTGCACGCATATCAAGAATGTTAAAAGTAGTTTTTGGGTAGAAATGACTTTTGTGTAGAATGTGAAACAAGGCCATTGCTCGACGGTGCCAAAAAAGGTTAATTTGGAGTGGTGTTTGGGAGTTCTATAATAAAGGTTCGGGGGAGGGAAATGGGTTTGTGATGTTTCATTGTGTGACATTTTAAATAGTGGGGTCATGCGCCTCTTTGGGTTCCTTGGTGAGAATTGTTGTCCATTTGTTGATTAAGCATTTATAACAAACCTAAAGTTAAATTCATAGCAAGAAAAAAAACATATCTTGCATTGTAACTTAACTTTAGGATTCCACTTGTACTTCTCAAAGTACCTTAGCTTAACCATCAAATGGACCACAAACATGTCAAGGAACCCAAATTAGTATTCAACCCCTCAAGTAAAACCAACGAACAAATCAACACCACTATAGGTATTCATTTTTCGGAAATATGAGTGTGCAAAACGAACAAGGATCGGAATAGATTGAAATGGTAATGTAGTCGCATTGTGAAGGAACTACGTACAATCATTAGAAGCGAATCTTGCACCGATCATTAGAAGCGAATCTTGCACCGATCATTAGAAGCGAATCTTGCACCGATCATTAGAAGCGAATCTTGCCCCAATGATCGGTGCAAATCGCAAAGTGTCGTCCCAAGCTTAGCACAGCTTCCAACTAACCCCACACACTGAAAAAGTAAGAATGGAGCTGGCAAGAACAATCCTCGGAAACTTTGTAGAGATACAAGAAAAAGGAAATATGTTTGTTGGTGTATTTAAACAGGAGGATTTTCTTGTCTTATGTAGAGAGAGATATGAATTCCTCAAAGTTCCATGTTGAAGCATCAGTAATTAAAGAATCACGTACATATCTCAGTAGGCCAATGACCTTGATCTTGTTTTGCACCATCCAAAAAGCATCCTTAGCCACGACTTCATAGAAATGACGTCTTTTCCTAACATGTTGTGCTGTCTACTCTAGGCTTTGTCCTATCTTTTCTCTTAAAACCTGGCGCCATATTCCTCCTCCTTCACTTCGGGTAGTAGAATATGAAGGCAAGAGACTAAATAAAATCACTCGATCAGCATATGTTAGGTAATGGTTCAATTGGGAACCCCACGTCACGTCAGAAATTGAGAAATATAATAAAGAATAGGAAAATTCTTTTTAGTGTCCTTGAGGCTTTGCCTTTTCCTTTTGGTGCCCAAGAAAAAAACTTATTCCTCTTGGTACTCTTTAGGTTTTGGCTTTTCCCGTTGATGCCCCTCTCCGGTTCAAATTAGCTAATTTCAAGCTTACCAATATGTTCATCACCTTAAATTAGTAGGATTCAACTCTTAAAATACTTAAATTCATAACCAAACTACATCAATTTGAATTTTTAAACAATCCTCTATTTTAAGGGGTTATTTACAAAATTATTTAAAAATTCAAATTGATGTAGTTTGGTTATGAATTTTGATATTTTAATAGTCAAATCCTACAAATTTAAGGGTGATAAATATAATGGTAAGCTTGAAATTGGCTAATTTGAACCGGAGAGGGGCGTCAACGGAAAAAGCCAAAACCTAAGGGGTACCAAGAGGAATAAGTTATTTTCTTGGATACCAAAAGGAAAAGGAAAAAACTTAGGGACACTAAAAAAAAAATCCCCAAAGAATATTTCACGGTCTTCAAATGGCTACCCAGTTGGGGATTAATCCTAAACTACATTGGTGCTTTGATTTTTTTATTTTTTTTGGTTGAACATTGGTGCTTTGATTCAATTGTGTTGTTGTCTTCTTCAAGTCGTTATTTCTTCAAAGTTGTTTGTTGTATTGAATAATAATAGGATATGTTGATCTATATTTATAGAGGCCACATAAGATAAAAATAGAAAACCTTAAAAAATATAAAAATTAGAGATTACGAAAAAGTCCTAAAAATACTTAAGAACATATTTTAAGCCCTGAAACGTTATTAAATGTTCGAAAAGCGCCTTTTGTCATTTGCCTTGAGTCTTCCTTAGCAGCGAATTCCCTATCCGAAAAGGTATGGTATGGCCCAATCGGACATCGGACATATATCGGAGTATCGGACATCAGACGGTCGAAGCCAGTTTTTCCGAAAACGCAATTTCCGAAGGTCTAGAATTTCTCCTAGGTATGCCGAAAACCTTCCTACATCATTCCTACTACTCAACCCCATTAATTACCAGGCCCGTTCATTAAGCTGTGCAAACAGCCCAACGGAACAGGGCCCCCAAATTTTAGGGGCCCCAAATTCTAGAATTATATTATATATTAGATAGCACGTGGTTGAGGACAACATTGATTAGTTAGTATAGATGGTGAAGCTTATTTTGTAGATAGAAATAAATCTGTGTTCAATTCCCGGGACTCATTTTATTTTCCTTCTTGCAATTTACAAACTCGTGGGCCCCATGCCCCCATCAAAATGAGTTTGGCCTTTTGTTGGGCATTTAGCCCCACCATCGTACAAAAAAATGGGTCTGAACTTTGGACTAGTATTATAATATTTTATTTAGCTTTTACGTATTTTTATATATGTAAATTTTTTAAATTTTTAGTTATCAACCAATAATAAATATATAGTTAGAATATTATTTATCAGTTGATTGTTAAAATTTTTATAATTATTTAATTAATAATTTAATTTTTATATTTTTGACACCTCTTTACTTTTTACTATTATGGGTAAAATATATAATTTTAATTTCTTTTTTTCTAATACTCGTTATCAATAAAAGTAAATTTTTTACTCATTTATATTTATAGGAATAAAATATATACAATTTTAATATTTTTTTCCTCTAATTATACCCTATATCAATAAAAAATATTTTAAATTAAACAATCACAAATTTGTACATGTGTAGGCCACTAGGGTTTAATAAGTCGACTAATTTTATTAGCTAAAAACTAATAACTATACTTATATTTAATTAATTTTATATATTTTTTCAATTTTTGCACAGGGCCCCGAAAAAGTATTGGACGGCTTGATCTTCTTCAAAATCTAAATCTAATCGAGGTTGTGCTCGATCACATTCACGGCCTTCTAATTCTTCAAATTGCTACTACTAATGCAAACCCAAACAAACACCATTCCAACTTCATAGCCTGTGACACCGCAAGCATCGTACGTCTATGCTCCGAATTCCAAATACCCATTTTAATCACGTTGTTTTTATTTCCAGGAGAAAATAGAAGAACTCTTGTTTAAGCAAGGCAACTCCACTCATGATTTTGGGATATATATATATGCTTCCTTTTTATCCTCCTTTGGTTTTGTTTCCTTTGCTTCAAAGAGAAGCTATATGGTTTGATTATATTGGACCAGGGGGCATCTCTTTGTCATTTGGTCAATCAGTGTTAATAAGTTGTGATTGACTTAGTAATTTATACGTGACTGTTTGTTTAGACATGTATATATATACATATTCGTGAAAATATATTATGTTATAAGATAAAAGATATTTATATTTATTTTAAAATATTTTAAATTTGTTATCTTTAATTTTAAATATTTGTACAAGCAAGTTTTCAAAAGATATTGTTATACTAAATAGATATTTGTTTGATGTTAAAGATATATTTAAATAGTTAGAGAAGCATTTAATAGAAAAAAGTTAAAATATTAAAAATAAAAATTAATTTTATAAATATGAGGTGAGGCCAGAATCGTTCTGTGGCTCGAAAAAGGACAGCTTTAATATATAGTTATAGATATAGATGGGCATGTATTGTTGTATGTTGTTATTGATCACTATGAGAGTCATACAAACACATCTCTTGTCATTGTACCTAAATTTGGCAATTGTTTTTCTTGTTTGTTTGTTTTTTTGGTAAAAAAAATTTAGGGTGAGGGGATGGTGCCCCAGTCCAAGGACAGGGAAGACCCAAGGGCTCAGAGAGCTCTTACAAGGGGATTTACATTTGCCTCACCTCGAGGGGACTAGTGGGGAATCGAACCTGCGACCTGTCAAACCCGATTCCTGTCTTGCTCCACTAGACCAACCCCTTGAGGTTCCTGTTGTTGTTTTTTTCTTCTTGTTTTTTTTTTCTAGTTTTCTTGTTAGAATCGTAAAATATTTTTTGACAATGTGTGTGTGTGTTTTTAATGAAAATGGGGTAATTCATTCATAGAGGTTGATTCACATGAAAATGAGACTTATCATGAAAACTAGAAATAAATGAGAATCCTTGGATTTGAGAAATGGATGGCTAAGATTAAATGAAATAAAGGCAAAGTGGTAATTTTGACAAAAAATAATAAGAAAATAAAAAACATTTTTATTTTATTTTTTATTTTCACTTGTTTTTGCCAAAATCACAACATTTGACTTCTTACATTACATTTAGAGATTTTAAGACGTTTTCACATATTATCATCTTAACAGTTGAGAGATTTTATAATGCGTTCACATATATTGCAAGTGTGTTCACATATTAGTATTATTTTTCATATTTTATGGGCATATGTTCATATTCGATTAAATCATCATACATGAGTTAAAAGGCTTAAAAAATTTGACAAAAATAAAATAAAATAAAAAATAAATATTTTTTATTTTTTCGCTCATTTTTGCCAAAAACACGACGCTTGACATTTTATATACATGTTCACATTATTACAATGGCTATTCACATATAGCCATCTTTTAACTTCAGAACATTTAGTATACGTTCACATATAATATAAGTGCATTCACATATTAGGGTTGCATATTCATGTTTTATGGTCATATGTTCAAATTCGATTTATATCATTCTACGTACATAAGAAGACTTAAAAAAAAGAAAAAGAAAACTAATTTTTTTTATTGTATTTTATTTTATTTTATTGAATAGCCTAGATTCATTTATAGTGTTTTAATCGAATGGCCCAGATTCATTTCTAGTTTTCATGATAAGGGCCATATTCATATGTGTCAAAAAGTTACAAAATTCTAGGCATACATCTCACCTAATCCAACTCTTGCCATCCATCTTTTTGTTTCTTTATTCCTTTTCTTCCATTTTTCCATTACACAATTTCTAATATGCAAAATGCACATTCTCGAGCTATCATCTACAAAGTTGTCCTCATTCTTGAAGACTTTCCTATTCCGATCCTTGCAACCCAAACATAGTACATGACTGCATAGTGGACAACATTCCACAAATTAAACATCAAGGAACTCTCACCTTTAAACAGTCTTGAGCTACCAATCCATGCTTCAATACTTGAAGACGTTCTTCCAATCTTAGCCTATTGTAAAACCGTCATGAGCACCTTTTGTGAGAAGTCACATCTGAACCAAACGTGCTCCCATGATTCTTGATGGTTATTGTGGCAGAGGACACATCTCTCATCTTGCACAATGTTCATCTGCTTCAACTTGTCTTTTATATTGACTCCTTTGTTCAAAATCAACCACCTTGTGAAAGCAATTATGGGATTATTTAGTTTGCACCACACTCACTTGCCCCACTCCACATTCTCTCCTCTTGATCTCGGGCTATCATAGACTCCTTTAGTGTCTAGCTTCCCATATCTAGACACCAGAATTACAGAGTGTTCATTTCCATTCAAGGACTCCACCAAATCATATCTAATCCTCAAAATTACCCTCCAAATAGCACTAGATGTGGACTTATGATGTGATGGTTTCCCACACACTCGCAAGAATACGAGATCAATTGTAGTAGTAGATCATGATCGAATCACATAATACGAGATCAATTGTAGTAGTAGATCAGGATCGAATCACATGGATTATTTCTGCTTTAGCCAATTCTAGAACTAATTCCTAAGCCAAAATATAGAGACTTATTGTGTAATTATAACTACTAAAAGCAATTAAAACAAGTAAATGATGAGAATCAAAAGAATATGAGAAAGCAAAGTTCCAAGTCAAGGAATCCCCACAACTTTGATCCACGGAGTTCGAATCTCACTTTTACCTAAACTGACTTGGAAATTTTGTTATGAAGCTTATTGTCTAATGTCATAAATTAACTTTTCTCAAAGTTTAACTTAATTTACTTCTATCAAATTAAGAGCCCACTCTCGTGACAAAACAAAACCGATAGAAACTCTTTAAGCACTTAGAAATCTAGATGGTAATCAAACTTGCCCCACTCTCGTGATGTATCAAACTTGACTCAAACACCTAGAAGTTCTATGACAATTAACCACATGAGAAACTAATCTCAAGTTCAATTCTAGTTTTTCCAAATAGATAGAACCACCCCTCGATGTGTTCTCTCTATTTTGTTTACTTACTTAGACTACCACCTCTCGATGCGCAACCTAAACAAGACTCTAACAAGTTTAAACCTATTAGGCTAAGTCCCTAGAATCAAATCATATTAGTTTCCAACTCAATTTAAGCAAAAGGTATTGAATCTAATCCGCTTCACATCGTTGGGATCAATCAAACCCTATAATTATAGAGTTTAGCCGAGCATAATTAAATTCACGATCAAAACAATTAAATCAAACATGGAATATGAATAATAACAATAATTGAAAGGGAAACTTACTAGAGATTCAATTGAAGAAACAAAAGTAGATCCAAGAGTGCAAAAATCCCAACATGAAAGAGCGTAGAACTAAAATCCTAGAAAATCTCTTCTCTCTACTTGAAAACTAGAATAATAATAATAATAATGCAAAAAGCCTCCCTAAAAGAGTTTTCTAAAAAGTATTTATATTAAAAGGCTAAAAATATCCAAAAATACAAAACCCCACGCGCAAGAAAAAATTCCACGCGCCTGCCTGCCGCCGTCTCGATCGACCGAGATGAGCCTCGTCTCGATCGAGATGAGATGTTGAACCACCGTCTCGATCGAGACGGCAAATGGTCTCGGCCGAGACCAGCACTTAGTCAAATTTCTCCTCTTTTCTAGTCTCGACCCTCATCTCTGGCTTGTTGGCTCGTCTCTAGTGCCTCTTTAACCTCATATTCTCCTCTCGTGAGCATTCTCAAAGGCTTGTTTCACCTCTCTTTGACTCCTTTAATACCATTAAGCTCCATAACCATCTTTAAGACTCGAAAACTGTAGTACTCGAGTTCGTGTTTCTGCTAGGTCGGAAAATAAAAACATAAATAATAAATAACAAAAATAAATAAATATATGAATAAAGCATATATATTCTTCTCCATCCAAGATCTACCCTATCCTATTTAACGATTAGTTCTGATCAATCCTTAATCCCAACAAACTCTATCTTCTAGCCAATTGGATACACACAATCAGCCCTAATCCTAATTGATCGATCACTTGTTCCGATTTATAAATTGAGGCATCCACGTTTTTTTTCCTCTTCGCGACACCATCGTTGAAGCTCGCTCAATCGTCACCGTTTCCTTCGTCCAAACCGGGCAAGCGCTATTACGCCGGAATCGACAGCAATCCTCGCCTTCCTGCGTTAGTCATCATTGCAAGTGAGCCGAGTGCCGGCGGGATCAAGTCACCGGTGAGTTCTCCCCTGTTGTTCCTTCTCTGTTTTCTTTGTTGTTGTTGAGTCGGGTGGGTAATAGTTTGAACGGGGGACGGATTGGGTTGAGAGGCGCCGACGGGAGTGATGGAGCGAAGCCGCCTGGGGACGCCGGCGGGGCGCGAATAGGGGCCGCAATGGCGTTTTCCCTCTCCGTCATTGTCGTTGTTGTCGGGCAGGGGTGGGAACACCGTGACGAGGGGGGAGATTTGGACTGGTGGAGGGTCGGAAAAAGGGAGCGGAGGAGGCTGGGTGAAGGTGGTGGCGTGGTTGCAGCAGGCCGGCGAAGGCGAAAACCAGAGGACGGGCGGATCAGGGATCAGGACAAAGTCGAACCAGAGGACGGGAGGGCGGCGTGGTTGGGTGCGTCGCTAGGTTGAAGACGAAGAGAAGGCGAGGGAGTTGGGGGCGTGCCAGTCGAAGCCTCGAAGAAGAAGGAAGGGGCGGCAATGGCGTCGATTCCGCAGTCTTAGGAGAAGACGTGTGAGGAAGACGAAGGGTGGGCCCGTGCTGAGGGTCAAAAGATGGGGAAGTGGGGCCCGCAAGCTGGTCAAGTCTCGTGCCGGTCAAACAAAATAATGAAGGGAGACGGGCTTGGGAAATTGGGCCAGAAATTTGGGTTGATTAGTTTGCCAATTATTGGGCTGGGAGTGGGCTTCGGTTTTGGGTTGTTAGGTTCCTTCTTGTTAAAATGGTTAGTTGGGTTTCGGATTTGGGTTGGGCTAATATTTAAATAAACAAGTTAGTAAATTAGGTAGCTTGACTTATTTGGTCAATTAGCAAAAAATCGTTATAAATAATCGGTTGTTTAAGGGGAATAAAGGTGGCTCTTTAATTGGGTTAATTAGTTCGGATCGTATTTTTAATTAATTAATTTTTCCCTTTATAATTCTTTAGGGAATCGTTTCGTCTGAGATCGTAGTTCCGTCTTCCCAAGAATCCTTCGTTCGAGGTAAGTCGTTTTTCGACTTGCTCGGTTCTTTTCTCCCTTGTTAGATTGCGTATCGATATTGTAGGGCGGGTTTTGGGAACTAGTCCCGAATACCTTTTAAATTATTTTTAACTCCTTGTGTGTTGCGTGCGTTAATGATTTTAAATGTGTTTTATCGGAAATTATTTTGGAACGTTTTCTCTGTGTTGGTACCGTTTCCGACACGGCCCATTGTAGCTGGTGTTGAGGAAGAGTTGGCTACTTTGACCCGTGTGACTGGGAAAATCGTACCCCTTCAAACGAAAATTATTATCTGTGTGTTTTTGGCAAGCGCTCCAATGGAGGCTTAGCCAGGAGTTAGAAGAGAGATTGGGAAGTGGAGTGGGAGGGCCTGCCTCTGCACTCGGCGCGGTGATGAGCGCCTTGGAAGACGGATTGTGGACAAAGGAAGAATTGCATTGTTGTGTGACTGTGATTGTAAATGCGTATGTGACTTGTGTGACTGATATAACTAATTTAGGTATTGGCCTTTAGAGTTATGATTCCGGTTGTGGAATTGTATGCTGACTATAGATAAATGATTTTAAAGCGTTCTACAGTTTCCATATTCTTTCTAGCTTGGTAGATTAGACGCTGACCCTTCGGGGAACATTTTTCAGTTCCAGGTATGAATCAGGGAGCCGTGCAGGAACCGAGGCAAGATGGCGGGCCGGAGCGGTAAAGAGCGCGTGTCATAGTGGGATTGGTTATACTAGTTTATTTATATTAGTTAGGATGTTGATTTTAATATTTGTTAGATGGAGTTAGTATTATGTTCGGTTATTATTTTATTTTGTTCGGATAGTTCAGTTCAGTAGGCATTGTGACGTATTTGAAGGTTTATGTTTTTCGGGGATCCATGCATGATTACGTTTTCGAAGTTTTATTAAATAAAGGTTGGATGTTTTATTATGTTTTCTCGTCGTGCCCGAGTTGTAAGGTCCTGCAGTGTAGTTGTCAACCTAATTAATAGTACCTTGTAAGGTCTATTCCCTAGTAGCGCCTCGTCGGAAGACGGGGTGTTACAAAAACACCTCCAAAAACCTGAAAATACACACAAAGCTTGTGTAGACGTCCATAATATGAATAATACTAGAAACCAACACAAAATGCAAAACCTAAACTAGAAAAGGACGAAATCTAATCCTAAATGCTAATGCAAAACTAAATGATATCAACTTATAGGGTGTGTTTATTTTGTTAGGTTGTATTGTAGTATGTCTGGATCAAATTTAGATGGTGTATTACTTCGCTAAGAGTACGTGAACATATTTCTTTGAACATCAAATATGAATGTGTGAGATGATAGTACAACAAAAATAATCTCAAATCAAACGTGCTCAAAGTACTATATATAAACATTATATATACATTAAAGAACTATATATGAACATTTACACGTAACAGATAAACCTTAAGGTAATACATATAAACTTGAACATGTATAAATTAGGGGAATATATATATAAACATTTATACAAAACACATGAACCTTGAGATGATATATAAACTTGAACATGTTCTTATGATTTATCAATCATACATGAATGTGATCAAAGTAATATATGTACTTAAAGGATATATATGAACATTAATATGAAATAGATGAACCTTAAGGTTATATATATATATATATGAATTCAAACATGATACATGCTAGAGAACTCGATTATGAATTGAGACATCACAATACAATATGTAGCTTATGAGGGATATGAACTTGCATTTATGTGTACTAACACATTGCTTTACCATTTGAGCTAGTAGGCTTTGACAAAATTAATTATTTGGACATGTAACATATGAATCATATTCTTTTTCTCTTGATCCAAGTAACTTCCTAACCAATGTGAAGAAACTAGCAATCATTATACAACACCATCCAAAACTAGTAGTGACCAACAAAAAGCAACTGGCAGAGAAAAGAACCAAAAAATTAGTAGCAAGAGGGCAACAAATTGATATCCGCCTTTTAGTTGTGTTTTTAGGGTGTGTTTTTGTGTGTTTGAGTCTTTTTCTTTAGTTTTGTGTTTTGTTTTGAGTCTTTTGTGTAGGTTTTCGTATTTCCTTAAGATATGGAGTCTACATAAGCTTTGGTGGTGTTTTATAGGTTTTTAGAAGCTGTTCTGAAGCATATTTTGAAGAAAGGAGGAAAACACTTAAAGATAGTACTCAAATAAAGAAGTGAAGAATCAAGTTCAAGCAAAGAAAGGAGTAGAGAAACTCGTTACAAAGCCATAGGAAAAAGAATCGAGTCAAACCGAGGTGTAACAAACCCGCTATTAAAGTTTTACTCTCAGTTACAAAGTTGTTTGCAGTGCTAAAGGAGTCGGTACCGAGGCAGGAGGGTCGGTACAGAGGGTCCCGTGTTAGTAGAAGGCATCAGAGTCGCCAGAATTAAAGTCTTTTATCCCATATCTTTATGCTTTTATTAGTTTCCTTAAGAGATATATCTTTTAGATGATTTAATTCCTTATAGAAGGGATATATCTTTTAGAGATTTATTTCCTTAAAGATAGCTTTAGTTTTTCTATACATACTCTTGTTCTAGCTTTAGTTTTCGGATGCCACAATTAACCTAGTTTAGGGTAGAGAGAGAAGAGAGGAGGCTTGAGAGGGGGATAGAGAGAGACGAGATTGAGGATTGCTTGGAGGACAAGTTTTGTTTGGATTCGGTTGTAAGCTTCTCTTTTCTTTTTAATTTAATTTAGTTGTCTTCAATTGTCATGAGTAATTAGTCTTCTATTCTAGGGTTGGGGTTAGAAACCCAACATGATTGTGCATGAATGGTGATATGAATGAATGAGTTGAATGTCTTTTATCTATTCTTCTACTTGTTTGTGCAAAAGTTTTGACGAAAGTTGAAGTATTTCATGCTTATAACTTGATTGAAAGAGAAAGTTGTGAATTTGAATAGAGATAAAGTTTGAGACGAAATTTGAGAACTTCAGATCAAAATAAGTAGAATAAGTGAATTGATTTATGAAAGTTGATTGATTTGCTTGTTTATTCAACAAAAGTTGATAACATTATGTTAAAGGCATGATATTTATGATTCACATTGTTTGAAATTGCATGATTATGTTGTGGTAAACCCTTATCCTAGATTTTTTTTCCTATTTTTTAGTCGAAATTCAAACCTAGGTGCCTCGATATCGACCCTGCACAAGTCGGTACCGATCTGCAATTTCCCCATCTTCTTTCTATTTACTTAGTTTTTTCAGCCTTGTGTACACCTCGGTAACGACCCTGACAAGGTCGATATCGACCCCCTTCTAGTGTGCTTGTTTAGTTGTCTTGCTTTGTTTCTAGCTTTGTTTTGCCTTCTCTTTTGCTTTTTAGTTTAGTAATTAAACACAACCTCGCTTCCCGTGGACGATCCTGACTTCGTTATACTCAGCGGGATCTTGACTATAAATTTATTTGTTGTCAAGTAAATCCCTATCAACGCAAATGCAGGAACATGAACATTTTTTTTCAAATGACTAATTTGAACCTTAGTGGATTATATATGAACATTCCAACGTAATACATGAATCCACCCATTTACTTAGTGTACTAATTATCGTATAGATCCTAGATTGAATCTCTAAACCTCATTCATTCAAAAAGCTCGAACATTATTTTCATTATCTTCTTAATATTTATTTTGTTCTCTACTTCTCTTTGCTTAATTACATTTTAAGAAAATGGATGGATTTGTTGATCAACTTTTTGGCACGCAAGAGAGTGGTGCTAATGTAGAATTCATACCTCCTATTAACTTGTCGGAATTCTTATATCCCAATGTGGTACAAACATGATCGTCCACTCCCGATGAAAATGAGGAAGTGGTCGTGGATGGATCCAAGGCTCCAACCCTTAAATCTGACATTCTTACAAAACATTTTTAAAGGGAACCTATGATGCACCTCAAAAGAAATATACAATTCAGTGTAACTATTGTGATAAGAAATACACATGGTTGGCTAATGGATGCTATGGAATGTTGTCAAAGTACATAAAGAGAGCACAACCCGACAAGTTAGCTATGATGCAAGGACAATCTCAACTCTCTGGGTTTGCAACCTCTTCTTCCCTTAACTCTCATTTATTTAGTTATAACCATAATGCTATATGCTTTTTCCGAGTTTATTTGTGTTGATCACTTATCATTTAGTTTTGCCGAAAAGTTAGAATTTAACAATTTGATGACTAATCGTGTACTACCCGCTTATAAACCGACCACTAGGAATTCTGTAAGAAATAATGTGACGAATGCTTATAAAAGCCGTAAAATGGTATTGGTGAAATTTTTTGGTGAAAATGATTTTAAAGTTTCAATTTGTAGTGACATTTGGATTGATCATTCGCAAAATCATGCATACATTGGCTTAACATGTCATTTTATTGATAGTCATTTTGTTGTGCAAAAAGTGGTTTGGCTTATAGTGTAACACCCTGTCTTCCGACGAGACGCTACTAGGGAATAGACCTTACAAGGTACTATTATTTAGGTTGACAACTACACTGTAGGATCTTATAACTCGGGCACGACGAGAAAAACATAATAAAACATCCAACCTTTATTTAATGAAAACTTAGAAAACGTAATAATGCATGAATCCCCAAAATCATAAATATTCAAATACGTCACAACGCCTACTGAAACTGAACTATCTGAACCAAAAATAATAATAATAAACAAAACACAATACCAACTCCGTCTAACAAATATTAAAATCAACATCCTAACTATTATAAATAACTAGTAAAAACCAATCCCACTATGACACGCACTCTTTACCGCTCCGGCCCGCCATCTTGCCTCGGTTCCTGCACGGCTCCCTGATTCATACCTGGAACTGAAAAATGTTCCCCGAAGGGTCAGCGTCTAATCTACCAAGCTAGAAAGAATATGGAAACTGTAGAACGCTTTAAAATCGTTTATCTATAGTCAGCATACAATTCCACAACCGCAATCTTAACTCTAAAGGTCAATACCTAAATTAGTTATATCAGTCACAACAGTCACATACGCATTTACAATCACAGTCACACAACAATGCAGTTCTTCCTTTGTCCACAATCCGTCTTCCAAGGCGCTCATCACCGTGCCGAGTGCAGAGGCAGGCCCTCCCACTCCACTTCGCAATCTCCCTTCTAACCCCTGGCTAAGCCTCCACTGGAGCGCTTGCCAAAACACACAGATAATAATTTTTCGTTTGAAGGGGTACGATTTTCCCAGTCACACGGGTCAAAGTAGCCAACTCTTCCTCAACACCAACTACAATGGGCCGTGTCGGAAACGGTACCAACACAGAGAAAACGTTCCAAAATAATTTCCGATAAAATACATTTAAAATCATTAATGCACATAACACACAAGGAGTTCAAACCAATTTAAAAGGTATTCGGGACTAGTTCCCAAAACCCGTCCTACAATATCGATACGCAATCTAACAAGGGAGTAAAGAACCGAGCAAGTCGAAAAAAGGACTTACCTCGAACGAAGGATCTTTGGAAAGACGGAACTACGATCTCAAACGGAACGATTCCCTAAAGAATTTTAAAGGAAAAGATTAATTAGTTAAAAATACGATCCGAACTAAACTAACCCCAAGAAAAAGCCACCTCTAATTTTCTTAAACTACCGAATTTTTTTCTAAAAATTCCCAATTAAAAGATGTTAGAATGCTAATTAATATACTACATCCAAGCTAGTCCATATATACTAAACCCAAACACTACTCCCCCCCAAATCCACAAAATCAGCCCCAATTTCATAAGGAATTTCTTAATACTCAGTCAAACAATTTAAACCAAATGGCCTAACACTTTTTTTTTTCCGTAGCCCAACTCCCTCACCCTCCTAATTCAACCTAAGGAAGCTGGGATTTCTTCCAAGCGGGCCCCACCTCTTCCTTCTTCAACCTTGCGAGAGTTGAATCTCGTTCACTCCCCTGCCTCACCTCCGTTCTGTAACACGCACCACCCGGCCTCGCCTCACCTCCACCCTCTTTTCTTTTCCGACCCACCTCCTTCTTGCTCGACTAAACAATGTACCAGCCCGACCCAAACCCGGAGCACCTCAACGACACCTAACCCCCGCCGCCAAAGCCTAAACGGACCGTCGTCCGGCCAAAGACGAGATCAAACGGCTCCCGTATTTATCCGGCGATCTCTACGGCGTCGCCAGACGACACAAGTCGGCCTCTTGCCGAGACAAATACATAGCCTGGTGAAATTAGCAAAACAGAGGAACGCAACTCATCCGGGTCAGCACGGTTGATAATGACGGCGACGAGAGTTCCGACGACTTTTGCGGCAACCCAGTGATGTCCTATCCTACAGGCGGATCGAACAAGTTGATCGGAATCCAATGGGAAACGAACGAAAGAGAAAATTAAGAACATAGCTTCAATCGCCGGAGAGGAAGGACGGAACAATGACGATCTTACACGAAATCAATCGGCAACGTCCGTCGGTAGCGCTGGTGCCTGACAAGGACGCCGGTGAGTCCTCCTTCTACTCAAGCTGCTCAATTGCGGGTACGTGATCTGAGGATTCCGAAGGGTGGGCTTGATGCAAATCTAATCCAGTAGGGTTGAAAGGGAAATTCGATCAAATTATGCTCCTGGACTTATCCCACGAGGCTCCGTTAATATAGGATGGCCAGTCAAAACTTGGAATAGATAGAGATTGAGTTTGGTAGATTTTTGTGAGGTTACGTTTAACTAATTCTAGTTGAATATATTAGATAGATGTATATATGTAAAAAGATATGGAATTGTTAATTTGATAAGATAAATACCAATTAAGATTGGATTTGGCTATCAAATTGGATCGTGGTTCGGGAGTAATATATAAATATATAATTGGGTAGATAATCGGTTACGAATTACTAATTAGTTTATTTTACGATTTTACTTACGGATCGAGAACTCAAATGCTTGTAAGCGAAGGAACCCGTTTTCCGACTTATGCGACCTAAAATGAATACGGATATTACATATAGAGTATTCGATTATTCTTATACCGCTATAGTGAGTAGTAACATTATTCGTATTGTTCTAGAAGAGTATATATAGACTACTTCATTGAGTTTTTTCTATCTTGTTTGACAATGTTTATGTAATACTCGGATTTTTGTTTTTGGGCCAAAAGGCCAAAAACGATTGATTGTGACCCGAACACCATAAGAAGCCCAAACCCAATTTATTTTTTCTACCCCTTTTTCTAAATTACCCTTGCCCTAGTACACCCACTCCATCTCTTTTGATTGAGGCGTCGCTCACAAGGGCAAAAGTGCAGACAATTGCTCATCCATTTCCATCGTTCCTTTGCACCGCCAATTCCATCCCCACACTCAGTCTTCGTTGTTGCCGTTTCCCTCACCACCAAGATCATCTCCTTTCCTCTGTGGTCCGGCGCGGTCGAGATAGCAGGAGGTTTGGCCACTCGAACTCGTCCGTCGTCGTCGCGCGTTACACCACCGCGGCCTTCGTCCCTAAGCTTGTCATCGCCGGTGGGAGGAACCATAGTTCACCGGCATCACCCCAAGAGGCACGATCGCACCGTGAAATGTCCACGGGATCCGACCAGTCCGGCACCATCATCGACGCTATAATTTCCGTCACCTTCTCTCTGTTTGGCCGTCGGCGGTAAGTTCCGTCTTCTGTCTCCTCGTTTACGCCTTCTTGAACTTCTTTCCGGTACTGAATCGTGGGGAGGGTGTAGGTCTGACGTCGAACCCACCAAGTGGTCATAGATCCCGCTCGTGTGACTCGCCGCTCACCCCTCCGAGTCCAGTGAATTCTTAAAGAGTTGATCGATCGCAGCTTGTACCAATCGGAATTCGAAGCAGTGAATCAAGTCGTGAACCACCTCCAAGATCCATCTCTGTCGTGGGCGTGCCGATTGTCCAATACCCAACCGAAAGCATTGTCCTCCGATTTGTGCATCTACAAGGTCGAACCTTGTCCTTGTTGTTCTTCCATAGTTGTTCTGAATTTGAAACATGCGTTGTTGATATGGGTGTGATTGCGTGTGTTGTAGCTGTAGCTTATTGTTATGAGTTTGACGTTTGAGCACTACACTTGTTTTGGTGGATGAGTGCATTAAAGCTTCTAATTAGAGTTGAGTGATTGTATGGGTAGCAACTAGTTTGACTTTTGTAATGAAATATTGTGATTTAATTACTCCATTAAATTACTATATTAACATTTCTTATTGGTATGTTGTGAATGTTGTAACTCGAACCGAGTTTTGAGCTTGAGTGAGATATTGTTATTTGTGTGCGTGTGAACGAAATTCGAGCTCATGTGGGTTGATTCTTTTTGGGATGCGAGTAGTATTAGGGGTCTCGATTAGGGTGTGTGTTAGTCTTTGCCTTTTGATTGTTGGAAGAACTCAATTGGTAGGTTGGCGTTAAGTGTGAACTTTGGAACTTGGACTTCACATTTGCTACCTTAAGTTTTGATTTCGTGTTGAAGACTAGGTTGTGAAATACTAGTTTGATGAGGAAAGTGGAAGTGGTTCATGAGTCGCCACGCCTAAATTTTATTCCAACTTAAAATATCAAGTTAAGCCGTTGTGTGGGATACCATGAAGTATGGTGGCTCGTGCTTAAACCCACTATAGTTGTGTTTGCCTAGAATCAAAAGCTACTTCTCGCGGTTAGTCGATTAATCGTGAACGTTATGATTCGTAGGTCTTTAGTTTCGACGCGTTTCTTACTTTATTCGAGGATCGCCTTCCAGGTAAGTCGTTCTCGACTTGCTCGACTTTATTCTAGTCTTGTTAGATTTCATGCCGTGATTGTGAGATTGGTTTCGGGAGTTAGTCCCGAATGTATGTTTTCCATATGAAATATCTTCATGCATGATGTGATGCGCTTTCCATTTCAAATGTTTTCTCGTAAAAGAAATACTATCGCTTTCTCTGTGCTGGCATCGTAACCGGCACGATCACGTGCGACGATTGTCGGTGGCGAAGAGGCGTCTAGCAATGGTCGTGTGTCGGCCGGGCCCTTTTAAAAATAAAAATTTATTGTTTGTTTTTGGCAAGCGCTCCAGTGGAGGCTTGACCAGGGGTTGGAAGGATGACGTACATGGAAAGTGGGAGGGCCCGCCTCTGCACTCGGGCGCAGGGAGTTAGCGCCGTAGATGGGAATGCGGTGGTGGAAGGAAGAATGGCATTTCCCAATAGGATTGTGATTTTGTTGTGTGCGTGTGTGTGATTACTTAGTTGGTTTTTCGACCTTGTGAATTCTCGCTACGCTTAATGAATTGCTTATCCATTGTATCCCCCTTTAATTGTTGAATGTTGAAGTGTTGGTTACTTTCATAAATGCTTTACTCTTGTGCTTGTTAGTTTGATTATGGTATGTCTCATTGCATTTCCTTTCTCATATTCTCTAGGTTGTGGAAATGTGTGTTGACCTATTCTATTCTGTTCTGTTCAATTCACTTGTTAAAAGTTATGTTGTTGAATAATTGTTGTTTTTCAAACGTCTTACTATTGTCGTGTGTTATCTAGCTTGCCTACGGTAGTAGCTGACCCCTCGGGGACCTTTATTTTTCAGTTCCAGGTACTCATACAGGTCCCGTGTTAGAGCCTAGGTCAGATGCTGCAACGGATCGTTGACGTGTGTCACTAGGTCACTGAAAGGGGTTGGGAGCTCAGTTTAGTCTTGCCAGTGTTTTGGATATTTTGATATGTTGTTGACTTTAGTAGATTTCTGGAGTTGAATGTGATTTGGCTAGACATTTGGGATTCATGCATGACATTGTTAAAAACGTGGTTTGTTTGAATGACAGTTGGATGTTTTAAAATAGTTTTCTTGTTGTGCCCGAGTTGCAAGGTCCAAGTATTCTAGTTGTCAACCCGTTCAGGTAGGACCCGTTAGGGTCAACTACCTAGTAATGTCCTGACAGTAAGTTGGGGTGTTACAGTTTATAACAACACCGCATCAATCCGAGATTTGATTCCTCATTGTCAACCATTTCTTAGAGAGAATATTTTCATGTAGGATAAACTTATGTGTCAAAGATGGTTTAAGTATTATGTCGCTTTTAGTCTCTCCTATTAGATATGTTGTTAGTCGTATATGGGCTAGCACCCGAACCGCCTAAGATTGGAAGTCGTTTTGTAGTAAAACAAATGTGTTCCACAACGAACTTTTCAAAAAAGATGTTTGCCACCGTTGGAACTCCACTATTAAACTACTTCATGCATGCATGTCTTACAAATATGTTTTAACTTCTTTTGCCGCTATTATTTCTAAATTATTTCTCAATTATTCCGGGTACTCCCATTATTTGTCAATTTTGGAATTATTGTTATACAATCATAGAAGTTTTAAAAGTATTTCGTGATGCAACATTAACTTTTAGTCATGCATATAAACCTTGTGCTCATTTGTTTTGTTTTGAAACCTTGAATGTGGCGGATGCTTTCTGTGAGGGGCGTAAATTTCCCAAACTTTGTGGTGCTATTGATGCTATGAAAACAAAATGATTGAAACGGTTATAAAGTTATTCCCGATATTTATCTTATTGCTTGTGTGTTTTATTCTAGGTTTAAGATGAATGTTTTATAAATGTTTTTAAATGGTTATTATGATGCATTGGATTTGGATGTTAATGATGTGTTAGTGTTAGGGATTTTATTAATAAAGTTAGACGATTAATTGAGGAATTGATTACCGAATATTCATCTAGAGATACTTCTTCTTCTCTATTACCTCCACAATCTTCATCCTCTTCGAGCTCGAGATGCCTCGGTAAAAAGTGGGGACTAGTATTATACAAAGCCTTATCAAGAGACCGAGACATTCGGGCTCAAATGCGAAGTCTGATACATATCTAACAACCTACTTTGAGTTTGGTAAAGAATAATTTGATATTTTAGCTTGGTGGAAGACCCACAAGAAGACTTTTCCAACCATGGTAACACCGTGGCTCAAGTGCTTCTTAAATTCTAGCTGGGTGGAAGACCCATAAGAAGACTCCTCAAGAGCGCTAGGAACGGAGAGAAAGGTGTTTCAATCGATCATGTTCCCATGGAGTTTCTGAAAAACTCCATGAATGAAGTTATTAAAACCCTATTGAAATTAATGTACCCGTTTAAAAAAAATTAAAAGAAAAAAATAATATAGAAATAGAAAAAATCAATCTCAACTTTTAAAATTTCATTTAACAATTTAAATTTGTTAAATTTTACTTATATAGGCTTTTTTCAACTCCACCAAAACTAAATCCCGTTTATTTCAATACTTCTAATTCTTAACTTACTAGTTGATGTACCCGTGTCCTGCACGGGTTTTTTAATAGTTGTTTGATATAATTATTGTAAATAAGTATTTATTTTAAGTGAGTATTAATAATTATTTTTAAATAAATAAAATATAACTTAATGTTAATAACTTCATATAATTTAACCTCCAAATATTAAATAGAATAACCAATAAGAAAATATGTTCAAAATAACTATAAGACTAAAATAAGAAAAATACGTTCGAAATAATATTTGAGAAAGAAAATTCATATTGTAATATTGCAATGATTTGCATTGGATCTGCAAACAACTTAATTTTCCTCTTTGTGCTTCAAAGTTTTTTGGAATTGGAAATGAAAAGTTGATCTTCTATAAGTTTGTCTCCATTATCATCATATGGGATGAACTTTCATTTGAACACTTAGAAAGAGTAAGTGGTTCATTCGACGATACATTGCAGTATAGTTCAGGCTCAAATGCGGTTTGTGGCCTAGTTAAGGTGATGACAAATAGGATAGATGGATTGACTTTAATTATAGTATATTGATATTAACTGATAAGAAAATAGATGCATAATTTGTATTATAAAGATTTTAATGTAACTTATTTATATAAAAATATTCTACGCATTTGAGAAAATGAAGATCAATCAAGCTTAATGATACAGTGATAAATCTATATACTATGCTATGATATTCTACATGAAACATGTTAGTATTTAATCTCTTAAAATCTTGTCGTCATCATTTGTACTGCTTAAATATTTTTATATTAGAAAATTATCTTATTATTTTTCACATTTTTGATATTTATTTAGTGAATGAGAAGAAAAAAATAATCTTGAAACTGTAGGGATGTACACATATATATTTTTAAAATAGAAACAATTATTTTACATAAAAATTCAAAAGTTATTTTTATGTAATTATTTAATATAAACTGATCTTGAAATACAATTATTTAATATATATTGATCTTACAAAGTTACGTGCATGTTAGATATTGTTTTATGAAATTATTTCATATAAATTGTTCTTAATAATACAATTATTTAATAATTACTTTAGAAAATTGATCTAAATAATTATTTAAAAATACAAATTGAACTACTCTTTAAGGAAATATAATTATTGAATAAGAAGAAAAAGTAACCATGAAATTTAGGGATATATATGCATAGAATAGAAAACAATAAATTTATTCCTTTTATATAATTATTTAAACTAAATTTATTTTTAAAATACAATTATTTAATATTGATTGATCTTAAAAAGTTACATAGATGTAAGCTAATTAAGAAAGATATAGTAATGATTTTATATACATTCTTTTTAAAGAATTAATACCTTTTATAAAAATATATTTTTATAGATACTCCGATTAGAAAAGGTAGGTATAATATGACAAATCATTAATAAGTAAAGTGACCTAATTAAATAGTATTTCAAACTTATAATGTGGAAAAATTAAGTAATATTTGAAGATTTAGATGGGCAAATTAGTAAATGTAAAAATTTATTTGCTTAGGTGGCATAGTTAAATGGTTGACACGTAAGTAATTCGACTTTGGTTATAGTATAGTGATAGTGATTACACAAAAGAAAAGAAATAGCCCGACATATATTATTGAGGGAATTATACAGAGAAAGTAATTATGATGTCCCAAACTCTTCAATTACGTGTAAAATATTTGGTAAAGCGTTCGTGACAAGTAATCTTGTGTTTGTATCACGTTTTATCCCATCACCCCATTACCAAAAAAACGTTTATCCAAACCATCCAATCACACGTCGCTTTTATAATTTAATTTGTATAAAAATAATATCTATTGAATTCAAAAAATTTATCCTAAAAAGAAAATTAAAGATTTTCATCGATATTTCTAAACTCCCCCTTCTTTCAATCTCTTCTTCTTTTACTTTGAGTTTGCTCCTACTTCAAGTCTCTTCCATAATTTCACAGAAAAAGGAAAAGTAGAAGCAATCTCTTTTCTTCTCCTCCTCGATTCTTCTTGTCCTTCAGCATCCCAAAAAGCAAAGGTACACGAGAAAATTACTAGTAACAGAGAGGAATTTTCGCGGTTGAATATTCAGCGCCGAAATTGAAATTAATATCAAAACTCGAAGCTTTCGATTTCAGCTTATTTCCTTTTAAATTTTCGAATTGAATTTTCCATTGTTGAATGCTGACTGTTGCTGGTGCTTTATGTTTTTGTTCTTGTTTTTTACTGCTGGTTGCAGATTCTGACTTCTTCCTTGTTTGGCTGCTTCTCAGAACCTTTGATTTGTTCTTATTTTGCAGTCAATTTCAAAAGAAAGTTCAGATCTGACGGATATATAATTCGTTGTGATTTAGAAGAAACTGACAGGTTTTCTTTGCAACCGCCTTCAAACCAATATCTCAACTTCTCTTTCATCGCTATCAATTCAGGTCCTCTTTGCAAATTTTCTTCTGGTGAAATTTTAGGGATCGAAGATGTTGGGGGAATTCATCAGCAAAGTTCTTGTGTAAGTCAAAATCAAATCCTTCTTCCTCTGAACGATTCCCCGATCGATCGCCATTGTTGTTGTGTTGTGTTGTAATTGATTTATCCTCTGTTGAATTTGTTGCAGGATGATTCTTGGATACGCGTATCCGGCTCTTGAATGCTTCAAATCCTTGGAGAAGAACAAAGTTGACATGAAAGAACTTCGATTCTGGTGCCAGTATTGGTAAGAACGACTCTTCCTTGAAATTTAATCGAAAAATTATGATTTTTTTCTTAACTTGGCTGTTAATTTGCCAGTATTAATGTTATATTCGTATTAATTTCATAATTTCATCTTATAATTCATAATGATGACTAATAGTAATAGTTTTCGCAAGGTTCTGTTTTGCTCTGTTTACATAAAAGTACATAACTTTAATAATCTTGATAATAGTTAATAATCTTGATAGAAGCTTTACACCTAAACCTATTTTCTTTCTTGCATTAAATATTGACAATCTTTTTATTGAAGAAGACAAATAAAGATGTGGATTGCACTAATGTTTTTTTATAATAATAAAAATTGGAGTATTAATAGTGACGTTCGTTCTTTGTAATTACCTGTTGTTTTATTACCTGAAATATTCTAATCATAATAGAAATCATATTGAGCTTTGACCAATTTCAATAATTAGAGCTACAAACTCAGATATTATTCAATTTGACAGGTCATTATTTAAGTTGTCAACTGAACTAATCTGTCCCTTGGATTAGACATCACATATGTTGTCCTCATTCTTTTGATGCTGGCTCATTATTTGGGTCACGGATTTGATTGGATTAGATTGGAAGATGGAAGTTGATAGTTGGTTATCTTCCAATTTCAACTTTAACCATTAGACATGAGTAATTTAAGGCACCGTTTACCTGTTATTGTGACAAGTAGAGGTGGGCTTGAATTAGGCTTGAATCACAATTCACACACAAGCAAGAAAAGAAACGTGTCTGATGACGAATGCATCACATGAGTAACAACAATATTGTAAATTGATTGCAAATGTGAATTTTCTTGTGCCGTGTGGGCTATCTTCATGTTCTCCATGTGTCCAAGTTTCGCATTATTTTACCAACTGGCATGAATACTTACCAGAGCTTTCTAAATTATTCTGTAATGATTATGTAGGATAATCGTTGCCTTGCTCTCAGTATGTGAGAGATTTGGAGACATTCTAATTTCATGGTGAGTAAGATCCAACAATATCAACACACTGATTATTTCTCTCTTCTTCTTTCTGCTCATAAACAATGGTAAAAATCATCCGTAATTCTCTTGCAACAGGGTTCCTTTATATGAGGAGTTGAAACTAGCATTCATCATATATCTATGGTATCCAAAGACTAAGGTAAAAACAACAAACAAAAGTTCCTAGCTAATTGCTCTTTTTACCATGTGACCCTAAACTTAAAACTGTGTATTAATCTGTCTGTTTTAACAGGGAACGAGCTATGTGTATGAGAGCTTATTGCGACCGCTCGTTTCGAAGCACGAAACCGATATCGAGAAGCATCTTAAAACCCTAAGATTGAGATCCTGGGACTTGGCCTTGTACTACTGGCAAAATTGCACTGAATTGGGACAAGGTGCATTTTTCCAGATGATGGAGTACATGCTCAAGGGTCGCAATTCTGATGAGTTTTCAAAGGTACTCACTCTCTCCCTCCCTTTGTTTAAAACTATCAAGAAACTTCCAAAATGTAGTATATATTATAAATCGGTTAATAGTCACAATCAGAAATAAAGCTTCTCCTTTGCTTTTGGTCTCAAAGTTGTGTTTGTGTCTGCCTTGTTAATACTATCGTTGTTGAACCAACACATAAGATTGGGACCCTTTAAGGAATATTTTGCCTTTATGTTGATGGACCCACACACGTAGCAATCAAACTTTATGTTTCTTGACATGCTTAATAATATGTGGCGTGTTATTTAATCATTAGGGTGGCCCTACTAGCCTTGATTTAGTATTTCAATCACTTGTACACAAAGATTAATCAAAACTATCGGATATTTCTATGCAATTACCACTTTTCTTATAGCACCCAATAATAATAATAGAATATGAAACTTTATAATATGGTCGTTTGTATAGTTATGTTTGACTTAGATTATCTACTACTTCATACAAGTCTAGCCTCACTAGCTAACTGGTAGGTGATTTACGACGAATAAATTTGCTTAATGAGCTAAAAGGTGATTATTTGTAAAATTGCAGAAGAAAGCAAAGAAGGATGGCAAGTCCAAGGGAGGATCTAGTCCGCCACCGCCGCCAATGCCCATGGAGTACTTCCCGTCATTTAGTTCCCGGGTCGAGGCCCCGCCGTCTCCGGGTGGAATCTTCAGGCGGTGGCGGCAACAGCCGTCGGCGCCGCCCATGCCCCAGTCGACGGTGTTTCGTTCGGTGGCGCAGACGCCCGAGGCCGAGACAGTGCAGTTTGAGCCTGATGAGGCCCAAACAGAGTATGTACATGTCGAGGAGTGGGCCGAGTCCATCCCGAATGGTAGTACAAAGCCCAAGTCTACTCTGGGCCGCCTGCGACTTGGAAAGAATAAAGCGTAGTGGGGAAAAATTTAACCCGATTAACAATTTAACATTGTTTGATGGAAAATGGAAAAAGCTGGGAAGGAAAATAGAGTGGGGAATACATAATTGATTTTTTTTTTTTTGTTTTCATACAAAATTGTTTATTTCATTATCTTGGATTTTTTTTGTACAAATGCGGTACAGTAGAGGACTAATTCAATTTTTTTTACATTTTCTTAGCAATTCCTTATCATCTATCTTGTAAGGAAATTATCTTTTATATGCCAAATGCTTGTAAATATCAATCTAAGGTTCAGCTAGAGTTATTTCAAAATAGATAGATTATTCGTCCAAATTGACTTGATAATTTCATTAATTTGGATCAGTCAATCTAATGCATTCTCTCATTAGGAGAACTAATCGAAAATAATCTTTGTCAATTATCATAGAGCCATATCATCATTCTTTTTTCTAGGTATATTGCAATGATGTTAATCAATATCACCAACACACTTGCAAGTTTAGCTACTATTAATGTAAACTCAAGGCACGTCTTTCTTACCTACATTGCATTGAAAAATCTCGTTCAAAAATCCCTCTAAGATTGAAGATAACCCATACATACTTTACATCTCAACTTGGACAAACGAATCCATATCAATTTATAATTATACAACTACAACCCAACAAGATTCTACATTGGCAAAATTGGGAGGTCGAGATAAAGAGGCAAGCCCTGAAAATATAGAACACAAAAACTAGTTGAGAGGATGTTTCCTATAAACTAAAGAGGCAAAACCGAGATAAAGAGAAAAAAAATGAAACAAGTAAACAATGACAAAAATCAAAGCAAGCAAGAAAAAGCAAACACGACATATAAAACAAGTCCTAGAACTAAAGAACATACAACACAACCACTAAAACACAACGAGAAAACAATAAGCCTTAAGCTCAAAACCCTAGACCCCAACGTCGTACATCCAACCTACTCGTCAATCCTGTAGCCTAAACCAACAAAAGGAGTCCACCCTCCTAACTAGGCATCCTCGACCGGATACGCTTTGTCTTAGGTCATGTCTTTAAAGAAGATTGATAGAGTAAGATTATGTCGACATTATCTTGGCAATCCAAACATGCCCTTATAAACCAAAGTATGTGGACTCACCGCAAATGACATAGGAAAAGTGGACAGGAATATCTAGATTGACTACACTAAAATTATTTAGACCCTTGTAGTTTCTACTAAAAAGTGGTGTTACAACTAATGGGTAAATGGAGTTGAATTACACATATAATTCAAAACCCGAGGGTAGAACACGAACTTTTAATTAAATTTGGGTACTGAACAGGATTTGTAAGAATTGAGGGATAGAATGCGCAATATCTCTATATCGATCTTCTTATTTTTCTCCCGATAGGCGTGTTTGGTGCCTAACCCACTTTGCTTATCCGCTTACCCACCTCTCACTTCCATCACTCTCCAACCATTCACAGCTGCTTCTTGCCCTCTCGAGAGAAACATAGAAGCAATGGCGTGCTCCGCCACTTCTCCCGCTCTCCTCTCCTCCAACAACCCCAAGGCTTTTGCCGCCGCCGCCGCCAAGTCTTCGCCGTCGGCGTCTTCTCCGGTTTCCAGAACGTGCTCCAAAACCCTAGCTCTCTCGACCTCCTTCAATGGCGTCCGTCTGCCTCTCTCGTCTCGCGTCCCCCGTGCTCTCTCCTCCCGCTGCTCCCGCTCATCCCGCCGCAGCTTCGTCGTCAGGGCTGTAAGTCCGATCTCATTTCTCTTCTGACGAAAATTCTGCTCATCTCCATTGTCGAATCTGCGTCCTTTTCCTGTGCTGGTTGCAAAATGTTTGACTGTGTATCTTTGTATGTGTTTCAGTTGGATTTTTGTTATTTGTAGAATCTGGATTGCTGCTACATTGTTGTTTTAGTTAGAATATTAGCAATTTTTAGTTTTCACTCAACATCTGGATGGGACTGTGCTGGATTCGCTGCTCGTTAAGCAGTTTTTGTATCAAATTCAAAGGATGCATATGGATCTATGCGATTCTTAGTATGCAGGAGTGTCGAATTGCTGCTGGTTGAATTAACTATTTGTTTAAAGTAGTTCTGCTCAAAGCAGCTTTTAAAAATAATTGTTTTGCTTGCCTCTTTAGCTACTGAAAGCAGCTTTTCAATGCGATTAATGTGAAAGATATTGGTATAATGTTACTTCATTGGAGTTATTGAAGAAGTGGTGTAAGAATATATTTTTCTGCTTGCTGAGTTGAGTTACATGGTGTACCTATATCTTATCCTCTCAGTGGATGGAATTTATATACACAAGAATAACTGAAGAAGTAATCTTGTTCATAAAAAGTTTCAACAGAATTTTTGCTACTGGTTCTTGTTCTAGTGCCTTGTAGTTTTGTAAGAATGCCACCTGGTTAGTGTTGATGTCCATGTGGTTGTCCTGCTGCCTTCTTAATTTTCAAAGTTACCTTGCAGTGATTGTTTATCTGTTAACTTGTCTCTTCTATTAGTACTCTTGTGACGACTAGCTGTGGCCTGTGGTTCAGACATAAACAATCATCTTTGCCCCTTTGTGCAGAGTGAATTGCCATTGGTCGGGAATGTTGCTCCAGATTTTGAGGCTGAGGCCGTTTTTGACCAGGAATTTATAAATGTATTTTACTTCTCAACTCTTTCTATTCAAGTTCAGTTTTAGTTTTTGGAATGCATTGGTTATCTTTTAATGCTTATTACATAAAGATTTGAGCTAATGTGGTGATCTATATAGATTTCAATATGATTTAGTCAGGGATATCTAGTGGGTGAATGGAATTCTAATTTTGTATAAATAAAATGGTGAATGTATCTTCAAGGGCATATGTTACCTCTTGGGTATTAACTTGCTTTCTTTCCTGCAGGTTAAACTATCCGATTATAGGGGAAAGAAATATGTCATCTTGTTCTTCTATCCTCTTGACTTCACATTTGTCTGTCCAACTGGTTTGTTTGATTCTCGTTCCATCAAGCTCCTTGTCCCTCCCATAGTATTGGATTTTCTTGTTTAATCTTTTGACTTTTTGCAGAGATTACTGCCTTCAGTGACCGCCATGCGGAGTTTGAGAAGCTGAACACTGAGATTTTGGGGGTATCCGTTGACAGTGTTGTAAGTGTCTCAGAGATACATGTCCTTCAAAATTTTGCAATATTGAGCCCGTCCCAAATTTGATCATGTTTTCTGTTTAGTTCTTCTAACTTAAAACATAATAATTGGATGCTGAACCATCCTTCTCTTCGTAGCATGAAACCACCCTTCCCTCTTGCAAACCAAAAACAACATTTTCATTCTTGCAATGAAGAACCCAGGATCATATTTCACAACTGAGTGAATAATTAGAAATTTAATTGAGGAAAAGAATTATTTAACACCATGCAGTTTCTTTTGACTTCCTACTTCGAGATTCTCTTCTTTATTCATTGGAACATGACACTCCTGAAACATTAGTTGTTGTCTGTGAAGTTCCCACTTTTCTGCAAAAGTATCTTAGTTACAAATACCACTTTTTTGTTTGTTTGTTGAACTCTATCACACAGTTCTTTTATATCTAGATATGACTAGTGAAAATTGCCAAACTTTTTGAAGTTCGCTTTCTTTGAGGAAGAGAATTGTTGATATTTGATCTATCCTTCTTTTGTTGCATGCTCCTGTTTATTATGCTCGGCTTCCTTGTTAATGTGCCTTTAGTCTACTTGATTGAATAAGTTGATCCTCTAGCCCTTTTTCCCCCCTGTTTTTTTGCTGCGTACCCTTTCTTTTCAATGTCTCTAATCTCAGCTAGTTTTCTGTTATTCTTATATTTTTGTGGACCTTTGATTTTTATCGCGTGTTCACTGCTCAGTTTTCGCACCTGGCATGGGTTCAAACGGATAGAAAATCTGGTGGTCTGGGTGACCTCAACTACCCACTAGTTTCTGATGTCACCAAATCAATTTCCAAGTCTTTCAATGTGCTGATCCCTGATCAGGTATGTGGTCAGTAAATCAAATTTTTTTTTAGCTTAAACACAGCAGAAAAATGAAGTCCCTCATCAACTGTGTGTTAAAGAAATTCTGATTGCCAAAAGAATGACTCCTTGGATCCTTTCCATTCTTATTTCATGTTGAAGCTTCTACTTTTTACCCAAGCTAATATGTTTAGTTTTATTCTTTGTATCAGGGAATTGCACTCAGGGGACTCTTTATCATCGACAAGGAAGGAGTGATTCAACACTCTACCATCAATAACCTTGCCATTGGTCGAAGTGTTGATGAGACACTCAGGACCCTTCAGGTAATCACTAATGCCGTAGCTAATTATATATGAATTGCTCATTAATCATTCACTATGTTGCACAAAAATTATAATTTTTTTTTACAACAGTAGCTTCAATAAATATAGGAAACAGGCACAAGGAAATGACAGTATAATTATACTGTTTCTCCACATGTCTATCTTTCAAACCGATTCATTTTGTTTTGACATACAAAAGCTACTGATTTGGTATCTCCTGGTTACATAGTTGATGTTCATTCTTGTTTTTGCTCTGCAGGCATTGCAATATGTGCAGGAGAACCCAGATGAAGTGTGCCCGGCTGGTTGGAAGCCTGGGGAGAAGTCAATGAAGCCAGACCCCAAGGGCAGCAAGGAATATTTTGCAGCAATCTGAGGTAAAAGATTGAAAACCACATAAAGAAGATCGTTGAGGATCTAGGTTTTTTTTCTTGTTTTTTCAATGGTAAATGCATTGCGTTAATTCACATTACTGTTGAGTTTTCAACTAAGTTGTCATGAACAAGTGTCATCCTATCACCTGAATCTTCAGTGTTTTGTTCACAACCTGTTGATTATTATTGGATGTTTGGGTGGTGTTTTAATATGTTTCTTGTATGTGTACCTTACTAATTCCATCTGAAGATATGATCATAATGCGGTAAAATCTGAATCTAATCTGAAAAAAAAAACTAGGTTGGCATTTCTGATTGGATAATTCTTTTATCATTATCACATGAGGTGATTGGTGAGGACTACTGAGGAGGGTTCATGAAATTATTCAGATTGGGCTACGGCCTACAAATTAAATAAGTGAAGCATGGGCCTAAACCCCGCTATTCTAGTTAGAAACTAGCGACAGCACTACAATAACAATCTAATATTCTATTCATCTTATCAAAAAGAAAATCTATATTCTAAGTTTAAATATTAGGAAATTGATCAAATGCAAATTATTGGGTATTGGCAAAACCAACAATCCCTCCGTTTGGAGTATTTTTTTAGCCTGATTTCTTTTGTTCAATAATACTTGTTATTTGATAGTATTTTTTTACCAATCTTTACAAAATTGTGAATATTTAAGTCAAATCATATAGTTTTTTAATTTTTGAGATAAACCCTAAAATAAAATGGGTTTATGAAGGAAGAGAATATTGCATTTAAAGATTCTGAAATCATAGCTACTATTATTACATCTCCATTTAACTTTTACTTTTTTGGGGGGATTTTTTGAGAGGGTCGAAATAGAAATCTTATGATAATAATAGTGTGAGGTTCTAGCTGTTAGACTAATGCTTGAAAGCTTATACACCAAGCACTCACACGACAGGTAATTACACTCGAAAAACTGGTGATCGCAAATTTAATGTTATATACAGTCATTCTATTTCTCAAGAACATTAACATTTCTCCGAAAGTAAAGTGATAACATATAAATTATCATTCTCATTTTTTCACTTTGCTAAGATCTAATCTCTTAGCTACGTACCTTTATATCCTCCCACAATGGAATAATTTCTTCCATTAGAATAGAATTGTTGTCGACCACTTCAAACATTCTTCAATATTATCACTTTCTCCATTATGATATAAAATTACATAGCATCCAAATCTCAAGCGTTGAAGCGTAACAAACAATTTTTTTTTGAAGACCAGATAATTTAATTTAGTGTCACATACTCACATTCCATTCGATATCGGATTCGTTTCATACACATTATATAATGTATATTGCCAAGGAAATACTTTATTTTCAAAGGTAGCTCGTGTTAAAAAAATTCTAAAAATAACTTCAATTTTATTTGTTGGAAAAAATGATATTTACCTTTCAAAATTTAGATTTTTAAAAAAATAACCTGAATTTATTAAATGTAACGTTGATGGATCCAAGCTAGAGAACGGACGTGTGCAGGAGTCATCATGCGAAACCACAATGGTAATATAGTGGAAATAAGGACTCGAAATTATGGTAAAGTACCGGACCTGAAGGCGGAAACTTTGACATTACGAGATGGGATCACGACAGCAAAACAAGATAATCACATCAATCTAGAAATTGAAGGTGACAACTTGTAAGTCATCAAAGCATTCCAAGGGTTTAGAAATTGTTCTTGGGAAATTGAAATAATTATCATTGATATTCTGGAATCTCTCCACGGATTCCAAACGGTTCGGATTTTCCATGTTAATACTTAATAGGAGTTCTAATATCGTGACTGATAAAATTATTAGACTGGGCCACAACATCCATGATAATGCTATCCTAAATCACCCAGATCTTCTAGTTTTCATTCGTTAGGAACCGTTACGATGCCTTCCTTAGAGGGTCTCCTAATTCTAACATATAAAAAAATTCCAAAAACACGAATTAGCAATAATAATAATGATAAAAAAAAGATTTTTTTTTTGTGAGAAAAAAAAAAGATGTGTGTGTGGTTCGTGATAGATAGGGTGTTGGTCCCGGACTTGGTCCATCCCCGTACACGACGGTTGGGAATCAAACCGGACACGTCCGACACGTTGCCTGGCTGCCCCCCTACTATAACCACCGTCCTCACTCCTCATCGTGGGCCCTCTTTTTCCCTTCACACGTCTCTCACTAAATTCTCTCTACTTACATTATTATTCAATTCCAATCATATTTATTTATATTGTAGCCTTGTTGTAGGTTGAGTGAGTCTATGGACACAAAAATTAACCTTCTAACACAATTTTAATTGTTAGAAATCGATGGCATGAAAGTAACGTTATCAATTATATAAGCAACGCCGACGTCTATGAATATATCTCCAAGTATTATGAATTAAAGTAACACCAATTATGTAATTTTTGACACTTGTCAATAGAATGTGAGTTTCACTACAAATCTACGATATTGTAATTGATTTTGTTATAAAAAGCCATTTAATTATGCAATTAAAGGAGATTAACATGATTGTCGAGATTTAATCCAATAGATGTCAATTTCGAAATCTCTTCCTCCATTGTAATTGGTCAAATGCATGCCTTTTAATCTATATCACTACATAATTTTTTATTTTTTTTAAAAAATTTAGGATAAGAAGGTGATGTCCCAGAAAGTTTTACATATGATATTATGCATTACTTCAAAAGTAATATGAGGGGACAAATCTGCAATTTATTAGACCTGTAATGCTCCACTAGACTAAGTCCTTAAGATAAGAGTTTAGAATAATTACCATTTGTTACTCCTTTCATGAATATAAGAAAAAAAAAAGAAATTAATGAGAGTTGATGGTCTTGTAAATTGTAATCATCCATTGCTCATTATAAAAAAAAAAAAATAGTGCAGATTTTGATGCATGTAGAAGAATGGGGAAAGCCTTAACTTTTGGAGTTCATGGAAGCATGATAATAGTCATGTTTTTCTAACTTTTAGTCACTTCATGAACAAACATATGATTAAAACAAATGGTCCATAATCCATATGCATACAAGCTTCTTGTGACACTAGACAATTCTTCCATGGCCAACTAGAATGCACTACTGTGTTTGAAGAAAAGAGAGCACGTATGGAGACAAAAACTAACTTTGGAAATTTCATTCACAACTTTTAAACACTTAATTCTCATGTCTTTCTGTTCCACTTGGATGTGAAAGATTTTTGTCACGGATTTATAGTTAATTGTCCGTTCATAGCGATCGAGTGCGACCAGACCCAGTACCCCATGTGGGCATTGGACCAATTAAGGAGGAATCATGTTGTACGTGTGGCTCATGTTATGTTCCATCTTTTTGTAATGTGACGTCGTATTTTGGTTTTATATATGTCAAAGTTCGTAAGTTAATAAAAGTGGGATCATGCACGTACACATGTAAAGCCTAATAATTGGCAATAAAAGTTTTTATTTTAGTCACAACTTTAGAGGTGAGAACACTATATTAGTCAAATGAGATTTCATCCTAAAATCAATTGACAATAGAATTAGTAATTATTGGAATATATACTAGTCTAATTTAATTAATCTCAATGTTCAAATGTGGAATGGACATTCTAATACAGTATTCCAACAATTTATTTTTAAATTATAGTTTTTATTACTATATATTAGTTGATATAGATAAAATGGACTTGAAACAAGACTTATAATGATATTTTCATCTACTTATATAGAAAAAGTGGTATTTGTCTCTTCAATTATTAATTTGGCTAAACACATTGAAGTATGAGATCCAAACCAAGAGCTTAAATTGATTTGAGAGTAATTGTTAAAATTTCGGTGGGTCAATTTGAAGCAGGGTGCAATGTCGAGATTAACTATATAAGGTCTAAATCCTTCTAACACAAAACCTAGAGTGTAGGGACTTCTCCCTCCCATATTGATTTGATTTTAACAACCATATTATCGATGTTAGACACTTTCCACTACAATTCCTCAAGTGGTAAATAGCCGTTTTTTCTGGTCAAAAGAGATGAAGCATTTCCCGTCCTCTTTTGAGGGAATTTTATTTAATAAAAGAAAGCGATGGCTAAGTAATCATCAAATAAAGAATAGTCCGACCTCTAACATCATTAGATAACAATAAAAAAAACTCAAGTGGGACACGCAAAACATTACAACCTAATTAATGGGAAAGCAAAAGCAATAGACGTGAGGCCCGCAATACCGTATTCGCCTCTCGATATACATGACGGAATTGGATATTATAATCCCAACGAATAAAGCCTTGACATTGAGATACCTGGCTATACAACGAGTTACATTCATTCACTCTAGACTTTAAAAGACCAATAGCGAGATGAGAATCAGATTAAACAATAACATGTATGAAGCTCTCTCCCACGTCAGCTTAAGCACCTTGAGCACTCCCCAAAGTTATGTCGAAGGGACTGAGCACACTCATTCTCTTTGTATCGTATCCCACCTTTTTTAAACGAGTGTAGCATGCATCTCAATCTCTTTTTGGTCAACCTAAAAACATGTTCTTAGCATTTAAATTATACAACAATGAATAAATGACCTAATTTTTTGTAAAGAGTCTAATACTCAAATCCGCTTCGATCATTTTGGTTTTGGATTCGAAATCAACTAAAAAACAAAGTGGACAAGCAAATTTGTTGGCGCAGTTTAGTTTTGTCCTACTTTACAGAGCCTCAAGAAAGGGACTTGCCCAATTCACCATACATTTAAGGCCAAACCACAAATCATTTACAAAGCAAGTATACACACAAACAACAAAAACTAGGAAATGTAAGCGAAAAACTCAAATCACCAAGGCTCCAAACTCCCTCTTCTCTCTATTTTCTTTCTTCCCCTTTCTTTTCTTCTTCGATTTCGAATCATTCTCGGAGAGCTATAGTGGAATCGCCAAAGGAGCACTTTGAGAGAGCTCAAACCCTAGATTTCTCATAGTGGCACAAGAATGATCGAGATACTTAATTAGGGTTGCAAGCGAGGCTTTTATATGACCCCTTATTAATGAAAATGTTGCAGTCCAAATGCTCCTCTCCAACGCTCTCTAGAATCAAGCCAACAATTGCGTCTCTCGACCAAGCCATTAGCCATGAATTGGCAAAACAAGACATCACACAAGATCATGGCCCAATTCACTCAAGCATATATGCCCATTTATATCCTAATCAACAACTATTTGAGCCATACTTGGCTAGTATGGTCAAGCGGCTCGAGTTAGCTGGTTCATGGTTCGACTATGTTCCTAGTCTATGTACAATACTTTATAATAAAGTGTATGTTACAAGTTACAATTAAAAACTATAAACCATAACACTTTTGAATTATCAAAACTCATATCAGCATGAATTATATATATAATTTCAAAACCAGTTCACGAAACTTATATGTATGGCACATGATTGAAATTAATATCACATAATAAGATGGCTCAAATCCAAAAACTAGTTCATGAAACCTAACATATATGTACGAACCACTTAAAATACAACCAAAATGAAGTTGCTTTGAATTGAAAGTTTCCTCGTGTTATGGAAATCAACTAGCTAGCATGTATGAAAAGGCACTTTGTTTAATTTGTTTAATTTGGTTGATTGCAAACTAGGTGTGCTCATTAATGAACACAATATCTGTTTCATTGCGTTTCATCAAGGGCAGCAGGGTCCAATCTATTGAAGCATAAAAGTTTTGGTTTGACAATTGGGGGAAAATCCACTCGATAATCAAAATCTCAAGTACCAATTAATTGCGTCATTCTTAGGTAGTCCCTTATCTTCAATTTCTTACTTGAATTTAATATTTGAACTCATAGATAGTTTGACATTCTTGTGAAAGAATAGTAAGTTTGTTAACTTATAACTGGGTTGATTACGACTAATTGACTATGACATTGAACATGAATGACTAGTTGTTTTCTCATTCACCGTTGGTTTTTTCCCCCTTCATTTGACACTTCAAATGATTCTTATATCTTCATGAGACCATGTGCAATTTTATCCGCATAAGACTTTTTTTGTTTTAGTAAAAATTCACAAGAATTTGAATCAGACAAGTAAGTTTAGATATTTTTGGTGAGATAAATATCGATTTTTTATTATTAAGAATTAGGAGATCCTTCTCCGTAAGAATGTTTTAGAGTATCTTTTAAAAGTTTTGGATTATTGTGAATATGTGAAGTGGGTAGCGGGTAGGGGTGCTCAACGGGTCGGGTTGCCTACAATCCGCACTGACTCAACCCGCAAATAACGAGTAAGGATGCGGGTCACTTTTCTTTAATTTTTGAATTGCGGGTCGGGTCTGGTTAAACCCGCCTGGTTGCGTGTCGACCCATAAGACCCGTAACTTTTTTTTAAAATTTATTATATTATTTAATTAAAGAGTAAGAAATAGTAATAATTTATTTTATCACTTGCGGGTCGCCGGTCGAGTCGATGAGTTGAGCACCCCTACTTGTGGGAAATTCGAACTTGCCTTTGTTTGTCAAACGAGTCGACCCGTAACCCGACTCACAAAGCCTGCAACCCGCAAGTAGGATCGCGGGTGAATAAATTTTTTTTGCGGGTCAACACCCGATTACGAATCACAGGTCGAGTCAGGTCGACTTGTTGAACACCCCTAGTCACAAATGACTATTTTACAATTTTATTGACCGTTGCATTAAAAATCTTTAATTATATGTAAATATTTACAATTTCAAACCTTATATTGTCTATAATTTGGATTGTTTTAAAATAAATGCCCCTTTAATATGCTATATTTTTTTTAATTGAGTCCATGAAACTTGATTGGTCTATGATTGAATATTTTTGTGCCATGTGCAGATATATGTATCATCCTCGTCTTCTCTTCTAAACCAATGAATCCTTCTGCAAAGTTCTCATATTTCCTCCTTACTCACGTTGTGAGACTGAATATTTAGATTTTGCAAATCTTTTTGTGGAAATCTCTTTACTCATTATTGATATTTGTTTTTGTGTGTATTTGCAAGATCGATCGAAAGCTGAGTGGTTATCAATTCTCTATTAAATATATCGAATAAGTGAGCCTTCTTTTTTCTTCGATCTATGTCATGCTTCGGACTATCCCGAATATTTAAGTGAGTGAAAAATGCGGCCTTTTTTTTTCTCGGCCGCTTGGTTTGATTAATTAGGACCGTTTTACATCTGAATCGGATATTACATGGTCCAATTTTAGAGTGATCTTCTCAATATTAGTTTCTTAATACATGTCGTCAAAAAAATTTAAAAGTCTATCATCGTTTTGCCATTAAACCAACTTAGTATTAGTGCAATTTTTTTTATGTGCGGTCGTTTTAGCCTCCCTCTTTTTAAGTATCAAATTTTATGATATTTTCCATTCCATTAGTTCTAATTTTGGTTATGAATTAATGATTACTACTATTATATCACTTCCATTATTTTTTTTTATTTTTTTTTGATTAGGTAAGAATTAGGGTGCTCTCCTTTACGGAGGGCGTCCTAGAGCATCCTTTCGGATGAGAACTTGAAGTTCTGGATGAGTCATGATACACTCAACAGGGAGACTATGGCCCAAATTAGCGATTTTGTCGGCCACAGTGTTACATTCCCTAAAAACATGGTTGATCACTAGGTCCTGGCTTCCGTGTATGGAAACAAGGATATCAGTGATAATGAGTTCGATCTCCCAAGGGCAATGGGTTTTCCCTTTAATAGCGTTAATGACCTGGAGATTATCGCCTTCAACTTCCACTTTCCCTATTGATCTGTTTTTTATTTGCCTTATCGCTTCCCGGAGAGCTAGGGCCTCAGCTTTCAATGCTGACACTTTCCCAAAGCTAGTCGTCAAAATATCCAATACCTGACCAAGGTGGTCTCGGAATACAATTGCCCCAGAAGTGTTGCCATTGGGTAACTTTGAGGCATCCACGTTTACTTTAATATATCCCGGTTTGGGTTTTTTCCATTTCCTTTGCATTCTTATGTTTTTGTTCCTATTCTTTAACTGAGATGTTGGTGTAGCTGCATCCTCTTTCCATTTCGACGATTTCTCCCAGTTTGCTATTTGATTTCTTATGTATGCTGTTAAGTCTAATATTCCTTCGTTTTGGTCTTGTTGAAAAATCAATTTGTTGCGTTGATGCCAGATACTCCACCACACCACTGCTAAACACGTGAAATCTTTTTTCCCTAGAAGTTGGTAGATTTCATTAAGAATTATTCTTGGTGTTTTGTTTTGTGGGTCATATCCCTGAATGGAGTTGGCAATATTTTGGTTTACTTTGTTAGTTATGTAAATTGTGTACGGGCACTTTGTTAGTAAGTGGTTTATGTCTTCATTATTACAGTCACACAATACACATCCTCCTGGAGTTATGATTTGTTTATCCCTAAGTCTAGCTTTCGTGGGAAGTCCATTATTATCAACTTTCCAAAGAAAGTTTTTAATCTTTGGGTAAGTATCTAATTTCCACAACCAGTTATTTATATGCGGTGTTTGTCTCTCTAAGTTTGTAATTAGGTCTACTGCAGATGAGGTGGAAAACCAGCCATTCTTGCTTGGGGCCCAATACAATCGGTCTTGGATATAGTTATTCGGTATTGGAGTATTTTGGATTTGCTCAACAATGTTATCAGGAAGAATTTGTCTTAATTCATGTATTTTCCATTTATGATCAGTCGTAATCCAAGCATTTACTGTTATTGTTTCATCTACATCTAATGGGTTCCTTGCTTGGGGTCTAAGGGGACCACCAGGCAACCAGTTATCTTTCCAAAATTTGACTGTTTTCCCATCTCCAATTTGCCAGATTAGCCCTCTATAGAATTCTTCTCTTAGATGCATCAATTTCTTCCATTGCCATGAAGTGTTTGCTTTTATCTTGTATGTAAATAGACTATCATTTCTAAGATATTTTTGTGAAATTATATTTACCCATATATTATTTGGTTCTGCCAAAATTTTCCAGAGCAATTTCATTTGAAGCGCTTTGTTCATATGTTCTGTTTTCCTGATTCCTAATCCTCCTACCTCTATAGGTTTACAGATCTTATCCCATCCCACTAGGGGTTTATAAGTTCTATCCTTGTTCCAGAAGAATCCCCTATTAATCCTATCCATTTCTGAGTGGGTATAGGACGGAAGCATAAAACTTTGCATTACGTAATTCGGTTTTGTGGTTAGGTTGGCTCTAATTAATGTCGTCCTTCCTTCTTGAGATAGCGAGTTTGCCTTCCATTTTGTGAGTTGTTTTTGTGCATTTCCAATAGAGTCTTTAAAAGTGTCTTTGTTGACTTTACCGTTTATAATTGGACACCCTAAATACTTTTCGAGATTCGTCATTGTTGCAATCCCCAGGGCTTGTTGCGCTACATTTTTTTGTTGGGACGTCATATTTTTAGAGGTTTGAAAAGTTGACTTGTTATAGTTAACTTTTTGTCCTGAAATTCTACAAAATTCATCAATGATGGTCTTTACTTTGTCGCATGATCGTTGGGATGCTTTAGCAAATATTATGATGTCATCTGCAAAGGCTAAGAAGGGGATTCTTGTCCCACCTCGGGCAATTGGAAATCCTATTGTCTTTTTGTCTAGTTCACTAGTTAATTGTAGTTTTCTTGCTAGAATTTCCGAAGCAAGAACAAATAAGAAAGGCGATAAGGGGTCACCTTGTCTGAGTCCTCGTTCCGGGCTAAATGGTTCTGTGGGTCCATTATTTACAAGTACCGAGAGTGACACGGTGCATATGCATTCCCTTATCCAACCAACAACTTTCTTATCAAACCCAAATCTAGTCATTACGTCTAATAGATATTCCCAATCTACTCGATCGTACGCTTTTTCCATATCTAGTTTGATGGCAATCCATCCATCCTTGTTTTTTGTGTTTCTAAATGAGTGGAATATTTCATGGGCTATAAGGATATTATCTTGAATAGACCGGTTTGCTATAAATGCCCCTTGGAGGGGATGGATAATCCTAGTTATGACCTTTTTAATTCTCTCTGTTATGATTTTAGAGATGATTTTATAGATAGTGGAACAAAGACTTATTGGCCTGTAGTGATTAGTTGATTTTGGGTTCTCTATCTTGGGTATTAGAGTTATAAACGTATGGTTAATTTGTTGTAGGATCTTTCCTGAATGGAAAAAGCTTTTTACAGCTTTGATTACTGTTGGTCCTACGATATCCCAGTATCTCTTATAAAATTCCGCAGTCATACCATCTGGTCCTGGAGATTTGTCAGAGCCTAACTGCATTACCGTTGCTTTAATTTCATCATTCGTGACAGCACTGGTTAACATGTTATTGTCTTGGTCTGTGATTTCTTTGGTTATCAGGTTAAGATATTCATTTGCATTATCTAGATAAGTTGGTTGCTTAGTATATCTTTTTTTGAAGTCATTTCGTATTTCTTCTCTAATGTTATCTATACCTAGGATTTGTGTACCTTCAGACGTGGTAATTTCTTTGATTGTTTTCCAGTTGCGTTTCCCACTCGCAATTTTGTGGAAGTATCCTGTATTAGCATCCGAGAGTTTGATGTGTTTCGTTTTAGCTCTTTGTTTCCAATATGTTTTATGAAATTTTAGGATGCATTCTTTCTTATTCAACAATCTTAGTTGTTTTTGGATGGTGCTTGGTTGGGGAGAAGTTAGGATATTCTTTTGGAGTTCGACTAATTGCTCCTCAATTTCTCTCAATTGCTCGAAAGTGTTGCCTAGTGTATGCTTATTCCATCTTTTAGCATGTTGTTTAAAAAGTTGCGTTTTTTTCACTAATTTAAACATGTTCGAACCCTGGAATTGCACTCTCCAAGCTTGCTTAACCACATTTCGAAAGTCTTTTCTATACATCCACATTTTTTCCACTTTGAACGGTTGTGCTTTGATTGTTTCATAATTACTTAGATCCACCGTTACTTTACAATGATCTGAACTAGTAAACGCATGGTTTTTGGCACTAATATTTGGGAATTTTTGTATGATGTTATTACTTACAAGGACTCTATCTAGTTTTTCATAGATGTTGTCAATTTCAGTCTTATTCTTTCTCCAAGTGAAAGCGTTACCTGAAGACGGAATGTCTTCTAGAAGACAGTCGTTTTTGAAGTTTAACAATCTTTCAAAGCGGCTGGAATCAGAGTACACCCCTCCTTTTTTGTCATTCGGTTCTTGTATTTCGTTAAGATCCCCAATCACGAGAGTAGGGAGGTTTAAGTTTTGTATCGTTTGTGTTAATCGGTTCCAGAATTCTTCTTTATCCCGAGCATTGGGTGGGGCGTAGGTAAAACATATGGCTATCATATCTTTAGTTACAAGATGGTGGTATTTTACAATCACATACCTTGGTTCTTGGACGAGAATCGTGATTTCCTCATTGATGAGCTGGTATGACTTCCAAAATATAGCAATGCCTCCCGCCCGACCCGAGGCAGAAGACCAGACGACATTATCGAAACTTGCACGTCTCCAAACCTGGTCACTTGTGAGTGTATCCGTTTTAGTTTCCGCTATTGCCATAATTTGTATTCTCTCAATTTTACAGAAGGAGTCGATCTCTGGCCAGAACGATTTTCTCCCTATCCCCCTACAATTCCAAAATCCTATCTTCATAATAACTTATTTTTTGTATGAACCAATCCACCACTATTTTTAAGCTTTGCAATATGGTTTCTATCTTGTTCCTCATTCTAAGGGGATATCTCATGCTAATCATGTCATCTCGGCATATAATGTACTTTGTATTCAACCTGTTAATGGAGGTCTTTTTTAGTTTATTAAATCTACCCTTGTTCTTTCTTCTACTCATTTTCAGTCTAATCTTTTCTTTCCTCACCTGTAAACACAAAAAAACATAAGTGATATTGTTCTTATTACAATTTATGGTTGTTTTAACAGTCCGGTTTACATAACTTCTGTACCACATTGTTCTATTACGTATTACTATATTTGGGGGTTGCTTCATGGAACTCAGTACATCTAATTTCATTCCCTTACAGGGCATAGTGTTTTTTTCTTCTTTCTTATTCTCCATCTTCATGTATTCTTCTTGTCTACTCTTTTTAGACCTTGCTTTGCTTATTTTCCATTGTCTTATTGTTCTGCTCCCATAGTCTCTACATCCATCAAGAACCTGGATATTCCTGCACCTCATCAAGCCTAGTTGAAGGTTTGATATTATCCACAATTTGCACATAGTAATATGAAAATTAGACCTAGAATGAGAGTATACAAGCATGCATTTTTTAGAAAGTTGGCCATGGATATAGGTCTCAGAGTCATAGCCTATAATATTCTTAGAGTAAGTGTTGGCACTTCTCAATTTTTCCCGATCACAGAAGAAACCAGTATTGTGTTTCAGGGGCATGGACAGACAAGTTTCTTCAGTCCTAGCTTCACCAATAAAGCTATTGAAGTTTTGTAGCCAGCCATTATTCCTTTTGACTCTAAGCTTCTCACACAAAGTCCTAATCCAGGTTCTAGCATAAGGAGTTAAGTGAAAGTTCACCAAATGCAGCAGCACATAATTTCTATTCAGCTTAATCAATAGGTGAGCCTGAATACTACTAGGATTTGAACTAAATCCAACCATATTATGTGCCTGGCAAGCCATAGGTTTATTCTTGGATATGCAACAACCTTTATGAGTTTCCTTCCACAATCTGTTTTTATTGGTATGGTGAACAACAACAATGGTACTCCTGAAACACATAACATCATAATATGTAGCATTGATTGGATATGCGCAGGTAAGTAAACATCTAGAAAACCGAATTAATTCGACTCTTATCCTTACTTCTCTACTGTTATTGTCAAAGCACACATACATAATATTTATGCAAGAAATTACCCTTTCCAGTTTCCTTTCCATTATGTTGTTAGGTTCCATTCTAAATGAGCATCTTTTCATCTTACCACAACCATTCCTGCACAGGCACCAACACCTAAATGTGAACACCACTATCCAACAAGAGGAGTAGTTCCAAAAGCTGATACATAAAACCAGTTGGATCATACAGCTCAGCCAGGAACCATATGTGCTTAACTTATAATCATGCTCATGAGCATTTTTGGTGCTAGATATATGGTTAGAGATCAGATTTTCAATTGTTTTATTATGGATTTCATCACTTTTCACACAAATCAAGCAAGAAGATATATTCCACCAGTAATTCGTGGTTCCAATCATGCTGCTTTCACCATGGAGTTTCCTTACATAATATTCAGCCCGAGAAGCATAATCATACTTGCGATTACTCATAGATGAGTAAAAACATAATGATCCAGAGATGATCCAGGACCACCAAGGATCATCAGTAATCATTCTTAACATCAAATTATTTGTGGCTCCGAAATTCAGGTTGTTTACAAGTTTCAAGTATTCATTCATGATTACCAAGTGTAGAATTTTCTTTAAACTCACCCTCAATGGGCCAGCCTCACAAGGCTTTTTCAGGTTGCTACCCTTTAAGGTCTGAGCGACCATGGTAGAGTTTTCTTTAGATCGAGAGTGATTGAACTCACCCTCCTCTTGTTCTCTAGATAACTGAGGATCTAAATAGAGAACCTTTACAAAGGAACTCTTTTGTTTCTTTAGTTCTTCCTTTTCTTTCTTCATAAATGCATAAACCAAGCAACCAGGCAACATCTTATTGTAAGAAGCCATAACAGGGAGTGTGAGAATAACACATCCCCAACAGCTCCACAAATAGGCATCAAGCTTACTCATCATATAGCCATTCCTATTCATAATACCATATTCAAATAAGGAATAGGAGGTATACAACCTGGAGTGGTAAGCCCCGAGCCGTTTCTCTATTGAGTTGTAAGGGCGAGAATGAATCCTCTCCCCTAGCCCTTTCTTCAGTCTCACGAAGAGCAGGTGGTGCTTTCCTTGAGAATCGTCTTGTCTATCCCGAGGTAATCTCCCAAGAAGATCACCCAACGGAATAGCCTCCCGGGAAAGCCACAACGAGAGGCAGCCCCGATAAAAGTCCTCCTCCTTCCGGCACTGTAGAGAGCAGTACCTCAGTCTCACCAGCCCTAGCCTCCACAACGCCCTACGATCTAGCCCCTTGAGACCACGAGCCTTTAGCCATCTCCCCCGTGAGTGGAAGGAGCCCAGTTTAGAGTTGCACTTGTTCGTGATCTTCGGAAGTTTCGCGATCGCCTTTTTCGATTTCACAAATCTCGCTTCAATTTCTTGGGGATTTGTTTGAAATTTGTCATATGTGAAGGTTCTCTTTTCAATACGAGAGAGATACACCAAGATTGAGATAAGGGAGGCATAGATTTGGGCTAGAAATTTTGAATTAGGGTTTCTGTGTTTTGGAAAAGGTTCGAAGGGCTTGAGGCGAGGGTTCTGTATAGAGAGCGTTTTCTTCATTAAACTATATCAATGTTTCTTCCTATATCACTTCCATTATGATATTCCATTATTTGTGTTACATCTTTCCATTAAAAGTCAATGCAATCCATATTAGATTGTGTTTTTTTTTTTCAGATTTGCATTTGTTGAAAATTTTCCAACTGTTTTTCATCCCTTTTCTTCTAAACTTAGGTTAAATATATGTCGTTTTTAATTAGAATCTAAATCCTTATAAACTACTGTAATTGAATTATTCCAAACAGATAAAATCTACTACCCATCTTTCCAATTAAGGAGATATATGTTAGATTTGACCGCTTCATAATTGAGGTTTTTGGATTGGGCCATCTCTTTGTTTTTTTGGCGTAATCACATTGTCCATAAAAATCGAAACGGAGACTTCAAAATGCTATTTTAAAGACTTAACTACTTAATTAGACGTTCGAAGGCCATTCCTTTGATAACATGTGCATATATGAAAACAACCATACATTTGAAATGTGAACCAAATTGAAGATTAATTACAGAAGTGCCAAAATGACCATTTGATTGATACTATCTGATTCCTGAAGCAACCATGTACAGTCACAAGAAATGTGTACAACCAAAGTCAGTCATCCTCTTCCTACAACCCTGCTTAACTTCTCATAACAATCAAATCAAAACCAATCCCTTTTCAATTTTTTTTTTCAATTTGTTTCATCTTTTCCTTCCAATCACAGAGCTGCATCAATTCAACCATGAAATCCCCATCATGTGGTGCCCCTAATTTTACCCAAATAAATCAGTTTCCTCTTCTACACCCTAATACCATATGTCCAGTATATTTTTTTTCTTCATGTATAACAAACATCTTTCTTTTTTTCTTTTTCTGCTAAGTGTATCAGAAAAAACAACCAACTTCAGGATCTTCCAAGGGCACACACATTTTCAGCTTGCAACCCCAGTTTGTTCTAGCACGTAATTCGGCCTTTCGACTTCTTCCCACACCAACTTTGATGATACCTCATCGAACTCCGGCACATATTCCTGTTCAATCCCAGCACGAAAGTAGAAAATATGATCAGATTAGGCGAAAATACATCAGAATGCAAGATACTGCATTATCAAGTGTAATCCAAACGGACCCTAACAACTTGACCTCCTAAAACACTAAGGAATTGGTGAGTTTAATTACCTCAAGCTTTCTGATTAATTCCTCGGCTGTTGGTGCAGATACGATGATCCGGTCAGCAGGTGGCGGGATAAAGCCTTCATCAAAGGCCTTATCAATGAAAGATAACAGAGAGTTGAAGTAACCATCAACATTCAACAGACCCACCTGGATTAATCCATTAACAAAGCAAAGAAGGATTAATTTAAAGAAGTTTCTACTCTCTTAAGTATTAAGGTAATCATAGAAACCAGCAAAGCAAAGATCATTGTGTATCTTGGTAATCAAATAACAAAGCTCATCAAAGTTTGGTCCTTGCTTGCTTTGACCATGTCTCTCTTATATTTTCCATCGTCCATGTGAATTCTATCAAGTAGCACATGGATTTCTGGTCCTTGTGATTAGATTCCACGACACAATCTCATCTAGAAAATAAAGTTGAGATTTTTAGATCTTTGATGAAGCACGTATAACTCGGGATTTGCTAGTTGACAGGCAACAACACATAAGGAATTTATATCTTTGACTGGTTATAGTATTCTTCTGCACCCAGAATCTTACTTAGATCAAACTTTTTTGAATAATGGCTTCTATTATCATCTGTTACATGTCAGATTACCAAAAAAAAATACAATTATACACATTCCTTGACGAAAATCAAATGATTTTGAAGAAATGAAGGAAAGATGTTCATACCGGTTTGCAGTGTATGCCGAGTTGTGCAAATGTAACAACCTCAAGAAGCTCTTCAAGTGTGCCAAAACCACCTAAAACGCGCACAAATAGTACAAGTTCAAATTAGAAACCGAAACAAGATAGAATCTTTTGAGTTTGAGATGACGGAAAGTTTTTGTACCGGGTAAGGCAATGAAGGCATCAGCTTGGCGCGCCATCTCTGCTTTCCTTTGATGCATGCTAGACACTGTTTTTACTTCTCCAACACTCGCACCGGTTATCTGAAAATCAAATAGTGATGTGACTTGTAAGAATATGAATAGGTAGAAATTCCATCTTCTGTTTCCAAAGGATGGTTAAATCTGTTGCAAGTTCTTACCGCCACAGGCATCAGACTCTTGGGAATGACCCTGCATAGTCAAAACAACAAACACAGGAGAAATAGAATGAGATTTGCATTTGTATGAAGAGCAATTAGCCAAGTTTTCTAAAGTAAAAGAGAATATATAATACAAAAGAAGGGCTGTAATGATTTTAACAAAACAACAGAGCATTTTTTCAGCTTATCTTGTTCACATGATCCAAAAGACATCTAGTATATGCATTTACTAGAATCTAAGAAAAATGCTCATGTAACCTAAAGTCTATCAGTCATGTTATGTCAAATGAAGAAACATAGATGAAAAAAATCGGTTGGCCTTTCACTTTCTTCTATCCTGAGGACTAGCAATTTGACAAAGGCATGTTTGTCCCAAAATGCACATCAAGGAATAAAAAAAGGACACAGACAAACACTGTCAAATCAAGGAGAATGGATGGTGTTGGCCTAGTGATGGTGAAGGTTAAAACATGACTACTCCATAGAAAAGGATGGATTTACATTTACTTATAGTATAAAAAGCTAGTAGACAAGAATATTTTTATCCGCCAAGCCCAAGACCTTCTTTTGTGCATTTATTTCCAGTCGTTAAACTGAGTATAAATGTATCATTGTCCAATAATAAACCGAAAACGAAAGACATAATGTAGATAGAATATTTTTATCCGCTAAGACTTTTGGTGTTCAAATGTATCATTGTCTAATAATAAACCGAAAAACATAAGGCATAATGTTGTTGGTCATCAAAGGTCTACATGTTGAGATAAAGAGATGATATACCCTAAGACATGGCCCCCACCATCATGCACGGCTTGAGATACAAGACCCATTAGTCCCACAGTTGCTCCTCCATACACCAAGTCAATCCTTCTCTCTGCCTGCACTTATTTCAACAAACCACATATTAATCAAACAATAATCTACCATATTAACAAAAGATTAAACAATTCAAGGGAGTTAGTTGTATGAGGAAATAGGAACAAACAAGTGTAGAACGGTAACCACGCGAGCAAATGCGTCATCATCATGTACCTATTAAGCACGTTTGCCCTCTCTCTTGGGAAGCAAAACTTTGATTAATTAAGGCAATTAATGAATTAAAAGTAAAACCCTAATTAATGCAGCCCGATAAGAATGGCAAGGAAGGAGAGAGGAAGAATCAGAAACTAATTAAGGGAGGAATTAAGGAAGAGAGATCATGCAAGAAGGCTGCTCTTCTTGACAGCCTGGCCCCAGCTTTCATTAGCTCTTCCGCAAGTCATACCAAACCAAACGCAACATTATCAACCTAAAATCCCTCAACTTCCATTTCAATTTCATTTTTTCTATTCAAAATTACAGGTTTTATTTCATTTATAAACGGAAGAGACTCGGCATGATTCATGAATTGTATAAAGATGCAATCTTTTAATCATTTAGATTACCCAGATGACTTAAAAATCTAAGTTTGGCCATTCAATTAAGAGGGAGAAGACCCACAAAATCAGGAGATATTTGACAAGCATGGGAAGATTCGAGACAGGTTGCACAATCAAACAAGGGTAATAAAGTAATTTTCTTGTGAGAATTCTTCAGAAACACAAAAACAGAGGAAATCTGAAGCAAACCCAGAAAACCCATTTCCATTTTCTAATGGATAGCACGAGAAAGGTGGAAACTTTCCCATGAAAGCGAGTCCAAATCAATCAGAAAAGCAAACCCATTTCCCTTATCTTATTATACAATGGATAACATGAAAAAAGGAGGAAACTTTCCAGCGAAAGTGAAAGGGAAATCTATCAGAAAACAAACGCCAAAAAGCTCTGATTTTTGTGGTGTGGAAAGGGGAAAATGAATTAGTTACCAGTTGCTTGCCCAGCTGAATGGCAGCTTCTTGATAGCTAGATTTCTTGCCAGAGCTGCTGCCACAGAATACACACACTCTTCTGAATTTAGACTTCATTTCTTCCATCTCTCTTTTCTAATTTTGCGCACACACACTTTTCACACTTTTCTTCCTCTTTTGAAAGAGGAGAGAAAGAAAGAGAGAAGAGGAAATTAGGGAGTGAATGGGGAGCTGAAGAGAATGAGAGGGGAGAGTGGGGGTATTTATGGTTGTAGGCTGAGGCTGCCTTTGCCCAACTGCCCAAGTAATCAGAGCATCTTTTTCCAAATTCCCCGGCATTCTACACATTCCTTTTCACATAAGACACTATTTTTTTTTATTAGGCATACATTTGTCTTTTTCCTATAACCTATTTTTTGTTATGAATACATGTATACACATGCAATGCTACAAGTTACCCTTAATTTTTCACCTATTGCTTATATACATAGATGATTTAACATGTAATATTGTATAGTGTATGATTGGAGGTAACTTGTACAAGGTGAATTATTCACCTTCTTCACCTCCTTATTTCCATGCATAAATCATGGAGATTCACCTAAGTTTAACCCCATCTTTGGCCTATAAATATGACCATCCTCCATTGTAAAACTTGCACCAAAGTAGAGTAAGAAATACACTCTCTAAAGTTCTTACTCTCCCTCCCTCTCTTCTAATGATCTAAAAGTCCTCATAAAGTTTGTTTAAGTGTTTTCCCAAAAGTTAAAGTGATCTTGCTTTCATAAATCTTTTCATAACACGTTATCAGCACGAGTCTCTAATTACCAATTGAGTTTCTCTAATCACCAAGGTACAAACTCTATCTCTTCTTAATCTTAATCAACCAAGAAGTTTATTTCTTAAAACCGTTTTGAGGAGTATGCTCTGTAGTTGCCCGATTTGGGATCTTCTACATCAGAAACTCGTTTTTCTTTCTAGATTTAAAACGAGTTCTTACCAAAAAATAAATCATGCTTTTGGATATGTACAAGATACAAACAAAACATTAGATTTGCTTACCTCTTTTGAAGTTTAAACCGATTTCTCCTTCGAAAATCTTCAACTTCACCACTTGGATTGGAAGTAGGTTTTAACCAAAATGATTAAGAGCATGATGTTGGTAATCACAATAAGAATAAGGCAAACGAAAAGCTCAATAATAAATCTCCTATTACCGGCCCTAAGACGACGCATAATCTCGTCGTCGGCCATGGAGAATGTCGAAAAAAATTTTTGGTAAAGGTGGTCGAATATGGAAGTGGAGGAAGGAGATAAGGTCGGAAGTGAAAAAGTGAAAAGGGGGATGAAGGGAATCGGACTTTAAGGACTTCGGACTTTAAGGACTTCGGACTTTGGACTTAAAGGACCTCGGACTTTGGACTTAAAGGACCTTGAACTCTAAGGACTTTAAAACTTTGAAATTCCCGCTATATAATTTTCTTTCATTTCATATGATCTCTTACTTTTGTCTTACGTTATTGTCTATGCCTATATCTATATTGATTACTTCTCTGACTCACGCAATCTTTCTTTATGCATTCCGAATATATCATCTACATGCATATATTTATTATTTGATATGACATGTCCTTCAATCGTCTTAGACACGACTCATGCATTATATTATTGATTATGTTAACCTTTAATTTGCATATCTTTATATGTAGCAACTAATGGCAAACATCGCTAAGAGGGAGTTTGACATCCTTGACCTATCGGGCCAGAAATACCTCGAATGGAGGGTAGATGCCATGGCTCACCTCAAGGCAAATGGCCTTGAGGAAACAATTGTGGCAAACAATAATGCCACCCCACAGGAAAAGGCGAAAGCCATTGTGTTCCTCCGCCACCACATTCATGAGAGTCTCAAAACTGAGTACTTATTTGTGGAGGATCCTATAGAATTGTGGGAGAGCCTGAATGAGCGCTATGCTCATCAAAATAAAGTTTTGCTCCCACAAGTAACACATGAGTGGAACACTATAAGGTTCCAGGACTTTAAGTCCATCACTGAGTACAACAGTGCTATCGTGATCACTTCTCAATTGAGACTATGTGGTAAAATGATCACTCAGGAAGAGATGTTGGAGAAAACTTTCTCCACTATGCATGCTTCAAACATATTATTGCAACAACAATATAGATTAAGAAATTTCAAAAGATATTCTGACTTGTTGAAAGTATTGTTGGTTGCTGAAAAGAATAATGAGCTCCTAATGAAAAACCACAACCTAAGGCCTACTGGCTCAACAGCTGCCCCAGAAGCAAATGCTATGAACAAAGCGTTCCATGATAGGAACGACAATGAACGTGGGCAGCAATCACGCCGTAACAATGGGCGTGGACGAGGTCGTGGTAACTATGGGAGTCGTGGTGGTCGTGGTGGCCATGGACGTGGCCGAGTCTACAACAAAAGCCACGATAATCACCGTGAGAACCAAGGCTACAAAGGGGGTGTGAAGCAACAGGTCCAGACGGGTCCATCAGGATCCTCCCAGAAATCCAAATCAGCATGCTACAGATGTGGCGTGACTGGTCACTGGTCAAAGGTATGCCGCACAGCTCCACACCTAGTGAAGCTGTACCAAGCTGAAAAGAATAAAGAAAAGGCTACCGAGACCAACTACATCGATAACAAAGATGTGGATAGGTCACCTGTGACTAGTCTGGATGTCAATGACTTCCTCAACTTTGAGAATGATGATGGCTATGCCTTAGGGGCTTAAATGAAAAGCACAAGCCCCTAAATATCTCTACTATCTCCCATGTTATTGTATAATATTTGCAATGTATTTTTTATATCTCATGTTTTAACTTCTCTCTCGTAGGACTTTGTATAATAGAACTTGTATAATATGTTTATCCTTGTATAATATATGAAGCTTTTATTAATGCCTTAATTCTCCTTTTTCTTTATATTGATAGAAAACATGGACTTACCTAAAGTGAAACCCGATGGGAAGGAGCAATGTCTTTTGGACAGTGCGACAACACACACCATCTTGAGGAGCAAAGAACACTTTACTCAATTAAGAGCCTTTGAAGGCAATGTCACTACAATATCCGGTGTGTCAAAACTCATCGAAGGCTCTGGAAGAGCTGTCATTCTACTCCCAAAGGGAACAAAGCTAGTAATAAATGACGCACTATATTCGAGTAAATCTCGAAGAAATTTGCTAAGCTTTAAAGATGTGCGTCTAAATGGATTTCATATGGAAACCATGAATGAAAATGGGAAAGAATACTTGTGCATCATAAAACATGAATCTGGCCATAAACAGATTCTCGAAAGGATGCCAACGCAAACCTCCGGATTATATCATACATACATTTATCCGTTTGAGGTCAATGCAATGTTTAGCAAAAGGTCATATGACCAAACTACATTCACATTATGGCATGATCGATTGGGTCATCCAGGGGCAGTAATGATGCACAAAATCATAAAGAGCTCACTTGGACATACATTAAAGAACATTAAGGTTCTTTCGTCCAATGATTTTAATTGCACTGCTTGCTCACTTGGAAAGCTAATTATCAGGCCTTCTAAAAACAAGATTGCAAGTGAAAATCCTGCATTCTTAGAAAGAATCCAAGGAGATATATGTGGGCCAATTGCTCCACCATGTGGACCATTCCGATACTTTATGGTGCTAATTGATGCATCTACACGTTGGTCACATGTAAGCCTACTATCAACAAGAAATGTTGCATTTGCTAAACTCCTTGCCCAAATAATCCGATTGAGGGCCCAATTTCCGGATTATACAATAAAGAAAATCCGGCTCGATAATGCAGGAGAATTTACATCTCAAACATTCAATGACTATTGTATGTCAATTGGGCTTGATATAGAGCATCCAGTGGTTCATGTTCACACACAAAATGGTCTTGCTGAATCATTGATAAAGCGATTGCAATTAATTGCCAGACCATTATTGATGAAATCAAAATTACCACCATCGGCATGGGGACATGCAATATTACATGCAGCAACCTTAATTCGATTAAGGCCAAGTGCAAACCATGAACATTCCCCTATGCAACTTGTGTCCGGTAAGGAGCCAAATATTTCACATCTAAAAATATTTGGATGTGCGGTTTATGTCCCTATTGCTCCACCTCAGCGCACAAAGATGGGACCCCAAAGGAGATTGGGAATTTATGTTGGTTTTGAGTCTCCCTCGATAATCAAATATCTTGAACCAACAACTGGTGATTTATTTACAGCTAGATTTGCTGATTGCCATTTTGATGAAAATACATTCCCAGCCTTAGGGGGAGAAAAGAAAAATGGGGACCCACATGTGAAAGAAATCACATGGAATGCAACTGCATTATCCCATCTTGATCCAAGAACAAAAATGTGTGAACAAGAAGTACAACGGATCATTCATTTGCAAAATGTAGCAAATCAGTTACCAGATGCATTTACTGATACACAGAAGGTAACTAAATCACATATACCTGCAGCAAATGCTCCAGCAAGAATTGAAATACCCAATGGATTGCCAGATGCATCCATCGCAAGCGAGTCTACAACACGCCGAAAGCGTGGTAGACCATTAGGCTCAAAAGATTTGAAACCGAGAAAGGCAAGAAGCCAAAAGGGTATAGCAGGAGAAGCCACAATGGATCATGAGAATGATGGTAAAGGCAAAGATATTGAAAATGAGAATACCTTTACAGAGAATGATATTCTAGACAAGAATAATGATATCGACAACTTTGAGATTTCCATAAACTATGTGTCAATAGGCACGCAATGGAATCGAAAAGATGTAATTGTCGATGATGTATTTGCCTACTCAGTGGCTAGTAATATTGTAATTGAAGATGATGATTTTGAGCCAAAATCGGTCGATGAATGTCGACGAAGAAATGATTGGCCAAAATGGAAAGAGGCTATTCAGGCAGAACTAAAATCGCTTGAAAAGCGAGAGGTCTTTGGACCAGTAGTTCATACACCAAATGGTGTGAAACCAGTCGGCTATAAATGGGTCTTTGTACGTAAAAGAAATGAGAAAAACGAAATTGTAAGGTATAAAGCAAGGCTTGTAGCACAAGGTTTTTCTCAGATCCATGGAATTGATTATGAAGAAACATACTCTCCGGTAGTTGATGCAACTACATTGAGATTCCTAATTGGCATGACTGTCTTTGAAAGGTTACAAATGCGCCTCATGGATGTCGTGACCGCATATTTATATGGATCACTTGATACAGACATCTACATGAGAGTCCCCGAAGGACTCAAGCTGCCTGAGGCCAATAATTGTGGACCTCGAGAAATGTTTTCCATAAAATTGAGGAGGTCATTGTATGGGCTAAAACAATCTGGACGAATGTGGTACAATCGCCTCAGTGAATACCTCATGAAAGAGGGATACAAGAACGACACCGTTTGTCCATGTGTTTTCATCAAGCGATCCGAAAAAGGGATTCGCTATTATCGCAGTTTATGTTGACGATTTAAACATCGTCGGAACTCCAAATGAGCTTCAAGATACTGCGAAATATTTGATGAAAGAATTCGAGATGAAAGATCTCGGACAAACGAAGCTTTGTCTTGGCTTACAAATTGAGCACTTAAGGGATGGAATCTTTATCCATCAGTCTAATTACACTGAGAAAGTTCTTAAAAGATTTTACATGGACAAAGCACACCCTTTGAGCTCTCCAATGGAAGTTCGATCCCTCAATGTAGAAAAGGATCAATTTCGTCCCCGAGAAGAGGACGAAGAGGTTCTTGGTCCTGAGGTACCATATTTAAGTGCAATTGGTGCTTTAATGTACTTAACTAACAATACGAGGCCAGATATTGCTTTTGCAGTAAATTTGTTGTCCAGGTATAGCAATGTACCCACAAGGAGACATTGGAACGGGATCAAACATATATTCCGCTATCTCTTAGGAACACATGATCTTGGGTTGTATTATCGTAATCAAAGGGATGCGACCTTAACTGGATATGCAGATGCAGGGTACTTGTCTGACCCACACAAAGCCAAATCGCAAAATGGTTATGTGTTCACATATGGAGGCACTGCCATCTCTTGGAGATCAACAAAGCAGACCGTGACTGCCACATCATCAAACCAAGCAGAATTAATTGCTTTATATGAGGCAGGAAGAGAATGCGTGTCCCTTCGAACAATGATTCAATTCATCCAGAAAGAAAGTGGAATGAAGCCAATCACCGATGATCCAACAATATTATATGAGGACAACTCAGCATGCGTTGCTCAGATGAAGAAGGGCTACATCAAAGGAGACCGCACAAAGCACATATCTCCAAAATTCTTCTCCACTCGTGAATTGGAAGAAGCTGGTGAAGTGGACATCCAACAAATTCGGTCAAATGACAACTTGGCTGACTTGTTCACAAAGTCTTTAATCCCCAAGAAATTTGGAGAACTGGTATCCAGAATTGGAATGTGCAGACTTCGAGACATATGTTGAAGTCAGGGGGAGTATCATACGCGCTGCACTCTTTTTCCCTTCGATCAAGTTTTTATCCCACTGGGTTTTGCTTGACAAGGTTTTTAATGAGGCAGCATCAAGGCGTACAAATGGGATCAATGGTTGCACTCTTTTTTCCTTCGTTCAGGTTTTTATCCCACTGGGTTTTTCCTGACAAGGTTTTTAATGAGGCAACGTCTACGCATATCCCACAACATCAAAGAAGGTGAATATTCAAGGGGGAGTGTTATGAATACATGTATACACATGCAATGCTACAAGTTACCCTTAGTTTTTCACCTATTGCTTGTATACATAGATGATTTAACATGTAATATTGTATAGTGTATGATTGGAGGTAACTTGTACAAGGTGAATTATTCACCTTCTTCACCTCCTTATTTCCATGCATAAATCATGGAGATTCACCTAAGTTTAACCCCATCTTTGGCCTATAAATATGACCATCCTCCATTGTAAAACTTGCACCAAAGTAGAGTAAGAAATACACTCTCTAAAGTTCTTACTCTCCCTCCCTCTCTTCTAATGATCTAAAAGTCCTCATAAAGTTTGTTTAAGTGTTTTCCCAAAAGTTAAAGTGATCTTGCTTTCATAAATCTTTTCATAACATTTTTAACCTTTTTGTCAATTGGTCAAATTTGGAGCACTTAAAAATTGTCCATGACATGATATTACTAATGATATGTGCAATTAATGTAAATTTATGATATTTCAGTAAAAATAATATGAAGTAGCCATGTCAAACCCACGTATTATTTTAGATAGGGATGGATTACTAATGATATGTTTACTGCTTACTGCGTGGTCGTGATAATGTCTATGTTACGATTTCGATGTAAAAATGATTTTTTTAGAAATTATGCATGAACGGTCTTCCGATAAAAGAAAGATTAGCCTTGAAAAATGTGGATGTAACGATGAAATGTCCACTTTGTAACTACCCACATGAAAGCAGTAAACATAATTTCTTACAATGTCCTTTCACCCTTGCTGTCCTAGAACAAATTAATCAAAAGTTGTCCAATATTCGAACGAACACCAAACCTAGCTAGTACTCATGATATAATCATTGTTGTACAAACTATTCGTGTGGAAGTGTCCAAAGAGCAGTTCGAAAAGCTAGCTAGTTGTAGCTTGATGGGCTATATGGTATTACAAAAATAAAACTATAAGTCGATCAAATCACCAATGGCATTGCTCCTAATGTGGTTGCATATATTGAACCAATTGCAAATTTGGAAGAAGACTAAACAACTTGACAAGGTTTGCATAAATGCCAAGGCCACTCAAATGTTGACACAAAGAAGGTCAAGACAATCTAGATAATGCTCTAATCCATCACAAGATTTGGTAAAATTCATTTTGATGGATTCAAACTAGAAAATGGAATTGCTACGACAAGTTTTGTAATTAGAAACCATTTAGGTGAGGTCATTTGGCTGGATGTCGTCTCCAGTCATCACTGACTAGTATACAGGAAGAAGTTATAGATATGTATAATGTCGTGAGTGCAACAAATGAAAGACATTTAAAACAATAGAACTCGAAAGCGACAATCTTACAATAATTAATGCTCTAAAAGGAAGTCGGTCATGCCCATGGCCTACAAAAATATTTACTACAAATAATCTTGTGAACTTACATTCTTTCGAATCCATTCGAATTAAATTAACATGTGTCTCGAAAATGTAATGCTTGATGTTGCCGATTTTGTGTTTGTGCATCTATAATGTTTTACTATGCTGGATTGGTTAAGTGAATGTGCCTTCTAAAAATTGGTTGGATTTAATTGTAAAGTGCTTGGCTAGATTTTTTTATGAATGCCTTACTTGGCTTCTTATTATGTATGCGAAATGTTGTACAATACACTTTATCTTGGAATTTAATGATTGAAATTGATATGGTTTAATATTTGTAATGTGCTTGAAAAACAAATGATACACTTTAAATTGATATGATTTTAGATCTGGCCAAGCTGTTTCTTAATATTGGATACTTTGTTTCATATACACACACACAAATACACACACACACATATGTGTATACATATTTTTAAAAAATATCTTGGCTAAATGTAATTTAACTCAAATGTCATTGAATCGTTACATTTTCGAGATGACCGTTCGTTAGAGTTGAAATGGGAGTTGAAATGAGCTTATGCAGTTGAAATGGAAAAAAGTTCAACTACATGAGTGTTCGGGTGTGGTAGTTGATATGCGTTTATACTAGTTGATAGTAGTTGAAAATTTAGGATAAAAATAAGGTGATGGGGAGTACCTTATGGAGTTGAAATGCGTTTATTTAAACTAGTTCAAATATAATTCAACATTTTTTCTATCATTTTCAACTCTTATGCACTATTATTTTCCCAAACACTATGTAGTTTATATAAAATATAAACATCTTATTTCAAATGCTAAATTCAGCACATAATTTCAACATCAACTACATCAGCATGAACTACATCAACATCAACTCATATAAGTACATCGTTGCCGAACGGGCCCGAAATCTCTTCAAGCTTAAAATCAAGTAATTTAAAGTCAAAACAAAACATCGAAGGAAATGCTTGACAAGATGCTCCAACCCTTTGATAGTAATCAGTCACTTTTGAACTTTTCAAATTAGATGGATTATGGTGTTGTTTTAGAACAATTCTTTTTCATCAGATTACATGTAATTACATACGTGTGGTTATTATGTTGTTTTTAGGATAGTTTTGGATGGTTTTAGGCTAGCTGGTGGAGTACAACTTGTTTAATTTTTTGCAGGGATGCTACTTATGCAGTTATGAACAGTTAGTTTAATTTGTTGGAAGTTAGTTTAAGTTGGTTATTGTCTCGAAATGAGTTTTTATTATAGTACATATTTGGTTTTGAAAATATAATGGTGTATAACAATTTTAGTGATTTTATTATTCTGAATACTCAATAATATAGCCACAAATTTTTAAACCAAATGTTCTCAAAACTAAATTTAAAGCTAAAAAGGTCACACCTTTTGCTCCAAATGTATTCACACAGTAAAATTCAAAATTTTCATAGTCAATTTTAAGAGTTTGGTTCAAATGAAACAAACTCTTATCCTGAAAAATGAAATGAAAGCACTTTTTCTAGTTCGTAGTGCACTTTTCCTACTTTGGAGTGCAATTTTTCGCATTTGCACTTTTCGTACTTTGTAGTGCACTTTTCATATTTTTTGTAGTACGCTTTTCGGATTGCACTTTTTGTATCTTATAATGCACTTTTCGTACATTGTACTGCACTTTTCAATTTTCAGGATAAGAGTTTGTTTCATTTGAACTAAACTCCCAATTTTTAAGCTAAAAGGCCATAACTTTTACCGCCAAATGTATTTGAAGAAAAAAAAAATCGAAAATAAATGGCCACAATGTCGACGATGATGAATTTGTTTTTTCAATTATTCAAATTTAGCCATAAAAATCATTCAGTGCTACAATTGAGGTTAAATGGACTCAACCCTAACTACGAAAATGAATCTGGTTGTCGCGAGTGTTTTAACAATTAATGCGTATTCATGGGTCATTTTCTAGCTAAATTTGCGACTAACGCATTTTCGAGGGTATTTTTATGTCACTTCGCATAACTACCTTCTTGGCTATAGACGCGTTTTCTAGTAATGAGCCTTTTTTTTTTTCTTTTTTTTCCTATGAACATCATTTGTATTTTTTTGTTTTATTTATTTATGGATTGTTAATAACATATAAAATTAAATATGTTATATAAATCCTTTAAGATATACAGTACATTATTTCAAAATCGTTATAGAGTATATACAATTTCAAAATCGTTATAGAGTATATACAATTTCAAAATCGTTAATAGAGTAATAGAGTATACACGTACTACTTGCAATAAATCTACCCAAGATCACAGGAATGATTCTTCTCCAAAATCCACTATACAAGTTAACAACAATCCTACTTATTCAGGATGTGGTCAAATGAAATAAGTTTACGAGGTGGTCTTCTACGTATCCACACAAATATGATAAGTTTATATTAATTAAACCTAATGTGCAACACTTGGTTAAATACCGTTCAAGTATTAATTATTTTTTAAGTAGTTGAAATGTTATATAATATGATTGAGTGCGTATTACAGGCAATGCAAAATTAATTGTCTTAAAATAGTTAATTGCTTTTTACGAAATTCAGAATACACTTCATTGAATGTCCAATCAAAAGTGAAATTGCAAGACAAAAACGAATTTAAAACATTTTTCATGATTATTTTATCCTGGGAAAACTTATAAAATGATTTAACAATAAATTTGTCAGATGGGAAACAGATCACATCATATATTGGAAATCGAAGAACAAGATGATGAAGATCTCTACAAGTGCAGATGTATCATTGCACATATATCTAATTGAGATTTTACGTCATATTTTTTTTTTTGCAATGAATCTTGCACGTATATAATACTATATCTTAATAACTTATTCTAATGATAATTTAATAACTGATTACTATATATTGTTAATTCCCTGTTGTTTCTCCCGCTCCTCTAAGATACGCTAATATAATTTGGACATATTACATAAACTGCAGAGATGATATATAGATGCAGTGGCGGATTTAGGATTAATTTTTCAAAAGGGGGCCGGAACATAGTGGTTAGAGACGATATTGTCGGGCGGATTTAGGATTAATTTTTCAAAAGGGGGCCGGAACATAGTGGTTAGAGACGATATTGTCGGCTTGTCATCCGTCAGCCAATAGTGGCCGCTTTAGTTCACCAATTCAAGGGTGTGTCGTGTTTTAATCGAGAATTGCTAATTAAGTTGAAGTAATTTTGTTTTGATTGAAGCCATTTAAAAATTTTGTATCCTTATTTTGATTTTTAATCAAAAAATTTAGGACTAAAACATCTTCATTTTATTTGTTCCAAAAAAATAAAATAAAAGCATTGACTTTTATTAAACAAAATAAAGTTGTATATTTCGCTATGATTTTGCTTTGATATATTGAAGCCTATTTTTTAAAAAATTATCCTTATTTTATTTTTAAAAAATTGAGGCTAAAACGAATATTATTTTAAATTTGAATTAAAAAAACCCAGAAAAATTACAGTCCGGATCATCTGTTTCCTAAGCTGCTACGATTGCTGTGGCACCAATCATATATAAGCATGTGTCAATTTATTTATTTATTTTTAAATCTAATTAAATTAGTGGAAATTAAATCAAACAGAGGAGTAATTATTTTAGTTACAGATCTCCTCTCTCAGTGTCTCCGGCCTTCACCTCTACGATGCCCTCGCCCTCTCTCCAACCTCCCTTCCCTGAGTTCCCTCAACTCTTTTTCAGGCCACCTCCCTCCCCTATCCAACCTCACCTCCCTCCAATCCCTAACCCTCTCCTCCAACTCCTTCTCCGGCCCCATCCCGTCGCCGACCTCCCTCTCACCCTCCGCCTCCAACTCTTTCTCCGGCCCCATCCCGTCGGAGTTTTCAGATCCATTTGTCTCAGGCGATGATGGATTACTCGTCAGTATCAGGCTGCAAGAGAAAGCGGTAATTCATCGGATGTTAGGGGTAGGAATCCTAAATCCCTAAATCCGTAAGAATCCCTAAATTCTCAGAAAACAATCGGAATCAGGTTATTCCAGTTAATTTTCAAGTTCATACTAGTTTTGAGCAATTCAAATCAACAATGAAGAACCTGATTGTGCTCAGCCGTTGGTTTGACGGACGAGGTATTGTCATTCGCCGGTAACATTGCGCATTATCGATTTTGTTATGGAACTTTAACAGACAGAGACTTGGAGAGGATTAAAAAGGAGTTGGTTAGTTGAGCTCATGTCTTTTATCATCTCTATAATTTTACTAGGTGTGTAAGGTTTCACTGCCTATCGATTTCAGGGTACAAAATTATTTCTAATACCATCTGTAGGATCGCATAATTAGTTGAAATCTACCATTGATTACAGAAGAAGTTTCCAGAGAGGAAGCCCACAAGAGAATACAGGCTCTGAACGAGCCTTTCAAACTGGAAATTTTAGAAAGTATTGAGGAGCCCATTACTATCTATCATATTGTTAAGAAGGATTCTCCTACATAATCAACTATTGTGTGCAATACTGATGGTAATTAATGGGCAAAAAATAAAACAATAAAATAATTAATGGAGGCTTAAATGCTTAATATGAAATCATTGTATGTTGAACGAAAGTCTGGGCAAGAATTAAACAAACTTCGATACTGCTCCAAGTTGAATCTGTATTTTGATCTCTTCTTGTTCGGTACGGCGTACGGCTGAATACCCTAAAGTCGTTCTTTTGGATGGAGAATAACAGTAATATTGATGGTAATTAATTACTTATGTCTCCTTTTCATTTAATTTCTGCAACTTAATTAAATTTAAAAATAAATAAATGAATTGACACATGGATATTTATCATTGGTGGAGCAGCATTGGTAGCAGCCCATGCCATAGAGGATCGGACTGGAAAAATTAGGGTAAAATTGTTGGAATTTCAAATTCCCAATTCTTAATTGTCTTAAACTAATGAAACGATGAGTTTTGTTAAAAAATTTAAAAGGAACTAGACCAACCAAGTGGTGTCTTAACTCTGACACTAACTTCAAAAGAAATTTAAAATTCAACAACTTTTTTTTGAAGGAACGAGAACGACGACATTTTATGCAAGTAAGGTGGGGTCTTCACACTTCAGCCTTCTTCTTCTTCATCAAAACTGATGCTCAAACTCCATTAACACAACAAGTTTCAAGCTCCGCCCCTCACTTTCAAATTTCAAGCTCTGAACTCCTCCTCACCATTAGCATCGCGTTGGGTAGCACCATGGGGGCGGAATTTCAAAATTAATTTTCAATCCCAAGCCTTATGTTAAATTGCGACCGCCCCCGCCCGCAGCCCCTAGATCCACCCATGTATACATGGCTATGAAGACATATAAAAACAAGAAATAAAGCTTTTGTAACATCCGTGATCTAGTCTTCTAGAAGTCACGGAATGAGGAGGGGGAATATGTCATTTAATTAATAATTAATAAGGTAAGAAAATTAATGTACCAATTTGTCTAATAGATCAAAATTTTGGATAAAAAATAATAAGAAAAAAGGGGGATATGTCATTTTTTAAAAATAAGGTAAGCAAATTAATATACCCACTAATAAAAAGAAGTGTTGTGGGAAAGAAGCCAAGAAGGTAAATTTAGGGGAGGGAAATGGACCGCCTCGATATTATCCCGCCAAAATGAGAGATTTTAAAGAGCATAGAGCACAACCTCGACCTACACAACTCAGTCTACACCCAATAATCCCCTCAATCACAAAAAAGTATCTCTATTTCAACTTAAATTGGATTTGATTTTTTATCTAATTTGAGATTTTCATTATTCATCTTTAAAGAAGAAACATAAATTGTTGAAAATAAACAAGACTAGGTGTTGATGAGGTTGAAAGTGTTGGTATAAGGAGACATGGTGAAGGAGGCAGGGTAGAGAGTGTTTAAGGATTTTCTTTTTCTTTTGTAGAAATTTTTTATTTTGCTTAGGATTATGTCTTTTGAAAGACAAAATAAAAAAAAGGAGAAATAAAGTGTTTTGTCTGATCTAAAATCTTAGGGTACTAAGAATTAGACTGACTAAAACTAATGGGCATGCACCCCCAGAAGTGAGAAAGAAGAGTGATTCTGTTATGTGTCGAAAACGACACCTATGTGTCGCACATCTTGTTGCATTTCACCCTCCCCGCTCCGCATCATGGGAAACAACAAGAAAGCCAAAAGGCAGTATAGGAAGATCTCCTCTCCTCCATCATCACCGACTCCACCGCCTCCTTCAACCCCAACCCTAGCTCCTTCTCCAGTAACATTGATGAAAGCCCCTTTCTTCTCAATTATGCCCTCTCTCATCTCCATCAACAATTCTAAGATACTCAAAGGCCTCTCCGGCGCCCTCCTTGTCGGACTCCCCTAGAAAACCAAAACTCCTCTTCCAATACTTCGGCACGCAACCCTTCCCATCACCCCCACCCTTTGCCACTCCCATCAACCCTCTTCTCTCCCTTGATGACCATTCCTTCTCTTCGTTGTAGGCCTAAATCTCTTCCACCCATGAAATCCACCCGATTCCCACAGTAAAAACCCCCTACTAGCATTGATTTCGGCCTTGATCCCTCTCTGGTCGCCAACCCTCCCCCTCCAAATTCAATAGTTGCTCTCTCCCCCATCCAGGCCAAACTTCTCCTTGGCAAACCTCCTTCCTACAACAAGCTTGTTAGGGCTTGGAAGTCCGACCCCAAACCTATTCCCCTAAACTTTGTTAAGGAATTCGGGAATGTCATAATTGAATTCAACATAGAAGATGTGGTTGATCTGGTCACTAAGTGGAACCACTCTCTCGTGGGAGCCCCAATGTGAGATAGAATCTCACCTGAGGCCATGGAACAGTTTATAGCAAACAATTGGACATAAATAATCTTGCCCAACAATTTGCAGAAGGATAATGGTCTTTCATCTTCCACTTTGACAAGGAAGAAGACCTTGTTGCCTTCCTTGAGTGCGACCCTTGGATGATCAGTGGACTAGGTGGGAAAAGACCCATTATCTCGCGGAGATGACATGAAGGAATACCACTTGATTTGTTGTGCATCAACGAAGTCCTTGTGTGGGGTTCTCAACCAGACCTTGATGTTGGACTTTGGTTTGAGCACATGATACAAGATTGAAGTAATCCTGTACCAAATCAATAGATTGTAACCGGGTGAAGGGAATCAATAGATTGTAACCGGGTGAAGGGAAGAAGGGCCAAAGGCGAGGAGGGAGAGTGACATAGACGAGAAAGGAGGCAGAGTGTAAGAGAAATTAGGGCAAATATGATATTCTGATTGATTTCCCATATCACACAATACATGGATATATATAATAATAAAACCCTAATTGCTAAAATATTAAAAAAGATACTCTTCCTAATACGATAAACTCAAATCTCTTCAAAGGAAATAATAATATTCTTAATATAATTCTAATATAATTATCCTAAGCGTATCAGCGTATCAATTACTCCCCCGGTGAGAATCGACTCGTCCTCGAGGCAGAAATCAGGGAAGTCGGAATCAATGTCTTTCCTCGATCATACGGCATAAGATGTGGCACTCTTGGTTGAAGACGAAACATGGAATGTAAAGTCCGCAACATCGATTGAAGTGGAGTGTCGGGCACAACTTCGATTGAAGTTTCAGTCTCCTGTCGTGCCAAATTGACGCCAAGAATTTTAGGAATGAAATCTGCAGGTGCCGGATAAGGGAAGACGAAGGCCAGGGGAAGCCGCGGGCGCGGGCACAGAGCCGCGGGCGAGGGTTGCGGAACCGAGGGCACGGGTACGGAACCACGGGCGCGGGTCACTCTGGTTGCGGGTGCCGGGAAGCTGGCCGCGAGCTGTGGGGCCGCGGGCGACGGGAGGCTGGTCGCGGGCGCGGGTTGGGGGACAGGTGCCGCGGGCACGGGGGCATGGGCCGCAGTCGCAAGGCTGGGGTTTCGCGACGCTTCGTTCGCATCGTCGAGAGGAATGTTCAGGATAGAAAAAAGTTGATCTATCCGACGACGTTGAACTTCTTGCCCCCGACGAGATTGACGGATCTCTAATGTCAGACTTTGGAGGAGTTCCCGGATATCCCGTAGATCCGAGTCTTTGGACATAGTAATTGCGATGTTCAAGAATGAAAGCACCAGTTGATACAAGGTTGAAGTAATCCTGTACCAAATCAATAGATTGTAACCGGGTGAAGGGAATCAATAGATTGTAACCGGGTGAAGGGAAGAAGGGCCAAAGGCCAGGGAGGAGAGTGACATAGATGAGAAAGGAGGCAGAGCGTAAGAGAGATTAGGGCAAATATGATATTCTGATTGATTTCTCATATCACACAATACATGGATATATATAATAATAAAACCCTAATTGCTAAAATATTAAAAAAGATACTCTTCCTAATACGATAAACTCAAATCTCTTCAAAGGAAATAATAATATTCTTAATATAATCCTAATATAATTATCCTAAGCGTATCAGCGTATCAGCACATGCTTGAACGAGTCGGATCCGCCATTGGAACTCCAATCCTAACAAACTACTATTTTGCTCACTAGGAAAGGCTCACGTTTGCTCATGTCCTTGTCAAAATCTCAACAAAGGACGAGGTCCTACGAGCAATAGAGAAATTGTTAATCAAGTAATTCAATATGATTGTCTTCCAACTAGATGTCATATATGTTGTGTGTTTGAACCTAAATCCCCGCAAGGCTTTGGCTCCAAACCTTACCAATTTAAATGCAACATCGAAGATGAAACCAATGCACAAAAGTGCTTCTTACTATGTATCTGCATTAAAACTAACTATATGTGCAACAAAACAACAAAAAATGCATGCTATGTTGCATGTGCATTGAAACTAATGATATGTTCCTCAAACACTAGCTAACTATAGTATTCATTCACATAACTAAAGGTTAAAAAATAAAATAAAAGTTCAAAATCGATGCAAAAAAAATTAGTTTTGATGCACGTTCTAGGTGAAACCAATGCGCGCATAAGATGCGTGTCCCCCAGAAACAATTTTTTTTGAAAAATACTCGAAAAAATCTAAAAAAATATGTGTGTACCATTTTTTACCCATCTTTTAAGAAAATGTAATCTGAAACGTTAATTTTTTCATGTAACAAATAAGACTCATTCTTATTTCACAATTATTCTTATTGAATCCTTTTCCGTACAAAGTCTCGTCATCATTCTAGAAAAATAACAATACTAAAAAATCTTGCGAGGAATAATCCTAAGCCAGATGCATGCGTTAACGATTCACAATCAAAATAGTGTTTTTTTAAGCAAACTGTTGGAACGGTGTTGTATATTCACATTCTACAACATTAGAACAATGATCGCTCCCTTCAGTTTTAATAACGACAAACACCATTAGAAAACTAACATATTTTATTTAAGTATTTCAAAGGAACTACTGACTAAACATGGACTACAAAGACATATCCAAACATTCCAATCAAGGGAACTCAAGTTCCGCATGTTACATACTCAAGGGAACTCTTAAGTCAGTCCATAAATAAATTACTAGTGTGAAATGCGGAATCCTGTTCCAAACAGATCAGAGGGACAATATATATGTGTATCAGTCTGATCCCATGCATCTAACGACTCGATAAGCATCAAAGATCGAGTTGACAATATTTGAATCAAGTCACATGTGAGAAAAGTACACTTCCTTGGAAAACAAGACAAGGACATTTCGTACAAATGACCAAAGGATAAGAATTAGGCTCCAAGATGATATGTCTATAAATACCAATGAATATTGAGTTTGCAACTTACTTCTCCCGACTACAAAAAACCAACCCTAGAGTGAGCTCGGGAAGAAAGGTGTTTCTATACGCAAGGGAATTGAGTAGTTGATTCCAGATGTAAGGTTTGATTTACTTGTTTTAGTTATATTGTTCTCTCAGGAGGTAGGTTGAGAAGATTCATTAGTGCTTCTAGAGTTCGAAAACTGCTAGGAACATAGAAGTTTGAGTCTTGTCTGTTGTAACTAAGAAACAATCAATAAAGAAATAAGTTATTCAAAATCTTCAAACAAAGGTAGATGTTTATCCACACAACTAGTTTGTTGTTATGGAATTTCTTTATAAGAAACCGCGTCCCTTGTAATAGCCTATTTATATACCTGCTTTATATTTATTTTGCTGCATTGGAAAAAGTTCAACAACCGTACTGCTCCTCAACTCTCTAGTATTCAACAAAAACATATAGGCAGAATACATCAACATATCCCTGTACTTACACTTTTTTTCCTATTGGACTCCTGTACTAAAAAATGTTCAAACAGATCCCTGTACTGCCCCCAATTTTGTCTATTAAACACTTTCAATCTTATTCTTCTTCCAGTGTACATCACGCACCTTATGTGTCATGTTATTTTGCCAAATGAGCCAAAATGGTCAAATACGTACATGTTATTTTGGCAAAATACGTACATGTTACATAAGGCGCATGAAGACTTGAAAGTGTTCAATAGGCAAAATAACATGTACGTATTTGACCATTTTGGCTTATTTGGCAAGATAACATGACACATAAGGCGTGTGATGTACACTGGAAAGAGAGTAAAATTGAAAGTGTTCAATAGGCAAAATTGGGGGTAGTACAAGGATCTGTTTGAACATTTTTTAGTACAGGGGTCCAATAGGAAAAAAAATGTAAGTACAGGAGATATGTTGATGTATTCTGCCCAAACATATATATACCATAATTCACTTGACATCCGATTGATTATCAAAATATATCGAGCTTAACGCTATTACTATACGTTATTAATCAATCTGATAGAAAAGATATACACATTGTCATCCATATATGTATGTAAATGCAATCCGTATACTTTTTTATTCCAATAGCCCAATAGTTTGAATTGTTCAGGCTACATACACCTGTAGTTAAGTTATAATTATATACATGAAATGATCGATCAGTTTATAATTGTGTGCAAATTTCTCTTATAATATTGGTGGGTCATCTTTTTCGGTTATAACACTTACATTTAATTAATTTTCCGACAAGAATGTCTCTCGTGATGGAAATGGGGACTGATTAAGATTTTTCAAAAAATGACGTAACGCTGTAACCAAATGAGATGAAATATAGAGCTTATATATCTAACATTGATCGAATGATTTTGTTTTTATATACAAAACCAGTTGCTAAAAAAATGCACAAATAGCAGAATTTAGAATTTTTTTATAAAAAGCCACGTACTTTAAGTACCTTTTATCATTTATGGATGAATGAGCTAAAATAAATTCAATTTAAGTATATGATTTGTTTAAATTTTTTTATTAGATTCTGGATAATAATGATATTATTAATAACTCATCCCTTTCACTCAACACTGGTCAATGAAAACGCATCATTAACGACATCTTATATTTATGTATAAATAATTTTTCTTATATATAAGCGATATTTGTAAAATGTCATCATGCAAAGTGTACACATACAAATAAAGTGTCGTCAATAATAGACAAAAAAAAATACTCTATAAAGTTAAAATAATGCCATCATTATAAGTATCACCAAAAAATTATCACCGATAAAAGTGTGACAAAAAGTGCAAGATTTGATTAATTGAGTCATAATTTTCGGTCAATCCCCAAATTGTCACTAACTCAAGGTAATTATGACTCTATTGATTATTTATAAGATTTGATCGTAGATCTTAGCAAGATCAGTAGTATTGGAATATCAATATCAAAATAAAAATTATATTTTAAAAAGAAAAGTTTTACTGTTAACTAAATTAAAAGTAGTCAATTGTTAAGATTTGTTAATTTAAATTATAAATGTAATACCAAATTCACAAAAATGTGAGAAGAAAACATATTTTACACCTCAATATAGAATAATTAACTAATTTTAATTCCCACGTTCTGTACATGTTTTATAGTATTATTGTATTATTCATTTATATTTGTTAAGTTTTGATTAAATTGATATAAACAAGGATATTTTTAATAAAAACTATATGCATCTTATCTACAAAAATTATCATTTTTAAAAATAATTATTAAAAATTGATATAGGTAAGGATATTTTAAAAAAATATACGTATCTTATTAAAAAAACTATCATATCCAAAAATAAAACTAATATATTGATTATTTTATTTAATATATAAATATAATTAATTAAAAACAATCCAATTAATTGTCAATCAATTAGATTAATTAAAAAAGATGAATGATGTAATTCAATGTGAGGTCGTTTTAAATACTATTTTAACCTTTATTTTAGTATATAGTAATGATATTTGTAATCCGCCTAACTAGGTTAGTTGGTAAGTATGAATAAGTAGATATTTAGGGTAAATTGATATAATAATCGAAAATTTCGTTCGGTAATCCTGAGGTCTTGCATAATTTATGTGGTTTACCAAACTTTGACATATTTTGTATGGTAACCCCAGGGTTTGTATAATATTTGCCTCATGCTCAGCTTCGTTAAGTTTAAGTTAAATAAATAAAAACAAAAGACATTTGAAGAATTCATATGGCGAGAGAGAAGAAGAATGCTGGTGTGACAAGGTCCGACATACTGTGGCGAAAGGGGAGGTTGAAGTTGCTGGAATTGAATAGAGAATTTGATGTAGCTAAAGGACTCTGATACAAACTTCGCTAGAGAAGAGGCTTTAGATTTAGGTACGTATTTTGAAATTTAGGATTTCTTCAAAATCTAGTGTTATGGTTGAATGATTTTGATTCTTAGACTAGGGAATTTGATTTGCTAGCTTATATGGATTCTGATATCTTTCTTCTACAATAAGCTTTGAATTTGCTTGTATCTTGAAAATTCACATTTTACAGTACAAAATGTGCTTAATTAATTGTTGAACCAGAAGAAGAAACTAGGCCCTGAATTAAGATATACGTACAGTAGTGCTCCGTTGTGGTCCAAAGGCGTCACCGTCGGGCATCATCAACCGCACCCATCTTCGTCTCCAAACCAAACCAGGGACCCCCCCCCCCCCTCTTTTTTTTTTTGTTTTTCTTTTCCGAAATGTCCCCAAAGTAACGTAATTCCCAATTTATTTAACGCATTGAGTATAGGACGATTTATTTACAAACCTAAGGATTACCATGTAAAATATGTAAAAAGTACCTTATAAATTATATAAGACCTCGAAGTTACCAGGTGAAATTGATGTATAATAATTTATATAAGTTGCATTTGGTTTCACAATGTGGAGTTGTCGACCAAGCTTAAGCCCCCCTACATTGATATTGTACTGCGGCCATCAACAACACGCGTTCACACGTAAGAACCATATAATATCCTAAATATTATCTCATTTTTATTATAATTGTTTAATCTTTTATTTTTTAATCAAAATAATAATATTATTACTTAATTTTTAAAATAATTTCACCAATCCATATTCCATTCCATACTACTATAAGAGTTTGGATATCACAACACTATCCGGCCGTTGATAAATAAAACCACAATATAGATCTTATCTAACCGTTCAACTTACATTTATTCTAGCCGTTCGATTTAGTAACATCTGACCGTCCATACAATTACTTAAAAATGCGTGTTGCACTATCGTGTGGGTGTAATAATCCGATTTGTTATTTTAATGTTACTCGAAATTCGTGTCGTTCTTGCTTAGCTCTAAAGTAATCTCGGGGATACCGTAAAAAAATATATTTTCTTGGAAAAGCGTGCCCGACTTAAGTGATATTCGGATGTAACCGGGTAATTTTGACATGTCTCGAAAAACGTGTCCAGGTTACTTCGCTCGTAAGCGAGGTCGTAAAAAATATATTTTATTGGAAAAGCGTGCCCGACTTAGGTGATATTCGGATTTGAATGGGTAATTTTGACATGTCTCGAAAAACGTGTCCAGGTTACTACGCTTGTAAGCGAGCTCGTAAAAAAAAATTCTTGGAAAAGCGTGCCCGACTTATGTGATATTCGGATGTCAACGGGTAATTTTGACATGTCTCGAAAAACGTGTCCAGGTTACTTCGCTCTCGGGGAGACCGTAAAAAATATATTTTCTTGGAAAAGCGTGCCCGACTTAGGTGATATTCGGATTTGAACGGGTAATTTTGACATGTCTCGAAAAATGTGTCCAGGTTACTTCGCTCGTAAGCGAGCTCATAAAAAAATATATTTTCTTGGAAAAGCGTGCCCGACTTAGGTGATATTCGGATTTGAACGGGTAATTTTGACATGTCTCGAAAAGCGTGTCCAGGTTACTTCGCTCTCGGGGAGACCGAAAAAAATATATTTCTTGGAAAAGCGTGCCCGACTTAGGTGATATTCGGATGTCAACCGGTAATTTTGACATGTCTCGAAAAACGTGTTCAAGTTACTTTGCTTGTAAGCGAGCTCGTAAAAAATATATTTTCTTGGAAAAGCGCGCCCGACTTAGGTGATATTCGGATTTAAACGGGTAATTTTGACATGTCTCGAAAAACGTTCAACTTACATTTATTCTAGCGGTTCAATTTAGTAACATTTGACCGTCCATCCAATTACTTAAAAATGCGTGTTGCACTACCGTGTGGGTGTAATAAAACAAATTTTAAGACATTGGATGGCGTGAAGTCAATTAAATTAATACCAAAAAAACCATGCCCATTTAAATAAATTTGCGGAAATGTCATTTCCATATTCCTTTTCCACAGAAATGCCATTTTCATACTCCTTTTCCAAAAAAAGCATGCTCCTTTAAATAAAATTATGAAAATGTCATTTCCATATCTCTACACTAATGAAGTCTCCGCCTTATAATCGCCGCGCAACGCGCGACCTAATTGCTAGTAGATAGAAAGAACTACGTACTAAATTTTTGCTACAATTATGATCACATTTTAGTCAGGTAGAGATGATGTTAAGACTTTAACTAATTTCTGATCTCTTAGTTTTGATGATGAAAAATCTATACAACTATAAAAATTCTCCCTCTTAGATAAATAAATGTTCTACTTTTGAATGCATTGAATTTACACAATTTTCTCCTTATTGAAATAAATAAAAAATATTCTCAAATATAAAAGACATCTAACAAATAATTACAGTGGGAAATATGTTCGGGTGTTTAAACGGTCGACAAATGGTCACTCACAATCACAAAAGATGTTATTACTAATAAAAGCATTAATTAGCTTATACATTTCAACTTCTCTGATCACCATTTTAGATCTCTTCTTCAATGTATCCTCTCAACTTCTTTCAATATTGTAACAATAGTCATTTCAACTTCGTTCTTCAATATATAGTAAGAACATAGTAATTAGTCACCCTTTCACCTTCCCAACAGCTAACAACCCTTGCACTATATAAATAGTCCAAGTTTTTGGAGCATGTACCTTTCATTATTTGTTACACTTCGTTCATTTTGCACTATATAAATTGTACCACTTCGGTCATAATTAAAATTACATACAAAATTATCTCTGCCCACTCATAAAATCAATAAACAGATAATTAAGATTCATAATATATATATTTCTTACAAAAAATTAATAATTAAAAAAAAACATTTTAAAACATTTTGTCTTCATTATTTATTTTCAACAATTAACACATATAATTTACATTCTTATAAATAACATACATTATTATCTATGTATAATTATAAAATTTATAATTATAGACCGTCCAACGGACAGACCTAGCGGTCTAGTCATAAAAAAATGAGACAGACACCGAAGTAAGACATACCTCGATCTTAATTGACTAATCACTTTACCCGATCAACAAATATAAATGAATTATCTAGTCCCTCATTAATAATATATAGTATAAAATTAAAGTGGCAAATCATATTATATTAGGTTTTGCGATTGTATCGGATATTTTCAATACAATATGTATGAAAATAAATACTTAAATATATTAGGTGATTGATCGAGCTAGGTTAGACAAATTCTACCTAGCTAGGGTAGCTTCTAACTTGGATTCTCTAATTATTTTTAAGAAGAGATAAGGTTTGTAAGATAGAGAGGAATTAAAATATGTGACTTAAGATTATAGATAATATGTCTAAGCTGAATTAAAAAAATCTTTGAGAACTCTAATCTTTAATACGATATTTTGGACTTGCATACGTAATTTATGGGAAAGATTTTTTTAATAAACATGTCTCCACTCTCGATTATATACATAAAAAATGTACATTTAAATTTTGCATGAGATTTTTTTTGAATGAATGTGGTAATTTCATACATGTATAAGGCCAATTAAAAAAAAGTTATTTTGGTTAACCTTAATTAACTAAGGTATTTTTAGGTGAAACCTAGCTAGCAAATTCATTCGAGTACATATATCTATATGTTTCGTTTTTTTCCATCTAGCTATAAGGTATTTTTGATGTTGATTAATCATCTAGTACACTCCTTTCTAGTTAAAAGATTTTTCTATTTCCCACTCTCCAAACAAAATACTAATGCGTTGAAGTAGACAATCCAAAGTTGAAATCATGCTAAGTTGCTAAAAGGGCTTCTTTCCAGTCTTATGTTTTGTAATATTTACACCAGAATGACTGAAAACCATCCGTATAATATGTAATATTTCACTTAACTATTCGTATTTTAAATAATTACTGAAAACTATCCATATTATATGTTCCGTTAGTGATTCACCACCCAAACCAAAATTCGTTTACTTCCGTGAAAAATAACGTGACATGGCACTCACATTTTGATTTTTTTTTTCCTTTCCTTTTTCTTTTTCTCTCTTTTCTTTTTCCTCTCTCTCCTCCCCTCTCTTTTCTTTCCTCGTAGACAAACGCCGGACTCCCTCTTATCTTTCTTCCTCCTAGCCTCCTCCATCCCTCACCCCTCTCATGCTCACCTCAACCCAACCGGATCACAACCTCTCCGCCCGACCACCACCATATACCAACATCATTGCCTGCTCGAGTCCGACCGTGCAACCCTCTCCGCTCGAGCGAACTGTACAACCGCCCTACACAACCACACATAGCCGGAGCAACTCACCAAGATCTACGACTCCCATCTTCAAGGGCTTTGACGGCGACCACAATGGCACCGTCGACCGCGTTGAGTTCGATCTGAGATCCACAAGATTATGCTTGCAATCGCAGACGGCCTACGACCTCGATTCTGATGCAATATTAAGGTTTTTCTTCAGATTTGAGGGTTCTCTTCAAATCTCCGTTTGGTTCTTCTTCCTCCATTTTTCTAGGGTTTCTCTTTAGATCTGAGGGATAGATCTAAGAATGGTTTAAAATTCAGCCTTATGAACGGATGGAATTCCGAAATTCAACAAAATTTTACGAGATGAAAAGATTACCATGGACAGACTGCTTTCGATCCTCCGATTCCCTCTTGAAATTGCTATCGGAACTCTGCGATCACTTCTTCTTACTCGAACCTCCAAAGCACCGAAAACAACCCATTCCATATAGAAAAATGATGGCAGGCCCGACCTGTGTAACTCTCACTTATTACAATTTGTTTGGCAATTGGGAATCGACTAGAAAAGAATGGGAAAATGTGATGGATTTTAATGTTTATGTCTATTAGATCTCAGGTTTTTCAAGTGCCTCTTGAGTGCCTTCAGTTTTGTGACTAAGAAGAACATTTTGACTCCTTGAACTCCTCTATTCCAAACTCCTTGCACAATTGATATAAAATTGGGGTGATCACACCACACATTGTTTTGTAGACTACTAGAAGAATCATCTGAACTTGCACATTATTTTGGTTCCATTTATATGCTTATTGGACCAAGTGTAGAAAGCGCTTGAGTAAATAAGGTCCAATAATCCATTTTTGTCTAAGCAATTACAAATATCATTGTTAATCTAGAAAGGTGTCCTAGCTTCCATGAACTTCTCTCTATGTTTATTGACAACATTGAAGTCTCCCATCAAAATACAAGGTTCCTGGTTGCTACTATGTGCACAAGAAATTTGATCAACTCAATTTCTTCCATAACCGAGACCTTTCTCGAGCATAGTTTCATGCATAAATGAAGGACAAAAGCATAGCCCTATTATCTTTAGGAGAGATGACAAAGCAATATATCATTTGAGCTTCTTCTAATAAGAAATCCACACTTGAAACTGTTTTGACATTCCGAAATACCCAAATGCACCCATTGGATCCTAGGCATTTAGCATTTCTTGACCATCCCTTCAATAAGTTATTAGAAATAGAACTAATATATGTTGCTTTTTCCCTTACTCTAGTTTCCAAAATTGCTAGCAAATCTACACTATGATTATTTGCAAAAATATTAACAAGATCACCTTAGAGATATAATCTTAAACTTTCGAAAATATCTTCACTTTGATCGTTTTCATTGGAGTTCACTTGATATTCTTCAAAGTATAATTTAACATTCTTGAATACCTCTTGAACTTGAAGGCATGAGACCTTGGAAAAGGTCGTGGTCTAGGCTTTCGAGTCACCTTCTTTGCAACCTTATCCTTCATGATTGTTTGATTGCTATCACCTTCTTGAGCAGTCGTTTGTTGGCGGTTTTAATTATCACCATTGAGACCGCTACTGGCAATTCTCATGGAACATGTGAAAGATATGAGGGAAAAGATAATTCTCATTCATGTGATTACACAGTATATATAGATTACATAGAGAATAAGAATACCAAAACTCTAATCTTGGAAACCAAGATAACACAAAAGATATTATACATATATGCAGGATATGATTAGGAAATCATATCTTAGTTGATTCCTAGAATATCGTTAACAGCCTCCCGCAAGATTATGGGCAGGAAGACCGAACCATAAGCTTGGATCGCAAGGCTTGAAAGCGAGTAGTCCCCAGAGCCTTGGTGAAGATGTCGACAATCATGTCAAGGGAACGAATATGACGAACAATTAGCTGTCCAGCTTGAACCTGTTCACGGACAAAGTGAAAATCCAGTTTGATGTGCTTGGATCTTTGATGTAATACAGGATTGGCGGTTAGGAATGTAGCACTAAGATTGTCGCATAGGATGATGGGCGGTTGAGCAATGGAGACACCCATTTCATGGAGGAGTTCTTGAAGCCAAATGAGCTCAATGGCAGCAAAAGCTATGGCTCGGTACTCGGCTTCAGTGCTTGATCGAGCGACAACCTGTTGCTTACGAGAGGACCAGCTAATGAGATTTCCGCCAAAGAAGATGGAGAATCCATGTTGAGACCTGCAATCGTCGGGATCAGAAACCCAACCGGCGTCTGCAAACGTGACAAGGCGAAGATCGTTGGCTGGTCGAAGAGTAAGACCAAAAGAGATGGAGCCTTTGAGATACCTCAAAATACGTTTTACAGCAGCCCAGTGAACAACGGTGGGATTGTGCATGAATTGGCAAACACGGTTGACAGCATAGGAGATTTCAGGACGGGTAATGGTAACGTACTGTAATGCACCGACAATGCTGCGGTAGAGGTGTGGATCATCAAATGGGTCTCCATTCTGTATTAATCGGGAGCCAGGTTCAGCAGGTGAGGCTATAGGCTTAGCGCCAACCATTTTACTGCGCTCTAGCAGATCACAAACATACTTCTTTTGAGAGAGTTGAAGGCCAGAAGCTGACCGCAGTACTTCAATTCCCAAAAAATAATGTAGATTGCCAAGGTCTTTTAGAGAGAACTGTGAGTTGAGATAAGTGATGAAATCATTAATGAATTGTAGATTGGAGCCGGTGATAACGAGATCATCAACGTATACCAACACATAGATGACATGAGATCCATGCTTTTTGATGAACAGGGAGGTGTCAGATTGACAAGGACGAAAGCCATGTTGTAGAAGAGACGTCTGTAATTTATGGAACCATGCGCGAGGCGCCTGCTTAAGACCATAAAGGGCCTTTTTGAGCTTGCAAACAAGATTAGGCCGAGCAGAGTCAATGAACCTAGGAGGTTTACTCATAAAGACAGTTTCAGAGAGATCGCCATTAAGAAAGGCATTGTTGACATCAACCTGTCGAAGAGGCCAGTTATGAGAGACGGCCATACTGAGAATAAGTCGGATTGTCGTTGGTTTAACAACCAGACTAAAAGTGTCAAAATAGTCAACACCCTCCTCTTGATGAAAGCAATTTGCAACCAGTCGGGCTTTGTAACGATCAATAGAACCGTCTGCTTTATGTTTGATCCTGTAAACCCACTTACAACCAATAAGAGTAGAACTAGGGGGTCGGGGAACTAGGTCCCACGTCCCATTACGAATTAAGGCATCGAATTCTAACTGCATTGCATTTTGCCATTGTGGGTCTTTTGAGGCTTGAATGAATGTTTTTGGTTCAGTCGGTATTTCAGAAACAGATAAGGCATGTTTAGTAGCAAAGAATGTACAAGGTTTGAGAGATTGAGTTTTAGAACGAGTTACCATATTGTGAGTAGAGTCTTCAGCAGGGCGAAAATATGAGGGCGCTTGAGGGTACAGATCATCAGTTGCCGAATTTGTCGACGCTGAAGGCAGTGAGACAAGGGACGAGGACCGTGAGGAATGGGAACTGGTTGTATCTACCACGGGCTCACTGTTGGAGGGGGGCGATGTGGACAACATCGGAGAAACTCCAATAGGAGACTCGGGCATCGTGGTGGCTGGCAAGGCTGGAGGCGTTGGCGAGACGCTGGTTGCCGACGGCGAATGCAAATGCGGAGCGGTAGAGGCCGCCGGCAGTGAGGCCTGTTGTAGGAGATGGAGTGATACAAACATATTGCCTGACACAGGTGGAGAAAGATTAGAATTAAGATGAGATGGGTATGGAAACACTGTTTCATCAAATATAACATGACGTGCAATGAACATCTTAGCCGTCGGAACATGATAACAATTATAACCCTTATGTTTTGGACTATAACCAAGAAAGACACAAGGTATAGACCGAAATTCAAGTTTATTGTTGTTGTAAGGCCGAATAAACGGATAGCATAGGCAACCAAAAGATTTTAAGAGGCCATAGTCAGGTTTATTGCCATATAAGCATTTGTAAGGGGACTTGTGGTTTAGAATGGGAGTAATGGTTCTATTGTTCAAATAAACCGCAGTATGAAAGGCATTTTCCCAAAATTGTTGTGGTAAAGAAGAGTGGGCAAGTAAAGCTAATCCTTTTTCAACAATAATTCAATTTCTCCTTTCTGCAGACCCATTCTGCTCGGGAGTATAAGGACAAGAAATTTTGTGAATAATACCATGTTGTTGAAGAAAGGTTGAGACATTTCGATATTCCCCACCCCAATCTGTTTGAAGAGCTTTGATGGATGTAGAAAATTGAGTTTCTATCATCTTTTTGAAGAGCTGAAACGTGGATAGAACTTGAGATTTGTTGGTTAGAAAATACACCCATATAAACTTCGTACAATCATCAATAAAGGAAACATAATAACGATTGCCATTTATTGAATTAATAGGAGAAGGTCCCCAAACATCAGAATGAACTAATTCAAAGGGAGTATTAGCATGTTCAGTACGACTAGACAAATGCAGTCTATGACTCTTCCCTAACTGACAGGAACCACAGAGAGGGAGTAATTTATTGGAAGAAACAGGTAAAGAACAATCTGACACTAAACGACGTAAAATAGACTCATGAGGATGTGCAAGACGATGATGCCAGCATTGAAGCGAAGCACAAACACCAAGAAAGACTCGTGGAGGGGACGATGCAGAAGACACGGACGACGATGGCAACCGATAAAGACCGTTCTCAAATTCACCTCTGAGTATGATCTGCCCCTGCAAATTCTTTACACAACAATAAGTAGGATGAAATTCCAAAAACACATTGTTATCACGGCATAATTGTGATACACTAATTAGGCTTTTTGTGATTTGAGGGACAAAAAAGATTTGATTAAGGCATAAAGGTTTGGACGAGGCATGCAAAGTAGGAAGAATTGAGCGGCCAAAATAATTAATAGGTAGTAAATGACCGTTTCCGACCACTAGACCATCATTACCATTGTAAGGAGCCTGCAAACTGAGTTGGTTGAAATTTCCAGTAACATGGCTGTTGGCACTAGTGTCAAACACCCACGCTGGATCAGTGAGCGAGGAAGGAGCAGTCTGGACAGAAGCAACGTGTGCAGCAGGTTGCAGGGATTGAAGATGCTGTTGCGCACGAGGGTTTGTTGCCGGGTACTCCGAAATATTAAAGCGTTGGTGGCAATTTATCGCCTCATGACCGGGACGTTTGCATAACTGACAAGAGGGGCGAGAGGAACCTTTTGAAGGCACCGATTGCTGCTGATCAGTATTGGGAGTACGCGCCAGAGTGTTTTGATTTTGGGAGCGAGGTCCTTGTCCACGAGAGTGGCGAGACCCTTGACCACGAGTGGAGTAGTTAGCCTCTGGTGGATTAGAAGCAATACCACCAGTAGCTTCCTCTTCAAGTCGTTGTTCCTCTTGGAGTAGAAGACCAAGAAGTTCATTGGAGGAGGTAGTTCCTGGGCGCATAGATAAAGCAGCTCGAAATTGGCCGTAAGCGGGACCTAACCCATAGACAATATAGGAGACGAGATCCTTGTCATCCACAACATAGAGACACTCAGCAAGGCTGTCAGCAATAGAACGCTTCTTCTCAACGTATTCAAGAATCGAGAGAGAACCTCGTTGAAGAGATTGAAGTTGATGCCGAAAATACATTTGACGGGCATTTGTTTGAGCATGAAACATTTGCTCGAGAGTGGTCCAAGCTTCAAGAGAGGTGGTGGCACGAGAGACAAGGCCGAGAAGCGGAACCGAAAGAGTGGATTGAATCCATAAAAGAATAAGTCGATCCTTCTGCATCCAAGCATCATAGGCTGGATTAGGAACCGTAGGAGCGGGCGCAATCGCAGTTGCAACGACACCAGCAACAGGAATGGTCACCGAAGGAACCGGGTGTGTTTGAATGAAGGTCTGAAGACCATAGGAAACAAGAGACGAGCGAATCATGCCCCGCCAGATAGAGTAATTAGAGCGATCCAATTTTAAGGCAAAGTTTGGAAAATGGAGACCACCATTAGTGCCAGCAGCAGTAGCAAGTAATTGACTGCTGCGATTGGAACCAGAGATGAGTTCATCACCAGACGCCATGGCGACGAAGAACGAAAGAGGAGAAACGAGCGGAAGAAAATTTTGATCGTGAGGATCGAGATTAGGCTGATACCATGTGAAAGATATGAGGGAAAAGATAATTCTCATTCATGTGATTACACAGTATATATAGATTACATAGAGAATAAGAATACCAAAACTCTAATCTTGAAAACCAAGATAACACAAAAGATATTACACATATATGCAGGATATGATTAGGAAATCATATCTTAGTTGATTCCTAGAATATCGTTAACAGAACAGATATAGATGTAGCCGGTGATGAAAGCTTCAAGCCCTTGGTAGGTCTCCTTCTCCATGTAGATTTGTTCCTTGCCATGGTGTTGGACAGCACGGAGCGCGCTGCACCGCCCAGAGGTGTCACAAACGAACGAAAGCCTTAACACCTTGTTAAGTTATTTTCATAACAATAATTTTGCATGAGAATATTGGAGTTGATAAATGTTTTTAATGTGAAGGCCATGTTAAGCTAACAAAAATTCTTGATATTAAGGATCCGTTTAGTTTGCTGCATTTAATGTAACTTAATCTATGTATATATATAAAAGACGCAAGAAATAAAGTCATCACGTTGCGTCACTTAGGATATTCCTAGGTGTCGTTTCCACATTAAGCCACCTAGGATTTCGCCACATAGGATTTTTTATTTTGAGAATTTATATATGTTGATATATTTTAGGATAATAAAGAAATAAGATAAATTAATCTAGGAAAGATTCTATCTAAAAATAAAGATATTATCTAATGTTAAATCTTAAGTATTAATGTTAAATATTTGATATGATAATTTATTTAACTTAAAATATTATATCTAAAATAAAATAAACTATAAAATCATTAAATATTTGGTAAAATATTATTGATGAATATTATTTATAGCAATTTATTTAATTTATTTTTTCTATCATAATACAAGCTATCTGCCATGTAGGATTTTACCATGTGCCACCTAGGATTTTTCGTACATGTCATTCTCACAATTTATATATATTGAAAAGATTCTATCTAACATAAAATAAAATATAGTATATATTAGGATAGATTTTGAGTATATAATTGATTATAAGTTGATTACATTATCTTTATCTATATATCTATTTTTATAAAAGTTTTCTTAAATCAAATTATGATAATAAAATAAAATAAAAATTACAAGATGACAAAAATTAAATTATCTATGTCTTTTTATCCATTTATCATGTAAAGTATTTTTTAAAAATGAAATTATGGTTAAAAAATCTGTTTATAACTATATACTAAACTTATATCTTTTTGAGCCACCACATTGACTTTGACCCAAATTTATTTTTAAAAATTTTAAAGTTTATTTATATTACTTTATATTTTTCAAATAATTTTTCTCTTTGTTTATTTATAAAAATTGTAAAATTTCGAAATTTATATGATTCTAAAAATAAAAAAAAAAACTATTGTATGTGAGTACAAATTTTTTATATTTATGTATCATTATATTAAAATAAATATGCTCATGTTTAATCCGAGTCGTAGTCGTGCATGGCACGACGGGTATAACTAGTATATTTAATGTGGCGATCTAAATAATGACTAAGAATATGAGAACTTAGCTGATTTATATATATAATTTGATCGAACTATTGTAGTGTTAAAATTCAGAATGTCATGTTAATTTTAAAAGGGGATTTTTTGCAGGTCCAATTCAAAAAGTCGGTTGCAAATTGGGTCACTTGCTACACAAATCTTGTAGTATATAGTATTCATACCTCTGAATCTCTCTGATCCAACCATGAAAAGAAGTAATCAAACCTCTTATAAAGATGGTTGTCACTGAATCTCTGTGGATCGCATAATCGTGCGGCTTGTATCTCATTTCCTTAAGCAAACAAACTTAAATTTATATTGCATTTTTTTTTCTAACGAACTCATTGTATAATTAATTAGACTTGTTCTTCACATTTAAAAACCCCTATTTAGAATAACTAACTAGCCTTTGCTTGTTCTTGTCTACAAGAGAATCCATGCTTGTTATTTCGGACAAATTATAATTTTTTTTTATAAATTGCCGTCCAAATCCCAAAATTATGTTTTTAATAGAGAACAAAGATTAATACCTCCATCTGCAATTTTCTTCATTAATCAAAAAAAATTCTCAATCTATTTGGGGAACAATTTAAAAAACAGGCTTGGGCCTGTAAGCCTTGTAAGAATCATTAGGCCCAGATTCTTGTTGTGAGACTCAAATTACTTTCTCTTTTTTTTTCTTTCTACATGATGATTATCCTGGTAATGTTGCAGATTGTCACGGTAAGTCATAACTCATAAGTGAAGTTATGCCCTTTGATTAACGTGTCGATCCATGTTATTGGCTATGCACAGATACATACTTAGTGATGAGTACAATAATATAAGGTAACGAGTACATATTCATCCAATTAATTACCTTGTATTTCATACCTGTATGGTAGAGTCATGACTAGCTAGAGTGATAAAATTGTACCTCTTGATTATATATGTGAAATGAATGAAATCAAAGATATATGATACACCCACACAATATTTTATTTAGATAAAACTATAACAAAAAACAATTATGAATTCATAATTGTAGAAAAACACGAATTCGCTCCTATATATGTTGTCTTTTCATACTTCACCATTAAGACAATGCCCAATTTGTGAATCTATTTCGATGGACTCAGGTTGGCAAAGTGCCCCCACGTATTTAGCATTCTTTTTTTGAGCTTATCCTTTCTCTTTTTAATTACATGTTGAATCACTCTGCTTTATTCTACTGGATTTTTGTGTATTTGATTTGGTGATGGTCTCTTAGCTCCTAAGTTGTGTACTATAAGGGGGAAAAAAAGAAGAAGAAGAAATGCAGTTCATAATTGAAAGCATTTCACCAAACTCTTTTTAAACGTGTGCCAAATGATGTAGTACATTGGTGATTGAATCAACTTTTGACTCATCTCATGTGATCATTTTTCTTTTTTATCCCTTCTTTTTCACCATTTTTTTCTCAGATACCTATACAAATAGTCTCCTAGTTAACTTTCGACTCAACTCAAGGTTTGCAATGTTTGTAGGAAGAAGAGAGAACTTCTGGCCCAAAAATTAACCAATTGATTCTATTATTGGATTGGGCCAAAAATGATCCTGACCCATTCTGGGATTGTCATTTGGGCCTTGTTTTTTTGCTGCATACTTTCATTTCCTTTGTACCAGAGAGATATGTTATTAATTTGGATGGAGAAATAATTAACAAGTTAAACTTGTATCACATTGAAATATCTGAATTATTTAATAGGGAAAATGGAAAGCAAGACGAGTAAAATAATTAGAGACTTTTTAGGAAAAGGGGTGTGTGGTACGTAATTCCATCAACTTTATGTTAAGAAAGCTGTCTTGTCAAAATTAGAGCAACTTTTACCCTCCATGTTTATCTATAAAGTATGTCCACTTCATTCTGTTTTAAGTATTCTCTTTCTCTCAAAATAATAATATATAGTATAATCAGATTGCTTAACTTAACTCTCTGATACAATGTTAATTGAATTTGCTTTCTCCCCACATGGCTGCATACTTGCCGAAGATGCTTGTTTGCAGCTTAAAAGCATAAATAAGGGCAACCCTTTTGAGTAGATAATGCCATATTTTGCTTTTATTATTTCTTTAGTTTTTTTTCTTCTTCTTCTTCTTCTATGTGAGAGTGGCTTCCTTTGAGGAAAAGTGGTAACAGAGAAAAAGAGATGATTATTATTTAATTAACTTGTTTTTTAAGTAAATGATAAGGCTTGTGAATGGCTTGATGGTGAAACAAGTGAAACGATATTTATCATGTATGTATTTTACTACTACTATTTTTTTTTATGTTTTTCCACATAATTAGTGATTGAAGTATATGAGTGACTTTAAATTACTACCTTCTTCTTTGGTTGAATGAGAAAATCTTATAATTTATAAAATCTAAGATTTGAAAAGGCTGGGGAGGAATTACTTTTTAATGTGTGTGTGTTTTAAAATAAAATGAATAAAATTTATTAGAATTAAAGTATACGAATTTCAATTACTTTAAGAAATTAAAATTAATTTGTACAGTTTTTTATTCTAATATCTTTCAAATTTTATTTATTATAAAATTTTAATTTACCCATAAATAAATCAACTATATTTTATGGACAATAGTTATAATAGTAATTTTATATAAATACTCACGATTTCTCAAATCAATCTAAACAATATGTAGAAATTTATGTCCTACAAAATTTTTAACCAAACACTTTTTTCTCAAATTCCATGTAATAAAATTCTAAAAAATTAATTTTTCAGGAACCATACTTTCCATATTTAATCAAACGAGCACGTAAGTGTGGGTTAACTATAGAAGGAAATTTATTGTGGTTTTGCTCCCTCCAAATTATACTTATCAATTTATCATGTATGTTTTTTTTATTGCATTTCCTTTATACTCTATTCAAATCCCCTTTTATAGCTTTGCATATTGCTTTGTTAGCTTAGTGTTTATTTGCTTCCCCTTTCTTTTGTCTTTTTAGGACATCTAAGATGGGAGCTCTTTTTGACTGAGGACCAATAATTTCTGTTCTGATAAATGAAACACTTTGGGTTTCTTTTAATAGCATTACAAATTAACTACAAGTGGTATTAGGCAATCAGAGTGTTGTTGTTACATAGCAAAAATTCAAGATGAGTTGTAGACTTGAATAGATAATATTTTCATGATTTTTCATTCATTTTAGATTATCATTTGTCAATTTTTTCAATGAACTTTAGCCTCGATCGCCAATCCACATCCAGTTGATTTGTACTGACCACTCACCGAATTTGCTGGTCTCTCGATTCATTAAGCCTGTTCAATGAATCGAACTCTTACCTCATAAAAAAATTGATGTTTTGAGACCCCACCTATTGAAAATGTCAAACATAACGGTGTCTATGATTGAATGAGTCCTGTAGTTTGTGGAAAAACTGCTCTATATATTTTTACATTGACCTTGAAAGTCCTCTAATCGGTATACACACTTTTTTCCTTTCCTTTGTGTGATGATGGATTGTGTACATCCTGAGCTTTTCTTCATAATTTCTGTTTTATCGATTCATATTACAAAAAAAAAACATGATTCATCAGTACGTGAATATTGATTTCTTATGTTGTGGTCGCGGGATGGACGATTCAAGTTGGAGGGGTTAATTTAATTAGTGGTGCTTCTTTTATTTTAATGAGAACACTAAGTTCTTTTTCAATTTTTATCAAATTGTATGTAGAAGCTAATATTGTCATGTATCCCTAAAATCTTCTTAGATAATAGACTCTCCTCCGTTAGATAATGTTTGACATTCTATAAAACTTTGACAAATATTAAGAAAGCCTGTCATTTTACTTAATTAAGCCTGTCATTTGATGTTCTACAAGACTCTAAATTCAATACTGAAATTTTGTTTCAATTTCTTGCAATTAACAAGAACCTGGGACGTGTCGCTCAAATTAATAAATTATTGGTCCAGTGTTAGATGTAATTTTAAAATGAAATTCTAAAATGACAATTGTCGATGGAGCTAGTGGCCTTGAGGACAAAAGAGGACCCAAATAAATAGCTAGCATGTTGGTATGGGGTTAACAAAAGGATCAATAGGTTAAAAAAAGGGGGTAAAAGTCGAAGATGATTGAGGAATGAAAGGAAGATCTCTCGTATTATGTGAAGAAAAAAAGGAATATATTTATGTGCATGCATTTGATTAATCGATGAAGAGGTAGCTAGGTAGAGTAGAGAGGGTAATTTGGGAGGTTTTTCTATGAACGTTCATGTCTTTTTACCTCATCTTTACTTTCCCAAATGCCTAGATAAGCTTGATACAACTTGATAGTGGTGAAGCTCTCCTTTCCATGCAAATTGGCATGCTGGACATCAACAACAATAGATGACCACCAAATCCAATTTTGGTCCAGACCACATAATTCATCCATGAATATTATTAATCTTAATTAATTATCAACATTATATCCTAACGTTAACCCACATTATGCTTATATATAGTTACTGACCCAAAGTACGTTCCCAACACACTGTTTAGCTAAAATACCTTGGGCAATTTATTTTCACTATTTAAACAAAACTTATGCATAATTGCTACTTAATCCAGGTCCGGTTATAATAAGCATATACTAGTATACATATTGATAGGGCACAAAATAGCAAAATAAGAGGTGGGATCAGGATACAAGGAATAACGGGATTCGGCGAGGTTCTCGAGGTTAAACTCAAGGCCCATTGTCGTACCCATCTCAAAAAACGACAAATACATACCTTTGCGAGGCCTCAAGACCTCAATCACGAGGTCTAAACCTCGTTGCTCAAAAGTTGACACCCCCGCCCCATCTAACCACTCAGCGACCACCGCTCTACCGACCAATAATCAACTGCCTCACTCTTGACCAATCAAAGAGGTTGATCTCGGGCGTCCCACTTCGAGCAAACATCAAAACCCGATTCCTCAAACCTCTATAAATAGAGGAGAACCTCGTAGGAAGCAAGGGGTCGAAAAACATCTTAAACTCAAGAACTATCTTGCTCATTGAAGATCGACGTGATTGACTCATCGTTAAAAACCGCGCTACAGCCAAGTGAAGGTCCACAAAAAGACTTCAAGTCACCCAAAGAGTCTTCGTCCCGATCAAAGATCTCGTTGTATCACCTCGCATGCCACAATCATTACGTGTTGCATCAGCTCCTCGACCTTGCTACTAGAGCTCGCTAATAGTCTATTGGTGAAAGAACCTCGTTATTTTTAAATGTTTTATTGGTTATGATCTTAAGTGTATACTAGTTGGTTGAGATTTCCGTCAAAGTATACTCGGGCTAGATTTTATACTGTCATGCTTGCCTATTCTACTGTCATACATCTATTTGATCCTGTCACGAACTTAAAAATAATGATAACCAATTATTAAAGGATAAAAGATAAGTCAGAGATATGGCAAAGATACTAGTTGGTTGAGATTTCCGTCAAAGTTTACTCGGGCTAGATTTTATATTGTCGTGCTTGTCTATTATACTGTCATACCTCTATATAATCTTGTACATACATTAAAAGGAAAAGGAAATTGCCAACAAATTAAATTTGTTACGAAATATTTTGTTTTCTTTAAATGAGAAATATAACGGATATTAGAAAGCTAAAAATCTTAAAAGATACCAATCTTAATAAGTAGTTTTCTTTGATTTAAAAAATTTAAAACTTGATTTTTTTTTTATTAGGAGAAATAATTTTAGTTTTAAATTGAAAATAATTTCCGTATTTTCAAATTTGAAAAAAAAATGAATTATTTTAATATTTCTCTAAAAAAGGAAAGGGCGTAATTTTGGGCATTTTTGTTAAATTTTTGGGTATTTATGCTATTGTTTTGGACATTGATACAACTTTGAAAATAACAAGGCATTTTTACAAACTAATTTATAAAGTGGGACATAGGGTACTAATTTCTCTAAAATATCTTATACAATATCTATTATCTAGCACTGGAGGATCCATTATTATGCATTTGGATTGAAAGATAATCTTTGGTGACTACTTTTAGCTCTTAGTGTAGGATCGATGTTAGTCTAGACAATCGGGAACTGTTCCAGTAGTTCCCTTACGCAGCGGAATAATATAGAACACGACTAAACAGGAATTTAAGACAGGGACACAGTTCCTTTATAGAGGAACCTCTTTAGCCAACTAGCTAAAGAGTAAACCTCTACCTCCCTTGGAGGATTTTGAACACGCACTATATTCTATTGATATATCTCAGGTTCCACAATACAAAGTCGAACTTCTCTATCATTTGCAATCCCACTCACAAACAATACTAACGACTAAGACATAGTAGTTCCTAGATCTAAACACAAATGAATATAGAGAGTGAACCTTCACGTTCCTGTGCAGTTCCCTTTAGCACAGGAACCACCTTCTTCAAGCTGATGAAGATCTTCACGCATTCTTCATCACTTGATTCTTTCTTCCTTGAACTTCTGGTTTGAATATCTTCACTAAATCAGCTCGAGCTCTCGATCTCTTTCTTTTCTTTCGTAGATCTGGTTTTCTGGTGTGCGAGAGCTTCTTTAGACCTAGCGGCGTCGCATACTATTTATAGAGTTTGCATCTTTGGTTCAGGCGCCTTTGCCCTTATTGTCTTGGGGAGTACGACACTATTCAAAAAGACTAGCGTACCCTTCTTTATCTCTATTCATTCGGAGCTTTGGCTTGCCGCCCAAGACAATAGTAAAATGTCTCTCTTGTCCTTTAAATTACTTGCCACATACACAGGTGACTTGACAGGGAACGTTTCCCTTTGTTTTTCCTGTAAACTTGCTATCTTTCCTGAGATCACTTTGTACAGGGAATTAGTTCCATTTGTTTGTCATTATCAAAACTTCGATTGCTCGAATGGAGAAACCATTGTTCCAGTGTTAGTTCCTTAACACTGTTCCAACACTTAGTTTATGAGGTTTTACTTTCCAGGTGTTAGGCAAATGGATCTTTACAAATTACAAGTACTTTACACCTTAGTAATTAATCAAGTTTTCCAGGTAACTATACTTTAGCTACAGCTGATTAGAGGAATCTGAAACTATATAATTTATTAATTGGTGTCTGATAAATGTAGTTTAAGCTAGCTCCACAATAGTATATATTCTGTTTTTGCATGTTTGTTTTTGAGTAGACAGAATTTGAGGGGCAAGACTCTGAGCTGTAGTGTGTCACAAATTACATCCACCATTCCTGGATTATGAACGATTGCTTTTATATAATTCCTAGGAAATTAAAAACTTGATGGTGAATTATTGTTGAGAGGAATTCAAGGGTTGTTTGGCTAAAGGCAAATTAAAGAGAAAATGAATGGTAGCCTTTATTTCTGTTAGTATTAATAATTTTTAGTAATGAACCATTACTCAAGTAAACATTCTCCAAAAAAACCCTTTCATTATAAACTATACTAGTAATTGTCACCCCCTTTCATTAATTTCTCTTCTTCTTCCAGGTGAGAATCAAAATTATACTAGTAATTGTCCCATATTTAGTTTTTTCAAAGTATGCAAACTATAATTTAGAAAAGATTATCAATTTAGCCTTAATTTTTTTTGAGATAAATTTTGTCATTTTAGCCCAATTTTTTTGCAAAACATGTTTGTGATTTTATAATATAGGTCATGTGGATTACAAAATTTTTATTCGGAATTTGTTTTATATTGACTTTTTTTATGCAAATTCTCTTTGTTAATTGGTTACACACATAACGTGCGAAATTAATAATTTATATTTTTGAAAAATTTCTTTAACTTAATTATTGAATATTATAATAGTCGTGTTAAATGTTAAAATAATAATTTTTAATGAACAAATTAAATGATATACTTATATAATATGCCAAATTCATCTTTTCGATCATAATTTTATGGATTGTATTTACAAGTAAATGCATGTTTTGTAAACCATCACTGTATGGGAAGAGAAATAATTGATTTGGCTAATGAATAATGATCAAGGAGTTTTATAAATTAACCTAATAACCTTTTTGCTACTATTGGGTAGGGATGAGGAGAACCCACTCAGGCACTCACTAGGCTAAATATAGACAGACAGGAATAAAAATTACATAATGCAGTAACCAAGTAAATGGGCGCACAGTTAAAAGACTTTAAAGCTGCTTCTGTATTGGAAAAGAAAATGAATCAATCCGTAGTTTATTTTGTTGCATAGGAAAGCTATGATGATTCGAAAGTCTTAGGGTAAGTATATATTCGTTTGAGATGCAAGTCTGATATATAGTGATTAAAATAAATCGAGTCCCTAATTTTTAGTATATAAGAAGTCCGTAGGCTAGCAGATAAGTAGACTGAGGATACGTTTGTGCAAGCACACATGTACCATAGGCTTAACATATATGCCTAGTAAAGTTTATTTTAAAATCAATTAAAATTAGAATTAGTAATTAACTTGTTAAACTTATATACTAGCTTTTTAAGCTCAATTGTTTCATGTGAGGAGTTTTTATTTTCGACACTCCCTTGAACTAGTGCAACCAGGTCGGCCTCTTTTACACTTGACATACATAGGTAGGTAGGTAAGGAAGCTAACGGGTGAGTAGCAACTTACTATGCCCAAATCGAGGTAGATATATTGAACTCACGACCAAACCTGCTTTGATATGACGATGAAATTCGTAGGCCAGCGGATACGTAGAGTGAAGACATATCCGTATGAGCGCACATGTGCCATAAGTCCAAAACAAATTTCTAGTGGCCGGGATTCCTTTTGAAGATCAATTTATAATAAAAACGAGTAATCCGTTAAATATATAATAGCTTTTTGAGTTTTTATTTACAACATGTTTATGCATGCGAGGATGTCTTAATTGATTGATTATGGTTACTACTACATTAATTAGATAAATATTAAATAAGTATCAATTTATACTAAAATATTTTTTTAATAAGGTAATTAGGATTTGGATCACCATAAGTATTGTTGGATCGATGTGTGTTAGTAAGAGTTTGGGAACTGACGGTTAGAGTATTCCCAAGGCAGCGGAAGTAAAGTAAAAGCAAGTAAAGCAGAATGTAAACGACACCGTTCCTTTATAGAGGAACCCCACAACAACCAACTAGTTGTGTGAGTAAACCTCTACCTCCGCTTGGAAGATTTTGAACGATCTACTTATTTTATTGATTGTTCCCTAGTTACACAGGTAGGACTTACACTTCTTTGTTTCTAGCAGTTCTTCCTAACTCTAGTAACATTAGTAAGCCTTCTCGACCTTGTTCTTAAGCGAACAACTCAACTAAACATAAGACAGATCGAACCTTATACACCTTGAGCTCACTGTCGCAGTTCCCTAACTCCTGGGAACTTGGATTCGCCGTGAACGAGATCGAACACTCATCGTGGGGGACTTCTCTTCTCTTGTCTCTCTTTCTTTCTTTGTAATGTTTGCTCTGCGAGAAGTGCTTAATCCAAGCACTATTCATTTGGCTTTATACACATTTGAGCTTAGGCTGCAATCTTCACTTTCATGTTGTCCAAAATACCCTTTGTCTTGCACGCCAAGTTTTCAATCTTCACATGTGACTTGATTTGAACTTAGTCAACTTTGAGAATCAATCGGGCTGTTGGATCACTCGCTTCAGTCTGTTCCTCAGACCGAACCTTCGTTGTGTCCAAGACAGGATCCCGCGATTTGCGCTGAACGGTCTTGTTTGCACATGTGAGTTCTCATGCAATGGGAACTGTTCCCTCTAGAGTTCCTTTGATAGAAACTTGATATCATATATTCTTGTGTTCCTTTTGCGTTCTTGGAGATTCTTCGTTAGACACGGTGTTCCGTTGAAATACTTGAATGTAACACGTTAGTTCCCATATGACGTTTGTCATTATCAAAACTGGAGACAAGTATCGTTGTTTGGATGTTTGGAACCAAAGTTCCCAACACCATCCCAACAAGTACTACTTGAACTCGCCTAGAACATCTACTAGGAATGAGAATTGGCCGGTTACTAACCAATTCAAGAGTATATAGACAAACCGTCGCCCGATAGATTCGAAACGATGAACAAAATGCCCGAAAGCAATTTATACTAAAACAATTATTTGTGTAGATAATGATAATGCTGCAAAAATTAGACTTAATTAATTAAATGAGTTCCCCTATGGATTAGTTTTGAATTTTGTCCTCCCATCTCACCAATAATCATCAAAAATATTACTCGTTACCTAATCTGCTATATATGATTGCTATTCTTTATGTTTCTGTCATAAGAGAAGCAGTCGTCATTATCGATGAGTTAACCTATTGTGCAATACAACCTTGACAATAATTGATATGTCATTTATGAATTTTTTGTTCCCGTTAGAATATATATATATGTGGCTTGAAGCTAGGCTCAAGGAAAGATGTAGTACATATATTACAAAGTGTCGCTCTCGTTTTAAGATTTTCAGGTACGAATCGTCGCTCTTTTTCACAGAAGCATGCAAGATGAGGACATTTTGACCTAGCTCTATTTTACGAACGCACTCATGCATGCATGCCTACACTTTGAAAATATATACTTCATATGAATTAAGGTGTTGAGAACTGAAAGAGAGGTGGTATGGTGGTACCAAATATACATATATGTTTGAAAGGGAGCCATAAGCACAACGCTAAGGGAGGTCGATTAAAAGGATTATTGATTTTGAATGAATGAATAAAAGATGGATAAAGTTGGTTTCTTTCCAGTTCAATATCATCTACTTTATGACATTAATGGTTTCAAAAGGGAATCGGGAGAATGTTTGTTTTCTTTTCATGTTTAAAATCCCCATGCATTCAAAACCCTCAAAGCATTTCCACGTAAAATTAATCTCATAGAGACGACGTCTAGTATAGATGGGACCGATGGATTTAGACCATTCAATATATAGAGTCTTGACAATTTGAGGCTCGTTCTTTTCGTTTTATTAATTTTTCGGATTGTCCCCTTTTTATGTCAGGTTTAGAGTCCTGGTCGAAAGTTTCTTAATCAAAGTACCGGTATAATATAATCATGTGATCTCTCATACCTCATCCTCGGTGTTTAATGGTTACTATTTATATTATTTGGTAGATTATATTAAGTTTAATAGGTTATAGTTCAATGCCAATTAAGTATATATCTAGCTAGCTAGTTCTTATACTTTAAAACTCATACACATATTTCCTAAATGGCGTAGATAATAGAGGTACATGCTATACATATATATAATGCGTTAATGTGACTTGAATCTGTTATTGATCGATACTCGTTAGAGGTTTAGAGTAGAGCCTCCAACTCTGCCGCGTCCAAATCGACATGCTATATGTTTCCTATTACTAGGACTATCGTGATCTGTTTTGGGCCTATGACCCATAATCTGTGTAGGGTTTAATTTCTTGAGTCGCTATTTATACTGCTAATTAAAACGCTTTCTCTGCCCATGGACATAACTAACGCATTGTTAATGAACCACGTTAAATCTATATGCCTTTCTTTCTATTTATCGTTCTCGTTACAACATTATGTGTAATATTGATCCAAGAGTTGTAATATAATACTCCTATAAGTTATTCTTTGCCAAATATACCCTTAAATTAGTGACAGTGGTACGATTATATTGAATGAAAGGAATGTGTGGTAAAAAGTCTTATAAAAAAAAGCACTTTATTCCCTGTGTTTCAGAGTTAGGAAGAAAAATCATGCACCATTCCCGATTTCTTCAAAGGCAGACACCTCCTTTCTTCTTTCACTAATTTCTCTTTGGAGGCCACTGGAGCTGATGATGGACAAAAGTGGGATTTATACCTTCACTAACATTTAACACTTTGATACATAGCTAGTAGACCTGTCAAAAACTGACCTAACCCGCTAACTCGACCCGATTCGTCCGATAAATTTAGGGTCAAGACCCGAAAATTTGAACCCGAAATCCGAAATAAACCGAACCCGATACAACCCGAACCCATTGGGTTGAAACCCGAACCCGTTGGGTTGAAACCCGAAACCCCTTGGGTTGACCGATTTAGCATATTTATAGAATTTTTTAAATTTATTTTGAAACCTATAATATATTTTATTATTAAAATAAATGAAAATAATATATTATAATTAAATATTATTATTTTATTAATTCGTATTTTAATAATCATAAGAAAAATGATATTTTAGACCCGCTGGTCAACCCGACCCGACCGAAAACCCGCTACAACCCGACCCGATTGACCCGTGACCCATAACGACCCGGAACCCGATTTAACCCGAACCCGGAATGACCGAACCCGAACCCGCCCAACCCGACCCGATTGACAGGTCTAATAGCTAGGCTTCAAGTGCTTATTTGGTCGAGCTTTATTTAGGCTAAAAAAAATCATATACTTCACATCTATATATATAGCTAGCTAAATAGCTAATGCATAATGCATTTACTTGAATGCAAAATGAGATGATAAGGTTTTCCATCTTGAGTATAAGTTTTGAAAAGGTATAATTACCTATAAGAACATGCGGCATATATGTATTTCAAAATTATTTCATCTTGGTGAATAAAATCTCATAAATAAGAATTAATGTGATTTGTGTGCATGCATTATGCGATTCAGCTTACCAAAATTAGAATCCAGGTCAAAGTGAAATATCCCCCAAAAGCCCTTGATCACTAGATTAGATAAATTTGTAGTCTTCCGTTTGTATGTGCTGGATTTTTAGGCCGATTATATATTGTTTGCCTACCCTTTCCAAAACAAAAAATTATGTTCATCGTTTGAACGTTTAAGTGGGTTTCTTGATTTCTTGTTCCATCATGAGCAGTAAAGGGAAAGTATTTTTGCCTTGTTAATGGATTTGGAGATCGAACACATATCAAGGAAATCTAATAGGGTTGTAAAACCAAGCTTTATAGGTATGTTGAATAATTTAAAATTTTGGAACATGTAGAGAATCACACCTTTTAACAGGATAAAACATTTCTAAAGTAGTGTTTGATTCATTAAAAAAAAGTATATGTAGAGTAAGCGGTCATAGGAAACAAAATTAGTACATAAGTTTTTCGCTCTAAAATATACAAGGTGGAGAAATCAAAGTTTATTCTCAAACGATTTGGAAATAGGTTAAGAGTTCTAAAATGAAAGTATTTTGTTGTATTATATTAATTTAAGTATAATTAATTTTTTAATATGGTTTTCTTCTAGGGTTTTAGTTCTTAATAATAGCATGCTTAAGGAATAGGTTAGAAAAATCGATTTTTAAATTAGAATGAATTATAGGTTTAAAAATGAAATAATAATCCTACCTCTAAAGTTTGGGAGAAATTTAACCTAGTATATAAGGTCAATGCACTGCTCTTCTTATTATCCTTTATTGATTAATTCAAGTAACTTTAACATGATATTAGAGTCACATTTAATATAAATATGTTAATTTTTAGGTTATTTGTGTTGGGTTTAGCCTATACTATCCGTTTGTTGTTTGGATTAGCATGTCGATCATGATGGCATGACATAGGCTAATCCCTTTAGCTTGCTGGCTTAGCATAATGTTATGTACGGCTGTATAATTGATTTTTAGATATCATTCTTGCAACTATGAATTGGAAATCCAATTATTGAAAATTGATTGGTTTGATGTAGGAATTGGATCTGAATAGGAAGGATGAGTTCTGAGAGGAATTAGGATTTGGGTTGAAAAATTCAAATCATTGTTTTCAAATGTGATTAGGATCATTTATTGTTGCAGCTTGATGGTTGAGTTAGATAATAAATTCATGAAAATAAATTGCGTAGTTGCCATTCAAACAGAGAGATCAATAAAAGAACCAGGTCACACATTATAGAATCACACATTGTTTGTTTTATCATGTTTATGAAAACTGAAAATGGATTTCCAATTCATCCCTCACATCTAAAGTTCAAATTTTAAAGCTGCTCCTCTTTCTTTTATTTTTAACTTCAGTTTATTGTACATACAGCTTGCTAGCGATACATCAAGAAAGGGAACACCCAGAGAGATATCTTGTAGAGGTAATTAATTTTCTAATTCGCCTTGAGTTTACATATCCATTAGCCTTTTATAAGATATTGTAAAAGTCTTGTGTCAAATTATTTTATTTTCTAATATATGTAGAGTATACAATTTAAATATAATCTGATTAATATTTTATTTTATTTGTTTCATGTAGGTAGTTGATGATCAAAGCTAAAGTAGGATGGCTTGAATCATATACATATTAATTATAAATAAACGATTATAATTCGTAGGATATTCATATTTTGCATTGCTTTAGAACAATAATTATTGGAGTAGGTGTTTGCATTGTCTTTTGATACAGTACGTAGGATTAAACTCTATATATATTGGTTATGATTTAATTGTGTTGCTTTCATGCAAGATTTAACTCATATATACATATATATTAATTATGATGATTACATTTGAATATTTATTTATTGTTGAGGAAGTGTTTAGTATGAGAGCAGTGTTATTTAGACTGCTCAAGCATCCTTTCATATCTAATGAGTCTATTTTTAACATAAACAAAGACAATGAAATCAAACTATTGTCTATGTTATTTTCAAACCCATTATTTTAAAATAACATAGACAACGTTTACGACTATAGTAAAGACAACAGTTGCAATTGTCTCACGTCTATACAACAATGGTTTTAAGAAACAATGACAAACATCTATAGCATATCAAAATTTTAAATTTCAATTATTGGGAACATAAGACAATGGTTATTTAAAACTTTAGACAATGAGCAAAACCGTGGTCTTAACATACATTGACAACGACAATATGACACAAAGATAACGGTTTTAAACAACATAGACAATGGTTCATATTATATTTAAATTTAAAAGAATATATATTATGTTGATTAGACAACGGTTAATAGCATCTAAGACAATGTACACAAACGTGATCTAGGAGAACCGTTGTCTAATAATTAACCGTTGTCTTCACATAGACAACACTGGATACGATAACGGTTCAACAACCGTAGTCCGTACCCTTTTTTAACCGTTGTAAAAACCCTTTTTTGTACTAGTGTGTAACAAGTAACAACTAAGGCTGGCTATGAAATTGCCACTTTATGGAACATGTGAAAATAAGAATCACTCACCAATGGTTAGGAGAAATCAAATCTAATATATAAGATTGATAGACTATTTCTTCCGTTGTCAATTAGTTTTAAAATAAAATTTCACTGAACTTATATGTTATACTTATAACACATATCTGCATGGACGAAGACCTGATTATTTGACCCATCGCAATCTAACAAAATAGTTGGTCAAACTGATATGCATACAGACAAATTCAACGATCAAGCTAAACATATATAATCTCAGTGAGATTTTATTCCAAAATCAATTAACAAATAAGAAGAAGAATTTATCAACTTACTATACTAGGTATAAGCAAATCAATGTTTGACGTTTTCAATTATTAAAATCCCAAACTTTCACTATTAATAATTTGGGGTAAAATTCTCTTACTTTAAAAGATACATCAATGGTGGTCATATTATCTATATCATATATGGCGCCTTTTATACTGGTGATGCATTTTTGTACTGCTTGTCACCACATGCAATCCACTTTCTACTTCTAATACTACCCTTTCTACAAATGTTTTAAAGCAAAATAAAATAAAATAAATAAAAGCCTCCCACTCACGAAAAGCATCATATCACACCCCCATATAATCATACCACCTATAATTTCCCTTCAAACCATACACTAAATCTTCCTCTAAGGAAAAGGATGCATAATATATACATACATAAGCTAAGTTCTTTTTCTTTGTGAAGTTCAATCAATTAAGGTCATAGCAAACTCAAGAATGAGATCAAGCGGGTGCACGATCCAGCAAGCTCTAACCTCGGAGGCGGCAACCGTGGTCAAGCAAGCGGTGAGCCTAGCAAGACGACGTGGCCACGCTCAGGTGACCCCACTCCACGTGGCAAACGCCATGCTGTCATCCTCCTCCTCAGCCGGCCTCCTCCGCCAAGCCTGCCTTCAATCCCACACCCACCCTCTCCAGTGTCGAGCCCTCGAGCTCTGCTTCAACGTCGCCCTCAACCGCCTCCAAACCTCCACGTCATCCTCCCCCATGCTCGTTGGGGCCCATCACCACCACTACCACGCTCACCCCTCCATCTCCAACGCCCTCGTCGCTGCCTTCAAGCGGGCCCAGGCCCACCAGCGACGAGGCTCCATCGAAAACCCCCAGCATCAGCATCATCACCAGCAACAACAGCCGATCTTGGCCGTTAAGATTGAGGTGGAGCAGTTGATAATATCAATCTTGGATGATCCTAGTGTGAGTAGGGTTATGAGGGAAGCCGGGTTTTCTAGCACCTTGGTCAAATCCAAGGTCGAACAAGCCATGTCCACGGAGAGCATAGATCATAGCAAGAGCCCTAATGATGATGGCCATTATCGTCATAATCTTGGTCATGATATGAAGGAATCATGTTCGTCTAAAGATTTGTCGGATCATGTCAGGGCTGAGGATGCATCAAGTGTCATAGAAGGACTTTTGGTTAGTGGTAAGAGGAAGAAGTGTTGTGTTGTGGTTGGTGAGAGACTTGATACCTTGGAATGTGCAATTAAAGGCGCCATGGAGAGAATCAAAAGAGGAGACAACGTTGTAGATGATCTTAGAGATGTAAGATTTGAGTCGATCTCTCTTGATTCCTTTGGAGCTTTATCAAAAGATGAGATTGAGCAAAAGGTTGCTCAAATTACGCGTCTAGTCAAGTGTTATGGGAGTAAAGGCTTGGTTCTTTACTTGGGTGATCTTAGATGGGCTATTGAGTTCAGAAAAGGAGGTGGTGGTGTTGGTGATGTGGAACAAAGGAGAAGCTACACTTATTGTCCTGTTGAGCACATGATGATGGAGCTTAGACGTCTTGTTCTCGAATGTAGTAATGAGACCGGGAGGTTATGGCTACTTGGAGCGGCCACCTTTCATACTTACACAAGATTTGGGAGTGGAAATCCTTCACTAGAAGCCATTTGGGGATTCCATGCCATCACAATTCCAGTTGGAAGCTTGGGTTTAAGTCTCATTCCCCAAAGGTATATGCATTCTTATTTTGTTAATTGGGATTGATTTCATGTTAAAGTTTGCAACTAATGCATGGTTTTTCATGTTTAGTTCTGTTCTTTCTATGTATTGTCTAATAGTCTTTTTGTTTGGTCACTTAGTGATTCTTTGGCAAGCAAGAAAACAAACGGTACAATGAGTTGGTTGCTAATCAAGACTGGAACCCAAGAAGACCGAGATAAGGTGAAGTCAGACATCAACACATGTAATAGTGAGCCCACTACTCCGAGTCTCCCTTCATGGCTACAAAAGTACAAGGATGAGAACAAAGGACTAAACAATAGTACTAAAGAGGTAACAATCTTACACATCTTGTGCTTTTCCTTGCATTGTTGAAGACAATATATATCCATTGAGCTAGCTAGCCATCCTTCGATTATATGACAATTTTGCAAGTGTTTAACTACTCATGAGACATGAGGCATAATTTCTTTTTCACTTTGAAATCTATAGGACTCCGTCCCGGTCAAAGATCTTTGCAAATCATGGAGCTTTTCCGAGAGGACTTTAAGCTTCTCTTCAGCATCTCCTCCACAACAAACCCATCACCGTGAATTTGAAGTTGAGCCTAAGTGTTTTTGGATTAGCACCGACATTCCAACTTCTAACGGAGCTGCATTTCAAACCACATTGTCAATGTATGTACCCTCTTCAATATCTAAACCGAACTCAACACCAAACTCAACCTCTTCTAGTGATGCTATGGAGATGGAATGCACCCAAAAGAGTTTCAAAGACTACAATACTTGGAGCCTCGAAAATCTTTGCACTGCGTTGGAGAAAAAGGTTCCGTGGCAAAAGGATATAATCCGAGATGTAGCAACCACGGTCTTGAATTGTAGGTCAAGAAGTGTAAGGAGAAAAGAAGATGATGATCAAAAGAGGAGTGAGCATTCTAAAGAGGAAACATGGTTCTTCTTCCTAGGAGATGATATTGATGGGAAGGAGAAGATAGCACGGGAGCTAGCAAGAGTAATTTTCGGGTCCGAGAACAAGTACATTTCCATTGGTCTTAGTAGCTTCTCCTCCATAGAAGATTCCAGAAACAAGAGGTTAAGAGACGAGCAAAGCTTCACCTTCACCGATAGATTGATGAAAGCGATTTCGGTTGATCCACATAGAGTGTTCTTTGTTGAAGACATAGAGCAAATGGATTATGTTTCTCAAGTGGGGATTAAGAGGGCCATTGAGAGAGGGAAAATGAGAAGTAGTTGCTATGGAGAGGAAGTTAGTCTTGGAGATGCAATCATCATATTGAGCTGTGAAAGGTTTAGTTCAAGATCAAGAGCTTGCTCTCCTTCTACTAAGAACATAGTTGATCAACATTATCATCATCAGAGTGGGCCAAGAGATGAGGAAAGAGTTGGTTGTTGCTCAGATGAATCTAATGGCAATTCTAGTGTTTCATTGGATTTGAACATCTCAATTAGTGATGATTGTTCATTTGATGATCAAGATCACAGGGATCAATCACAAGTTGATGAGCTTGGGCTTCTTGGTTCAGTTGATAGGTGTATTTTGTTCCAACTCAAGCAATTATGATGAGATTAATTAAAAAGTGAAGAAAGATTTGGGGTTTAGATTTGTAGCCTTGGATTCCACTTCCTCTTTATCTTGCTTTTTCTCTAGCTACATGGATTCTCTTTGGAAATTCTGTCTTCTGTTGTTGAAAAAATTTCTTGTTGGCACTGCAAGTAAATTTAGCCTAGAGGAAAAAATATATAGGTGCAATTAGTAAAATCAATCAAGGTACCAAAGTAGTTGGATCATGTGGTAAGCAGTCTACTCTACATTTACGAGGTTTGTGATTCAACTTCAGTGGATGTAAAAATTTCTCTTGAGAGACTCATCCGTCAAAATTAGGTACGCGACTCAGACAAAACTCTGGCTAAATTTGTGAACAAGCGACCAAGATATACACAAAACACATGCAAACGAAAAAGATCTTAAACATAAGATCCTATAAAAAAATATTAAACACAAAACTAAAACAAAGAGTTAGGGATTATATTATATGGGTGTAGTTTTCTCTTTTCTAAGTATATATAAACTTTTTTTCTAAAATGTTTAAGAAAATAAAGATACTCTGTCACCTACATTACTAATAAGAAGAGTTTTTATGGGTGAGGAGCCCAGTCGGGTTGGTTGGGTCTTGGGGGAAGAACCTCGAGGTCGCCGGTTCAACACCCACCGATGACGAAACCAAAAACATTAATTTCTCTACAATTGTATCAGTTCTCACCCGTTCAAGGGTACTCTAGGCTAGTCCAAGTACCACTTAGACTATCCTAAATCTTACCAAATCAAAAAAAAAAAAAAAGAGTTTTTGAAAATTCATAGAAAATCTACATATATATCACCTTTTTTTTTAGCTCCCAAATTTTTTTTGGGTTGAATACATATCACCAATTTTATAAGGAATTTCAATGCAAACAAGTTGTAACACAAATTCAAGATGGGTCACGCTCAGGCATATATATAGTTAATTGAGCAAGTGTTCATGGCTCAACGGTTCAGCCTCTTGCCAATGTGCATGAGGTCTTAGGTTCGAACATTCAGGGCAGCGGTTTGCCCTCTTAAAATTGGTTAATAAACCAGTTTTCACCCGTTTACGAGTGCTCTAGGCTAGTATAAGTAATACTTGGACTATTCTAAATCTTACCAAATAAAAAAAAAAAAAAAAAAGCCACCCTCTTGGACAGAAAATTTTGTGAATAAAACTGAGAACCTCCGAATATTTCAACCAAAATTAAAGTTAATTTAAACCACGTATGATATTTAAATATTTCTAGTAGTTTAGTGGAATAGTAAAAAGTATTAACCTTTCCACTATAAAAAGGTAAGGTATTGTTTATACAACTACAACTCCAACCTTATAGTATTAATAAGTATCTATGATGATCAGTGTGTATTCTTCTGCATGTTATAACCAATTATAAGGATAATGACTTCTTTCTTCCATTTAAAAAATCACTAATCACTATATAATCACAGATTGTACTCAAAATTTTTGAAGGAATTTCGGTGATGATAAAGTAATTATTTTTCAAACAAGATAAACTGTACACTTTACAAGTCTTTCATACGTAGGTATGATGAAGACCTACATTGTATATATTTGTTTTTTTTATACTTTTTATTTAGATGGATGATTTGGTAGAAAATAAAGTAGTGATCAGTGGCATTCCTTTATGCATCATGGATAAACAAGTTCCAACTTGATGACCCCAACCGATTGGAGCTCGGAGAAAGGACAATTAGAGATAATTACGCATCATCCTTCTGATTATTTGTACATTTAAAAAGCTAAAAAGATGTTGATATATACCTAAGAATCACACAAAGATCATTATCTCCTTCATACTTTCACTTTTGAAAAACATAAGTATATATTTAATAATTTAAAGCTGCTCCTTTAGCTCAAATCAATGGAGCTTAAGTAGAGAATTTGTCGGCTTCTGCCACTTTTGTAAAACAATAATAAAGCAGATAAAAGTGGAATTTCAAGAATACACAGATTTTCTTATAGAAAAATAGTTATTACGAATATATTATTGTTAGAGTGCAGATTTGCTCTCTATTGATTTACATAAAAACATTTATACAAGATGATTTAAGTTCAAGTGAGAAGAGTTCTTAGAGTGTGCACGTGTGTACAGTTTGTATTCATGATTTAAAGCTATATATGCATGATTTTATATGACTATATTCATGGTTATAAGTTGCATATTCATTATGTTGAGTTACTCGCTTTTTATGAATATACAATTTAAAAATATGTTATGTAACTCTATAAGCATGATAAAGAGATGAAATATGAAAAAAACTTTAAAAATACATTTATATAAAAATATGAATATGAGACTTATAATCATGAATACACTGTAGTATAGAAAGAATGAATATGCAACTCAAAAATATGAATATAGACATACAAACTCATGAATATGCAACTCAAAATCATGAATACAAACTATGCACACGTGCACACTCTAAGAATGATTTTACTTGAACTCACCTCTATACAAGGTATATATATATATATATCTAATTTGAGGTCTAAGGAAAATATAAATATATATAAAATATACTAGAATATACATAAATTCTAATACTTTCTCTCAAGTTGGAGCATGAATATTTCGAATGTCTAACTTGCCTACGAAAAATTGAAACTTAGTAGCCCCAAGAGACGTGTGAGAATGTTCGCAGGCTGAGAATATGTCCGAATGTGACTTATGCAAACTGATTCGGACACCAATAAGTCACAAATGAAATGACAATCAACCTCAATATGCTTAGACAAATCATGAAAAACCGGGTTAGCATATGTAACGTAACCTGACTATTAGAAAAGAGAGACATAAGAAATGTATGAACAATACCCAAAGAGCTCAGCAAGGCCTTCAGCCAAATAAGCTCACAACAACAAGAAGCTATATATAGCCCAATACTTAGCCCCAACAGATGAACAAGAAACGTCTTCTTCTTCTTAGTCTTCCAAGACACAAGAGAGGACTCAAGTTGCACAAAATAACTAGTCAAAGAATGTCGAACCAATGGACACGTAGCATAATCAGAGTCACAAAAGGAACGAACACAAATATTCAAATCACGACCAAGCAAAATGTGTTGCCCATGATGACTCTTAAGATACCGAAGAACTCGAGAGTAGCATGATTCCTGTGGTCAACAATAGGAGACTGCATGAACTGAGCTAATGTATGAACATCATAACATATCTTAGGGCGATTGTTCGTCAAATAAATCAATCTCCCAACGAAATGTCTATAAAAATCAAGTGCCTCATAAGGCGGCTTTTAATAGGCCATCAACTAGATCATAATTTGTAGATAAGACAAGCTTGTGATTTTATTCCATTGAAAAATCACAAGGCTTTCTAGAAAGTAAAGTTGTCTTAGTCAAGATATCAGATTTGTTGGCAATGGACATTTAGCAACCTCGCAATGATCCATCTTCATGTCTAGCTTGGAGAATGTTTGTAATGTATTTGATTTGACTGATATGCATGCCTTCCTCACTACAAAAAATTTCCATCCCAATAAAGTACCTTGCAATCCCAAGGTCCTTGATGGTGAACTGTTTGTTTGACCAACTATATTTCATTTAAATATTTGCTTTTAATTTTTAATGTCATTCACATACACTAACATTATTTTGATCTGAATCTCGTCTTATTTCACAAACAATGAATAATCATTCTTGAATTGTTTATAGCCCAATCTAGTAAAAAATTGAGTTAGCTCCAAGTTCCATTGATGTGAGGTTTGTTTTAACCCATACAAAGATCTCCTCAATCTACATACATGCCCTTCCATGGCTCTTTCAGAAGGCATTATTTATGTCCATTTGATACACAAGCCATCCTCTTGCAATGTTCATGAACAAGATGATCCTCATACTTGCTAGCTTTGCCACAAGCAAAAAAGTGTGCTTATAGTCCTTTCCTAACTTCTGGCTATATCCATTTACTACCAATTGAGCCTTAAACCTCTCAATTGTGCCATCATGTCTAAATTTAATTTTGTATACCAATTTGGAGTCAATGTCTTTATGTCCAAATGGTAACTTCATGAGGTCCCATGTATGGTTCCTCTTTAGAGCTTCCAACTCTTGATTCATAATTGAGATTCAATTCGAATTATCTCTAGCCTGAGAGTAGATAGATGGATCCGTTGATTCGCCTCGTTTTGAATCAAAATAGCAATAATTTTTAATGCAAAATGGATATTTTGGGTATCCGCCTCCGATCCAATTGGATATTTCTTACCGAATATCTGGCACATAACAGATCGGGATTTTAGGAAAAAAAATTACCGAATATCCGGTATATATAGATGAAAAGTGTTGAACTGCATTAACGCCGTCGCCTCCAACCTATGTCCAATATGCAAACTCTGCCCGAAACAACTCAGCACGCTTGGTTTGAATGTGTCTTCTCCTCCGAAGTCATATACAAAGTCATTGCATGGACTGGTGTTCAAATCCGTCTGAGATGCATCAATGAAAAGCTCACTTTGTTCTCCAGCAATAAAAGAAAGGAAACACTCATCTTTAAAGTCCATATCGTCGCTTTCACTACGACCTCATATAGTCATATGAGATATGGTAGCACAGAAATCATGTATGTTTTCAAGCTACCACGCCCAACTCGGATATATGTGCTTTGAAAGCGATCCATCTCACCAAAGCAAGGATGCGGGACAAAGTCATCGATCGAAGGAACACCCTAAAGCACTAGCTGAGTGAATAGTGAAGAGTTCTTGTGTTCTCAGTGGTGTTTGATCTGAATGTTTGTATTGATTCTTGTGATCTTGAGTCTCCTTTTTGTGATTGGTCAAGATTGATTGTACTGAAACTAGTCTCCTACGATCTTTTGTATATCCTTTATTTACTAATGGAAATTGCCATTTCCAAAAAAAATGTTGAAAGACTCTATAGAGTTTTGAAAATGAGAGATGACGGACAAGTGGGAGACAACAAAACAAATATAATGGAAGAGAATAAATAGTATTAGGAAACAAAGAGAGATACAAGAAGAAATGGAAACCGAACCCAAATACAATCATTCTTTTCATTTTAGGAATTGTGAACATATGAGATGTTTGACACCCACATATCGGGGGGCTTCACATCAAGGCTTTGGGATTTGAACAAAAATATTCCGGCCGAGACCCCTAAATAGAATAGACGACTTTCAAACACAAGCCATTCCCATTTCGGACTACTCGATGCCAAGAGAAGAATGCCATGCCACTCAACCAGAGGCAGAGAAGCGGAATGGCAAGAAGGAGATCAAAAGACAATGAAAAACAGGGAGCGGATTCCCCGCTAGCAGGGAGACAGGAGACGGCCATCTCAAGACACATCACGACCTACAGGCAAGACCGACGAGACTTGGGAAGGCAACCCGATTGGAAGTCAGAAGATCCATAGTATATGCAGCCTTTCAGACTTCATATTCACCCATCGCGCTCATGACCTGGTTGGCTTGCCATCGGTAGTTGGAATTCCCCCGTTCTTTTTGGCAGCTATTTGGCATTGGGTATATTGTGATCTAGAAAATTATTCTGATGAACATACATGAAAACCTTCATTAGATTTTCTGTTTTTTGTTTCCTATACATTTTGTAAAAGGCCTTAGGCCCTGTTTGGTATAAGTCCTGGAATCGGATTGGAATCAGAAATCGGAATGGAATCAGGAATCGCAATGAGACAATCCTAGAGTGTGTTGTTTAGTATGTTGTTGGAATGAGCCATTCCTAAAAACTATTGTTTGGTAGCATTATATCTGGAATGAGGAATCAAATCATATTGGTTTATTATTAAAATGTAATTGCTCATAAATCAATAGCAATGACATTCATCCTAAATCAATAACAACAACACGTATAATAATGCACCAAACCCCCAATTTCAACCTTAAGTTACACGTGAATGAAATCTCCATTGGTGAGAAAAAATAAAAAATAAAATAGAATCAACATAATTATCCTCCAATTTGATGATTATAAAAAAGAAAATCAAACTACAATGTCAGCAAACCTCAATTACATAATAAATAAAAATTGCAAAAAATTACTATATTTTAACCCTAAAAATAGCTAGCTAGTTTACGGTATAAAAAAAGCACCAGGACGGCGACGAGATCTGATGAAGACGAAGGTTGAAGTTGGGGGATCTGATGAAGACGAAGGTTGAGATCTAGAATAATACGGAGGGGCCGGTGGACGGCGACGGGATCTGATCTGATGAAGACGAAGGTTGAGATCTGGAAAAAAAATTACTATATTTTAACCCTAAAAATGGCTAGCTAGTTTATGGTACAAAAAAAAAGCACTAGGACGGCGACGAGATCTGATGAAGACGAAGGTTGAAATTGGGGGATCTGATGAAGACGAAGGTTGAGATCTAGAATAATACGGAGGGGTCGGTGGACGGCGACGGGATCTGATCTGATGAAGACGAAGGTTGAGATCTGGAATAATACGGAGGGGCCGGTGGACGGCAACGGGATCTGAGACTGAGAGGGAGTGATGGGGAGCGACGATGGGAACTGGCCACTAAGAGGGTGGACGGAAAAGAGATTTCGGACGGGAGGGCGGTGGACGGCGACGAGATCTGGGAGGGAAAGCCATGGCCGCCGGAGAGAAGGGCGGTGAATAGCGACGAGATCTGGGAAGGAGAGCCATGGCCGGAAATTGGAGAAAAAGGCAATGATTGAATTTGGGAGGGAGGGGAGAACAACGGGGATATGAGAAGGTGAAATATAATTTTTGGAATGGTTCATACCCTGACTTTTAGATTAGAATGAAATTGTTCATAGGTGTTGGAATGAGTTATTCCATGGAACGATTGTGATTCCAACAATAAGCTCTACCAAATGCAAATACTGGAATTAATCATTCCCATTCCCATTCCCGATTCCTAGGAATGGGAACCAAACGTACACTTAGTCTTCCGTTTTTCAGCTTTTCAAAAAGTCCTCTCAAGCTACTAGGCCAGGGCGGAGAGGAACTATTTCAACCAAGGATGTTATGCCCTCAAACCTATTCCCGATTGAAGAAGCAGAAGGGCGGACAGCTAAGACTGATCGGATATATCCATTTGCCCAACCCTAGTTCTGATTGTCCAACAAGTGGTGAGGCGCTATAAAGATGCAAAATTGAGGCGCGCTTGGCTCATGACTAACCCAGCGGCTCCTCCAAGACATGTCTGGTCTGCTTGGCAACCTCCGGCTGTTGGTGGGGCGAAACTGAATACTGATGTTGTTTCTAAAGTTAATCTTGGCAAAGCCAATGGAGGGGGGGGGGGGGGGGTTCGGGACGCCTAGGGTCTCCAAGACATGTCTGGTCTGCTTGGGAACCTCCGGCTGTTGGTCGAGCGAAACTGAATACTGATGTTAAATTTTATTCATGTTTATAAATATGAATTCCATAATAAAGAGTACTTGCTATTTTAAAGAAATGATTAAATTATTGAATTAAATTTTTTTAATTAAAAATAGCGGGTATTATAGAAATGACTTTGTGGACCTCCATTCTCCAAAAATGTAGAAAATTGGTTTTGAATTTGTTGTTGATTTATTGCACTCATCTCCCTGTGGTGATTAAGCTTGTTCCTTATGAGACGGATCAAATCTCTAATTTTGTCCTTGTTATGGTATCCCGAGCTTCCATCTAAAAGTGCACTTGTCATATTATCCTAACTTTGCTTCCCATTTAGGACTGCACTTTTAACTTTCTCCAAGGCCAAGATGAGAGGAGTCTGACTATCTTCTGATTTTATTCTATCATTGACTTCTTCAAGAAATAACATTCTCTTCCTTGCATCCCAAAATAATGGATGTGACAACACATCCCTAAGCTTCAATTTGAAAATAAAAACTCATTAATTAGGCTTTATAAAAACAAAACATAATAAATAAAATAGTAAAGTAATAATCAATTTATCTTACCTATCATCCTGATTGGGATGCAGAAGTTCAGTTACTAAATGATAAGCTTCAAGCACATGTCCAATAGGGAATAGCTTCTTGTTATTCCAAATGATGAATATGGGCGGGTTTTAAACCAACACAAGAAATTTCCCAGAAAATCATGGGCGAGTTTAGGATCCGCACTGATTGGAGTGTGCATTCGAAAAAACGAAGTGCGCAAAATTTCGCCGTTAATTTATCAAAAATATTATGTGTCTAAAATGTCATGAGTTCATTGATTTCGCCTCTTAATTTTATGTTATGTCTGAATGAAAAGGGGAAAATATAGTAATTTTATTGTATATTCTCTTCGTTTATTTCTATTTGTCATTCTAAACTTAATTTTTTTGTTTAGTTCTATTTGTCCTTCTAGGTATTTTGTCCAAAATTTTTCAATATTACCCTTTATATTTATCTAATCAAAAGCAAGACACATTAAATATCTTTTACCAATATGAATTTAATAGGGACAATTTAGTAAGAATAGAACATGTCTTAATAAATGTGCATGAGGCTATAAGGAAAAATATAACTAAACGGGAGGAGTATTAAGTATTATACAAACGAGGTTGCATGGTGCCAGGTTTTTGGGAACGACGGGAATACTCTATTTTGAGTTCATAATTGGCTTAAAGATCGTCCTCTTATGGAGTTTGCTTTACAACCTTTATCGAATGAGGCTTTAGGAGCGGTGGTTGCCGACTATTGAACATGAAGTTCTTGGAATTGGGAGTCTCTAACGACGCTTCTCCCATCGCATTTATGTGCAAAATTGGCTTCAATCAAGCTGTTGGATGATCCTAGGGCTGAAGACTTTGTTTTGGGGACCTATAGCCTCGGGACTTTCTCTACGGCTTCTGCTTGTGGCTTATTATGTCCCCTGAGTTTGACGCCACAATCCAGGTGTGGGCTAAGCTATGGCGATGCCCAGCTCTGCAGAGGGTGAGACAGTTTAATTTTATGTTTTGTCATGAAGCTTTCCTTTATAATGAGAACCGAATCAGACGGAACCTCTCTTTCTCGTCGGATTGCCCTCGTTGTTTGCTTCCAGAATCAAGTTTGCACCTGTTGCATGATTGTAACAAGATTAAAAATCTTTGGAGGTAGGTGGTTTCCTCCATGCATATACCTTTAATTGTGGAATTCGTGGCACGAGAACGCCTGAGCTTTGGGCGACATTTCATGGCCAGCAGGTGGCGATCTGCCTTAGACTCACCATCCATAACCACAAGGACGATCGACTTCATCACCATCTTCGGCCTCATCACTCCCATGGACGCCACTCCAACTCATCACTAGCTTTGGGCGATATAGTATTCATTTTGAAGTTTCCAAAGCCTTGCAAACAAGAAAAGTGCTTTCATGTGTACGTGCTTTTGTTTTCAATGTGCTTCTTTTTTGCAAGTAGTCGAACCAGGAATAAAAATTACGATGGGTTAAATTATAGGGAAAAATATAAATTTAGAGAAAAAAAATTGGGTTAAAAATTGTAATTAGTAAAAAAAAGTGGAGTAAAAAATCCCCAAAAAGGGACTATTCAAGGAAAGAAAGGCGTAAGGTGTTGGGGAGGGGATTTGAACCAACGTCTCCACACAATGTATACAAGGTATTGTCACTTGAACTAATTATAATACTATCATTTTATCCTCTATAATAGTATTAGTATTAATTTTATTGTGGGCTAGAGTACACCCTAGCCCGCTCTAGCTCACCCCTAATTTCGTCCCGGCAAACAATATTGATCCCTTTAATTAGTTTAAGTGTAAGATTCCAAGTCAAAACAGTAGATGTTTTTCATGTTTTTTTTGTGCATACCCTTCCACTTTTGTTCTTGGAACGGTCATTGTCTATTAGCATTTTATTGTTGTTAGTAAATTGGTGAATAATTTAGTGTTGGTATAAATGATTGAAGCGGATTAAGTAGTTTTTATTCTCTAACAAAACTCTAGTCTAGGATTGAAATGCAATTCGAGAATTCTACATATGTTATCATGCATAGTTAATTGCTTTCACCTATATCCAAGGTCAAGAAGCTTCATTTGTAAATGTTTCATTAGAATTTGTTATTTTAGGATTTCATAAGAGTTTGTATAGAATTTATATATTCTAACTAAAAAGAGTTGGCAACATAAGAACAGTGCTGAAAATCATCTCTCTGATCTCTATTTTAGATGATACTAAATCTTTATTAACGTACGCAAGTTTTTCCATGCATGTAAGTCGGACATTTTTGTTTTAACGAAGTTAGATATTTTTAATATAAGCAAGTGTATTCTATCAAAAAGAGTCAAATTGGAAAACTGTGGTGTATGTGGAACCTGGTGTGTATTTTTATGGGTTATTCAAGGAACAGTGTTTTCATGGTAGGCTGTTCCTGTGATGGAAGATAAAAGCATGTGGGCCTGGCCCGGTTAGTATAAGCCAAGACAGAGGCCCAAGTACCAGTTATTTAATCCCCGTCCGTACGATGTCTCAAATTGCTGTCTTTTTATACATTTAAAAATACAACTTAATCAACCAACCCGAATTGAGTACTTCGATTTGTAATCTACTAAACAAAGCAAAATAACATTTTTTACCGAAACAAAAAACTTATTTACATATAGTAGCAATACTATACTGTAAGATAGGAGATAACATCGAAATTCTCGTCGAGCCCTAAACGGCAGCCAATCATCAATGCATCACTCGCTACGAAAAGAAATGTAATCAATTCCACTCAACAAACAAAAAAATTCAATACTTGAGAACTCGTGACCTTTGCATTGCGTGTCCATGTCAATATGCCATCGACCAACTAACACACCCACACCTTAATTTATGACACATGAAATGGGACACGCAAATGAACAATGCACTTTGCCATATGCAACCCACTTTGATAACTTGTATAGAGTATATATTAGCTTGTGCCACAAATAATGAACAATGTGAAAATTACAGGCAAACCAATTAAATTGTAATTACTCAACGAAAACAAAAATATTAAACACGTCCATTTACACGTTTTCCACTTACTACAAAATTAAAATCACTCCATGCTAACCATGGGGTCAATCAATAATACGTACCCTTTCTAACCCTAATTTTTCACAATATCAAAATTAAACATTACACAATGCATTACCTTTCTAAAAATTACTACTTTCAAGCCATATATATGATTACATTTGAATCATAAGATTTCCCTACACATGTTCATCTCCAACAAGGGGCCTTGGAGGAGAAGCCACCGGAGGCAACGCCACAGGCTTGGCCAAGAAGGTGGGGTTTTCATCTCCGGCCATGATAACCACCACCTTCGGCCCCTCATCCACCACGGCCGCCGCCTCTCCAGCGGCCTTCGCTTTGGGCTCGTCGTGGTGGCTCCGCCTCTTCTCGGTGCAAGCCAGAATGAGAAGGGCTATGGAGATGAGACCTAGCATCAGTGCTATGGCCCCAAATAGATACGGCATCGGCGTCTTCCACAACCCTACTCCGGCTCCTGCGCTGGTGGTGGTACTGGTGGCGGCTGCCGCCGTACTGGCCACGTGGCTCGTTGTAACGGTCATTTTTTTTTATGTTTTCTTTGGCTTAGGAATATGATTTGAGATGTTGGGCTATGTTTGCATCAATTTATAGGGACATTTTTTGGGAATTTTAGTGGGTTTCTAAGAAAATGATGGGGCGTGAAATTACACGAATACCCTTCAATTGGGAGTTTAACGGATTGAATTGATTAAGCACGCGGACGGTTCTATGGGTATTGATTCTTTCTTGACTTGAGGGTTTTGTTTGATATTAATTTCCCATGAAATTTCTGTTGAAATGGATGATGGAATTTGACGTGATCGAACCATATGACGCTTTCTGTGAATTTTATTAGTTATTATTCTTTTTTTATAAAAGGGAGATAGGATCATGCATTCATACTATATATATATATATATATCATGTTTGATGAATGAGGCACCAACCAACCCACAAAGGGAAGAATAACGTGTGAAGTGAGTGAAAGCTAATGGAAGGAAGGATGGCAAGATGATGCAAAGATCCAATTAAATAACAGCTACCGGGGGACCCATGCGAACCGTGTCATTAGTGTTCAAGAATATTTATTAGTTACGCGCATATATACTATCATCGTCATTGACCCAATGAGATTCCGCTTCAGCGTAATTTTCGGGGTCAAGATGGAGTATCCATGTCCAAGGGAAAGGGAATACGCCCAATAGATTCAAGAAAAACTGAAATTCAGCTATGTGACAATAATAACTGAATTTAGCTAGAATTCATTAAAATTGATATAAAGACTAAATCCATCTCAAATGCAATGTATAAAAACCAATGAGTATGAGGATGCGTCCCAAACACGCATATATACTATATTTTAATAATTATGAATCTATGAGAAATTGACAATATAGGCCACTTTGGTACTCTATTTTCCAACTACAAGAGAAACTGAAGTCGTATAATATGCTTTATTTATGCATCACTTTAGATCGTGCTTTGTAACTTACTAACTTCATTTATCAGCGTATAATATAGAGTTTAGTAGTTGTTATAGTCGTCCATTACAAAACGTGTAGGTTCTTTCTTTATGGGGAGACAGAAAGGGGACCTCAGTTACTTGTACACTTTGCACCCGTTTACTAATTACAAAACGTACATCACACACTCTCACGTCTTTATCTAATGGGGTTGGATGTTGCACTTCACGAGTCCAATATTTACCTACTCGATGCCTTCGATTATTCAAGTTCGAGGATCGGGTGCTAGATGCTTGGATGGAGCCATTGGATCCAATTTTCACGGTTAAATATTTTTCGCAAATGTAAATATATCTCCCTTGTAAGTGCTCTTTGAACTTTTGGATATTTCATGTTCTTGGACTGTTAATTTTTCATCCACATGATAAAACTTTATACAAATTAAATATTTATGGATATGATATTACTCGGTTTAATTAGAATTGTGTGAACTTGTGATCAAATCGACCTTAGCTTAGCACAATCACAAAATCTTATTTGAGATTGGCTTAATTAAAGGCTCACCGAACTCAAGCTTAGTTCGTAAGCGCTCATTTAGTTTGTTTGTAAGACAAGTTCATGAACACCTCTTTTACCAAATCATACATACAAGCAAATGAAGCTATCCATTTTGAGAAAACACCAAAACTACACATTTTCACTTCAACTATACATTAGAATATACTCCCTCCGTTCTATTCTACTTGTCCATGAAGCCCTACTACACATATATTAAGGTATGGTATAATCTTACCAAATTACCCCTATTAATTATACATTCTTTTTTTTTGAGATTGATTTCCCAAGTGTATTAAGTACATGCAGCCGTATGGATTTTTATTTCTCTCCAATTTCAAAATCATTTACTCCATACATTTGAAGACCAAGATGAAAATTCAATCACACCATACGTTTGAATTTATTTTTTTTTTTGAGAATTTGGAGTATTTCAGTTAAAAAAATGGAGGCAAAATTAAGTGATCCAAATTTTATCAAAATTTTGATAATGCAATTGGAGCCAAATTTAACTTTCAAACAACAATTCATGGAATACATAAATTATGTACATATATGGCTGAAGAACGATTACATGCCTAATGAACTAAAATCACCCATGACTTCATTCAACAATTTTGATTTGAATGGTCTTCCGGATGAAGTTCCTCCAGTTGATTTAAATGAAGTGCCCAACGTAGGATCTGGAAGAGATGAGGAATTTCAGTTTCATAGTCAAGATCAAGATGAAAACGTTGAAGGAGATACGAGAAACGACGAAGACAAAGACGAACAACCGGGTATGTAGACATTACTCCGTACTGTATCTATTTTGTAGATGTTGAACAACCGGTATTGTCTTCTGTACATAACATGATTTAAATAAAGGTGGCAGTAAGTAGTCTAGTAGATGTACGAGAGATTTAATAAAAAAATGGTATTGAAAGGAAGAAGAAATCGAAATTACCAACGTGGAAAAAATTTGCTTCTGAAGTGGGGATTATTTACTTGAATATGGATCTGGTGCAGGTCTTTCATTTCACTCTTGTAGAATCAAAATTGGTCTGATAAAGGAGAAGACGATTGTTCTTGAACATAGGGAATTGGAAGAGTAATGAGGAGTAAATACCAACGTGGAAAAAATCGGAATTACCAATGGATGCATTTACCCGTGCTTCTTTTGGTTTGATACAAAAGTAAATACAAAGGGTAAACATGGAAAATCTTGTGCAAATATAGCTTTAAGGACAAGTAGAACCGAAAAAAATTTTAAGGCTTCATGGACAAGTAGAACAGAACAGAGGGAGTATATCGGAACTTGTTCATGAAAGTACGCATAATTGAGCTTGTTCGTGAATAAATAAGCCAAATTTTTTTGCACTCAAGTTTAGGTCATTTACAAATCGAGTCGAACATGAATAAAAGTCGAACACCGAATTGCTCAAATACTTCGATTCATTTACAGCCTTAGATATGTTAGATATTATAAAATTGAAGGAACTGCGAAGAAAATGATAGGTGGCTTCAGCTTATCATCATCATTGGGCCATTATTCTAGGCCCGTTAAGCACGTAAATGACAGGGGCAACGCTCAAACGGGCCGGTCTTATTAGTCCCTATCTATGGACTCACATTTTTGTATACACAAACATGGGAAATCAACTTACATGAATTCCAGTCCATCCCTTGACTTTGTAAGCTTGTACAAAATCAGACTCGTTCGCCCACCCCAAAAAAATCCTCTGATTCTTCTTGTTGTCGAAGAAGCCCTTGGATGTGTAGAAGTAGTCGTAGTCACATCTTAGTCTGTATTTTCGTATTGAGTTGCTTAGATGGCCTAAGATGTCACTACGACAACTTCTACGCATCCAAGGGTTCTTCGACAACAAGAAATATCGAAGGATTTTGTTGGGGTGGGAGAACGAGTCTGATTTTGTACAAGCTGAGAAAGTCAAGGGATGGGCGGGAATTCATGTAAGTTGATTTTTCATGTTTGTGTCTACTTTAAACACAAGTTTTGATGTGGTTATGTTTGAGACTACTCTAATTGTAAAACTAGCCATAAATCATCTATGACTATGTTTTGTGACTAATATAAATATTATCGACAAATCCATAGCTGAAATCTAGCCACAACTAAAACATGGTTGATTGTTGTGGCCAAGCTTTTGTGCCCACATTTGTAGCTAATTTTGTGACTATTTAGTTACCAAGGTGTGTCTTGACAAAATTTGTGTGGCTATTAAGTATTTTTTTGTAGTTCCCTTTGACGTTGAGGGTTGTTAGTCCACGATCCTACCTATAACCAGGCATGTTATATTGTACACTGAGAAGGACATGTAGATGAGGCAGCTCCAAAACATCACCCTTCCCGCCAAATTGTCTGACCCATATTTGCAGGTATGAATCAAGCCCATCTACAACCTGGTGGTGCAACTCACGCCGAATATCAACGCAAACTACTTTTAGAACCCACATCTGCTTGGTACACGGAAGACGAGCATTGAAAGATGGTGAGTAGGAGGAAAGGCCGACGAACGGGGATGGTGCACCTCTACAAAAATCGGTACTTCAAGAAATGGACTAAAGCGAAGTGCCCTCTATACTCCACCCTTAATACAAGCATGTGGGAGTGCCCTGAGTTCAATGCGGTTTCAATCTCCGACATGACTAAGCACGTGCTCAAGGTTAGTGTTGACAACATGCGTTTTGAATATTAGGAGGTATGATAAGAGGATGGGCATAATATTCCTCGAGAGCCTTCCCTGAATGGGTGGATTGGTCTAAGAAATGACTATGATAATTTTTCGACTCCAAGACATTCTTCGACCTTAAGAATAACCACAAAATCTTGTAGGTTGGGTCAATGATCAGACACCTACGACATGGATAAGAAGAAAGAATTAGGTGCATGTTCAGATGGATCGAGTACACATGCCCCTAAATTCTTTCTTCTTATCCATGTATTGGGTGTCGAATCATTGACCCAACCCATCAAGATTCTGTAATTCTTCTTAGGGTTGAACATTGTCTTGGAGTCGTAAAAATTGACATAATCTTACCTCGTACCATTCAAACCAAGATTCGTTGGGGAAGAATCTATCCATCCTCTTACAATACCTCCCCACAGTATAATATTCAAAACGCTTGTCGTCAAGGCTAACCTTGAGCACGTTCTTAGTCATGTCGGAGACTAAAACCACATAGAAATTAGGGCACTCCCACATGCCTATATTAGGGGCGGAGTGCATAGGGTCCTTTACCTTTTCCAAGTCTTGAAGTCTCGACTTCGGTAAAGGTACGCCATACCCCCTCAATGGTTAGTCCTCCCACCCACCAACATCTTCCAATACTTGTCGACAATAGTTGTGAGGTCCGAAAGTAGCTCGCATTCATATTAAAATTGGGTTGAATCAATAAGTTGTAGTCGTGATTCTTTCATACTCAAAGATATGGGTCAAACAAATTGGCGAGAAAGGCCATGTTTTGGATCAACCTCATCCATGTGTCCTTCCCGATGTACAATATGGCAAGTCCTAACCTAGGTAGAATCGCAACTAACTCTAATCAACAACCACGATGTCAAAGGACGAGATAGAGGGTTGAGTCAATGTGCTCCAAATTTACCTAGTTAATGACACTGAATGGGGCCCAAACTATATTTCCCCAAAAAACTTCCTTCATACTATAGCGTTGTTCTCAAAGGCATCAAATGGAACCTCGATGATAGCAAAAGAAATTTGCTTCTAAAAGGACACTTGTATCGACTCGCACCCCCTCGATCAAGTATACAATATGGCCATCGACCCAAACATTCATGATAGATCTAGCCCCGCTTTTTGGATTCCTATACAAGGTTGAAATTGGGATTTGCTCCGTTCCATGGTGTCAAACACCAACATCCTCTAACTCGCTAACACGAGCGTTCTCGATGAGCCCGATTTTGAGGATACCTGAAGCTAGTCCCCTCCTGATCAGACAATTACAAAAGTCTCTTCTTCTTACCAATTGCTCAAACCTGCCATCTCTCCTAATGAGAACATCCAATCATTGTTCTAAAGATATGGCAATTTCAAATCCCTAAAAGAATTTGTGTTCCCTTGGGATTACTCTCCAAGGCAAGATCCTAACCAATCTAAACGCTATCGGAGACATCTCTCAAGAAATCTCATTTGCGCCGGTTGCAATTCCCTTGTTGAGACCCTTATTCACCTCTTCATTGATTGAATGTCAGACTCAGAGATTTAGAAATCCATGGTGACAATCACTACGCACTTGGATTTCTTCAACTATTCACCCATCAACTGGGTGCCAAACAACCTCAAAGGAAGCTTCAACCTTGGCCATGGAGTGGATGATAATGAACGCACCTTTGAGATGACACTCCCCTCTGTCAACCGCAACAATTTCCTCCTTCAGTAAGCAACTAAATACAAAATTGTTTACGATTATGACATAATCCTTAATCCACCACCTAAGAAAGAGCATGTCCTTGTTGTTTGGTCCAAGCCTGACCACGAAAATTGGAGGGGAGTCATCCGCGATGACAATGAAAATTGGATTGTTTGATTCTCATCTAACCTTGGGACTTGTATTGTGCCAGCCGCCGAGCTTTGGGTCATTTTCTATGGACTCCAAATCGCTTGGGGATCATGGCTACCAAAGGGTTACCCTCGAATCTGACTCTCAACTAGCAATATCTCTCCTTGTTAGTTGTCTCTCCCCCACCCACCCACTCTCCAATCTAGGATTTTGATGACAATTGGCTCATTCAGTTCTTCCACACGTACAAAGAAGCAAACCATGTCGCTAACCGACTTGCCTCTCATGCATTTGACTTCCCAATTGGCATTTGTATTCCCCATGATCCCTTTTTTGAAATTTGCAAAATCCTCCAAGACGATGCAAGAGGCCTGGCTATCCCTAGGTTGATGACTACTTAGCCTTTCTATTCCCTTCAATGCATATTGAGAAAGTCTTGCGCCATTGATAACAAATGGTTGAGACGGCTAAGAATTCCTAAGATTCAACAATTGTTGAAGGATTTCTTTGATGGGAACGGAAGGAGCCTAACTAGGGTGTGAATCATGATGAGGTTGTGGCGTATGAAGTTGCCGTGCAAGGAGGAATTGTAAGAATTGATGCAATCTCATCTTAATTAGGATTATCAGTTCTCTTATTTTCAGTGTAAAACCTGTATTCAACTTCAAAGAACATTGTTTGATGAATGACTTGAATGCATCAGTTAGAATTCTTCTTTCTCGGAGTTTTCATATTTATCTTTCTCTCTTCGGAGCACCTTAAATTCTCGATGATCTCTTAAAGGGGAGGATCTCTTAGATTTCTGAATACCTGATCTCCGATCTTGACTTCTTAGGTATCCGATTGATTCAATATGAAATCCTTTTAAGTGCAATATTAGAAGAAGGAAAAAAAAAGTAAATATTGATCAATTAACTACGAGGATCAATATGACCCGTTGACTTAAATAAGAAAAAGTATTACTCATCCATGTAAAGAGCAATGCAATACACATTGGTTAAATCTTTATCATTGGGAGGAAAACGGAACAGACTTTAACATTGTGGAGCAATGAATAAATTAGAGCATACCTCATCCTTGTCCTGGTCTCTTTGCATATTGAACAGATCAATCCCCATGAAATTCAACTCAATTTCTCCAGTTTTCAACATTTTTGTCCAATTTGCAGCAATTGCAGATACAGAATCCTGAATTGAAATCAAGTCAGTTGATAAGGTGAATAGCATTCAATTGATCAATTTATCTAGGGATTTCAACCGCATTGGAGTTCATGTAAATAAGTACTAGAGGCAGGCAAGCATTTTACACACTGTCTTGTATCAAAAGAAGCCTGCATCACAAACTTTTATACCTCCTAGAATATTCAATTCAAGCAAAATAAGAGCTTGGCCTGATATGTTGCAAGTAATCTTCTTAGACAGCTACTCAGTGAACAAGCTAATTTCACTTTGGATTTGATAAGTCGAACAAATTCCATCATCGTCAATCAGAATACTCACCCTAACTTGCCTAAGTTTTTCCCGGCTAAGAATCTTCCAGTAAACATCACAAAGAAGGTATTTGCTACACTTGGCATCTACACGACACATCACAGAGATAAACAAATCTGGTTAAGTTTAATTTGTTCTTCACATGATCCAAAAAATTAACTTCATTTTCAAATGCATCTTGACGTGAAATCCGGAAAGAAGCCTTTGCGAAACATATTAATTAGGGATTTCAAGTGTACGGTGTACCTCGCTGAACACCGAATCTGAGTTAACTCAATCCTATCAAAGATCTGCAGGCGGGATATCGAGTTCCGGCGACGGAGAGGGCTTCTTCTTCTGCCACTCCCACCACTGGTCGAGTGGTCGACGCCGCCGTCAAGATCGTCGGTGAACCAGATGCTCAAGCAATGATATGAGAGGTGGAAACTGGAAAATGGAAAGTGATGATGGGCTTCTGCTATATCTTACTGTAACTGCTCACTACATCATTTAAAGAGGGATCTAATTAGCATATTTGGGAATTGATCGATTGATGATGATGGTGACACAAAACCACCGAGTCATGGCAGATATGATATAAGAAAATTGAAGGAATAGGGAAGAACATGGGAGGTGGCTTCACTGCTTCAGCTTATTATCATCGATGGCCCATTATCTAGGCCCGTTAAGCGCGTAAATTGACAGGGGCGACGCTCAAACAGGCCCGGTCTTTTGGTCCATATCTTATGGACTAATTTTTGCATCGAAAGATTGATTGCTCTTAAATATGCTACAAAGATTGATTGCTCTTAAACCACCGAGTCACTGACTTGTTCTTCTGTTTTTCTTACTGAATTTTTTACATAAGCAGGTCAATTTTAGATAAAGACATAAAGTGTTAATTGAATAATTATTTTAATAATATTCTCCAAAAATACGAACTATGAAAACGAAATTTCTGAATCTGCCGTCTTATCCACGTGGAACGTGGCAGAGAGCGGTCGTTTTTTGTTTGAGCTGTTCGTCCGATTGAATTGAATCAATCATGGAAGATTAGATTATGAAAAAAATTTGTAGAATAATCGTGCTATTTGTCTCACAATCATGGAAGATTATGAAACTTATTAGTTAGTGTATTTCTTTCTATTTTAATGACTTGGCCATATGTTGAATACGGATTAAAAAAAGATCACCACCGACGACAACAGTGTTATTTCGATAAAATAATATGGAGCTTTGCCGCTTAGCTTATAAAAGATGAAATTAATAATTTAAGTTGCATATTTCAAATCTTTTTTTGCCTACTTAGTCTTATTGCATTAAAAGGAAAAAAAAAAAGACTTGTTACTCCGTCATAGTTCTTACTTATTAGGTATTTCACAGATAAAGAAAAAATTCTATATGTATAATCTGTTACCTTAAAATAGTATTTTACACAGAACTATAGTTTAGTTTGTATGAATATACTTTCACAATTTATCGGATATTTTAATAAAGATACAAATCTATTATAGTAATGCTAATTTGTATAGTAAAAGTGGCCTGTAAGTCTGTAACTCTGTGTGATGCCATACTTTATCAAATAAAAAGGGAATATTCATAATTGATGATGTGATTCAGGAACAATAGGCAAACTATATATTAATATATTGAGTGTCCTTGTTTTAGGGTCTTAAATCTGAATGCTTTGGAATGTTTGATTTTGATTTGATTTTAATAAATAGTTGTGCCACATCTTTATACTTTATACTTTGGAATGACTTATAGAGCTATAGTTAAACAACGCACAATATAGCGGCTTCATCGATCAATTAAAATTTAAAACGGACAATAAAAAAGGCCGAAATTTATTCATATACTTATTCGTATGTACATAAAAATGCAATCCTAACAAACTCACAAGGTGTACATCAGATCGGCCAAACAATAATTCCAAACGCGTAAACAAAAATATAAAGATCCCTAAATAAAAAATAATCCAACGGCTCGATACGGCGGCCGGCGGAGTCGCTCAGAAATAGTAGTCGCACTTGGTGGTCTCGAATTTACTCGCCGACGAAGATGAGCTCAACGGCACAGACAGATCGCACTTGACCTTAGGCTTCCACTTCCCAGTCTTGAACAGGCCGATCTTAAACCTCACTTTCAGATGCATTCTCACAACAATGTTGAACTTACCGGCGTCCTTCTGGTTCTGGTAATCGGAGCTCTCATCCGATCCGAGCGCAATCACCTTCTCTCCATTGTACGCCACGGGGCCGACCTCCGTCGTATTCTTCGTCTCCTGGAAGAACGGATTTACAAATTTGGTGTCGAATCGCTGGCCGCCGTAAAACGCGTTCGCCTCGATGACGTCGTAGTAGATCCCCATCCTTCGGTTAGGGTTTCGGATGGTGAGATTGACCTTGAAATCGTACGAGAGCTTGTCGCCAGTGTAGTTGAAGCCGGCGAGGGAGGCGTCGGTGGCGTAGAACTTCGGCTCGTGGGGGAGCACGATGAGCCAGACGGCGAGGACGAGGAGGCCGATGACGACGAGGATTGTGCAGATGATCTTGAAGACGCAGCCGAGGAGGCAGCATCCGCAGTCGCAGAGGCAGTCGAAGAGGCAGCAGCCGCAGCGGGCGCAGCATCCGCGGCCGCGGCCGGGGCGGTGGGAGTATTTCGGCGGCGGAGGAGGGGGGATCGCTGGGCCGTAGTAGGCGCCGTTCAATTGAGGCTGTTTCTGGTAAGACATTTTGGGGATTTTTCTAGGGTTTGCGAAAGCTGGTGACGTTTGGGGGATTTGCGGAGATTGTATTTATAGGGAGGAGAGAACAATGTGTTGTGCGAGTTTGAATATGGAGATTGAAGATTTAAACGCGTTTGGTTGGTCGATGAAGGGTTGAATAATTTGGATATAAATTTTTTTTTTGAGTAAAAAATAAGTAAGTGGAATAATTCGTGGACTGAGTGGAGGATGCTTCTGGGAATTTTCGGATGGTGAAAAATTGGTGGAATTGGGGATAATAAATGACTTATGCGTAGGTCAACTTCTTGTTGTTTGCCGTGTTGGTTTAGGAATGATGGTGATTTTATTTCTCTAAATGGGTACCTTCGGTTCATGTACACGGTTTTGAGAATTTGAGGTGGTTTGATTACATGGAATTTAATCTTGGGTGATCGCCGTTGCTTATGCTTAAAGTCTTATCTAATGAAGAAAATATTAATTAGTGGGATTGATCAAATCATGAAGTTAAATACAAGTTTTATCGTAAAGGGATCTAAGATAAATGTACAAAAAATAAAAGATTACAATTGGTTGGTTGAAGAAGGTCAGGATGGATGATAAGATACACTCGATCTATACCCCTGGTTAAACCGTGTCCGACCCAACCTACTTGTTTGTTTTCTATTTACAGGGCCCAGAATTGGCACATGGTTGGGCCCAAAATATTTGGGACCCCGGATACTTCAAGCGGCCAAAGTATCCTTTCAGCCCAATCTTTCAATGTTCATTGTGGTGGTATAACTGAATATGTAGGGTTGGTCATGGGTCGGGTTATGAGTGGGTCATGGATGTAGTCCTTCCACCATCCGATCGCGAATAAAAATGCTCACCTGATCCACCCATCACATGTGAAACCTTTCACCCATTCTACCCACCCATCACCCGCGGGTGAGTCGGTTGACCCACCGCCCGTAAATTATTAAATTATATTAATATTTTTTTAGGGAATTCTACAAATAATAAAAGAAGCATTGATAATAGTGACACTAAAAACGGGTGGCGGTTAGAGTGAGGAAGATTATCAGTGAAGTAGTGAAGGAAAGTTAATTGGTGGTGATGTTGAGAAGACGAGTGGAGAATCAAAAAAGACGGCCGAAGGAATGAAAGTGACAACATTATTTGGGGAAGCTAGGGGGAAGTTGAAGATTGTAAAGCGGAGCGCAATAAATAACTAGTAGAATTTGGAGGCGACAATGTTAGGTTAGTTGCAGATATTAGTAAGTAGTGTGTATATTGGGTAAAATTACACGGATGGGTCGGGTGATAGGTGGTGGGTGGTCAGGTGATAGGTTGAGTGCATCGTGTGTAAAATCTCACCCATATCCGAGTCATCCGACACATCACCCGATCCACCCATCACCCACTTTTCTTCAGTTTTTACCGTATATTTTGGTCGGTGAAGCGCGTGAGTCGGTCACGCACGGATAATGCCTAGCCCTAGGTATAAGATTTTGCTTTGGAGGGGGGGAGTCGAGGATAAAATGGGTTTAATTATAGATGGATAGTCTCATACCATTACCACATGTGAGATGTAAATGCTCCACAAGATTCATCCGATCCATCATTTACGAAAATCATTTGTCATCTGTTCGACTGTCATCCGTTGAGTTTTCAAGAGGGTCCAATGAAATAAACGATGTTCTGTTTCATGTATTTTTTTGGCCCAATCGAACAAAAATAAGCATAAATGTTATATTATACCATAAAAATACTTGTGAAATATAAAAAAAAAACTACAAAAATGTTATGAAGTCCAAATTTTAGTCCACATTATCACACTACAAGTTATCTATTTACACACACATGTATTACACATATTATGTATGAACAAGTGTATAATGGAGGAAAATTTGTACAAGGTGAATTATTCACCTTCTTCACCTCCTTATTTCCATGCATAAATCATGGAGATTTACCAAAGTTTTACCCCACTTTTGGCCTATAAATATGGCCATCATCCATTGTAAAACTTGCACCAAAGTAGAGTAAGAAATACACTCTCTAAAGTTCTTACTCTCCCTCCCTCTCTTCTAATGATCTAAAAGTCCTCATAAAGTTTGTTTAAGTGTTTTCCCAAAAGTTAAAGTGATCTTGCTTTCATAAATCTTTTCATAACACGTTATCAGCACGAGTCTCTAATTACCAATTGAGCTTCACTAATCACCAAGGTACAAATTCTATCTCTTTCTAATCTTAATCATACAACAAGTTTATTTCCTAAAACTGTTTTTGAGGAGTATGCTCTGTAGTTGCCCGATTTGGGATCTTCTACATCAGAAACTCGTTTTTCTTCCTAGATTTGAAACGATTTCTTACCAAAAATAAATCATGCTTTTGGATATGTAAAAGATACAAACAAAACATTACATTTGCTTACCTTTAAACCGATTTCTCCTTCGAAAATCTTCAACTTCACCACTTGGATTGGAAGTAAGTTTTAACCAAAATAATTATGAGCATGATGTTGGTAATCACAATAAGGACAAGGCAAATGAAAAGCTCAATCAAAAATCTCCTATTACCGGCTCTAAGACGACGCATAATCTCGTCGTCGGCCATGGAGAATGTCGAAAGAAAAATTTGGTAAAGGTGGTCGAATATGGAGGTGGAGGAAGGAGATAAGGTCGGAAGTGAAAAAGTGAAAAGGGGGATGAAGGGAATCGGACTTTAAGGACTTCGAACTTTGGACTTAAAGGACCTCGGACTCTAAGGACTTTAATGACTTCGGACTCTAATAACTTTAAGGACTTTAAAGACTTTAAAATTCCCGCTATATAATTTTTTTTTTCATTTCATATGATCTCTTACTTTTGTCTTATGATATTGTCTATGCTTATATCTATATTAATTACTTCTCTGACTCACGCAATCTTTCTTTATGCATTCTGAATATATCATCTACATGCATATATTTATTGATTGATATGACATGTCCTTCAATCGTCCCATACACGACTCATGCATTATATTATTGATTATGTTAACCTTTAATTTGCATATCTTTATATGTTGCAACTAATGGCAAGCATCGCTAAAAGGGAGTTTGATATCCTTGACCTATCGGGCCAGAAATACCTCGAATGGAGGGTAGATGCCGTGGCTCACCTCAAGGCAAATGGCCTTGAGGAAACAATTGTGGCAAACAATAATGCCACCCCACAGGAAAAGGCGAAAGCCATTGTGTTCCTCCGCCACCACATTCATGAGAGTCTCAAAACTGAGTACTTATTTGTGGAGGATCCTATAGAATTGTGGGAGAGCCTGAATGAGCGCTATGCTCATCAAAATGAAGTTTTGCTCCCACAAGTAACACATGAGTGGAACACTATAAGGTTCCAGGACTTTAAGTCCATCACTGAGTACAACAGTGCTATCCACAGGATCACTTCTCAATTGAGACTATGTGGTAAAATGATCACTCAGGAAGAGATGTTGGAGAAAACTTTCTCCACTATGCATGCTTCAAACATATTATTGCAACAACAATATAGAGAAAGAAATTTCAAAAGATATTCTGACTTGTTGAAAGTATTGTTGGTTGCTGAAAAGAATAATGAGATCCTAATGAAAAACCACAACCTAAGGCCTACTGGCTCAACAGCTGCCCCAGAAGCAAATGCTATGAACAAAGCGTTCCATGATAGGAACGACAATGAACGTGGGCAGCAATCACGCCGTAACAATGGGCGTGGACGAGGTCGTGGTAACTATAGGAGCCGTGGTGGCCGTGGTGGTCATGGTGGCCATGGGCGTGGCCGAGTCTACAACAAAAGCCACGATAATCACCGTGAGAACCATGAATACAAGGGGGATGTGAAGCAAAAGGTCCAGACGGGTCCATCAGGATCCTCCTAGAAATCCAAATCAGCATGCTACAGATGTGGCGTGACTGGTCACTGGTCAAAGGTATGTCGCACAGCTCCACACCTAGTGAAGCTGTACCAAGCTGAAAAGAATAAAGAAAGGGCTACCGAGACCAACTACATCGATAATAATGATGTGGATGGGTCACCAGTGACTAGTTTGGATGTTAATGACTTTCTCAACCTTGAGAATGATGATGGATATGCCTTAGGGGCTTAAATGAAAAGCACGAGCCCCTAAATATCTCTACTATCTCCCATGTTATTGTATAATATTTGCAATGTATTTTTTATATCTCATGTTTTAACTTCTCTCTCGTAGGACCTTGTATAATAGAACTTGTGTAATGGAATTATCCTTAATATATGAAGCTTTTATTTATGTCTTAATTATCCTTTTTCTTTATATTGATAGAAAACATGGACTTACCTAAAGTGAAACCCGATGGGAAGGAGCAATGTCTTTTGGACAGTGCGACAACACACACCATCTTGAGGAGTAAAGAATACTTTACCCAATTAAGAGCCTTTGAAGGCAATGTCACTACAATATCCGGTGTGTCAAAACTCATCGAAGGCTCTGGAAGAGCTGTCATTCTACTCCCAAAGGGAACAAAGCTAGTAATAAATGACGCACTATATTCGAGTAAATCTCGAAGAAATTTGCTAAGCTTTAAGGATGTGCGTCTAAATGGGTTTCATATGGAAACCATGAATGAAAATGGGAAAGAATACTTGTGCATCATAAAACACGAATCTGGCCACAAACAGATTCTCGAAAGGATGCCAACGCAAACCTCCGGATTATATCATACATACATTTATCCGTTTGAGGTCAATGCAATGTTTAACAAAAGGTCATATGACCAAACTACATTCACATTATGGCATGATCGATTAGGTCATCCAGGGGCAGTAATGATGCACAAAATCATAAAGAGCTCACTTGGACATACATTAAAGAACATTAAGGTTCTTCCGTCCAGTGATTTTAATTGCACTGCTTGCTCACTTGGAAAGCTAATTATCAGGCCTTCTAAAAACAAGATTGCAAGTGAAAATCCTGCATTCTTAGAAAGAATCCAAGGAGATATATGTGGGCCAATTGCTCCACCATGTGGACCATTCCGATACTTTATGGTGCTAATTGATGCATCTACACGTTGGTCACATGTAAGCCTACTATCAACAAGAAATGTTGCATTTGCTAAACTCCTTGCCCAAATAATCCGATTGAGGGCCCAATTTCCGGATTATACAATAAAGAAAATCCGGCTCGATAATGCAGGAGAATTTACATCTCAAACATTCAATGACTATTGTATGTCAATTGGGCTTGATATAGAGCATCCAGTGGCTCATGTTCACACACAAAATGGTCTCGCTGAATCATTGATAAAGCGATTGCAATTAATTGCCAGACCATTATTGATGAAATCAAAATTACCACCATCGGCATGGGGACATGCAATATTACATGCAGCAACCTTAATTCGATTAAGGCCAAGTGCAAACCATGAACATTCCCCTATGCAACTTGTGTCCGGTAAGGAGCCAAATATTTCACATCTAAAAATATTTGGATGTGCGGTTTATGTCCCTATTGCTCCACCTCAGCGCACAAAGATGGGACCCCAAAGGAGATTGGGAATTTATGTTGGTTTTGAGTCTCCCTCGATAATCAAATATCTTGAACCAACAACTGGTGATTTATTTACAGCAAGATTTGTTGATTGCCATTTTGATGAAAATACATTCCCAGCCTTAGGGGGAGAAAAGAAAAATGGGGACCCACATGTGAAAGAAATCACATGGAATGCAACCGCATTATCCCATCTTGATCCAAGAACAAAAATGTGTGAACAAGAAGTACAACGGATCATTCATTTGCAAAATGTAGCAAATCAGTTACCAGATGCATTTACTGATACACAGAAGGTAACTAAATCACATATACCTGCAGCAAATGCTCCAGCAAAAATTGAAATACCCAATGGATTGCCAGATGCATCCATCGCAAGCGAGTCTACAACACGCCGAAAGCGTGGTAGACCATTAGGCTCAAAAGATTTGAAACCGAGAAAGGCAAGAAGCCAAAAGGGTATAGCAGGAGAAGCCACAATGGATCATGAGAATGATGGTAAAGGCAAAGATATTGAAAATGAGAATACCTCAACAGAGGATGATATTCTAGACAAGAATAATGATATCGACAATTTTGAGATTTCCATAAACTATGTGTCCACATGACACAATGGAACCGAAAAGATGTAATTGTCGATGATATATTTGCCTACTCAGTGGCTAGTAATATTGTAATTGAAGATGATGATTTTGAGCCAAAATCGGTCGATGAATGTCGACGAAGAAATGATTGGCCAAAATGGAAAGAGGCTATTCAGGCAGAACTAAAATCGCTTAAAAAGCGAGAGGTCTTTGGACCAGTAGTTCGTACACCCAATGGTGTGAAACCAGTCGGCTATAAATGGGTCTTTGTACGTAAAAGAAATGAGAAAAACGAAATTGTAAGATATAAAGCAAGGCTTGTAGCACAAGGTTTTTCTCAGATCCATGGAATTGATTATGAAGAAACATACTCTCCAGTAGTTGATGCAACTACGTTGAGATTCCTAATTGGACTGACTGTCTTTGAAAGGTGTCAAATGCGCCTCATGGATGTCGTTACAGCATATTTATATGGATCACTTGATACAGACATCTACATGAGAGTCCCCGAAGGACTCAAGCTGCCTGAGGCCAATAATTGTGGACCTCGAGAAATGTTTTCCATAAAATTGAGGAGGTCATTGTATGGGCTAAAACAATCTGGACGAATGTGGTACAATCGCCTCAGTGAATACCTCATGAAAGAGGGATACAAGAACGACACCGTTTGTCCATGTGTTTTCATCAAGCGATCCGAAAAGGGATTCGCTATTATCGCAGTTTATGTTGACGATTTAAACATCGTCGGAACTCCAAATGAGCTTCAAGATACTGCGAAATATTTGATGAAAGAATTCGAGATGAAAGATCTCGGACAAACAAAGCTTTGTCTTGGCTTACAAATTGAGCACTTAAGGGATGGAATCTTTATCCATCAGTCTAATTACACCGAGAAAGTTCTTAAGAGATTTTACATGGACAAAGCACACCCTTTGAGCTCTCCAATGGAAGTTCGATCCCTCAATGTAGAAAAGGATCAATTTCGTCCCCGAGAAGAGGACGAAGAGGTTCTTGGTCCTGAGGTACCATATTTAAGTGCAATTGGTGCTTTAATGTACTTAACAAACAATACAAGACCAGATATTGCTTTTGCAGTAAATTTGTTGTCCAGGTATAGCACTGCACCCACAAGGAGGCATTGGAACGGGATCAAACATGTATTCCGCTATCTCCGAGGCACACATGATCTTGGGTTGTATTATTGTAACCAAAGGGATGCGACCTTAATTGGATATGCAGATGCAGGGTACTTGTCTGACCCACACAAAGCCAAATCTCAAAATGGCTATGTGTTCACATACGGAGGCACTGCCATCTCTTGGAGATCAACGAAGCAGACTGTGACTGCCACATCATCAAATCAAGCAGAATTGATTGCACTATATGAGGCAGGAAGAGAATGTGTGTCCCTTCGAGCAATGATTCAATTCATCCAGAAAGAAAGTGGAATGAAACCAATGACTGATGATCCAACAATATTATATGAGGATAACTCAGCATGCGTTGCTCAGATGAAGAAGGGTTACATCAAAGGAGACCGAACAAAGCACATATCTCCAAAATTCTTCTCCACTCGTGAATTGGAAGAAGCTGGTGAAGTGGACATCCAACAAATTCGATCAAATGACAATTTGGCTGACTTGTTCACAAAGTCTTTAATCCCCAAGAAATTTGGAGAACTGGTATCCAGAATTGGAATGTGCAGACTTCGAGACATATGTTGAAGTCAGGGGGAGTATCATACGCGCTGCACTCTTTTTCCCTTCGATCAAGTTTTTTTATCCCACTGGGTTTTGCTTGACAAGGTTTTTAATGAGGCAGCATCAAGGCGTACAATGGGATCAATGGTTGCACTCTTTTTCCCTTCGTTCAGGTTTTTATCCCACTCGGTTTTTCCTGACAAGGTTTTTAATGAGACAACGTCTACCCATATCCTACTCCATGAAAAGAAGGTGAATATTCAAGGGGGAGTGTTATGAAGTCCAAATTATCATACTACAAGCTATCTATTTACACACACATGTATTACACATATTATGTATGAACAAGTGTATAATGGAGGAAAATTTGTACAAGGTGAATTATTCACCTTCTTCACCTCCTTATTTCCATGCATAAATCATGGAGATTTACCAAAGTTTTACCCCACTCTTGGCCTATAAATATGGCCATCATCCATTGTAAAACTTGCACCAAAGTAGAGTAAGAAATACACTCTCTAAAGTTCTTACTCTCCCTCCCTCTCTTCTAATGATCTAAAAGTCCTCATAAAGTTTGTTTAAGTGTTTTCCCAAAAGTTAAAGTGATCTTGCTTTCATAAATCTTTTCATAACACGTTATCAGCACGAGTCTCTAATTACCAATTGAGCTTCACTAATCACCAAGGTACAAATTCTATCTCTTTCTAATCTTAATCATACAACAAGTTTATTTCCTAAAACTGTTTTTGAGGAGTATGCTCTGTAGTTGCCCGATTTGGGATCTTCTACATCAGAAACTCGTTTTTCTTCCTAGATTTGAAACGATTTCTTACCAAAAATAAATCATGCTTTTGGATATGTAAAAGATACAAACAAAACATTACATTTGCTTACCTTTAAACCGATTTCTCCTTCGAAAATCTTCAACTTCACCACTTGGATTGGAAGTAAGTTTTAACCAAAATAATTATGAGCATGATGTTGGTAATCACAATAAGGACAAGGCAAATGAAAAGCTCAATCAAAAATCTCCTATTACCGGCTCTAAGACGACGCATAATCTCGTCGTCGGCCATGGAGAATGTCGAAAGAAAAATTTGGTAAAGGTGGTCGAATATGGAGGTGGAGGAAGGAGATAAGGTCGGAAGTGAAAAAGTGAAAAGGGGGATGAAGGGAATCGGACTTTAAGGACTTCGAACTTTGGACTTAAAGGACCTCGGACTCTAAGGACTTTAATGACTTCGGACTCTAATAACTTTAAGGACTTTAAAGACTTTAAAATTCCCGCTATATAATTTTTTTTTTCATTTCATATGATCTCTTACTTTTGTCTTATGATATTGTCTATGCTTATATCTATATTAATTACTTCTCTGACTCACGCAATCTTTCTTTATGCATTCTGAATATATCATCTACATGCATATATTTATTGATTGATATGACATGTCCTTCAATCGTCCCATACACGACTCATGCATTATATTATTGATTATGTTAACCTTTAATTTGCATATCTTTATATGTTGCAACTAATGGCAAGCATCGCTAAAAGGGAGTTTGATATCCTTGACCTATCGGGCCAGAAATACCTCGAATGGAGGGTAGATGCCGTGGCTCACCTCAAGGCAAATGGCCTTGAGGAAACAATTGTGGCAAACAATAATGCCACCCCACAGGAAAAGGCGAAAGCCATTGTGTTCCTCCGCCACCACATTCATGAGAGTCTCAAAACTGAGTACTTATTTGTGGAGGATCCTATAGAATTGTGGGAGAGCCTGAATGAGCGCTATGCTCATCAAAATGAAGTTTTGCTCCCACAAGTAACACATGAGTGGAACACTATAAGGTTCCAGGACTTTAAGTCCATCACTGAGTACAACAGTGCTATCCACAGGATCACTTCTCAATTGAGACTATGTGGTAAAATGATCACTCAGGAAGAGATGTTGGAGAAAACTTTCTCCACTATGCATGCTTCAAACATATTATTGCAACAACAATATAGAGAAAGAAATTTCAAAAGATATTCTGACTTGTTGAAAGTATTGTTGGTTGCTGAAAAGAATAATGAGATCCTAATGAAAAACCACAACCTAAGGCCTACTGGCTCAACAGCTGCCCCAGAAGCAAATGCTATGAACAAAGCGTTCCATGATAGGAACGACAATGAACGTGGGCAGCAATCACGCCGTAACAATGGGCGTGGACGAGGTCGTGGTAACTATAGGAGCCGTGGTGGCCGTGGTGGTCATGGTGGCCATGGGCGTGGCCGAGTCTACAACAAAAGCCACGATAATCACCGTGAGAACCATGAATACAAGGGGGATGTGAAGCAAAAGGTCCAGACGGGTCCATCAGGATCCTCCTAGAAATCCAAATCAGCATGCTACAGATGTGGCGTGACTGGTCACTGGTCAAAGGTATGTCGCACAGCTCCACACCTAGTGAAGCTGTACCAAGCTGAAAAGAATAAAGAAAGGGCTACCGAGACCAACTACATCGATAATAATGATGTGGATGGGTCACCAGTGACTAGTTTGGATGTTAATGACTTTCTCAACCTTGAGAATGATGATGGCTATGCCTTAGGGGCTTAAATGAAAAGCACGAGCCCCTAAATATCTCTACTATCTCCCATGTTATTGTATAATATTTGCAATGTATTTTTTATATCTCATGTTTTAACTTCTCTCTCGTAGGACCTTGTATAATAGAACTTGTGTAATGGAATTATCCTTAATATATGAAGCTTTTATTTATGTCTTAATTATCCTTTTTCTTTATATTGATAGAAAACATGGACTTACCTAAAGTGAAACCCGATGGGAAGGAGCAATGTCTTTTGGACAGTGCGACAACACACACCATCTTGAGGAGTAAAGAATACTTTACCCAATTAAGAGCCTTTGAAGGCAATGTCACTACAATATCCGGTGTGTCAAAACTCATCGAAGGCTCTGGAAGAGCTGTCATTCTACTCCCAAAGGGAACAAAGCTAGTAATAAATGACGCACTATATTCGAGTAAATCTCGAAGAAATTTGCTAAGCTTTAAGGATGTGCGTCTAAATGGGTTTCATATGGAAACCATGAATGAAAATGGGAAAGAATACTTGTGCATCATAAAACACGAATCTGGCCACAAACAGATTCTCGAAAGGATGCCAACGCAAACCTCCGGATTATATCATACATACATTTATCCGTTTGAGGTCAATGCAATGTTTAACAAAAGGTCATATGACCAAACTACATTCACATTATGGCATGATCGATTAGGTCATCCAGGGGCAGTAATGATGCACAAAATCATAAAGAGCTCACTTGGACATACATTAAAGAACATTAAGGTTCTTCCGTCCAGTGATTTTAATTGCACTGCTTGCTCACTTGGAAAGCTAATTATCAGGCCTTCTAAAAACAAGATTGCAAGTGAAAATCCTGCATTCTTAGAAAGAATCCAAGGAGATATATGTGGGCCAATTGCTCCACCATGTGGACCATTCCGATACTTTATGGTGCTAATTGATGCATCTACACGTTGGTCACATGTAAGCCTACTATCAACAAGAAATGTTGCATTTGCTAAACTCCTTGCCCAAATAATCCGATTGAGGGCCCAATTTCCGGATTATACAATAAAGAAAATCCGGCTCGATAATGCAGGAGAATTTACATCTCAAACATTCAATGACTATTGTATGTCAATTGGGCTTGATATAGAGCATCCAGTGGCTCATGTTCACACACAAAATGGTCTCGCTGAATCATTGATAAAGCGATTGCAATTAATTGCCAGACCATTATTGATGAAATCAAAATTACCACCATCGGCATGGGGACATGCAATATTACATGCAGCAACCTTAATTCGATTAAGGCCAAGTGCAAACCATGAACATTCCCCTATGCAACTTGTGTCCGGTAAGGAGCCAAATATTTCACATCTAAAAATATTTGGATGTGCGGTTTATGTCCCTATTGCTCCACCTCAGCGCACAAAGATGGGACCCCAAAGGAGATTGGGAATTTATGTTGGTTTTGAGTCTCCCTCGATAATCAAATATCTTGAACCAACAACTGGTGATTTATTTACAGCAAGATTTGTTGATTGCCATTTTGATGAAAATACATTCCCAGCCTTAGGGGGAGAAAAGAAAAATGGGGACCCACATGTGAAAGAAATCACATGGAATGCAACCGCATTATCCCATCTTGATCCAAGAACAAAAATGTGTGAACAAGAAGTACAACGGATCATTCATTTGCAAAATGTAGCAAATCAGTTACCAGATGCATTTACTGATACACAGAAGGTAACTAAATCACATATACCTGCAGCAAATGCTCCAGCAAAAATTGAAATACCCAATGGATTGCCAGATGCATCCATCGCAAGCGAGTCTACAACACGCCGAAAGCGTGGTAGACCATTAGGCTCAAAAGATTTGAAACCGAGAAAGGCAAGAAGCCAAAAGGGTATAGCAGGAGAAGCCACAATGGATCATGAGAATGATGGTAAAGGCAAAGATATTGAAAATGAGAATACCTCAACAGAGGATGATATTCTAGACAAGAATAATGATATCGACAATTTTGAGATTTCCATAAACTATGTGTCCACATGACACAATGGAACCGAAAAGATGTAATTGTCGATGATATATTTGCCTACTCAGTGGCTAGTAATATTGTAATTGAAGATGATGATTTTGAGCCAAAATCGGTCGATGAATGTCGACGAAGAAATGATTGGCCAAAATGGAAAGAGGCTATTCAGGCAGAACTAAAATCGCTTAAAAAGCGAGAGGTCTTTGGACCAGTAGTTCGTACACCCAATGGTGTGAAACCAGTCGGCTATAAATGGGTCTTTGTACGTAAAAGAAATGAGAAAAACGAAATTGTAAGATATAAAGCAAGGCTTGTAGCACAAGGTTTTTCTCAGATCCATGGAATTGATTATGAAGAAACATACTCTCCAGTAGTTGATGCAACTACGTTGAGATTCCTAATTGGACTGACTGTCTTTGAAAGGTGTCAAATGCGCCTCATGGATGTCGTTACAGCATATTTATATGGATCACTTGATACAGACATCTACATGAGAGTCCCCGAAGGACTCAAGCTGCCTGAGGCCAATAATTGTGGACCTCGAGAAATGTTTTCCATAAAATTGAGGAGGTCATTGTATGGGCTAAAACAATCTGGACGAATGTGGTACAATCGCCTCAGTGAATACCTCATGAAAGAGGGATACAAGAACGACACCGTTTGTCCATGTGTTTTCATCAAGCGATCCGAAAAGGGATTCGCTATTATCGCAGTTTATGTTGACGATTTAAACATCGTCGGAACTCCAAATGAGCTTCAAGATACTGCGAAATATTTGATGAAAGAATTCGAGATGAAAGATCTCGGACAAACAAAGCTTTGTCTTGGCTTACAAATTGAGCACTTAAGGGATGGAATCTTTATCCATCAGTCTAATTACACCGAGAAAGTTCTTAAGAGATTTTACATGGACAAAGCACACCCTTTGAGCTCTCCAATGGAAGTTCGATCCCTCAATGTAGAAAAGGATCAATTTCGTCCCCGAGAAGAGGACGAAGAGGTTCTTGGTCCTGAGGTACCATATTTAAGTGCAATTGGTGCTTTAATGTACTTAACAAACAATACAAGACCAGATATTGCTTTTGCAGTAAATTTGTTGTCCAGGTATAGCACTGCACCCACAAGGAGGCATTGGAACGGGATCAAACATGTATTCCGCTATCTCCGAGGCACACATGATCTTGGGTTGTATTATTGTAACCAAAGGGATGCGACCTTAATTGGATATGCAGATGCAGGGTACTTGTCTGACCCACACAAAGCCAAATCTCAAAATGGCTATGTGTTCACATACGGAGGCACTGCCATCTCTTGGAGATCAACGAAGCAGACTGTGACTGCCACATCATCAAATCAAGCAGAATTGATTGCACTATATGAGGCAGGAAGAGAATGTGTGTCCCTTCGAGCAATGATTCAATTCATCCAGAAAGAAAGTGGAATGAAACCAATGACTGATGATCCAACAATATTATATGAGGATAACTCAGCATGCGTTGCTCAGATGAAGAAGGGTTACATCAAAGGAGACCGAACAAAGCACATATCTCCAAAATTCTTCTCCACTCGTGAATTGGAAGAAGCTGGTGAAGTGGACATCCAACAAATTCGATCAAATGACAATTTGGCTGACTTGTTCACAAAGTCTTTAATCCCCAAGAAATTTGGAGAACTGGTATCCAGAATTGGAATGTGCAGACTTCGAGACATATGTTGAAGTCAGGGGGAGTATCATACGCGCTGCACTCTTTTTCCCTTCGATCAAGTTTTTTTATCCCACTGGGTTTTGCTTGACAAGGTTTTTAATGAGGCAGCATCAAGGCGTACAATGGGATCAATGGTTGCACTCTTTTTCCCTTCGTTCAGGTTTTTATCCCACTCGGTTTTTCCTGACAAGGTTTTTAATGAGACAACGTCTACCCATATCCTACTCCATGAAAAGAAGGTGAATATTCAAGGGGGAGTGTTATGAAGTCCAAATTATCATACTACAAGCTATCTATTTACACACACATGTATTACACATATTATGTATGAACAAGTGTATAATGGAGGAAAATTTGTACAAGGTGAATTATTCACCTTCTTCACCTCCTTATTTCCATGCATAAATCATGGAGATTTACCAAAGTTTTACCCCACTCTTGGCCTATAAATATGGCCATCATCCATTGTAAAACTTGCACCAAAGTAGAGTAAGAAATACACTCTCTAAAGTTCTTACTCTCCCTCCCTCTCTTCTAATGATCTAAAAGTCCTCATAAAGTTTGTTTAAGTGTCTTTCCAAAAGATTAAGTGGTCTTGCTTTTATAAATCTTTTCATAACAGTTTGTACACTTTTTGGTAATTTTCAAAGTTGGTATTATTTTGGGTTGAAAGTAGATAGTTTGTATTATTTAAAGTTATTTTTTCTTGTTAAAATGCAAATCATTTTAATATGAACAAAAATCATAATAGGTGTTTATTATTTATTACAATATATTTATTTTTAACTAAAACTAATTAGATATATAATTCTCTTTTTAAAAACATATAATATATATTAAAAATATTATCGGTTCATCGGTTAACCGCCCGTAAAAATATTAATAACCGTATCCGAACCGTTGAACCGTTAAAAGTATCGGTTGGTTAACCGTAACCGGTTAAAAACTTTTTTTCGGTTCGGTTAACCGTAAAAAGTGATCGATTTGTCGGTTTTTCGGTTCGGTTTTTCGGTTACGATTTTTTTTGCCCAGCCCAACCAATGAGAATAAAATTGCTCATTTGCAAGGTTGGCGCAGTACGTCACGGTCACTGATTTCTCTTGAATACAAGACACCAATATATTTATTGTATAATTATATTACAAATAACAATTTTTCATAAATTGCTCTGTTTGTTTATCTCGATTAACTTCCGAAGCACAAATTACGTAAAAATACTGTAAAATTTTGCTATACTACTCACAAGTATCATATAGCAATATACACTGTTGTAATCAATTGCAAAATTTACACCTTCCCATTCTTGTCCATTACAGCTTCACGGCGCCGTTTGGTGTGGGCCCATCAAACGCTAAGGCTACATCTCTGGATCAGCTGATACTTAACGGCGTTATTACCCACAGAAACACCTGCGTTAGAGCTGCCGACAGCAATAACCGCCGGGCAGGTGACATGTAGGCGATAATTCCCCGACACAAAGCTCCCAACTTTCCATCTGAGCCGTCCATCCATCTTGAAGTTCATCATCAGCCTCCCGTACGTCCGATCTTGGTTCAAAGCCGCTGCCGTGAACGGCGCGATCGGTACGGATACCCCGGTCACAAACGGCGACCATATGTTCAGCTCATTCGTATCCTGTTCCCATATCATCAATTTAATCAAATACCATATATACTTTCATTATAATAAAATTGAAAAAGAAAGTACTAAATTAAACCCGTCAATATCCGGAAATTCCCATCTCATTAGATCCACCTTGTATAACTATAGTTAACTTAAGACTAGACCTATATAAAAGCGTGTTAGGCAGATCAATTTTGGCTCATAGACATAGACCTTGATCAGGCTCGACTCCAACTAGGAACCGGCCGGAACTGGGACCCATATGGAACTAGAACTGCCGGTTTGGTTCTAGGTGATTACAGCCATCAGCGAAACCATGAAATCGGCAGTTCAGAAACGAATGGAACCGCCGGAATTGAAAAAGCCCGCGATCAAGGCACCTTGACCGCGGGTTTTCATTCTCTTTCCAGTGGATAGTTTTGTTTATTTGTCCAGTTCTTGGAACCGATCGAAAATGGACCAGGACCGTGAAATCGGCCAGGCTCCGATTATGGTTCCAGGTTTCAACCTGGAACCATAATCGGATTTGTGCATGTTATAACATTGTATATTTTTCTTGCCCATACTCGACAAACCAAATTTATAAGTAGGTTGGGCGGGCCAGTCTAGATTTTTTTAAGTGTACCAATACCAAAAAGTTATAACTTAGTATAAGGAGGAAGAATTGGTAACCTGGTAAGTGGGAGGGATGGAGGTGGGGAGAGAGATCTGTTGATCACGGTAGGTGGCGTAGACGACGAGGCGGTCGTAGTAGACGCCGATGCGGTCGTTGGGGTTGCGGGATTGGACGGTGACTTGGAAGGTGGAGGTGAGCAGGTTCGGGGAGGACTGGTTGAAGGCGTAGACGGTGGCGTCTTGGAGGATGAATCTGGGCTTGGTGGGCTTCAACACGGCCCAAATGATGAGGACGGTGAGGATGAGGATGAGGAGGAAGATGCCGGTTCCGACGAGGATTCTCTTAATTAGCTTCTTCTTTTTGTCCTCGTGGTGCCCGCAGTCCTTCACCGACATGGTGGTTGGGGCGGTGGTCCGGCGGTGGTTGATTGGGATTTGGGAGATACTGTAATAGACTTTTTGGGCTGTTGGGCTTGAAAATGAATGAATTGTATGAATAAAGAGAGAGAGGCGAAGAAAATGGGGAACGTGGGTTGACTCTACACTTTATAATATTTCTCATACACTTTATAATCAAAGAAATTAGAGTAGCTCAAACATGGGTTTTTATTTCAGTAATTCGATTAATCTATGGAGCTTATAAATCAGTATTAATTATTTCATAAATTGTCTCCCGTATTATATGTTTGAACATATGCATGTATGGGGAAGGACAAACGCAGAAATTTATATTAGGGTGGGTTAATTTTCACTAAAAAAATTTGGGTGGGTTAAACTACATTAATTTGACTAATTTATTATTAAATTTAACTTATTTTTTATATTTTTATATTAAAATTACACTAATTTTATTTTTTTTATTTTTTGCTCCAACCCACTCCTATATCCGTCCCTGTGTATGGGAAACATTCTCATGAGGACTTTGAAGACAAAAAAATGAAAAGAAAAGGAAAAGAAAGGGAAAGTCCTCTTACTTGATTTCTATTTAAATGTACTATGTGGTTCATAACTAAAAAAAATATGTAATTATAACTTCACTATAATATATATATAAATATTGCCGGCATAAAGAGTTCCAACCTCTTCTTTCTAACTAAGAGCAGCTTCGCCGCAACGCAAACAGCTTATTCAATGCCAATGCCAAACTCTATTGACTGAATGGCTTTCCCTCCCTCTTTCGGGCTTTATTGCCAAAAGTTCTTCTAGCTTGAATGGAACCAACAACAATCCGAATCAAATCCAGATTCCAATCCAATGAGTTCGATTATCCGCAGCTAGAAGTCAACCTAGCAGCGTAATCGCCGACAAAGAAAGAGAAGACCAGATCTTGGACTTGCAAGCCTTGAAAAAACATCAAAAATCTTGTGGAAGATGTAGGTGTCTTGGACTCTCGCTCCGTAGTTCCCACCGAAGATCCTGGATCTGCTGGTACTCAGGGAACAGTGCGTTGTTGAAGCCGTGGAGTTCCTCTTCGTGGATGTAGTTGAAGACGACTCTTCTGTAGATCAATCATATGTAGTACTTAATATAGGTTTGAATCACGTAGAAACGCTTTCCGAAATCAATATTTCGCCCCCTACATAGCCTTGGGGAATCCACAAAATTTGAAGTGAGATAAGACAAACCAACCGATCTCTAACAAGGCTATGAAAGAGATCGAACCTTAGAGTTCATGTAAATGGATATTAGACTCTATTTGAAGTTCAATCATGGAGAGAAAACGTTCTCCTCTGATTATGTGAACCCACGTGAACAAATGTTCCAACCCGACACCAAACTCCCAATAGCCTTATATATAGGCAAAAGGGGAAACTGCTTCAGGGAACGGTTATTGGCGGTTACCAGAAGTTACTGGCGGTTACCAAGTGCCATGAAGGGTTATCCTCAATAACCCACGTCACCCATCAGTTATTAACCCATTAAGGAAGTTACAATGCAGTTACACAACGTTTAAATCGACTGTTATCAATAATTAACAACGTGCCGAAATTTTAGGCATGCGTCAGAGAACTACTGTTCCCAACCACTGTTCCCTCCAAGGGAACAGACATTGTTTCCTCCAGTAGGTAACAAACATTGTTCCTTTTCAGGTCGCAACTTCTCCTTAATATTTCCCTCTAGACCTCAACCATGCTTACACGAGCGCGCACTCCGCACATCCAAACCCGTGACATAGCAAAGTAAGATCTCATAGTGTCGTATGAATCCCAATCACACTAAAAGGCATTGTTCTCATATAAGGAACAATTACTTGATGACACTAAAATCACCAACAGAAGATAATTGAACACTTATCTCACTAAATCAGTGAGAAAGTGCTTCGCGATGGGATGGGTCACGGTTTCAAAATGGAAGTTTTAACATAAGAGATTTGCAACCCATTCTTTGACATTCTATTGTTTATTACAATTTTGGTTAAATGAATAGATATAAAATGTTTATGTAATGGATGATTTCTTGGCAAGAGCTTTTTCAACAATTTGTAATATTAAAAACAAATTAGTACGATATAAAGAGGTTAGTGGTTGTAGTGTAGTGATAATTCAAAAGTCGAGGTCAATTGCATCATGTGAGGTGAAAAGAGTGAAAGACCAATAAGGGTACATGACTTGGTAATTTTTTAATACTTCCTACTATAGACTATAGAGTAGTAAAAAACGAGAAAAAGAGGGTGGGAACGTGGATTGTTATGGCAGAAGAAGTTGAGAGTAGACCCTAGTATTATTTTAACAGAGAAGCTTCCATCCACCATTACAAGGCTTTTTATCTACCGCCCACCAAGAATATACACCTACCTAATGACGAATGTGAATCCTGGAATCACAATCATTCTTTATGTGAAATTTCATTCAAAAACTATTATTTTTTGGATAATTTTTTTTTTACTGTGGTGCAAAACACACTCTTGCATTTTCCACTCCATCAAGTAAGGTTCGGGGTTGTAATAAAACAAAAGGTCACGAATTTTTACTATATTTTTAGGCGCAAAACAAAAAAATTCTTATGAAAAATGAATCTAGCTCTATCTTTAATTGCGAATTTCCTTATGAATTTGAGTTTAGAAAATGAAAAAAATCGCACCGACCCGTAAGACCATCTTCAACAGATTCTCCAAACTGTTGGAAATTGTGCATTTGAAGAATCTGACCCATTTTTTTGCCCCAATAGCTCCCCTATCCAATTCTCTATAATGGAGAATTCTCCAAAAGATTAAAGTATGTTCCCTATATTTAGAGAATTCTCCAAATTTATTTGGAAAATGCATTAATTAAAAGTGTATACATGTAAACTTGTTATTGGCCACATGAAATTTTATAAAAAAAATTATATATAAATAAAACTAATAAATTTAAGATTCTCTAAAATGAAGAAATTATTGAAGTTAAAGTAAATTTTATTTAAAGAATATGACTTTTGACTCTTCATTTTAGAGAAAATTATAGAAAAACTGTTAGAGATGGCCTAACAATTATCAAAAAATGTAGTCAATCACATAGTTTGGACTTATCTATCAATTTTGGAGCTCTTTATTTGATTGAATTAAAAGGCCCAATAAAATGAAACTTCTTTATTAGATCAGATTATTTGGGATAAGCAATAAAGTTAATGATGAATATTTTAAGTATGTATTTTATGGTGTAGGCCGGTTTGATGGATACAATGAAGAGCACGAACTTCAAGAGATTGATTGTAAATTTTTGCATTGTAACCATGGAGTACATTTTCATCATGACTATAATCTTCTTTAATATGATATGAGTTAGGTGATTATTGATTAGTAGAGTGAACAACTAAATATAATTCAAATTATATGGTAATTTGAAGATTTTGACAACCATAGCTTTTTGTTTGTACAATACAAGAATAAATGGCTAAATGTGTCATGTATGTACATTTCCGTGAAATCTCCAATTATATAAGCAATTAGTAGATCAGGCTCGTAATGTGAAGCAATTAATCAGATAATCAATCACAAGTCAAGAGATCCAGCTTTCCATATTCCATATTTCCATACATCAGCATTATATAACTTGTTTGATAATTGACTACAAACGTACTTTGTTTCGTTTTCGATTGATCAATTCCTTGTATTTCTTATAAAGTTTTTAATCATCGATCTATATTCGCAACATTTAATCAATACTCTGTAAGTTAATCAACATTTAATCAATAAAAAGAAAAACAATTAAGCTGCATCTCGAAGCAATGAGTTTAGTTTTCGATCGATTTCACATGATTATTCAATATACACTCCGTAAGTACGTTTAATTACTTTCCTTGTATCTCACGAAATGAGTTACTTGGAAAATGAGGCAATTGCACAAAATCCTTGAAATCAGGCCTTGAATCATGCATATTCTGTTGGGAATATTAAGAAAATATGATCCTATTCGATCATTTCATAACTAATTTGAGCCCTTTATATATATAGGAGAAAATAAATTAGATGAAATTTAGTACCCTTTAGATAATATCATATTTCATGTTGCTTGTGATTTGTTATCATTTTAATAAATATAGTTCATCACTTTTATAAATTATGATAACTATAACTATGTAAGTTATTATTACTAGTTTTACCCATCGTACCATGTACGACTACGATTCGATATTTTATAGACATTATAAATAAGATATAAATAAATAAAAATATAATTATAAATTTTAATATAAGTAATTTATTGCTTACAGAATGTATAAATTTTTTTATCAAATATTATATTTCACATTTTATTACTTTTTATTTACGTAAATTTAGGGCTTATCAAATATTTTAATACATCTATTAAATATTTTATTATCTATTTTTATAAATTTTAAAATTATAAATATTTATCATTAATTTTATATAAAAGAAATCACTATATATATATATATATAAATAATTTCGTCAAAAGATATATACTAAAAGATTTATATTTATTCTAAAATATTTTATCTTTAATCTTAAATATTTGTATAAGGAAGTTTTCAAAAGATATCGTTATACTAAATAGATATTTGTTTGATGTTAAAGATAGATTTAAATAGTTAAAGAAGAATTTAATTAAAAAAAGTTAAAATATTAGGAATAAAAATTAATTTTGTAATTATAAGGTGGGGTCAGAATCGTTCTGGTGGCTCAAAAAGAAACAACTTTAATATATAGTTATAGATTTACATTGTAAAAAAAAAGATCAGTATATGTAGCTTGTTGTCATAGGATCAAATCAAAATATTCAACAGAGAATCGCAAAGAAAAAATAATTTATTTTACAATTATTTGTCTAATAAGTGATTGTCATGTACGTACTCGGGTTAAAATGATTTTAATTATTGTCGCACTTTTGTAGAGCTAGTATTCGATTTTATTCTCTAAAATCAAGAGAGAAATGTTCCCAATTATTGATGGAAAAAAGTAACATCGGAATAAAAGTGAAGGAATCCAAAAACTCTATCGAATTTTCTTTACATAGATGAATCTTATCATGTATATATAGACATTTAAATAAAGTAGAAAAGTTAGAATATTATTGAAGCAAAGGATTACTTGCTCAATCTTGTTCGCCAAAATGGCTTTTGCTTTATGCTTTTCTCCTGGCAAATGAAATATTCATTTTGATTCAATTCTACCACTTTTAGATTAGAGATAGCACACAATTTGATACGTAAGATCTTCATAAGGTGACAGCCTAAGAGAGGTGGTGATAGTATACCATTTTAAATATAAAAAATGCTAATGAGCGTGCTTTTGTTGGGATTTAATATTTTAGGGTACGTATTAATTGGATCTTATATAATTTCAATTTCAAAAAGGATGGTTTGTTGAGGTCAAGTATCGAGGTGAAGATAAATGAAGATCATAAATTTTCAGATTGTATAAAATAACGAATCCTAACCTTGTTATGAATCTCTAGAATACAAGGAACAAATACGTATATTTGGGCTTATAAGTCTTCATCTTAATGGCTTAGGCCCAATTTAATTTGGTCCCTATCATAAAGATTTTATTATTTCATAGTTGGCCTAAACATCATCATGTTCTTCTTCTTCTTTTTTCTTTTTTCGTCTTTAGGCTTTAGCTAGTTGGCTTTCTATGTCTCGATTGGATACCATGTGATCCATTTAATAGATTGGCATAGGCCTTCCTATTTACTAGGGTGAGCAAAATTTGCCGATCCGAAAAATACGTCGATCTGATCCGTAATTATTTGTAACTAAAATTATCCGTTTGAAATCGATCCATATTCGATCCAATCCGGCTGATTTTTTCGGATACTCGAACCGGATACAGATCGAGATTTAAGGTAAACGAATATATTCAAAATATCCGGTACTATTTATATATATATATATATATTATATGTTTTTGAATAGAAAAACTAATATTTAAATAATATAAAGATGGTATTAAAATTATAAGGGGTCATTTTTCAAGAGTATATATAATCATGCTACTTACATTTACTTACATTTACCCAGACCTCGTTCAATTATATTTTTTAAAACAAATTTCCTTTTTTGAAAGAAATCTAACGCTACCCTAACCTTTCTTTTATAACCCTAGATCCATTATAAAATATTCTAAAATTTGGCATATGACACCTCTAAATAATGTTGTTAAGCAACGTTTTGGCTTAGATTAGCGGATATCCAAATTGGATATCCGCTAATCTACCTTGTTTGAATCAAAATAACAATATTTTACAAACAGATATTTTGGGTATCTGCTCCCGGATATCCGATCCAATCGGATATTTTTTACCGAATATCTGGCACATAACGGATTGGATACAGATCGAAATTTTCAGAAAAAAATATCGAATAAACAGTATACCAGATCGGATCGGATCGAATATATTCGTTTGTTTAACCCTACTATTTAGGGTTGGACATTATCCGCGGGTGACCGACTCACCCGCTTCACCCGAACCAATTATACGGGTGAAAAACCGTAAAAAAGCGGGTGACGGGTGGGTTGGGTGACGGGTGAAATTTTACACTCGTTTAACCTGACCCGTCACCCACCACCCGTTTCACCCATCAATCACCCGTAAAAATTTATCCTTAATTAAAATTAGGTTTGTTTTTTCCTAAAAGAAAGTTTGGGACTTAGGGACTTTTTAAAAAAAAAAAGTTTGGGTTTTTTTTAAAATATTAAAAAACTGTACATATCCTAATGGAAATATGACCATATGTGATATGAGGCTATTCCCTAGACGACTAGACCTAATTCTCGCCCTCGTCCTTCTCACTTCTCAGTTTGGGGTTCTCGAGAGCGCTGCTCGCCCGCTCCAATTCGATCCGTAACCTCCGCTCAATACTCACTAACTTCGACGGGCCGACTAGGGTGATAGGCATCGGGTCACCCGATCGCCCGACCTTTTCTTGTAATTTTGAATTCGTGGTTGCGGGTGACGGATCACCCGCTTCACCCGTGGGTGACGGGTGGGTCAGATACGGGTGAATGATTTTCCGAGTGGGTCGGGTGATAAAATTTATTTTGCGGGTCGGGTGGTGGAAGTGCTCAACCCACCTATAACCCGACCCAATGAGCAGTCCTACTATTACGAACAAACGATGTCATGTGCTAAGAAGATTTGAACTTAAATCTCGAAACCATAACCACGAACTAGTGATTGTTATAAAATGTTAGAAAAATCATACTCCTAATTTATGCTTATGTACTCCTAATTTATACTCATAACTTAAATCTCAAAGCATGCCTTGAAATCATACTCGTAATTTATGCTTATATATTTTATGAAAAAAAAACTTTTATGCTTATATACTCCTAATTTATTTCTTTTTAAAAAGTGAATACCATCACGTTTCACCTAAACTACTAGTAAAGTTGTTTCATACGTTTATGATGTGATGTTTCAGATTCGTAGGTTGTAATATTATAACGTTTGTATTCATGAAAAATTCTCTATCTATTACTAATAATTAAAGCCGGAGCAATTTCTGCCATCACATTGCGCCACATCACCCCTTTATTAAAATAATAGTTTTTTATAGTTGATTATGCAAAAAAGTTATCTCCAAGTAAATATAAAGATAAAATAATATTTGCAACAATTTATCTCCAAATAAAAATAAAGATAAAATAATATTAGTATATTTTATCAATATAAATAAAAAGGACATTATAATTATCATATTTGTAAAAGATAAATTAAAAAATATAAGAAAAAAATATGTACATGTGTTCACATATATATCTTTGAAATATCTATGTATCTATAACTATATATTAAAGTCGAACCTTTTCGAGCCAACATAACACTTTTTGGCCCCACATTATATTTAAAAAGTAATTTTGTATAATTATTATTTATAACTTTTTATTTTAAATTTTCTAAAAATCTATCTAATTTTTATAAAAACTAATGTTCTAATATATTTAATAAAAAATTAAAAGAATTAAAAAAATAAGATTTTTTAAATATATAATGATAGATTGTTATCATAATAGTTTTACTATTAATTTTTCTATCAAAAACTAAGATTCCACTATATTTTATATTTGGAAAAAATTAATTCGAATTTTAATTAAAAATTAAAAAAATATTTTATCTTTATCCTTTTATACTTTTATATAAAAGATTTATCTTAAATAAAATTTAGATTTAAAAAAAATTAAAAAATTAAAAAATTGTATATAATTACTTGCCTAAATTAAATTTTGATAAAAAAAATATAATATCTTTTCCTTAATTTCTTTTTTGGATTATTTATGTTAATCCTTATCATAATAAGTTAGAAAAATATTTTTACTATTAATTTTTTCTATCAAAAACTAACATTACACTATATTTTATATTTGGAAAAAATTAATTCGAATTTTAATAAAAAATAAAAAATATTTTATCTTTATCCTTTTATATATTTATATAAAATATTTATCTTAAATTAAATTTAAATTTAAAAAGATTACAATTTTAAAATATGTATATAATTACTTGCCTAAACTAAATTTTGATAAAAAAATTATATAATCTTTTTCTTAATTTTCTTTTTGGATTATTTATGTTAATCCTTATCATAATAACTTAGGAAAATATTTTTACTATAAATTTTTTCTATCTAAAACTGGTATTCTTTTGGGCAGATTTGTGATTAAGAATTTATATTGCAGCCAGCCATCCATCCTATTTTTAATAACAATTTTTTAATTAATTATATATTATGTAGTTCAATCACTTAATGGAATTTTCAATTTTATGCACTCATCTTATTTAATTTTTTTCTATCAATTTACTATGAAATTGGTTAAATCTTTATCTCTACCCATTATTTGTATCTTTGTTTATGTTCATTATATTATAATATGTAATTATCTTCTATCCATATTTTAATAATGATTTTTATATTAATATTTTTAATTATTTATTTATGTATTAAATATATATTACAATATCTTACAAATATTTATTATATAGAATATATCATGTTATTTCGATTTCTTCATGTACAAAATACGTGGGATTAGACTTGTCAATCGGGTCGGGTTGGGCGGGTTCGGGTTCGGTCATTTCGGGTTTGGGCTAAATCGAGTTCCGGGTCGTTATGGGTCACGGGTCAAACGGGTCGGGTTGTAGTAGGTTTTCGGTCGGGTCGGGTTGACCAGCGGGTCTAAAATATCTTTTTTTTATGATTATTAAAATCAATTTTTAATTAAATAATAATATTAATTATAATATATCATTTTTATTTATTTTAATAATAAAATATATTATAAGTGTCAAAATAAATTTAAATTTTTTTATATATTTGCTGAATCGGTCAACCCAACGGGTTTCGGGTTTCAACCCAACGGGTTCAGGTTCTACCGGGTTCGATTTATTTCGGGTTTCGGGTTCAAATTTTCGGGTCTTAACCCTAAAATTATCGGACGGTTCAAATCGGGTTAGTGGGTTAGGTCAGTTTTTGACAGGTCTACGTGGGATACATACAATATATCACATTAATTTTTTTGATCCGTATCTTCCTTATATTATCATTACGTTATCTTACATGTAATTTATATACATACTATGTAATTTATTCACATAATTGTTTTTAAAATTTGCCTTAATTTGATTTTTTTATCCATATGGCGGTTTTATATATGACAATTAATTTTCTATCCATAAAAAATGTAGTTACATAATGTTTTAAAAAAATTCCTTTATTGTGAATTTTGATCCATATGATAGTTTATGCAATTCTATGGACCATGTTTCTTATTGGATTTTATTTTTTTATCTTTAAGTATTAATTTTTTTTAATATGCTACTAAAATTTTAAATTAATTTTATGATTTTTATTTTAACATTTTATCCATAAATATATGACAACTTTTTTGCAATATAATTTTTTATTCATAAACATGACTTTTTTATATTATTTTCTATACATAAGTGATAAGTATGACGACTTTTTAGTTATTATGTAACATATTTTTAAACACAAAATTTTTAAATTTCTATCAATAAGCATGATAATATTTTTAATCAATATAGATTGTATTTTGATCATGAATTTTTGCATTAATTTTTGGATTTGTTTTATTAACTTTCTATATGTAATTATGATAATATATTTTTATATTCATAATTTCATATGTATTAATTAGATTAATTATATAAAAATATGAAAACGTTTTTATATAATACGAATCATATGTTTAATTTTGAGTTTTTATATTAACTTTTATTTATTTTAAAATATTTTTCCTTACATTTGACATTTTTTAATTATTATGGTACATATTTTTTAATTATTGATTTTTAAAATTTACTATTGATTGTTTATACATAATTATGACAACTTTTATAATATGATAGTATTTTTATATTAATTTTTGGATTTTAAATATTAAATTTCTATCCGTAATTATATGACAACATTCTTTTTTATAAAATAATTCTCTATCCAAAATTTATGATTTTTTTACTTTATATTTATATGTATGACAACTCTGTATTTCATATGAACCATATTTTGAATTATAAAATTTTATATTAAATTTCAGATTCATTTATATTTTGTTTTTACCCATAAATTATGCTGTTTAACTATTGTGGACAATATTTTTAGTAACAACTTTTAATACTAATTTTTGAATTTTTATATTAATTTTCTTTATATAATCATGGCAATGTATTTATTTAGTATGGAGTATGAACCGTATTTTCAATCACATTTTTTAAATTAATTTCAGAATTTTTTATATTAAACTTTCTATAAATTAAAACTTCAGAAATTCGTCCATAATTATATTGAGTTTTTATTCTAATACTCTATCTACTAATATGAGAATTAAAGGTTGTATCAATTTTAAATTTTAATACCTCAATCACCATATACGTAGTCATAAATTTTTTTATTCCACAAGTATGAATTTTTTTTAATTAATATAAAAAATATTTTTATTTAAATATTTTTTCATTAATTTTTGGATTTTTATATTAATTTTGTTTTTAAAAGTGTGAGAACTTTTCAAATTTTCTATATATAGGTATTTTGATTTTTAAGACTACAAATCCCTGAATAAAATTAAGGATTCCTTAATGTTAAATTAATTAACCAAATTGGTTCGTTCAAATTTTGGTTCGATCATTTCGCGTTAGGATCGAGCATAGATTCATGTTGTTAAAATTTACGGGTTCATTAGATCAATTGTTTGCACTTTTCTTACGGGTTTAGGTTGGCCTAATGAGTCAACATCATTAAATTTTTATGATTATGAAAATAATATTATAAGTAAAAAATATTTTTAATGATAAAATAGTATTCAATATATTTTTATAATTAAATATATTATAATAATTAAAATAAATTTTAAGTATGTAGTTATTAGCTTCATTATTATTATTATTATTATTATTATTATGTCACGATATAATTTTTAATAAATATATCATATGTAAATCAATAAATTATAATTTTTTTAAAAATCTCCCGGGCAAGGCCCGGGTCATAACTAGTTAAATACTAGTTCTAAATAAATTAATAATATGAGTTTATTATTAATAGATGTCAAAACGGTGATCTTAGAGTTCTTCCCCCAAGGACCAACGACTTGGACTGTTCTCCTCACCTTGAAGACTCGCATTTATATATAAGCAACATTAGATTGCTCTTTAATTTTACATCATTAATTTTTTTTCTACCAATATTAAAATTTGAACCAAATCAATACATGACCCTATGTGTTTTTATATATTACAGAAATTTTAGATTACTTTTTAATCATTAAATTATCAAAAATTCCTCAACTACTATTATTTAAACAAATTAATAAAACACAAAAAAAATTATAATAAAGTAAATTAATATTGAGCAACACAGAGGAAAAAAACATGCATATTTCGACACACATATTTAAAAAGAAGAAGAAGAAGACAACATAATTGTATTGAAAAACAAAACACAGCACAACATCTAGATGATGGAATCAATGGACAAACACAAATACATCACTCGATGATATAACTTGCTTTATTTAGACTCGACATTACAACATAACTTACCAATCACTCGAACAATCAAACGATCTCCCAAGCGGTAAGATATCACGAAATCGGCTCAATTTTTGCAATTCCATCCTTACCCTCAGCGTCAACAAACTCAAATTTAACCCCCGCGCAAACCGCCCTATGAAAGTTGGATTGTTGCCCGACTAGTAAAGCCTTATACCACGCGTTCATCGATATTTTCACGTCAAACCGAATAAACCCGCTAGCTCGATCCATTATAAACCCCATCAAAACATCGTTGTCCAGAAACTGCGCTGGAGAAAGCAGGCGCGCCTGGACTACGACTCGGTTACCCGGTCCCTCGGACAAATCCGGTTTAACGATGTGGGACACGGCGAGCTGCCCTTCGGGGCCGCTTTCGGCAGGGGAGACGGCGACGACGACATCGGTGAAGGAGTAGTAGCTGCTGCCGGGTGGGTTTGAGAGAGCGAAGGTGACGTTCCATTCGCCCGAGATCTCGAAATCGGTGAGGGAGTGGAGATGGAATTCGGCGGAGACAAGGTCGACTTTGGGCGGAAGAGGTAAGAAGAGCATGATGTATAAGGTGATGAAAGCGAGAATGACTAGGACTAGTTTGGAGAGGAAGGGTAGGGTTTCGTTTGCGATCTCGATACGACGTCGTTCGATTGGCGAATCCGGCAGGAGCACCGCGGGGTGGACTGTGAGAGGCAGATTCAAAGCTGGGTACTCGTAGTAGCACCTACTCATGTTTTTTTTTTTAAGGGTTAGGCAAATGATGTGAAGAGTTGAGAGGGTTGTACATGTATATATATATACATATTAATGAGAGGAGTTTGTTGTAAGAGATAAGAAATGGATCTAAGTTTGAGTGGTGAAGCTTAATTCTGCAGAAAAAGAGATGAAAAGGGTCACGTTTTTGATGGTGTATGTATAAAAACGCTAGCTGAATTTCAATACAGTGGGTGATGAGGTGTATTGGGTATTGGATTAAAGATTAATGAAAGAGGATTTATTTTTTAGGTGAGTTTAATTATTGGAAGTGCAATAAATAGTAATAAATAGCCAATAAAAGTTAATTGAACTTGAAATATTATTCCATTTTTGGTGATGTGTAAATTGAGATGTATGGATGTGATTAAATGTGGGATCAACGTTACAATGTACATGGACATATATTCCAAATTTTTTTAGATGGAATCTTTTAGAATACAATGTCAAAAAAATTCAAAATGGGCCATTGGTTTTTATACTAATGGGCTTATGCTCAACATGAATAGGAGTGATATTGTATAAAAGATTGCATTTTTCTTAACAAATTTTGACTAATTATGATACATAAGTGTCAAGTTAATGAATTTAAGTGAAGCCAATGTGCATTCGATTAACGTACTTTTCCATAAGCATTATGTAGTGGATAATTAGCATCGAGCTAATTAACTAGAATTGAATATCTCTCTTTTAGATTTTTAGTTTCAATCTCTTAATATGAAATAACGATATTAATTGGATTGACTAGACGACAATATTATATCATTTTTTATTTTTTTAATGGAAACTCATTTCGTACCTAAACTAGACGACAATATTAGATCATTGTTCGTTACTTCGTTTTAAAAAAACCTACCTTAAAGTGAACTTAATAACGATATTCATTGATATTTTTTGGAAACTCGTGTGGATAATTAGCATCGAGCTAATTAACTAGCGTCGAATATCTCCGTTTTAGGTATTTAGTTTCAATCTCTTAATATGAAATAACGGTATTAACTGGATTGACTAGACGACAATATTTTTTATTTTTTTAGGGAAACTCATTTCATAAATAGACGATAATATTAGATCATTATTCGTTTTAAAAAAAAACTACCTTAAAGTGAACTGAATAACGATATTTTATATTGATCATTTTTTGGAAACTCGTGTGGATAATTAACATCGATTAACTAGCGTCGAACATCTCCATTTTAGGTATTTAGTTTCAATCTCTTAATATGAAATAACGGTATTAACTAGATTGACTAGACGACAATATTTTTTATTTTTTTTAGGGAAACTCATTTCATAACTAAACTAGATGACAATATTAGATCATTATTCGTTTTTAAAAAACCTACCTTAAAGTGAACTGAATAACGATATTCATTGATATTTTTTGGAAACTCGTGTGGATAATTAGCATCGAGCTAATTAACTAGCGTTGAATATCTCCATTTTAGGTATTTAGTTTTAATCTCTTCATATGAATAACGGTATTAACTGGATTAACTAGACGACAATATTATATCATTTTTTTCCGGAAACTTATTTCATAACTAAAATTAGACGACAATTAGATCATTGTTCATTTAAAAAAAACTACCTTAAAGTGAACTGAATAACAATATTCATTGACCATTTTTTGAAAACTCGTGAGTAAACTAGAAAATTACATAATATATTGTTTTTTAAACTTGTGGTATTCATCATTTGTATACATATTACCGAAAAATCTATACAAAAAAAATTGGCACCATGTTCATTATGTTGAGCTAGACGACGTTGTATCTTTGAGAGGATCAAGAGGGTGTAGTTCGGGAGGTTGAAGTTAGAGCGACACCATTTGATCGATGACGTCGAGGAATCGGGCGGAAGCTCCAAATACTCGACAATGATATAGGCATTGTCAAAGGTGGGTTTTCATACTAGCACTAGCTCATCATTTTTAAGGACATGGAGTCACCCGTTCTTACCCTAATTTGGTTCTTAGGCAAATAATATGAAGGTCTAAAATAACTATGTACGTACACCTACATATATACACTAATCAGAGGAGTTTGTTGTAAGAGATAAGAATTGGATTTTGAAAGTTCAATAGTGGGGCTTAAGAATTATCTTTTATTTATTATTAGCGAGCAATCCATATTAATAATATGACTTAAGCCTTTCAAAACTTGAACCGACCCGAGAAATCCGACCTGACCCGTCTGATCTGACAACCGATTGACACTAAAAAGAACAAACAAACAAACAAATATATATATATATTTTTATATATATCCAAGACCGACCCGACCCTAACCGATTCAACCCGAACTTAAAAACGAACCGAATCCGAACATGACCCAAATCCGAGTATATCCGATTGGATTAATTTGATATTGACCCGAAATTGAAATGAACGACCGACCCAAAACCATTTAAAAACTCAAAATTATTTGACCCGAAATTATCCGAAAACTCAAAATTAACCGACCCGAAATCATCTGATAATAATCATCTTAAAGCGATAATTAATATAAATCAATCTTCTTAATTTTAGTATTTAACTTATGTTAAATGTATTTGCTTGATTAGTTACATGCTACTATTGAATTTTTTTAACAAAATGTAAAATATTAAGTCTCGCATTAAAACAATCGACAATTTTTTGTTCATATTCACATAAGAAATTATAAAAATCAATATTTTTAAACTAATTTATTTTAAAATATATCACTTACATTTAACCAAATCCGTACATGGTATACGTACTAGTATATAAGTTACTTCTAAAAACTAAACAAAGTCCACAAAGTTTTTAGTTTGACACTTTTTTTTTTAGATTATTATAGATATTTTTTAAAAAATAATTAATATTTTGATGTATTTTTTATCTACTTAATTTAAAGCATTTAAAGATAGTTTTATCAACAATTTACTTTATCAACCCTTTTTTTTTTATCAATATAGCATATTGGCATTATGCTATATAGTCTAACATGCATCAAAACTATTTAATAAATATAGATAATCATTTTAATTTTGTTTTTAGGTTTTAAATGTTACATGAAACTTTAGAAGTTAAGAATTAAAATTTAATCAGAATTATATTGTACCACTAAAACTTGATACAAATTAAATTAAAATTTGATTCAATAGAAACTCAATCAAATTACAACCCGATTTAAACGAGATCTTATTTAGACCGAGATCTGAACTAGACCAAAATCCGACCTAAACGAAATCGAACAAATTGAAATCTGAAATAACCAACCGAACTTGACCCGATACTTCGACTTAATCCGATAAAAATGAATATTCGAACCGACCCGGTCATATCTGATTTGTCACAATATCTGACTTAGATCCGAATCCGAATTGATCCGAAATCGAAACAACCCGACCCGAACCCGATCTATTTCAACCGATTGACAGGCCATAGTACACGACAAAAAATATTTCATAAATATTTTTAAGGGAGGAAAATCTAAATAAAAATAAAACTCAACACGTACATGAAATTCTGAAATATGGAATTCTCCTATTTTATTTAGCTATATAATAGCTCTAGTTACTTCAATTTACCACACCTTTGTTGTTGTTGTTTTTATTTCCATATGCCTATGATGTATAATATTTTCTAACCTATGTCCTTAAGGCATAGGTTAATCATATTAATAGAGCAAATTAAAATTCTATTAGAAAATTAATAAACCCTATTATAAAATCTAATTAATTATAAATAAATACAAATTTATAAAATCTTGTCATTTTAAGGAGTTTAATCTATGCTACCCTTAGGACATAGATTAGAAAAATCGTAATATAAAAGCAAATTTTGTACATAAATATCTACGACAAAATGGTTAATCGATACTTTTTTAATGTGGGCAACAATTAGTTTTGTCACAAGTCGAGCACCTCCATAGTCGATATAAATGTATAATAATAATGTACATCCAATCATGCATTTACAAACTACGGAGTATCATATTTGGAAGGAAAAAAATGTTAAAAATGTAAATGTATGCCATCAAATAAAGGTATCGAAGACTTGTATCCATCATTCACTTGGAGATAGATAGATGTACATCGACATAACACATCTTTTAGATAACCATATTAATCACCCACAAATTTAACATCGATAGATAAAAAGTCTGAGCAATAAATTATAAAGGGCCAATATGTGGACTCAACAAACACTTAGAAATTACACACTCAACTGAAATTTAACCTTGACTCAACAACACTTTGCATTGCATCGTCCATCTATATAACAACACCCCATTTTTCCCAGCCCTTCAAATTATTCTGACTCAACAACACTTCGCATTAGACTTGCTTTCTCTAAACAGTTCTAAAATGCACGAATGTATTGACAACCATTGGCTCTACAACGTACTCAAGTTCACACATACCAGGCGCAATTTGGGCAACCCCCTCTTTCGCTTCCTCGTCCGCGAAATAAAACTCCAAACCCTTACATTCCACTTTATACTCGCCTTCCTTATCAGGCATCAGTATCGATATTGGCATCGATACCTCACTAGGAAACACCACGGTTACCATAATCTCCACGTCGAATGTAACGAACCCGTGGGCCCGGTCGTGCAAGAGCCTCTCCAAAACGTCGTCGTCGAGTGTCTGATTCGGAGGAGAGAAGACTCGGGCTTGTGCTTCGATGAGGTCATCCTTCTTGGTGGGGCTGACGTCATGGGTGTCGGCGAGGATGACGTGGCTGGTTGGGTAGAGAACGGCCGCGGAGGTTGGGGTGAAGGAGATGTAGGGCTTGCTCGGAGGGTTAGAGATGTTGAAATCGAGTTGCCAAGCGCTAGAGAAGTCGTTGGCGTCGAGTGTGGTGACGTGGATCTTGGCGGAGGTGAGGTGGAATGTGGGCGGCTGAGGTGGGTGGTAGAAGACGGTGGAGTAGGTGGCCGCGCTTAAGATGACATTGAGGTAGATGAGGGCGGCTATGAAAATGAACCATCCCAACGTGTAGAGGATGAAGCATGAGGCCGGAGTTCGCGGCGGAGGAAGGGTGGCTCGCTTGTCTTTCCGGGAGGCCATTGTTTGAGATTTAGTTTATGCTATAGAAGAAGAAGGATGTGAAATGTATGGAAATTGGTCTCATTTTGGAGGGATTATATAGGTGAAGGGTGGTGGATTTATTTATTTTTTATTATAAGATCTTTAATTACTTTTTTTTTAAAATTTTAGAATGTTAATATATCTTAAAAAATAAATGATGTTAATTTATAATGCTGTAACCGTTTTGGCTGGAAAATAATAATAAAAAAAGAGCCCTTTTTTTGCCTGAATTTTAGTTTACTTGGACAAGTGAAACACTCATAAACACCTTTTTTTATGAAGGATGTGTGACAAGAAACAAGTGAAAAAAGAGTGTAGAGAATCTTTTAGATTAAATCAAATGATTGAAATTTGAAAACTATGGGTAACTGATACGGAAATAGTGGGAAACCCATAAATAAATGCACAAGGAAGGTGGAGTGTGTTTAGTACGTTCACATTGGTTTCGGGCATTTAGTCACACGGTTAATTAAGTCGCTAAAGATAGTGTTTAGAGGTCTTCGATTCAACTCTCATGGGTCGTATTCTTCACCAAAAAAATAAAAAAAATATTGTAAGTGAGTCTAGTATGATTTAAAGGTAGAATTGGGCCCTAAGTCTAGTATGATTTGTGCCCTTACAACTTTGGTTGAATATAAGTTTGATGTTAATTATATTGCATAAATTCATTTGACTGCATTTGTCACATATTATGTCTCACTAAATAAAGTTGCAAGGTTTAGGTTCTTATATTATTCACATCTTATTCAAAGTTTTAATTAATCAACTCAAAATTTACAGATAATAAAAACTTTTTAAAATTCGTTATTCTGTTACCAACAGAAAAAAATCTTAACGAACTTATGATAGTATGCGAAGGTTTACCTACACGACAATGTCGTGTGATTTGTGCATTTATGATAGTATTACAATGCATGTTTATTTTTAGGCAACTCAATCATATTTGTGTGATTGTTAGGCGCGCACGTCAAATAACTACTCCCAAGTCGTTATTAACTAATACAAAATTTAACGGATTGTGACTGTTAGACATGACAACAACTGGTCCAAATTCACTATTACCTAATTTGAATTTTAACAGATTGTGACAGTTATGAATGTAAACGACTAGTCAAAATCCGTTATTAACTAATATGAATTTCAACGCTTTATGAATGTTTCTCGTTATTCAGTAACGTAAATTTTAATGATTGTTTCTTGTTATAAAGCGGGCTAGAGCCATCAATAGATCCATATTAGAAGAAAATGCGAGTTTGGCAAGACCATCAGCAACAACATTTACCTTGCGACCAACATGTTGAATAATCACTTCAGCTCTCATTGATTTCCATCTAAGAGATCCCAACTGTTACGAACCAAGAAATTCAAATTATCTTAAAATTAATATTATATTAAAATTACAAATTCAATGTATCTTTAAAAATATTGTTCATATTAATTTTATAAAATATAGATAAAATATGAAAGAAAATAATATACACACATTTATCATCAAAATATAAGGTATGCGTTTCAATTTCAAAAATTGAAATAAGATATTAGTGTTTGGTTTACAAGTTTTTAAAAATTGAAATCGATATTTCATATCGGTTAGATTCCATTCCCACTCTCCTTCATTGTTATCTCGTATTAATCTCTCTCTCTCTCTCTCTCTCAATTTCAAACTCCTCTTTCCAAACATACTTTCAGATTTGGGTTTCCAACTCCATAATCGTTCAACCATATACCTCATTGCATTTTCATACCCGAAGTTATACTACACGCTTCCTAGGTACTTAGCGAAGTTTGTCAAATCTTGATAATTAATCAATAAATAAAAAATTAAAATTAATTCAACTTCTCTCTAATTTTCTCTTTTATATTTGTAGGGTTTAACTTTTGTACGAGAGAATTTATTAATTGGTTTTTCTAACTTATGCCCTAAAGGCGTAGGCTAAGCATGTCATTGTTTAGAACCCTAAAAAACTAATAAATTAACCTATTAGAAATTAATTGAGCCTAAATTAATACAAATCAACCAAATACTTTAATTTTAAGGCTTTTAACCTATGCACTTAGGACATAGATTAAGAGCCTAAAAATAGTAATATATTTTTAAAATAGTAGTTATTTAGGTTTAATTATTTTTTCAATAAAGTTTATTAATTTTCTTTTAAGTTTTTAGTTTCCATAATTAGTATATTTAACCTATGCGCTAAGTGCATAGGATAGAAAAACAGATTTGATAAATGCACATTATAGCTACGTACTACCAAATTAAAAGAGGTAACAAATTAGCATTCATGATCTTTAGATACACACTCAAGTAACTCAACCCCCATCATCCAAATTTGCAGCGTCTCGATGACACTATACATTACTAAACTGAAATACATACATTATTTTTAATACATATATCTCCAAATTATATTATATTCCTCTCTCAATTTTAAAACCCTAATCTAACCTTCACTCTTGCTGAAGACTACTTAATTGGATCGCGTTCTTTGCGCTCTTCATTGCCACGACGAACAGCTTCCAAATGGAGGGTGGGGATTGATCGTGGCCTCCAGCTGGAGAGAGATGACGTGGACGGTGAGTTTTGACAGGTGGTGCGAGTGAGTTTCCGCTGACGTGGCTTTCGTATCCATTGCATATATGTCAGAAGCTGTTGGTGAAGCCATGGAGAATTGAGGGAAAATGTGATAAGGAGGATTCGAATATTATTGTTGGAGAGATTGGCATGGAGTGCAAAACATACATACACATAACACATGCTTTGCAGAAGAAGAGAACATGAAAAACGGGGGTTGATTGGTCAAATACAATGGGGGTGGCTAATCTGGTATTGATATCTACCCATTAAAAGACAAGTGATTTGTAGAGGCTATAAAACACATTTTAAAGTGAAGGAAGTTTCCTATAAAATGAATTTTAACAAACCATGCCTACTCCCTCCGATAGGAAATATAAGTCGTTTTAGAACTTAAAATTTGATCAACTTTATATGTCGTTTTAGGTTTTCTAGGTAATTAATAATGATTGAGATGTGAAAAGTGTTATTAGAATTTGTTTCATTGACTAAAAGTTTTCAATTATTGGTTAAAAGAGGTGGTGAATAAATAATTAGAGATAAATTTGAGACAAAATATACTATTTTAAATGTAAACAATGATTTTCTTAAAAAGTGTGATAAAAGCTAAAACGACTTATATTTCCGATCAGAGGGGGTAATATTTAAACTATAATTAAATACAATATCCTCGGAATATGTTTTATACACATTAACTTCTAAAAATTATACTTCACTGTTCAACCAAACGAACACCTAAATATAGTATTGATGATATACAAATAAATCACGTGCAAAACGACAGGCTAAATGATCGACTGAAGATAAGAAGAAAATGACATAAGTCGTCCGAACCTTCTACCAAACACATGCATAATGCACAATGGACCGAAGATGAAGAAAAAACTGAGATACTATATCATAAGCCCAAGAAACGAAAAACACACTTACCCAAAGAATGGAAAAGACCAAAGGAAGGATGCATTAAAATCAACGTTGATGCATCCAAACGTTTAAATGGACATGCATCAGGAGGAATTATTATAAGAGACCAAACTGAGAAACTTTGGCCCTCAGAGAGGCAATTAAAGAGGTAAAGAAAATGAACCTGAAAAAGATTGAAATTGAAAGTGATAGCCTTCAAGTGATCAATGCGATCAAGGGAAAAATAGATACCCTTGGGAAATTGAGTTAATCATCTCAGATATCTTGGTTTTTCTGTACGGAAATCAAGATATTACTATTAACTATATCTCTAGAGAGTGTAATACTGTGGCCGACAAAATCGCTAAGCTGGGCCACGGTCTCCCCATTGAGTGTATTAGGAATCATGCAGAACTTAAGGTTCTCATCCGAAAGGATGCTCTAGGACGTCCTCCGTAAGGAGTACGCCCTAATTCTCACCTAATAATAAAAAAAAACATGCATAATGCTTTCCAAGAACGTTGGGATGTGCATTGTGGCAGTCACTCCCCTAAAAATACAACATTATCACAACGATCAGAACACTCTCACCAAGATTAAACAAGTACAATGCACTAATCTAAGGCTAGTGGCGTGACACATGCACAACCAATGAACACTCTGAAATGAAGTACAAAATACAAGATATCTTCACCAAAAAAATACAAAATACAAGATACCAATTGAAACTCCAAGTACAAGACTCGAGCCCAAATAGCATGCATACCAAACACGATGTCTGATGTCCATAACTCTAAGCGCTGAATAGCTGTAAGCACAAGGGCAAAGTCAAAGATTAGCCTAAACTTCAAAGTACATACACAATATGAATTGCAAGTTAGGATATATAAGGCATTGGCCAATGGCAGCGAAGCACATCGCACATCCCCCTAAAGCCAACTCACAAAGTGAAAGGCGTAAGCCAATGATAACGAGACGTATTGCATGTCTCACAAGCTGACCCGTGGAGAAAAATGCGTAAACCAATGACAACTAGAAACTTCACATATCTTGTTAGCCGACTTTTGAAGAAAAGTGTGTCACCGCACATTCTACCCTCAATACGTCACATACCAACTCGCCTATCCCACATCGAAAGTTCTCAACATCTAACCCAACCTAATGCTTATAAATAGCCAATGAAGGCAAAGAGAACAAGGGTCGAAAACACATTTCTAGCTCGAGACAAATCCTTATTAAAGGAGATTCAGTGTGTTGAAACACTCAGAAGGTTTATGCTATTCACGAGAGGAAATTCCAAATAGTCTTCAAGCCGCTATTGTAGAGAAATATCCCTTAGCACAATTGAAAACTAGGTTGAAGGATAAAAGAGAGTGAAAAAAATGCGCATGATCTTAAGAGGCGCGTTGCACACAATCTTGATATTTGTATTCCTTTGGAATCATACGAGCTTATAAGTGTAGGATTGTTAGTACTTAAACGACTCGGTGACTCCTGCAAAGTCGTCGACTTTGAGTTAGAATGCAACGGAATAATCAAACAGGAAGAATGTTACCAAACTGTAAATGACAAGCGATGTATAGTGGAAACTCTTCGTAAACCAATTAATTTACTTAGAGAAACACTACTCCCTTCCAAAATTCAATTCTCACTTGGTCGGATTTCAAGAGTCCTTAGACTCGCTTAATCGATTTCTTGAGTGTTACAAAGCTCTCCCATGTACAAGTTTGAATCCCACAACCTTGAACCACGCTCTACTTTTGCATATACACTCTCAATCTCACGCTATGTCTAAGAACACTCGATCACACCACTTGCACGAATCCCACGCACAATTTCTCTCTTTCTTTCACATGAGATTACAAGTTATGCTCATCGTCTTGCATTCTATCCTAAACATTGAAGTATTTAAGGTAGAGTAAGAGAGATCTTGTGTGATATCATTTCCCGTTCTATTAGGGAAGTGACACACACTTCAATCTTTACAAATCTTTCCTAATATAACATGTACGCGCGCACATATAAAATACATGAAAATCATTTCATATTCTTCTGATTTTTGCACTCTTTTTTGATAATCTTCTCCATAAATAAACGCCCCAGCTGTCCTACAAACAATCGCACACGATCTGTGTGTTCCTTCCATAAATAGTTTTCCTGCCAACTGGTCGTGTCAGTGACTTTGTCGAGTCGACGACTCGACATGCAACTTCGAAGTCGCTAACTTCTTGGAACCATCAAAACTCAAAAATTCTAACAATAAGTAATGCTCTAAAAAACGCTAGGCGGGCCCTAGGTGGAGAGGGATCGTCTAGCGCCTAAGCGGCCTAAACGGACGTCTAGACGAACTATTCAGTCTCCTAGACGAGCTGAAAAGCTAGGCAGACTAGGACTTTCCGCCTAGGCGAAAAATTCTTAGAACAATACTTATATAAGACACGCATAATAAAGATTGAAACTCCATCCTCCACGGGCTAAATATATATATGGGCAGGAAAGAGCAATCACTTTGCAAAGAAGGTCAACAACAATCTTTAATTAGGTAGCAGAATTTCCCCAACTTAAGTCCAATCCCACTGCAATAATTTTACAGCACTATGATCTGTAGCTACAAAGATGCACTCAATCATTCTTGTCTCAATAAAGCAGCCCTTCTGAGATCTTTATTAAAGAACCATATTACATTGATATAAAGTTTTTCACACTCATCATAACATTAACAAATATAATACATTCTATATGTGGATACCTAATTTACAACTCTCATGCTAATTATATCATCACATTTCCTATTAAAGAGTTAGCCTCAGAGTTCTTACCTGTCCACCTCCTAAATTTGTAGTTGTTCCCACTTGCTTGACCATTCACGTTCAAATGATTAGGTGCAAAATTGCTAAGATTCTTATTACAACTTCTTCCTCATTTTCTAATTCATTTTGCAATTTGGCATAATATTAGACATATACTCCATCGTATCTTTGAATATTTTTGGTCTGTTCGTTTCACCGTGGAATGAATGATTTGATATCTTTGAATATTTTTGAAAGGCATGGTATTCTCATAGTAATTTTGGCCTTTTCACACTTCAACAAAATTTGGTGATGTAACAACTAACAATCCATGATTTTTTCGACCAAAAAAAAACAATCCATGATTTGATGTATAGTTTATTATGGGCTTGTACTTTGAATAGTGTAGGTAGGACTACGGTCAAGGGTCCATTAGTAAAGTTCCCAGCCGATGAGCAATAATATAGATATCAAGTCCAATGCTAATTCTTGTACAAGGAAAAGGCCCAATTTTTTTATTTTTCAAAAAGGACTTGTTTCCAAAGGCCCACTTTTGTTAAATGACGATTAATTCATTGTTTGTTAATTAATTTATATTTCTTTTTAATTGTTTGTTAATTGATTATTTCATATTGTTTGTTAATTAATTCATATTTCTTATCATAATAAGTTTATATTCTATGAATTTGAAATTTGAAAGCGTGGGTTACCTGTGTTTATATGATTAATAGAAATTGAGATTTCTTTTAGTATCTCCTAATAATCATTTTTCAATTTGTTTAACTATTTTGGTTTGGATTGGGATTGAAATTGGGAGTAGGTATGTAAGTTTGGATCATAAGTAATTTATTTAGTAATGTAATAATTTTTGTATTTATAATTTTCATTTGTTATATTAAGAGTCTCATTTATATAGTCATAGATAGGCTTTGTTTTAGTTGATGTCCCAAAAAAATCATAAAAAGTATTTTTTGATTTAAAAATAGGATGTTTTATCTAATATCCTAAAAATGTAAAATATTTCTTTTAGTTTGAAATATGTGAAAAATAATTACAAAGTATTTTTTATACGCCATGGTTAATGCAAGGGTCTGGGTGTCTGGCCTCAATTCCATTCAGAAGGAACTCGTTAAACTTTAGAGCATGTTTGGATTACACAGGATAAAGCATTATCATGCATTATAATGCTTGACTTAATGCAATTTTACATTAAATTCTGCATTATAATGAAGGATAATGATTTATCTTGTGTAATCCAAACATGCCCTAAGACTTACATGAAAGTAAAAAACCAATTTTTAATTTTTTCCTTGGAACATTTCCAACTCATTTTCTCTATGTTTTTTCTTCACACCAAGTTGACGTACTGAGGCTTTTCTCCAAGACAGACAGGCTTACGTATTTGCTAAGTATGCAGATTAAGTCGCTAACAAACCTCAGAAGATTTAGACTGAGTGAAGAAAGAGAAGGTAAGAGTGTAAGACTTGTCAAATGCCAAATATATAATCTTTATTAGCAGAATATATATAACAAAGAACTGTTCCAACTTCCAAGCAATTTGAATATTACTAGATCAAATAATTTGGATTCGTCATTGATCCATCGAGAATTCTTATTTATTACCCTAAAAGAGATGGCAAACAACATATATGAGAATATATAGTACTTTTAAATAAATAAACATAAGGTTAAAATTGACTATGCAAGAGAATAAAACAAAAAAATGAACTAATCAATTAAATATATTGTTAACTAATTAAACAGTTCAATACAAACCACAAGTCGTCTAAAACACTCAAAATACAAATATCATATAGTCACTTAAGAACTAAATGTCTTCAATTGAACCATCAATCCCTAATCTTGTAGTTCATATTTGAAGCCAAAAAGAGTCTCTATCATAAAAAAAAATAGCCTTCTAAACTAGGAACTCTAATTATTATTGTCCTTGTGATGTGATCTGCTACCCACTTTGGATCGATGCTGTAATGTTCACTCATTTTTGTTTTGCTCTCCTAATTATGGTAAATAGTAAGTACATTTTTGAGCTGGTCCATGCCACATTTATTAGTGAACTCAAATTTCCATTGACTTCATTTGGTCATTCGTAGAGTTGAACTCGGTGTATATTCCTAGCACTTGCCAAATCTTTTTGTAGAGCGTATGAACATTATTCTCCTAAGTTATTGTAGTTTGCCCCCTCAATGTGCAATTGTTTTCACGTCATTATCCAGCAAACTACTATTCTTCCACACATTAGATTAAAGGACGATATTACAAGAGATACCAACTATATATCGACCCTCTTACTATTCTAAAATATGACTCTGGGCTGCGCCATCAAGGTGGACTTTAGAAAATTGGTTTGGACAATATATATAGCAGGGCGGACTGAATGAGTAGGAGGGTTGGGTATGTGTATTAGACAAGACCCACATGAGATTTAAATCTCGACTCGTAAGAAAACATATAGACGATTAATAGCTAGGCATGGAGAAGTCTTCTTTATTTGCGTGACCAACTCCTCCTCCAAGCTCCCACGGTTCTCTACCAAAATATGACCAATTTCTTGGGTAAGTTCTCTTCTAGAAACGCTTATGATCTTCTCCGCATGAAGGCCTTTCACTTTTCTTCGCATTTTGTGGAACGACATTCACTCCCCAAATGCTTATTCATACCCTAGCTCGCTCTCTACTAGCGACTTCCAACAAGAATAGGCTTCACATAAGGCTCCAAATCAACAACCTCACATGTGTCCTCTACAACTAAGGGGACAAAACTTCTCACCATCTAGGGAATATGGGTACATTCTCTAAAGCAGTTCTCTCTGACCTCCTCGCTTGGCTTAACATCCCCCAACGACAACCAATGCTTCACTCCTAGTTCGAATGGAAAGCTCGTAAGGGCTCAATAAGGTGTTCAATCTCGCTTGCAAGTAACTACCTTCACATCCTTTGTCTATTTTGTTTCACAATGTCACATCGAGGCTATTTTCAAGAATGCCCAGCTCTCCTCTAGGACTTGCTCTCGGAGAATCATCTCACATCTCAAGAATTGCTTGATTGCCCATAATCTCAAATTCCAGTTCTTTGCATGCATACAAATGTGTAATCACTCTTAGGTCCCGTTTGGTTGCAATTTATAGAACTTAAACGGAATGGAAATAAATGTAGTCCATTTTAATGTCATGATACATTGACAAAAAAAAATCAACTTATTGTACACAACCTCTTATCTATCGTAAAAAGCGGCTTGCTTCACCATCAAAGAGGTGGGTAACAAAATGGTAGAATCATTCTCTTCTATCTCATTTTTACAATAGACAAGTTGTTGGATAACAAAATGATCTAGATTCATTTTGTTTTCGTCTACATTTACGTTTCCATATGTCACGATAAACCAAACTGGGACTTAGTTGTTTTTTTTATTATTCTTTTGGGAAAACTTCCTGCCGGAAGGCGTTTTTTGTAATCTTTAACTCCTAACCTCTTTCATGCTATTGCTACATAAATATTTAACTTTTTTTAAAATAAAAAAAAGCTTCCTATTCTCAAAATTAATTGGAGACACGTCTATGTAATCAGTTGGGAAGTACATATTATGTTGGGTCTAAATTACGACGTATTATATTCTCTCGCCCAAAAATTACTTTCATTCAACCAATACAACAAAGCCTTAATCAAAGAATTCAGAAAATTACATATTATGTACGTTCGGTCTTATAATTCACATTCACACACATTCACATTCATTAAGTGTACATTCACATTCAATTAATGGTATTCACATTCATTAATGGTAATCCATTTGGCATGAACGTGTATTTACAAATTTCATTTGGTGGACATGTTTTTTCCACCTTGTCTTCCTGTACTGTTGCAAAATCAAATTAACATATCGACATTTTACTCATTAAGGTGGATTGCGCTTGTCATCATAAAACAAACAAAAAAAAGGAGAACGTGGCATAACCATTCACCCTAAGCAAATGTACAAGACCTTATTTTGTCCCATCTCTCTTCAAGTTTCATAACATCACTTTAAACTTGTACTATATCTTTTCTCAAATTTCCAATTCATTCACATTTTCATGACCATGTGTTAAAAGGTAACATAATTTTACCATTACAGTATCTCCAATTTGATATTAAGCCCCGCATCCATTCATCATTAGGCGTTGCTTATTATTCAAATTTCTTGGCCTAGCTGGCTGGGGCCCAGCCCAAAGCTGAGCCTCCAACTATTACATTGCCCATCAAGAACAGAGAGTATGTACACTACACACAACATTCATGATCACACACCAACACATTTATAAAAAAGAGCACACCATCAACAATAATACTGATAACTTATAGGTGTACTAAACTGAAAGATCATGATCATACCCATCCACCTTTCTGATTCTTCCACCCTCACAATACCACCATCTTTTAAAAAAAAAGCAAAATAAAGAGCCTATTTACCAAATTGGCATGTTTTTCACTTGCCATTTTGAACTTCTTTTTCTTTTTCCTTCTTCAGCAGGTTAGTACTGAGATACCCTCATTTTCTACCATATTTTTTATGGGTCACCCATAAGACTAAGCATAATAATAAATCATATTATCAACCCACCCTCTAATATTTTTTTGCTCGTGGATGCAAAATATACCAATAGCATAACCCAAAAAAATGACCAAAACACGACTCTTTCTTTTTCTTAATGGCTAATTTGTATGTACTGACGACTTCTAAATAAGGGCAAACTGGGTATTTACTGGTCAGTGGTTTTACCTCTTCTTCTTTTTCTCTCTTCATCTTTTTTGTGCCTTCCTCCCTGTTTCCAGCTATTCAAACTCCAGACGGGTCAACTCGCTTCCTAGACGGCCTGGCAATAGGGCCGGCTTGGCACCGGAAATCAGTGGGGACAACGGCGTCGCATTTACACCAGTGAAACGGCGCCGTTTGACCTTCTATTCTCGCGCTGGTGCACACGTCACAGACCGGGGCTCCCCTCTCCCCGGAGACCCCGCCGAACGACGACGCCCCGTCCTCGCTCGTAATCTCGCTCCCGGAAACCCCGTAGCTCCGTTTGTTCATCTTCGAGAGAAAATCCAAATCAGAGTAAACGTTCGAGTTGAGATTCAGAGACATCAAGTACCTCTCCTTCTCCACCTCCAAAGCCCTCCTCATGTGGTTCGCGTAATCGAGATAATCGACGCTTCCGTACCAGCTTTCCTTCACCGGAGGCGAATGAAATTGCTCAGCGTACGAGAAATTGGAGCCGCCGAAGGGGGAATTAGCGCTCCGACCGGCCAAATCGAACATCCCAGGGGAGCTAATCTCGGCGACGAAGGGGTAATTGAGGCCGGCGACGCTCTGGACGGTGCTCTGCTTGTTCTTGCGACGGCGAACGCGCCTCGATCGCTTGGAGACGACGAAGAAGAAGCAGGCGTGCTCGTGGAGGACGGAGGCGAAATTGAACTTGTTGGTGACGGGAATCCGGCGGCCTCCGGCGACCTTTGAGAACGGAGGACGGACGGGGACGGGTCCTCGCTCGAAGTAGATGGTGATTTGGTGCGGGGAGACTCCGATTTTGGTGCTGATGATGGATCGGAAGGACTTGAAATCCAGCGAGGGGTCCACGAATACGTTCCCCATGTCCATCGTGGAGTCGCCGTCGAAGAAGACGACCGGGAAAGAAGCTTCGAATCCGCTGTCCATCATCGTCGGAACTTTTATCTAGGGTTTTGCAGAGAGATGGGAGAAAAGGCGGTGCGTTTTGAGACGGCGACGGTGGAGAGATGGGAAGTAGGGAGAGAGAAGAGAGGGGGTTTGAAGAAATGAGAGAGGTGACGGTTTTATAGTGGCGTGGATGCGGAGGGGTAGAAGCGTAATTTGGTAGAGGTTGCGGGGATATTCTGGAGAAGCTATGAGAGAAGTTTCTCGTGTACGAGTGGCACAGCCTTGGAGCGCAAGTTTACTAGGATATTTTCATTTTTTTTTATTTACGCAAATTGATTTTATTTTTTTAACTGTTTCCGTGAAAGGCGAGGTGAGTTTCTTGTATTGGAAAAAAGTCAAGTAAGTACGGAAATAAATGAAACTTGGTGCCCAATCCAATCATAATAATCCGTTTCCCAAATACACTAAGTTTTACAAAATCAAAACGATTTTTTTGCCTTATTAAATGGTAAAAAAATTTAGGGATATCCCCAAATTTAGAGAAAGGGATTCAACTTTTAAAAATTTTCTCCAAAATAGAGAATGTAATAGAGAATTTGTTAGACCTTAAAATAGGTCCAGAATTTCCAAATACATCAAATTCAAGAATTTGGAGCATGCGTTGGAGATGCTCTTACGTGAGTAGAATTTGGGCATCACTACTAACTAATAAAAAGGCTCACCAAAAAAGTACGTACGTAGTAGCTCAAAAGACTGGTTCGGTCCAGAAAAAATAAGGGATTTGAAAAAGGGTTGGAGTCAGATTGGGTGGCGCAATTCAATTCAACGTTGACTTGACCATTTCCATTATAATACGATAAATCCTTCTCCAAAGGGCTTGGGCCGCTTTGGGCTTGCTAAAACTAAAAGGATTCTTCTTGTGCTAAAAATTACATCCAATTAAACTCGCAAGGATTCAAAGCTTCAATAGAAAGATGGAATTGGAAGAGTTGGCTCTAATGAAAAACATTTACAGCACCTGATTCGACTTAGAAAGTAGTACTAGCCAATCGACCCAGATGAGAAAATCGAAAAAAGAGCTTTGGAAATTGTTGATCCTTTATGTAAGAATGATGTTATGTTAGTATAACACTTGAATAAAAGTATATTTATATATCAACTTTCTCACTTAGCCAGTAGCCAACTTGCCATATGTAGGAGTACTAATCACCAAGCACAGTTGAATGGACTATATTAACACTTTATTAATCACTTTATCCGATTAATCAACCTTCTAATTAGCCATATAAACCAATCACCAAGCACAGTTGAATGGACGCATTTTGAATTGGTAACTTCTGGATGGAACTTTTCAAGTCAAGATTATTTTTGACAAAATAAAAGATTACAATGAAAGTCGAACCAGTCAGCACATTCTTATTTTTGACAATAAACTTATTCTTTTATGAGAAATCTTCTAAGAAGTTGGGGATGGACAAATTATTAGAATCACACAAATAATCTAAGCAACAAAGTAGTTGCAAATAAGAGCATCCATAGTGAAGAAATTTTAAAATTCTTCCTTTTAAAATTGAAAGCTCACACCCATGCTTCGTACCCATTCGTATTTTACAGGTTGGACTATGACCTCCCTATCTTCTCCTTAAAAAGCTTTTTAACTAACACCTCAACCAAGATTCGGGTGAAAGATAAGCGTTCCTGATTTTTTGTGACTTTGTCTATAAAAATTGGCCTTCTTAGCGCACTACCAATCCTTTCAAAGAAGGTTTCATCCCAAAAACGCACATTAAGATTGGGCAAATTAAAGTTACCCAGATCTGAGTAGTGTCAAAGTAAGAAGGGTCCAGTTTAGCCCCCCTCTGTCAACCTTCTTAGAGCCAGAAGTTTGTTGCCACCAACCACCCAAGGTCCTTGTTGTAGTACCCATTCTAGGTCTTTCTCATTCCAAATTTGGAGATGAACACACCCAAATCAGTAAGAATGATTTTTGGTGGTTGTATTCCCTGCCATTTAGATCCATAAAGCCAGCCCCGGTTCTAGGACTTCATAGGCCCTAGGGCAAAATTAAAATTAGGGGCCCTTAACCTAATACATAAAATTTTTAAAATTCCAAAACATATCATAATATTAAACAAATGTTATACATGTAAACTTATAAAATATAAATTTATTGCCAAACTTTGCAATTGTCTTACAAGATGATTAAAGTTCACAACAATCAACTGAGATTTAATAAAAAACAGTAGTCCGTGCACAAATTTTGGAATAGGCTCTACAAAAACCAGCATCTTCATATGCATCAAAATCTCGGCAGAAACCAGCATCTTCAATTGTGGTCCTCAAAATCAGCATCTTTGACCTGCAAAAAACACAAACTAATAAGTCTTATGTAAACCGATTTCTCCGAGCATTTTTAGATGCAAAATCAGTGATTATATCACTAACATCAATATTTTCCAGCATATCCTTCTCAATACTAAGAATGGCTAGACCATTCAACCTTTCTTGTGACATTGATGATCTTAGGTAAGTTTTCAACAATTTTAACTTTGAAAAGCTTCTTTCAGCTGATGCTACAGTTACAGGAATAGTCAATAAAATACGATAAGCAATTGCAACATTCGGATAACAATCAGTAACTCTAACAAACTCAAGAATTTCAATGGATGACATGATTACATCGGGCAAAGTCATTCGTAAAACTTTCAACTCAGAAAAGAGATCATTTAAATCAACATCAGAAATACTTTCATGAGAAAAGGTAGCATGAAACTTAATGCAACACTCTCTAAGTTCATTCTCATCTAGCAACTTCAAGTTATTTGAATTAAATAAGAATCCAAAAACACTTTCAAACATTTTTAATTGCTCGAATCTATCCTTTAATGAACCAATGGCCATATCTACTATAACTAGAAAGTAATTACATTTGAAAGATTCCTCAGGTGATTGTATTTCTTCTTCATGGTCAACTTCATCAAACTGTTTTTTTCTGAAAATTCGTCTCTTAGCTGGAAAAACAGGCTCCACATTCATATCTAAAGCAAGACTTTTGGCCACATTCATACTTGACACAAACCCTTCATTCCTATATTTTTCAAAATATGCTATTGTACCTTCAACTTGCTTTAGAGTAGTGTCAATACACATAGATTTAGTTTACAACTTCTTACTAATCATATTAATGGCAAATAAAATTTCATACCATATAACCATGCCAATAATAAACTCAAAATTCTGAAGTGCAGTCATTAAACTTTCAGCCTCACTCTTTGACTTAGCATCATCACAATATTTGCATAATTCACATAAAGCCAACATTATTTGCGCAGTTTGAAATCTAATAGCTTTGACACTTTTAATTCGACTCTCCCAGCGAGTATTGCAAACAGATTTAACGGTTAAGCCCTCTACATTATCAAGTAGAATTTTCCATCTTTTAGGGGAGCTAGAAAATAAAACATATAAGCGTTGTACAACCCCAAAAAAAGAGACAGCTTTCACACAAGAATGAGCCATATCACTTAAAGTAAGATTAAGACTATGACAAGCACATGGCATGTATAATGCTCTTGGATTTATATCAAGTATCCGCTTTTGGACCCCTTGGTGTTTCCCTTTCATATTAGAACCATTGTCATAACCTTGAACCCTCACATCATTAATATCAAGATCAAGAGACTTACATGCATCAAGCAAACAAGTAAAGAGTCCTAATCCAGATGTATCATCTACAATTAGAAACTCTAAAAAGTACTCCTCTATGCAGATTTTAGCACTTGACGTATTTACACATCGAACTATAAGAGTCATTTGTTCTTTGTGACTTACGTCTGGGGTACAATCAAGAATAATAGAGAAATATTTTGCTTCTTTAATCTTTAATATGATAGAGTTTTTAATTCTATGGCCCAATAGAGAAATAAATTCATTCTGAATGTTGTGGCCCAAATAATGATGATGAATTTTTTCATTTTTAATGCGCCTAACATGATCTTGCATCACCACATCAAATTCTGCAATCATTTCAATCAACCCTAAAAAATTTCCATTATTTTCTTGGTAAAGTTTTTCTTTGGATCCTCGAAAAGCCAAATTGTTTTTAGCAAGACATTTAACAACAGAAATTATTCTTTTTAAAACTTGATTCCAACGCTCTTTCTCTTTAGTAATCTCTTTTTGCAAGTCCTCATCAATAGTGTGATTTTTGTTTAGTCTTAATTTCAGCTCATACCAAGTTTTCATATTAGACATATGCTCAATACTATTCTCATGCTTTCCAAGTCTTTCGCTAATATGTTTCCAATCTCTCAACCCTTCATTTGCCAATAAGCTTTTGTTACCCTTGGATTTGAATAACTTGCAACAAAAACAATACAATTTATCCACATGTGTAGAGTAAATTAACCATTTTCTGTCACTAGTCTCGCCATTACTAAGTTTTCTAGAATAGTGAGCATATGAAAAATGCCTTAAAGAAGCATCTAAAGGAAACACAAGATTTAATTCTCTAATAGGCCCTTTTTCAACTAAGATATCTCTCCCTTTATTGTCAAGATCTTCCCAATTTCTAGGATCATATATATCAAAAGGAGGGATAAATTGTTGATTAAGACCCAAAGTCTCAGTATTAGACACATCATGCTCACTCATATTATTAATTTCCACAATACCATCATTTTCATTGCTTAGATTTTTATTATCTCCTCTTGAATCAACAATATCAGGTTCATTGTTATAAGTTTCAGCCTCAGTTGTAGGATGAATATCTTCATTGTTAACAATTTCAGCCTCAGGACCCAAGTTTTCAATAGATTCATAATGTAGTCCCCCTGAATTAGCACTAGAACCTCCTTGTCTAATAACAAATTTGTTAATAGCTCCCTTTTGAGATTCTATAAGTTGATCAATTCTTTTTCTTTTTTTCCTTTTTTCATTTCCACATTTATGTTTTCTAGGCAACATTGTACAAAACAACAATTCAATAAACTAGAGAAGGAACAATAACACCTGTGATGAAGAAGCGGACAAGTAAATTGCACACTGTGAATCAATCGCAGTTGAAAAGTAGACCAACATTCCAGGATTTCCAGCCAAATAGAATCTAAATCTGCAACAAAGAAACAACATAATTAATTAATAAATTTCAATGAATAATAGTTTCAACCATAAACCCACTAAGATCGTGCAATCTGTAATTCAATTCCAATCTAAATTTGTCCATGACCCACCACTTTCAAGTTTCAATTGAAATAACTTAACCCAAACAAAAAAATTAATTAATAAACCACTTTCAATTTCAATTGCAGTGATTTTGTTTAGCATTATATCTAGTATCTAACATGCATGCTGATTATACTTTTTTTTTTACAAAACCGATTCTTAAAATTCCAAATCTTTTTCCCCCAATTTGTGATCCAATATGTTCGATTGTGAAATTTGCCTTTTCTGCACTAAATTCCTTTCAAAATGTAATTTGTAAATTCTCCTAGTTTTCTAACTATTTTCGATTTCAAAATTAAACCTCTTTTACCCATCCTTTACAATTTCAGATTCATAAAAGATAAATAAAATATAGGCAATTTATTGAATAAAAAATTGAAGAAATTACCTGAAAAAGTGTATATCTGTAATCTGGAATGCAAATTCAAACGAGCGAAGAATGGAAAATTTGAGAACGAACTGAACGGAATCACCCGCGTGACTGTGTGAGCAAGGCGGGGCGAGGCAGGGATAGCAAATCCCCAATCCGGTGATGAAGAATTACAATAGAAGAGAAAAATTGATGGGAAGATGAATAAAAGAAAATTATAGAAATCCATATAAATAACAAGATTTCTAGATTGAGATCTAGGTTGGAATTCAATCTTGAAATCGGAATTAATGGTGTGAGAACTGAGAAGTCGAAATTGACTTCTATTGAAGGCGATTTTCTTGTAAGTTGTAATGTGCATTGTGTGTTGTGTCTGATTCTCTCTCAGGCGTGAATGAAGACGCTTCAATTTTTTTTACGGAAAAGTAAGATTTTGTTTTACCCTAAATTTACAATGAGCTTTAACTTAATGGGCCAATTTTTTTCATATCTATTACCCCTATTATTTATCCTAATATGGGCCCTATATAATTTGGGGGCCCAGGGCCACCGCCCTACCTAGACTAGGGTATTAGCCGGGCCTGCATAAAGCCTTGCATCATTGAAAAAGGGACTTTTGCCCACGAACACCATACCCAGTAGACTCAATTTTCATTTGGTTTAGGTCTTTTCCAGCTCCTTCTTTGTAAAACTTATGATTCCATCATCACAACCTTCTACATATGATAATCGTTTTCCATTAATAGTTGCTCTATTTGCGAAGGCATCTCTAAATGGCCGAGTTACAGTCTCCAAATCCTTCGTCCCTGCCGAATCTTATTCAAGCTACTCAAAGTAGTTACTTTCAAGGCCCTTCTCTTTGCTCTGAACTTTCAATTGTTCTCATTTCCCAACTCCAGGTTCAACTTCCTCATCTTCAACCTTTTCTAATACGCCCACCGATCCAATTGAGCCTGACTTTTCCTTGAAAGATTCAACCTGCTCTTGAACTGCTTTGTTGGCCATAACCTCTTGTTCCCCTCTTCGAAGGATTCTCCGGTTCATGGTTCGGATTGTTTTCGCCGACACTTCAATTGGCGATGGCGGTGAGTCTGGTGTTGACTGATAGCATGTATTTTATACCTATTACGACATGAATTTAGGACTTTAGTTTAGAATGTTTTGTGCATTTGTCTTATGTTTTCTTGTATTTTTCGTCTTGTTTAGGGTCGGGCCGGTCGACCCGTTGGATAGCCCTACTCTTTTGGATTTAATTTGAAGTTTGGATTTGTTGGTTGTTTATTCAATCAAATATGTTTAATCTCTTTATTGATTTGATTTCTTTCTTCTCCATGTCTAGCTAAACCCTAAATTCTAAGATTGGGGTGAACCCAACAATGTATAGGTAGACAAAGCCATTAAATTGCACGATCTATTGTTTGAAGCTTTGTTTGATTCAATCCTAGCTAGATGTTAATTGTCATAGTAACTTGTGTGAATTGGAACTTGTTAAACTTTGAGAATGAAATGTAACAAGTTTGATAATTAGTCAAACAAGGAATTGAGACTGAAAGATATTTTTTCTTGTTGGAACGCTAGTATTTGAACCTAAGTTTTCATTATTACGAAAGCGTCTTGAATTCTCTTGTGGAATAACAATTGTCATAAAAATCTTGAGATTAATTAAGTTGGTTTTGCAAGTCGCAAAAGGGGATGTTGAGTTAAATTGATCTTAAATTCGAAGCGCTTAAAGGTCTAGATTTTAATTTGCAATTCACGAAAGTAGATATTTAATTGAGTCTAGATAAATTGCTAACATTCGAAAGAATTTAGTGGATACATTAGATAGTTGCCTTCAGACAAAGTAAAAAATAAGATTGTGCAATCATCCCTTAAAATCTACTGAAGCATTGTTGTGGTGATCCTTGATCTTAGAAGTTTTTCTCACATTGAATTTCATAACTATTTACTTGTCTGCTTGATCATAATTAGTTTGATAGCTAAAATCACACCTCCTTATTTCTTACTTTTTACAGCTTAGGCTCTGTTCGACGTAGGTTTGTGGAGGTTTTTGAAGGTTTTTACTATTTAAACCTATCTAAATTGGTGTTCGGTAAGACAAGGTTTTCTAGAAGGTTAAGGTTTTAGGAGGTTTTTGAGGAGGTTTCAAACCACTAAAAGGAAACCTTTGGATAGATAGGTTTGAGGAGGTTTGTAAAATTTAACAAACCATTTTTTTTGTTAATTAATAAAATTAATTCCTTTTTGGTAATTTAAAGCTAAAACCTACTCAAAAACCTTATAATGTCAAACACTCAATTAGGTTTTGGAAGGTTTCAAATAAGGAAACCTCTACCTATTATAAAACCTCTACCTACCCAAAAACCTACTACAAAACCTCCACCTCTTCAAAAACCTTGTTTTACCGAACAGAGCCTTAGTCTACTAATTAGTTGCAATTAATACTACTTAGTCTCAAAGTTCGATACCTTGGTATTACAACCGATCTCGTACACTTGCGGGGTAAGATTTGCCCTATCACTGATGTCGATGAAGCTTTTGGGGGAGAAAGTTGGATACTCTTGGTGACTTGCCTCCTCCTCGCCGACTTGTGCTTTGCCATATCCTAGACTCCAATTGACAGTTCCGCCTGAGACGAAGCAGAGAAACCCAGTACTCAAACTCACTTTTCCGCTCATGAAATCACCGCGTTTGAGGCGCGTACGACATATCTGGTAAAAAAATTAAAGTTGGAAGGTCTGTCAAAGAACCATGCGACCACCTCAAATCAGTTTTGACATGAGGACGATCCTCTACAACCGAACCATGACCATGACTGGAGCCATGGGTGGTCGTTTATCACGCTGAGATCGCATAGGCCACATGTCATCCACTAAACGTGGTTTCCCGTCTCCTTAGAACTCAAGGATATAGAAGTATGAGCCTATAGAACAGATCTTGTTCAAGCAATGTCGTAGTTGGTGAAAGATAGAGACAATTACTGCTAACATCTTTTGCGACTTCAGACTTTTTTAGACATCTAAATTTGCCATGTCTTTTTAGAGGTGAATTGTAGGTTCAACAAATGAACTTATTTAATTCATCCATCATTTACACCAATGCTACAACGAGATTTTCAATTTCATCCCTAAGAGTACTATGGATAGTATTTAATGGTCAATCAAGCCATACTAACTCTTTCCTTATAAAGAAAAAAAAGAAGCATATTTTTCTTCTTTTTTATCTTTTAAAAAAAAATCCATCGCGGGGTATATGGCCCATCTTGCAAAAGCCCACTTTCAGACCTTGGGCTCGGGCCGGCTTAGCCCTCAAAATGTAGTATTTTTAGAAAATAACTATACGAGGGTGACTGGTTGAGGCATGTGATTATCAAAAAGGTTTGATCATTTAAGAGAACGCCGAACTCTCTTATTGTCTGCTCTTTTTTGCACAGCCGATAGTAATCAAAGGATTTGTACTATGTGGATTGGATTCAAGTTAAAACAGTTTAATTCGGATGTTACACGAATAATTAGATAATTTTCTATTGCAATATAATCACAAAAGACATTCGTCATTGTAACGCTCAAGTTTTGGACCGTCCAAGTTTCGAGAATTTTTAAATCTAGATTGAAAATAAAACAAATCATTTCAAAACGGAGTGGTCACTTTCTTATAATAAATTGATAAACCAAGCAAAAATGTTATTATCATTTATTGATAATTTTTTCCTTTGTGTACGTTACACTAGTGAAACTTAGATTCTCATCCGAAAAGAACATTTGCACACTTTTCCTTTCCTTTCAATAATTCAAAGGCGAATCACAACTTGGGCACCAAAAGAGGGCCACGCCAATTCATTGCCCAAAACTTTCATCTTCCAAAATGCATCTCCCACCAATATTCCTCACATTGCCTCAACAACAAATCCCAACCGTCCGATCAATCATCACGGCCTTCTCTTATAGGTGGTAGTCCGGACGGCAACGGTGCCGGTGGATCTCGGCGTGTCGTTGTCCACGTCATCCTTGGTCCTACCGCTTCCCAAGGAGTCGGTCCCACCATCGTTCAACTCACTTAAACTGGGCCTCGAGCTGATGGAGGAGTAGTTGAACCTGAAGTGTGCCAGGCTGTCCACGTCACGTTTGATTGATGACGTGGACATGCCTGTTTCTAGTTGCTTGAGGAACAAGCAAACCACGGCCATGTCATCGGTTCGAGAGTTGGGGTAGCGGCTCTTCCATGCACGCGTCGCGCATGTGATCAATACCTTGGCCGCCATGGATCGCTTACTCGCCGATGATATTATCTCCACCACCTCCAAGTTTGTCAATACATCCCATATCTAATGCCAAATCCATCAACACAAATCAAGTTAACTTCAAGTAAAATACATTAGCATGATATGTTCATTTATAGGTAAACAAAAGTGTCTAATCTCTAAAAAACAAAGTCATTTGGATCATCCTACTAATAACACAAGTTAAAAAATGAGTCACTTTTAACTAGGTACTACACTAGTTACAACTTACAAGTGAAAATATGTTTCAATTTTGGGTCAAAAAGTGTTCAATCTAATACTTAAGATTGATTAAGCCTTTTGTGTATCTTGAGTTCATGGTTATAGGATTATAAATTGCTTACACCATCGGTTGCCAAGACGACGAATTCATCCCTTTCGGTGAACTTATGGTGGAAGAGTTGAGGAGTGGAGATGACACCACAATCTTTTAAACAAAAGTCTCCAAAGGCTCTTGTCATGGCAAGGCCAGGGCAATCCTCATCCGGTTGCCAAACTCTAAGAATCTCGGGTTCCTCTTCGAGAGCAAATACTCTTCCGTTGCAATTTCTTACCCTCTCTGCCTCGCTCTCGATACTTGGCTTCAAATCCACGGTAAGTTGGATGGGGACAAGCTGGTCCTTGAGCCCTCGAGTGCATAGAATTGCCCTTGAATCGCCCAAGTTTCCGATGATTAAGTTATCGTCCTAGTGAATAGAGAAAAGGAATCATAATCTTTAATCACTTTGGGTTAGTGTATATGTTGAAAGGTTCTAGGGCTCGTTTGGTATTGAAGTGATGTCCAAGATATATATTAGGTCAGAATACAATCAATATCTTTGATACCAGTATTTTTTGGGAGATATCAAATGACGCCTTATTGATAACAAGATTCCACTAGGTAGGTTTAATACTGATATCAAGATATACCAAAAATGGATATAGGTATGATTCACGTGTATATGCCCATATCTATATTCAAAACCGATATCATGATATGAATACCAAACAAACCCTCGTGCCCATATCTATATGCCCTTGTTTTCTCACCTGTTTAATGACAGTCACACCAGTCGCGCCACTACAATAAGTATCAATGGACGTATTGGAGCTTAAATCGTTATCCATTTCCTTGAAGGATCTTATGATACTACGCTTCCACGAACTCGACATAGAGTTCTTCACATCATCTTCATTGCTATCATCATTGTCAGAATTGCAAGAGGTATAGATTAAATCGGCATTGCTTTCATTGCCACCCTTATCTTGGAGCATTTTGTAGAATGTGCCAATCTTACAAGGAATACTTTCACGCACACAACGCGAAACTCTATGACCCGAGGGGCCATGCCCGTCAAAGACTCCACAAAAGATCACACCTTTCTCTCCAAGAAAATTCTGTCAATAAGATCAAGATAACATTTTTATCAAACAATGAATGAATGAATCAATCAATCAAAAGGCCCTTGGTTTTTGCCAATGCTCAGTATTAAGCATACACGATAATCAATTTAATTACCTCCCAAACTGTCATGGCATCTTGATTGACACCTTTCTGTCCTTGTTGTGTGGACATGGAAACAAATGTAGAGTATCCATTTAACCTTATGGAGGCTCCATATTCCCCCTTAATAACATCAAGATCATCTTCACAATAGAACTCATTTTCACATTCTTCCATCTCCTGGGCTGTAATTGCTGCAAAGCTTGCATCTTTTGTACAACAAGCTCCCATCTTCTTCACCCACTTTGGCCAAAATTAAATGTGTTTGTATAAATATAAAAAAAAAAACATACACAAATGATCCTTATGAATTATGTCCAGCCGAAAATTGGACCATTTTTCGGCGACAATTCGAGTTCTTGATCAAGACCCAGGAGAGATTGAGTTGATTAAGGTAGAAGAAGGTAAAAATGGGGAGATGGGTTTGGAGATAAAATCCACAAAATGGTAGGGTAACCTTAAAGCAAAATTAAACGTCAATAATGGAATTGTTAGCAGGACACGGAACAGATTCATACAAGCAATTACAAACCAACACAATTCTTTGTTTTTCCTTCAAGTTTCTTCTCCGAGTTTGTTTCTTTCTTGCACAACAACGATTGTCGGAAGATCAAACTCGGCGGGGAAGGTAGAGGGGAAGTAAAGGAAACCTCCTCCCACAGATAGAAATTTTTTCAAGTGGAGTCAAATGAATAGGTTCATCTGACTTGGTGAAGAAATATATAGGATTAGGAGGAGATTAGAAGAATGAATTTCTCCCTCTCCTCCCCGCTCCATTGATGCCTCCTCTTTGGTGAGATTCACAATTTTGCACCACCATTTTATCTAAATCGGCACCTATTTTGATTGGGCTGGCTCCTATTTTTGGCAAGTTAAAACAAATGGGTCATTTTCTTCCATCATTTTGACACCAAGGGCTGTCCACATTATGTGCTAAAAACTATTGTTTTGTGTGTAGTTAGGTTGGCTTAACATGATTTGCAATGGACACATGTATAAGATATTGCTTGCTGTTTATAAAAGATTGTCATTCTAGGCCTTAAATCATGTTAGAAGATAAATATCACTCCAGGGTTTTAGATGATAATTTAATGTTGAAAATATTTATCATTTTAAAGTTTTAGTTAATGATTTTTGGATGAATTAGGAGCTTTGTTATTGAATACTAATAGAGAGTATGAAATGGTAAATTAGAAGAGCAGAAAGCACCAGCTTTATTGAGCAAGTTCATAGGGTGCAGTTGGTGGCTAGAAAAGATAGACCTCATATAATGCCAAAGGTCAAACTATTGGAAACATGAATGCCAAACAAAAAGACATCAGCAGGCATCAAAAACAATAAATCAGATGATAGAGATTCATGACATCTACATGCAAAGGGGATAGATAGCACATGGCCTTATCATACAACTGTCTAAAGATATTGAGTGCATGTGATAAAGCACATTCTAATTCAAATTGGATACCACCAGCAATTGCACAACATCATCAGCAATTAATTTCCTAACCAACCTGATGTGAATGCAGCTCAAAACCAGCTCAGAATCACACCATAACAGAATTCAAAGAGCAATGATGAATCATCAACGAAAGCAACTCTACACAAGTACACTTGTTCAATATCATACAGCAGTGTAAAGTAAACCCAAAACAAAAGAATTACAGTTTCTTGCATAAATAAAGACAAGGGCAAGAACAAATAAATCAAATATAAGTAACTTTTCATTTGCAGCTAAATTGTATTGAAATCTGCAGTTTCTCTAATACTTTAGTAACTGTGAAGTGATGGAAGAGGAGAAGTGAGAACTAAAAACATTGATGGTTGAATCACTGAAAAAGGAACATAGGCAAATTCATACATGAAAATTACAAGGGTATGAATGAAAATGGCTGATGCATGTTTACCACCATTGATGAACAAGAACACCATTGTCCCTGAGAGAAGTGAAGAGATCCAAGCACTGACCATATGTTTTCTCATATTTAGCACTCCTCACACCTGGACAGCATCTTTGCCACCGATTGTAATGGCATTCAAGAAACACCTCATCAATCAAACAAATAGCCCCAGTCTCAAACAGTCTTGGAATCAGATCAAACTCAGTTCCTTCAACATCCATCTTCATCACCACAAAATCATCCTCAGTCACTGTTTTTTTCAACCAGTCTGCAAAATCAAAACCCTGGATTGTCTCCACTCGGCTAGCAAGCTCGCTCTTCGATTGAACTGGCTTAATCCGGCCCATCCCTTTGCTCTGACCACCTTTCTCCTCAGGATCATCACCTGGATCATGATTAATCTCAAAGTGTAGGGTTTCATTCTTCACCCAGGCTGCATATGGTAGCAAATTCACACCCTTCTTTGTCTTGTAGTCCTCATAAAAGGACTTATCGGCTTCAATTGCGTAAATGTCGAAGGTCCTGTTCTGCTTAGGATATTGCTTCCTGAACCAGCTCCCAATGCTGGAGCCATAGCTTCTAGCTCCAACATCCACATACACATACCTTCCTTTGAAGCTGATGTCCACCATGGATGGCAAATACTTGACGTTCTGTATGTTCCTTTTCAGTGTTAACCAGGGCTTCAATGGCTCCTCGGGGATCAACGGCTCAGCCTGCCCGACTAATTCTTGTTTGTAGCCGGGTACGGCGCATTTACTTGCGGAATCGCCGCGCCTAGGGTTTTCCTTTCGGCGCCGGCTCTCCTTTTTCATCACAATCTCTCTTATGTACGGCATCTTGGGATCAAAACCTCCAATTTCACGAGATTTAACGAAAGAACAGCAATCGGAAAACAAATCAATGAACGAATTGAGACTGTACGTGTCGTTGGATTTGGTGTGGACGACCAGATACCCTTCGGGCCTGAGCGTCCGAGCGACCTCGCCCGCAAATTGTCCGAATCCCTTCGCCAATCGATCGATCCCTCCCCCGCCGGCGAACACGAAATCGAACGAATCGTCGCCAAACGAGTAACGGCCGGTAGTGTAGTTCGCGTACGCCACAACAAGCGGCTTCGCCGCCTTCTTCGCCACCCCAACCGAATCCAAGACGCCGATCTCCCTTAGAGCGAATACATCCGATCCAACCGTCGTCTCCACGCAGAGAGACTTAGATCCAGGCGAGAGGAAGCCCTCGGAGATGAGATCTTGGAAAACGGAGGAGTAGAAGTGGACGGCCATCCTCCAGTCCTTGCTCGTCCATAGATCCCGGCGGGCGGCGCCGGCTGAGGAAGACTTCACGGAGGGGGATGACGCAACGGCGGAGGCGGCGGTGACGCCGGAAGCAGTGGAGGAGACAAGGGAGATGCTGTCCGGGAGGGAGAAGAAGCAGAAGTCGCCGATGTCGCAGGATTCGCCGCGGATGGTGACGACGTAGGCGAAACGGAAGCAGATGATGAAGACACAGAAGACGAAGACCTTCACCAGTAAGTTGCGGAGGAAGCTCGGCTTCGCAGTTTCCATGGCGGTTTCTCGCCGAACCAACAAATCTATAAAAATGTTCTTGTTTCTCTCTTTCTTTCTATAAAACAAAAAATGGAAAAATGGAAAAAAGGATTTTTGCAAATGTGCGGGGGCTAAAAGTAAAACGACGTCGGAGAAGGAGACTATCTGGAGCAGAACCGGGCGGAGGTGTGGTTACCGCCGACGAGGGAGCAAGGGGAAGGATAGTAGTAGAAGAAGCGAAAATAGGGAGGGAATTGAAGGGCAAAACGGGAAATCATTGTAATAATACTCAATCAGAGAGCAAGAAGCGAAGAGGAACTAGTCTTTGAGAGCGAGATATGCGCATGACAAAAAACTTTAGCTTGGCGCTCTTCAATGGCGGATTCTTCTTCTTCTTGTTTTTCTCTCTCTTTTTGGAAATGGAGGCGTTTGGTTTGTTGGGAGGATGAGATAAAGGAGGCGTGAAGAGGAGGCTGTAGAAGAAGGTGGAGAGGACGCGGCACAGAGAGGAGTGAACAGGACACGCGGTGGGAAAGATACGAGTTTGCCACTGTAAGATGGGGGAAATTACAGGGGGTGCCACTGAAAGGTCAATCTTGAGGGCCGCCGTGAGGAGCCGTTGAGCTTGTTGTAGATCTAGGACGGTCCAAAGAGATGGAAAGGGAGGCCCATTACATGAAACTGGTGGCTGGTGGGCCCATTAATGAACAATTATAGGGTGCTTTGGGGACCATTTTCTCTTCTTTTTTTTTTTCTTAGCTTTTTCTTATTCTTATCTTATCAATATAACTTTCATAAATTATATAGGTAGGGTCAAAAACCGAATAGTAATACATCCTCCAAAATAGGTTAGTTTGCACTTAACCGACCAATTAATGCATATTTACCTTAAGTCTATCTTATTAAGGCATTATGTTAGCTAAATTATCTTATTAAGTCTGAAGTATGGTTAAAATCGACGAGATTACCAAAATACCCTCCACTTTTAATCTTTTATATTATTATATTATTTTTTAAAAGAAAAATTAGCTAAAATTGAAAAAATCCCTAACATGATTTCCCCCAATTCCAAAATCTCCTTATCTTCCAAAAAAACCTCATGTACAGTAAAAACTAAAAACTCTCAGTTTTTGCTGAGTCCTAGAGTCGCAACAACTACACCATAAAGAGCTAGGAAAAACATCAAAAATAGAATACTCTGCGTTGACAATCACTATAATGGTGGAGGCCGCAACGACGGAGGACGACCTCCAAAGCACGACAACCGTAGAGGATCTAATTATGTTGAAGGGGGTGTAGAGATCCTAGTCAGTTGACGATTTCTTCAGCTTCCATGTCTAGCCTCTGTACATGAAAATGTCTCGATTGACATTGAGAAGGTTTTAGCCGATCTATCAAGCTTTCAATAAATTATTCTCTTTGCCACGACCACATGATATACTTTGTAGTAGAATAGAGTCAAAGCCTTATATAACCTAAAATTCGAAGTCATAATTGGGGATTTGAAAGAGAGATAAAGAGATAAAGTTGAATTGAATACAAAGGATGAAATTGAATGTTCGCTAGTGAATAAAACTCAAAATAAAGATAAAAGCAGAAAAGTATTAAAATTATAAAATAACACCATCCACACGACATTTAATGGAATAATTAGACAGAAATCGGGTGTAGGTGACATTCGACTTTAAAGAAAGTGTAATCTGTAAGTGTCATCTGTAAATTATATGTCAAGTTTAGGTAAAGTCAACAAATGCACTTAACGGTATCGAATACAAACATTTGCTCATGAATCATGACCTAGTTAGGACATACCCGATCTAGGTCATGACCAACAATGTTTCCTGATAAGCTGTGTTTCGAAACAACATACTCGTTTAAAAAAAGCTTCCGATAATGTGCATAAAAAAGTTCCTATTCGAATAATTTATGGTATATATGCATAAATCAAGTGGTTAATTGAAAAACGACACATCTTATGAGTGTTTTTTTTTCCTCCTTACATGATATGCTAAAAAATATTGGAGATAATTAGTTTATATTTATAATATATTTTATATGATCTTATATTTTATGTTAGACAAGATATTGCCATATTATTTTCTATCCTTTAGAGAAAGACTAGTCTTAGTTCCCGTGCCCTGCACGGGATTTTATAAAATTATTTTATTATTTATTTGTATTTATTAAGTTTTGATTAAATTGATATTGAAAAAAGATATTTAAATAAAATTATACGTATCTTATCTACAAAAAACTATCATTTCTAAAAAAATAATTATTAAAAATTGATACAGGCAGGGTTATTTTTAAGAAACTTGTAAAATTATTGTATTATTAAAATATATTAGTTAAATTTTTTAAATTCATATTGGCAATGATATTTCAAAAAAAAGCTATACGTATCTTATGTACGAAAATACTATCATTTCAAAAAATAATTATTTAAAATTTGATATATACAAAAGTATTTTTCTAGAATTTGTATGATAGCATAAAAATATATCCTAATGATCTTTCTATCATATATTCTACAAACATGAATAAAAATTTATTATATCCAAAAAAATAATTAATTTAAAAAAAAGGTGGTGTGGTCCAATCTAAAAGTGACATGTGTCGTTTAATTATTTTTTTAACCTCCGCTTTAGGTTATAGTTATGATATGTCGTGGAATCTAAGGATATTATCATATGAATCTTTATATATTGGAGATTTCTCCATCAATAATAATCAATCAATAAATCAAAAATTAATTAGTTTAGCCCTAATTTTTCCCTACCTAGTCTTCATTTTTTATCCCGGATTTGTTCATTCACGTTTGAAGTTCTTCTTCTCAATCAATTTGTTACTTCTTCTTTTATTCCCTCAAATTCATCATTGTTTCACTTAATTCGATACGGTAAACCAAATATTATCGTATTATTATAGTTAATTTGAGACAAACATGTTTACTTGTTTTCCATGTTCATGCCTATATAAAAACTCGTGTTGATCTTGCTTATAAAAATTAGTTAATTATAGAGCTTCATTGCATTCAAAATCTGGTTCTGGTTTTTATGCGAAATTTTCAACCTTTTTTGGACCCGTAAATCCGTGATATGTCAACTTGATAAATTAATGAGGGTCTTTTGCGGGCTGTGAACAATCTCTAGTTTTGTCTAACCGACACAAAAGGGAAAAAAATAATTAATAAAGATAAATATATGTGATTATGATTAAGATTCTTATTGAGTTGGTTAAGCAAGCTATTGAATTATTATATTATTATCTTGTTTTAGAACTTCCTAGAAGGAGTTACGTTGAAGCTGACAGGCAATATGATCGAGCTAGTATAAACATTTAAAATGTGGAATGAGCAAAATATGATCTATTTTAAACGATTTTGTTTATTTAATTATTTTTACCAAAAAAAAAATTGATTTCGTTTATATTTTTTGCCAAATATTGGACCACGTACATCCATCCACATTAATCTAATTATCCAAATGGGAAGCTATGATGATCGATTGTTATTTTTTTTATTATATATGTGATATATTGTCATATTAATTTTGATCTTTCGATGTAGGGTCTGGATTCTCTAACTTGATCAATAGAATAAAAACACGAATTGCTCTATCTTGTAAGGAAGTCCAATAATCTTTACAGTCAAACAAAAGCATTATTAAGGAAAACGATTCCACATATCAATCGAACACCAAGCAAGTAAGCTAGAATGACCAAAATATAACACACATCGAATGCTAACCCTAAACCCAAAAATGAATCATCATCAAACATGCCTAATAATCACATTTCTCTTTCTATAAATAATAATTGTCATTGTCATTTATATTAGATATATATCGATTAGGTTTTAATTAGGCCATCTGTCAAGATGAGGTTTCATCAATTATATTTCTTAATGTATCTTAAATTTATTGTTGATCGGTACTTGTCAGGAGTTCGAGGGTGGAGCCCCCAACAACGAATGTGGTCTAAGTCAACGAGTCGGGATTCAAGGGCGGACGCGTCCCTGGTTGGGACAGCCACCCCGCCAAAATGGTATGTTATGTTTTATACTACTGAGCCTATCGTTATTTGTTTTGAGCCTATGGTCCATAATCTGATTAAGGTTTCAAAAATCGCTATACTCATGAAGCGTCTCATTATTGTAATATGTTCTCTTGGCTTCCATAATAAGATTTCATCTTCTCTGCCCGTGGAGATAACTAACGCACTATTAGTAAACCACGTAAAATCTCTATGTCTTTTTTCGCTTTTATCATTCTTGTTACAATAATATTATGACTAATATTATTATAGTGTTTAATATAAGATCAAAACTTATCTTTCAACTCAAAAATATAAAATATAATAATAAATAAGGATTTCATCCCACTTACATAAAAAATTTCTTCCTTAACAATTTCGATGTGAGAGAAAGTGGCTCAACCTCAACTCAAAAGAAAATTTGAAACTCAAAGTTATATCTTATCATGCTTCATTATACCAATCCTTTTTTTTTGGTAGAACATTATACCAATCCTTTTGAAACAGGCAATATGTTAACGGGTTTTTCTAGTGTGTGCGCATGAGTATCCCCTAACAATGATTAAATTTCTTTAATTAGGTAAAGAATGTAAATTAGAAAGAGAAAAACAATATAAATAAGAAATCATCAATTTAATTTTAGAAGAATAATATTTATCCTTATTACTCGTTTCGCTTTAGACATCTATTTATGAAAACCTTGATCATTGTTAATTAAAAGAGCAAACTAGGTGGTATAGCATATGGGAGGTTAATTTGTTGGTTTTTATGTCAATGAGATAATATCACAGAGAAATGATTCTTCCAAGTATACTTATATTCGAAGTGTGAAAAAGGGTATGGAAAAAGGGCCCCTAAACTTTACGAGACAACTTGTAAGTGACCAAAATGTGCCTTGGTTGAACTTGGCAGGCTGATGTTTTGGGACTCACAAGTCACAGTTTCACACCCACATGCAGAGCCACAACGTCCGCTCTGTTTTGATCGAACAGGCTGAGAAAGGGCCCCAATCTAGCCGTTCCGTAGGCTGTCAGGCTCGGATATATTCTGCTTTCTTTTGGCTTCATTGGTAGGGCCCTCTAACTAACTTACAAAACTGCTTCAATTTACCAAAACAAACTATCTGCAATGCAGGATTTTTAACTTAAAATATTAATTGAATTCTTGTACAAAAAAAATAACAATCCCATTCTCACACTTCAAATAGCAATCCGTTTTAGACGGGCTTTAAAACATCAGATATAAAGTCTGGTTTGGTTGAGAGATTTTTTACCCCTACCCACCCATGTAAAATGATCTAGTTTTGCTCGCCCAACCAAAGACATTACAAGGAAAGTGGCAGACACATGTGGCGCCTTAAATAACCGTTGGATCTGATCCAATGGTCAGGTTTTTTCTCAATTTCGGGTATAAATTACAACATTGAGGCTTATTTCAACAATAAAATGATATTATCTTTTCAAAATATTATTTTTAATATTTTTATTTCTTTTTTATTTACCCATAGACACCCATATTGAATATCTTTTTATTAAAAATAAAAATGATATATATGATATATAATAGTTAAAAAAGCATTAAAAATTAATCTTTCTATTTTTTTCATGTAATTAAATTTATGTAATATATAAAATAATATAATTAGTATAATTGATAACATAAGGTGTGTTGTTTTTTTATTTATATTAATTATAAACTTTAATAAATTACATAATTGATATAACATAATTAAATATTTGTATTGAAAATTATACAAAATTATTAAATAATATTTAAAATTAAATATTGTAATTGAATAAATAAAGATAAAAGTAAAATAAAGTTAGTGGATTTTAAAGAATGAAATGGGGTTGTGGGTTGTGGGAATAAAGTAGAAGTGGATTTTAAAATGAGGTGGAGGTGTGAGAAAATTGATATGGGGGTTAAGAATCTATTTTCGGATTTAGGGTTGTGGTCGTCTTGTGGATATGGATTACGTGCACCAATCAGAGTTAGTGAAATATTTAGTGCAAATATATTACGTGGAGTTAAATTTATATGCGTGGAACCCTAGCAAATAAGTCGCATGAAACTCCACTGCCAACATTTTGTCCTTTTCTTTTTAAAATTGGATAGTAATTAGTTCTTATTTTTAGTGAATGTTTTCGGCCTACATGAGTAGTACTTGTGATGACCCTAATTCTTACTCTATACAAAAACACATAACCAAGTAGTAGTGGGTAAATGGGATGACAACAATTGGGCCAGAGGCTCCGCACAAGCCTATTTTGCAGGGCTCCATGGATTAAATGTTGTCGTACAAGGGAGGAGGTCGTAGTCTTCAACATTTCGAAAAACCAATTTCATGTCTGCGATTTCAACCCCATTAATTAAGCTCGTTGTTCTTCAACCTTTCAATCTAACTCTTAAAACGGAGAAAATAAGAAGGATATGTATAAAAAAAAAGTCGGTGGTGAAGGGCGACGTGTAATATGTCTCTTTTACCAGGGTATAATTGTAATTCTTGCCAGAATTATTATTGGGAATAATAATTAAAGACTAATTCAATTTAAGCTCGAAAAAGTAACAACTAACAAGAGGGATTACAAATCACTAATGGCCGAAGGGATACGCAAACCACTCCGCCTTTGTACAATCTTGCCCCAACCCTTTTACCCTTTATCCATCCCAGCTGAGTCTCCTCCTTGCTTGCAAGCCCACTGACGACGATACCCAACCGACATATCGCCAACGAGTACATGTTAACATGTACATGAGTACATCATATGCAACATAAAATCAGCTCTAAAAACAAAACCATTCCCAAACTGGATTAATTAATAATTGCTAGCTAATATACAAAACTTAAACATACATGTTGGTTTTATATGTGCAATTCATAATAACAAGATAAGGAAACAACTTCAACAAGTGCAATGATCGTAGATAGACAAAAAAAAATAGGATATCTATGACATTCAAACCCACTTCCATCCTTGTGCACACAATATAATCTTGGTCATGTATAAATTGTGGAGTCCATTTGTAGACAGTTAAGTTACCATGTGTATCGCGGTTCGATTTTTCTACTCCCTAATCATACTCCCTCTTGTCCTCCCTTGTTTTAATTGGTTAGAAGATATTTTTTAATACTTTACTAATATTTAAGTTTATTTTTAATGTAATTTGGAAATTCATCGCTCAATCACGTTAGATTTGATTTGTGTGTATCGCGCCCTCCTGCCTAAAAATGTGAAAGAATTAAGCATGGCCCGAAAGAGTAATTTCAATACCAAACCTCTCTATTCACCATTAAATCATAACTAAAATTATGAAATATTAAACAATTATATGACTAAAATTACAATATTTATTAAAGAATCATCAACTAAAAAAATTCATGCATTTGATTTAACATAGTATACAATAGTACATACTCTCGTTATTTATTTACAATAATTGAAACAATATGATACAAATATAAAATAAAGTAAAAAACAAGTTTGATCACGTTTTATATTCAAATTTTATTATTTTATTATTTAAGATTAAATTATATAAGGGATTATTGATTAATCTAAAGAATCGAACAAAAAATTAATTAACTGAACTACGGGTAGTTAAGATCAACGGTTTAATTACAATTTATAATTTAGACTAACAGAAATTATGCGTATAAATGAATATGTAGTATATCGAGTATTGACACTCACAAAAAGTTTGGCAGAATACATCAATAGACACTCGAACTTGTAACTTTTGTGCAACCAGCCCCCTGTACTTTGAAAGTTTCAAATAAACACCTCAACTTAACATTTTTTGCACTTTTAAACACTAACGTTCTTAATCTCCTTCCGGTGCAAATCACGCGCGCTTATGTGTCGTTTAATTATGCCAAATAAGCATAAATGGGTGTGTCATTTTGCCACCTAAGCCAAGTATCACACATAATACAAAGTTTTAAAGGCCATTCAATATCTCCAACTTAATACAGACAAAAAAAAAAACCTTCACTGTCGCTTTCGATGGAGGAGATGGAGCCCTAAGTGCGATTGGAGAGAGGAGACGATATTCACCTGGAAACAACCATCAACCATATCGAATCGGAGAGAGGAGAGGCACGAAGGAACGATCTTCACTGAATTGGAGAGAGGAGAGCCCTAAGTGCGATTGAAGCTGTTCGGATTATAAGGTTAGTGTGCTTTCCATTTGCAAGAAATTTAGGGTTTAGGGTTTGCATCTGTTCATAGCTTTGTGAAATTGGGATATACTAGTGTAAATGGTTCCAATTTAAGCAAAATTTGAAAGCTTGGTACAAAATAGGTGACTAGGGTTAGATGTTGCGATTTTGGGTTTAGAATGTGAAATAGGTTTAACTGTTGGCTTATATTCTTGATAGGCTTTGTGATGAAGAAGGTGAACATAGTGTGGCACCACGGGGGTACGTTTGGGGATGGACCTGAATACATGAACGAGTTTCCTCTGGTATACAGCCAAAATGTCGACACTGATTATCTGAGCTTGTTTGAATTAAGTTGGTATATAGAGTCAATTGGATATCCAACATTTTCTGGTGTGTATTACAAGGTAAATGATGTTGAGTTTATGCAAATGAATGATCAATCTCTTATGGAACTTGCCAACAAAGTAAGTGATGGGGAGGAAGTTCATTTCTATGTTGAGCATAGTATTCAGGAAGCTATAGTGACAGATGTGGTGGAAGGCCAGATTGTGGGAGGTATCCCTAAAGGGTTAAGTGAAGCAGACCCAGTGTTGGTGGAAGATGAGCCATGCAAAGAACTTGTGGTTTATACTGGGCCAATTGATGAGGGTGAGCCCCCAACTGTGAGAGAACCAATTATAGAGGAATGTGAGGATGATGTAGAGGGTGAATGTGGTGATGAACCAGTTATAGAAGAATTTGATGATGATGGTTCTTCCAGTGATGGGGATGATGATGGCTCTTCCAGTGATGGGGATGGTGATAGCTCTTCTAGTGATTGGGGTGATTCAACAGAGTCAAATGAGAGTGTGTCCTTTGAGATTACTGATGACAGTGAAGTGGATGATGAGTTGAGAGAAGTTAGAGAAGCATCAAGACAACTTAGGGTTAGGAAGAAGGTGCATAAGGAAAATGTGGAGGTTCCTTTAGGTGAGGTAGGGGCAGATGATGGGTATGAGAACTGGACTGGGGATGGTCATAGTTATAAAGGGAAGGTTGGGGGAGATGAGCCCTACTTTGCAAGTGACTCGGATTATAGTATGGAGAGTGAGTTGTCTGAAGATGAGGAAGGAGTAAGAGAGGTAAGAAGAAGGAGGAGTAGGCATGCTGTCTACAACCCTGGGTGCAAGTATCCAGTGTGGGAGCTTGGTATGGTGTTTGAGTCTGTTCAACAGTTTAGGGATGCTATAGCTAAGTATGCAGTGCATAGGGGTGTGAAGTTAAAGTTGAGGCCTAATGAAGCCAAGAGAGTCACAGCTAAGTGTGAGCATGAAGGTTGTGAATGGAAAATACATGCTAGCATTGATGGACCAAGTCAGAACTTTATGATCAAGACTTATAGTCCTAGACATAACTGTCGTAGGTACAACACCAACAAGCTTTGTAGTTCCAAATTTCTTGCTAAACACTTAGAGGAGAGAATCATTTCACAACCATCACTGAAGTTATGGGAAATTCAGCAGCTTTGTAGGAAAGAGTTGAAGCTGTATGTGGGTTTGGCTACTTGTAGGAGAGCAAAAGCTATAGTTTTAGGTAAGAACATGGGGGACTACACTGCAGAATATGGCAAGATTCATGACTATGTAGATGAAATCAATAGATCAAACCCAGGGAGTACATGCTTCGTAGTGGTTGACAAGGACTCTGTGCCAGGGAAGCACCTGTTTAGGAGGTTGTACACTTGTTTCAAGGCATTGAATCAAGGTTGGAGGGAAGGTTGTAGGAGAATAATTGGCATTGATGGGTGTTTTTTGAAAGGGGCAGTAGAGGGCCAGCTCTTTGTTGCTGTGGGAAAGGATGGAAATGGTCAGATGTATCCCATTGCATGGGAGGTTACCTCATCAGAATCAACTTCCACATGGACCAAGTTCATTAGAACATTGCAACAGGATTTGGACCTTGGCAAAGGAGAAGGGTTGACAATTGTTTCTGACATGCATTTGGTAAGTCCTTTACATATATGTGATTTATGTTCCTTTTTCATTCAAAGGTTTATTTAATTGTTTGTGTGTGATGTTTGTGATGCAGGGAATTAGAGCTGCAGTGAAGAATGAGTTACCAGAGGCTGAGCACAGGTTGTGTGCAAGACACATTTATGCTAATTGGGCAAAAAAATGGAGAGGCAGTGATAAGAGAATAAGATTTTGGCAATGCTGTTGGTCAACCTTTCCAGTGCAGTTGAAAGACAATATTGATGAGCTAGCTAAGTTAGGGGAGGAGCTCGCTGATGACTTCCTATCATATGGTCAAGAGAATTTCTGCAAGGCTTTCTTCAAATCTGATGTCAAGTGTGATGCATGTGAAAACAATATGTGTGAAACCTTTAATAGCTGGATTCTGGCTGCTAGACACAAATCCATCATATCCATGCTTGAAGAAATTAGGAAACAGGTGATGGCTAGGAATGTTAAGATGAATTCCTTCTCAAGAACTTGGATTTGTGATATTTCTCCCATGGCCCTGCACAGATTGGAGAGAAACAAGGATCTGTCTATGCAATGCAACCTGTTGTGGAATGGTGACAGGGGGTTTGAGATTGAAGATGGTGGATATGGCCATACTGTTGATTTGAGGCAAATGACATGCACTTGTAGGAGCTGGCAGTTGAAAGGCATCCCATGTCCCCATGCCATATGTGCAATGGCTCACATTAATATCAATCCAGATGATCATGTGGTCCATTGGCATAAGAAATCCACATACTTGAAGGCTTATGCTAATCCCATTCAGCCTGTAATGGGCATGAGGTTGTGGCCACCCTCTCAGCACCCACCTGTTGAGCCACCTCAAGTTAGGAAGAAAAGGGGAAGGAGGAAGATTAGTAGAAGAAAACCAAGGGATGAGATAAGGAAGGTTGGGAAGATGTCTAGAAGAGGAACTGAGATGAGTTGTGCCATATGTAAGAGTAAAGGACACAACAAAAGAGGGTGCCCTAACAAGGGGAATTCAACTGCAACAGAGTCAACATCAATGGCTCCTACTGGCAAAGGGAGTGGTAGAGGAAGAAAGCCTGCAGCAGCTCCAACAGTTGCCCCAACAGACCAGGTTTGTAACTTTTTGTAACAAATTTGTAACTTTTGTAAGTTTTTGGCTTACACTATGGTTAACTTGTATTTATCAGTATGCTAGGGAAGGAGGGAGAAGAAAGCAACATGGAGAATCTGTTGGTAAAAAAAGGAGTAGGATGGTGGGTTTAGGCACCTACATAAACCCTAGTACTGGCTTAACAATTCAAAATGTTAGTAAGTTGTCTAATTTAATCTTAGTGTCATCTATTTCATACTTGTACTAAATTTGATGTGTCTCAACAGCCTGGGCATGAAGCAAGCAAGATCTTAAGGGTTCCAAGTCAGTTGAAAGATGCAAGTCAAGGAGTTCATATTGGGACCCAGAAGAGTGGCTTGAAATGGCAAGGGAGACCCGCAATTACAAGAAGACAACTAAAGAGAGGTGCTAATGCTGGATCCAAGCCTGTTCAAGCCCCATTTGGTAGCCAAGCCAGTTCAAGCAACCCCTAGTTGACATTGTCTGTGATGTGTGATGTGTATTTTGTAGCTGTCCATTTTGTAGTTGTCTTAATGGGTTTGATTCCACCTTATGTAGTTGTCTATCTGTTGCAACAGAATTAGAACAATGGTCAAGAATGTTATAGCTGTCTGTTTAGCATATATTACCAGAACAACCAAGAATGGTTAGATGTAGGCAAGCTTATATTTTGATTTTGATGTAGCTATTGCCTACCTTTTGTAAACAACATTATGGTTCTCGGAAAGCTTATATATATATTCACTTTCAAGCTCAACATGTCAGTTTATACTCAGTTTCAAACCTCTATTTCCAGTTCCAATCTTACTGTCATAAAACTTGCCTTTACCAGTTCAATAGACAAAGAACATTAGCTTAGCTTACTGTCATTGCATTCAGTAGACAAAGAACACCAGTAAAATACAAAAAACCAATTCAGTACAAAATCATTGTATTCAGTAGCTTACTGTCATAAAACAAGAACATTTCTTCAACAGCTTGCATAAACCAATTCAGTACAGATTACATTAGCTTAGCTTACTGTCCTAAATCATCCCAATCACATTACATTAGCTCTTCACAAACAACCTTGTGCAACATTACACCAACAACAGTTCAACAGCTTGCATAAACCACCTTTACATTATTAATCTCAAGAACTCGATTGACAAAAGCAACACTAGAACCACAACTAAAACATTCCTTGTACGCATGGCCTTGTCCCTCTCTGCTTCTCGCTCCTTGACTCTTCTTAGTAATCCTGAAATTACATGCCTAGCATGGTCTGGCAAAGGATCATCATGCCACTTGAAAAATCCGCAAGCTCTGCTTTTCTGCAACAAAACGCGAATTCAGTCCCAAACCTCGCCCTTTTGTATGAAACAATCAACAATTTTATAAAAAGGCCACGAAATTGGGTTGAAAATTGAGAGATTACAAACCCTAGATTTTGGGGATGTAAGGAAATTGAAAAAATTCAAGAAATCTAACTTACCCCATAATTTGGACAACCAAAAAACCTCCTCCCCGGATTTCCTACAATCCACGAAATCCTCAATGATGCCGCTTGTCCACACATACATGCTGGATATGCAAATTTTTGCTCGGCATCGATTTGAGACATCCCGATTGAAGCTCCAGATGTAGAGCTCCTGTCTCTCATTATTCCACTTGGGGGAGGGAGAAATGTAGAGGACGAAGTGGATGAGTGCAGGGTTGTGAATGACGAAGTGGATGAGTAGAAGAGAGCTTCGTAAAAACAACAATGGTGGGTTGGGGATTTTAATGAGGGGAGATGGAGGCAACGATCATATTTAGGATATTTTTTTTTTGTATTTAGGGTTTAATCCACGTCACCTTCCTAAAACGCGCATTTACGAACGTCAAATACACGCTCCTTGCCAGATAAGCATTCAGTGTTTAAAAGTGCAAAAAATGTTAAGTTGAGGTGTTTATTTGAAACTTTCAAAGTACATGGGGCTGGTTGAACAAAAGTTACAAGTTCGAGTGTCTATTGATGTATTCTGCCCAAAAAGTTTTGTCACACATTGTTGATGTCGACATAGCATTATTTGAAGTGGCAATTACAAATCAAATACCAAACGTATGTTCTATGTTTGTCTAGTGCAGTAGTGCGACATACTATGTGTCGTGTAACACTATATGTGAAGCAAATTAAATTCTGTATGTCACGATTATCAAAAGGATTTTTTGTCGGTATCAATACCAAATACGGAGTACTCCGTATAATTATTCAGTGACGTAGGGTACGAAATACTCTGTACTCCGTATCTTTTTACTTGGGGAAGTTGAGATTATTTCATTAAATTCACCCAATTAAAAATGAAGTTCGTGCAGTGTTACATCGGCTCCAATAATTAAATTAAACTTGGAAAGTGAGCATTATTTATTACTTGGATTAGCTTTGATCGTGATCCAATGACGATCACATTCTGTGTACAGTTAGAACTTGTAAATAGGGAGAACGTTATTATCACATGATTGATATTAATTTTGTCTATCGAAAGAGATTGACATAATTTTTCTAACGATCGAATCTAGTTTAGAATTAATTCATACAAATTAAATTAAATCTCATAAGAACGTACTCACATCTCAATCTCATTAAGATGTCAGGTTCGCTTTACGTGAAATATTTAACAATAAGTAAACTGTATATATATCCTGAATAGCATTAACTTGATCACGTTAATCTGTTGACCTTATTTAAAAAAAAAAAAATTTACAGCTTAGATTAAAAAACTCATACAAATCGATTTCAACAATCGTCTATAATAATTATGTAAAATAAAATGTGGGCTAATATTGAACTGTGCAATAACTTTTACTTATATAATTTGAATATACAATACCTGTCATGATTAACATATAATAATAATGCATAATCTCATAAACAATTACGCATAAGACATTACTTGAACTTTTCCTGTATTAACATAGAAAAAGTTGCACCAAATAATAGTAATAATTATTTCAGGAGTGCGTGATAAAATTTTAGTAAAACTCAATAAATATTGTAGTGTCAATAATTATTTCAGGAGTGCGTATTAAATATAGCATCAAGTCAAGATATTACGGAGTATTAAATACCCTTCTTAATATTATACAGTAGATATTTTTTGTTGGACCGTAAAAACTAAAAGATACGGAGTATATTTTTTGAAAGTAAAAAAGGAGAAGAATCTTATAAAAAAAAAATACGAGAAGAATAATATATTTTTTGAGTTAAGACAGTATGTCGGCAATTTCGCCGATTAACCTCGCACTTTTACCTATTTCGTTGGGTGTCCATCATTATCAAGAATTTCACCCGGCACCCCAAAGTTTTTGTTCAAGTTTGAAGCTTGATCACAATTCTACCTTTTTACCGTTAGTAACTCGTTGAGATGACGAGCACCAACAACTAGCCAATGCAAATGTTGATTCTCTCCAAGAATTTCTGAATACCAGTGTACGAAACCTAAGTCGTTCCTTAATTTGAAATGGAACCATTTTTCCATTACTTTTGTTGCGTGGGTTTGGCTCCGGCCACTAAGTAATCGCAATATTTAAATCTTGTTCAAATAGGGAACGTATCATATACCACTCTCGAGGTTGTGTTTCCTTACATATTTTAAATTTGGTCTTCATATTCCGATGCAAATAGAGACTCAACCGATCTTGTGTCGAGTCTCCATGCCAAGCACTCTTAATAGTGTGATTTAGCGTTTCGCTGAACTTGCTGAAGGATCGAAGAATCTGATGTCTCCTTTCATGATTTGTTCGATTTCTATTACTAACTCTGATATGGTTATTATGAATAGAATGAGTGTTTTGGTTTGGAATATTCAAGGTGCGGGGGACACCAACTTACTTATGTCCATCCGTGAATTAATCCGTCTTCATTATCCTCCGGTTCTCGCCATTGTTGAAACTCGAGTTAGTGGTGTCTGCGCCGATCAGGTCTGCCATCAGCTAGGGATGGTGTGATTCGAGTGGATGCTTTGGGTTTCCCCGAAGATATTTGGCTTCTATGGAGAACGTCCGAGATTTTAGTCAATCCCATCTCTCTTCACCAACAATACATCACATCACCAAATGTGGGGAGGACCCTTGGATTCTTTTGGCCATTTATGTTGCACCTAATACTAGCTCGCCTAGCACTTTAGGACTCCCTTGCTCATTTTATTCAAACGAATAAGCAACGATGGATGCTTGTAGGAGACTTTAATGCTACTATGATGGCTGATGAACGCATTTAATCGTCCAAAGCATCTAACAATGCTTCAAAAGGTTTTTGTGTCCATTGATAAATTACAGCTCCACTTAGGGTTTGTGGGTCCGCAGTACACTTGGTCGATATGTCGATCCATTAATACTTTCAAAGCGCGCGACTAGGCTAGATCGAGGCTTGTGCAATGAGACATGATGTCTGACATTCCATGAGGCGAGTGTTTTCCATCTCTCCGTACCACATTCTGACCACCGCCCTATACTAGTCAACCTGTTCACAGGGCATCCGAGTTCGACAAACCAAAAGCCTTTCCGCTTTCAAACAGCTTGGTTACTTCGTGATAATTTTCAAGACTTTATGTTGAATCATTTGTCTCGTGACTTGGATGCGCCAATTTCTCTCGAGGCACTATCGTCTGATATGATTATATGGAATCGTTCTGTCTTCGGAAATATTTTCCATAGAAAGCGCATAACATGCATGAGGCTTCAAGGAGCCAAATGAAGTCTCGCGGTTCGTCCATCACAGTTTCTTGTTCAACTTGAGTGGGACTTGCACATAAAGAACTTGAAGAGGTACTTCAACAAGAGTAACTTCTCTGGTTCCAAAAATCGAGAGCTTTCTTTCTACATGAAAGGGAATGAGACACTTGTTTCTACCATCTTTCTACTGTGATTCGACGTCGGCACAATCATATTCAAACTCTTCAAGATGAGACTAGTAACTGGAATTCAAATGAGGTGCAACTTAAAGGGTTGGTTTTGGATTTTTTTTCATGTCTTTTTGCGGCTTAAATCCCAACCGATCTAAATAGCATACAACTTTTGGGCATTGATTTCCCGACTCTGCCATCTTCTTGTGTTGATCAGTTGTCACAACTTTACAATACTTCTGATGTTTGGAATGCATTAAAATTAATGGGCCCATTCAAAGCGTCTGGCTCTGATGGCTTTCTCGAGATTTTCTATAAAAAAAATTAGCATCTTGTGTGGAGAACAAGTTTCTAATATGGTTTTGTGCATGGTCAATGAGGATGAATTGTTGCCTCGCATTGGTGACACTCTCATAGTTCTCCTTCCTAAGGTGGATCAACCATGAAAATGTAGCATACTTCTGTTCTATATCGCTCTTAAATGTGATTGCAAGATCCCTACAAAATTGATAGTGAATTGCCTTAACCCTATACTACCATTATCTGTTTCTCTGGCCCAAGCTAGCTTCATCCCAGAGGGACAGATTATTAACAAGGTCATTGTGGTCCAAGAAGTGCTTCATTCCATGTCATTGGCTCAAAATTCAGCCCGAGTTATAATTCTTAAAATTGATCTTGATAAGGCTTAAGATCGAGTCAAATGGGGTTTCTTGCATACGATTATGATCCAGGCGAAATTCCCTCTTAGACTTGTGGACATCATCATGAAATGTCAGTCCGAGGGTAGCATGGAATTATTTTGGAACGGTTCAAGAGGTGGTGCCTTTAAGCCTTTGTGAGATGTTCGTCAAGGCGATCCTCTATGTCTGTAACTATTGATGCTATACATGGAACACTTATCCCATATAATCAATGTCGCGGTTAATGTGGGTGACTGGAAACAGATTTTTGAAGCTAGAGTTCAGCTCACACACTTATTCTTTGCGGATGATTTGTTTCTCTTTAGGGAAGCCTCGATTTTCGAAGCACAAGTCATCAAATGATGCTTGGATATATTTTTCTTGCTTTGAAGCAAAAAGGTTAATTACGAAAAAATTAGTTATTTTCTCATAAGGTTCCATCTCATGGATTATAATGTGCCCTTATGGCACATACATTATTGTAAAGTCGATACTAAGAAGTTGTCTCTAGAGTCAAAGACTACGGGTGTCCAAAAAAATCAAAACCAAATCGAAAACTCGATTAATATTTTTAGGTAACCTGAAAAATCCATTATTTTTTAAGTTAACAAAATGTATGTTTTTAAAGTTTTGATTTGATTAACTGAACCAAAATATTTTAGGGTGGGCATTGGTCCGATATCGGACCTGACCGGACAGACCAAGACCAATTTTCTAAAAAAATGGACGGAGGACCGAACCGGTGCAATACTTAGTGTATTTTTAGACCGAGAACCTGATCTAATATCTCTCGGTCCAGTCTTGATCAATTTTTTCCCAACCCTAAAATATTTTTGCTTTATTGGTTCGGTTAAGTATATTATCAATCTTTTCTTATCTATACATATATAAAAAAACTCCTCTCCTTTGGGCATTTGGTTTGGTGATTAAGCCTCTGAGGTAGTATATATCTCCAGGTCATTGTTTCGAAACTCACAAGCGACAACTTATCCGTTCCTCTTTAAAATTAGTTAGTAATTAGTTCTCATGGTAAACCCAAATAATATTTATGATGATCCTAATCCTTACCTTATAAAAAAAGCATCTCGAGTACTTGATAATAAAAAAAAAACTCACCTGAAAAGAAAAAATGAACGTATAATGTCAAAGTTCGACTAGCCCCGCGATGACTGACTTGACCAACCATTGTAATTAATTTGACTAGTCAACAACTCGTTTAAAAAGTTATGTGACATGTACACAATCTCCCCCTTTTTTTTACTTGTACACTATACATAAAAATCGAAACGAAAATCTCATGATACTACCATAAAATCTTAATTATTTAACTATATATATTCAAAAATCATGTGCACCACCCCTTAAATAAGAGCTTAAGGTTGTGTTTAGTCTCATTTCTCACTTAAACAGTACGTCATTCTCATGCAAACTGCAATCCATAGGATATGGACCATAGATATATTATAAAAAAAATAATTCTTTTTAGTGTATTCTTACCGATAGAATTTTAAATTAAGGGGAACTTTCGAAAAGAATAAAGCAGGAATTAAATAAACGATTATATATTTAGTGTTTAGTGCTAGGTGCATGGGTGATCCTATTTGTCAGACTAAACACAAAGTAACTGACAATTAGACCGTTGAATGCGCCTAATTGTTAGTTCGTTTCCTTATAAGCTTGGTTCGAAAGAAGGAGAAAACGAGTAAAATTATTCGAGACCCACCTCTACTTTTGTGATGGACCCACAGCCAGATAAGATTACATCGATAAAGTTAAGGTTCGCTGCCTAAGATAAATTTTAGGATCCCTAAATACATGTAAACATACAATAACACAACTTAATCAATTATAATTATGAATGCTACCTAGTAGCAGCTATATATTGTAATTGCTCCTAGTATGTATTATCTTTACATACGGTCTAACTTTTGTTATTATATATAAGGTTTAAAAATGCACTTCATTGAAGTAACATGGGTTAGAATTAAGCAAAATAATATTATATACAAATAATTAATATCAAAGAGATCGGTCAATACTGACAAAGTGACAATAGTATAATTTATCTCAGACTGTCATGACGAATGTGTATTTATAGCAATATATATCATATCTGAAAATTCAAAACATGTATCAAATTTGATGGATATCAACCAGGACAATATATTAGTCGATACTTTCACCATTATTCATTACTCATTAGTACTATGACGTTCTACGTATGCTTTAACAAATTCACACGCAAAGGCACCAAGAGGCTTAGTTTAAAGGATTTGTCTTCAAATTATCGACCCCAACCCCATATTAAAATAATACTCCAGTTGTAAACTGGATTGCATTAAAGCCACAAAATAAGATAGATATTTATTCTTTCGAAGATTATGGATAAATAATGTTGTTAAAATACGTACAATTGAGATCAAACTATAAAGAAATGGCATGGGACACTCATATCTAGTGGAATGAGTGATCTAGGGAAAAGATGGAGTTAGCTAGGCATCTAATGCATGCTCTTATAGTACTAGGGTTTCGATTACTACTCCATATAGTCTATAGCACGAACATTCTTTTAGAAAATTGTACTCTATGTTTTCAAGTTGCACTTTATAATTAATTTACATAAATTTAATCAATTACCTATATGTATTGATGTATGTGCACATGTATAAAAATGTCACATTATTATTTTTATATGTGTCTCGAAGCAAAGTAGGATAACCTGAAAAAATGGAATAGATTAATATATATAGTTTAGATATGTGGCTCAAACTACATTTAACTTGTAACAAGAAATTCGATTAAGGAATTTTGTATTGTTGAAACTGTTAAGGAACTTATATTCTAAAATATTGGAATAATAATTATCTACATCAATTTTGATAATGATAAACATCATTGAAAATCACTGTATTTTATCCAGGTATTTCAAGAAAACTTTAGATTGAAAAGAAACAACAACAATGCATGGAACTGTTCTCTATCCAAAGGAAACTCAAGAGCCAGTCCAAAATCCGACAATGTAGACACACAGTCTACAACCCCTGCGTGTAAGATTGTGTCAATGCTTCCATGAAACTTCCATTGACTAAGATGCTCCTCCCGAGGATTGACCTAATTTGACAAGAGTCACATGTTGAGAAAGTACATTCTTGAAGGGCAAGTCGAGCATTTCGAACTTTGCCCTTAAGAATAAGGATTGGACATCAAGGCAAGTGTGGCTATATATATATATATATATATATATATATATATATATATATAAATAAATAAACAGTGATTCACAAATTACTTCTCTCCAAGCACAAAAACTAGAACATTAGAGTGAGCTGAGAAAGAAAGAAAAAGCAAGAAAAGTCACCAGCGGCGAGTATTCGATCTCGACGACAAGAAGGAAGGTGTTCGCAAGCGATATGAACTAAGTCCTTCTCCAGGTGTAAGGTTTGATTTATTGCAGGGAAATTCCGATTGGTACCTTCAAATTTTTGGCTTTTCCGGATGGCATCTTCAAAAAAAACTTATTTCATGTGGTACCCTTTAACTCTTGCAAAAGTTCGGCTAGTGCCCTTGTAAGTTTCTGTTAGTTTATAAATAAACTAGTATGTTTTCTAATGAAAAAAATATTTTTGTATTTAAAAATTAAAAGATAATTTTAATTTAATAACAATTAAATAAATCATATAAAATATTAAATTTAAATATATATTGTATATATTTGTCAATTAGATTTTATGTTGTATAATTCAATAATTTTATGTTAAAACCAAAAATATTATAATTTTTATATTAAAATAAACATATTGCATGATTAAAAATTTCCGTGTATATTTTATATAGTATTTTTTTCAATTTTTAGAAAATTAATAGAGCATAAACTTTTGATTGTAACTCAAGAGAACCATAATGAAATTTCTATTAGTTTTTTAAAAAATTGTCAAAACTATCACATAAAACCTACATGACAAATTTTAGTTATTTAATATATTTATTTTAATATAAATATTGTAATTTTTTTGTTTTAACTTAAAAATTTAAATTATACAACATACAATATAAATGAAAAAATATACAATATTTTTATTTGATTTATTTTAATTATTTTGAAACTAAACTATTACTTTAATTTAATTAAAAAATTAAAATAAATAGAGATCTGAGGTTTTCTTTGCGTGGATTAAGTCGGACCCCAACTGTTGGGGAATGGGCTTGCCTCGATGGCTAGTGTTGCTTGGGATTCAAATGGTAGATGGTTTTGTGGGTTCGTCCATAACTTAGGACAATGCACGACCTCGATGGCCAAGCTTTGGGGTCTCTTTAACGGTCTCAAACTCATTTGGGACAATGGTTTCCAAAATGTTTGGTTGGAGTCCGACTCTTTGCTTGCGGCTGGACTTCTAAAAGGTCTCTTAGACCGACTCACCCTCTCTTCAGCCTGGTTAAGCAGTGCCAAGGCTTACTCACAAGGAATTGAAATGTCGGTGTCACTCATGTCTTTAGGGAAGCGAACTCTGTCGCGTACTCCCTCGCCGGGATTGCGTTTTCTTTCCCTTAGATTTCATATATGTTCTTGAGGAACCACCCGATGGATTCCTTGTCTTTTCTTTCTGACGATGTTGAGGGCCAGGCTCGCCCACGTCTTATTGCTTGTTAGCCCTTGTTCTCTGCTTTAGCTTGTCAGGGCCTCGCCCTTTCTCGACAAAAAAAAACAAAAAACAATCTTCTTGTAAGAGATTATTCTATGGCACACGACATACATACAATTAGACAATTCGTATTTAGTATATAGGCATATAGCCCAAGGCCGGTCAACTCTTTTAGTATCATTTCGCGCATATAATATACATATTAATTTAATAAATAAAGGCACAAGAAGAGCACCAAGGTTGCCAAAAACAACGAGTTAGCTTATTATAGGTACAACTAATCCATGATCGATTCGCCAATACTTTGTTTATGTGTTTGTGTTATAATTAGCAACTCAAAGAAGTGGATTGGTATCTTCTTATACTGACACATAAGTATTAATCTATAGGAATTAGGAAGTGGTTGAGCCCAGGAATGCCCAATTGACATGCATTAGGTGGCCGATTTGATAGCACGTATAAGTAGGTGTATTCGTGTGCAATACGAAAGTGGACAAAAGGTTGACCAATTATAGCTTAATAAACTATACAAAAGCACCTTATACCTTGCATCACAGTATCATACCATCTTTTATAAGCAAACTAGCATTTATATACCCATTCTATAAATGCTACCCTACCAAAAAAAGAAACTCAAAAAATTATATTTTTTCCGATTTATTAATTTTATTCAAACATTTAATAAACATAAGCTATCCTAAACACCACTCACATTTCAAGCACTTAATATAAACAATAAACTTTCCGGCTTGCTCTACTTGCTGCAACAAAATAGTATACTTAACATATACTACCTCCGTACTTAGTATAGCCCGAGGTTTGAAGAGCTTGAATGTATGCCCCGTTCTTTAATAAGTTGAGGGAGTGATTTGAATGGACCCAAAAGAAAAACAGAAACGAAAAAGACACCACAAGCAAACACTACAAACAAGCACAAATACACAATAAAAATTACAAGGAACAACCGTACAAAAAAAAATCACACAAACATGTGTAACCTAACCAGTTTATAACCCAATTTTTTTTTGTCAATATTAAAACATGTATTCGGATAAGCAAATTGGAAATCTAAAATAATGAAAATAGGATACCTTCAAGTGAGGGAAAGACGACGTTTGTTGTGATTATGCAAAGAACATAGAAAAGATGAGGAACCAATTACCAATGGGCATTCAAAGAGAAGAAACAAAAAACAACTCACATGATGGATGTGTCTATTGGTTTCGGCTTTTGAGATGTCACAATTTAATTTCTTCAACAGCCGAAGTACACCTCATAAATGTATCATTCCAATGTTCGTAAGATTCGTCAGTCAAGGTTGACACATCAGCAGCCCATAGAATAGCCCATCACGATTTGCAAATCTTGGTAAATAGGCCCAATGGGCCCCAAGTAGCCGAACAAACAATGGGCCAGACATGACCCACAAGCCCGACTCTCAAAACAGATTTTTATCTAGTGTTTGATACTATTTGCGTTGAGAAAACATGATTCCATCATCCACGGTAATTTTTTGAATCAAGTGCAATATTAGTGACAAAAAAAATGCTCTTCCACGTATAGTTTGGCAAGAAAATGTCATCCTTGACATGGGAGAAGGTGGTAGGGTGGATGAAGAAGCCCTTTGATCCAATCTGGTCACCACCACACTCTTTATTGTTGAACTGCTCAAGATCAATCTCCAAACATTTATCATTATTCATGTAAAAAAACACCAAATCTTGAACTGCATTTTCTTGATGAATGGAGATTTCTCACATGAGGGCCTTGCTCTGTATCCAATTTGAAAGGATCACCAACTGTATGTCTAAGGGTGCGCGCCCTTGACTTCTCAACGAGCTCATTGTGTACCATGGGCGCATAGGCGGGATCCAGCACAACAAACTATGCAAACAAAATGGGACCCTCTAACCAAGACAAAGGCATCCATCAATGGAGGTCTGTACATTCCAAACATAATACCATGGAAGAAAGGCCCTCATGTGAATATGAATGAATAGATTTAACCACTCCAATTCTGTGTGAAGAATGAAGAGTGAATTGTGCATTTGTGTATAACTGAAGTAGAAGAGATCTAAGGAACAATCAGAGACATGACACTAACACCAAACATGATGCAACCTCTCTCAAATAAAATCAAAACCAATTTGAAGACCACAACATTGACAAATTAATTGCCAACTCAAAATCTAAACCTTCTCTAAACTTAAACTCTTCTATGAATGCCAACACAAAATCTAAAGCTTCTAGTGCAATCAAACTTCTGTTGGTGTGAAGAGCAAGGCATCAATATCCTCTTACCATCAGCACAAACCTTTCCAACTGGTCTCGTGTTCAAGTGGCAACAATCCTTTTTTTTCACATTTTTTGGGTCACTACTCTCTAGCCAGCATATTCAGATATTGGGCTTATTGGCCCACTTAGCACATTCTGTGCCAAAAAAGTCGTAACATTAAAATATCATTCTACTTCACAGTTGATTGAACTTATGTTACTACCTACTTGCCTTGTAAATAATGAATATAAAATTGGGTAGACTTAATTTTGATTAGGGTCAAGCACGTTCATGCTAGCTATTTGACCTTTACAAGTCACAGCTAGTGGCTAGCTCGTTGCCAGCATTTCCACCAAGTTTAAGACCTTATCAAACCCTAACAACCTTTATAATAACCAATTCAAGAGAACCAAACCAACAATTAAACATAGTTTCCTTTCACCTTAATATCATACATTCTCCTCCCTAGCCTTATTCTCTCAATTAACAATCACTTGATCATTCAATTAAAATGTCAAGGTTCGACCCTCCAGCGCCCAGATTCGATCCTCCTGCATCCGCGCCCCCACCACAGACGCATCACCAAAACGTGCAAATCGATCAAGGAAACGAAATCCCACAGACAGGAAATGAAACAGGGAATCCCAATGCCCCTGCTACCGTTCAGAGATGCAAAAACGCGAATTTGATAAGATCCGTGGCATTGGGCTTAAGAGGATTGTCTTTGCTCTTTTCTTTCTTGTGCTTCGTCATCATTGCCACCATCAATGGCTTCAACACTGATGACCCCTACAAGTAACACAACATTACTTACTCCTATAACAACTTAACTCATTATTCTTCCTTGTACCATTTAAATTTCCTAGCTTGACTCCTCTTTTGTCATGTGTATATATAGCTATGTCTTCGCGGTTGCATTGATTTCTTTCATATACAACGCGGTCCAAACTGCCAAGGGAATTTCCGTGTTGGTTACACGAAGAGAATGGATCAGCCAAGAGAGACTATCCGCTATGATCGACTTCATCGGCGACCAAGTGATAACATACATGTTGATGTCGGGTTCATCGGTGGGGTTAACTTTAGCAAACTATGTGAGACAACAAATAGCTGGCTCAACCAACTTGGCATTGAACCAACTCGCTAGCAAGACGGAAGGAGGCGCGAGCATGTTGTTCTTCGCGTTCTTGGCGCTTGTCTTCCCCACCCTCTTCTCCGGCCACAAGCTCTCCCAAGCCTTCATGGCTTCTTGCTCTAAGCCTCTAACTAATTAATCAATTGATATAGGTTAATTAAGCTAAGCTTGATTAATGTGTGCATGGTTTTTGTATTGTCAAGGACTCAAGGGCATGTTTGTTTTTTGATTTGTTTGATCAGTGGGTGTTAATTTCATTTGTGTGACATGATTTTTGTACTGGATGGAATGTTGTTGGTTGATTCACACTTGTTTTTCTTTCTTATTTATCACGCGATCTATTATTTACAAAATGTTGCGCAATTAAACAACAAATTTTCATTATAGAATTCGGGTTTTCAACTCTCTGATAAACGGTTCGGCTAATGTGACACAATAACCGTGTTAATTTTGGAAAATATTTCAAAACTATTTTCTAAATTAAAATTAATAAATCCTTTAAAAAAATTATAATTAACAAATAATAATCAAATTTACTAAATTTAATATCTTTATTGTGTGCCCATTGACACACATTAAAAATTCTCTTATAAAAACAAACAAAATTAGTATTCACGTTGTTGGATCATGGTAGCAAGTAAGGTCAGATTTTAGTATGGATAAAATCTATCCTATCCACAGTTGACTTACATATAAGAAATGTATTCATAAATCATCAAATTCTTGAAGAATAGCCTACTATGTACTATGATCTATGAATTGAGTAAGTCCAATAAAGAAATAAAATATTCTCTCAAAGGTGTTTTACAATATGTTAGGTGAGAAGAATATTTGAAGAAATTTAATAGAAAAAGAGAGAATAATTCTGAAAATATATTGGACTTCGAATCACTCCCATAGTCTGTCAATTAATCATTTAGTTCAAGATGAAAATTAATAATATTTGAAATTAATATATGAATTACTAAATATTATTTAGTCGTATATTTTTTGGGTTTGATTTAAATAAAAAAAAAATATCCTAAAAAATGAAAAATATATTAAAAAATACGAAAAGTGTATTATTATAAACTAAGAAAAGTGTATTTTTTTTATTTTTTTAGAATAATAGTTTTTTTTCATTTAAACCAAACTCATATAAGTAATAATTTGGAACTCTATTTTTTCCTTTAAAAAAAAGCATAGTTCTAAGTGGTTTTAGCCACGTGTCCAACTAGAATAGAAGGCTCCAGTCTGGCGAATAAAGGCCGCTCGCGCCTCTACAGCTCAGCTCTAATGAATAATCCGAGCTGTCATCTTCATCTTTCTCAATTCCTTGTTTCATCTGCTTCTCCTTCCTTCATTCCTTTTCTATCACTCTAATCCCTAAAATTCTCGACTCCAAAATCCACCCAATGTCGAATCTCGATCATCCATCTCCGGAAAAACCTCGATCCCCCCCTCCGGCAAATCCAGAAGACGTGGAGAGCCAGGGCGCGGCGGCGACGCCGCCTCCGCCGGGAGGTTTCGGAGTTTCGTCGGTACTCCAGCGGTGGCGGCGGGACGATTTGATGAAAAAGGGATCTGTAGGTTTGCGAGCCATCGCTTTGGTGTTGTCTCTCCTCTCCTTCATCATCATGGCCAGTAACAAGCATGGCGATTGGAAGAATTTCGACAAGTATGAAGAGTACAGGTCTGAATTAGAAATTACAAATTCCTCCAATTTCAACATTCTAAAATCAATTTCGAATTTAATATGTCATTCTCGGATTGGATTCAAACTATTCATGGAGTTTAATTGGGGTTTTCTTTTCAATTCATTTTGGGATTACAGATATGTGTTGGCAATTGCAATACTATCGACGTTGTATACAGGATGGAAAACTATAGTACATGCTCAGCAGTTTACAAGTGTAAAGGAATTGACTGTTTCTAGAAAATCTGCTCTGACTGATTTCTTTGGTGATCAGGTAAATTCACCTCCCACAAAATACTCCCAACCCTTCAGTACTAGTGAATAGTGATTACTGATTGGCATGTTCATTTGTGTGTGAACTGTGAAGCTTCTTTTGGAGGGAAACATAATAGAATTTGGATTTTGTTGTAGATTTATACAACACTTCTTTGCAATGTAGACCATTGTAGTTTGCATAAGGATATTACATATCAATCCACTGTTGTTTATCACCTCAAGAGGAGGAATACAACTAGAGACCAGATTGTTAGTGTTGAGAAAAAAATATACACAAAAAGTAATACAATTACGCCAAATAGGGCTTGGCGACTTGGTATCCCTAGTTCTTGGTAAATGGTAGACAGTTCCTATTGAATTCAATGTTCTCCCATTATTTTTTATATAAGAGGAGCACAGACAGAATTTGTATGAAGGCTGTTATCCTATATAGTTATCTGTATGTCAAAAAAGGTTGTGAATGATTTGTGTTTTGTATTGATGTATTACCTAACATGAAAGAATTGGAAGGCCTTCTGCCAATTGAGAATGCTCCATTAATATAATTAATATCAAAATCCAATTCAAAATCTTTTTTTGAGATGGAAGTCATTACTAAGAGTTACACGACTTTTGTCGAAATGATGATTGATTTGGTTTTGTAATGATACGCAATTGAGTTGACTTGGTTTGAAATTTTCTGCATATCTATGTAATCTGGACATTCTGATTTTCCATTGACATTGCAATAGTCTTGGTTTATTCTATTTTTTGTTTTATTTTGGTCTTTCATCAAGAAATGTTGTAGTGCAGATTGTGGCATACTTGTTGGTTTCATCAGCATCTTCAGCTGTTCCTTTGACGAACAGAATGAGAGAGGGCTCAGACAACATCTTCACAGATTCTTCAGCAGCAGCCATTAGCATGTCATTCCTTGCCTTTTTCTGCCTTGGCTTATCAGCTCTCATATCTGGATATAAGCTATCAACCCAGTCTTATATCTGAAATAATTCTTCTTCTTCTTCTTCTTCTTCAAAGTATCATACAAACCCATATATATGGTTTATCTTGTCCATTCACCCTTACAAGTTACAACCCTTTTTCACGATTCAAAAGTGCATAATTCATTATTACAGGACTGCCAGATTGATGTTTCCTTCCTCCAATTTTTGATTCTTTTGTTTTATCGTTTGTATTACATCAATATAGAACCAAATGTTCATATTGTGCTTCAGTTTGTAGCCCTTGTGTACTTGATTGTGAATACATATCAGAAGGTTTGAGAAATTTACTACACTATACAATAATATCAGTCATAAACTCATAATTCAATTTACTACACTATACAAGGGCTAATCACTTTATCTTAATCTGATTGAGAAGTCAGAATGCAAGTTTTAAAATCTGAGAAATTCACTTTACCATTACTTCTATATACTTTTGAATAAGTATTACCCTAAACATTTTGTATAGCTGATCATGCAATTTCAAAAGTTGATTCTTCTATATATATAAGCCTGGTCAGCTTACAATGATAATATTTTCATATACCGATATTAATTGCATTCGACACCAATTTTATGCTCATTGTAAATAAATAAAAGATAGGCACTTGAAAATACTCTGCTGTTTGAATTTGAAACATCCCAGCTTATAACTCATTCATCAAGTTTTTTTGTCTACAAAAGAGTAGTTCCATACTGTTCTCAGGACAAGCTAGCTTAACTTACAATCATATAATACATTAATACCTCATAATTTTAGCAAAAGTAACATTGCTCATTTACAGAACAGGAAATACTTAGCCTTAGGAAGAGCAAAAAGGAATGAAGTTCCCAAAACAGCCGTTCTTATGAGAACCTTCCCAACAGCAATCCCTTTTTTCACAGCACTCAAAGTTCTACGCCTCAAAGAACCATTTTCTAGGTGAGGGTGTCATGACTTTGAGTCATTTCACTAATCTGCTCAGTTAGACATTTTAATACAAAACTGCAAATTTTGGGGAGTAACAAGCACCACAGCCTGTGATTTATGAAAGACGATCCCGCTAAGAAGAAGCCTTTTCGTTTAGTAGACCCGAAAAATCTTCATCTCGAAAGCTTATGAAGGATCAATGTTCCAATTCCTCTAATAGAAGCTTCCAACTCTCTGCATCCATTTCTTCCTGCACCAATCAATTACACAAAAGCCGGAAAACTCAATACAGCTTCACAAAGTGGATTTATATGTATCACCAAGAAACCATGATTGACCACAAAAACTGAAAAACATGTATTTTCCATATGGCTACAAACTTATTACAAATCAATTCAATGTAATAAGGGAAACATGATCTTATGAACTTTGCATAAATATATGACCATATTTTTTTTTATGGACCCTTTAAGGACAACTAAAAAGAAAAAGAAAACTGACCTGAAATTCTTTTCTTCGCCATATGAAGGTGCATCCTCGGGCTTCAAGATGCTCAAATAGGTTTCTGGGTAAGCGAGATTTAAAGGAAGCATGGAGCTTGACTTTTGTTAGTGTCCCACAAGCCACCAAAGCAGCAGCTAGACCTCTTGGGGTCAAGCCCTTCAAGTGCAAAATGATCATAGTTTGGAGGCAGCTGATGCTAGCCAGAGACAATAGCCCCACATCTGTGATCGAACTATAAGATAAGTTTATCTGCACAGCATTAAAAAAACAGATGAATGATGTCTCCAAGTTCGGTTCAAGATGTCAATCACGCAAGCTAGGGATAATACAGTAATGGATCGCTGAGGAGAATGCATTATAGTGTATTAAATCTAATGCATTATCTTTTGGTATTCCAAATGCATCCTAGGTTTACCTGTCGCAGATTTTGAGAGAAGCGAGCAAGTGGGATCATTCCAAAATCATCAATGTTATAGCACTTCTTTATATCTAGCTTGGTCAGTTGCCTGCATCCAACAGCAATGGCAACTAGTCCAACAGATGTGATAAGAGGGCATTGCCGGCACTCTAAGGTGATCAAATTTGCGCAATTTGACAAAGCTATCAAGGAATTGTCTGTGATGTCCTTGCAGTAGGACATATTAATCGTTTCTAAGCCTGGGCAGCCATTAGCAATAGCTAATATGGTTGAATCAGTGATTTCAATGCACCTGAGAAAATGGACCAATTTTAGTCAAATATGCAAGAAAAGGTATGGAGTGTAAATGTGAGGAATCATAAATTTAGGATTATCTAGCTCCACCACCCTATTTTAGATACAGGAAAGCTTCATAATCCATCTTATCCTTTGCTCAAGAACTGAAATCATATCTACTCTTCTAATATTGAGTGAAAAAATATATCTATTCTTTTCTAGCATTGAAGATATCATGAGAAAATCACTTTATATAAGAAGCTTTACAAGTTTCTTATATAAACATCCCAACAAATTCTTGCCCTGAGGATGGCATGAGAATATGAATTGATAAGAGTAACCGTTTTTTCCCCTTCTAAGTATGTGTCTTCTTTTCTGAAGGAATAACATTATGGATAATAACATGCATGCCAAGTTAAAAATGAATGAAATTGATGCAGAAAAGCAAATCTATAACCACAAAGGCACAAACCTGTATAGATCAAGATCAACAAGCTTAGAGCAGCACATGCCAACTTGGATAAGCCCGTCATCAGTTACATCATGACAAATTCCAAGCTTTAAGCTTGTAAGCTTTACACATCTTGAGATGGACTTCATACCTGCAAGGCAAAATCACTATGAGAACTTCATTCCATCAACTGGGATCAAAAAGTTAAATATAAAAAAAATATAAAGAAACCATAAGACTGGACCTTCATCATCAATGCCATTATCTGTGAGGTCAAGCTCCTCCAGCGAAAGGCATCTCTGCCCAATCAACACAAAGGATTCCCTAGAAACCATTGCACAGGATTCCATCTTCAAAGACCTAAGACGTGTGCATGAATTTGTTATATGGGCAATAGATAAGTCAGTTATCTTCCTGCAGCAAGTGATGTCCAGTTTCACTAGCTCCTTCTGCTTCACTACAAGGGAAGAAAGGCCTTCATCTGTCACCCCTGTGCATTTACTTAAGCTTATCTCTTTTAGTGACATACACCAATTGCCAATGGCTTTAAGACCAGAGCAAGTAACAAGGCAACCGTCTAACTTGATGCACTGCAATTTGGAAAGGTTCTTCAAACTGTATGCGAGATCATGAGTCACCTGAAGCCACCAGAAAGAATCAATCAACTGTTTTCAAAGAGTTAAAATTTCTGGAAAGAAGATAATTGTAAAATTAGTTGTCTTACAGGAGACCCATATCCTAATACGAGTTGCTGTAGACCCTCTATTCCACTTGTCAAGGATGTCAAGCCAACATGGCTTACATTTTGGCAGCTGGACATGTCAAGAGTCTGAGGAAGGTAAAAGAAGTCAGTCAGCACCATAAAAGCATTAAACAGATGATTAGACATTTAGGCTAGAACATTGTTCAAAGTCCTTGCTTACCTACATAACTGGCTCACCTTAACTACACAATATTATAGATTGTGTTAATCAAACCATTTTATTACATTTCTGTGTTGAATCCATATTCAGCAATAAACAATTGTACTATCAAGGGAAATTTCTAGAAATGATGCAACTTCAGAAACTTTTATGAGTGCTCAAGAAATAGGTTAATCCAGGACCAGATGAAGTGCAATCTACTGTGCAGTGAGAGCAAAGCACCCTAAAATGAGCTTGTAAAAGTCAGCCATTAATGCTCATATATCTAAGGCTCTAAGCTAAGCTATGACAAACGATAAGCCTCATTAATAACCATAAATAGAAACTCTATGACATCAATAATCCCATTAGCAAAAACAAATCATTAGCCACTGACCATATATAGAAACTCTCAAGATGATTAATAGAAGCTCTACCAACATAAGAGAAAAGAACAAAAGCCAAACTCAGCCAAATATAAGTCGGCGGCCCACAGTACCTTGAGTGATTTTGACCCTTGATTGAGGAGAGCAAGGTTTTTATCATTAATCCCAAAGCAACCTTCTAAAACCAGCTCTTCAAGATTCTGCAACTTCAAAATCGCAGAAAGACACGCACTTGTAATCTGCACAATCAATTCAAAATGAGCCATGAGAATCCGAATGCTTGCACAAGTTCACATTCAGAACTTCTGAATTTCAAATCAAAGAACATTGAAAACAAAACAAACCTGCAAATAAGAGAGATCCAAGCTCCGAATCTCTTTACACTTGATAGCAATGAGCTCAACACCTAAATCCCCAATTCCTAGACACCATTTCAAGCTAACCATCTTCAACTTCGGACACCCAACGGCTACACACCCAATTCCCATATCCGTCACCAGCTTACACCTCCCAAGCCACAATTTCTCCAGATTCCTCGCCTCCGCCACCACAGCCATCGCCGAATCCCTAAGCCACGTGGCATTCGACAGATCAATCTCCGCCAAATTCACGCATCCGGCGAACAAACTCGCCAATCCGCACGCCGAGAACCCCCTCGACTGGGAGAGATCGACGGACCGGAGCTCAGGCGCGCAATTCGCCGCCGCGACCGCCGACAGGATGCCGTCGGAGACACGGGGGCACAGGGTGAGGTCGATCTTGGAGAGGTTTCCGTTGGTGTTTCCGTAGCGGGCGAGGATCCTGGGGAGGTGGCCGGAGCGGAGAGGCCTGAGGGTTGTACGGTGGCGGGACTCGACGGAGTAGAAGGATTTGCAGGTGAGGGAGAAGGATTTCTTGGGGAAGGAGTCGAGGCGGTCGAGGATGGAGAAGATGAGTTCCTCCGAGAGAAGGTCGAATGGATTCTGCTTTTGGCGCTTCATTTTAGAGTTGATTTGTTGAGGGATTTGGATGAATTTGGCTCTAATGGAGAAAGAAATGTATGGAGGAGTGATCGGAGAAAACAGTTGGAGGAAGGGGACGGTGGAATTTGGTTGGGAAGTTGTGTGGGGGAAGAACAGAAAGAAGAAGATGAAGAGAGGAGGACGGAGGAAGAAGAAGAAGTAAGTCTGTTGAATTTACTTTTGTGTCCCTCGTCGCACTTTACGGAAGTTAGGTCTTTGTCGTCAGATTTCTCTTGGTGGACAATTTTGCCCCTCTTCGTCTATTATTATTGTTAGAGATTTCACAAAATAGCTTTTTCAAGTTGTGTAATGGAATTGTAAAATTGAAATAATTTGAGTTATTTATTCAATTTGAGCAATTTATTTATTGTTTCAGAAAATTAATTTTTAAAATACATCACCCCAAAAATCTAACAACTTATTTGAACACGTGGTGAATACCTTACACGAGATTTCAAGCATGCAATTGAAAAAGTGTCGCCTACCTTGTATTCTCCGCTAAGCAATTACTCTGTATTACATTAATATTATATGACCGATGACTCTCTTAGGATAAATTCAAGTAGCTATTGTTAAATTATTATAGCGGTAAATGGCTTAATTTTTTAGAGGAAAAAACCAACAAGTAAATTTGTATTGTCGAGCAAATAAGTATTTGCAATACATGATTGTCTATTTACATGCTTCATATTGTTTTGTGAAGCAAAAAATTATATATTAAAAAGGTAAATTCGACAATGTTCCAGACTTCCAGTTAGAATATGTATACTATTCCGGTAGTATTTTTTTTTGGGTGCAAACAAATCTACATAGTATTTATAATTATTATCCATTATTTAGGAGCACATACCATTAAGGAACACTTGGATGACAAACATGTACCTCCTAACAACAATATATTATAAAAATTGAGATAATTTGAGTTTTTTTATTTGTCAATTTAGGCGAATTTTTTTTTTTCTTTAGTTAGACAAGTATTTTTATAATGTACTACAATCTAACAACTTATTTAAATACGTGGTGAATACCTTGCAAGCTTGCACCAGGTTTCAAGCATGTATTTGTAAAAGTGTCGCATGCCTTGTATTCTCCGCTAAACAATGCCTTGTATTCTCCGCTAAACAATTATTATAATATTATATGATAGATGACTATCTTAGGATAAATTCAAGTATCTATTGTAAAAATATTATCACGTTAAATGACTTAACTTTTTTAGAGGGAAAATGTAATAACTTATTTAAATATGTTGCGAATATCCTACAAACTTATTTGAATATGTGGTGAATACCCTATAAACTTGTACTAAATTTTAAACATGTATTTGTAAAAATATCGTCTGCCTAGCATTCTACGCTAGTCAATTGTAGCAATACATAATTGATGAACCTCTTACAATAAATTCAAGTATCTAATGAAAAGGTATGATAACGATAAATGGCCTAATTTTTTTAGAGGAAAAAGCTTACACGTTTATTTTACCAATTGAGCAAACAAGTATCCATGACACACCACTATATTATTTGTGAAGTAAAAAGAAAATACATATTAAAAACATAAAGTTTGGTAACATTACAATTCAAAAAATAGTACAAATATATATTTATATAAGGCATAGATTAAGAGTCCTAATTTTAAAAAGATAGGTAAATAATATCGTATTTAGATTTTTAAATTATATTTTTTTAAATTTAGAGTTATTAACCGAAAACCACCCTTATGATATGTCATATTTTTAAAAACCACCCATTAAAATAAAAATTATCTAAAACCACCCTTATTAACTCCTCTGTTATAAATCAACCACTCACACTCAACTTTTCGTTTAATCTCCGTTAGTGCGCGTGAATCAATGTGGAAAGTGGAAACCCTTGTTTTTTATTTCTTTATTTTCTTATTTCCAATTTATTGAACGAGAGGTAAAAACAAAAAAATCAATTCGTCTTCCCCATACCATCAGATCTGGATATCTTTTTTCTTCATGTTCCCACAAGATCTTAATTTCTCCTTTGTGGTCAAAGATGGTGTCGAAGCTCTTAGGCATAGTGGTGGTGAAGCGGTGGTCGGCTAGTGGCCGCGAAAGTGGTAAGCCCCGACGACGCATCGCTCGTCCTTTGGCGTCCTCCTCGTGGTGGTTGCACTGTGAACGGCAATGGATGGAGGATTGATGCACAACTTGCCGCCGACTTCCCTTCACTGAACCTTCACCTTTAGCCCAATTTCTGGAAATTTTGAAGGTCTTTGACCCATACTAGGTAACATTGAATTTTCTAGTGCAAATTTCAGAAATTAAAGATGAATTATGGATTGTTGTTTGCATATTAAAGCAAGTTTGAGTGATGATTTCAATTGATTTGAAAAATTCGTTGAAACCCTAAAATTAAATTGAATTAAAAACTTGATTTTGGTGTATGTAAGACTTGAACCGTTTATATTGATATGCTAATTTATCATTCTCATGATTAATTTTGTTAAATTTTATTGCAATTTATGCAAAATTGTCAAGTTCTGCTCGTATATATGTGTGGTGTTGGTGAATAAAACTCTTAGGTATGGCGGTGCTTGGCAGTCCGCCGGTGGTGTCTTGTGTCAACAGTAAACTTTCCTTTTCTAAAAAATCTGTTTATTTTGGTCTTTGAAATTTATCTTTCCTTTATCCTTTCATAAATTCATTTTTTAATATTATTTTTTTTTAAAGAAGAAGAAGTTTGACACGCGTTAACGGAGAGTAAACAGACATTTGGATATGGGTGGTTGATTTGTAACAGAAAAACAAATAAGGGTGGTTTGTAGTAATTATCATTTTAATGGGTGGTTTTCTACAATACGCGATATTATAAGGGTGGTTTTCGGTCAATTGCTCTTAAATTTATACTTTCTTAAATGGGATTGTAGTTTGCAAATTTGAATCATTATCCTATGTCCTAAAAATAAACGATAGAAAAACCTATCTCCGTAATAATCAAGGACCCACCATTTTTTGTTTTTTTAGAGGAAAGGACGCACCATTTCCGAACAACAATATTTGGTGATTATATTTGGTAAATGACATCTATAAAAAATTACTTATAATTTGGGATTAGAAAATAGTAAGAAGGGTAATTTGGTAAAAGGAGAAGAAAGCAATAAGTAAAGTACGGAGAAGGACGAGAAAGGACGGAAGTAATTAACGGAAGATGACGAGGGCAAAGTTTGAAAAACACGAGGCACCGCACTCTCTCTATGGGGGGAGATGTTACTTGGGGGAGGGTACAATTGGGAATTGCTTTTCTTCCGTCTTTTTGTGGTACTAGATAGTACCTCCTTTTTTTCTGTCCAAACTCCAAAGTTGGGTTTACTTTCTTCTATTGAGTAGATTTTTTCAAAGCTGCAATCGTAAGATAACTATTATTAGTAGTATTAAACACAAGTTTACAAAAGAATGTTTAAATCTGTATTCATTTGGAAAGTGCAGGGTTGCTCCAACCAACAAAACCCCTATAGTTCTTCTCTAATACCCTAAGGTAAGTTAGAATGATTAAACTAAAAATGATTCTCAATTTAGTATGCTTTATATATATATATATATATTAGTCTATAGAAGGTAATTAAGTTATTATAATGGAGGGATTTAAACACACGATCTAATAATCAGTTATTCTTAAACATCATTGGTAAAGCTGTCAAACGGGTCGGTCAGGTCGGGTTTGGGTCCAGTTATTTCAGGTTCGGGTTGAGGCGAGTTCGGTTCATAATGGGTCACCGTACCGGTCAAATTGGGTCGGGTCATTGAGGGTTTTCAGGCGGGCCGGGTTACCCAACAAGTTAAATCGAAATTTTTACAATTATTAAAATACTTTTTATTTTATAAACTATATTTAATAATAATCTATTATTTTTATATTTTTAATAATAAAATATATTATAATTTTAAAATATATTACATACTTCAACGAGTCAACACAACGGATTTCAGATCTATCAAGTTCGATTATTTTGAGTTTCGGGTTCAACTTTTCGGGCGATTCGAGTCGATTTTTCAAGTCGGATCAGCTTTTGACATATCTGCTTATTACCCATTAACTAGATTAGTGAGCCTTGATTGTATCAAATTTCTTTCTTTTTTTTTGATCAAAGGGTAATTCAGACTCTTCCAAGCTGCAGCGAGGGCACATGGGGGAATCTGAAATGTGCCTACGGTATCTGTTAAGATTACACATTATTCCACCATTAAGAAGAAGATAAACAAAGTTTCTGATTCGCTGTTGCACATGCATCTTCCATACTTTCCTCCAATTAACAGCAGGTGTTGCAGGGGGTGGAACTCGGCTACGAGCAATATTCATAGCTGATTTAGTAGAAAAAACGCCTGAGGATTCAGGATACCAATACACACGATCCATTTCAGCTTGATCAGAGCTGACGGTGAAGGCTAATAAAGTCTGTAGGATTGAAGGTGGAAGATATGGAGTCAGGGTGCCCCAATCACAGGCAGTACCAGTCCATAACTCAACAACAGTTGCGCCAATTAAGGGTTCAGGGACAGGAATAATGGCGACATCAACAAGAAGATTCTCAGTTAGCCACGGATGAAGCCAAAACAGGGTGGTAATGCCATTGCCAACAGATATGCGTAAGCCATGCGAGAGAATTGATGCCCTTTGAATTATGCCCTTCCACATATGAGACGAGCGAGGCACAGTTTTAAACATATCGATGTCAAGTCTGCCGTGACAGTACTTGCCACGGATCACTCGACTCCAAATTGAGTTTGGCTCCATGAGGATTCTCCATCCAAGCTTGGCTAGGACAACATCGTTAGCTTGGCGCATTGATTGAATACCGAGGCCTCCATCAACTTTAGGTCTATTAATTTTTTCTCTAGACAGAAGATGTAATTTCTTTGATTCTTGAGTAGAACCCCAGACAAAATCACAGACGGTCTTATCAATTTGATCACAGATTGAACGCGGAACAAGAGTAGACTGCATCACATAAATGGGAAGGCTCGTGAGTACCGAATTGGCCAGAGTTGTCCGTCCTGCCATTGACAAATTTTTTGCTTGCCAGCCCCGTAGACGAGAAGAGACCTTGTACAAGAGGAAGGAATAGCGAGTTGTTGATAGTTTGCCACAGGTTGTTGGAACACCAAGGTAGTTCCCCATGTCCTCAGTGATAGGCATAGTGAGAAAGGAGCTCACCTCAGTTCGTACAGAGCTTCGAACCTTTCTAGAAAATACAACAAAACTTTTATTAAAATTTACTTTCTCTCCCGAGATGGCACAAAACATGTCAAGACATTCTTTGATCACAGACGCTTGATCGATGGACGCCTCAGCGAATAAAACAAGATCGTCCGCAAAGAACAAGTGTGAAAGAGTGACTCCACCTATCTCTACGGGCTTCCAACTGGATCTTGATACAGCATCTTGTATGATATGAGATAATCTCTCCATACATAATACAAATAGATAGGGAGAAAGCGGGTCGCCTTGGCGAACCCCACGAGATGGTTTGAATGAGCCTGCACGAGAACCATGCCAAAGAATGTCCATTTCACCTTCAGTTTGCGTCTTCATAATAATATCAATCAAATGAGGAGGCAAATGCGATTGAATCAAGGTTTCATGAAGAAAACTCCACTTGACACGGTCGTATGCTTTAGCGAGATCGATTTTAAGCATCATCCATCTAACCGAGCTGTTACAAGCGGTCATAGTATGAAGTACTTCTTGAACAACAACCACATTGTCGATAATTTGGCGACCCGGAATAAAGCTTGCTTGGGCTGGCGAGACAAGATCAGAAAGAACCGGTTTAAGTCGGTGAACAATAGCTTTTGTGGCAATTTTAAATACCACATTTAGGAGCGAGATGGGCCTAAAATCTGCTGGTGTAGAAGGATTTTCAACTTTAGCCAACAAGTGAATAAGAGCATCAGCAGCTTTAGGAAGAAAGATTCCTTGGTTTAGCATGTTCAGCACAGTTGAAACAGTTTGGCCGCCAACAAGACTCCAATTTTTTTGAAAAAAGATTGCCGGAAATCCGTCAGGCCCCGGGGCCTTATGTGGGTGCATTAGAGCAAGAGCATTCCAGACATCATTATGATCAAAAGGACGAGACAAAGCATCCAATTGGCACTGGTCAAGAATTGGGAACGAGATAGAGATCGGGTATGCAGGAACAGAGGAAACCGAGTCATTAGTATAAAGGCTAGAGAAGAAATTTCTAACCATGTCTCGAATCTCGACTTCGTCTGTAACCCAGGCCCCATCAGAATTTTGGAGTGTGAGCACTCGATTGGCATTTCTGCGTACCACTGTAGATAAATGATAATATCGAGTGTTTAGATCTCCCTCGATAAGAAAGTGTGCCCTTGATTTTTGAAACCAATACATTTGTTCCTGGTGCAGCACAAAATGAAGTTCTTGCCTCAGCTTCCTTTCAAGATCGATTAGTCGCTTATGCGGACGAAGTGCAAGGGCTTTGGTGATGCCTTCCAATCGAGCCCAAAGACGTCGTTTATTATGGAAAATATTTCCAAAGACATTGCGGTTCCAGTCGTTAAGATCACCAGTAAGTGAGCCAAGAGTGGAAAATAAATCCGCTTCTAACTTCCAATTTTCAGACATGAATTTATTGAAGTTCTCATGAAGCATCCACGCAGATTGAAAACGGAACGGTCTTTCCGAGAGGTTTGGGATCTGCTTCGGACTAGTATGAATAAGTAGCGGCAAGTGGTCCAAATAAGGTTCAACAATGTGTAAAACAGAGGCCTGAGGGAATTGGAGCCGCCATGCCTCATTACAAAGGCCTCGGTCCAGTCTTGCTGCATTAAAAGTATCGTCCGAATTTCCACTAAGCCAAGTGAAAGGCGAGCCTGAAAACCCAAGGTCTATAAGCTGAAGTTGATCAATTTTCTCCGCAAAAGTGAGTGAAGATTGAATGGTACTTTCAGAATGTCTAACTCGTTCATGATTCCCGACAGTTGCATTAAAGTCTCCAGCTAAAAGCCAGGGACGATTATTGATGCGAGCAAAATCCGCTAAATGGTCCCACAATTCAAGACGACGAGACGGATTCGGGGCTGCATAAACAGCTGAGAGAAGCCATGGTTCGTCATCGCGACGAGTGACTTCAATGGTAATGTGTTGACGATGAATAGAAATAGGAGTTACAGACACTTCCATTGTTTTCCAAAAGAGCCAAATTCCACCAGCAAAACCATCAGCTTCGACTCTAAGAATACCATCTTATTGAATGCGTTGGCAAATAGAGTCCGCGCGTGTACCACTAATGCGAGGTTCAACTAAAGCAAGAACACTAGGACGGTGTAGACGTGTTAATTCTCGTAAGGAGTTGAGAAACCGAACATTTCCAGCACCACGAACATTCCAAACCATAAGACTTAGACTATCCATAGAAGAACCAGTATTAAGGAGTGAACGGAAAACCGGGAAGCCAGCCAAAAGTGCGATTGCACTAGTGAGATTCGGAGGCATTGACACTCGACACAGCATCGATCTTTCCTCCGTCAACAAGGGAATGAATTCTGCAATCATTTTGTTTGCCAAGCGAGGCAGAGACGACTTGAAGGGACCCGTTCGACGGTGTGACAGAAGAAAGCTCTGTCGACTGTTGGTTGTCAATCGGGTTATTGCTGGAACACGTTGATGGGTTCCCCTGGCCATCGTGCGCTGCTGGGGTGAGGGTATGCGGGAGATTAGGATTCTGTGTTGGTTCGCAGACAAGGGGGGAGAACACAGGGATTTCTGGAATCACTATGGATGTGGCGTCAAAGGATTTGAGGGGAACAAGATCTGCTCCCGAAGATATGGTTGTTGTGTTTTGGAAAGGATTGGGTAGAATCTCTTGTGTATTTGGATGAGATTTTTTTGTTTCCAAATCCATAGATTTTTTGGTAGCCTTGGAAGGATTACGTTTGACTGAAATTTGGGCTTCCTCTCTCCTAGATTTTCTTTTCATATTTACGGAAATTAGTTTACTGTAATCTTTTAATTGCCTGATCTTGGGAGATTGCTCATAGGATACACCTTGGCTGTTTTGGAAAACTTCCGGATTTACCGGGATTGACGTGACAATTTGCATAGGTGAAATTTTTGAATTTGAGGATCCTCCCGCCGAATTTGCGGGTGCCGCCGGCGCATGTCCGGTTTTGTCATCGGTGATCATCGCTTCATCAGAATTTTGGTGACCGGAGATAATCTGTAAATCTTGACTATCATCTGCTTCTGTTAGAATTGTGAACCTCGAGCCACTAGGGCTAGCTGACTTTTTTTTGATAAGCTTGTACAGACGGCGTCGATGAATTCTCCTTGGCTCTGTAATTTCTAGTCTGGTTTCCATCAGGTTCTTGGTTCTTTGTGGCTGGGGCAGGGGAAACTTTTGTTTCACCCACATTTTTGGAGACTGGTTTTCGTGGCTTCATTTTCCTAGTAGGTTTCATCCAGTCTCCATACACGCCTTTACCTGTTCGGGAGGCTTCATGCGCAGTTGTCGGGGCCAGAGAAGGTTGACTTGTGAGTGGAACTCTCACAGTTGTTGGGTTAGAAGTCGTTGTAGCCGGTGTTGAATCTGCAGGAGCTGTCCGGAAAGGACAATGAGTTTTAACGTGGCCAAATCTTCCACAATCAAAGCAAACTGTCTCATGTACATTTTTTAAGGTTCTTTATTTGTCAATTTTTTTTTTATCGATTTATATATAAAGATATATTACGAACAACTAATTAAAAGTTGCCTACACTTCGACCAAAAAAAGAAATAATTAAATTTTGCCTACACGTTACAGTGTTTGATGCTTATATAATTTTTTTTTAAAAATATGTATTGTTGGATTAATAATTTTCAGGCTATCTTCCCTAGAAAAATCAGGCTGTTTTTAGTAGAGAAATAATTTTAGGCTATTTTTAGTCGATAAATAATTTTCAGGCTATTGCACTACTTATAATCATAAACTTGTTATCCCTAATTAGGGTGCGTTCGGCAACTCCCAATAAACTATCTTGTAAAGCTTATCATATTTATGAAGTAGAATAAATTTCGTTATAAGTGTTTAATACCAAATTTATAGAAGCTAAGCTTATCGAGTTTATTTTGAACTTAAAATTAATAAGCTCCCTCCTACCTCATTGAGTTTATCGAACAAGCTTATCTTATCTCTTTAAATTTTTTAGGGTGTAGGATAGTTTTTTATTTTATCTATTTTTATTTTGTTAATATTTTTTTTAATTTACTAAAAAAAATAAATACCCTTAAACAAGACTCTACAGAATATTTAATTTGAACACCTATTTTCATATGACACCGAAAAACTTCAGCACTATAAAGTTTAGTACTAGTAATAAATACCACGGACTCTTAAATCTGACCTCCATATCATTGTATTCATCTATGGACTCCATCTCCATTTCAGCAAAGATCTCTCTAAAACCCTACAAATCTCCGCTATTCATGCTGCATTGCTCAAGGTGCTGACTATGCCAACATATACAAAGTATTTTTATTTTCAACATGTGTTTTTTCTATATAGAATAAGATCACGGAATACACAAGTTTGATAAAAGATATTGTTGGGCTGATAGGGCGTGATTTACGTACAATAAAATTATATTCCACTTAATTTCCATGTGCATAACTGCATAGGGATCTCTAACGACCTACTAAGCGTTGTCAACAAAATAATTAGTTAGAATTATAAAATCGGTTTTTCTCTCCTATCCATAGGTTAAAAGTATTATTAATAGAAACTAAAATTCTAAAAAATAATTAATGAATGCTATAAAAATAATTAAAATAAACCCAAATAATAAAATTCAAAAAATTATTTCTATTTTAAAATTCTTAAACTATGTTCTTGGAGTATTATAGGTTAGAAAAATCGTTATAAAATTAGCTAGAGTTATATAAGAATAGTTGTAAAAATAGCTAGAGTTTTTAAAGATATAAATAATATTTGATAATGTTTAAATAATTTATTGTACTTCCTCTCAAAAACAAAACTAATTTATTATACTAACGAAACTAATTTATCGTACTTCCTCTCAAAAACAAAACTAATTTATTATACTAACAAAATTAATTTATTATACTAATTGGTAATTTTAATTTTTTTTTATGGTAGGGTTATTCTTATATAGGAAATAATTATTTTTAATTTAAAAAAATACTAAAAAATCTTCCAAAAGTTTAAAATACCATAGCTCTAAAAAAATAGTTTTACAACTACTTACTAGTTTTACATTTAATTACTTGTTAAGTGTATAAATTAGCGAATTAGATTTGGTAGAATTGTGATTTTAATCAAATAATTACTTTTCAATTATAATTTAAGGAGTAAATTTTATTTTATATATTTTCTATAGAATCCACCTATGTACTCTTAAGATAATAGTAATTGTATATATAAAGTAACTCTACTAGTTCCAAATTTGGTATAAATAAAATATTTTTTGGCAGAAATTAATCATTTTAACTTTCTTAGAATTAATTACTTATAATCTTGAATATAATTTACAAATACTTTTAACTTTGAGTTCTTAGTTAAATGTAGTCATAAATATCAATTAGTGCCGTACATATACAGTATTATGAGGATTGAGGAATAAACCCACCCCAATTGCAACCTGTAAAAAGAAGGCGTTGGAATTTGAACACAAGTTGTCAAAAGGGGGAAGGTTGGTTTTGGTTAGTACACGCCACGGTACAGAATGCTAGGGAAGGTATTATCTGATGGAGCTGTTCTACATATGAATTATTTAAGGTTGAGTTTCTAGATATTTCTTGCATATGACCTAAATCAGCTATTGATAGAGCTGTTAAAAGTTGACCTAATCCGTAAATTCGATCCGAACCGCCCGATAATTTTAGGATTAAAAATAAAAAATTTGAACCAAAAATCCAAAGTATACCGAACCCGATAGGATTAAAAATCCAAAATTTGGAATTATCGAATATGAAAACCATTATTTAGATTCGGCTTTCTCTTTGAGATAAGATTTTGAACAATCTAAGTAATAAAGATGAACATTTCATTAGATCATAGAGGCTTTTTTTATTATTATGAAATTAGAGTACGTGTCTTAGTTACAAAACCAAGAGATGCCTTGTAATTTGAAAGCCCTAATTCGCAACTGAGAGTGTAGAAGGTACTAATTCAGATGTATCTAATATACGTACAATAAGAAAGGTGAATGCAGAAAGTCCTCATCCTTAATTTTAACGGTAGCTCATACTTTTTGTGCCATTTAAATCAGTTGTAGGAACATAATAGGGAATATTATCACAACGTAATTAAGAAATTCATCTATGAATATATATATTAATATAGCCAGCTCTTTTGACTATTGTATGTATAGATTGTAGGATAGTGTTTTTCATGAAGTAAGGGCTTTCCCTTGTCTTGCAGATTAATTATTGGTTATGAAGGTGATGCTTACTTAGTTTGGAATATCTTCCTAATGATTTAAGGCCTTTGCAGGGCATATAATTATGAAAAGGATTTTATTCTTAACTCCTTTAAAAATCTATTGCGGTTAATTAGAGGCATTCGTTATATTTTATTTTGGGTTTCATGGTAGTCATCGTATTATAATGCAATGAAAATTGACGTTTTGATTGCATTTTTTGTGGGATTTTTTTAATACATCTCGACTCTTTAGATGTAGCATACAAGCACAATTAATTATATAATGTATGGATTCATGGTTTTAGTTAAGCTTATAGTATTGAAGGATAGGGGAATGAAAGAAGCTACATTCAATTTATTAAAGTCTTAACTCTTCCTTTTCAAGTCATGAACTCTCAAGACAAATCGCACCTTAACCTCGCATCCATTTTTCAATTTCAATTTGTCCTTCAACATTGTGTTTATTTTTCTATGTCAGGGAAAATTTCCTCATGAATAGACTACTTTAGACAACTTTAGTCAAGTTGTAACACCAAACTTGCATGTGCAATGTAAATACCAAGAGGAAATGAGTTTTAACAAATGTTTGCTTGAACAACCCTTGGTCATTTCTCGTATCTTTTAGATGCGGCTAGAGGCCTGCCTATCCCCTTTTAATTGATACTTAGCCTTAAATTTTTATTAAAAAAGCAAGACGAGTGTTGACTCCCTTTTTACCAAAAAAATAGCCAATAAATTCTGATAATGGTGGCTAAATGAATTTTTATAGAGTAATTTTGTGTTCTTACAATATTTGGCTCGTTTCTCCTTCATTTATGAATTTACAATTGTTTTATTTGTATCATTGTTGTTACTAATATATGTGAGCGGACTCTTTCTTTGAATTTTTTTTGAAGAAGATGCACTTGTGATATAATGTGTTTTTCGGTTATAGTAGCTTGATTGATAAGAATATAGTTAGATGACATGATTATTTTTCGAAGGAATTTCACACGTGTTAGTCGATAATTAAATGGCACGATAAGCTAAACAAAGAAACGATGTTTCTCACTTGTTTTATTCAACTCGAACGACAATTATGGATTATGCATCCTTATTCATCTCATTGTCTTTCTTTGAGGCTCACTGACCTAGCCTACAGTTACTAGGACCATATGGACCTTCAATTGGAACATTAAGGTAAGTTGCTTGCTCAGGAGTGAGCCTATGGATATTTGCTCCTATGTGACTAAGGTGTAGCCTTGCAACCTTCTGCTCCAAGTGCCTGGGAAGAAAGTACACCCTCCTCTCATAATTAGAGGACTTTCTTTCATTCCAAAGCTCAAGTAAGGCCATTAAGTGGTTGGTGAACGAGAATGATCTTAAAAAGCTTGGGTGACCGGATGCAGATGCAAAGTTCAATTTTCTCCCTTCAGCAAGGACAATGATACCCCTGTTCGACTCAGGGAAGATGAATCGATCGGAGATAAAAGGCTTGATCGTGACCCTTTTAACATCTTGACAAGTCCTGAGACCCTCAATGTCAATCTCATTCTCAAATTGACCCATGTTTAATACAATAGCGTTGTTCTTCATCTGCTTCATGTGTTGGACCCTAATGACATTCCTGTTCATAGTGGCAGTGACGAAGATGTCGGCTTCTGAGACAACATCTTCCACAGAACGAACAGGAAATCCTTCTACGGAGGCTTCAAAAGCACGAATTGGGTCTATTTCTGCAACAAATACCTGAGCACCAATCCCCCTGAGACCAACCGCGCAGCCCCTGCCAACATCTCCATAGCCAATAACAACAACCACTTTGCCAGCTATTGCGACATTATCAGTGGCTCTGAGGAATCCGCTAAGAAAGGATTGGCGACTTCCATGGATGCTTTCGATCTACAAGAAAAAACCGGATACATTCAAACACCCAAAATTACTGTTATAAACAAAGTAATTAATAAAATTTGCATTTGTGATCTTACTTACCCTGCTAGTGGCAATATCATTGACACTAATGGCGGGAAATAAGAGGGTTTTATTTTGTTGCAACTGGTACAATCGCCTGAGACCACTGCTAGTAAGCTCGGATACACCAACCACAGCCTCCCGGATCTTCCTAAACCTCCTTGGATCCACCTTAATCCCATCCCTGATCACTTGCAGCATGATTCTTGACCTCTCATTGTCGGCACTCTGGGGATCGGGCAATCTCCCAAACCTTTCATGTTCCTCCTCTATCCTTACCCCCTCATGGATCAAAAGTGTTGCATCTCCACCATCATCAATTAGCAAATTTGGTCCGCCTTCACGACCAAAATCCAATGCCCTCTCCACAGACCACCAGTATTCCTGAAATCCATCAATAGTGTCCATCGATATCATTATCACGTACTGATATATAGGTCATCCATGACATAGTATTTTATGACCCATACGAATGATAACATCAACAATAAGGTTTGTAAGTGAAACTGAATAATATCAAATGACGTTATAAATAATTACTTATATTTTCACCAGATACAAAACTAAAAATAATCACACGAGGTGGTTAATAATTATAAATAACCACACATATAACACAACTAGTTATAAGATGACATGCAAGTCCAACTTGTGTTAGGAATCGCTTAATATGCCGAACAAAACCAAATGGTCGTAGCAAATGTTAACAGCTACGGGTATTTAAACTGCTCACAACTAGTGTCCATTTGGTAATAGCCATGTACATGTTATGACATCCTCTTAAGTGTACCGCATCTACATGTATATATGTATGTATATATCCCGGGGTTTTCCAACGAATGTGCGTGCTCGTCGTTAAAAAAGAAGGTATATGTACATATGTAAATATACATCATATGGTAAATTGGCCAATGAAGAATATATTGTACAAGAAGATGGAAAAGTTGTTAAGTAATTAACCTGGGGAGATTGGCCCCTCCATGCAAAGACGGAGGCAGAGTCACGTGCAATGGCGGCGGCGGCATGGTCCTGGGTGGAGAAGGCGTCAGAGGAGCACCAACGAACGGTAGCACCAAGGGCAGTCAGGGTTTCGACTAGCACCGCGGTTTGGGTGGTCATGTGGAGGCTTCCGGTTATCCTCGTACCCCTCAAAGGTTTTGAGGAACCAAACTCTTGCCTACATGCCACTAGCCCGGGCATCTCCGACTCCGCCAACTGGATTTGGAGGCGCCCGTAGTCGGCTTGGGATATGTCTCGAACCTTGAACTCTCGTCCCGCAATCGACCTATCCACGACCAGACTCATTCTTGATCCAGGCACAGTTGTGAAATCTGCAGGGATAGTAGAGAAACTCATTTTGTGTGTATGTGTATGTGTTTGTGATAATTGAATTGAGGGAAGGGTGTGAGGAGAGTGGTGAATGTGGAGGGGTATTTATAGATTGAGGGTGTGATTGAACAATGTCGTTTTGGGTATGTAGAGTGAAGAATTGAAATGTCTATTAGATAAGTTTTGAGTTGTAAAAGTAATATGCCATTTTTGTATTCCTTTTCTTGTAGTATACTACTTTGTTCTCCTTTTCTTATGGTACACTACTTCGTCCAAGTTGTAAATTTAGATATTACTTCTTATGGTTCATGAACTATGACATGGAAAAGAATGAAGGGATAGATATAGATTAATTTAACCTCTTTTGTTTAAAAGTAAAAGAAATTATATTTGAATATAAATTTTTAAATAAAAAAGAAAAACAAGGGGGAAATAGGAAATTTCTTTAAAAGGATAAAGTAAATAACATAAATTTGAGGAAAGATTTTTTAAATTCTAACCATAAATATTTTATTCTGTTAGAATAAAAAAAATATCTCACGAGCCAACTATAAAGTGAAGAGTAGATCATTTTAAATCTATAAGGGTACGATAAATCAAGTAGGTTGGTGTTATTGTGATTTGGAATTATCGAATATGAAAGCCATTAGTAGATTCGACTTTCTCTTTGTGATAAGATTTTGAACAATCTAAGTAATAAAGACGAACATTTCATTAGATCATAGAGGCTTTTTTTTTATTATGAAAGTAGAGTACGTGTCTTAGTTACAAAACCAAGAGATGCCTTGTAATTTGAAAGCCCTAATTCGCAACTGAGAGTGTAGAAGGTACTAATTCAGATGTATCTATATACGTACAATAAGAAAGGTGAATGCAGAAAGTCCTCATCCTTAATTTTAACGGTAGCTCATACTTTTTGTGCCATTTAAATCAGTTGTAGGAACATAATAGGGAATATTATCACAACGTAATTAAGAAATTCATCTATGAATATATATATTAAAATAGTCAGCTCTTTTGACTATTGTATGTATAGATTGTAGGATAGTGTTTTTCATGAAGTATGGGCTTTCCCCTGTCTTGCAGATTAATTATTGGTTATGAAGGTGATGCTTACTTAGTTTGGAATATCTTCCTAATGATTTAAGGCCTTTGCAGGGCATATAATTATGAAAAGGATTTTATTCTTAACTCCTTTAAAAATCTATTGCCGTTAATTAGAGGCATTCGTTATATTTTATTTTGGGTTTCATGGTAGTCATCGTATTATAATGCAATGAAAATTGACGTTTTGATTGCATTTTTTGTGGGATTTTTTTAATACATCTCGACTCTTTAGATGTAGCATACAAGCACAATTAATTATATAATGTATGGATTCATGGTTTTAGTTAAGCTTATAGTATTGAAGGATAGGGGAATGAAAGAAGCTACATTCAATTTATTAAAGTCTTAACTCTTCCTTTTCAAGTCATGAACTCTCAAGACAAATCGCACCTTAACCTCGCATCCATTTTTCAATTTCAATTTGTCCTTCAACATTGTGTTTATTTTTCTATGTCAGGGAAAATTTCCTCATGAATAGACTACTTTAGACAACTTTAGTCAAGTTGTAACACCAAACTTGCATGTGCAATGTAAATACCAAGAGGAAATGAGTTTTAGCAAATGTTTGCTTGAACAACCCTTGGTCATTTCTCGTATCTTTTAGATGCGGCTAGAGGCCTGCCTATCCCCTTTTAATTGATACTTAGCCTTAAATTTTTATTAAAAAAGCAAGGCGAGTGTTGACTCCCTTTTTACCAAAAAAATAGCCAATAAATTCTGATAATGGTGGCTAAATGAATTTTTATAGAGTAATTTTGTGTTCTTACAATATTTGGCTCGTTTCTCCTTCATTTATGAATTTACAATTGTTTTATTTGTATCATTGTTGTTACTAATATATGTGAGCGGACTCTTTCTTTGAATTTTTTTTGAAGAAGATGCACTTGTGATATAATGTGTTTTTCGGTTATAGTAGCTTGATTGATAAGAATATAGTTAGATGACATGATTATTTTTCGAAGGAATTTCACACGTGTTAGTCGATAATTAAATGGCACGATAAGCTAAACAAAGAAACGATGTTTCTCACTTGTTTTATTCAACTCGAACGACAATTATGGATTATGCATCCTTATTCATCTCATTGTCTTTCTTTGAGGCTCACTGACCTAGCCTACAGTTACTAGGACCATATGGACCTTCAATTGGAACATTAAGGTAAGTTGCTTGCTCAGGAGTGAGCCTATGGATATTTGCTCCTATGTGACTAAGGTGTAGCCTTGCAACCTTCTGCTCCAAGTGCCTGGGAAGAAAGTACACCCTCCTCTCATAATTAGAGGACTTTCTTTCATTCCAAAGCTCAAGTAAGGCCATTAAGTGGTTGGTGAACGAGAATGATCTTAAAAAGCTTGGGTGACCGGATGCAGATGCAAAGTTCAATTTTCTCCCTTCAGCAAGGACAATGATACCCCTGTTCGACTCAGGGAAGATGAATCGATCGGAGATAAAAGGCTTGATCGTGACCCTTTTAACATCTTGACAAGTCCTGAGACCCTCAATGTCAATCTCATTCTCAAACTGACCCATGTTTAATACAATAGCGTTGTTCTTCATCTGCTTCATGTGTTGGACCCTAATGACATTCCTGTTCATAGTGGCAGTGACGAAGATGTCGGCTTCTGAGACAACATCTTCCACAGAACGAACAGGAAATCCTTCTACGGAGGCTTCAAAAGCACGAATTGGGTCTATTTCTGCAACAAATACCTGAGCACCAATCCCCCTGAGACCAACCGCGCAGCCCCTGCCAACATCTCCATAGCCAATAACAACAACCACTTTGCCAGCTATTGCGACATTATCAGTGGCTCTGAGGAATCCGCTAAGAAAGGATTGGCGACTTCCATGGATGCTTTCGATCTACAAGAAAAAACCGGATACATTCAAACACCCAAAATTACTGTTATAAACAAAGTAATTAATAAAATTTGCATTTGTGATCTTACTTACCCTGCTAGTGGCAATATCATTGACACTAATGGCGGGAAATAAGAGGGTTTTATTTTGTTGCAACTGGTACAATCGCCTGAGACCACTGCTAGTAAGCTCGGATACACCAACCACAGCCTCCCGGATCTTCCTAAACCTCCTTGGATCCACCTTAATCCCATCCCTGATCACTTGCAGCATGATTCTTGACCTCTCATTGTCGGCACTCTGGGGATCGGGCAATCTCCCAAACCTTTCATGTTCCTCCTCTATCCTTACCCCCTCATGGATCAAAAGTGTTGCATCTCCACCATCATCAATTAGCAAATTTGGTCCGCCTTCACGACCAAAATCCAATGCCCTCTCCACAGACCACCAGTATTCCTGAAATCCATCAATAGTGTCCATCGATATCATTATCACGTACTGATATATAGGTCATCCATGACATAGTATTTTATGACCCATACGAATGATAACATCAACAATAAGGTTTGTAAGTGAAACTGAATAATATCAAATGACGTTATAAATAATTACTTATATTTTCACCAGATACAAAACTAAAAATAATCACACGAGGTGGTTAATAATTATAAATAACCACACATATAACACAACTAGTTATAAGATGACATGCAAGTCCAACTTGTGTTAGGAATCGCTTAATATGCCGAACAAAACCAAATGGTCGTAGCAAATGTTAACAACTACGGGTATTTAAACTGCTCACAACTAGTGTCCATTTGGTAATAGCCATGTACATGTTATGACATCCTCTTAAGTGTACCGCATCTACATGTATATATGTATGTATATATCCCGGGGTTTTCCAACGAATGTGCGTGCTCGTCGTTAAAAAAGAAGGTATATGTACATATGTAAATATACATCATATGGTAAATTGGCCAATGAAGAATATATTGTACAAGAAGATGGAAAAGTTGTTAAGTAATTAACCTGGGGAGATTGGCCCCTCCATGCAAAGACGGAGGCAGAGTCACGTGCAATGGCGGCGGCGGCATGGTCCTGGGTGGAGAAGGCGTCAGAGGAGCACCAACGAACGGTAGCACCAAGGGCAGTCAGGGTTTCGACTAGCACCGCGGTTTGGGTGGTCATGTGGAGGCTTCCGGTTATCCTCGTACCCCTCAAAGGTTTTGAGGAACCAAACTCTTGCCTACATGCCACTAGCCCGGGCATCTCCGACTCCGCCAACTGGATTTGGAGGCGCCCGTAGTCGGCTTGGGATATGTCTCGAACCTTGAACTCTCGTCCCGCAATCGACCTATCCACGACCAGACTCATTCTTGATCCAGGCACAGTTGTGAAATCTGCAGGGATAGTAGAGAAACTCATTTTGTGTGTATGTGTATGTGTTTGTGATAATTGAATTGAGGGAAGGGTGTGAGGAGAGTGGTGAATGTGGAGGGGTATTTATAGATTGAGGGTGTGATTGAACAATGTCGTTTTGGGTATGTAGAGTGAAGAATTGAAATGTCTATTAGATAAGTTTTGAGTTGTAAAAGTAATATGCCATTTTTGTATTCCTTTTCTTGTAGTATACTACTTTGTTCTCCTTTTCTTATGGTACACTACTTCGTCCAAGTTGTAAATTTAGATATTACTTCTTATGGTTCATGAACTATGACATGGAAAAGAATGAAGGGATAGATATAGATTAATTTAACCTCTTTTGTTTAAAAGTAAAAGAAATTATATTTGAATATAAATTTTTAAATAAAAAAGAAAAACAAGGGGGAAATAGGAAATTTCTTTAAAAGGATAAAGTAAATAACATAAATTTGAGGAAAGATTTTTTAAATTCTAACCATAAATATTTTATTCTGTTAGAATAAAAAAAATATCTCACGAGCCAACTATAAAGTGAAGAGTAGATCATTTTAAATCTATAAGGGTACGATAAATCAAGTAGGTTGGTGTTATTGTGATTTGGAATTATCGAATATGAAAGCCATTAGTAGATTCGACTTTCTCTTTGTGATAAGATTTTGAACAATCTAAGTAATAAAGACGAACATTTCATTAGATCATAGAGGCTTTTTTTTTATTATGAAAGTAGAGTACGTGTCTTAGTTACAAAACCAAGAGATGCCTTGTAATTTGAAAGCCCTAATTCGCAACTGAGAGTGTAGAAGGTACTAATTCAGATGTATCTATATACGTACAATAAGAAAGGTGAATGCAGAAAGTCCTCATCCTTAATTTTAACGGTAGCTCATACTTTTTGTGCCATTTAAATCAGTTGTAGGAACATAATAGGGAATATTATCACAACGTAATTAAGAAATTCATCTATGAATATATATATTAAAATAGTCAGCTCTTTTGACTATTGTATGTATAGATTGTAGGATAGTGTTTTTCATGAAGTATGGGCTTTCCCCTGTCTTGCAGATTAATTATTGGTTATGAAGGTGATGCTTACTTAGTTTGGAATATCTTCCTAATGATTTAAGGCCTTTGCAGGGCATATAATTATGAAAAGGATTTTATTCTTAACTCCTTTAAAAATCTATTGCCGTTAATTAGAGGCATTCGTTATATTTTATTTTGGGTTTCATGGTAGTCATCGTATTATAATGCAATGAAAATTGACGTTTTGATTGCATTTTTTGTGGGATTTTTTTAATACATCTCGACTCTTTAGATGTAGCATACAAGCACAATTAATTATATAATGTATGGATTCATGGTTTTAGTTAAGCTTATAGTATTGAAGGATAGGGGAATGAAAGAAGCTACATTCAATTTATTAAAGTCTTAACTCTTCCTTTTCAAGTCATGAACTCTCAAGACAAATCGCACCTTAACCTCGCATCCATTTTTCAATTTCAATTTGTCCTTCAACATTGTGTTTATTTTTCTATGTCAGGGAAAATTTCCTCATGAATAGACTACTTTAGACAACTTTAGTCAAGTTGTAACACCAAACTTGCATGTGCAATGTAAATACCAAGAGGAAATGAGTTTTAGCAAATGTTTGCTTGAACAACCCTTGGTCATTTCTCGTATCTTTTAGATGCGGCTAGAGGCCTGCCTATCCCCTTTTAATTGATACTTAGCCTTAAATTTTTATTAAAAAAGCAAGGCGAGTGTTGACTCCCTTTTTACCAAAAAAATAGCCAATAAATTCTGATAATGGTGGCTAAATGAATTTTTATAGAGTAATTTTGTGTTCTTACAATATTTGGCTCGTTTCTCCTTCATTTATGAATTTACAATTGTTTTATTTGTATCATTGTTGTTACTAATATATGTGAGCGGACTCTTTCTTTGAATTTTTTTTGAAGAAGATGCACTTGTGATATAATGTGTTTTTCGGTTATAGTAGCTTGATTGATAAGAATATAGTTAGATGACATGATTATTTTTCGAAGGAATTTCACACGTGTTAGTCGATAATTAAATGGCACGATAAGCTAAACAAAGAAACGATGTTTCTCACTTGTTTTATTCAACTCGAACGACAATTATGGATTATGCATCCTTATTCATCTCATTGTCTTTCTTTGAGGCTCACTGACCTAGCCTACAGTTACTAGGACCATATGGACCTTCAATTGGAACATTAAGGTAAGTTGCTTGCTCAGGAGTGAGCCTATGGATATTTGCTCCTATGTGACTAAGGTGTAGCCTTGCAACCTTCTGCTCCAAGTGCCTGGGAAGAAAGTACACCCTCCTCTCATAATTAGAGGACTTTCTTTCATTCCAAAGCTCAAGTAAGGCCATTAAGTGGTTGGTGAACGAGAATGATCTTAAAAAGCTTGGGTGACCGGATGCAGATGCAAAGTTCAATTTTCTCCCTTCAGCAAGGACAATGATACCCCTGTTCGACTCAGGGAAGATGAATCGATCGGAGATAAAAGGCTTGATCGTGACCCTTTTAACATCTTGACAAGTCCTGAGACCCTCAATGTCAATCTCATTCTCAAACTGACCCATGTTTAATACAATAGCGTTGTTCTTCATCTGCTTCATGTGTTGGACCCTAATGACATTCCTGTTCATAGTGGCAGTGACGAAGATGTCGGCTTCTGAGACAACATCTTCCACAGAACGAACAGGAAATCCTTCTACGGAGGCTTCAAAAGCACGAATTGGGTCTATTTCTGCAACAAATACCTGAGCACCAATCCCCCTGAGACCAACCGCGCAGCCCCTGCCAACATCTCCATAGCCAATAACAACAACCACTTTGCCAGCTATTGCGACATTATCAGTGGCTCTGAGGAATCCGCTAAGAAAGGATTGGCGACTTCCATGGATGCTTTCGATCTACAAGAAAAAACCGGATACATTCAAACACCCAAAATTACTGTTATAAACAAAGTAATTAATAAAATTTGCATTTGTGATCTTACTTACCCTGCTAGTGGCAATATCATTGACACTAATGGCGGGAAATAAGAGGGTTTTATTTTGTTGCAACTGGTACAATCGCCTGAGACCACTGCTAGTAAGCTCGGATACACCAACCACAGCCTCCCGGATCTTCCTAAACCTCCTTGGATCCACCTTAATCCCATCCCTGATCACTTGCAGCATGATTCTTGACCTCTCATTGTCGGCACTCTGGGGATCGGGCAATCTCCCAAACCTTTCATGTTCCTCCTCTATCCTTACCCCCTCATGGATCAAAAGTGTTGCATCTCCACCATCATCAATTAGCAAATTTGGTCCGCCTTCACGACCAAAATCCAATGCCCTCTCCACAGACCACCAGTATTCCTGAAATCCATCAATAGTGTCCATCGATATCATTATCACGTACTGATATATAGGTCATCCATGACATAGTATTTTATGACCCATACGAATGATAACATCAACAATAAGGTTTGTAAGTGAAACTGAATAATATCAAATGACGTTATAAATAATTACTTATATTTTCACCAGATACAAAACTAAAAATAATCACACGAGGTGGTTAATAATTATAAATAACCACACATATAACACAACTAGTTATAAGATGACATGCAAGTCCAACTTGTGTTAGGAATCGCTTAATATGCCGAACAAAACCAAATGGTCGTAGCAAATGTTAACAGCTACGGGTATTTAAACTGCTCACAACTAGTGTCCATTTGGTAATAGCCATGTACATGTTATGACATCCTCTTAAGTGTACCGCATCTACATGTATATATGTATGTATATATCCCGGGGTTTTCCAACGAATGTGCGTGCTCGTCGTTAAAAAAGAAGGTATATGTACATATGTAAATATACATCATATGGTAAATTGGCCAATGAAGAATATATTGTACAAGAAGATGGAAAAGTTGTTAAGTAATTAACCTGGGGAGATTGGCCCCTCCATGCAAAGACGGAGGCAGAGTCACGTGCAATGGCGGCGGCGGCATGGTCCTGGGTGGAGAAGGCGTCAGAGGAGCACCAACGAACGGTAGCACCAAGGGCAGTCAGGGTTTCGACTAGCACCGCGGTTTGGGTGGTCATGTGGAGGCTTCCGGTTATCCTCGTACCCCTCAAAGGTTTTGAGGAACCAAACTCTTGCCTACATGCCACTAGCCCGGGCATCTCCGACTCCGCCAACTGGATTTGGAGGCGCCCGTAGTCGGCTTGGGATATGTCTCGAACCTTGAACTCTCGTCCCGCAATCGACCTATCCACGACCAGACTCATTCTTGATCCAGGCACAGTTGTGAAATCTGCAGGGATAGTAGAGAAACTCATTTTGTGTGTATGTGTATGTGTTTGTGATAATTGAATTGAGGGAAGGGTGTGAGGAGAGTGGTGAATGTGGAGGGGTATTTATAGATTGAGGGTGTGATTGAACAATGTCGTTTTGGGTATGTAGAGTGAAGAATTGAAATGTCTATTAGATAAGTTTTGAGTTGTAAAAGTAATATGCCATTTTTGTATTCCTTTTCTTGTAGTATACTACTTTGTTCTCCTTTTCTTATGGTACACTACTTCGTCCAAGTTGTAAATTTAGATATTACTTCTTATGGTTCATGAACTATGACATGGAAAAGAATGAAGGGATAGATATAGATTAATTTAACCTCTTTTGTTTAAAAGTAGAAGAAATTATATTTGAATATAAATTTTTAAATAAAAAAGAAAAACAAGGGGGAAATAGGAAATTTCTTTAAAAGGATAAAGTAAATAACATAAATTTGAGGAAAGATTTTTTAAATTCTAACCATAAATATTTTATTCTGTTAGAATAAAAAAAATATCTCACGAGCCAACTATAAAGTGAAGAGTAGATCATTTTAAATCTATAAGGGTACGATAAATCAAGTAGGTTGGTGTTATTGTGATTTGGAATTATCGAATATGAAAGCCATTAGTAGATTCGACTTTCTCTTTGTGATAAGATTTTGAACAATCTAAGTAATAAAGATGAACATTTCATTAGATCATAGAGGCTTTTTTTTTATTATGAAAGTAGAGTACGTGTCTTAATTACAAAACCAAGAGATGCCTTGTAATTTGAAAGCCCTAATTCGCAACTGAGAGTGTAGAAGGTACTAATTCAGATGTATCTATATACGTACAATAAGAAAGGTGAATGCAGAAAGTCCTCATCCTTAATTTTAACGGTAGCTCATACTTTTTGTGCCATTTAAATCAGTTGTAGGAACATAATAGGGAATATTATCACAACGTAATTAAGAAATTCATCTATGAATATATATATTAAAATAGTCAGCTCTTTTGACTATTGTATGTATAGATTGTAGGATAGTGTTTTTCATGAAGTATGGGCTTTCCCCTGTCTTGCAGATTAATTATTGGTTATGAAGGTGATGCTTACTTAGTTTGGAATATCTTCCTAATGATTTAAGGCCTTTGCAGGGCATATAATTATGAAAAGGATTTTATTCTTAACTCCTTTAAAAATCTATTGCCGTTAATTAGAGGCATTCGTTATATTTTATTTTGGGTTTCATGGTAGTCATCGTATTATAATGCAATGAAAATTTACGTTTTGATTGCATTTTTTGTGGGATTTTTTTAATACATCTCGACTCTTTAGATGTAGCATACAAGCACAATTAATTATATATGTATGGATTCATGGTTTTAGTTAAGCTTATAGTATTGAAGGATAGGGGAATGAAAGAAGCTACATTCAATTTATTAAAGTCTTAACTCTTCCTTTTCAAGTCATGAACTCTCAAGACAAATCGCACCTTAACCTCGCATCCATTTTTCAATTTCAATTTGTCCTTCAACATTGTGTTTATTTTTCTATGTCAGGGAAAATTTCCTCATGAATAGACTACTTTAGACAACTTTAGTCAAGTTGTAACACCAAACTTGCATGTGCAATGCAAATACCAAGAGGAAATGATCACCCAAATCACTACCAAAACACAAGAAACTCACCAAATTGGCACTGAATGCACTTAGACTTCCCCGGCAATGGCGCCAATCTTTTGATCGCCTCGAAATGCGAGGGTCTGGAGATACAATTTATAACCCGACCCCGTTGTAGTACGTGGTGGGTGTCGAACACTCGGGAAGTCTACTCGATCGATGTGCCTAGATACTAGAAAGCTAGAAAGGAGGGTTTAAAACAAAGGAAAACAAAGAAAATAGTCGGGATTGACACTGAGGTCACGTCGGGCCCGAGGTTGGCGACAAGAGGAAGTCGGGACCGACACTGGGTAAGTCGGGCCCGAGGTAGCTGGGGATGTCGAACTTCAAAGATTTAAAAGTAGATAATGGGCTTTTGGGTTCCTTCTCTAGTTGATTTAGGCTTTTCCACCCCAATTCAAGCAATGAGTGATGATCGGACTAGGATCGAGTGCTTTTGCCCTCGTTCCAACCACTTCTACACCTCGATCATTGGGGAAATCTCCTTCGAAGCAAGGTCTTGAGATTGACACATGTTCACTTTCGCTACTTTGCCAATCTCAAGCCTTGATTCCCAACTTTCGCAAGGAATTGTAGCTCTATGTAGAGTGGGTTCCTTAGATCAAACACTCAAGGCTATGGAATTGGGGTTTCTAGCCTAAACCTAGCTAGGGTTTTCCCCCATAACCCAAGATCAAGGAGATCTACTCCATGTGACAAGCAAAGAAAGCAATCAAATCAAAAGGGAAAGCAATCATCATAATCAATCTCAAAACAAAGCAAAGTTTCATTCAAATCCAAAGCAATCCACAAATTCCAATCAAGGGTTTTCAAATCCACAAGAACAAAGCAAATCAAAACAAATCTACCAACAAAACCTATCAAGTCTTCCTCTCTTGGCCGATTCTCTCTCTCTTCCTCCTCCTCTCCTTCCTCCTTGCTCTCCAAGTATCCTCTTGGTTCCTTTTCCAAGTGTGGGAACCCTTTCCCCCTTTTTGTGTGTCTGAGAGGGAACCCCAAATTAGAAGACAAGAGGGCCTTTTATAGATTAGATGAGGGGCAAAAGTGGAAGTCCACAAATTCGTGCCTTGGAGCCCAAGTAGTCCGGTGACCGACTCGGACCGACACGGAGGACCTCGGGCCCGAGTTACTGTGCATCTCGGTCCGAGGTTGAAATCTCCCAAGTCGGGCCCGGCGTTGTTGCAACTCGGTCCTGACCTCGTTCCACCTTCTTCTTGTTGGCTTCTCTTGTTCTTCTTCATGGCTTGCTCCTCTCTTTCCCGCTTTAGCTCGGGCCTTGCTCCATGCCTCGATCCTCCTTCAAATTGATCCTCGATCCACGCCAATTTACCTACAAAACACATAAAATGCGCGTAGTCTCCGAATCTCATAGAAATACGGGAACTAAGCTAAAAAGGAACAAAACACGCAAGAAAAGGGGAAAAAGAAACATATTTACAAAGGAAATCACATATGAAAACACCACCAAATAAAGAGACATCAAAATACCCCTTACTTAAACTTGCTTGTCCTCAAGCAATAACAATGTAAGCAAGACCGAAACATAATCTTCAAGTAAAGCCTCGTATGAAAACACATTTTAAGCACAAGTGATTGATATTCAAGCAAGATTACATCATCACACATGATTAAGTGTACCAAGGAATAGAGTTAATGCAACTAAGCCTCACTTTAGGGATATGTGAATGTGTATCACTCATCATGTGTTTGGGTTTAGCAATGAACACTCAAGCTCAAAATTCATGCAAGTAAGGACTTTACTATTGAAGCTAATATCACCAATTCCTCCACCTAGAGATGCCTAATACAAAGTACACAAAGAATTTTTGAACTTGGCTCAATGGAAGTCCTCAAAGAGGTTCCATTCGGCCGGGTTGTAATGGGGCTTTTGGTATTTCTCGAGGTGGGAATTATTTGGTCTTGTGGTGCTTACAATGGGGATTGAACAACCTAAACTCTCACCAACTTCACCAAAATTCCACAATTACTTTCACACTCACCCAAAAGACTTAACATTTTTCCTTTCAACCCAAAATTTCACTTAACATTCCACTTCATCTTTGCTCTTAGGCTTTTTGTTGGATTTTCCATACTTTCTACATTTGGACCGACTTTCTTATGACATCGGGCCCGATGTGGCTTGTAACTCGGTCGGACCATTTTTATTCACTTAGGCCCTTTGCTTTCATTCCACCTTACATTTCCAACATTTTCTTTCTTTCTTTTCTTTCTTTTTTCATTTTTGTACAACAAAGATGCACTACCCACATGATTCATAACACCATTCTTTGCCCTTAAACCCAAGAGAATCTCAACTCTTCAAATACACTCCAAACCTCTCTTATAAAGTCCAATCCCATAAGGGTCAAGTCATATAAGGCTAGGAATAATATTTTTGAGGAGTTTCAAACAAAGGCTTAGGATAGAACGGGGCTACAAACAAAGGATTAACTTCATGGTAGGATATGGAACATTTATGTGACTAGAAGAATAAAGTTCAAAATCAATGTGACCATGCTAGGACAATTCTCACGACGGTCTTGGAAAATAGATAAACGCCGCAATAGCAAGTTTTACTAAGCATGAATGAGCTAATCACACAAGAAACATGAGGGATATGCAAATATGAACAAGCATCCCTAAAATGGCCAAAAATCAATCTCACAAGGGTCACTCATACTTAGTTGCATAAGAACTCATCCTAGAACTCACATGTTCAATAAAACAAGCAAGATATCATGATCACATCAAAAGCAACATCATTTTAGAGGCTAAACTATCCAAAAATATGCAAAGGAATTTACATGCTCACATCATCATTAGCTTTTATTTTGGCAATCTAAGATGGGAATTTCTAGTCCAAAACCTACAAAACACAAAATCTTTTTGTTGTTTTCACACAATTTTTCAATTTTATTTTTTTTTGAATTTTGCAAAAATTTCTCTAAAACCAAAAACAAATACTCATCCATTCAAGACCAAATTAATCATCCATGTCTTTCATCAACCACAAACCAAGAAACAAACATCCCAAATACAAACTAGAAACACAAACTAAATATCCTCAAAATAACAAACAAACATAAACAAGTGAAATCATGAACACACTTACCCCCACCCCATACTTAAATTTTTGATGTCCCCATCAAACAAGGAAACCAAAACTTAAAAGCAAGAGAGAAGAGTATGAAGAGCTCACAATTTCTTATTCTTCAATGGCATGTATAGGATCATTCGAAAGGGTTGTCACGTCTACGTCCTCTTTGGAGCCTTGCTTGCCGCTCCCTCTTATACACTTGCTCTTGGTAGAAGTCTTGTGGTGGTGGTTGGAGTTGAGGCTCCGGGCGTGTCCATTGGTCCTCACGGGAAGGGAAGTTCCCGCTCATCCACGTGTTGAAGCTATCTTGGACCCGCCACCTTTGGTCTTCCACCTCCCTAAGCTCCTCCACCTCTCGTCTAGTGTAGCCGAGGGCTCGGTTCATCTCTTGTTGGCTAGCTTGGAAAGAACTTTGTTGTTGAAGCATTTGTTGTTGTTGTTGGTACATTTGTTGTTGATGTTGGTACATTTGTTGTTGTTGGAGATTCACTTGATGGACCTCTTGGAGAACATTTTCTTGTTGAAGTTGGAGATGGGCCATTTGGTTGGCTAAGAAGGACATGTCCACCGGTTGTTGTTGCTCGGGAAACACCATTCCCGGACCGTACCATTGGGCATAGCCTTCATAACCGCCACCTTGAGCTTGCTCTCGCCTTGCACCGTTCCCTTCTCCACGTTCATAATGCCTCGGGACCTCACCACTATGGAATGAACTGGACCGACGTTGAGGGAAGTCGGGCCCGACTTGGTGTGTACCTCGGTCCGCCTGTGTTGGAGCTTGGTGCGTGGCTCGGAGGTCGGCCATCAAGCCTTGGAGGCGCTCATCTTCTTCATTTTGCCCTTGATCGACATCCATGTCCTCCCCACGAGGTGCAAACACAAAGTTGTCTTGGTCGGACTCCGGTGTAGATGGAGGGGAGGTAAACCGAATGTGTTGAGGTTGTTGTCGCCGCCCCTCTCTTGCACCTTCGGGGTCACCAAATGAGTGTGGCTTGCCGGCCCACACTTGGTACCAATTTTGATACCGAGAAAGATCATAAAGGTTGTGCACTAACCGGATCGACACACCATCATAGTTTGAGTGAGGGGCCAAGGAAATCATGTAGAGCTTCTCCTTGATGATGTTGGCCTTCTTGAAATACTTCATGTTCATGAACTCAATACCATTCGGAGCCGGAGAATACTTGTCAAGATCAACTCCTAGACGCATGGCGAGCCTTGCTATCATCCCGCCGAAGTAGATCCAAGAGGAGCTTTGGAAGTCTCGCACCATCTTGACCCACTCCCATGCAAGGTTCATGGGCTTCTCGGTGTTGAAGAGCATCTCATGGAGCAACATGATCTCCTCCTTCATCGGCTTGCTCAACTCATGACGAGCATAGATTGCACACCCCAAGACTCACACCATGACCCGAAAAGGAGGGCTAGCAATCTCGGTTGTGGAGGCGCCCTTTCTCATCTCACTCTTCCCGGCCACATGACGCCATACTTGGTTCACCTTCTCATTGTTGACGCCGGTCTCTTCTCTTGGGCATGGAAACCCGAAGTAGGTAGCCAAATCCCTAAGAGTGAGATTGTGGTCCTCATTGCCCAATCGGAAAGTGATCGCCCCTTCCTCATCCTCCACATTATCATAAGTGCACTCGAATGTGGCCATGATTTCCGAGGTGAGGGCGGGGTAGTGAGTGTTGTCCCACCTTAGCATCCCATTGAGACCGATGTGGGAGTAGCACCTTGGAAGGGCTTGATCCATATCCATCTTCCTCACGGCTTCCCAATCAAGCCACCTTGTGTGATGCTCAAGCGCCATATATCTTTCATAACTCTCCACTTGCTCATCCTCCTCCAAATAGACATCGTCCAACTTCGGCTCTCTCCTTGACTTCTTGGACTTCTTCCTTGGCCTTTCCGCATGAGAGGATGAAGCTCTAGTCTCCATGGTACCTACACACATCCAACCAAACAAAAGGGTCCAAGATAAACTCCATACAACTCAACAAAAGCACTCATCAACACACAACAACACTTCAACACAAAGGGAACCCCATACTTAGTCTCTAGACACACATGCATCTCAATCCAACATAAATCATCATGGACATCTTCTAACAATGGCTAAGCAAAATGATCATTCTACATCATGATTAGACTATAGCCAACAATGAAACACATGAATCCACATGATATCACGAGAAGAGAGCAAAAACAACATGGATCGACTTCCAACCTATGTCGGGCCCGACTTATTCAACCTCGGTCCGACTTGTTGGACCGACTTCCACACCTCGGGCCCGACTCTCCTGGGCACGTCGATCTCGACCTAGTTCATGCTTCGACTTCTAGCCTCAAATCAACCCAAATCACTCTATCATGCACTTAAATTTCAAATTCAACCATCAAACATCCCTAATCGAAGTTCTAAATGGATCTAAGCATGCATAAACAACTTTAAAGCTCAATTTCACAAATCATGCAAATCCACCATTGATGCTCAAGCTCAAGCTCTCAATCAAACATGGCATTACTCAATCTACGCAATGAAAGCACAAAATTTTCAAAGAAATAAGTAGAGATCGAGTAACACATACCGGATTCGAAGAGTATTGAACTTTTAAACAAATAAGCAACTTAGAACTCAAATTTCCTAGATCTAGATCTAGATGGGGGACGAAGGACTATATTGAACTCGAGATTTCTACTTGGATTCGGGTTTGGGAGGCCTTTTTGTGGTTGGAACGAGATGAAGTAGGGAGTGTGTGGATCGAGTATGGAAGGGGAGGGGCGGCCGACTTTGAGAGTGTTTGAGGGAGATGGGTTGTATTTTGGGAATGGTAGTTGATAATGAAGATGGTAGGTAGGTGGGGGATAATATTTAATGGGGGAAAGGGACAAATTAGGTCAAGGGCAAAATTGACATTCCAACTAGTCAAATCGGGTCGGACCGACTTCATGGACCGACGTCCCTATGTCGGGCCCGACTTACCTGGGCTCGATGTGGGAGTATTCGGGTCACCAATTTTACTCCATCCTCTTGCAACTTCTTTCCCATATTTCCATTTAAATATTTCACCTCAAATCCTACACAACTTTGAAGGATGCACGACACCATAAATCCACAAAACACTAGATAGAGATCGGTTAGAGAAAAGCTAAGCTAAACTAAAAAAAATCAAACTAAAATTACGAAAAGAAAGCTACTAGCTCGGGTTGCCTCCCGAGAAGCGCTCGTTTAGAGTCACTAGCTTGACTTCCTAACCTCAACCTTATGGCGGGTGAAACACGGTGAATTGCTCGCCATTGGTATGCCCATTCCCATTGCCTTCATACCCATAAAACCACCAACGATGGTCTACATAGGCATGGCTCTCCGATCTCGAGCCTCTCTCATCATCATCCTCCGACGGATGAGATTTCTCCTCCTTACTTGCTCCATCATGTTTTTCTTTTCCTACACCAAAGTTATCCAAAGAATTCCTAGGAGATTCTACCAATTCATCTTTCAAATCACTAAGGCAAATGTAGGAGTCCCCTAAGTCATCGTTCAAATCACTTAAGCATATGTAGGAATCAAAAGTTTGGGAAGATTTGTGGTCTTCACCAATATTAAAAGGATATAAACAAGGATACTCTTCATTTCTTCTTGGGCTAGCATTGATCGTTGACTCATTTTGATCCTTGAATTGCTCCAACAACTCCCTTACTTGTATTTGTTCATTGAAGCCTTCATCACTCCTTAACACAACGACCTCTCTAGCAACTTGCACTTCTTCACCTTTTCTCTTGGCACTCTCTTCAAGTTTAAGGATGGCCAAGGCGTCCGGCTCATTCAAAGCCTTGTTGAAGTGAAAATCGACCTTTTCTTCCCCAATCTCAAAGGAAACCTTGCCGTTCTTGACATCAAACCTTGCCCCCGCCGTAGCTAAGAATAGTCTTCCTAAGATTATTGGGACCAAGGGATCCTCATGCATGTCCAAGATCACGAAATCATCGGGAACAAAGTACTTTCCAACTCGCACCGGAACGTCATCCAATATTCCTTTAGCCTTGATGATGGAACCGTCGGCCATAGTTAGGGACATATCGGTCGGCTCCATTTCACCCAAATTTTCTCTTCTCCAAATGCTAGCGGGCATCACCGAAACACTTGCCCCAAGGTCACATAAGGCTTGGAAGTTTTGAGACCCCACACCAATAGTGATAGCAAAACGACCGGGATCTCCTAGCTTTTGCGGTAACTCCAAGGTCTTGACCTCATCTTGCATTTCAACTATGGATCTCTTCTTGCTCAAAATCTCCTTCAAAAACTTGGCATAAGATGGCATCTCGCTCAATGCATCGGTGAACGGGATAGAGATGTTCAAGCCTTGCAAGAGTTTGAGAAACCTTTTGAACTTGTTCTCAACAACATCTTTCGGCTTCTTCGAGCGATATGGAAGAATTGTTGCACTTTGAATCATGCTTGGATCAACCTCTTTGGACTTCCCCACTTCACTTGCAACATTTCCTGGTTGGACCGACTTAGGCACCATGTCGGGCCCGATGTTGTGGATCTCGGTCTGAGGCAAAGGAGTCGGATCGAGGTCTGGGTATGTCGGTCCCGAGTTGCTCTCAACCTCAGTCTGGGGTGAAGGGGTCGATCTTCTTGCTGGGTCGACTTCGGGGGATGTCGGACCCGACTTGCTGGGTAAGTTGGTCCGACTCTCTTCATTCTTCTTAGGCACGTGGGGCTCGGGTAGGTTTCGGCCACTTCTCAATCCAATTGCCCGGACTTCATTTTGATTGTTTTGAGCTCGAGGGTTCTCCTCGGGTCGGCCCGGAAGTCTCCCATTCTCTCTCGGGGCTTGAGTCGCGATTTGGGCAAATTGATTGTCGACTTGCCTCCTCCATGCACCAAACTCATTGAATTGGGTCCTCATCTCCTTGAACCCGTCTCTCATCTCTTGAGCAAATGATTGTAGCTCATTGAATCCCGGTGGTCTATAGGTGGTGGTGGCGCCCTTGGCTCGTTTTGATTGAAGTTGTTGTTGTAACCTTGAGCTTGACCGTTGTTCCACCGGCCATTACCACCATTGTTGAAATTGCCTCTTCCACCGAAATTTCCTCGAACATAGTTTGCCTCCTCAATTCGCTCGGCCAAGCGCACTTGGCTCTCATTCGGACAAACTTGTGTAGCATGTGCAAAGGATCCACACTCCTCACAAGCTCTAGCATTTTGCTTGTAGTAGTGGACTTGCCTCTTAAGTTTGCTCACTTCACCTTCAAGGAATTGGAGCTTCACATCCCTATCAATGTCTTCTCCCTTTGGATCATATAACTTCCTTGCACCTTCACCTTGGACTTTCACCTCTTTGCTAGCTTGACTCACCCCATACATGGCCTCATAATCGGATAGCTTGTCAAGTAGCTCCCAAGCTTGATCCGGTGTCAAGTCTATGAACCCACAATCGGTGTGGAGATTGAGCTTGTCCTTCGTTACCGGATTGATGCCTTGGAAAAAGATGTCTTGAAGCACATATGGTTGTTGGCCATGAGTAGGACATTGGCGCAACATCTCCTTGAAACGGTCCTATGCTTCGAAGAGAGGCTCATTCGGACCTTGTTGAAAGCTTGCAATCTTCCTTCTTAGCTCGGTTGTCTTTGAGGGCGGGAAGAACTTCATCAAGAAAGCATCATAGAGTGTCTTCCAAGTTGTGATTGACCTAGGAGCTTGGCTCTCGAGCCAATGTATGGCCTTGCCCCCAAGTGACCACTTGAACGCCTTTAGAAGCACATACTTCAATGTCTCCTCGTCGGTAGAGATCGTCTCACACATGTCCACAAAACGTTTGACGTGCTCTATAGGACACTCAAGTGGACGTCCCTCGAATTGATCACGCTTGATGAGGGTAATGAATTGCATCTTGATCTCAAAATTCTTGGCAACCTCGGGAAGCACAATAGCCGGTTCGGGTACCCTCAACTCCGAATGCATGTATTGGCGTGCATTCCGGGGTAGAGCGTTGAGTTGAGCCTCGGCTCTCATCCGTTGCTCCTGTTCTCTTCTTGCCACCTCCTCTTGATTGTCCTTCTCAAGTTGCAATCTAGCCATTTCGGCCTAAGTTGAGCCAACTCCTCATCAGCATGGAGAGCTTGATTCGCCATCCTTTTCCTTCTTCGAGCTTCCTTGAGAATACTTTTCGGATCACTCACAAACTCAAGCTCAAGTGTTCCTCGGGAGGAACGAGCTAGCATACACCTATGAAACAAAGACACAAACCAAAACAAATCAAAAACAAACAAAGGGTTTGGGCTATTACCTCACCCAAATCACTACCAAAACACAAGAAACTCACCAAATTGGCACTGAATGCACTTAGACTTCCCCGGCAATGGCGCCAATCTTTTGATCGCCTCGAAATGCGAGGGTCTGGAGATACAATTTATAACCCGACCCCGTTGTAGTACGTGGTGGGTGTCGAACACTCGGGAAGTCTACTCGATCGATGTGCCTAGATACTAGAAAGCTAGAAAGGAGGGTTTAAAACAAAGGAAAACAAAGAAAATAGTCGGGACTGACACTGAGGTCACGTCGGGCCCGAGGTTGGCGACAAGAGGAAGTCGGGACCGACACTGGGTAAGTCGGGCCCGAGGTAGCTGGGGATGTCGAACTTCAAAGATTTAAAAGTAGATAATGGGCTTTTGGGTTCCTTCTCTAGTTGATTTAGGCTTTTCCACCCCAATTCAAGCAATGAGTGATGATCGGACTAGGATCGAGTGCTTTTGCCCTCGTTCCAACCACTTCTACACCTCGATCATTGGGGAAATCTCCTTCGAAGCAAGGTCTTGAGATTGACACATGTTCACTTTCGCTACTTTGCCAATCTCAAGCCTTGATTCCCAACTTTCGCAAGGAATTGTAGCTCTATGTAGAGTGGGTTCCTTAGATCAAACACTCAAGGCTATGGAATTGGGGTTTCTAGCCTAAACCTAGCTAGGGTTTTCCCCCATAACCCAAGATCAAGGAGATCTACTCCATGTGACAAGCAAAGAAAGCAATCAAATCAAAAGGGAAAGCAATCATCATAATCAATCTCAAAACAAAGCAAAGTTTCATTCAAATCCAAAGCAATCCACAAATTCCAATCAAGGGTTTTCAAATCCACAAGAACAAAGCAAATCAAAACAAATCTACCAACAAAACCTATCAAGTCTTCCTCTCTTGGCCGATTCTCTCTCTCTTCCTCCTCCTCTCCTTCCTCCTTGCTCTCCAAGTATCCTCTTGGTTCCTTTTCCAAGTGTGGGAACCCTTTCCCCCTTTTTGTGTGTCTGAGAGGGAACCCCAAATTAGAAGACAAGAGGGCCTTTTATAGATTAGATGAGGGGCAAAAGTGGAAGTCCACAAATTCGTGCCTTGGAGCCCAAGTAGTCCGGTGACCGACTCGGACCGACACGGAGGACCTCGGGCCCGAGTTACTGTGCATCTCGGTCCGAGGTTGAAATCTCCCAAGTCGGGCCCGGCGTTGTTGCAACTCGGTCCTGACCTCGTTCCACCTTCTTCTTGTTGGCTTCTCTTGTTCTTCTTCATGGCTTGCTCCTCTCTTTCCCGCTTTAGCTCGGGCCTTGCTCCATGCCTCGATCCTCCTTCAAATTGATCCTCGATTCACGCCAATTTACCTACAAAACACATAAAATGCGCGTAGTCTCCGAATCTCATAGAAATACGGGAACTAACCTAAAAAGGAACAAAACACGCAAGAAAAGGGGAAAAAGAAACATATTTACAAAGGAAATCACATATGAAAACACCATCAAATAAAGAGACATCAGCACAGTTGTGAAATCTGCAGGGATAGTACAGAAACTCATTTTGTGTGTATGTGTATGTGTTTGTGATAATTGAATTGAGGGAAGGGTGTGAGGAGAGTGGTGAATGTGGAGGGGTATTTATAGATTGAGGGTGTGATTGAACAATGTCGTTTTGGGTATGTAGAGTGAAGAATTGAAATGTCTATTAGATAAGTTTTGAGTTGTAAAAGTAATATGCCATTTTTGTATTCCTTTTCTTGTAGTATACTACTTTGTTCTCCTTTTCTTATGGTACACTACTTCGTCCAAGTTGTAAATTTAGATATTACTTCTTATGGTTCATGAACTATGACATGGAAAAGAATGAAGGGATAGATATAGATTAATTTCAACCTCTTTTGTTTAAAAGTAAAAGAAATTATATTTGAATATAAATTTTTAAATAAAAAAGAAAAATAAGGGGGAAATAGGAAATTTCTTCAAAAGGATAAAGTAAATAACATAAATTTGAGGAAAGATTTTTTAAATTCTAACCATAAATATTTTATTCTGTTAGAACAAAAAAAATATCTCACGAGCCAACTATAAAGTGAAGAGTAGATCATTTTAAATCTATAAGGGTACGATAAATCAAGTAGGTTGGTGTTATTGTGATTTGGAATTATCGAATATGAAAGCCATTATTAGATTTGACTTTCTCTTTGTGATAAGATTTTGAACAATCTAAGTAATAAAGATGAACATTTCATTAGATCATAGAGGCTTTTTTTTATTATGAAAGTAGAGTACGTGTCTTAATTGCAAAACCAAGAGATGCCTTGTAATTTGATAGCCCTAATTCGCAACTGAGAGTGTAGAAGGTACTAATTCAAATGTATCTAATATACGTACAATAAGAAAGGTTAATGCAGAAAGTCCTCATCCTTAATTTTAACGGTAGCTCATACTTTTTGTGCCAGTTAAATCAGTTGTAGGAACATAATAGGGAATATTATCAGAACGTAATTAAGAAATTCATCTATGAATATATATATTAAAATAGTCAGCTCTTTTGACTATTGTATGTATAGATTGTAGGATAGTGTTTTTCATGAAGTATGGGCTTTCCCCTGTCTCGCAGATTAATTATTGGTTATGAAGGTGATGCTTACTTAGTTTGGAATATCTTCCTAATAATTTAAGGCCTTTGCAGGGCATATAATTATGAAAAGGATTTTATTCTTAGCTCCTTCAAAAATCTATTGCAGTTAATTAGAGGCATTCGTTATATTTTATTTTGGGTTTCATGGTAGTCATCGTATTATAATGCAATGAAAACTGACGTTTTGATTGCATTTTTTGTGGGAATTTTTTAATACATCTCGACTCTTTTGATGTAGCATACAAGCACAATTAATTATATAATTTACGGATTCATGGTTTTAGTTAAGCTTATAGTTTGGAAGGATATGGGAATGATAGAATCTACATTCAATTTATTAAAGTTTAACTCTTCCTTTTCAAGTCATGAACTCTCAAGACAAATTGCACCTTAACCTCGCATCCATTTTCCAATTTAAATTTGTCCTTCAACTTTGTTTTTATTTTCCTATGTCAGTGAAAATTTCCTCATGAATAGACTACTTTAGACAAGTTTACTCAAGTTGTAACACCAAACTTGCATGTGCAATGTAAATACCAAGAGGAAACGAGTTTTAGTAAATGATTGCTTGAACAACCTTTCGTCATTTATCCCCTTTTAATTTCTAATTAGCCTTAAATTTTTATTAAAAATCGAGGAGAGTGTTGACTCATTTTTTACCAAAAAAATAGCTAATAAATTTGGATGATGGTGGCTAAATGATTTTTTATAGAGTAATTTTGTGTTCTTATTAAATTTTCCTAGTTTCTCCTTCATTTCTGAATTTATAATTGTTTTATTTGTATCATTGTCAATGCTAATATATGTTAGCGGACTCTTTCTTTGAAGTTTTATGAAGAAGAAGTTGTTGAAACCTGAAAAAAAATAAGCGCTAGAATCAAGACTTATGATTATTTAAATGGGCAAAAATGCCTTCACTTTTTGATTTCGACATGCCAAACCGGTCGACGCTCAAGTGTTGTTTACAATTTTGATGATTCACACCCTCTTTCAAGAAATATGTGCTGGTTACACTTACTCTTAGCGACTTTAGGTCTTTTTATCAACCTCGCCTTTATTATAGCGCGGTCTCTATGAATGTTTACAGAGGACTTAGCTGAAATAGGGGAGAGGTGTTTTATTTTGCAGACTGGCAAGGCTCGAATCCCTGATATGATGCACCCTGAGACGCTTCTAAACCACTATATCAAATGCCCGTGACGTAACCAATACTTAATTGATTTAGTAATAGGTGAAGCGATATTGAACGATCGAACTCGACGATTCATAAGAGTATAAGAATAAGACTAGGACAAAAAATAACATTTCACTATGGAAAAACATACAGTATATATTGTTGATTAAAGATATTATTGTGTAGAAATTAAGAAGTGACTAGAAGCTGGATCATTCCAAAAGCTAAGCTCGTCAATCATCATCATAATCTAATTTGAGTTGACAAATAATCCTTCGAGTGGAGGTGAGCAAATTGTAATCAAATTGGAAAGGTCCTCCAAGTCAACAAAAGATACTCGTACTTGTTTTGTTTAATCTGTCCAGATGACTGCTGCCTCAGTGTACGGCTTGCGAAATTCCGTTTCTCATCCTTCCAAAAAGCATATTCCAAAAGCATATTCTTATTTCTAATTTCTATAAATAGAAAAAGTGCTGCATGTCCTTTAGATTTTTGCACTTGACCCAATGTTTCCAAGTTGATCCGTATTGTCATGATTTCTATAGTTATTATCAAATTAGTATCATAAATAATTTTAATATATGTAAACTAATTAATTTAATTACAATTTACTTTATTAGTAAAAAATTACTAGTACACATCAAATATAACATTAAATTTGAATAATCATAAGTTCGCTTTTTCTAAGGACATAGGTTATGTTTTCCATTTAAAAAAAATTAAAATTCTATAAGAAATTAATAAACTCTTTTAAAAAAGTCACTAATCTTAAATAGAAAAGGAGAATTGAAAGTTAAAACAATTATAAGTTAAACAATCATTTATTTTTAACCAATTATAAAAATAATATTAAAAATAAATATTAAAACCTCTAGGGCGTATCTTATTCTCATTGACTTTTATACACTATCTTTGAAATGAATATAACCCATATATTAATCTTGGTACATTTTTACTAAATTCAGTTATTATTATCACATGGTTGAATTTCAGTTTTCTTGGATATTTCTAGCGCATCATTTTAACATGTTTAAGCTATTGGTGCCTAGGAGAATTTCCATTTGGAGTATAAGTTTTGAACATAAATGTATTTTTAAAAGGAGAGTCAACCATCATATTCAGTCATTCACCATCCCTTACGAATTCCAATAAGATTTTGTTAATCCTTTCTCTACGTGACATTACCTCAGTTATAATTGACAGATTTGGCCACTTAAATCTTTAATCAATCGTAATCTAATAGTACAAATTTCTATTTTAACTAGTTCATTATCATCACCATCCTAACTGCGACTTGGCTAGAATACTCCCGTTGTGGCGTTGTCATTGTCAACCTAGTCATAGTGGTGTTGTACTGTTGTTATAACATTCTACGGTTAGCCAAGTCGCCGTTGAGAGTTGTATAAAACCAATATAATAACACATAATCATATCCCCAGTTAGAATCTGTACGGTATACGGATTCAAAGGGGTGGATGATATTCATTTTTCAAACTTCCTTTTTTTTCTTTGTTTGCTATCCATCAATTTCCTTCGTTCACAAGATTCATGACCAATCACTATCCATGCTTTATACCCCCTCAAGGCTCTCAAACGTTGCCATTGGCCCACAATAGCGTTAAAACATCTGTTCTATTCCTTCCGAATCTTCCCTCCAAACCAATCAATCAATGAGTTCATGACCAATCACACACACAAAATTTGGAAGACGACCCCAGCTCCTATTTTGCAGGGTCTTCCACTTCCAGTATACAAGAATGAATTTAAAAAAAAGAATCAATGGTCTCCATTAAATGTGGATATTTAAAAAAAAAAAAAAAAAAGCCTCTGCCCTTGGCGTCAATTAAGAAGAGGAAAAGGTTTCTAACCATTCAGAAGTAGCTTCATAAGCTACAAACGTTACAGCAGCAGCTGGTGCAGCTTTAACAATTGAAGGAAGAATGCCCTTGTAAAGACCTGCGTATCCTTCTTTCCTCAATATCAAGCTCAGTGTATCAACCATGTTTTTGTTTGTATGACGCTCCACCCTTGCCCCGTACCTCGGATGCCTCTCCAGTCCCTCTACCTAAATAAACCAATAACAAAATTCCATCACAAACTCAGTTTTTTAAAAAGAGAGGGAGGAAGTAGGGAAAAGTACCTGGAATCTCTTCTTGACAACATCTAGAGGATGACAGACTGCTTTGGCACTGATTCCAGCTGCTAAGCCGCAAAGTGAAAGCTGAACGCTTGAAAGACTATTTGGCATTTCTGGAGATCTGATCTCGTTCCACGCCTGATGTCATCAAAGATTTAAATTATAGGAGTTAGTACAATAAACGTCCACTTTGACACCTATAAGTGAATATTCTATAATGACTGCCTGATTGGTTACATTGGTAATGATACATGAGTAAGATGCGATTTAGAGCTACTAAGAATGTTATAAGTTTAATAAGGAAAAGAGAATTTACCATGGCCCAGCGCTTGAAGGTATCATAAGTGCCGAATTGAAGACCGGCATAAGGAATGATTTCTACTAGAGTGGGTGATAAGCCAGAATATAATCCTTGTAAGCCTCGTGCCTTGCATACACCAACAATTGCTGATCTCATGTTAGGATACACCTGAAAATTAAAAAAAGAAGCCACGTGAATTCATCAAATGATATTAATATGAAGCGAAGAAGGCTAGCAAGCTCTTGAGATGTATATAGTCAACACACAATATTAAAATTAAGATTGATAAGAAGCTAGGTGTTATCTAGGCAGGCAGCTTCTGAGGAGATCAGATTTCATCCTACTAGAGCATGAATCATGAAAATATGAACTGTTTTTTTTAAGCTTCAGACCAGCTGGAGATGGCTCAAAGCAATTCCTTAAAAAATATTTTGGTAATTTCTTTAGATGATTCCTCTTCTTTAATAAATCAGATAGGTAATGCTGCTGCTGATTATGAAGAAAACTTTCATCGGACCTGGGCATGAATCATGAAAATGTGAGCTGTTTTTAAGCTTCAGACCAGCTGAAGATGGCTCAAAGCAATTCCTTATAATATATTTTTGGTAATTTCTTGAGAGAATTCCTCTTTTTTTTTTTATAAATCAGAAAGGTAATGCTGTTGCTCATTATGAAAAAATTCTCCATAAATTCCCAAAACAGATGTTTAAGACAAAGTATCTTCCCATGTTCACAAGAATGTAAACCAATGATGCAAGTTCTTTCAAATTAAAAGAAGGGGGGTGCATAAGTATAAAGAGTCAAACGTGTGGAAGAAAGGAAAAAAGTAAAGCTGAATCAAATTACTGGTGTTGTCAAGTATTAGCTCATTGTTGCTTCCTTTCTCATCCCCACCACTTCAACTCAACATCTAACACTGCAGATTTCCATCAGCATAATTTATAGGTTCAATTGCTAAGTTCTTGCCCATAACCCTGATATTGATTCCTTAATGCAAATAAAGGTTAACACTCCAATTTAGTCTCTTGCTCAATATATGATATTGATGTTTCCAAATTTTCGGTTGGGAAGGGCAGCTTTAGTATCTGTAACTGAGGCTTAAAAAGAGGCCTATGACTGACATTTGAAAAGAGATTTATTTTGAGAGGGTAAAACAAAAACACAAAATCTGTTCATCACATGATAATTGCATTGTTTTTATGCAATAGCTAGCATACCTTAGGTTCACCTTGTGAAGCTAGAATGGTTCTTATTAGATCAAATGGATATGAACCAATTGTAGCTGCACATCCTGCTAATGCTCCACTGACGTAAGATAGGTAAGGACTCAAATGGATATGATCCTCTGCATTGCAATAAACAATTAGCAGTGAAGAAAATGCGGGCTTTTAAAAGAAAAACACAAGAATGAACAAAGCAGCATGCTTCTTCATATCCGGCAAATAGTTTCATACTATTTTTAATTTTTGAGAGTAATTTCTTAGTGCAATGTAACAAATATCAGCATAGTACTTCAGCGCGACATATGCATACCTAAAATCTACCATGCATAACTATAATCTTAAATCAATAACATGCCACAATATATTTCAGAAATCAGGTTGTTAAAGAGTTGAATTATGGCATGTTTCAGAAGTCAAAAAGAAGATTGTATCATGGCATGAAATATACCTGCCTTTGAAGATCCAGCCATGTATGTCTTAAATTTGTGGAGAACTGCAAACTGTATGGATGTGTAAGGTACAACCATAAGAAGAGCTGGCACATTACCACGCCAAAAACCCTGCAGTACATGAAGAATATTTAAAATTGCAAAAGATATAAGAAAATGCCAATTTCAAGTAGTACACACAATGAAGTTCATAACTTCAATGTTCATTCTTCTAGATATTATATTAAGGTTTCAGAAACGGGATTCTGAGCAGTAAGCAAAAGTAAAGGAAATTAGAGAAAACATAGTATTGGCCTTTGAATATTTTTTAAGGATTTGATAAGTTGTTCCATTGCTAGCATAGTTTTTGCATTCCTCCAAGAAAAAAGAAACCAAAGTAGCCAACTAGCCTTGTATGCATCATTACAGGTAAATTTTACACTATCTTTCTTGTATAGAGCAGTGAAATAATGTAAAAAACAAAGTTAAAACTTAAAACATAAGCTAAAAACCATGCACCTAGTGTCAGACAGCTATGACAACAGAAAAAACCACTAAGATTGAGCAGCAAACCACAGAAGTTGAAAGTACAAGAAACGTCTATGCCATTGTCAAGATAATCAAATTGTAAGGCAATTTTTTTTAACAAGGGACCCACCAAAAGGTGGGGAAACCCTGGGTTCATAAACGAGCCGGAATCTCACGAACTAGATAAACCGGCGACCCAATGGAAGAAAGAATGGTGAGGCAGACAAACACTGGTGGGGTCAATTGTAAGGCAATATTAATTTATTTTCTTAACTATCTATTTTGCATTAAGAAATTTATTGTCTGTTCACACAGACAAACACTGGTGATATGATGTTAAGCAAAATCTTCCAATTTATAATGATACTGATAAGTAATTTTCTTTGTTTTTCTCAAACCATCCAAATTGGCGACAATATCTATTAGATTGGTTACATTAGCCTCGTGAGGAATGGGAAAAAAAAAAAGTTGAAGCCAAAATGAAATACCTGCAATCCTTCTTCTCTGAAGATATCTTTAAATGCTTGTAGCATGCCAGTGTATTTTGATGGACCATATAAATTGTTGTTAAGCAATGCCCATTGAGCCGTGGGTTCAAGTTGGACCTGTCAGTTAATTCCAAATGTGTCAAAAACAATAGAACACAATATATACAAGGTAACATCTTCTTAATCTCAAATAAGAACCATGCTAATTAAAAGTCTGTATAACTGATCATGCCCAGAAGACCTAAACCTAACTTAACAGCAAATGTGTCCTAGAAAAGGTCATTGAAGTGGTTTAAAAGTTGAAAATATAATGCAAAAGATTATAATGATTCTTCATGTCAGAACACATGGAAAGACAAACACATTAATGCTTCACTGGAGTTCACTCTTCTACATGTACAAATAAGATTGGGACCATGATCATATTATACTAACACTTCCACTGATCACCATGCTGGATTTGTTTGGATGGTCAAAACCTAGTCTTTATTTTGTTTTAAGCAGCAACCTCGATAATTCAATAAGATTTTTATGGGATAAAACACACAAGCATGTTTACAGGACAATTAAGACAATACAAAAAGCAGCAACTGCCACATGGAGTGAAAGCAATGCTGCAACAGAAACACTCTTTTTAAGGAGCAGCACAAAAGTAATATCAACCTGAAACCTGATCTTGATGACATCCAAAGGTGAGGTAACAGTCCGAGAAACAGCTCCAGAAAGTGCTCCTGCCGTGGCATCTACCAAAGCCCGTTTTAGCTGACCAGGTTCTCCCATCAACCACTGCTTCTCCGCTCAGGCTAATACGTCAAACCCAATTTCCAGAATACCAATGAAATACTACAAAACCAAAGGCCAGGCTGTCAAATTACCAATATATCAAGTTATCAACTGACCACAGTTCACAATTATCACCTATAGGCTATAGCAAGGCAGTGAAATATAAACAGAATAAGGTCAGAGAAACAACAATTTCTGACAAAAGACAAGAAGGTTTAAAGTTTCTCAAAAAAAAAGTGTAAATGCAACAGTGTGACAAAATAAACACTATAGAAAAAGTGAGGTTGTGGAAGACTAAACACAGCCATCAGCAAGTAGTAGGAGCCAACCTTCAACTTTAGAATGGAAAACTAATGGTTTCAGGTCTCTTAACTTTGGAGAGAGAAAAAAAAACATGAACTCAGATACATCTGAGAACCTAGAAAAGAAAGCAATTGTTTACAAGCCGAAGAAATAGCAACCAAACACAGTTATAGATGAAAGCCTTTCAGAGACATTATCATTCCTTGCAAGACTGTATCCTGATAATGTCAAGAAAAATGTCTATTTTTTTTATTCCTTTCCAACCCTACCATAGTTTTAGGATTTTTCTTCCTGACACAATTCACAGTAATCTATCTAATCACTTAGAGAACAGAAGGAATTTTAGAAAATTTGTTCATTCCATATTATCAACAAGTAGAATCCTTTTTCACTTGGCTTGGAATTCCTTGTTTGGTTGAAATTCTTGAATCGATATGCAAACTAGCATCACCAAAAAGTCTGTCAAAGAATATCCAACATGTAGCTAACAAAAATACAAAATCCACAGGACCAATGTTTGTGCGATGGACAATATCTCAAGTCTCACAGGTAACAACGAGGGTCTGGGGAGCTTACATACAAATAGTACTACTTGATCATTTCTACTAATTTTAAGCAATGAGTCGAAGAACGCCATGCATTGATGATATACAATGATGAGAAACAAACCTGTTGCTTTTTTTTTCTTCGAAAAATCCTTCCCCAAAAGGTGAACGACCAGGGTAGTCGAGCACCAAGGGGTGTTCTCCACTTTTCCCACTACTACAAAAAGATGAAATCATTAGGATAAGTAAATTTTAAAACTGCTAAATCCTTCAGCCATGATTGCATAAGAATTTTTCAGTATAATTTGGTTTAAGACAAATAAAGGTTAAATTCCATTTATAGTCCTTAACTTCTTGCCCGTGTTTCATTTGGTCCATAAACTTTATAATTGTTTCAGCATAATACTAAATTTTTCTTATTTTGTTCCATTCGTAATTCAGTTAAGTGGACGATAATTTGGGGATGTGGCACTTCGATATTTGTTTTATGTATAAGCTTCTGCTTTTATTTCCATGTGATTCATTTCATTCCTCACTATCCTTAATCTATCATTCCTATCATGACTTTTCATCATGTTCTAGTTTTATGTTTAGGACTGTGCTGAAAAATTAAGATTGGAAATTTACCCATAATATAAGGAAAGCTTTGCACTAGCTTGATACACAATCATCTAATTTTCTCGTTCATTCAAATCACCTCTATCTAGATGCCATTAACATATCAAAGCCTATTTTTAGCTTATTTTCCACGAATTACAATAATTGAATAAATTTCTTTTGCAGAAAATAGCGTAATTTCTTTATTGAACTCGTGTAGATAATCAAACACACGAGAATCGGATCCAAAATTATAGAGCCTATTTGCTTTGACAATAGGTACATTCTCCAATTCCACGAGCCCGAGAAACCCCCAACTCGTCCTATCCGATCTCAACAACAACTAATTCCACGTCTGTTATCCTAAACCTCGATAAACACATATCTTTTCCCATAATTAGTGAAAAAGAGAGAAACCTGCACGATTTAGCGCGAAAAAAGTGTACCTGAAGAAATAGTCGGAAGATTGAACAAAGCCTAGAATGACGAGGTCCCAATCCTCCTTGAAAGCTTCAATCCCGGCGTACTGAAGCTCCAAATCCTCGATCGCGCTTGCGCTGCAATGGAAGAGAAGCAAAGAGCAAGAGATACAAGGAAATTTGGGGATAATGGTGAAAGGCACGCATAAAGAGGCAGGAAGAGGGAGAATTAGAGGGAGGAAAGGAGCTGAGCTGGAGGCGGTCGAGCCGTCAAACTCCGTCCTCTCTTTTCTAATTTTAGATTTTTTTTAATTAAAAAAGTGAATACGTAGTGTTTGATTTTGACTGAAAAGGTCGTACTTTTCCATTTGTACCCCTTGACTTTGACCATTTATAAGTTTATTTATCTTTTTTTTTCAGTGTCCCGAAAACGCAATTTTTAAGCTTTCCAATTTTCCATAGTCGATTTTCTTTCCCCTTTTTAATTTATAATATTATTGCACTATTTATAAGTGGGAAAAAAAATCATAATTATGAAAATGGAAATTAGTAGAATATGACATATTCCCAACTTCAAGATTCCGTGGAATCCATTATCATTGGAAATGGAAAATTCGAAAAACATCAATCAATCAAGATAGTGGAAATCTGTTAGGCCACACTACACAAGGAAACTTTCGCTTAAAGATTGGAGGTAATATCATAGTCCGTATATCTAATTAAGGTTATCAATGGTACACGAATCTGCTCAAAGAAGAAATTATTAGCTGCGTTCATCAATTTCATAATAATCTTCTTCGCATGAATGCTCAATGGCATTGTTTTCTAGTTAAACCAAACCCCCTAATTACTTGTTTGATGCCAAAACTCGTTGAGTATAGTGATAATATGACCCACAAAATACCTGATCTGAATGTAGAACAACATTGACCGGTTGAACCATATCTGAATGTAGAACAACATTGACCGATTGAACCATGCGAGCTATACGCAAGACCCAAATAAACAAGTTCGAGGTCGGGGGATGTTGGGAGCTAGAGGAATGGGAAGATGTTGAGAGGTCTCAAGTAAGGTTGAAAAACATTACTCTACTCTAATTGATGAAATTTTAACATAAAGACTAAAACTTGCACATTACCCTTCTCAAATCTGGCAGAATTGTCAAAGTTTAATCCATCAGCTATAAACTGAATCAACTTTCCCAGATTTTTTCGGCCAGCTACCTGATTACTCTCGGTTGGAGGCACCAAAAGTAACATTCCTTGCAAGGCTGAATTGATTAGGTTATTAATTCCCATTCAGCATGCTTTTTGAACAAGGCTTAAATAGATTGGTTTTGACCAAAAACCATTCTTAAAGCTTGAGGAAGTCAACCAACCAAGCCAACATAACATTTGCTTGAAATAAATTGTTACCAATCAAGAAAGGTAAACGCAACAGCAACACAGGAAATGTCAAAGAAGGAAAGCTTATGCTTACAGCAATGCAAATGGAATCAGCAAGTTGAACAACATTTTCAGCAAATGTACAATTCTGCATCATTATACAAGAAATATTTTTGGTGCGTATCTGGTTTACACATTTTTCTAAGTAAAACTGATAGCAAGAAAGAAAGGGAGAGATTTGGGTATGATACACACCACAATTCAACATTTCTTGCTGCACAGGAATTCTCTGGAGTTTTCGAATGCATTTGATAACCTGCAAACACATGATGATATGAATGAAAATGAAACTATCATCTGAAGATGACAAAAATCACATGAACCCCATCTACTTTATCAATATATATACATAAGCAACACATCAAAAACTAATGATTCAAACATATGGGAGAGAATAGTTATATGATAATCGCTAACTAAAAAAATGAGGTTAAATGCTAGCCTCAAAACAAATTAACCTAGCAACTAGAGTTTAAATGGGTTGGCACCCCAAGGATCGGAATTTCCAGGCTCAATTTTGACTTATGTACATTTAAGTTCATAATCATCTGTTTATATTATATAGGGATGTTGAGTTTTTGTTCTCTTCCGATATCTGAAGCATTCCTCCCCCTCTCATTGCCATTTCCTGAATTGCAACAAACATAGTAATATTTGTTCCAAATTAGATAAACTCGAGTGTCAATAATATACTTGCATTTGGGAAGAGCACTGCTATAGAAACGTGTTTTTTTTTTAAGATTTACATGTTGTATATAAATACTGAAGTACGCTTAGAAAAGAGTGTTTATACATAGTTTGCACAAAGAAGTTCAAAATCTAATTCTTACATGGCTAATCCTGATCTATGTCCAGTATGGATTCATGACAAGTAGGTATGCTTTCATATTATGTACTGCCCTTGAATATCAAGGCTTCTTTATCTAGCCCTTGCTTTAATAGCTCCATTATTGTGGTAGAGCTAGAAAAACCATTGATGAATTTTGGTAAAACCAAAATAGTTTCTAGTCAACTTGGAAAACTATGCAGCCCTTTCTCTAACCCTTGTGTTATGTCCCCTTAATTTACTAATGTTCTGTCCCCTTATTTCTCTAGCCCTTTGTCAATTGATGAACATAGAGAATGGATAAAACCCATGTGACTAAGCATTTAGAGTGCGAGAGAAACTTAAGGCTTAGAACTCACTTTGATTCTTGTCAATAATAAACACCACCACGCAAATTCCAAATCTATCATGATTCACCCTTCATTTCATCTGAATCTGAATCACTCGCATTATATCCTACAAAGAAATATAACAAGCATACTAAATCATTAGGACCAACATCAATCCATCCTCCCCCACTCATAACAAAACGCTGAGATGTATACACAAGAGCAAAAAAGGATGGCAATACCCGGACGCTTATCACTAACTTTCCACACAGATGATCGATGCCTAGCAGCTCTAGCCATCCACAGCCTTCCCTTTAAACCACAGGCACAAGAGAAAATTCTAGTAACCACAACCAACCAAGTAACAGATAACAAAACAAATGGAAAAAAATGACCATATAGCAAAACCCAAATCATACATAGGCTAGGTCAATTAATCAAATTTTCTAAAATAAGTACATTACGAACAATTTAGAGAATAGGGCAAATTGAAGAGCAAGAGCTAATGGCAACTCAACAACAAAATAATAAGACAATAAAACCACCCAACAAGCAAAAATCACAACTCCGGAATCTAGACATGTATTTGTAAAGAACAAATAGACAAACTCCAATTGAATGATGCGATTAAACAACGGGACTTAAAAAACAATAATCCCAAAATGCTCAGTACAACCCTAAAACCGAAAAAAAAAATCAATTGAGGGATAAAGGTGAAACCTTGTGAGCGTCTTTAGCAACGCCATAGCCATTGTAATACATCTGGCTAACGAGGACTTGCATATTAAGATCTCCGGCTTTGGCTTCCTTGAGAGTGTCGACGTACCACCTCTGCACGCAATCAGACACCACCTTCGACAGCGGCTGCCTGACAACGGCAACGGAAGCACTGCCGTTACCTAGCTGCTCGGCGCTGCTTGCGGAGGAGGCGGAGGGGGCGTCGGAGGCGCCGTTGTTTTGCATTGAGACCAAATCCAAGATGTGACAACAGACTAGAATTGGCGACGGCGTTGATGATTTAAGCCTTCTAGGTTAAATTGAGTGTCCGGATTTGGGGATGGCGGTGAGGAAATTTTGGGGGGATTTTGGGCGCTGGATTGGCGAGGGGTTTTCTATTTGTTGGGTCAGTAGAAGAGGCTTTTTGATGAGGGCAACGGGTCAAACAACAACGACGACGTCGTTTTTGCCTTTGCATGAGTTATCATAAATGTTCATAGCCATTTTAGGGGATGTTTGGTAGGGTGTTCATAAAAAACCGAAACCGAAAAATCGAAAAATATGTTATTTTTTAGGTTAATCAAACCGAATTTTTTTTAAATTTTCGTTTTGGTTAACCGAACCGAAAATATTTTTGGTTTCAATTTATGACTTTACATATAACGGTTAACCGAAAATCCGAAAATATATTAATATTTTTTCAAATATTAGTTATCTTTGATTTATTCAGTGTTTAAAATCTATGATCTTCAATGTGTTAATCCAGTTTGAGTATTTCCTTCTCCAATTTTAACAATTTACACACTATTTTTTTACTTTTCATTAATATAAGAATCGCTTATTAAATTTGATGGGATAAATTAAAATCAATACACACAATGTTTGATTCCACACAATATTGTACTCTATATTTAAACAATATGATCGATATAAGTGCATGTTTAAATTAAAAGTCTTGATCACTTTTTTTATTCAAATTTTATTATTTTAGTTTTAATTATTTAAGGTAAAATTACAAAAACAGTTATCGGTTAACCAATAAAACCGAACCGAAAAATTGGTTAACTGAACTACGGTTAATCGGGATTCACGGTTCGGTTTCGGTTCATGATTTTAGCTAACCGAAATCGTGGTTAACCGAATTTCGGTTGACCGATTTGAACACCCCTACGTTTGGTATACGGATATGAGGAATCATGTATGAATTCGGGAAATGAGAATTTGATACATAGCATTTGATTTGGGATTTCTTAAAATTCAAACACATACTTTTTTTAGGAAAATAGTTATATTGTATTTATATATCAGCTTCCGCTAAAATGCTTTGGAGAATCAACCTTACAAGTATTTGGTCGAACAACCACAAACTTTTTAGACACATGTTGATTCCTATTACGTTTTGGCCACATCGTCTTCCATATTAAAGCTGTATTAATCAATGAGTAATGACTAATGATGCAATATCATGGTCCCAAACTTTTTGCCCAAGTTTTACTTTTGGCTGACGGCATCTATGGAGAAGGAGAACGCATGCACTTGCTGAACAAAAGCAAAGAAACTTTCAATTTTGGCCCAACTTGGAGATTTTGAATGTGATACAACGGGGGCACGAAGGTGTATGGGAAACTAGGATGCTAAACATAGATGACCGCAAAAAGGGTCAATTTAAGGTTTTTTTTCTCTTTCTTCTTATGCATGCAAGTATGCAACATTGCAACATAGGACTTGGATTGTTAAGATATTGAATCCCAAACGAATTAAGAGTTATATAAAACCAAGTCTAGTACATGATATTTGAATTATTTCTCATAGTCAAATTAGTTTTAGATGGATCTCATTGGACTTGTATGACGGACTTATCGTGCATCAGGTGTAATGTGCGCATTTCAACTAAGAGCTGGATTACGCTTTGTGAGACGGTCTCTCTCTTAAAATGAATCATGTTAGCTTTAGATGCTTCATCAATTAGCATTGCTCTCGAATTACAATTTCCGGGCATAGACTCGCCACTGAATCCTCCAATTAAGGAAAACACACATTAATATATCAGATTCCGTTCAGTCAAAACATGACCTTAGTTACTAGGTTTTTTGACATCAACGAACAATCACACAGAAGTGACAGAACCCAAGATAAAACCAAACCCACATAACCTTACACCGATTTTATCATCTCACAATCTTTCAAAGAAGAAGAAAGGCAGCTGAACTAACCCAGAGCAATGCAAATTGAAGGAGGAAGTCATGCAATCACAATCAATACTCAAGTGAATTCCCTTTATAACGTCAGCATGGGAATCTAGCCCCAACAAATTCACAGTAACACCCACTAAGACGACAATCCATGTACATGGTTAAATCAACCTTTAGTCACAGCCAAAATTTCATAAAAATGGTAAAAAGACAAGGAAGAGGCAAATCACTCTAATCCAGCGCTTGCGCACTGGGCCTTGCCTGTACGTGAATTAATATATATGGGCATGCACGCATAATGAACCCTGTAACGATAGATGCAAGCTATAGAAAACAATACACCAACAGAACAATAGACATATTACACAAGTGACAGATTTCTTCCTATACACTAGATTATAGAGAGACAAATCTTTAGCTACCTCTTGCAATATTAACAGCAAACGGGAGAACTATGGTTTTCAACTATCACTCCAACCATCTGAATCATCATCAGTTCCAGCCATTGCCTGTTTTAATGGAAAAATAAATGAATTAATCTTTAATTTTGTAGGCAAAGGAATTTATATTTTTGGAAGCATCAATTCTGCAAGTACCTGGCGAATCATGTTGGCTTTCTCCAAAATGGCAGTAACCTTTAAGTTAGTTTGGCGACCCTGAATGTTTGGCCTACTTGTTGCAGGAGGTTTGAGATTGAAGGACTGGTAAAATAGAAGATACTCCACTAATTAGTTTTCATAAAGAAATTTTAGCAAAGGAAATAAACATGTTAGAGAAGTTGTAAGTCGGATAACCTGGTTCCTAATTTGCTCCAGCCAATCTTTATTTTCAGCGTGTGGACCGTCTTGAGGTTTCAGTCTCCCTCCTACACCTTTTAGTGGCAGAAAGCTTTGTTTATCATCTTCAGCCTTTGGTTCATCCTGAGGTTTGATTCTTTTCTCGACCTTTCTCAACTGCGGAAGGTTCTGGACACTATCTTCAGATGATGGTAAATCCTGAGGTTTAACTCTTTCTCCTATCTTTCTCAATGGTGGAAAGTTTTGAGAACTTTCTTCGGACTTGACAGTATCCTGAGACTTCACTCGTTCTCCCACCTTTCTCAACTGTGGTAGATGTTGTTCTCTTGTTTCAGCTTCTGAATTGTCCTGAGGCTTAACTCTTTTACCCACTTTTCTCAACTGCGGTAGATGTTGCTCTCTTGTTTCAGCTTCTGACTTGTCCTGTGGCTTTACCATCTCTCCTACTTTTCTCAACTGCAGAAAGTTTAAAATAGGTATAAAATAACCATATATATCCTATACACGAATGAAAAAGGGAAGTTACACAAGATAAGACAACTTTTACCTTGCTTTTGTCCACTGCAACAACTGCATCAATAAGAGGGTTGCGAGGTCTTTGAATCTTCTTATGCAAAGAACCATTTACATTTTCAGGTTTTCCTGAACCAAATTCATCTGTTGACCATATTCCCTGTGCTTCAGGAGCCACAAACCCATGTGAAAGTTGATGCCCATTTTGCATTGCCACCGGTGGCTCAAATTGAGCAGAAGTTGTTGCTATTTCCTTCTCTGTATTATGTTCAAGTTGCTCATCTATAGCAGCTGTGTCTTGCTCTGCTGGGGAGAAGATATGCTCGAACTGCTCATGTGTCTCAGTTGTTTCCTTCTGAGTCACTTTTTCAAATAATGCTGAAGTGTCATCCTCGGGATTAAATCTAGATTCTAATGATTCAAAACTAAACTCTGGCGCTGGCAAATCAATTTGAGACCGTATAAATAATTGAGAATCATCTTGTCTTTGATCAATAGTGAAATCTTCTTGAGAAATATTTGAAATAGGAAACATAAAATCTGTTTGCTGCTGCACATCCCCACCTGAATATCCTGCTTCATGTTGGAAGTTTGTATATAAAGACAAAAATGGATTCAGATGTTGAGCCGTTAAAGAATTCTGAGATCTTAGGCCAGCATTATCACTTGTTTCAGGTTGCATTGGTCTTTGCAGTGTACCAAGAGAATATTGCATATGACCCCCAAAAGCTAGAGGCGATGTCTGCTGGTTTCTCCCAAGTCTCCATTGCATAGGAGGAAGAGGTGGCAGAGGCGGCAACTCCTCTGGTATGATTTGAGTTGGATTTGGAAAAGTGCCAAAAAGAGGAGGGGGGCTCATGAATGATGGATCCAAAGTTTGTCTTGGGTTTTCAAGTATCAACCTCGCTTCAACTTCAACGGGACTTGAACTAATAGAAGAGAAGTCTGCAGGTGATTGCTCCATTGCTGGCAAAGTGTTCTGCGGTTTATGGTCAACTGCCAAAGGCTGGCTTAAAGATGTACACAAACTAGGAACAGAAATAGGATTAATGCACATCTCATTTCCACTATCTTCTGGAGGTAGAATTTGCTCAACATATTCTGATGGTTGGGATGTTGCATTAGAGGATTCATCTGTAATTTCAACACCCTGTGCCTCTATTGTTTTGTCCAGAGTGAACTGAGTTTTTGTGTGAACATCAGCAAGTGCATCCAGAACATGCTCCTCGTCTTCTATATCGTGATATTGACTGGAATTGGTTCTCTCCAAGTGTTGATCACATTCTACAGAAGATAAAGGGGCTTCCTCGGGACTGCCCTCAGCTAAGCAGGTTTCATGGAGATAATCAGCCGACCTCAAAATAATAGAGGAGGTATCACATGCAATGGAATCTATATTTACACCTTCATCCCTTCCACAACTCACAGGATTATGCAGATCCATTTCTGCCTGTCCCTGCAAGGACTGTATTTGGCTTCCATCACTATTTTGATAGGGATCCTCACCAATAGGAAGAGACTCTTCATAACCTGTTGAAGTGCAATCAAGCACTGATGAGTGAGATCTCTCCATCTCAGTATTTTCAGCTTTCAAACAATTATATCTAGCACTAGCAATCATTGTTTCTGCATGATCTAATACTTGTACTGAATGATTCAAGTCTAAGTCATTCTTCCCTTCAGCTAAGTGTAGAGTTGAGTCATCAAATGGAATAGTATCCTCTTCTGCCTGTAAAGGATCACTTCTGGTTACTGGCGCTGGACCAGGCTGATCTAGATTCGTGGCAATAGAATCATTATGCTTTCTGGTAGCATCTAGACTTAAATGAGATTCAGCTTTAACAACACTAACCGACTCCGATAAACCTTCCACATCGGCAATAGTTGTGGAATCTGAAATACCAGGTTCAGCCGCTTCACCATCTAAAAGTACAGGGGAATCAAGTACCTGTGGGACGTGGTCTGACTGACTGTCAACTTGAGAGAGATTTACCTCAAGATTCAAATTGCTGGAATCATCCCCATTCATATTTGTCTTGTCAGAAGTAGACTCATGAACTGTCCAGCCACTGGATTCATCAACAGTATGTGCAACAATATTTTCTGAAGAATCAATAATCAGTTGTTCAGTAGATTCAGAATTCCCAAAGCACAGAGGTTCAACAACAAGGGCAAATAAATCTTCACTATTAGTGCCTATCGAGATCCTTGGTTCCACTATATCATCCATATCAGTAGCCACTGAAAGCATCGGATCCACCAATTCTGAATCATCGGCAGCCATGTGAAGATTTGTTTCTGTTCCTGAACATTGAAGAGCATCTTCTGACAAATCAAATTGATTAGGCAGACATTCATATGGTGCTCCATTAACATGCTCTTTCAGTTGTTCATGATCCTGTGAAACATCTGAAACACAAGGTTGATCCTCCGACTCCTCTTCAGTTCTTTGCGTCAAATCACTGTCTTCACAAGGAACATAAACTGGTTCTGGGAAAATAAGAACAGAAACAGATGACTTCTGGAGCACTGTCAAATCATCAGAAGTAGCTTCTACTGGCTGCAACAGATCATTATTGGGCTTTGCAAGAGAACTAGCTGGAGAACTTTCTGTTTCATTGAACAAAGTTGACCGATCATCTCTGGAATATTCTGGTTGAGAGTGAGATGCAGTTGCTTCAGGCACATGAGAATGTCCCAGTGAAACATCAGAAGAGGACTCGAAGTTTGCATCAGCCACCTCAACCACAGGGGAAATTCCAACAGACATAGGATGATCAGTTTGCTCCATCTTTTCTTTGTCAGTTTTTGTTAATGAAGAACCAACATTAACAGAAATCCAGGGTAACTCTGTAAATTCAGATTTAACTAGCGGATTTCTACCCATACTTTCTGCAACATCAGAAGCTATGTGTTCTTTTATTTTATCTTCTTGAGCCTCCCTGGTAACTGACTTCTCCTCATCTTCTAAAGGATTCACTGGAACTATAGCAGAGGATTTTGCAGTAGCATCTTCAGCAGAACTACTCACATTGTCTGAGCTGGAAAAAATATCTATGTCCTTCTTGATCAAACTGCCATCATCTGATATGGTAGAGTTGCCTCTTGAATGATAATCGAAGAAAGGATTTTGGAGCTGTTTCTCTTCACTGCCATCAGATTCTATCATTTTCTTCATACCATTCCGATACCGCTGTTCTCTTTTTGTCCTGTAGTCAGAATCTGTTTCAGTTTCAGACTCCAAGGTTGCAAGGGCATCAACATAATTGTCAATCTCACTTGCAATATCATCAACATTATACTCCCCTGCACTGCCTCCTGATTTGCTGCCAGTATCAGCAGCCAATTCTTCATCAGTTCCATTTTTATTAAACAATGAGAGATTATCTGCATCAGTTCCGTAATTTTCCCCAGGACTTCCCACCGTTCGACCATCTGTGACCTCATTTAATTCATTGATTGATGGCTTTACCACTTCTGGTATATTGAAAGAAGAATAAGCCACTTTATCTTTATAGATTGGTTCTTGAGAAGGACTAAAAGTGTCATATTCAACTATTTCAAGTCCTGATTGACAACTATCATTATATGATTCAAAATTTACAGGCACAAGGTCAAGAGAAATCTCACGGACAGCTTTAGTGTCTGATGAATAAGTGTCCATAAATTTCTGCATGTAACTTTTTAACCTGTCCTCGCGCGTGAATCCATCCAATGGCCTCTTCTTCAATTTCACACGACGTTCAGGATCATTTGCTCCAGTTTCAATGCGCTCTTCCAAGAGCAATTGATGCAACCTGATTAACAAAATCAATAAATGTCAATGCTGAACTATTTTCACATCTTAAAAAGAAATTCTGGAAAAATTGTGACAAGCCAGCACAGATTGCAAGCAAATACACATACTTGGCATGTGATGACGGATAAACCTCTGGTGTATCTCCATTTCTCCACTGCGATCCTCTCCTCTGCGAGGACAGGTGAGCAGAAATCAATTACTCAAAATTAGGATATATTCAAAAGGTAACAGCAATATGGTCATTTTGCCTTATATGCTTGCATTGACTAAGGAGATAATCAGCTTTAATCAATGAGATCTAAGCCTCTCTAGTCTCCAAACATGAAAGCCAGTTACTTTCAAGTTTTATTTCAAATTCAGATCAGCTGCAGCCTAAATAGACTAATGTTACAAAAAGCAGCACCCTAAATATACTAATGTAAGAAAGGCATATCAAAATCTGATGAACTCATGGAGTAAAAAATGAGCTATAGTTAGAATGAAGTTTGTGGTGTTAATACCTTAACTTTGCGAATTCTCTTTTCCCTTTGACCTTCTGATTTCATAATGCTAAATTCTGTTGATACTGCTTTAATGGAAGAAGGATCAGTGTAGCGTTTCAAACATGCTCCAGCACCAGCAACATCAAACCTACAAAGCCCGAACAAATCACAAGTGTATTTAACATACAGTGCGCCTTGCAAAAAAAAAATGATTCGCCACAAAAACAAAAAACTTACTTGTCTAGCAGGAACAACCGAGGAGGACCTCGACATTCCTCATAAGAGTCCATGACAAATCTAGGCATGTCACCCTGAGTAACTAGATTCTCATCCATGCGGATGCTTGGATGCCAGTCAACACCTGCAATTATTATGATACAAAATATTTTTTTTTTAAATTTATTATTAGTCCCAAATAAATCTCTTCAAACTGCTATAAGATTATTATCTTAAATATCCCATCAAGACTGAAGTTGTAAGGGTATTTTGAACCTGAATTATATAGGAAAGGTATATGAGTAGTTTGAGAAAGAAGTGTATTCTCTGCTGAAGGAAATTCTGCTTCTAGTTGTTGGACACGAGCAATAAGAGCATGACCCCTTGCAGCAGTAGCCATTACTTCTTCATGTAAGTCATGGAACATCTCAGCAGCAAACCTTTAAGATTACAAAGACAAAATGAGACGAGCAGAATAAGACTAATGATAAGTTACATTAAAATTAAACAATAAGTCCAAGAAATCCTAATATAAACTAATCCACAGCAATAAACACAGTCTATGCAAAGGGCATAAGTACATAACCAAGAGCCCTACAGGCTGTATTAAACAAGTGTTTCGAAAAACTTATACATATCGCATGTCAACAACAACAACAACAAGTTCAATATACCCTTTCTTTATTGTTGTTGTTAACAACAAGTTGTTGTTGTTGTTCTCTATCACAAGTTCACAACATAGTACCAGAAACCATAACCCTTTCTTTATTCATCTAATCCTGACTTTCTCAAGGATGCGTCACTAAACACTATTCATGTACTTTTTAAATTCTATTGGGACGTTCTTTTCCATCAGCCAACTTGAAAATGAAGGCTCCCATTGGTGATGATTACAGGCAATAAAATTCTGGGCTACGCACTATTTATTTTGACATTATGGAATATGAATAAGTCTTCATACTCCCATTCAGTAAAATTGTACTAATAATATCTACCTAAGGAAGTGTTGTACATGCATCTTAAACTCCCTCAAATGACAAAAGATATTCTAAAGAATAGAAATAAATGCAGTGTACTAAAGAATTAAGATTTGGCATGTCAATATGCTTGTCATGGCCATGGGTAGGCTTATAATAGAGAGCTATCCTGCTTTTTTCAGTTCTTTGCATGCTCACTTCTGGACCTAATAAGATGATTAGTGACATCTGATTTTAGAGAGATCAAATGCAAGCATGAAATGCTGGGCAGTCCACTTAGTGAAAAGGGTTAAAACATTGAAATTCAGCAGCTAAACATATAAGATTTATGAATACTACCAAAATTGGAGACTATTTATTTCCAGTTAAGCCATTAACATTATCATATAAGGAAATCCCCGCGATGAGTCAAGTTAATTCATCCCAAGAGAAATCGAGCTCCCCGCTCACATAAAAGCTACAGGAAAACGGCCCCCCAAATCCCACAATTAAGTATCCCAAATCGGCCCCCTTCCCCTGCTACTACAGATTACTCAAATCCACTGCTTTCCAACATTAAATAGCAGCTTGATTACCGATTAAGAAGTTGACACTACATCTAAAGAGCAAGAGATGGAAAAATGAGAAGTCTCGGACGATTGAGTCAGATCCCACCGATTCTATTCACATTCATAAAAATCAGCACTAGAACTAAGCAAACATGACCCCATTCCTCCTTCAGTCCCATTTACGCACGAACCATAAAAATCAAAATCGGAAAAGACATGAAAGATGATTAAAAGAGGGGAACTAACTCAGCTAGGTCACCGAGCTGTCGAAGGACTCCAACCAGGCCAGCCATGGCGACACCTTCCAGCAAAGCCTCAGGATCATCCTTGTCGGCAACCTTGTAAAGGTCTGGATCAGCCAATCCATACTCATTCCTGACCAAATACCTGCTCAATGGCATCCCTACCGTCCGCCAACTCCCAAGCTCAAAAATTCCTCACAAATTTACAAACCCTAATTTCTCTCTCAGTATCACTCTGTGTCCTAAAAACTCAAAGAGATCGTCTATATCTCAGCATTTCAGTTTCAACCATAGCGGTGGAATCAATGGAATCCCCTCCCAGCTGAATTTATATGGAGAGAGAAAGAGAGAGTGGAGAAATAGACAGCTGCTTGACCTGCAAACGCAGGAACACACAGAGAAGAGGAGAGATATTTAATGATTTTTAATTTTAACGAAGAGAAAAATATACTAATTGTTTTTTCTAATTAATGCCGATAAACAAATGGATTTAAGTAAGAAAATTAAAAGCTATATTCCCCCATTTGACGTTATTGGATCACGGGAAGTTAACGGTGCGATAATCTAAAACAATTAACTATTGATGTAACATTGATCTGTACTCCCTCCGTTTCAAAATAGTTGTCCATATAGACAATTTTTCTTGTTTCACAATAGTTGTTTATATAATAATTTTTTCCATTTATACCCTTAATAATTACACCACACTAAACATACACTTTTTCCAAAGCAACTTTTTGGAGTAGAAAGTACCACTTTATAGGGGTATTTTTGGAAGAATTTTTTCCCCTTAATATATGTGCACTTTTGTCTATGAACAACTATTTTGAAACGGAGGGAGTATATAATAATCTTGTCAGTTTTATAGCTTATGTATAAAGACATCTATTTTGATCTTCTTCACCAATAAACAAACAGTCACGAGCAATCGAGCAGTATACGTTATTGTCAATTTAAGCATTTGCACAATTGCACTAGCTAGTTGATACATTTTTTGGGAAATTTCTTTTGTACCTTTCACTTTTTCTTATGTCTTGAAAAAATTATTCTTTTTGGTAGAAGTTTTGATTTTTTTTTCTATTCATTTACTCTTCCGTTTAAATTAGTAAAATTAGTAAGATTTGACTGTTAAAACATATAAATTTATAATCGAATTATCCCAACTTGAATTTGTAAATAATAATCTTCTAAACAACCTCTTAAACTTTTACAAGACAAAGGAGGCAAGGAAGATGGAAAGTCTCACGAGCGAGTTGGTTCAAATTAAATGTAGATGCATCAAAACAAGAAAATGGAAGCACTACTATTGGATATATCATTAGAAACAACAAAGGAAAAAGACTCCAAATTGGCTCAGAAAAAGTGGGAGACAGGTCAATCTTATTAGCGGAGACACTGGTTCTATATAAAGGTCTTCACCTTGCCATAAACCTTGGTATACGAAAAGTAGAAATTGAAAGTGATAATCAGATTCTAGTTAAAGCTCTGACGACGTGAAAAAAAATGTCCGTGGGAAATTGAAATACTAGTCACAAATTTTTTGATGTTATGCTCCTCTCTGGAGGAGGTAGTCATCTCCCATATCTACAGAAATGCAAATTTTGTAGCTGACACCTGGTTGTTGAATTCTCACCCAGAGTTATGTGTTGGATCTCATCCGACAGGATGCTATTGGTATTGGGTGATCAACCCATACCAAATTCTTACCTTATCAAAAAAAAAACCTCTTAAAATAGAGGATTGTTTTAGATGTGGTTTGATTATGAAGCTGAATATTTTAAGAGTTAAATCTTATTAATTTAAAATTAATGTATAAAATAATATGCTTGAATTTAATTAATTTGAACCAAAGAAAGACATCACTAAAAAAAACTAAAACATTAAATGCATCAAGACTCAAGAGTAATAAAAGAAATTTAAAACATAAAAAAAGACAAAAAAAAATGAGAAGTACCAAAAAAATCCTTTTTTATTTGTATGCGAAATTCATACAATTTATGTACTAGTTAATCACTTAAATTACATAACTTAATCTAAAGGATAGGAATATTTAACGAGTCGGGTCGCTTGCGACCCACACTAACCCGACCCACAATTTACTGGTTGCGAGTCAATTTTTTTATTTTGCGGGTCAGATCGGGTTAAAACCCGCGTAGGGATCGACCTTCAACCTGCAATATTTAAAAAATATGTATATTTATAATTTTATTAATATATAAAATATTTTTTATAAACCTGTTGGATTTGTGGGTCGACCCCTAAACCCGACCATTTGAACATCCTATTAAATAATTAATATGTTTTTTATTCAAGTGATATGTATACTTCTTTTTATAAAAAAAAAGCGATAAAGTCCAATTATTCCTCAAATAGCTAGTAAGGATTATTTTTATTGAAATCTCATATTTGAAACATCTTATTATATACGAAAAAATGTCACAATTTTGTGGCTATTAAAGTATTAAGTAAGGATGTATTTTGTATAAATTTTGGTATAAAGTTAGGATGAGGTATTAAGTTGAGTCCTTTAATTTAGTGTTAGTAATCTATATTTATGGGCTAAAAGCCTAAAAATAAGTTGTTGTTTTACATGAATTTCTTAGGGCTTCCTCTTCCTCTTCTCATCGCTTGTCTTCTTTTCAGCTTGACATAAATGAAAGTTTTTAATTTCAATGAGTTTGGGGAGGATGAAGGTGTTCGAGTAGTAAGCTTGAGAAGGAAATGATTGTTGTAGATGATGATCAATGAAGAAGTGAGATTGAAATCAAATAATTTAAATTCGAATACAAGGACTTGAAAAAAGATTTAAAATTGATACTTACGAGTATGAGAAATTGATTACAAAATTAAAAAATATTTAATTAACACTAAATATCGAATTTTTATTCCAGAATCCGATATCCTATTTCTCATAAAGCCTACTACATATATACTATGAGATTTTAGTACTGTACGCTAGGATTCTCGACTCTACTTATAAAACTTTTGTAATGAAATTAGATTAAGCTAGATATTTATCTTCCGACCAAAAAAACTTAATAAGTAAATATATCAATTGATGTAACAGCCTAACGGGTGCGAGCAACAAACTTAGAACATTTGTCCGTTGAATGGACAAATTATTGTAAAAACAATTTAAGAGCACAAACACGTCAAAAGTTAATTTTTCAAATTTTTTAGCTCCATGTACAATTTCAACGAGGCTGTTCAAGTTTGATAAGCCGACTAGCCAAGTTGTTGAGCAACGTGTCTAAAGCCTGGGCAAATATATATGTTTAGAAGATAAATTTATAATTTATTTTTGCACCAATGTCGTTTTCAATTTCACCAAATCATGCGAGGTTGTAACAAATAGGGTGAGGTCCGCAAAAAAGCCTAAAATTCCAAAATATATATTTTCAATTTAATAGTGAAAAGTACTCAACGTATACAAAAAAGGCAAAAAACTAAATATATTAAACCACTCCTAAGTTATTAATAAATAGGAAAAATTGCATTTAACCACCCTTTATTTTACACTTGTTGAAACCAACCACCCTTTATATTTTTTTCTACACTTAACCACCCCTTATTTGTAATTATGTGCATTTAACCACTCATTTTAACGAAAAACGTCATTTTCTCTGTTAAATAAAATAAATTACGTTTTTTCCTTTCTCTTAAAATTTTATTTATAATAAATAAATAAAGGAAAAACCATAATTGACACTTTCAAGTTCCAATATACCGATAACCCTGACCTAATTTCCTCCATAATAATTCATTCCCTCCATCCAATGGAGAAGAAAAACCACGACTTCGCAGATGCAAAGACCGTGAGTTTTGGATCTACTTTCGACGACTTTGAGCGTCCCTTGGAGTCGATTGTTTCTAAGTTGATGGACGACGACTCGAGATTCAAAAGGTTGAGATGTACGCCGAAATCCAATGATGACATTCCAAGCTCAATTTATTCCTAAATTCTTTTATTTATTGTAAATAAAATTAAAAAAGAAGAGCAAAAACATAATTTACTTTAATTAACGAAGAAAATAACGTTTTTTCATCAAATGGGTGGTTATATGCACATATTTACAAATAAGGGGTGGTTAAGTGTATAAAAAAATATAAAGGGTGGTTAATTGCAACAAGTGTAAAATAAAGAGTGGTTAAATGCAATTTTCCCTAATAAATAAGTCCATGATGTTATTTAATTAGTTTTTCTATAGATGTCCTACATTTTCTCTATTTCATTTTTTGCAAGAATATACATCTATATATTGTCAACTTGGAAACTAAATGGTTGTGGACTTGTGGTGTATAGGGCTGTTAATTCTCCACGGGTGATCGACTCATTTGTTTAACCCACCCGAAATAAACGGGTGAAAATCCAATTAAAGCGTGTGACGGGCGGTTTGGGTGTGGGTGAAACGGGTTATGGGTCGGGTAAGGGTGAAATTTTATCACCCAATAAACCGACATATCATCCGTTTCACCCAAACCACCCGTATAACCCGTTTTAACCCATAATTTCTAATACATATGGGCCTTTGAAGTCACCAATATAACTAATTTTGGGCTTGTGTTATGGAATTTGTTTTGTAACCCATCTTTAACTCCGTTTTGATATTTATTGCTTATGAGATTTGTTTTTGTTTATGTATGGATTGTGGATATTTGTTTTAGTTTATGTATGACAATTTATATATATAGACATAAAATACTGCAGTTACACAACGGTTATACGGGTGAATGAGTCACCCATCTACCAGCGGGTGACGGGTGGTTTGGGTGACGAGTGGAACATTTTACTGGTGACGGTTGGGGCGTTTTAACTTGCGGGTCGGGTGGTGAAAGTGTTCCACCCACCCATAACCCGACCCATTGACAACTCGAGTGGTGTAGTCTTATTAATAGACATAGAATTGTTGTAGTTTTATATATAGCTCGTTTAAGGTCCGAGTTGGAACACAAGTATGTATATGGTTTATCCATATGAAATTACATCCTTATGGGTGATGGCATTTCAGTTTAAGCAATTTAGCATGGGTTTTATTCAATTAAATTTCGATCGCCGGTTACTTTTTTTTAATTAAAAAACAATGATTTAATATTTAATATAGGGGAGATAATTGATCATGTCACGAAATTAAAAATTCAACATTTAATATTTTCTTAAATCCATCAATGATGTTTATCAAACCCTTATATAATCTTTTTTTTTATCTCTCGCTCGATTCGATTAGCCAGGGTCAATCTACGTCCGAATCGGGTACTGTAGAGGCTCATTGCTGGGGGCGACCCTGCCAATTCAATTTTTTCTATACACGTTGCCAGGAAGATTCGAACTTCGAACCTCCTGAACAAACGCTTAAGGAACCTAGCACCTCATACCACTAGACCAATTGGTTATTGGTAAACCCTTATAGAATGTAAATCCAATGTATTGTTGGCCAAATGTATGTGCTAAGTTTTTGGTGATGCTCACATTTCATCACTTTTTAGCACTAAAGTGACTTATACTTTAATAAAAATATAGTCAAAGAGAGAAGAAAAAAGCCTCTACAATGGAAAAAAACATACTATTAATTGAAGAAAAAGGATGATATTAGCCATATAGTAGACCATAGACTATAATAATGCAAACTTAGCTTAGAAGTGTATGAATGAGAAAGGTGGATATGGCGCTTTCAAAGTCATTGTTTTATATTTTTTGGAATTTTCATTTCAACCACTTCAAACCACTTCCAATACTCCAATGCCCTAAAGTTAGTTATCGTGGATTCGTCGGATTGGGATCAAAGGAAATTGCAATGAAATAGTTGTACGTGTATTGTTCAAATCTATAGAATACTATATTTTGTTGACACTCGTCTGATTCGATCAGCCAAAGCTGCTCTACATTCGAACCGGATACTACGTATGAATACCCTAACTTTAATGGAGTGACTCTTTCAATTCAGTCTTTTCATACACATCGTCAAGAATTTTCAAAACCAAATCTCAAAATAAAGGCTTAAGAAAACCTAGCGCTGGTTGGTCCCTCTGATGATTGGTATAGAAGAATATTACTAAAAGAAGAATGATGATTGGTATTCAAAATGTTCAAGTAGATGGTTGATGTTAAAAAAAGGTATTAATCGGCAGAGTTCTTGTGTATTCGTTAGTAGGTAATCTGATTAGTTAATCTTGTTATAAAAATATTACAGTATTAGTATTAGGAAAAATGACTTATAATAATATGAGTTATCAACTTTGAACCAATAATAATACGAACTTTAAAAATCACCGACAGCAATATGAACTATAACGATATTAACCAAATTTAATACGAACTTGAAAAGTAACTCATAATAATAGAAAGTATCTGCTTTGAACCAATTATAATACAAACTCTCATGATATTAATCTTCGTTAGCTCTATTCTCTCTCCCACCTCTTCTCTCTTGAAACCGAATTCTTTAAGAGTTGCAACATCGTGCACCACATCCGGCAACCTCGTCCCCCTCTCCATCATCTCCGCCTCCTAAGTGTAGCCTAACTTCATTCGCTACTTTTCGTAACACGCCCTTAATTTCTGGTATGCTTCACTCATGGTCATGGCTACTAAAAAAATGGATATTTGGTAATAGTTCGTATTATTATTGGTTTAAAGCAGAAACTTAGTATTATTACAAGTCATTCCTCAACTTTGTATTATTTTAGGTTAATATGGTAGTATCTTGTATTATTGATGGTGATTTTTAAATTTCGTATTATTATTGGTTTAAAGTAGATATTTCATATTATTAGAAGTCAATTTTCCTTAGTATTATTCTAGCTCTCGATTAATGGAAAAACAATTGTAATTAAAAAAATAATTTGCACCTTTGTTTATAATGAAAGTTATGAGATTCGTTCCATAATTTGCGGATGAGACTTGCAAGCTATCAGAGACCAAAAAGAAATTATTTCTAATTAATCTTTCATCAATACTGAAGTTATAATTTAACTGTCAAATTCAATAGTACGAGGCTATGAACCAATGACATAAAATAACGATCCTAAATTACCATTCTGTTGGTCAAGTTAACTAGCTTAACTAATACAGAATATAATACAATACCAATACACAGTTAGTTTATTGATAAAGATCTCAATATTGGAAGGGTTCCGGGATCATAAAATACACGTTCTTTCATTGTAAAAACGGCTAGCTATAATGTTTTTTACAGAATTAATGTACTTTTATTAATACAAAAATTGCATAACTATAACGTTTTTAGTGTGTGGACTCTAATAAAATTGTTTATATTTTATATTTTTTTGTTAAAAAAGGAGATAATATTCATTGTAGTTAGTTATAATGCTTTTTTTTTTTTGCACCCGCTAATCATAACAATCTTGCCTTCTAAACCAATTATTTACATCTTTGGACAACACCAAAATCACAGACCATGAACTTTTGAAAATTGAATATATTTGTTGATGAAATTCCACGTAGTTGCTATTGTCACATTCAATTTTTTTTTCTTCTTAAAAGTTATTTTTTATAGATTCAGACCAACAAGAAAAACACAAATAAATTGGAAGACAAAACTAATCATCAAAAAGGTATAAATCTGTCATAAAATGAGAAGACTAGTTTATTACAGTATCACATATGATATCATCATAGAAGTTACAAAAAGAAGAGGAAACCACTCAAACCAGCTTTGAGCTGCAATTCACTTTTCATGCTCCTTTGGAAATATTGTCCTCTATGATTACAATTTACACGTACTTCCTTTACTTTTTCTCATAAACACACAAGTTCATTTGCCAGATGATGATATTCAATGGGGCCAGGTAACTTAGCCTAGATAACTACCTGGGCCATAAATCATGACAGAAATAGCCCATTTATAAGCCCAAGTCCAAAATCATTCTGTCATAGCCACTCCAAAATCTTCAACTTGAAGCAAAGGTAAGGTGCAAATGTGCAACTAATGAGCAAAAAAGAGTTGAATTTTGATTTGAAAAATTAAAATGTTTGTGAAAAAAAATTTAAGAACATTGAGTGGGCACTAATTTGAAACCAAGCTTTATATTTACTCAATCTTGCCGGAAAACAAACAAGATTTGAATACAAGAACTAACAATTAGCAAATTAAGCACAACTACTTGCTTAGGAGATTACTTACTTTATAAAAACATAGGGTTCTAAATCGCAGCACTAGAAAGAAGATCTAGCAAGAACGAACAAACACCTATGATCACCAGACAAAATCTCATGATCTTGCAAAACCAACATAAATACATATACACATACTACCTCTTATTCAACAAAAATCAGAGTTAAACCATACTATCGCCGTGATCTTCACCATTGTCTTCTCTTCTTATTGTCAACAAAGAAGGGGGATTCATTCTGCCTCTTGCTTCTTGCTTTCCATTTTGGTGCTGAAAATGCTTCATAGCATCATCAACCCTAAATTCAGCAGAAGTACTACTTTCACGCGGTAGAGGAGTCAGTCTCGGAGAGCAAGTTTCCTTCCTAACAAACTCATTCTCCACAATTTCATAGTAATCCACAGTCCTAACTTCCTGAGCAAGAGAGCACCAGCAACAAAAGAGCCATTGAAAATAATCCGCCATTTCAGGCTTCCTCAAACAGAAGTGATCAGAATTACCATTTTCTGAAATATTAAACCTTTTCCTCATCTGGGTCCTCCAGAATCCTCCATAGAGCAAACCAAACAAACATAACAAGATTCCAGTGATTCCAAGAATCTCTCTCATTGTGTCATTCTCAATGTTGGCAGCTGCCAAATTAAAGATCCAGAATGGCGCCGTGCATAGGAGGAGAAATGTTGCTATGTGAACGTACATGTTTCCAAACCCGAGCCTCTCCATGTTCCATCCAAACACACAAAATGTGCAGAAGATAGAAAGGTAAGCTACTTTAATATCCTCACATAGATCAAAAAGGTTGCCCTTCCATTTGGGCATTTCCTCAGACATCTTTTGATCATTTCTTGGTGTAAAGGAGAACCTCTTCTCAATAACTGGAGTTTCACAATCCAGCTCATCAGATTCATAGTCTTTCCCAAGAGGGCTGAGAATGCAGTACAATCCCGCTACAGCCGGGGCTAAAATTGCAACAGAAATGCATATTCCTATTCCATAAGGAGGCCTTTCAGATCTTTTATAGCCTAAATTGAGTCCACACAAGCCATATTGAGCAAAGCAGTTGAGATGGAGCAACAAAATGACAATCATCATGTGCTTCCATTCGTGTGGCTTGTAAGTCCCGTTCTTGCAATAAATTTCCCTCATTCTTAAAATATCCTCAGGCTTCCACCTAAGCAAGAGCACAAGGTGGTGGAAGCGCTTAGGATGTTGGTACAAACACATGAGAGTGAATAGAGCGTTGAGGATTTGGTTGTTAACCTCAAACCACTCATCTCTTTCTGATTTGTGCTTTATGACATGATTTAGCATCCCTGTCATGACAAGAAATAGAATTGCACCAGAGACAGCAACGCAAATCACCCATAGGAGCAAGACCATGTTCAATGGGTTCTTGATCCATTGTTTACTGATTTGCAGAATGGAACCATAATCAAAGGTTTTAACCATTCCATAGGTGAAACCCTCTTTAAGATCTTGTGGCTTTGAAGAAGGAACGAAGCGAGAAACTTCGTCTCTTTTTTCAGCAATCTGTTTGATCAGCTTTAACTTGTTGATATAGCTCAGACGGCGTTCACTGGATTCTGTTGGAGAATTCTCATTGCTGAGTAATCCTTTCCTAGACGTTGACACACTAAGAGAAGCTAGGCCGTTGTTTTTATCTCTTGCTTCTTCCACAGAAACTACCGGCCCCTGGCCATTGTCACTCAAGGCCATTATAGTGTCAAAATATCAAAGAAGGATCTTTCTTACAGTCTGCCGTGTGAAACCAAAAGCCTCAAAATCTGCTCTAGTTCATTTCTTCAGTAACAAACATGAAAGCATATTTCAACTTAAGTCCAAGGCCATGATAGTGACTACAAGTTTGAGTTGTCAAACCACATACGGAGTTCCATTGATCTAGCCAAAGCAGCATCTATAGTCCCTTGCAAAAGCAGAAACACTAGATAATCAGCTTCAAAGTGAATCAAACTATTAATTGATGTTTGCAAGTAAACAAGACAAGAAACATACAGATTACAGACTACGAATTCAACCAAAACCACAATTTAGCGACAGGCCCAAAACTCCAAAAGGACAGAAAGGGACAAACATGGAAAATTAAATATGTACATAGAAGAATAAAATAAAATAGAACTTGCAGATTTTAGCTTCAACATCAAATTTCAAGTAACAATTCAGAGCTATGCCATGTGTGGTCAATAGATGAGAACCCAGATCAAATGAACAGCTTAAATCAAGCTTTTGGTAGTCATTTAAAGAGAAAACCAAGAGATTCTGAGTTACTACTGTGCTAATTTACTGGAAAACTGAGGAATTAAGCAAAGAATATAGTCAAAAGAGATCGATGAAAAGAAAAAAGCTTGTCATTAGCATAAAGACAGCAAATATAGACTACAAAGCGAACATCCTCTGCTCATCTTCAAGATTTTAAGATTTTTTAAGCGAAGAATCTTCGACAGACAGAGAGATGAGCATCGAGTTACCCATAGACATAACACAAAGGAATGTACCGTTTTGCAGTGAAATTCGAGCGGAATTCTTCAAGATGAAGAAGAGGCGTAAAATTCCAAAGCTAACTTCAAAATTGGGAATTTGAGAGCAACCCAGAAGCTACTAAATTACGATTTACGAGCTACTACAGAGAGGAAAAGATAAAGAGAAATCTTCTACAGACAGAGATGAGCTCCGTAATTGCTGATTTTGTACAGACTATTTTTAGACATAAAAGAAAAATGAATAAAATAAATAGGGTTTCCGTTTTGAACTTTGAATCGGATTCTTTTCCCTAAACGAGTTTAAATTTGGCTTTATAAAGCGACTTGAAAACCGCGCTTTGAAAATTTTCTTGTGCTCCCAAAGCGGTTTGGTTAGCTTAGCTGTGATATTTAATCATATCTATATTTTGCAATTTTATTACGTGTGTTGTTATCAATGCTAATTGCTAACTTAGCATTAATATATAGTACTCCTAACTTAGCCTAATTTTATGGTTGATGTACAATGCTCGGTAATTTTAGTGTATAAAGGCACGTTACGTTTTCAACAATCCAAACAACTGACCTAATAATATTATAATTTTAAAAGGTTGCCCAGTGTTATACGAGCGCAATGCAGTAATGTGCATTATTTGAGAATGAGTGTAATATAAGATTGTTAATTCTAGATTTCGGTATATGGATTATGGTCATAAATTTGAACAACTTAATATAATGAATGGGCCAAATTTGACTAGCTTTTATTAATTGATTAATTCACTTTTAGGAAATGTCCTAGAGGTTGAAACAAGAAGTGACTACGGTTGATTTGATATATTTTCCTGATAGACTGCGATATGTGATTTGAATTTCTTACATGTGAATTTGTTCACGCGCCCACAAAGGCCCACAACACCTTTTCTCTCCTTCTAGAGACTTTATACCTAACCGTTATCTTTCTTGACAAAAAAAAAAAAGAACGTTACATAGTCGATATAGAAAAATTAACCAAATGCCCATGTAACATAATAATGTTAACATTAAACCAAAGCTTTTCACACAATGACACAACACAATAATTCAACAACATTCAGAATTCAGATCCTTAATTAGACTTACTAATTCACTCTCTAGCCCTCTCCAATGCTAAATCCAGCACCTTGCGAAAGAACTGACGAGGATACATTGGAGGCTGCTCTGTTAGCGCCTGAAAAAACAATAACGAGGAAGCATGTTTTGGATTAAGCACGTTCAAATGATCAAAAAGAATGTGTTTTTTTTTTGAAATTTGAAAGAAGTTTAAAACCCTGCATCCTCTAAAAAATGTTGTATTGAGAAAGTTGAGCTGACCTGATGGATTAAGACAGTGGATGGGGTCATTCCAGGAACGGTGTTAACTTCTATGATCAGCACCTGTAAATGATAATAAGGTGAAATTTTTGAATCACAACATTATCATTACCCACTTCAGAGTTGGGCAAATGAGGAAATCACAAAGCAAGCTCCATAGATCAAGAAATGAGATAATATCATCATACCTCCCCATTGTCGACATTAACAAATGCATCAATGCGTGAAAATCCTTCCAGCTCAAGAGTGTTGGCTATGAGTTCAATACGTCGTTTACATTTCTCCAGAGCCTCGTCACTGCTTCATTATGAACAAATTAGCACTGGCCACTACAATAACAACCGACGTGTTTCGGACCTTTGGGTAGAGTTTGTATAGAGTCATGTAATACAGCTCTCTAATTGAAGGCTTAAAAATTATGATATTTGTAGTCACAAGGAATTGTAAGAGAGATTCACAGGTTCACGACTTGCCTAATAATTGACGGTGGTGGTGGAGTCAGGTTGATGCCAGTTCCACCTGCCAAATGACGGAGAAGATATTTTGAGTGATGTCATATTCCATGTGAATTTTGATGGAGAAAGAAAAAAAGGGTACCCTGGAATTTCTCTTCAAGAGATAAGATGTCTCCGGTTTCTGTAACAGTCACACTCGGGCTCAACGAATGCATTGATCCACGTTTTCCCATCACACCAACTGTTATTTCTACCCATCTACTTCGTCCCTCCCGCGAGAGGCCACTTGGAGTTGTGGATTTCGATGACATCTTAATCTCATCAGTCTCAATGAAAGGTTCAAATATTAAGATCTCCGGAGGAGGGTTTGGCATTTCAATCAATCCATGTGCCTGACAGTAATAACCTCTGAAGATTACACTTATGCCTAAAGAGTTTGAAAATTAGAGCAAGAAAGACTGAGACTAATAATTTTAGAGTTCACATATCAAATGATTTCTACCTTTGAGAAACTGTTGGAAGGAATCTGAACAAGACAATCTTTCAGGGCCTTTATGTAAGTAGCTAAATCCTCTTTACAGCTGCATAGCGAGTCCAAATTGTGGCAGATAGAGATTAAAAAAAGTAATTATCACGATAAGCCATGAATGGCAGCAACAATCTAACAAATTTGCTCAAGGAATCTTGGTTTAAGGCAAATGCAGGTATCAATGCAGATTTGTCAGCTCCTCAATTCTAATATATTTTGTGTACACATTCATACTGCCAATCAATAATGTCCAGCAAGTCAGACTAATTTTCATGTGAGTCAGTCAAGTACTAAGTATCATTCAGCAAGACATAGAATGTGTCATATCTTGATTTTATATTAATGTTGAACCAAGAGCGTTTTTCTACTAATACCTATCAATTATACTAATTTTGCATATAAAGCCAATTAACGCTTCCTAGCTATCTAATATTCTAATCCAACCAAGAAATAAGCTTCACTAGCTAAAGCTCACAGGGAGAAGAGGCTCAGCCATGAGGAGAAGACTCCAGATTTAACAGGCTTGTTTCTCTCTTTCCTTTTGAAGTTTTTGTTTCCAGGGTGAGGTTAGGAGGGGTTTGGGGGGCGGTTTTCTGGTTTTGAGAAGTTACCCCTTACTTTGTTCTCTGCTGAGTGACCTAGCTGATGCTATTCATGAGGACTCAGAACCTGTTTGGCCCTCGTCTATTGCATCGTGATCACTACATATTCTAAGTGCTAAATAGGCATGAGGATGAATGTGGTAGAGATCCTTGCTGGGCTATGGGACCTTCTCTTTTGAGTGGTTGAGGGGTAGTTTTCAGGGTAGAATTGTATTGTCTCCCCCTCTCTCCCCATTTGTAGAATGGTGATGCTGATGCTAACCATGAGGATACAAGTAGGGGTCTGATCCACTCAGTTGCATCGTGCCATGGGCTGTGGAGGGTGCCTAAGCATTGAGACACACTAACTCATGGCCTTGCTGGATGTTTGGGGAGCTTAGGTGCTGGTGTATTTGTTTGGTTTGTTCTTTGGACCCTTTCTGTATTCTCTTCTTCCTTAATTCATTGTTTACCACTTGCAAAAAAAAAAAAAAAAGAAAGAAATAAGCTTCACTGACATACCATAATCTTGCAACACCAGTAGAGCAACCATCCCTGGCAGGTTTAATACATAAGGTTTCACTATGTAGTTTAGAGGTCAAATCATGCCAGGTAGCAGCAATGGATGAATTAATAAGGTCCCTTCTTTCGAGCACCTCCTTCTTTATTGTAAGAACTCCATACCCTGCAAGCTAATAACTCCAGAGAAAGATCACACAAACAAAATGTCATACTATGATCAGAAGAGTAATACAGGAAATAATTACAAATAGTTAATATTAATGGATAAAGATATATTTTATTAGTTCATAAGCAGAAACAAATACCAATCCAGCTTCAACTAGAAAGTAACAACATTATCTAGAATGAAAAGTTATATGTGGATGAACTTACATGCTGAAGAGCCAGAGATGTTGCAACTTTGTCCATGCAAATTTTTGAAGACATCACTCCAGGACCTTTCATGCCACAGAATTAGTAAAAAAGATTTACTATAAGCATCACCAACTAATTTAAATAAATTACCCATATTGTTATAACGAGATACCTGTATAAGGAACTCCTGCAACTTTAAGCAAGGATTGAAGAGTACCATCTTCACCAATGCCTCCATGCACTAATACATCATTTTGTATTCAACCCAGAAAAATATAGAATTAATTAGAAAGCATCTCAAAAACTGCAAATTTGTACAGCTTAACTACATTCCTCAAGTGATGATCAAACCTGTGTCTAGGTTAATCTCACTTTTGCATGCATGTACAGAGAAAAGAAAATCACAAAAATGCATACAAATTCAGTAGTTGTTATAAAACTTCTAAGATACCCAAGAGTGTAAAAGAGAAAAAGAACCAGCAATGAAGACTGTAGCATCAACTTCCTTAGCTAGCTTGATCCACTCCTCCAATGAATACCTTACTGGTGGCTGATCAGATATATCAAACCCAGTAAACCAGCTTTGGGTACTCAAGCCTTCCATAAGATCATCCATTACTTTTCTCCTTAAGCCAGATGTCAATTCAGCAGAATCTGGTTCAATTGCTTCTACACATGCTGCCAGGACTTTCTCCATTGTATGCCTCAGCACAAGAGAATAACTGTTTCAAACAACCAGCATCAGAAGGAAACAAGAGATGCAAGCAATTCAACAATAGAAGAAAGAAAAGAACAAAGGAAAGAGAAGTCCTGCATCAGGTAAATAATACCATGGATATTTTACAAATTACTAAAAAAAATTGGAAACAGGAGAGAATACAAATACTTACGGCAAAGACCAAACCAATCTAGAGCCCATGTCCATATCTTTTTCATCTGTTTGTGTAGAAGATGAGCTTTTTGATGCCAGCAAACATGGAGTTACTTCAAGCTGGAAGAGAGACAATATTCACTTGTGTGTGATCGATTCTAAATTAAATGAAAATTGTGTGATTCAAGTAGGCAGAAAAGTGAAGAATACTTACATCATCATATTCTTGCAAGTTGAGCCATACATTTGTCCCGCTCATAAGGGATACTTGTCTCTCTGAAGTGTCACCTCCAAAGATGACAAAAACTTTACGGACTTCTTTTTTTGAGTTAACTGTCTCTGCTAGCTCAGAGTACTTTTTGCTTTCAAGCAAGGTATTAACTTCACCATCATAAGATGCTAGGTTGGGAAACCGTAAACATGCGTGCTGTATAATGCTTCGAAGGATCTTTGAATGAGAAAATCCAACCTGGAGTTTAACTTAATACGCTTAAGAATCCATACTTCAAGAATGGCTTCAACATTCCCAAATATGATCATATTGACGTTGATACTACTTTCTTTAGCTAAAACATTTTAAAAATAAGATAAGATTTATTCAAGTAAAAAAAAATTATGAATTATATTAACCTAAAGACTTGCAGAATATCCCCATAGGTAATAAAATTTGGCACCTTTGAAGATTGCTGAAATAGGAAACTGGTCTGCTCCATCCCACTAATCTGCAAAGACATAGCAAGCAGGTAACAATGTTACATGTTCTAAAGCAGTAAAGGCTTGAGTCATTGTGAGATTCTACATTTTAGATGACCCATTGTTCTCACCAAATTGATGTCTGTGAATAACACCATCCCATGATCGGTTCTTCCAATTGTCTTCCCTGTGGATGATATGTGTGAAGTGCAAGGCAAATACCAACCATCAACTCGGGCAAAATCACACAATCCTAATCGTTGGAATAACAATGATACTCCCTCACGGATATTCTCAATCACTTGCAGAGGGAAACGAGGTGGAGTATGGTATGCAACCTATAGGAAAAATGATTCTTCAGATCCAAAATCCAAGACTAATTATGTCCCGTATTAGCCAATTATAAAATCAAACCATGTTAAATAAGGATGGATATAAAATTCTATATCTAGACTGACTATACTAATACTAACACAAAGTGAACGTCAACTAGCCATGGCATGCCTAAAGGAAGACTTAGTTTATGTGAAAAGAATAAGTAAACCAAGAGAGTTCACACATTGGTGTACCTGTTGGGTTGGCAAATACTTCCTTCTGTAATTAAATATTGCATCCTTCTCCAATGCATCAAAACTACCTTGAAGTTGAAGCTCTACCTGTAAAGCAATTTATTTATTGTAGTTAAATTTTCAAGCTCGGATAAAACAAAACTAAAAACCATAAACAGTTCTCTGATAGGAGAATTCAGGGTTTTTGTTTCACAAGGTATTACATTACATGCACTTACTCAGAGCATACCAATTTTCAATAATGAAAACCAAAATGACGGAGTTTATGCATGAGAAATATTAAGGCTAACATAGCATACAACCAGCATTCTTGATAGAAGAACAAAAGACTTGATTGGAGCAAGCAACAAAGAATAAAAATCAAATAAATGTAATATCTCACTTCTGTCGGCAAAAAAACAACTGGACGACAATTAAAAGCAGAACCCACATCAAGGACAATTGCAGTAAACTCCCTCCCATCTTCAAGGAAAATTTCAACAAGTACTTTGTCATCGATTTCCCGCAACGAAGGTAAAACAAAATCACTAACTTGATATTTAGAGAAATCTGCATTCTCAAATAACAACACTCAGTCTTTAAGTAGAACCGTGCTAATTTGATTACAAATGACTTTTTATTTGGTATTTGCTAATGAGCAAACAGGAAACATCCGATAAAGAGGTGAAACCTACCTCTGCAATTATTTGATGAGCTTTCCTCCAAGAATCATCAACTCCATATGCAACACTAACACCGATGCTTGATCCTGCTCTTGCTGGTTTTACCTAAAAAATGTGTATGATGCTGAAAATAAAATCCTACTTTTGGATCATCTGAGCTATAGAAGTTGTATGGAATCTGTTTTTTACCACAACTTTTCCTGATTTGGTATCCAGCTGATTCTCTTGAAACCACTTTAAGAGATTTTCTTTACTTGATTGGCTGTCCTAAAGGAAAATTTACATAGACATCAATAATGAATTACATGTACTGCAAAATGCTAATGCAATCATTCACCTTATCATTACAGGTAATTATGATTTCATCTCCAAGCAGTTAAAACATTAGACAGATAGAATATTTCAAACCACATTATTACTAACCCACACATTCCATGCAGCAAACAGATGAAAAATAATGCTCTCTCATTCAATTTGTCAATGGAATACACATGTGAATCGACACATTAATGTAAAATATTCTATTTTCATAATGCTAAAAGAACTACAAAAAAACACAAGCAAAGAGGATTTCAAACTCTGAAGGTAGATATTAGTCGTCACAAAACAACTTAAGTGCTCAAAATTTGATGTCAAATAAACATTATTACAAGAAATACCTGTAGCAGAAAACTAGGAACTGTCAAGAATCCATGTCTATCAAGCTCCACTGAAGCTTCATACTGCCATATTATAATAAAAAAAATAACAAATACGACATGGATAATGATTAATAGAAGAAACAGAATCTCCCAATAGATTTGAGTAATAAGCTGAGCAAGGAAAATTCATGATAATCAGGATGCTGAAGTTTCTATAGCAAATACATTCAAAATAAAATACTTTTTTGACATTCTCTGGTCCCTTTCGCCATACCTTATCAAATGCTTTTTGACATTCTCTGGACCTTGTGCCAACAAATGGGATGTTAGCCCTCTCCAATACCTCCTAAGAAATCATATATATGTAGGAAGTAAATAGCATATACACTTAGCTTATAAAAATATCTCAAATAAAAAAATCATTAGAAAGCTTTTTCAATACCTGAATCCCACCATCCTCACCAAACCTTCCATGTATAACAGGGAAGACAATGTCCACTGAAGCTGCAAGATGTTCTGTAAACTCGGACAAAGAGCTGAAACCCTGGGCGAGGCTGTGACAATGTTGAACAGCTTAGAACTGATACCAAATCAGGCACTAAGCAAACTTCAATTCTTGAGTCCAGAACCTACCTTTTGAGTTTGAAATCAAAATCAGCTGGTGTATTGGAGTATACCTACAATTTCACAGATGCTTATTATAAACTTATAGGAGCAGAGATTCTTCAGGAACAATTTTAGAATAATGATCAATTAACCTGAGCACAAGATATGGCATACGCATTAAGCTCAGCATCAATATAGTAGCAGCTCACAATCACATCATCCCCCTGATTAGTTTACAGATTATCATCACATTAACATCAGTGTATCAGAATAATTAACCTAATTTCCATCCAAAAACATCAGAGAGGTCTTCAAATCTGTACCTGGATATGATCAAGAACCGATCTAGCGGAATTCAAAGAGATACCACGCTCGACGGAGGGACCACCGCACACCAAACCAACTCGAAGAGCTCTCCTCTTCTCTTCCATGCCCCGATCTTCCACCGCAACCTCCAATTTCGTTCTTCCATCAGAGCATCGGATGATTCTAGGAGATGGTAGCGACGACGAGTAGCAGCTTAAACCTCCGAGATTCTTCTTCTGCGGAGCAACTGGAAGCAGATGCGGCAAGGGAGTCTGTGGCAACTGATTGTTGGAGCTGATCGGAGCTCGGATGGGGAGGAGTTGATCGGAAGAGAGTGAGAATTTGGAGGGAAACGCCATCGGAGAGAGTGGAAAGTACAGACTGTGGTGTGTGGGAGGAACGATCGCAACGAAGAAATTACAGTACTGTCAATCGACTCACGTATGACCAGATTACGTAATTAGCGAAATCGATACTCACATCTCACGAGCAGCTTACGTCATCTTTATATATGTTAAATTTTGCAAATTTCAAGTGTCAATTAATCATCGACTTTGGATAGTGAATTATAATCCATTATAGTGATAAATTTGAGGCAAAATCCATAATATAATACATAATCCAAAGGTTTGAAAAATTAGTATGATTTTGTTTTCCTTGCAAATATTACCAAGCATCCAGAAAGGGTTTGCACTTTGCACCTGCACAGTTTACATGTATAGAATCAACATGAGGGGAGACACAATCTTATCTCCATTTATTGAAAAGTTCGATCAAACATTCAAACTAACTCGCATTATAAACTATGAGACCTCTACAATTCAATAACTCCAGCCAACTCAAACTGCTGAGAAAGATCAAATACAAGATAAACACATTAACAAAACCTAATCGTGAGTCATTTTATTCCCTAAACGCGATTCATATTTGAACACAAAGACCAATGCAAATTTGCAAGACCAATTCCTAAAAGCCAACAACGAGCAACACTGTACATCATGCTCAAACCAGTTGAACCAACACACGATTGTGGTTTCTACTTACACTATCAGAACCTAAAAGTTTTTCCCTAGTGAGCACACAACAAAGGCTCAGGTGAGGTCGTCATCGTCCTCAAGCTCCTTGGCTTTCAGGGATTCTTTAACTCTCAGCAACAAGGTTGTTTTCCATGAATCCTGAATCATTGACAAGGATCACATGAAGAAGAAAAAATGAAAAATGAAAAATAAAAAGACGCGTGTGCATTTGAGGGAGAAAGGGATACCAGAGGACTCAAGCTATCATACTCCTTGAGAATATCAGTGAACTTTTCAGGATTCTCCTCATCAAATGCACCAGCTAAATCCTGACAAGAAAATTGGAAGAATATCTTGTTTCAGGTGTATACATGTATTCAACACTTGCATCATAACCCAGAGTGACGGAGAAATATCAAATTTGCATCAGTATTGAACATTAATATACAAGAACATGATCAAGTTATTCGTTGCATGCTCAAGTTTGATAGAAGTGAGAGAGCAAGACCAAACGATGGTCCAGCAAAAAAACTTACAGTCAAGAGCTGGCATTCTCGAGTTCTTGAGAAAGAGGAATCCATGTCCTGAACAACCATGCAGAGTTAAGCAACAACAATATCCAAGAAAGAAAAATACACAAAAGAGAGAAGATAAGAGCAACCAAAGAATGAAACTATAACCTCGTAACGCTCCAACGCCTTGCTTATGGCAACAGGATCTCCTTTGCACAGATGGCAAATTCCAGCATTGAGAAGATGCCCTCTAACTCCATACCTCAGCAAATTATTGTGAACAGACTGGCTTGCAATATCCTCAAAAATCTCACTTGCCTTCTCATATCTGAAAAATTGTTTAAATAAGCAAGCTAGTGGCAACATTTTTGCATGATAAAAAAAAATTCGATCTGAACTAGTGAAAATTGTCTACCGAGTAAAAGACAATCCTTACTGTTGTTGCTCCGCAGCAAGCAGTGCAACTTTCTGCCTGCACTGATTTGCAGATGATGTTACTTCTTCACCTTGGAAAAAGTCAGCAGCTTTTTCTAGATACACAGTAGCCTGATCAGGGATATGATCTTGCTCGTATAATTCCCCAATTTCCTGAACACAACAATCAAAAATCAAATTTCATGAGTTAATCTCCTCTAACAGACGATTTAAGGCGTTTCATATTGCATCTCATACATGTCTATGAAAGAATATAATGTCTTAGGAATCATTAACTTTCCCATGCAATATTCAAGTTCTTCCCAAGAAAACGTCACCTTGGAATATCGTGCAGCCATGTTAAATCTCCCAAAATCAGAAAATAGCACAACTGCCTGCTCCAAAGATGCTATGGCCTCTGAAACAAAGAAGAGAGATAGCCAATTGCCAAAGCACTTCAGATCAACCTCAAAGTATCAAAGAGAGTTTCATACATGATAAGAAAAAAATATTTCAAAAAGCTATGGACAACAGACGAATCACAAAATACTTTCACCGATGTCGTAAGGAAAGACATAAGAAATTAGGAATAATACAAAACCTGATATCATAGAAACACTTTGCATACCATAAAATGCAGATAGAGGAACTTCATTTTAAAACATTGACCACATGAAGAACTTCTACACAATGTTATTGAAAAGACTCACCTCCAGGACTGATCTTCTTATAGCAGTTTGCAGCATCCACATAAGCACCTGCTGCCTCATGCTTGCTACCAGTCTAAATTTTTTGACCCATTAACACTAGTTTTGTCCAAATGAAATGGATTCACACAGTATCATTCATTAATCAGAAATTTACCCTTAAATGACAATCAGCCAATTTCTTGTAAGCTGTTGCAGCTTGCTCCCCTGTAGATCACCATGGGAAAAAAGAGGATTGAACAAGCAACTTTTTTACTAATGTCATTGTCAACTTACAAACTAACAATACAAAATTAATTCATAGCCAAAGCCAAGGGACTTTAAAATATATTTAAACAAATGATTCATTTATGGTGGTCCAACACATCAATGAAAAATGTGGGTGTTTCTTTCCGGTAAATTCATTCGTATAAGAATAATAAGATGCATGTCCGGATTTATTTCACAAATTTTTTCCCTTTCTTTTTCATTTTTAATCAAATCCCTACAATTCCTACGTTCAAACACCCAATCCCGCAACGATAATCCACCTAAAGAATAATATGAATCTAGGTTTTACAAAACCTAATCCAGAAATGAGAAGGAAACCAAACAGAATCGAATAATCAGGAAGATGATCACATTAACTAATTTACAAAACCTAAACGAGAAATGAAAATGAAACTTGATCAGTTGATCCATGATCGAATAGAAAATATTAAACGAACCAGATACATCGTCGAACAGAAGGAAAGAGATTGGAGAAAATCGTACAAGATTTGGCAAGTTTGAAGGAATTGGCGGCTTTCTCATACAATTCAGCGGCGTCTTCGAATTTGGATCCGAACAAAGCCCATCCGCTGATCTTTTTCTCTGCCTTTTTCTCAAATGCTTCGGCTCTTGTTATCTGATCCGCCATGGGAGAGCAGAGGGAGTGCGTTTGTTCAGAAAATAAAAATAAAAATGGCGAAGCAGAGGGTTGCTTAAGTTTTTGATTTTCTTTCTTTCTTTCGTGTCACAAATTTGTTTCGAAACAGACTTCCTTTTTTTCTGGTTTATTTTTGGGTAAATTTCATAAACCACCCTTAAAAATTAAAATTTATATAAAATCGCCCATAAATCTAAACCTTCATCAATCAACCCCCGGTAAAGACTTGTCAAAACTTGAACAATCCAAATCCAACCCTGCCCAAACTTAGGTTGTAATTCGAATGAGTTAAGAATATCTCAAAATTGTTTGAGTTGAAACCTGAACCCACTAAGTTGACCCAACTCGAATGATAGTTCCATTTCCTTGCCAATTGATTCCCCTATCCACTCCTCACCCCTTGTTAATTCACCATCAAGTCATGTCCCCTAACAAACACTAAGAAGGCCTGATTGACAACATAAACCACCAAAATATCTTTAAGATTATCTTTGTCACTTTCTTGATGCAGTGAGACAAATCCCTTTGATAGATGGTTTAAGTTCCTCCTTCTTTGCTCCCATTGTCTGCTTAACAAGTCTTCCACCTACACCTACTGAACTAAAATCCTTTCTTTAAGCATCTAAGGACCCTATTGGATATAAGATATGAATAGGGAATTGAAAGCCTTAGCTACTAATCATACCTGGACACTTGTTGATCTTCTTGCAAGTAAGAGGGTCAATGGATGAAGTTGGTTGTAGAAAGTTAAACTCAAATCTAATAAGACTTTGGAAAGATTGAAGGCTAGATTAATGGCCAAAGATTACACACAGAGACACAGTCGAAACTTTGATGAGACTTTTCACCTGTTGTCAGGTTGACGACAATTAGAACATTCATCTCCTTAGCCATTTGCAAAGGATGGAAAATCTTTCAACTTGACATTGATAATACTTTCATGCATAGAGAATTATTTGAGGAGGTATACGCACAAGTGGTAGAAGGAGTTCCAAACCCGCGAAGCAAGGTTTGACTTCTTCAAAAGAGTTTGTATGGGCTTAAATAAGCATCTCACCAATGGGTCCACAAGTTGGAAACCACTCTAAACACACTGAATTTTATATGTTCAATCAAAACATAACTCTTTATTCTAGCGCCTTAAACACCTCTCCACCACAAGCCTGCAAACACTCTTCATTCCAGCGCCTCAGACGCCTCTCCACCGCAGGGCAGCAGAAACCATTCCAAACTTCGTAAGATGGTGGTCCATGAGCATAATTAGGCCAATTATGGGGTCAATCCTGTTATTGAAGATAAGTATCATTCCCCCTTTTGTCTCACTATCTCAACCACTCTCCAATCAACTACCGAGTCTAACTACCATCTTAATCACAAGATGTTTCAATTTCCTAAGGTGATGGAAATGCAGGAATTCCAACCCGCACAAGTTAAACAACCATCTGTTCAAGTTCAATGGAAAAATATACGTGTCGCTGCTATGGTTAAAGCTCTACATCGAGGCCCTCTCGTTGGGGGTGACATTCTCTCTTGAGTAGTTGGCGTATAAAGGAGGGAAACTATGTCAAAGAGTTTTCAAGGAGGATTCTATGGGAAATCAAAATCATGCCATTATAATCTTAGGATATGGAACAGATTTAGCAGAAGACAACCATTGGATTATACAAAACTCACATGTATAGGATTGGGGTACTAAGGGCAGATTGAAGGTTACTAAAGGTGTCAACTTGTATGGCATCAAGGAATCTACCTATTATAATGTACTTCCAGCTGAGCCTTTTGCACTAATCCTACTGAAGGACGTCCACAATTCATTTTGTTTGGCTCTTCGCTAAACTACCTTGATAATCCCCGTGAAAGTTGGGCCGACATGCTAAAAGATTCATACATTAACAAGGTAGACACAATAGTACATGCATATTATGGTTCAGATTCGCGTCATGTGTTGGAAATACTTAAAGATGTTTTTCCCAAGGATGTGTGACTCGGCTAAAATCGTTGTTGCCAAGATCAAAGATAAATAACCCTAAATTACTAACTAGTATAGCAAGCAAACAAGGGGTCGAACCCAAGAGAATCGGGATTCTGATCAATCAGCAAAGAGTAAAGACAAGGGTTTTGGAGTTCAAGCAAACAAACAAACAAGCGAATATTGTTGAGATTAAATCAAGTGAAGGAAAGCAGAGTTCATTCAATCAATTCCACCTTTTTACTCATCCGATCATTGATTCATCCACTTTTCTATTAATTCTCTAGTTAATTCCAATCCTTATAAAAGATTTCCGCTTGTCCACGGTCCAAGCAGAATTATGATATGAACAAGAACGCTTAATTCAAATCATGAAAAATATTAAGGATAGAAGGATATTAATTCATGCAATCAAGCTACGAGTCTCATGCATAAAATGACAATCAAATACTCTTTCTCAATTCTAGTCCACGGTCCTAGAAAAGAGTTGTTTCAAGGATAAATAAGATTGCACAGACAACAATCAAACCTAATCCAAACAGTAGATCTAAGTCAATCAAACAAGTTGATCAGGCTTATCAAATCAAACAAAGATCATATAAATTAAACCAAGAGTTTTGATATTAACCAAGGGATAGAAAAGTTACCAGAATCTCACGAAATACATAAAAAGGCTTCCTTGATTAAACAAACTCCAAGGGAAAATTAGTTCTCCATAATACTGAAAGTATGCTAGAAATTGTCTCTAAATTGTGTAACCCTAAACTGAAAATGAAACTAAGCTTAAAAAAGTAAAAATATCCGAAAATATAAAGATATAAAAATACTAAAAGATAAAATAAAAACGAAACAGAGGCGGCGCTGAAACACCCTCGATCCGCGAGCGCGGATCAGATCCGCGGTCGCGGATCCACTCTTTCGCCTCGGCCGCGGAATCCCACCGATCCAGCTAGGCCGCGATCGCTGCCCCTTCCTAGCCGCGATCGCGGCCTGTCTCTGACAGCATTCTGGTGTCAACTTCGGAGGTAGTTTTGACCCACTTAGAGTTGGAATTTGAACTCGCCGTAAAAATATGAATTGTAGCTCTTCGAGTTAGCTTTCCAATGATACCAAATTCAATTTCATCCGATCACCGTAGCTCCCATAAAAAGCGTTACAAGAAAGTGGTGTCAAAACAACTCCAAATCAACACTTGTCTTCAAAACTCTTGCAATTCTTCAAATCGTGTCTTCGGTCTTCATATGACAATTATGCTCAAAACTAACCTAAACACACTCAAATCATACCTAAAATACAAGAGTTAACCTATACTAAATAAAGTGTATCAATGTGATATCCTATAATAGCCTTGTTTGGCTATTGTTTACTTTGGAATATATGATTCAAAAGTTCTCGTTACCAAGGTGACGATGGGGCCCATATTTTACTTGCATAATATAAGAATAATTTAAGAAGATAGCTTAACGTGGTATCGGAGCTAAGTTTGGCCCAACTCCGTTTTTCTGTGTTTGGATGTATAGTTAAAAGAGATTGAGACTAAAGGTTTCTTCCCAAGAAAGAGGGGTCTAAGATAAAGGGATCCTTTGTTGATGTGAGCCCCACCATGACGGCTAGCCAAGAAGAGGATGACATGTCCGTGCGCTCCGATGGACCGATCACTAGAGCCAAGACTCGGGCCATAGCCCGAGCCACTTCGTCCATCATCGCGCGCGCCGTCGCAAGCCTTGGCGCAACCACTGGCGCGCCCCTCTTCACGTGCCTCGTCACCATCGCAGGCGCGCCGAGTCACCAGCCCGACGCATCGCACCGCAGTGCCGAGAACCTCATTCTCGACACCGTCCCAGTCGCGAATGCCGAGCTCCATGCCACGTCGGGCCACCCCGGCGTGGGAACTTGAGGTTCTAGTGCGCCTCGGCCTCGTCACTCGAGGTCCGGGTGCGCACCAGCCTCGGCGCTGCCGAAGCCTTGCCGCGCGCTTGACAGCGTCGCGACACGCCCTAGGCGCGCCACAGCCTTGTCACGGCCTTGTCGCGACACTCGCGACTAGGCCACCGTGACTATTTATCTTTCTTGCTATTTTTAGAACTATTTCCATTCCGAAACATTGCCACTTATGTTTTTACTATTTTTATGAGTTTTGGGCTTGGGCCAAGTGGTTGGGCCGCATGTTGCATCCCCCTTCACTTCACCCACGCCGCTAGGGTTTCGAGGGCTAGGGCGTGCCGCTTCTCCCTATAAAAGGGGCACGCCTCCTCCTTGTTTTCTTACGCTTTGTTTAATGTACTGTTATGTTGTCGAGATTACTCCAGAGTGATTATTAAGGCGTCAACCCAATTTCTTATCTCATCCCATATTCTTCCGATCTCCCTCAAAAGAGATCACCTTCTCAATCCTTTCAATTTTTTCTCATCCAAGTCTAGTCGTTAGATCGGCTCAATCTATCCAAGTTCGACGTGAGAAGACCCAATACGAGTCCAAGATCGATCCTCATCGTGAATCCTTCAACGGGGTTCACATCATTTGTCCCCCTTCCTTTTTGTGATGATAATGGAAATGTTCTCTAGAAGAATGGATCACTTAAGTAAGAGGAAAGGTTTCCGTTTTCATCCCAAGTGTAAACAACTCAGACTTATTAACATTGCTTTTGCGGATGATCTTCTTATTTTTTTGTAAGCCAACCAGGATTACTCTCCATTTGATTAAACAAGGGCAAGTTAACTTTGGCAAGGAATCTGGTTTAATAGCTAACTAGTGTATGTGGTCCCGTGTTGACACGGGACAAGGCTGAATAAGTTGATCATATATAATTAGAGATGTAAAAAAAAGTGCTACTTTGTGTACAACCGTTGTCGCCAAGAGAATAGAAGAGCAGTTGTCAACTATAAATAAATTGTAATAGCACCACGTAAAAAAGGCTAAATAATTATAAATAACTTAATCTAATTACCACATAAAATGCTACTTTGAGGGAGGAAGGTTAACATGAATCGTAATATATAAATCGATCATACCAGTATAATCTCACATGGAAGAAAAAGAAACAATTGTCATAGAAAAAGAAATTCAACATTAATTATTGCGTAGACAAAAGTTTAAAACATTGGAAGAATTGTGTAGACAAAAGTGATGGTTCCAAATATTTTCATTGAAAATATGGACTGGAAAGTTAACGATCGATCGCTTCTAATATTTTTATTCCTGATGAGCACGTATCAAATAAATGGAAGGCGTGTTGCACAACTAAAAATGTAAGAAGAAGAATTGCACAACTAAAGTTCGCATTTCTAAGAATGGCATACCTACTTGTAGAAGAAAGTATCAACTGTAAGTGAGCATCAAACAATAATTACATCACATCCATATATGAATATAAGTTCCCTTTCTAAAGGTGAAAAATCAATAGAATTGAAAAAGGATCCAGTCCAACGTACAATAATCAAGACATTACATGTACACTATGTCCTATATCAGTCTACAAAGTACAAAGCAACCTACTTTGAGGGACATGCCCAAACCACCATTATGTAAAGTACTTGTGTGTTTTTCGTTCTTCATGAAGTGTTTACGAATTTGGAATCTGAAAGCCTGGAAATGGGGAAACAAAGACATATTGTCAAATGGTCAAGAGCACTCCCTCCTGCTGCCCCGGTGCAATCTAATTTTCAGCTCATTCAGACTCGTCATCTGTCAAATATGGCACACAATTACAACACAGCATAGATGCATCGTATGGGAGATTTTTAATAACGCATCTGCCACTATGTAATTGTATTGTGATATCAGATATTTTTTATATGTAGGGGTAGTTACAACGTGCCAAAGTTGCATTCAGGAGTATCAGATTGGACAACAGTCCAATCAAAAGATTTTAGCATGGATAAAACAATATAACACAAAAAAACATATCACATTGAAGACAAGCTAAAAGGCCGATTTATATATATTACTAATGTGGCGTGAAGACAAGCTAAACAAACACAACATAATCTACATGATATTGTCACAACATTAACTTTTACTATTGAAAATTCTTGATCTATTTACTCAAGTAATAAGTATATATATTACCTGAAACATGGTCTTTAAGAGAGGTTTATTTACCACTTGATCGCGCCATATATTATGACACCACCTACATAATTTTGTAATAAGGTTAAGGCGTTAAGCTCTCAAAAAAGAGAAAGGAAAATTAATTACTGAAAACAGTACAAGAATTTCTACTTGAATTAAGATCAACTACTATGCTTGCTTAAGGAAAATTAATTACTGAAGGGAAAGTACACTTGTATTATAGGTTCCTGCCATAATTATCATCTAAGAGCAACAAATGACTACCTTACTATCCAACTACTTCCCTATTAATGACAAAAAATATCCAATTCCAAATCATTGCTTCCTACTAATGTAAGCAATCAAACTGGACACAAATAGAAAAATTCAGAAAAACTGAACAAAAAAAAACAAATTGTGGAAAGCTCAGAATTGGGGATTTACCTTGGTATGATAGCCTTGTAGACAAGGCCCTCAGCGACAATGGAACTTCCAAAAATCAAAAAAGGAGAACAAACCTTAGGTTTAGCCATTAGAACCACTCTTCACTTCAAACACAAGCATCCAATAAAAGGAAGCATTGGTCGCGAATTCACACTAAGATCGAGAGATTTAGAAAAGTAAATGAATTTAGTAAAAACAACCTAGATTATGAAACAATCGAATGATACAAATAGATATGATTTATAATACTCCCTCCGTTTCAAAATAGTTGTTCTTAGACAAATTTGCACATGTATTAAGGAAAAAAATTTCTTCCAAAATTACCCCTATTAAAAGGTACATTATACTCCTAAAAGTTGCTTTGGGAAACGTGTATATAATTAATGTGGTGTAATTATTAGGGGTATAAGTGGAAAAATTTCTTATATGAACAACTATTGTGAAACAAGAAAAATAGTCTATATGAACAACTATTGTGAAACGGAGGGAGTATATTATATGAATAGATCACCTATCAATGGACAAGATGCAATGGCTTGTTCAATTCTTTAGGGTGCAGAGCCATTGGCGACAATCTCCCCGGCCACAACAGTAAGTTTAGGGTTCAAATTATAGCCTCCGCCAGAGGGCTTGAATTTGGTGGCGAATTCACACTATGCGATCGAGAGATTTAGAAAGGATGGACGAAAACCGAATTGAGATTGAGATTAGAAAGAAGAGAGGGGCGACAGTTTTCTCCATGAGAGAAAATTGGGTAGTGGATTGTGGAATGTAAAGGGAAGACCGTGTAGAGAAGGAGACGTTCAAGGAGAAGAGATGAAGCCTCAGATCGGAAGAGGGAGTCGGTGTTGGGGAGGCAGCCTGAGCGGGGTGACTTTTCCAAGAGAGAAACTATAAAAAAGGAGCAAGAAAAAGAGAAGAGAGCAGTTCATCGGTTGAGCAGTTTTAGTTTCACGAAGAACGTGGTTAAATTTTTAAGCAGAAAAAATTGGCTAAATACAATACACGTATACACGTGGCAGAAGCAGGAGGCTGGAAGCCTTACTGCTTTAATTAGTTAGTAAGATGCTTCAGAGCAAAGTGCTTTTTTGCTGGCGTCAACTCAACAGATAAAGCTGTTTTGGGGCAGATTTTGGGTATAGATCAGGGTACTTTCCCTATATGACATCTTTGTTTCCCACCGCATTTAAGGAAGCTAAGAATAGGAGAGTATTACCCTTTAATCAACAAAAATTGTTTCAAAGAAGTTGTTTCGGTTGTCCAAACTAGGCCTTAATTTTGTTAAGGCTATCACTGAAATAAGTTGTAATTCAAGTTATTTTTTTATGAAATAATGAAAACTATGTTTACGTTTGATTTATATTATCCTACATTATATTATGAAGTCTTCTTAATGCAACCTAAAACCGTTATGCTTCCTAGTTCCTACCAAATCCCCGCTTGCACTTTGGCGCAAATTGACTTCCTACCAAACAATTTGGGGACCATTGTTGTTATAAGTCGTTTATATACAAATAACACCAACAATTAATTAAGTGGAGTACTAATCTACTTAGTACAATAGTAAAGAAGAATCCAAGTCTTTAGAAAAAATTTAGCCACGTTCACATTTCAACTGCATTTATGGATTTCTCCAATTAGTAGTCTCTAGAATACAATTGTTGCTGTGAAACGTGCTCCTCCACCCTTTTCTTTTCAGTTTTCTCCTAAACTTCTCCTCTTCATTCTCTAACCTTCTCAAATATTTTGTCTTGGTTTCGGATTCCTAAGTTTAGAAGTCCTTGACCATCTTCACCGTGGAACTGACAGTGGGGGACGTCGATCTCGATTTCGATGCTGGAGCAAAGGGTTTTCTCCAATCTTTGAACTTGCAATTTCTCACCCTACTTTGCGTATGCCTTAAATCTTATGTACAAGTACTGAGATTCATTGTCCTAATTTTGTTGTTGGTATATTTGGGAAAAAAACATTCACCAAATCAAAAAATTGAATGGTTGATGAAGATTAGTGGTTTAACAATGAAGAAAAAGGCAATAGAAGATAGTAGAGAAACAACGTTTCCAATTGTTGATTCTTCGCACCTGAGTCCAAAGTCATGAGAGGTTTATTAAAAATTATGGTGTAGGATGATGATTAATCACTAATCTATGTGAGATCAAATGTTGAGATTACTCCAGACCAAGTTCTTATTAAGGACAAACACTCTAATCTCCTTTGGCCCTTCTTTCAACATAGATGGAAGAAACTAATAGACACTACACAAACTCCTTTGGACACCCGCTTCTCAGCTTAGAAACCGCGGGGTTGCACTCCCCTAGCATTAGGGTGGGCAAGTTCATCGGGAAATACCCATATGTCTTTGACAAGGAGAAAATTATGTTGTAGATTGACAAGAGAGCTTCTGTGTTTGATCGATGAAGAGAGGCGGGTTTATTCACTTGCACGCATTGAGGTAGGAGACAAGTGAGTTGGGCTTGCCCAAAGATTCACATAAATCTGTACTTTTGAAGCATCTTGATGAATTCAAGATGATTGATGTGGAAGTTTCCTTGCATTTCAAAATAAGTACAACTTTATAGTTTGTATATTGAATGTTCTTACTTCTTAGAACATGTACAGTATATTCTAAAATTTTGTGCTGCTACTAATTAAAGAATAATACACTGTATTTGTTTTTATGATATCCCGTACATAGTACGGGAATAACACTAGTTAATGATGATTGAGCTCATCACTTAAATAAGGGAAAATTTTCATCTTGTCATATATAATTAGAATTTGAAGTTTCACCGTTCCATAAATACATATAAGGTCGGCTATTCAATAATTAACGGTTTTATGTTTTATTAGAAAAAATTGTAAACGACATCACTACTCACTAAACAAGTAAAAACTTACTCCTAATATCCTATGGTACGTTGAGATCTTAAATTCGACCCCCTCACCCGTTATATATACAAGGCACGACTTTAAAATCAGATTTGTTCTAAGAAGTTATTTTCGCGCAAAAAACAGTCATGACATTACAAGTTACAAAACATATATTATGGTCGATGGCAGATGCAAGGAGTGAGTGACCAATAGTTTTGTTAAGTAATGATGTCCAAATTGAAAAAAAATGACTTAATTAGAAAACGAAACTATTTAAAAAAAATGAAGTTTCAGATTCAATTATGCACACTCTACAGCTCTACCCACACACATTTTAGTCAATTGTTGTTAGTCATTATATATAGTTTGCTACTCTTTCCGTTCATTTCTAATTGTATTTTTAGTCTCAAAATCTAGTTCATAAAAACTTGTTGTTTTAGATTTTTTTATTTAAGTGATATATTAAAAATTGTTTTTGTTGACCTTTTTACTCTTTATTTATTGACTCTCGCCTCTCATCAATGGTATATAATCAATTAGTGATTAGATTTTGAAAATATAGAATTTTCAAGGATGATTTTTATATTTTCAATGGATTTCTTAATATGTGTGAAAAAAATCAAAAAGTACAACTAAAACTTAACGGATGAAGTATAATATAAACATAACTATAAAATCATTCACAATATTAGGATTCTTTTAAATTGTCAGATTATGTTTAATGCAACTTAATGTATTTGATCTGACGATCCAAACATATCATTATTCGTTGTGCACATATGACTTGTAATATCGGAAGAACTAAAGAATATCTTTTTTTGGTCGAAGAACTAAAGAATGACCAAAATGTTAATATGTTTCATTATATGTATCAAAAGGTGAATCTAAAACTTGTTCTAAATGAACAAGTTGTAACCAAAGTTATCACTTATCAGAATTTCGATCTGATATACTCTACAATTCTAATGATTGAAAGGCCTTTTCATGAAGTATAAAAGACAAATAAGCGGGATGGAATATTAAAAAGCGTCATAGTAATCGTGATGCTGCTTAAATCGTTTCTTTTTGCAAATTGGAAGATCATGGAACTTAGATATCATCAATTATCCGCATTAGCTATAATAAAATCAAGGAAGTGGCCATGCTTGCAAACTCTCATCTTAAATACATCCTTAGGGGAAATTTTCCTAATTTAGGTCATTTTCTAATACATCAATATGTTTCCTAATTTCGGTAGGAGTTGTTCAGGGAAAAAGGAATTAGGAATATGTTTGGTTCAGTTGCAAGTACTCCAAGGAGGTCGCAAATAGAGTCCTTACATGGGCTAGGATTGGTAGAAGAGACTACACGATCACTCAATGGCTGGATTCTATGCAAAGATGCCAAGGTAAAACAAGGTTTGCTTTTTGCTTGTGGACCACATGCATCACTGCACTGATCTACCACATTTGGAATGCCTGGAATCAACGAATCTTCAAAGATAAATCTATAGGGCCGGGGGAGTGTGCTAGTTTGATAATTAATTATGTACAAAATTGTGCTATAGCTAGGTGGCGTAAAAACAATCGAGAGACTAGAAAATGGCTTGTAAAGTTTGGGATTGGGAGATCTTGTAAAATCTAGGGAAACCTAGACTTTTTGTAACTTTTTTCTTACCCTGAATGAAATTAACCATTTATTCAAAAAATAAATAAATTAGGAGTTAATTAGCTAGGGTTGTTTATACATTTTAAATTTCTAATGGAATGCAATTATGCAAGTAACTTGATGCATTATTGATTTTATATTTTCCATTTCCGAGTTCATTCCAAACGGGCCTTCGGCCCGAAGCTTCTTGGTGGAAGATGGGCCAGTTGTAGCTTGTAAATTAGTGCAATACAGAGAATGAAGACGACAAGAAAAATCATTCAGAAAGTGGTAATCAAGTAATTAATTTGGGTGATTTATTTAAATCAACAATTATCAAAAGGTCAAACAATTAGCTATAATGGCTGTCATTCAATTGGAATTATTTTGTAGCTCTTTTCATCATTTAACGGTGATTTTTTGCGCACTCTTTTTTTTATGATGCGCACTTTTATTTGGGCGGATCAATAATCCGCACATGGTTTTCCAGATTTTTTGTTAAAAAACCGGGTTCGTAATGTGCGGATCCATAATCCGCCCAAAAAATTAAGAAAAATCGGGTTCGTAATGTGCGGATCCACAATCCACCAAAAAAATTAGGAAAAATCGGGTTTCGTTGGCGGATCCGTAACACGTCCAAAAAATCCTGGATGGAAATTGTGCGGGTTTGAAACCCGTACAAATTAGGTTAACTTGTGCGGATTTCAAACCCGCACAAGTTAACCTGATAAATGCCGTCGCGCGGCTCCTTTCTCCATCGTCTTCATCAAATCGAACTTTGCGGTTGAGTTGAAATCGAAGGGAGAGAGGGAGGTTGAAATCGAGAATTGATGGACGAAAGAGCGAGAGAGAGGGAGGTTGCGGGTGAGTTGGATTCGACGGATTCCGGATCCGTTCCAGTTTGCGACGGAGGAGCGGTGAGTTCGCGACGGATTCCGGATCCGTTCAGCTTGCCGGCGGGGAAACAATTGCTGGCGGCAAACCTTCCCACCGGACTTGCCTCCAATATATATCAACTTCATCAGGAACCAACGGGATGCCTTCTTTAACATATCCCTTGATCGTTTGGGGTGTAGGCAATCCCATAGAGGTACTCCACCAACGGTCTCGAGGACTCACTTCGTCGGATATGTCCCCATCTTTCGCTCTTTGTACTTGTTGCAATAACAATTTAATGCATTCTCTCGAACACCTTCTCACTATGCGGTCGAAGAAAACCTTCTTCCATTCGGGCCCATCTAATATTTCAACCGGTGTCACCGATCTACTCCTTCCCATCTCCTCTTGAATTCGACGAACTTGATCCATAAACATGTTATCCAAGTGTTGTATGATCGTGTCAAAGCCTCCAACGGAAGATTGCAACATGTCTTTTAGCATAGAGTGTTGAGCCTCAACCCTATAAGACGAAAATAAATAAATATATATATATAAAAAAATCGGATAAATAATATTGAACAAAAATGATAGGAGGGTAAGGTTACCGGTTAGTAGTTCTTGTTGCAAAATGTAGAATATGATCGGACCACGCACTCACTAGCTTCTCCTTATGCGGAGTGAACCATGTCTTCTCAACATATGACACCAAACCGGTTCCACCTTTGCCGTTCCATATATTCCGAAAATGTTCAAGTCGGGCCTCATACTCCTCCTCGGTGTGTGACCTCATAACTCGACGAACGCTACTAGTGAATCGTTCCGGGTCTATATCTTGTGTTTTTGCATATGCCCTCACGTTCCGAGCCACGTGGACTTGACACAAGAAGTGGGGGACCTTGAAGACACTCTTCACCGCCTTCAATGCTCCAAGCTCTCTATCTGACATGAAACAACGCGGCTTTTGGTTGCCGAATAAGAACTTCAATCGCAAGAGTGCCCATTTGAAGTACTCCGTCTTCTCCTTCCTCATGAAGACAATAGCAATACAATACGTCAAGTTTGTGGATGTCATCCCTACAAACTCCAAACAAGGCCATCCGTACCTAGACATTGGCAACAAATAGTTATATATAAAGAATTAATGATCACTAAAACAACTCAATAGGAATAACGTGGTACAAAAACGAGATGACATACCTATTGGTCTTGTACGTGCAATCCATGATAACGACATTCGGAAACATCCTCAACAAATGTCGTGAGTCAGGATGACTAATAAACAACGCGCTCAACGCCAACTCCCCATCTTTTTGCCTCCCGCTCATCGTGTCGGTGAAGTATCCCTTCTCCTTCAACAACGCCAAGGAGTATTTTGTCACATTCAATTTACCCATTGAAATCCTCCTTTGAGACGCCTTGAAATTATAGACTTGTGTCCTCGATAGTAAGCTTTCGGGGTTCTTTTGGATAAGTTCCAAAAAGATAGACTTAGGCTTTGTACCCGACGTACTAGCAAGTATTATGTGGTTGCGCTCCTCCGCACTAAGACGATGTGCACCCCTAACCCCTTTCAAATCCGGGGGAAGCTCATGGTTATGGAACCCTCTTATCACCGATAATGTCCAACGAGAGGGTGTATACAAATTCCCTTTCCTAAACAACCCATGCAACTCAAACGGACACTCGGTCTTCATCGAATCCCGTGCTTTCTTCACCTCATTCTTCCTCCCCGATCTATACTTACCCGACCTTGAACATTGTAAAATGATCTTATCGTGTTTGGACGACTTGGTCGTTATGATCATAGACAAACCAAGACCGATAGTTTTAACCCATTGTCTCAAATCTTCCATTGTATCAAATCTATCATTGCTATTAAAGTACGTAGAGAAGTCGACTTCCGTGTGATCAACATGCTCACTATACGGACAAACCTATGAATAAAACCGAAAACCTTTAAACTAGGCCTGTAATAACTACGAACTTGCAAGTATTAAAAAAATCAAATAAAATATGATCATCATCATCATTACGAAATAAATTTTAAATTTCATACTCCAAATTAGACACGACGCTACTAATCGACCGACAACCAATAAAGTATAAACTAAACAGATATATTATAATTTTAGGATTCAACATATACTAACCAATTCATTATCGGGAAGAGAAAGATTGCCCACGGAAGATGTTGAATCCGACGAATAGGATGACCCGCTAAACGATGACGTCTTTGTGGACCCGTTACTCGAAGTCGACATCTCACGAGAATGCACTTTGTCGTATATGCTCTCTTTTTTAGTGGAATTAACAATTGAAAAATGAATAGTAAAAAACTCGGCCGCTGTATAAAAGACGCGTTGTTTTGGTTGAAACCCTAATTTATGTGCGGGTTTAAAACCCGCACAATATGGGCGTTCCGGGAACCCGCCCAAAGGGGCCGTTTTTCCAAGAATACCCTTTTATGTGCGGGTCTCAAACCAGCCCATTATGGGCGTGCCTAGAACACGCCCAAAGGGGCTTTTTTTGGCCGCATTCGGAATCCGTCCATAAAGCCGGGTTTTTTACGAAAACCGGTGTCGTTTTTTGTACGGGTTTAGGATCCGTCCATGGTTCGATAAAAAACCAGTTTTCCTTGTGCGGATTATGAATACGTCCATAGTTGAGTGCGCAACATAAAAAGAGGAGCGCGCAAACGAGCGGCCTTTCCTTCTCTTCAATTTTTAAATGCCTAAATGGTGTCTAATCTCTTGTAGTTTAGCTTATCTATATAATTCTTGTCATTCTTTGATGGACACAGGAGTGAGATTTGTATCAAAGGGCTCATCAATCATCACACAACAACTAATTAACACTTCTTCTTTTTCATATTTTGTCTCACATTCGTGACTACAACTAGCTAATTACAAGTGGAACACTTTAAATTAGCATATATGTCAAACTTATGAACATTAATGAGCCAATTTGAAATTCTGAATATACGGACATTTTTTTTATAATTATGGTTTATCACAGGCGTGACTAAAATGCCATCTACATTAAGTTTTGTACGAGTTTATCAGAACTCTTTTTTTTTTTTTTTTTCATGTACAAATTTTCTTATGCAATATTTGACATGTGTAGCGCTTTGGAACTTATAGTAGAGTTACATATTACAACTTTCATATTTTAACTTTCAACCAAAGAAAACTTTGATATTTTAGTTTTGGTATGGTTAATGGAAGATTTACTACTCAACCAAAAAATAAAATAAATGTGATTCTCATACATATTTTAGTTTTTATAAAAAAAATTCAAATTCAAATTAATTCGATTCTCGTACATATAAAATTGTGAATAGTCAATCGTATATAATATTGTGTCTTTTTTTTTAATAAAATGATTTTATGTTTTTATATCATACATATATAATGTATATATTTTTTTTTCCAAAAGAAGAATCTCAAGTTTTTGAAAGGAGATAAATATAATAGTCATTTTGTAAATATGTGTATAATGTCTTTCAAATAAATCTTTAAATACTTAATATATTTTAATATTGATGAAAATCAATATATAAATGTGGAACATTTATTTTTTTTGGTAGAAAAAAATAAAATAAATAAATATAGACTCTATAGTAAATACAAAAGTCATTTTGTTAATATATGTATAATGTGGAACATTTATTTGCCTTTAAAGGAGCAATTGTTATAGTTGTAGAGATTATTTTACATATTAGCGCTTGAAATATACATTTTTGCATATTTCAAGGTAAAAGAAAATATTTTATATCCAAAAAAAATACATTGTCCCAACAAATAGAAAAAGTTATCATTACACTCAACAAATATCGATCATCACTTATTAATTCAGTTTATAAATTATTGCGACTTTTCTACGGATTATAATAGGGTAGAAATCTATAAATCAAGACGTTTTTGCACTCTACAAAATGCCTTGGAGCTTTTTAACAAGACAAAAGGATGATGGGAAAGGAGTAATAATAACATATATATATATACGTGAGTACGTGACTCTAATGGACCCTCTTATATAATGACTTTTCACATCCATTTTGAAAATAAATTGGAAAAATTCGTGCGTAGGTTTTGCTGCGGTTGAAGTTTCAAAACACGTACGTGACTGACGTCATGGACGCTCTAGCTAGTTTAGAATGTTTTTTTTTAATTTCTCGCCAGGTTAGATCAGCCTAAGTCGATCGCTCTACATTCAGATTGGATACAATATATGTCTTTAATGAGGACGACCCTCTCAATTCATTTTTTTCATACACATTATCAGAGAGATTTGAACTCGAATCCCTGGACAAACACTTAAAATAATCTAACACCTCATCCCTGGAGACCAATCGGTGATTGGTTAATTTGATTAGCTAGTTTGGAAAATTATGAATATTACTTTTGTTTATAAAGTGCAATCATGCATTACATAGTTTGTCACACACTCACACGTACTATAATTTGGACCTAAAAGGAGTAAAAGATGTACCACTTGTGTGATCTAGTAGAGCTGAGGTGGCGTTCGGGTCATTGGATTCGGTTTCGGGTCGGTCCATATCAGGTTCAAGTCATATCAGTTTGGGCCACATTTCGGTCAAATTCAACTCCGATTTGGGCCAATTGGATTTGTTCAGATTTCGATTTTGGTTAGCATGAATTGGTTTTGCGGATCGGGTCGGGTCAGGTCGTGACACCTCTGTGATCTTATGCTAAATGCACACGTGATACCCCACTGAGACGCGCGCGTAGTTACATGAGCTTGACTTGTGCAACCCTAAACATATATTAAACCTTCCCGAAGTAATTAACTTTTATTGATAGCTAATTAGTAGACCTGCCAATCGGGTCGGGTTGGACGAGATTCGGCCATTTCGGGTTCGGGTTAAATCGGGTTCTGGGTCGTTATGGGTCACGGATCAATCAGGTCGGGTTGTAGCGGGTTTTCGGTCGGGTCGGGTTGACCAGTGGGTCTAAAATATCATTTTTTTCTTATGATTATTAAAATTAATTCTTAATTAAATAATAATTATTTAATTATAATATATTATTTTTATTTATTTTAATAATAAAATATATTATAAGTTTCAAAATAAATTTAATTTTTTTTTATAAATATGCTAAATCGGTCAACCCAACGGGTTTCGAATTTCAACCCAACGAGTTCAGGTTCAAATTTTCGGGTCTTAACCCTAAAATTATCGGACGAGTCAGGTCGGATTAGCGGATTAGGTCAGTTTTTGACAGGTCTACTGATTAGTAAGGATTTAAATTTTATTAATTTGTAACTAGCGTGAACATCGTTCTTTGATTTTTAATTTTTTTATTCATATAGGAGGAAGAAGGGCATTTTCGAACAAAAAAAGAAGAGGGAGAAGGACAAACAGCTCTCGTTATTCAATCATATCGATCACTCTATTATCTTTTTTGATCTATCATCTATGGGATCGAAATGAAATGAGAGTGCTTGTGATTTAGAGATTAGTAATTATTCTTTGTATCTCAAAAAGTAATTTCATGATCTCTTTAAGCCAAAAGGATCTATATATTGAAGGACAAAGAACACTATTCAATTAGGAGAGTGACTTACCTGAAATAATCAATTAACGATTCTACTTACATATTTTATAACCAATGTTCTGAAAAACACTAGACATTCTTTGAGCGGAAAAAAGTTTGCCGTGTGTTTAGGCAGTATAGACAAGTGCTTAGGTGGCATAGATTAACACTTACACGGGCTAAAAGATTAGATGAATTGGGACCTTCCGGGTAGTGCCTAGGTGAGGCCTAGACGAGATTTTTAGAACAATGCTTATAATGAACAAAATACAAAACAAAAAACTTTTAAAATATTTATTTTCATGATACATAAATAAAATGAAATTCAACAAAAACCAATCAAGAAATTAAATAAAAACAAGGTTCAATTTTTTTTGATTATATATGAACATAAATAAATTTTTGTATTGATAATATAACTTCTCACGTCTGAAAATTTAGACTAAATAGCCTAGTATATAAGTTGATGGGTTAATTTTTGTATTGTCAATTGATTTTATGATGAATTTCTTATTAGACTTATGTATTGAGATTACATATGCGCAACACATAGTCAATCAACCTATGAAAATTTAATATAATATCTCAAATATTTGCCTAATAGCTTCTCTTGATCTCGGATCTGTTACTTTTACATAGGTCAAATAGTGACTATAGAGAGAGTATATGGATGCTAGAATATGAACTTTTAATCCTAACTCTTTATTATCTTTAGTCAAGTGACTCACATTCTTAATCAATTTTCACCCTAAAACCCCTTCTTAATGGTAAATAATATCACTTGTTAATGTTATATGATTCATGTTCGAGATGAATTAAAATGAGATCAAACATTTCAATGCGAACTAGCTAGAGAAGATCCACACTCTTATTACTTGGTCTGCAAATCGATTATAATTAAGACCCACGTTTTCTTTATTTGAACTTTTTTCTTAAAACAAAACCAATTTGCAAGCGTGATCGATCCATCAACTGAGCCACTGATGTATCTATCAAGTCGAGGAAGAAGAAGTGCATCTGTATTCAAACTCAATACCCTAATTCTTTAAGATATCCATCTCATAACACAACAAACTCAAGCTTGTCGTTTATGACTAATGTTGATTAATTAATTACTGTAAGACATGCTTAGTCGACCAAACCTACTTCTAATTAAATAGTTATCAATGCCCAAATTACAAATTAATTTATCACATTGATGGAGGCGTTGTGTCCCACAAAGAGCTGCGTGCCCGTACCCATTAATTCATGCTTGCAATTGTTTAACCTAATGGCCACTATTCTTTCGACAAAAAAATAAATTAAAATTGCCACTATTGTTTGCCCCGGAACAAACAAATTCTCTTAAATACTTCCAAAATACATATACACCTTAAACTAATCTACATTATGTGCGACATGCACTTTAACTTGCATTCTTCCTTGTCTTCTCCAAAAAGGCCCTCCAACTTCTAATTATCCTTCTTAATTACATGAGATTTAACCGCGTAGAGTATATTGCAATTAATTAGATTTCTAGTTTGAATTATGTACATATTGCATATGCGATGTAAATTGTTTATCCCGTTTTCATCTCCCCTATCATGTTTTTTTTTTATGTTGATTGACGAAAGAATAATTAAAAACCATCAAATGAAACTATTATATGGTTGCTAAAATAATATGAACTCGAAATATCAAAAAGTAACGGGCACATATATCACCACTTTAGGATCTGTTCGGTGAAGATTTATGGAGGTTTTTAAAAATTTTTACTATTTAAAATCTACTTAAATGGATGTTAAACCTTGGAATATATGAGTTTTAGGAGGTTTATAAAACTTAGCAAATTATTTTTTTGTTACTTAATTTAAATAACTTTTTTTGATAATTTAAACCTAAAACCTACTAAAAAATCTTATAATGTCAAACACTCAATTAAGTTTTAGGATATTTTAATAAAAACATCTTCACATATTCGAAAACCTCTACATACCCAAAAACCTTTTTATATACTGCGTATATTGAACAAGGCCTAATTAAACGTCTTAGATTACACGGTTTGGATTCATTTTAAGTCATATTTTGACATATGTAATTTTCACATTTCCTGACTATTAATTTATTCGGCAAAATAAGCATTTTAAAAATTGATGTATACTTTTTTTCAATAATATTTGTTGTTACGCCACTTATGCATGTCCTTTCACATAGTTAAAGAGTTAACCTGCTAATTAACTAACACGCTGGATCACTATTGTAACGAGAATGATAAACAGTAGAGATCGATACAAAAGTTTATGTAGTTTGGTAACAGTGTGTTGGCTATGTCTACGGATAGAGAACCATATTATTATTATAAAGGCGAAACAGAATAGATTACAAGAATAAGGCATTTTACGAGTATTTATATAGCGACTCACGAAACCCTAATCAAATTATAGGTCTAAGCCCAAAACAAACCACCTTCGTGGGTGCTGCCGCCCCCCCCCCCCCCCCGAATCCTCTGTCAGGGGGCTCCGCTCTGAAACCCCTAACCGGTCAGCAACAAATTCAAGACATATTAACAACTATTTAGGCCTCATTTGATTCGATTTCCTGGGAATCAGGAATGGGAATCAGAAATGGTTGATTCCAGTATATTGTTTGGTTTACGAAAATCTGGAATCGATTTCATTCCCAAGAATGACTCATTCCAAACATGCAGATAAAATTGATTCCAGCACAAAATGGAAGGCATTATCCATTCCAAAAAAATTAAATTTTTTTTTATCTTAAACCTTAAAACCTAAAACTCCAAAACCTTAAATAATAAATTCTTAAATTCATAACACTAAATTATAAGGTCTAAACTTAAATTGTAAACCACAATTCTCAGGAATGGTACATTCTTGACAGCATACCAAACAACATGACATAGGATTGGATCATTCCGATTCCTGATTTTATTCCGATTCTTGATTTCATTCCGATTTCAACAACATACTAAACCAGGCTTATTATATCTTCTAGGCTTCTAGCTGGTTACATCCTACCAAATTATGAAATCAAATAAAATAAATAATTACTTAATTCTAAGCATGGTTGTGTTTCGATCCATTCGTTCAAGTCATCAATTCTATTATGCTTCATCTTATCTCTTCTTTCATCTCTTTATTTTTTTTAATCAAATTCTCTTCTTCCTTTGTTTATAATATTTATAACAATGGATATAGAACCCATGTTTATCCATGAATGTACTATATATAGTTGTAAGACAATTGAACAAATTTCAGTTGATAATATTTTTACATGAGATTTTCTAGATTATAAATGAGACAAATTAATAATGCTCTCTTTTGACTAAAGTGTGAGCTTATGGAAGGACACCTTACTCTCAAATAAATAAATAAATAAATAAAGCAACTTAGATAAAATTCAAGACCGTTTAATCAATTTAGTTAATACGTGATTAAGTGCTCGTGGCTCAATGGTTGAGCATCTTGTCAATGTGTTAGAGGTTTCATGTTCGAGCATCCAGGACGACGGTTCACCCTTCTTTCTTAAAATTGATTAGTAAATCAATTCTCACTCGTTTACGAGTGCTCTAAGCTAGTCTAAGTAGTACTTGGGTTACCCTAAATATCTTACCAAATCAAAAAAAAAATCTAGTTAATTCGCGCGTTAGTTAGTGTGACATATGTGATGTCATGTATAGCTAAGAGAAACGTAGTAAGGTTAATTAAATAAAGTTTTTGCTAATGTCGTGTTGTTTAATTAACCGTGATTAAGAAAATAGATTAATTTCATATTAAGTACAAATTGAATCCTACTCATATCTCTATCAGAGAAGTTGAGTGGAAAGCCAGGCTGCGAGCAAGAGCTAGAGAACAAGATTGGCCAGCAAGAAACAACCAACAAATCACAATTCATATTTCTTCATCAAGTTAAGGTGTTAGTTCACAATCTGTCCGCAAAGACCATGAAAAAAAACATACTTTTCCAATAAAAAATACATTTTAAAAAAAAAAAATTAACTAGACCTACACATATCTATAGTCTATACACAAAAGTTCAAATATTATTTTTGGGTGGAGAACAAAAGTTCAAATATAAAAACAGTCTAAGAGATGACAAGTGTAGTAATTAAGGATCCACTCAAATCTAATAATTCGGATTAATTAGATGATTTTTCATCTCTTTCTTAAGTCATTTAGTTTTGGAAACTAAATCATAAAAAAAAAAATTTATAAATTATATCCAACTAAATCTTTTAATTAGATATTTTTATGACGTGTCCTTAGGACACATAAATATATTTCGAATTAAATTATTATTTTTATTTGATAAACGCATTTGGATCAATATATTTAATCTCTCTCTCTCTTAGTATAACTCAAATAAAATATCAGCATTAATAAAAAAAATCTTTTTATGTTCAAAAAAATATAAAAGTTCAAATACACTATTTCAATACATAAGTTAATGAAAAGATGTATAATCTTTACCTTGAAAATGTATGATGATAGAGTTAAAATATTAGACTGCCAAATTACCTTTTAAGTTATAAAAGAAGTGTAAGTGTAAGGGTTGTTAAAAATGATAAATTCCTTATCCGAAGTATTAAGAAGGGAGGGTTATATCAAGCAATAGCCTCATCTTACTTGACTACTTCAAAATGTGAAGGTAACTTGGGCTCATTTCAATCCAAAACTGCTTTATTTCTAACTTGTTTATTGGTCTAAATTAGTGTGTATTCTTCATAAATCAGGAAATCGCACATTTACAATAATTAACTTATCAAAAAATATAAAATTTAAAATACTCGATCTAGGTTTGTTTACATAGTTTGCCATCAAATGACCCTTTCGATCTAACATTCATATTACCAACAAACTAAAATACACTCTTGATTTTTATACTGCCGACCCATTAAATATGTACACGTATAAGGCCTTCTTAACAAATAAAAACATGTATTAGGTCAGCGCATTACTTTCATTTCGTCAGAATTTCTAGGTATATATATGTGGTGACAAATAAATAAATAATCATTTGAGCATTATAAGATCCGTCTCTTTCACTAATCTTGGCCTAGATTTTGTATAGCAGAAAACACAAATTAATTGATAGTGATATATTAAATTATTAAGCATGTGAAAAATATCATCTCCTATGTGACATCTCTCCACAACACAATTGGATTTACTTAGTGGGCTTTGAAAGGGACGGGAGTCCATTTTGGTGGATGTGTGGATCTAAATTATAAAAAAAAAACGTAACAGAGATAAGATTTTGCTGCATTTGAAAAATAGCCATTTGTCCTCAACTTAATGCCCGAAAAATAAAATAATACTATAAAACATCTAATAAAGGCTCCGTTCGGTATTAGCAGAATTTTCAGTGGAATAAATAAGCGGGAGCGGAATTGTTGAGACTATAATTCAGAAAAATAAGACTATGAAGGTCTTTAAGAGTAAACGAGATAAGGAATTAAAGATTCTAAAAATAAAATCATGTTTACTAAAGGGAAGTCTAAAAACCAAAAGAAGTGTTATAAGAAGAAAGAAAAGGATTTTGACTCTTCTAACTCCAATTTTAGTGGTTCCAAATCCAAATCTGATAAAAAGGATTGTGAAGTGTCACTACTGTGGCAAGCCTAATCACATGATAAATGACTGTTTAAGAAGAAAAAAGATGAGACCTTGGCAGCCTCCACAAAATCATAGAATGTTACTTCTGCAATTGTTGAGTCACACCTTTCCTATTCCTTTGAGTTTTTTATGTGTGTGCACATCGTGTTAATTTTGATCATGATGCATGATACTTGATTCTGGTTGCACTATGCATGTTACACCTCATAAGCATGTCTTTGATTATTTGCATCTTTGTGATGAGGTTAATTAGGTTAAGGTGATCATTCTTCTCTTAAGATTAAGGGTGTTAGTACTGTTCCTTTTAAAATGAATGATGATGTTGTTAGAATTCTCCAAAATATTAGGTGAATACCTGACTTAAGGAGAAACTTGTTGTTTGAAAGCATGTTGATGACTTTGACTGTGTCATATCCACACCCATAATAAAGTCAGGAATATCTCCAGAAATGATTGTCAAGTTCTTAGTGCTCCTGTCTTAAATGCTTCTTCTAAAGTGAATGCTTGCATAAATATTGATTTTACTAAGTTATGGCATGCTAGACTAGGACATATACTCATATAGGAAACAAGGGTCTTCATTATCTATTCAAGCATGGTCATGATTCATAAACATACTAGTTTGAGCATTTTTAAAAATTGTGTTTGGAAAATAAACTAGATTTTTCTTTCCTAAATCCAAATTTCTTGCTCAAAACCCCTAGAGTATGTACACGTAAACCTATGGAGACCTGTCTAATTGGTCAAAATTGATGGAAGGAAGTATTTTTTGTCATTAATTGACCACTATTTTAGGAAATTTGAGTGTACTTAAGGTCAAGAGTGAGACCTTTTGAGATGTTTAAGTTTTGCAAAAAAGCTATTGAGGGCCAATCTGATTTTAAGTTAAAGTGTCTTAAAAAAGAAAATGGGCTTGAACTTTGTAATCATGAATTTGATGTATTCTGTCATGAACATGGTATTAAAAGACATTTGAATGTGTCAGGCACACCTACAATATTCTTCCACAACTTAGATCTTTGAGAACATTTATTGAATCTCTTTCAAAAAAAAAAAATCTTATAAAAACATATAAAAAACAAAAGAAAATTAGAGAAAAGTTAGGCTAATTTTAAGATTTTATTAATGAGATTTAACGATTTCTATTTGTTATTATTAGTAATTGTTGTTTAGTTATTGTAAACAATTATTGTAAGATTTCTCCTGCCGTCGTGCGTCTATTTAATTAATTATTAATTTATTTCATCAATGCAAAATTTGATTTTAGCATAATTGCTTTTTCTTTGGTCAAAAATATAAATCATCCACTTTGAAATTAAAGCTTTCTCGGGATAACAATTATAATATTTAATAAATAGTCTAAACATTGTCTAATTGTTTTGTATGTTCATATTATTGGACTTGGCAGCTTATAACATGCCACTTTTTCCACCACTGACCGACATAAAAGAATGAAGAAATTAACTTGCTTGTTAACTTTAATAATATTATTTTTATTATTATTTCAAAGAATGTAATTATGCTGTAGATTTTTGGCTAATAAGGGTGTAAAGTTGGAGGCTTTGGTTGGAGTGATGGACGGACTAAAGAGGACATATTGTGAGAGTGCTAATTCGAGAACTCAACAATTGAGATTTGTTTATTTTGGTAGAACAATTGAGATTTATTCAAGATACGTTGTTGCAATACTTTTTTTTAAAGGTTATCCACTTTAATGATTTGGTCTTGTAATACTTTTTTAGCCTAGTATTTACCTAAGTTTGTATTCAAAAATAAAATGAAACTAGTGTCGTAGGAAACTAATTTAAAATAATTTTATAAGAATTATTTATGATTTGTTCTTTAATTTTTTCCCCGCATAACTTTTATGATTGAATCATATTTTCTTTAATAAAAATTAAAAAAATTTAATTTATTAATTTGAGATAGTGAAAAAAGTGGGAAGGTGAAAGTGTTTTACAAAAAGAGAAATAAAAATTAAAAATAAATTAATTTTAAATTTATCATGTGACTCAACATTTTATAAAGACTTGATTTTTATTTTAGTAGTTCACTAAGGTAGATTAACTGAAAAATATACTAAATGAACAAACTCAACTGTTATCTCTAAACAAAATTTAAGACCAAACAATGGTGTGTACAAAAAAAAAAAAAAATCAATCCCGGCCCAACACTGATCTACCAACCATCCTTATCACTATATATTATATACAATTTTTGTAAAAGAGCACCTTTGATGAGGACTCTCACCTTGAGTTTTCCATAAAAAATATAAAATACAATTGTGAAATTGCAAGGGAGGGGAAACTTTGAGGAACCGTCCCTCAAAAAAATTACAAATATAATAATTTTTTAATGGTGAAAGACCTATTTGAATCTATTCTATTGAAGATGTTCTAAAGACATATAGGTAAGTATCTATTTTAAAAATTATAATTTATTTTATAAAAAAACTAGAAAATAATTTCTAAATAAAAATTCTTATTCTATATCATATCTTTAGGATGTGTTTAATGATAGAAAAATAAAATATAATATATAGCAGAATTTGAAAACTAGATTTCACATATATAGAGTGAATCAAGCCAAGAGAGATGAGGGAATGCTGGAGGATGCATGTTGATTACGTCTGTATATTCCACTAATTCCATATCCAAGCTCCAATCAACTATAGAAAAAAAGGTTGTGATTAATCTAACATCAACCACTCTGGATGGGGTGAATTCTAGAATGAAAAGTTGAAATTCACATCGTTGTACTATGCTATGTTATCTGAATGGAACCAATTTTTGAACTTATTTTTGTTTAAAAGACACTACTTATGAGAGTCGGAATTTTTTAGGTATTATTTTTGGAGGCTTAACCGCTTGATTAAATAATCGAAGGTAAATTTTAAACTCTTTTGATTTACATAAAATTTAACTTAAAAAAAGTTCATGTGATATTTATAGATAAATTATCGGCTTTAAACATATATCCTCAATAATTCTGATCTTGTAAACTAAATCCTAAAAATTAAAAATTAAAAATTAATAATAAATAGCTTTTTTTATGAAATATGGTAAATTTGTATTTTTAAAAATTTTGTTTAACACAGGCAAGCATAGGTAAGGGAGGGTACGAATACACAAAGTATACAAAATGGCCCTTAGACTCAAAAAAGGATTTGCAAGGTGGGGAAAAACATTCAGCAAATTAATGGGAACATCTGGGATGTCACATTATATTCAGAGTCGTGGACCATCTTAATTTGGATGTAAAGTCCAAGTTTTTAGAAGCGCTATCCCATGCCAACCCAAGGACTTTTCAGAAGGTCACCCATCTTGGTACTACTCTCGTCCCTGCACGTTTAACTTCTGAGTTCTTTGTCCTCATTCGAACCCAGAAAAAGAAGATCTCTTGTCGACATGGGGAGCACCTCAATCCCTTAAAAATTATCGGGGTGTTACAAACTTACAATCTCCCCCACTTAAACACTTGACGTCCTCGTCAAGGCCCAAGCACCGCCCTCTAGGTCGAGTGAACGCCTACCGGGCCAAGCCAACTCGTAACCTAGAGTAGGCTCTGATACCATTTGTAAGGCCCAAGCCTTTAGAAGTGCTATTCCATGTCAACCCAAGGACTTCCCAGGAGGCCACCCATCCTGGTACTACTCTCGTGCCCGCACGCTTAATTTTTGAGTTCTTTGTCCTCACTCGAACCTAGAAAAGGAAGAGCTCTTGTTGACATGGGGAGTACCTCAATCCCTTATAAATTATCGGGGTATTATAATCGAGTTGCGACACTCAAACACTACCAGAGCTCTTGTTTTAATAATGAAGAGACAAAGTGCCAACACATTGTTGAACGGAGGAGGGGACTCCAAACACCTTCATGTTTCGACATTGCCAAACGAAGTAGACCATTGATGTAAATGCCAACATTATGAGCTTATAAACAAATCATTTCATGCGATTTCTCGATCTGCCCAAACACCACTAGTTAGCCAAGAATGAATATTGTCCATGACATTCACTATGCATGTCCATCCCATCACTGCCTTAAGCATTCCCATAGAGAAGGGACATTACAACCATTTTTTAGCTGAAGTCTCATCTTGGTTGTCACAAAACGGGAAAATTGCACTACTAAGAACCCCAAAACGAGCGAGCCTAGCTGCTATTGGGGCTTTATCCCTCCTTTCCAACTAGTTAATGAAGGAACAATGAGGAATATTCATCAAGGACTATATCACACTACCTAGGAAATGATTGGGCAAGGAGCTTTGATTAGTTCGTAGATCTTGCGAATGATAAATTTTACAGCTTGGGAAGCATAAAGATCAGTCCAATCAGTGTTGTCCATATTGTTGTAACAAGAACGATAAAGCGAAGAAAGACACATGGATTTAACGTGGTTCACTGACAATGCTTTATCTACGTCCAAGGGTAGAGTTCCTGAATTCTTTTTATGGAAGCTAAAAAGCTGATCACAATTATCAAGTGTTTCAAGAGTATATATAGACTCTAAAACTCTAATTCAGCGAGATCACCATCATTGGGCGCTGCCCCTCGAACCCCTTACTAGGGGACTCCATACCCCTTAGGGATCAACAACCAATTCAAGGCACATTGACACATACTTTGTCTCAACATGTAGAGGTTGTCTCTTTCTTTGATAAGAAGTTTCCATTATCATGAACCAAAATCTTTCAGGTGATAATTCTAGAGGGAGTCTCCTTTCTGAATGGATTGGTTAGTCAAGAAGATCCATGAATTGGGCTGGTCACAATCAATCTCAAGAAGCCACCTACTCCAACATGCCTTACTACACATCAACAACTCCTTAAAGCCTAATCCGCCCTCATGCTTCGGTCTTGAAACATCCTCCCAGGCCACTAGCGCTTTTCTAAACTCACTATGCCTACTCCATAAGAAGCCTCTAAGGAGATGTTGGTTGCAGGTAACAACAAAGTTGGGAAGGAGAGAAGATTGCATCTAGAAATTAATAATGGTCATTAAAATTGAACTGATTAATTAAATTCTTTCTGCATACGAGGGGCTTCTCACCATTCAAGATTTAAAGGTCCCTTGAATATTGGCGAACAACTTTTGAAAATCTGAGCAACATGGCTTGCTAGAGTGCAGCGGGACTCCAAGATACTTAATGGGGAAAGTTCTATACTTTAATCCTATAAGGTCAGCTCATTCTTCTCGTCCTTGGAGATCAACTTCAGTAATGAAGACTTTCGGCTTGACGCAATTAACTTCGAGGCCATACACTTTGCCAAATTCATCAACTTCTGTTTGAGGGCAGAGATGGAGTTAGAGTCGCCACATATGAAAAGAAACAAGTCATTTACGAATGTGATGTGGGTGATGTTTTGGAGCTTGCATCTTAGGTGGTATTTCAAAAGCAGCTCATTATAGAGACCTACCAGTAGCTTGTTAATTAAAGTACTCCATGCACAATGCAAAGGGATATGCTGCGAGGGGATCTCCTAGTCAGATACCCTCCGACCACGGAAGAACTGATACGGAAACAACTTCAAATATGAGACCATCAAGAGTTCGTCGTCGTCCAAGACGATATGAAGACTAATCTTTTATATTTATATTAAGTATTTTACAATTTTTGAGTAGGATTTTATAATTTCAGTTTTATATTCAATTTATGTAATTTTATAAACTAGAGCTTTGCTCTCTTCTCGGGTTTTCTTTACGGTTCTTTCCCGGGACGCTTTTTTTGAACCGTTAGGACTTAGGTATAAATACTCTTGGAACTCCTTATCATAATTTATCGAAGAAAATAGTTTGCCCTAATTTTGCTTTAGCTTCTCTGTTTTCTGCCTTTCATCCTTCCGAGTCGGATTCCACATCGGAATAGGCTCAACCCCCTTGACCAACAAGGGTCCCGATACGCGGTCCACAGCGGGTCCGTATCAACTGGTGCTTTCACCTCGAACACCATGTCGAAATCCGTCACTGGCGATACCACAAATACCACCGGCGATCTTCCCGATCTCCGCGACTTGCTCATGCAATTGTCCGACGATTTCCAAAACTGACACGTCGTGTTGACGACCAGCAGTCGCGTACCAATACGATATGCGATCTGATGCAATCACAACAAAACCCTAAAACGGCGATTTCGGCTGCACCGACCATGTCGGCCCCTGCCGGATTGGCCTCACCGGGTCAGGTTCTGTCCTCCAGTGGCCGGACTCCTACGAGCGCATGCCCTAGTTCGCTCCAACCAGCGTGGCCGCCACCGCCCGCCTACACTAATTGGACCGAGCAGCAGTTCGCGGGTTTCACCGCGCCATACACAGCCTTCAGCGAGTCGCGCGGGGGCTGGCCACCACCACATCACAGTCCGGGCGTCGTATTCCCGTCGGAACCCTCTGTCTCCATCGCCGGTTGGACACCAGCAGCAACCATGAGTGCCGCAATGCACACCTCGATACCTTTCGCAGGAAACCCTAACGCGCAAGCGCTCGGTTTTCCTCATGAACACCATGCCGTCACTCGCGCCCCACAGACGCAGGACGCGACCCCAAAACTTCGGGTTGATCCTCCCCGCTTTAATGGTTCGGATCCGAACGGCTGGATTTTTCGGGTCCAAGCATACTTTGATTACTTTCAAACGTCGGATCATGATCGCCTGCGATTGGTGGGTACGCTTATTGACCATCTTGCTTCAGATTGGTTTTGTTATCAAAGACGGAATCATTGTGCACAAACTTGGACCGCTTTCCTTCAGTCCGTTCAGCAGCGTTTTGATCCAACTTACTATGAAGATTACACGGGTCTTTTGGCTAATCTGAAACAAAAAAGTTTCGTGCTGGATTATCAAACAGAGTTCGAGTCCTTGTTGAATAAAGTTATGGGCTTGTCGGAAACCACTCTAATTTCTCTGTTTAAGGCTGGATTGAAACAGCCGGTGCGTCGGGAGTTGAATTTACGCAATCCAACCACATTGGCACAAGCTTTCGCCTTGGCCCGGGAGCTGGCGGCTTCTTTTACTGAATCGACCACACCTTGGTTGAATAACAAATGCTCGTGGGTGTCCAATAACAACCGCCTCGGGTCCGCTGCAGCGAATACTTCACCGGCGTCGCCTTCGGGCTCTACGCCGACGACACAAAGTCCGGCAAATCCTCCAAGTAATTACTCCTCTCTTCCAATTCGCCGTCTTTCTGTTGCTGAACGTGATGAACGTACTAAGAACGGTTTGTGTTGGAATTGTGATGAGAGGTACTCCCGGGGGCATTGCTGTAAGCCACGTTTTTTGGCATTGTTAAGCTGCGAAGACAGTGATGAGGATAACGATGCCGAGGACGAGGACGAACTTTCAGTGACAGCTGATATATCGAGCCTTAATTCGATGGAAGGGCTACCTAATCCACGCACTTTACGGTTATACGACTCTATTCTGAATACTCAAGTTCAGGTTCTGATTGATGGAGGTAGCACCCATAACTTTATTCACCCTGATTTGGCTGAAAAACTACAATTACCATTGTTGAAAGTACCGCCTTTCCGTGTGTTTGTGGGCAACGGAGCTTATCTTTTGTGTTCCCACCAGTGCCAGGCTACTAGTATTGATCTGCAGGGTCATAATTTTTCTATTGATTTATATGTCTTGGCGGTACATGGACCGCAAGTTGTCCTCGGAGTGCAATGGTTACAAACTTTGGGCACGGTGTCCCATGATTACGCTAAGCTGACGATGCAGTTCTCATGGAACGACAAAACAGTATTTTTACGAGGTGACAAGCAATCTCCCAAACCGATTTCTGTATCGGCCCTTCATTCTCTATGTGCTTCTGATCGGATTCTTGAGTGTTATGAGATCCTCAGCTTGTCGCCATACTTGAACGACACAGTTCAACTTTTACTATGCCGACATGCTTACCGCCACAACGTGCATGGGATCATCGGATTCATCTACAACCGGGTTCTAAACCGGTCAATGTCCGTCCCTACAGATATCCATACTTTCAGAAGGCGGAGATTGAACGACAAGTTAAAGACATGTTAGAGCAGGGGATCGTACAACACAGTACTAGTCCCTTTTCATCGCCGGCTTTACTGGTCAAAAAGAAGGACGAGAGTTTTCGTTTCTGTATCGATTACCGCGCCCTCAACAACATTACAATCGCAGATAAGTTTCCTATCCCTACTGCTGTTGAATTGTTTGACGAGTTAGGGAATGCTACTATTTTTACTAAACTTGATCTGCATTCCGGATACCATCAGATTAGGATGCATTCTTCCGATATTTATAAGACGGCTTTCCGGACACATGATGGCCATTTCGAATTTTTAGTTATGCCTTTTGGCCTCACTAATGCGTCATCTACATTTCAGGCAGCGATGAACACTATATTTGCTCAATATCTGCGCCGCTTTGTGATTGTGTTTTTTGATGATATTTTGATATACAGTCCTTCTCTCACCGATCATGCTTATCATCTTGATGTAGTATTGCAGATTCTCCAAGATAACCATTTTTTTGTAAAACGCTCGAAATGCTCTTTTGGTACCGCCACAGTTGAATATTTGGGCCACCTCGTGCGAGCCGGACAACTCCTGGCCGATCCAGCTAAACTCTAGGCCATGGCTGAATGGCCTACCCCGAAATCGGTTAAACAGTTAAGAGGCTTTCTGGGTTTGACAGGTTATTACCGGAAATTCATCCGCAATTACGCCCTACTCGCAGCTCCGCTGACTGATTTACTGCAGAAAGATAAGTTTGATTGGTCCGAGTCTGCTGATTCAGCGTTTCAGCGCCTGAAAAATACTATGATGTCACCGCCAATCCTTCAGCTTCCAGATTTTTCCAAACAATTTGTCGTCGAAACAGACGCCTCGGATGAAGGCGTCGGCGCTGTGTTGTTACAAGATGAGCGACCCCTCTCGTTCTTCAGCAAGAAACTAGATATTCGACGACGCGGGTCTTCCGCATATCATCGGGAACTTTTTGCAATTGTTTCCGCTGTTCAGAAATGGCGTCAGTACTTGTTGGGCCGTGAATTCTTAATTCGTAGCGATCAGAAAAGTTTGAAAGAACTCCTTACACAGGTCATTCAAACCCCGGATCAACAGTTTTTTATGCGAAAGCTAATGGGTTACAAATTTCGCATCGAATACAAGTCCGGCGCTAGTAACCGTGTCGCTGACGCGTTATCGCGTTGCATGATTGATGATGATGCTTGCCTGACACACCTTATGTCTTTTGCAACACCGCTGCCGGATGTCTTACTTCGCCTGCGAGCCGACAATTCGGCCATGGATGATTTGCGCGCTTGCCATGCCGAGGCCGCAAATGGCACACTGCCCGAGCCATTCCGGGTACACGATGGCATCTTGTACTATGGACATCGCTTAGTTGTGAGCACGGCCAGCCCCATCAGATCCGACATCTTGACTGAATTCCACTCCACGCCTAGCGCAGGACACCCCGACATTGAACGCACTTTCCGTCGGGTTGTTGAGGTATTTTTCTGGAAAGGCATGCGAGCTGATGTTAAACGCTTTGTTGACGCTTGCCTTATTTGTCAGTCTACTAAGTATAGCACGAGCAAGCCTGCAGGGTTAATTCAGCCTCTACCAGTACCTCAACAAGTTTGGGATGAGGTTTCCATGGATTTTATTACCGGTTTGCCTCCTTCTCGTGGTCATACCACGATTCTGGTTGTAGTTGACAGACTCTCTAAATACGCCCATTTTGGGGCTCTCGGACCGTCTTTTGACGCTCCTCGGATAGTGAATTTGTTTGTCGATTTGGTAGTCAAACTACATGGTATTCGACAATCATTTTGTCTGACAGGGATCCTATTTTCCGTAGTACATTCTGGTCAAAAATTCATCGTTTGAGTGGTACTAAACTACATCACAGTACCGCTTATCATCCACAGACTGACGGTCAGACGGAAGTAAAAAACCGCAGTCTTGAGCAGTATCTTAGAGCATTCACACAGGGTCGGCCCCGTCGATGGTTTGATTTTCTACCATGGGCGGAACTTGCACTAAATTCCACATTTCATGAGGGTTTGGGTATGTCCCCGTTCAAAGCATTGTACGGACGGGACGCCCCGCCGATCGTGCGGGTGACAATTCCGACAAGTCCTCCAACGTCGGCTTCTGAGTCCATCCGAGACCGAGATCAGGTTCTGGATTTGATTCGATCCAACTTGGCCAAAATGCAGCTCCGCATGACATCTCAGGCTAATAAACATCGAAAAGATGTGGAATTCAAGGTGGGAGATCAAGTATTGTTGAAGCTTCAACTATATCGTCAGCATTTCGTGAGCCGACCTCTTTCTGCTAAGTTAGCTCGCCGTTTCTATGGCCCATTCTCTATAACGGAGCGTATTGGACTCGTTGCTTATCGTCTCGAGCTTCCGGATTCAGCCCGTATTCATAACGTCTTCCATGTCTCGTTGCTTAGACGGTTTATTGCTGATGGGACCCCGATTCGTCCAGCGTCTTTACCCGCTGAATTTTTGTACGACCGTCCTATTTCACGACCAATCCGAGCCATTGCTGCTAGAGAGGTCATCGTGGAGGGCAAGCCACGCCTTGAGTGGCGGGTTGAGTGGGCTGATGGTGAACCGCGCGCGACAAGCTGGGAACCAGTTGACATGCTTAATCGTTCTTTTCGGATTTACGGCTTGAGGACAAGCCTGTTCTCATCGGGGGAGAGAATGATACGGAAACAGTTTCAAATATGAGACCATCAAGAGTTCGTCGTCGTCCAAGACGATATGAAGACTAATCTTTTATATTTATATTAAGTATTTTACAAGTTTTGAGTAGGATTTTATAATTTCAGTTTTATATTCAATTTATTATAAACTAGAGCTTTGCTCTTTTCTCGGGTTTTCTTTACGGTTCTTTCCCGGGACGCGTTTTTTGAACCGTTAGGGCTTAGGTATAAATAATCTTGGAACTCCTTATCATAATTTATCGAAGAAAATAGTTTGCCCTAATTTTGCTTTAGCTTCTCTGTTTTCTGCCTTTCATCCTTCCGAGTCGGATTCCACATCGGAATAGGCTCAACCCCCTTGACAAACAAGGGTCCCGATACGCGGTCCACATCGGGTCCGTATCAAGAACCCAGTGAGGCAGCCATCGATGAGGATAGAAAACGAGGGCGTTTAGATGCACTGCTCAACACACGCACCAAACATAGGGGAAAATCCAAACCCGCAATAGTTGAAAAATGAACTCCTAGCTCATCGTGTCGTAGGCATTCCACAGGTCGACCTTGATGGCACAACGGGGAGAAATTTGTGACCAACTATAGTGCTTGATGTCCCAACAAGTGAGAAATTGTGGGCTATATCACGTTCCGACACGAAGGCTCCCTAATTGATTCCAATTAGGTTATCTAGTGTGGATCTCATCTTGGAGGTAGGAATCTTGGTGACGGTCTTGTAAATAATATTACGGTAGTTGATAGGTCTAAAATCGTTGATCGAGTCTAGGGAGGGAACCTTCGGAAAGAGAGCTATTGTCATGTGCTTGATTTGTTTTAGCATTTGACCATTAGCGAAGAATTCATGGACGACATCAATGACTGTGCTCCTAACCATTTCCCACACACTCTTATAGAAGACACTATTATAACTGTCTAGACTCGGGGATTTCGAATGAAGAATGAAGAAGAGAGCTTCTTTAATCTCAACACTACTGACCGACGCAGTGGGATTGGAGGCATCAGACGACCTCAAAAGAATGCTCATTTTGATGAATATAAAAATTTACTTTCAAAAATTAATCTCATATGAAGTTTTTCTTTCATTTAAAATAACTACAAGATCTTAGTTACATTTTTTTTCTTGGAAAAAATGGGGTTATATTCTGTATTTATCATGAAAAAAAGACTACATTAAAATCAAACGAAATAACCAACCTCCTTACATCATTATTCAACATAATAAAGATAAACCCAACAAATTCGATAAAACATGCAAATTAACAAGTTAAGAAAAAAACATTACAAACAAGGGTATCAACTACTTAGTTAGGACCACCTTATATGTACGACGAAACCGAACAATCCAGTTCTTACAAATAAAGCTACTTAAGAAAACCAACTTCTCGTCTTCTTGAATGTAAATAAGGCAATTTCGACTCGAAGGAGCAAATTATGATCCAAATGAGGCTAATTTTGTTAGTTAACACTTGATGGATTGAGGTGGTTGGTCATTATATCGGTTGTAAACACAATATTGTCTAATTGAGAGAATGAGAGCAGTGGTCCTATCTAGGTCTTCAATCTCCATCACTTGCTGTAAAGTGTGCCAATCCTTTCAAATTAATTAAATCCCCTAAAAAAATCAAAAAAATGAATTTCTAAATCCCCAACATTCCAGGTAAGCATGCTCCATCTCCACATCCATTTTTATGTATATTTATATTCCTCCCCCAAACACCACCTAAAACCCACTTAGCTTCCCACTATTATATATAGTTCCCCTCCCCAAACACGCCCTAAGCACCCACAACTAGCTACTTCAATTTGCCTTGCAATTAATTACAAACCCTAGCCACTTCTACCAAAAGCAAAGAAACCCTAGCCACACTAACACTATCTTATTGTGTTTGAATTGTGATTTGGAGAACTAGAAATTGGTGAGGGTGATGAGCAAGATGGAGAAGCAGGGCACGTGCATTACTAACTCATGCAAATTTAACATTAAGGATGCATTCATTAATCTTCCATTTCTCAAATATACATGCTTTGTGTATATATGTGAATGGAAGAAGAGCAAAGAAAGAGCATTTCTTGTGTGCTTGCAATGGTGTGTTAGTACTTCATGTGCCTGCCTTCCCCATCGTGCCCGCCCTACCTGAAAACGCCACCTCATCTTCATCGTCGTTCTCGTATTAACGAGGTTTTATAATGGAATTCGGAAGAACAAGTGTTCTCCTTCAATGAAGGATTCAAATTGAGGTTAGCTTGTTTATATACTTTTTGCACATATGATCATAGTATTTCATTTTAAGTATACAAATCTTTTTTTGTAAATACTATGCCTCACAAATGTTGTTATAAGCTTAAAATCAGTATTTTCCTATTCATCTCAAGTCTTCATGACTTTCCATTTCAATTCGTTTGCTTCTTGTTTGAGTTGAATTTTCGGTATTTTCATATTGTTTTGCCGGGCCATCAAGCTTTTTTCAATTTCTCCATTTATCAAGCTTGTTTATTACATCGAATTTCTTTCCTTGTAAAAAAAATGGTGATTTCTGACAAGGGTTTTCTCTTATCTATGTGGATTGGTGGAATCCGATGGACAGAGGTAGACCTTTTCTCTTATCTCAAGCCAAAAGTAGATCCACAATTTTCTATCGCATTGTTTTTACTCTTTTGCTAGTTACATAGTGTAAAGAATTTTAATCCAAATTTAATCCAATTGGAAAAATGTGCAACCTTCTTTTTCGCCCTTATCAAAAATACAACAACAACAACATTGACCCAGTATTATTCCCTTACTGAGAAATCTAGAGGGTTAAGAGAAGGGTGCCCTTGACTTAACGTAGAGGGGTGCGTCCAAAAGATATAAATATTATAAATAATATTTGTAGTTTTTGACAATCCGGACAAAGTATTCGATTGTACGTAAAGCAGTGTTGACCGATCGAATCGGGCAAGTCAAGACCAAAAAAAAATACAAATATTATAAATAATATTTGTAGTTTTTGACGATCCGGACGAAATGTTTGGTTATACGTAAAGCAGTGTTAACCGATCGAATCGGGCGAGACAAATACAAGACTGAAAAAATACAAATATTATGTCATGAAATTAAGTGAAACTTGCAAATGGGCTTATAAGGGTGGGCTTTAATTGCCAACCACCAAATTAAACATCAACTCTTTAATCACTTGCAATTGGGCTTGTGATCCTAACTACCACCGACAACCTACTACAAACATCCTTAATTTTGATTGAGAATCAAACCAACTACTTACGTTAACACTTAAATTCGTAATCTCATACTCGTACACCCGTCACTATACTAATTTGACGACCTCGTAATTAATCTACCACACAACTAATTTAGTATCGAGATATTTGTTATAAGGCAGAGATTATTTTGATTAGGACAGTGGGAGGCCAGAACCACATATTGTAACAATTGAGTGGTCTACCATGATCTTACTTTTATAGACATGCAACATGTGAGGTGAAACCAAAAAAAAAGTGGATGTTTTGAGGAGAGGTTCACTTTTGTAAGTTAATGTAATTAAAATGTAATTTCCCCACACTTTTTTGTTTTGTCTCTCTCAAGAACTTTCTTTTTCAAGGTGCTAGCTGTTTCCAACTTCTTACTCACATATTGCTTGCATTTTTTGGGTCTTGAAAAGAAATTAAGAGACAAAGTTAGATAACAAGTCACGTACATAATGTTGTACTCTATTGCCTTCCCTAAGGGCAATAAGTCTAATTCGGTTATTGATAAATTAAAGGTGTGTTTGGTGAATACATGTTTGCACAATAGAGTGTTTATTATCACCATACTAGCATCTTATCTTGGTAAATACATGTTTGCACAATAGTGTTTATTTATTTATTTAGTTAAGGAAAGAAATTTAAGTGGTCACTAACAAGTTAGTGACCGTCTAAGAGACAATAGAGTGTTTATTATCAGTATACTAACACCTTATCGGTTACCTTATTAGACCTCGTCAGTATGACGTAGAGGAGGCTTCAGGTACATAGTGTTTTTAGGTTAAAAATGAGGACAAATATATTCCATTAGATTAGAAAAATAGGAAATGGATGGCCATGATTCAAAAAATAAAAAGAAAAGGACATTGAGGGTAAACTGGTAATTCAAGAGTTTTAATTTAACATTTTTTTGGACAATTTTTTTTTGTCTTGGCTTTGGTTCGCCCGGTTCGATCTGTCTGTATTGCTCTACATCCAGTCTGGGTATTTTGTGACTCCATTTTAGAGAAGATCTTCTCAATGTCAGTTAATCTATATATGTCGTCAGGAGGATTCGAACTCAACTCCTGAACAGTATTTAAGGAATCTAACACCACTTTAACACTAGACATGAGTATTTACTTGCTTGTCTGTGTTGTTACACTCAAGTTCACAAACCTTGTATTGGAAGTTCATGCTCTAAGAACCATAGAAAGTTAGAAACGATGAAAGTTTATAAGTTACATGTCAATCTTCATATTTTTTAATACATTGTGCACCATATAAATAAATCTAATAGTTTACATACATGTCATATATACATCTAAGAATCATCTAAAAACTCATGTAAAAATAACTTTTCTTTTTCATATTTTAGGCACCACCCACCCGTCAAAATGGTATACTGTGTTTTCTATTACAAGGCTTATCTTGATCTGTTTTGAGCTTACGACATATATTCTGATTAGGCTTTCATGAGTCACTATATTTACTAATTAAACACCTTATTATTGCATTTAGTTCTCTTAGCCTCCATAATAAGAATTCAATTCTCTTAGCCTCCATAATAAGAATTTAGCGAACTACGTAAAATCTCTGTCTTTCTTCGCTTTTATCTTTCTCGTTACAACATTAATGTTAGTCATTTCATTATTTTATTAATGCGGTAAAATCTTATGAACCTAATGATCAAATTCTATGATCAAATCCTATTATCTGATTCTACTATCCTTATGATCCGATCCATAAATCTCGATCCTAACAACAATGAATGACATCACCATCCACGGTGAAAACATTAATTGGTGAGTGAAAAACTTACCATACGTATGCACTATTTCATGTTTCTTGTTCTTCCGTTTTGCCACTTTTGCATGGAAAATTGGGTTATAGATTGCAATTCTTGTGTTTCAAAACTTCATATGATAGAAATGCTGTCATCTCACTATACTTGTGAAAATTCAAGCCACCTTGGGCCTCTTGAAAAGTCAAGAAGAGAATACTTTCGCACATCGAGTGTTGTCTTGCGTAGAACTCTATTATGCTAATGTTTATCTCAAAACGTCTTATGGCTAGTGTTGTCTAGTCTAGAAATTGTCTATGCTAATTTGCTCAAAAGTCAAAATGTCTAGTCTATTGTTTAAGCTTCTGTTTTTTTGTGCAGGTTTTGAAAGAATAGCCTTATTACTGTTAAAACTTCTAAACCTATGTTTATAGTTCTAGAGTGACACAACAATTGGATAGCACATGAACAATGGATCAATAATAAAAAGCAAAGAGGAAAACCGGATTTAGACCTTAAAACCGGATTGATATCAAAGCTTATGGCCTCCCCGGTTCATACCGGTTTGCCGAGGTAGCTTGCTAGAACTCAGCTCGGATTATTTGGCCTATCTCCCGAAGACTTGAAGCCCAATCTTGAAGCCCAATCCAAAACTCCGAGCTCTTCAGCGTCTTAATCAAAACGATGTGTTTGGTTGGAGCGTCTCATGACCTAGCTATATATACACTAGCTTGCTTCTCCTTGAGCTCATTCAGAAAACCCTAACGGCGCTTCTAGAGAGGAAAGAGAGAGAGAAAAGAGGAAAAGGAGAGAAAGGTGGTGCGACGGTGGAGAAGCTTGGCGACGACATCTCCGACAAGCTAATCTCAGCGAGATCCGACGACATCCTCTTCGAAGCTTCATCTCAAAGCTTCGACAACCTTCATAGGGGGCCGGAACCCTATTAGATTTCTCCCTTCCTCTATATTCTGTTGTATCCTTCTGTGTTTCGTTTCTCTGCGCTTAGATCTTGAGATCTGTTGTTGAAGTGTAACCTTGTTGTACTATTTTGAAAACTTAGTGGATCTTGGGCTGGTCTCTCTCCGAACTGAGACTCCCGGACGTAGGATTTATATCCGAACCGGTTCACCATCTCGTGTGTTCATCTGCTTTATGTTTTCTTGTTCATACTTCGTTGATCTCGTTGATCCTTAGATTCTAGGGCTCGTTTTTCAACAATTTCGTAGACATATCTTAGCTTGTGTGTAGATTTTTTCCTTGCTTTTTAATTTTTCATAATGTGGAGTTATTTTCAAGATGGTGTTATCCTTGAACTTGTTTCGTCAAATGTAATGAACTTGTTTTGAATCCCTCTCCCGTGTTATAACGACCTAGTGTCTCCTATGAACCAATAAAAAGATTGTGAAATCATCAATGACTAAAAGGTATTTTCTTTTCCATAATATAGGCTCAATTTCTTAATTATATTCTCTTAAGCCTTCCTATTCAAGTAGATACTTGTTATACAAGTAGGCAATTCAAACCAAAACAGCACACTTCTGTAACCGAAAAGTAGACCACCACTTCATCTAAGAAATGCAGCTTAAGAATTTGCTAAAGATATCAGCAATCAGTGCCATATAAGCTCATTCAAGGAAAAGAATTAATCAGATTGAACAATTCAACTTCAGCTGGAAAACTATCAATTTACAGCAAATGCCCCACTGTTTTACATGACTAATACAAATACAGGTCTATTAATCAAATTCGGTTCTTTTAACAAGTACACGTTCAGTATTACATTGTTTGGCGACGGCCTTTTTCCCCCACCTTTTTCTGTCAAAACAGTTGTCCCTCTAATCCCTAAAACCCGGATTGTCTGCCACCAATACTCTTCTTCTACATAATATTGCTACATTACAACAAACATATGCATTCAAAATTATTATAAAGTGAGGTGCCACCACAATCCTTTCATAATGCAAAGTTGAAATCTTTTTAAGGACTCTGGAATCATCCAAATAATTGTTTGTCCATGTTTTGTACGAGTGTAGTTGCCTCCTAGAAATCTTTTAATAACTTCATCAAAACCCACCTCTCCAAATGCCTCAATTGAACCACCAACAAGGATCTTCATGGAGTTAACATGGTGTGACCAGCATCAGTCAATCCAATAAAAATGCTCCAGGAACAGCTGAAGAAGAGCTCTGTGAAATAACAAATGTAATTAAGCACTGGAATCACTGTAATTTGGAACATATTATACATCAGGAACTCCTAATTATACATAAGTGCATACACACAACAAGTAGAACTAGAAGTGATGCAGTATTTTAAAAAATATAGCAACCAAGAGCTCAGTAAAACATTTTTCAAAAGAACACCTTAATGGTGGTTTGTAAACTGAGGTGTGTTCGGCAACATAAGGTTTATGTCAATATGTCATAAGGCTTAGGGTTCAAGTTACCTTGTCAGCCAGATGCCTGGCATTGTTTAACTCATCAGTATGTTTAACAAACTCTTCCCAAGATTAATGACCCAACTCAATAACAGGATAGAGACATTAAACTTAGGCATCCATATCAAGGTCAAACTATAAAAAAAGGTCCAATCATGAGGACTGCAACTCACATTTTAACATAGGCAGAAAAAAAATTAAATGCATTAATTGAAGCATGGCTACATAAAAAACTTGGTTAAGTTACCTTTCCGAAGGGGCAATTTCAGTTGGACTGGAATCCAAAAACAAGCAGCTTGCAATTCTGATTTTTACTCGAGCTTTTAATGCACCCTTAAAATCACACTCAATGGGAGAATGAACTTCTCGTTCCACAGTCCGAATACAACCCATGAATCTCCCGTCGCTTCCCTGACTCTCACACAAAACTTGCATCTTTAACTCATAAACTGAGTTGGATTGAGTAAATGGTCATCAACTATGTAACTATATCCTGTTCTTGACTTAAATCAACCTTCAACTGAAGGACGAGTGTTTTCCATCCTCTTATTCCAGGAGCTACAGCATAAGCAGCCAATTTTTCAAGCATATGTGAAGCCTCAGAAACAAAGCCTCCTTCACACATACCATTAATAATCTCATCAACTGTAGAAGAAAGCGGCAACAAGCTCTTGCTCAGCATTTCCTCTAACAACTCAAAAGCCCCATTAAAATCACCTCCACTAACAGAAACATTTATCATTAAACTATAAGTTTGTAAATTCAGGATCACTCTTTTCGATTTCATCTCTGCAAAAATTTCCTTTGCCCTATTCAATTCCCTGGACTTACAAAATGCATCCAATATTGTATTATAAGTAACTGAATCTGGCTTGCATCCCATTTGTTCCATACAACAAATCATTTTATACCCCGCTTCAACTTCGCCCTGCTTACACAAACCATTTATGTAGACATTATACGTATGAATATCGGGAACCAAACCAAACACCAGAATCTCATCAAAGAGATCCTCAGCTCTTCTGAAGTCCCCGTGTTCAATAACACCACGCAAAGCAATCGTATAGCAGATTATGTCTGGCTTAATTCCATCTGCCTTCATCTCTCCCAGAACATCCAATGCCTCTATACCTCTCCCTTGCTTAACCAATAAATTAATGACATTACTAAAATCCACTCTGGAAGGGACAAATCCATCTTTCTTTACATCTTCAAAGAATTGTATTACTTCAGAGCAACTCACAGACTTGGATTTACACAAAGATGATAGAATCACCGAGTATACTTTCCCATCCGGGATAAAGTCAGCTTCAATTACATGATTCAACAGCTTAATTGCATCACCAACCTTCCCAATTCGACAGAGAGCTTTAATCAATATCGAAAAGCTCGATTCATCAACCCGAATACTCATGCTGTGGCACTTCACCAAAATCTCAGGCACAATCCGAATGTAATTCCTGTCCCGACATAGAATCGAGAGCAAAGCATTGAGTGAATAGACAGTAGGAACGCACCTGAACCCGGGAATCCTGAAGAACAGATCAATAGCCTCCTGAAACATCCTGTTCTGTCCATAAACCCTAATCAGATCGACGAAGAACCTCTCCGGGATCTCGAATTTCTCGACGCTTTCAAGGTGGGAGAGCACGGGACGAACCTCGGCGAATTGAGCATTGCTAGTCAGGGTTCGGATGACGAAGTGGTATGCGCTGGGAGTGGGCTCACAATCGTAGGATTTGAAGGAGGTGACGAGACAGGAGAGGAGGTAAGGGATTGTGTTAGGGGTTAAGGTTTCTGATTCTACTGATTGTTCTAGGGTTTGAGGAGGAGAAGAAGAAAGGGATTTGAGTTTGTGCATGGCTTGTTGTTGGGCGAAGAGGTAGTGCCATTTGGTCTTGTAAGGGGAATGGGGCCATTTCCGTTTCTTCCGGAGAAATGTGTTTGGGATGGCTTTGGAAGAAGAAGACGGTCGTAGAAACAGAGACATCTCCTGCTCGGAGTCAAATCAGAAAACTCTGCTTACTTGCTCTTCCATAGACGGTGGCCGCCATTGGAGCTGCTCTAGAGCAATGATCCAGTGTTAGTTTTTGATAGAAATGATCCAGTGTTAGTTGATAGAGTAACCATTGCACCAAGGCCCATTTTTTATGGGCCTGAAACAGGCCCATTATAACAATGCAAGAAACAAGGCCCAATCGTTCAATTTCAGAATTGTTGCTACAATATATGGCTGATTGCAAGATATAGTCGGCCCCCGTGCCCAGGGCAGGGTGCGGGGAGGCACGAAATTAGTCGGCACCGCTCCCTGCAAAGTAGGTTCGAGTCACAGAAACCCACGACAAAAAAAAAAAAATAATTGCAAGATATACAAGTTTGGATTATGATAAAATGTTAATAAATTTTTAAAAATTATGAGATGATAAAAGTTGCGCTTTGGGATTTTTTGTATGAGAATGATTAAAGGTTAGGGCTACAGCCTACAAGTATATTATGCAGTTTGGTTGATCATTAGATGCCATTTTCAAGTAATTCAATTTTAAAATAATATCCACGATTAATTGTAATTATGTTATCTATATAATTATTTGCATTTTTCAATCAACAGTGCTCATTGGATCCTAATCTCTTTTCTATATCAAAAAATAAATAAATATTGTTTATTGATTAATTTATCTAAATTTTCCAATCGAGAACTGGACAAGTATAATGCTAGCTATCATTAACTATATCATATGCTATACGACAGATTATAAAATATATTATCCAACTATTTACTTTTAAGTCACTTTCTCCTTTTATTTAATCATGAACGATAACGTCTATTGCTTGTCTATCCAAGATTAGGTGGATACTGACGGTATGACTAAGGAGTAAGGACTATGAAGTTAAATTGAAAGACGAAATGTTTGAATATCATTGTCTGTTTAATTTTAGTTGACAATTCAACTTATGTTTTCAAATATAAATTGAAACAAGCCAATGCTAAACAAATTCCATATTGACACAAATATAATCCTTTTCAACGATTCTAGAAAGATGCACAAATCAACAAATACGACAGATTATTTTCTCAACTATTATCAGGCGATAGAAATACGAGATATTATCATCTATCCACTATTATCAGGCGTAGAGCGAATAAGATCGAACGATTGCAAAATTTTGATGGTATCTGGGTTGATGATCGTTGCACTCTCCAAGCTATGGTCACTCGTTTTTTTGCGGATCTTTACACCGAAGAACCTAGAAATTCCCCTGAGCCGCCTCTCCCTTTTGTCATTAATCATGGTTTTCCGGTTGTTACAACGGACCTTGCTACAGCTTTAGCGGAGCCTTTCAAGGATTCGGAAGTCTGGATGGCGCTTAAAGAAATGGGGCCGTTCAAATCTCCGGGTCCGGATGGCTTCCCGGCGATCTTCTATCAAAAGAGTTGGCCGATTGTTAGTTCACATGTGATTACAACTAGGGGTGGGCACGGTTGGTTAACCGGAGTTTCGGTTAACCGGAACTTCGGTTAGTAAATTTCAATAACCATAACCGTACCGTTCGTTATCGGTTAACTGTGAAAATCGGTACGGATTATCGGTTAACCGACTTGTTTTATTTTATTTTTTTTAATAAAAAAATTATCTTATTTTTCAATAAAATAAACTTAAATTTTAAATTAAATATAAAATACAAACAAAAATACACCTTGACAGTTACTAACTCACCACAGATGGACCGAAACCCTCCCTGCTATATTTTTGTTATTGAATTTCAACCCAAAGAATCAAAGATGGCTAATATGGGTGGCATACTAGAGAAGATGATTGGAAATGATAATGATGATCGCTATTATGGCAATTTTTGATTTCCTGAATTAATTAATTAAGGAAGAATGAGATGCTAACAGTGATCTTGATAGAAGATTGTATTATTGTTTATAAATTATAATAGGTAGTTTATTATTTATAAAAGTACTTTATTTTTAACTAAAACTAATTAGATATATAATTATTTTTTCAAAAACATATAATATGTATTAAAAATATTATCGGTTCATTGGTTAACCGCCCGTGAAAATATTGATAACCGTATCCGAACCGTTGAACCGTTAAAAGTATCGGTTACTTAACCGTAACCGATTAAATTTTTTTTCGGTTCGGTTAACCGTAAAAAGTGATCGGTTTGTCGGTTTTTCGGTTCGGTTTTTCGGTTACGGTTTTTTTTGCCCAGCCCTAATTACAACAGTCCTTGGCTTCTTGAATGAGAATCGTGTTGAACAGAACTATTGTGATGCTCTGTTATGCCTACTGCCGAAAGTTGAGAGCCCTGTGAATCCGGCACAACTTAGACCGATCTCTTTGCTTAATGTCGTGTTTAAAATCAGCACTAAAATGATTGTCCGACGCCTCAAACCTTTTATTGATGATCTTGTCTCACCGATGCAATCCAGTTTCATCCCGGGTCGACAGATTGTTGATAACATTGTGGTGGTGCAAGAAGCCTTGCATACTTTTCATGACCGAAGCAATGCTGGTAAATGGATGATGATTAAAGTTGATCTTGCGAAAGCTTATGATCGGGTCCGTTGGCCTTTTCTTCGAGAAATTCTTTCACAAGTGGGGTTCCCGGATAAGATGGTTGATGTTATTATGTCTTGCCAAACGAACGGAAAATCTAAAGTTCTTTGGAATGGTGAAGTTGTAGGATCGTTTAGACCTACACGGGGAGTCCGTCAAGGCGACCCATTATCGCCATATCTCTTTGTTCTTTGCATGGAGCGACTCGCTCATGTGATTCAATCGGCTGTTGCGGCTGGCTTATGGTCCCCGTTGATGGTTGGAGGTGTTCCGCTATCTCATCTCTTCTTTGCAGATGATTTAATATTATTTGTTGAGGCATCAGTTTCACAAGCAGCTATTATTCAAACTTGTCTAGATAATTTCTGTTGGCAATCAGGCGAGAAAATCAACAATGATAAAAGCTCTATTCTTTTTTCACATGTTGTGCTTCAGTCTTCGGCAACAACTATTAGCAATGTTCTGAATGTTCCAATGACTTCAGATTTAGGAGTCTATTTGGGCGTCCCAACTTTGAATGGCCGTGTGGAAAGAACCAAGTTTCATCCACTTCTTGATAAGGTCATGTCTAAGCTTCAAGGTTGGCAGGCTCGCTCTTTATCTTTTGCAGGGCGAGTAACCCTTGCAAATTCTGTCTTGACAAGTCTTCCGGTGTATGCAATGCAATCCACCTTAATTCCAAGGTCTATTTGCGATTTGGTAGATAAAGTTGTCCGAGGTTTTATTTGGGGCTCGACTAATGAACAACGGAAAGTACATCTCCTTTCATGGGACAAAATTACACTGCCCAAGAAGTTTGGTGGCCTTGGAATACGTCATATGAGAGCTTCCAATGCTGCTGCTCTTGCTAAATTGGGCTGGAGAGCGCTCCATGAACCTGATCGTCTTTGGAATCGGGTCATCCGAGGAAAATATTGTAATAATAGGTGCGATCCTAATATTTTCCAACGGCGCCCTCGACAGTCTCATAATTGGAAAGGGCTGGTCCATGGAGGTCAGATCCTTTCACAGGGTATTAGTTTCTTGGTTGGCAACGGCCATCGTACTCTGTTTTGGACTCAAACCTGGCTCAAAGATAAACCGTTGGTGGACTTCGCTATGCAGCAGCTTACTGATGAGCAGCTGGGCATCATTGTTTCAGATTATTGGACAGGGGTTTCATGGAATTGGAATGCTATGTCTCCTCTGTTACCCCCCCCCCCATATCTGTCATGAACTTATGTCTGTTGCACTTCGTAATGAACCCATGGCAACCGACAAGATCTTTTGGAATAAATCGTCGTCAGGTTTGTTCACTTCGAGCTAAGCAAGATTATTAGCTCTGGATGCTGCTATACCTCAGTGTCATCCTGTTTGGAGGGCCATATGGCGGTGCCCGGTTCAGCAGCGTGTGAGACAATTCCTTCACACGACCTGTCACAATGCCTTTCTTTGTAATGCTAATAAGATGCACAGAGGTTTATCTAGCTCCGATTCTTGTCCCCGCTGTTTCATATCGGAAACTTGTATGCATGTTCTCTGTGATTGCCAAGAAGTTAGGCACATATGGGAGACGTTTCTACCTCCAAATGTTGATCGCGATAATTTTTTTGATATCATGGAACCTCATGAATGGGTTTGGCTGAACATTAAAGCTGGTGACAGTAAAAGCTCTCAATTTGCTTATTTCTTGTGGTTTATTTGGAAGAAACGCAACCAGCTTGTCTTTGATGGGGTGGATGCTCTTTGTGAAGTTGCTCCAGCAGCTTTTAGGCTTGCTGCACATTACCGGGTTTGTTTGAGCAAATCTTTACAGCAGCCAACGCTTATTCAAGAGACTTCTAGTGCTCGACTGTCTTCTTGGCAGCCACCGGACAGGGGTTGGTTAAAGCTCAATACTGATGGCATCTCTAAGGGAAACCCGAGATTTGCTGGTGGTGGTGGAATTTTTAGAGACCATTCGGGTGCCTTTATACGCGCCTTCTCCTTCAAATGTGGGTTAGCGCCAGCCCTTACAGCGGAATTGTGGGCGATTTACTACGATCTCAAACAAGGTTTGGAACTTGACTGTCATAACCTTGTTGTTGAATCTGATTCTAGCATTGCTTGCAAACTTCTTCAAGGGGCAATGCCTATTACCCACCCTGACTATCACCTCATTGATCAATGTCGGGCTTTGATTCGTGAGCATGATTGGCACGTTCGATTCAATTTCATTCCAAGACGACTCAATAAGGTGGCGGATTGCCTTGCAAATAATGAAGTTAGTATTGATACTAACTTAGTTGTTTATGATGTTCCTCCTAGTTGTATTCAAGCCATGTTTGGCTTTGATGTTCCGAATATTACTTCCACTTAAGCTAATAAAAATTTAATGGGCTTTGCCCCTTTTAACCAAAAAAAAAGATTATTTTCTCAATTTTAACGGCTGAATTATTACTTCATATTGGGTAATTTATAAAGTGTTTATTTTTAAATGTGTATTTTGTATGCATGATAAAGTTTGGGACTGGTCAAAAATGTGTTTTTGGGTAAAAGACGATGAAATTACAACGAAAACATAATGATCTTCAATCGACGATTTGGCATGATGAGGTGTCATGTACACGTGTCACTTGGCTAGGGAAAAAGACAACTTTACCCTCGTGTCATCGGATGACCTGACACATAGAGGACTTTTTTGACAACTGACAGCGCAAAAAAGCCAAAGCTGGCCGCCTCCCTCATCACTACTCAATCTTGACTTTTCCCATTCTATAACCATTTTTTATTTTTTATTTCATAAATAAATAAGTATAAGAATTACGAATAGATAATGTTTATGTGATGCTAATTTATGAAATTTCTCCACTTTTAAACCGCACACGGAGAAATTTACCACTAGAGTGTTAGATCAAATAGGAAGGCGGGTTAGAAATTTAGTCCAACGGTTTCGACATCCATCGACGACGAAGTTCTGAAATTAATTTATCTACTCTTTGAAAAATTGAAATGATTATTTCGGACATTTAAATCTCGTTCCAATTATTCAATTCTATGCTATTTTTTCATATAGATATTGAATATCAATTACATATGCTTATCGACAAAAATATTGTAGAGAGATTAGTGTAAGATAAACATTCTAAATCTTACTTGATAAAAAAATAGAGTACACACAAATAACAAATTTCTTAGCACCAAGTTTTCTTCCACTGCACGTAATGCATGTGCAAATCCTCTACAACGTGAACAATGTTTGTTTTCATTTTTTAAAATATTTTTTTTCCTGAATTTTGAGTTATTAATGACAGATCAATTGATGCTTACCAAAAGAAACAATCACAGGTGGTAATTTCCTATTCAAGAGGATTCAACAGCGCCATGAAAGGAAGAATAATTCCCCTGCAACGTAATTTTCGGAAAACCTTAAACACCCACCTGTTCTATAAATCAGCTCATTTAATTGCTAATTTTTTAATAAATTTTAGAGTATTAACTTTATCACCTCTACCGAAAAGAAATCAAAAAAGAAAACAAAAAGAAAGAAAATTCTGCACAAAAGCAGAAATAAACGAGCGATAGAATAGCAGTAGTCTTCCAAGAAAGAGAGAACAAGGGGCAAAAGAAATCGAACCAAGGTCCCAAATTCCACGCCCTTTTCTCCCCCTAGGGTTTTGATTCCCTTCCATAAAAATTCCCCTCTTTTGGGGCTGGATGGATGTGAGTTCCGCTTAAATTCTTCACAAACTAGCCTTTCGTTCTGTGAATTTCTCTCCTCCTTTTTGATTCAACGGTTGGAAAGGATGTTGCCGTCTCTGTCTCTGTCTTCTTCGGCGAGTTCGGCCGCGGTCAGGGTCGATAAGGCCACCAGCGATTTCCTCATGGCGCCTGATTGGACCATGAATATGGAGATTTGCGATTCTGTAAATTCTGATCAAGGGTAATTATTCCTCTTTCTTTGTAAGCTCTTTATGAACATGTAGAATTTTTGTTCTTGCGGAGTTGACTTTCCTTTTTCTCCATTCCGGGTGTTGTTTTATTGGATTCTGATTATGTTGTTATTTTTTCCCGGTGAGTTCTTTAATAATTATGTTTATTTGTTTTTTTTTCCTCTGGCCTGGTTATAATGATGTTTAAAGGCAGCTTGCAAGATTTATTTTTTTCCTGGGCATCAGCTGTTTGTGAGCTTGTTAAAATTGGATGCTCTTTGAGCTTTTTTGTGATAGGATTTTGTATTAATTGTTGAATTGGTTGTTTTATGCTTGCTTGAATATTGTAGGATGGCAAAAGAGGTTGTTAAAGCTGTGAAGAAGAGGCTGCAGAATAAGAATTCAAGGGTTCAAATGCTCACCCTGACGGTATATAGCCTGTCTTGTTTGAACATGTCTCGTATATTTGCAAGGAATTGTTAAAATATCCTACTTTTCGACTTAAACTTATTGTGGTTGATGTTTGTGTTGCTGTGTTTAGCTCTTGGAGACATTGGTGAAGAATTGTGGTGACCACATACATTTTTATATTGCGGAGAAGAAAGTACTTGATGAGATGATCAAAATCGTGAAGAAGCGGGTTAGCTCTTTTTCCCTGGAACATATGCACTCCTTTTCTTGCAAAGATATATGATTGATTCTTCTTCATCATGTTTATGTATTCGATTTTTGTATTAGCAAACTTGCATTGTTGTTTACTCTTTTTTTTTTTCCAAGTTAATTTGATGTTTTTGGTGCTTCGTATCATCTCAATTTGTCTAAGTTTCTCAGGTGTTAGTTTTTCTTGTCACTAATGAATGCTTTTAAGGTTTGCACTTCTCTTCCATTAACCACTTTAATGTTTGCATTTGTTGTTTCAGATTGACGTGCAAGTAAGGTGCAAAATACTAGTCCTTCTAGATTCATGGCAAGAAGCCTTTGGTGGCCCCGGTACAAAGCATGCCCAGTATTACTGGGCTTATGATGAACTGAGAGTAAGCACCTTATAATTGGCTCTATTGAGTTTATTTAATGTGCTAAGTTAGTATCCTCTTTTGATTGAGATAATCTTCCAATTCTGGAGATATATCATCTTCGGATGCAAGAAACCTATTTTAATGTGGACTTGTTGATGGGAATGCCACATTATATTTAGCATTTGTATCTTCATAGAGATCAATTATGTTAATAGAATTACTAGTTAATATGAATGGAAACAAAATAGCAAAATAGCAAGTGTTAGCATGATGGGTGTTTACACACCCTATATATCTTGTAAAGAGATTGTGGTGAGCATGTACTCCGTATTTTGGTGTACTGACGTTTGCTATATTGTTTCCTTTTTTTTATCTAGTGATTCTATTTACATAATCAATTATCACATTTTGAACATCCTAACCAGCTCATATTTATGAATGTTGATTGTTTGTATCTTTGAGTATTAATTGTTTATATGTTATTGTTGGTGATGGCAGAGGTCTGGTGTACAATTTCCTCAACGTTCTTTTGATACAGCTCCGATTATTACACCACCTGCAACACAAACAAGAAATCTTCCAGCTATTCTAGGGATGCCCAACAGCTCACCAACAACACTGGATGAGGCAATGACATCTAATGGGGAGGGTCTAAGGTAACATTTGGATAAATTTTAAACTGCTAACTTTCGTTTATTATTTCCTGTTCTGCAACACATCAAGTAAATGCTCTCTGAATTTTTTTCTTCCCTTCATTCATCTAGTGTGTCAGAAATGGGAACAATTCGAAATGCAATGGAGGTTTTGGCTGATATGTTGCAAGCTATCAATCCAAATGACCAAATGGTAATTAATTTTGTCATACTATTATGTACTTTTATCTATTAAGGGGAAAAAAGTTCATGCCTATTGACTATTAACTTTCCTCTATTTGCAGTCAGTAAAAGATGAGGTAATCGTGGACCTTGTCGACCGTTGTCGCACTAATCAGAAAAGGCTGGTTCAGATGCTTGGAACTACCATGTCAGTAACCTTGACTCTTTTATCTTCTTTAATTTGTATTTGTTTCAGTTTGATTTATTTTTCTAAAATTTTGATGATTGACAGGGATGAAGAGCTCCTTGGACAAGGCCTAGAGTTAAATGATGTGTTGCAGGCATTATTAGCAAAACACGATGCCATAGCTTCTGGCTCTCCAATTCCTGCTCATCTTATGAGCACAGCTAGCTCCCACCCAACCGAAACATCCACCACCAACCTCAAACCGGAAGTTTCTAGTCCAGAAGACTCTAGTTCATCTACAATGGTTAAACCTTCTATGCCATCTAGAGATCCAATGAAGGCCCGTGCTGTTGAGGAAGATGAAGAGGAGGAGGATGAGTTTGCACAACTTGCTAAAAGGTTGATTTTTTTTACTAAAAGAAAACCTATGCCCTTTTCTTGTATTCTCTTCAAACGAACCCTTAAACTTTGTGACATTTCTACTTTTGATTTACGTTGTTTATGATGTTTATAATGCAGACACTCAAGGGCAAGCCCTGTTGCTGTAAATAGAGAAGACGCTGCATCCTCGAGCAGCAGCAATGGCCCGACATTTTCTGCTTCATCTGTCCAGGAATCTAGTTCGAACAATGCACTTGTACCAGTGGATCCTCCTTCACCTGTTAAGATTACAAAGGAACAAGACATGGTGGATTTCTTGAGTATTGTCCTCTCCACAAGCATAACCTCTGAAGAAGAGCCAATACCTCAAACCCCAAACCCAGCTCCTCCTGTAATGGACTACTCTGGAAACAACGTGGTGCAACCGACATATAGTAGCTATGTTGTCCCATGGGCTTCTCAATCTCAACCTCAACAGCAATCACAATTTTATTCTCAGCCTAGTTACCCACAACAATCTTCTGCCTACCCGCCTCCACCGTGGGCCCCAACACCTGGATTTACTACTGGCCGTCCAGTAATGCCAGCTCAGCACACGAATCCGATGCCAGAAGACACCAAAAACGTTTTCACTCCAATTCAAGGGCTTCAATCCTACCCATATCAGAACCAACAACCTCTTAACACTGGAATTGGGTCTTTGCAGCAATCCACTTCTTTTCAGAACCCTCAACCTGCAAACACGCAGCCAATCTTGAATTCCTCACCCACATCAATCGGCGGTGCTCGGTCAATGCAACAGATGAATTCCATGCCTGGTGTAGCTGTAGATGGGCCCACGGGCTCAGGGGGACAACAGAAGCCTACTTATGTCCCCTCATACAGACTGTTTGAAGATCTTAATGTGTTTGGAAGTGTGGAAGGTAAGTTGAGGAGTGGGCCATATTCAAGTGCATCTGGTAGCTCTGGTCAGAGTTTGGTTGGGGGAAGGAGATGAAATAAAATCTTTTTTGAGTCGTTGTGACTATTTGGTATGGTTTGATGCTATTAGGTTAACTATCCACATTGTTGCTGGTGAAACAATAATTTATATGTGAATAGTTTCCCATGATTTGTGTATATGGAGTCATGGACTATACCCATCTTTTATTTGGATGTAATGAATCATCTGTGTAGGATTTTATTCCCAATGCTTCGTTTCTTTCTCAAGTGATGAGTATCATTACCGTAGAATGTCCTATTTGTTTGGGTACAAATCCTTTTGATGGATGAAAAGGCCATTTCCTGTGCTACCAGATTGTAATAACCGTTGAAAGAAAACTGATGTTTTGCCACAGATCTTTAACCTCTTGACATGATTTTGGCTGGCTTTGAACAAAATGTTAGCACAGTGATAAGATACAAATGCAACAGTGAAATACGAGACACAAATAATTCATTCAGCCTACATAACTCTAGCCTTCAATTTATACCCAGAAGACAAAACGAAAAACCGGTGCATTCCAAACCCTACAATTCAAGGGTTTTGTTGGTGTACAAAATCTCGCCTTTAATTCGTATCAAATACACCAATTAAGAACTCCGCCTCTTCCGCTCCTCTTCCGTCTCCTGACCTAAAAAACCTGCAAAACAATGGACAAAGGGGGCGGGGACCCCCTAATCCACCTCCGATGCCTAAGTCAGAAGAGCAGTTGTCGTTCGAGCGTCGAGGTACAACAAGAGAGCGATGAAACCCTAAACAGTCGAGCTAAGCGAATATTAGCCTGCCTAGGATTTCTGAATATGCAATGCACATGTGTCTCTCCCTACATGCCTAGGGCATGTATTTATAATGGAAGAGAGAGTTACAGGGGGGGCCGAAAATCATGCCATTAGGGCCGAAAATCTTATCCTCTCGGGCTGGCCAACTGCCTTAAAGCCCAAGTAAGGAATATTCCACCCTATCTCCAATTTAATTCTATCCTTTAATAAAAGATAAAATCTTCCATTAAGTTGCATATCCGCCATATAATTTTATATAGAAAATAAGAAAATAACTGCGCAGTAATTTAATAAATACCTTTTTAATAGTCAAAATAACTATGGTAATTATGTTTATTTTACCCGCTCACAAATGCCCCACCTACACCGCCCTTACACGACTCACCGTGTTAGGCGACGTAGGGTACAGAGGGTTTCTAATCGAAGTGGCCATGCAGATCGGTCAATTGGTCCCCTAGCGCTTTTGTATATTCGTAATTCGAGTCCACATGATCGAATATCATATGTGTTATGAGCGAATATCATAAACTTCTTCATACACGCATATGAAGAATCCATTAGTGCGATTAACTAATGTTGCGCGGCACATTTTTTTTTTATGCAAGACTCAAACTAATGCAAAAGAGCTGACTTTTATTGATAAATAAACGTGAATGTTATGAACTACAAAGCTAAACAAGATGACATGCAAAAAGCGAAAAAACCTAAGGGCCTCATCAAAACCACGTGGTAAAAAGAGTGCCCTATCTATATGAAGCCCTAATCCCGAGATCCCTGCGCAGGGGAACCCGAGCGATCTCGCTTTCGATAACCCGTCTTGCGAGACGAGGTGATCAGCTCCGGCGTCGCGGCGACGGCTTTGCCCCACGATCGGGGACTTACACTCGGCATCAGCGCCGTGTTGGCGGTCCCGCGGCAGGCGCTCGGACTTCGGCTCGTCTTCTATCTTCTGCATGAATTCCGACTTTGGACGACTTCCCTTGGAACATAGACGAGCATCCAACTGATTTGCCCAGACTCGAACGATGGCATCTCCGTCTCTGAATTGGACCATTTGATGAAGGGTCGATGGTACCGCTCCAATCCCATGGATCCAAGGACTTCCCAAAATTAAATTGTAGGACGAAGGCACATCAACGATCAAAAACTCAACGGTCATCACTTTCTTGGCAAGGCCGACTTGGGTTTTGTACATTTCGAGCGAATATGTTGGATAACCACCAAGTCCAGTTAGTTGCATCTTGACAGGTACCAAATCTTCATTGCTTTTCCCAAGGAGCTTGAACACTTCGTAGTACATAATGTCGACCGAACTCCCAGGATCAACAAGGGCACGACGCACCTTAAATCCGTCTAGCTCGACTGCTAGAACCAACGGATCATTATGAGGGACTTGAACTAAAATGAGGTCCTTGTCTCTAAAGACTAATCCGTTCACCATACGCACGGGGGAAGGAGGTCGTCGAGGCTCGGCTTGCTGAACTCTCATAACTTCAAGCTCATGGCAAGACTTTCTGAAGTTGCTTCTCGCTTCATCATCTTCATGTCTATAAGACGCTGAAATAGTCTGGATCACCTCAATCTGTTTCTGCCCCGGCTCATCATTCTTCTCAAGCTTTTCTTTTTTGATGAACTCTTGCAAGTATCCCTTCTCCACCAAGCTCTCTAGATACCGCTTGAACGGCTCACACTGCTCGGTCATATGTCCCCGGTTTCTGTGGTACATGCAATATTTTCTGCTTCGCGGATCCTCATCTCGGCATTCTTCTTTGGGGGGATATTGGAAGAAACCTTCATGCTTAATGCGAGGCAAGATCCGATAGATTGGTACACTAAAGGTAGTATAAATTGCCCTGACTTGACTTTCTCCCTTAAAATTATCGGCTCGGCGGCGGATTTTACGGGGAGGAGAAGACGACCTTCCTCCTATTTTAAGATTGGATTCCTCCAATCGCACATACTGATGAACGCGCTCTTGAAGCTCTACAATTGTGGAGGGCAGGCGAAGTGTCAATTCCTCTGTCAGCTTACTATCTGCAAAGATTGCCCTTTTAAAGGCGGTGATAGCGGTCCTCGGATCGCACCCCTCGATTTCCGCATAGCACTCCATAAATCGATTGAAGAAGCGACGCAAACTTTCCCCTTTTTCTTGTTTGAGACCAAAAAGCGTGTCGAGTGAGGCGGCATCACGACTGTTAGCTATGAACCGCTTTACGAACTTTGAAGCCAATCGTCCCCAACTTCGGATCGAACCTGGCCTCAGACTCTGAAACCATTTCAGGGGGCCTTTACCAAGGCTGCTCGGAAACATTTTACACATGATCGCGTCTTCGGACACCCACAACGCCATTTTATGGTGTAGGAGGCTATGTGATTAACATGATCCTTGTTTCCGTTGTACACAGTAAAAGTTGGCGGAGAGAATTTCGACGGCGGCAGAGCTCGACGTCAACATGGCCAACTTGTGTTCTGCTTGATCCCGAGCTGATTGCAGGGTGTTGCCTTGTGCTCTCAAAAGATCAAACAACCTGTTTTGGGTACGCTCAAGCGTTCGGGCTCTTCCTTCAATCCTTTCCAGACAGACACTTCGATGTCGGTGTTTTTCTCGGTTTTCCGAACTTTGATCACGCCGGGAAGGGACGTAACGATCATTCCGCTCGTGCGAGGAACCGCGTCGATCACTCGCCCCGCGGCCCCGATCCGATTTGCCACGCTCACGATCGCCGTGATCGCGATATCGCGGGTGACGCTCGCGGCTTCGGCCGCGGTGGTTGTCGCGGCGGTGAGCTCCGCCCGACTCGCTGGATGTCGACCCGCTCGGCTGTGGTGGGTTGGCCCGCGACCTCTTACGCGACGGTGATCCATGGCGGTGGTTTCTCCGTCGGTTCCGTGGTGCCCTTCTATCGCTATCGTATTCAACCTGCATATCGTCTTGCCCGTCAGAACTGATCGATTGAGGACTACGGCGGTTATCAGTGAATTCGATAACGCTAGCGAGCCGTCGAGTAGTCCTCTCAGTTTCTGGTTCATCAACAGGGCGCTTGCCTTGAATCTTCTCCAAAGAATGTTTTAACTTGGCGACCTCTTCTAGGGCTTGCTCTAACCGAGATTCGGCTTCTGCACATTTCCTTTGATATCTCTCGTTCTCTCTCAGGGTGGTTGCCAAAGCATGGGTAATCTCGTCCTCTTCTTCATTGGTAGTAGATGCCCCGTTCCCGCCATTCGGATCGGACGATAAGATGATGCGATCTTCTCTTTTGACGGGATTGGACCCGGCACGGCTAGACTGACCCTGCTCTAGACGTGGACTAACCAGGCTAGGGTTCGACTCGCGGATGGAGCCCGAGAGCTCGGAAACTCGCAGCCCACGGTCGCGGTTTTCAGGACCGCGGGCGCGGTTCGATCGGCCGCGATCGCGGTTTTCCGGGCCACGGTCGCGGATTTGCGCGGCGCCAGCGTTCGCGCGTACGGCCTCGCCTTACCCCGGAACCCTTCGATCTCCTTCGTTCTCGGCCACACGCATAGCCGAGTCCCATAATTGGTCAAATTCGGTTGACTCGGACCTTGGAGTATTACGATTGTCAATTCCGTCGCCTGACCCGGACCCTAAACAACCTGGGCGATGAACAAATGTATTAGCAAGAAGGGCCGGATCACGGTTTGAACCGTTTTCAGGCACCAAGGTTTGACCTTCCGAGCGAGTATCGGAATCACCTTGATCGATATCCATCGGGGCGCGATTTTCTGAGCGGACATCCTGGTTTTCGATCTCGACCGCCAGTCCATGCTCGCGATCCTCGGCATCCGCGCTCGCGGTCGTCAATCCGCGCTCGCGGTTTCGCTCGCCGGCGGTGGCTTGCGCGGACTCGTTCCGCGATGTCGCTCCGGCATCTTCAAAGTTAACTTCCTGATTTTCCGGTATCGATTCCAACACCATGATTGCGTGAATCGAATACTCGTTTCCCACAGACGGTGCCAATTGTTGGTGTACAAAATCTCGCCTTTAATTCGTATCAAATACACCAATTAAGAACTCCGCCTCTTCCGCTCCTCTTCCGTCTCCTGACCTAAAAACCTGCAAAACAATGGACAAAGGGGGCGGGGACCCCCTAATCCACCTCCGATGCCTAAGTCAGAAGAGCAGTTGTTTTTCGAGCGTCGAGGTACAACAAGAGAGCGATGAAACCCTAAACAGTCGAGTTAAGCGAATATTAGCCTGCCTAGGATTTCTGAATATGCAATGCACATGTGTCTCTCCCTACATGCCTAGGGCATGTATTTATAATGGAAGAGAGAGTTACAGGGGGGGCCGAAAATCATGCCATTAGGGCCGAAAATCTTATCCTCTCGGGTTGGCCAACTGCCTTAAAGCCCAAGTAAGGAATATTCCACCATATCTCCAATTTAATTCTATCCTTTAATAAAAGATAGAATCTTCCATTAAGTTGCATAATCGCCATATAATTTTATATAGAAAATAAGAAAATAACTGCGCAGTAATTTAATAAATACCTTTTTAATAGTCAAAATAACTATGGTAATTATGTTTATTTTACCCGCTCACAGGTTTCATCAAACACACACGACAAGCCTACATATAGGTTTCAATTTTACTCAAAAGATAGGGACAAAAATCTTGTGTTTTGCTTTTTAACTAATGCGATTTTGGTTAAATACATATTAATGCGAATTAATTTCTTTCTACCGAAAAAATGTGAACTAATCTCTTACTAAGCAAAATTTTCAATTTTCAATTTTCAATTGATGGGAAAGTTGTCAATAAAATATCATTTTTAATCAAATTCACTCCAAAACTTAAGTTTTGGAAATCCGATTGTGAACGCTCTTTAATTTTATGCATGAACTCTCTTGCATTCTCTGTCTTGGGTATAGATGGCTTATTACTTTCACCTTCAAACTCAATCAACTAGCTTGCTCCCATGCCTCATAATGAAATGTTTCAATATTGGAGATAATGTCTGTAATGGATGAGGGTTGATCATCCAATAGTATTGCAAGCTCCAAAGTCATAATACATAGCGTAATTAGATTTGTTTAGATCAATCATCATAGTTTAGTCCATTAAACTTCACAACAGAGTTTGTTGATGCAAATACATTTGAAGAAGTTGCAAAACATTTACACATGCTTATCAATTGGCGAAATTTTGCGCACTTTAAATTTACGTTGTACACTCCCATATGTGCGGATTACAAACCCGCACATGTATTTTTTTATAATAAAAACCGGGTTTGTCTTGTGCAGATCCGAAACACGCACAAAAAAAACCCGGTTCGATCGTGAGTAAACCGAAATTAAGGCAAGTTTGACTAAAATTGACCAAAATTTGAGGGTTTATGAGTGGGTTTAAAACCCGACCAAATTTGACCTAGTTGTGCGGGTTTCAAACCCGCACAAAATCAATTAAGAACATTAATTTAAGAAATTGTACTTTAAATTGGATGAGAATTGGGAAGGAGTAAATCTAAACCAAATCAGAAAATATTCCATAATTTAAATTTAAGTTAAAGTAAAAAATTGATAAGAACGGTAATTGAGTCAAATTATGTACTTTCTTAATTTTTAGGGTTTTGGCTAAAACATCATGTTTTTATGAACGGAGGGAGTATAGATTTATAGTGATAAGTTTATGTATTATTTATGGAAAGCATGTTAAGTATATTTTATTTAGCAAAATATAATACCAAATGCATATTAAAATTCTAAATTATAAGAAATTGTCTTTTATGTTATAGAAATTAAAAATTATATATTTATTAGGTTTCTAGATTATATTGATGAAACCCGAAATAACAACTCGCTAGAAGACAAGGAACAAGATTATTATATTTGATTGTGCAAACACTTGCTTCTTTATTTATATTTCTCTTACAGCGAGGTTACAAGCAAATGAGGTTAACAAACAATCGAGATTTACACCATAGACATCCTACGAGTATTTGAGATCTCGATCTAACAATGTTCGAGATCTCCTATTTGCTAAACGATTCTACCACCTAAGTATTACTTGATTGATCTTGAAACGAGGTAGACTTGAGAGCGTGGTATAGGGAATCTTGTGAGATTGTGTAGCGAGGTCTTTGATGTGAGCGAGGTTTCTGTATGACTTGAAGTCTTTTTGTGGACTTCACTTGTCTATAGCGAGGTCTTTTGACGATGTTTCGATCACGTCGATCTTCAACGAGCAAGATAGTTCTTGAGTTCAAGATGTTTTTCGACCCCTTTTCCGTGCGAGGTACCCCTCTATTTATAGGGGATTGGGGAGTCAAGTTTTGATCATAGTCCGATGTGGGACGCCCGAGATCAGGGCTTCTGATTGGTTTAGAGGTGAGGTGGCCGGTTATTGGCTCAGGGGAGTGGCGTTAGCTGAGTGGTTCTGGCGGACGGGTGTGTTAGTAGAGTCGGTTACGAAGTTGAGGCCTCGCTCCGAGGTTTCGGAGGACCTCGTGGGGGTAGGAACTTTGTTTAAATAAATAAGGGGTATGGTGTGGGACCCCGAATCATCATTGGAAGGCCCGTCGTGTCTGTTTGTACCTTGTGCCCGGGGTCCACTTCTTATTTTACTATTTTGGACATCATCATATATAATTATTGATAGAAAATAAAAATCGTACCTTAGAAATGATATATTTATTAGATTAGAAATTATATTATAGTGAAGAAATTGTATGATAGAAATTAGAGATTGTAACGTACAAATAATATATTTATTAGATTAGAAATTACTGTAGATTATTGGTAACAATCGTAAATAAAAATAATAAAAATTAGGATTAGTTTGAACGAAAAAAAAATGATGTGAAATTAATATTGTATTAAATAACAAGAGGTATTAGCACACATTCATAGTCTACACTTGATGGTAGACATCCCGATATTCGTGTAGTCACGACTTTGGGTTGCAAGAGGCGACACAAAGAATCGACCTTTGAGCCGGATGCTCGTCCTGATTCTGATGCGACAGGAGAGGATCAACCTCTCACGAATGAGGTCCCACCGACTCATTTGGAGGATATGCTGGTTGATTATGTTGGGATGGCAGAGTCGCATCGGGATTTATTGGGAGGACAGAGGTTCTGACCGAGCAGTCGTCATTATCGCATCCTCCCTAGTTCGACCCTCCCAGTCCGATCCTCCGCATTCTGATCCTTTGCTCTCCAACCCGAATCAGACTCATTTCGATGAGGTGGTTGTTGATTCTGCTGCGGCGACAAAGGCCCAGCCTCCACGGGCTTACTTGCCCGAGCAGACACCGTATGAGCTCGACGATCCATCTGTATTACTGGATTTCGAGGGACACATCGCCGACATGATTTGGAGGTCATACGGCCGGTGGAGGAATGCCATGGATGGACATGTTAGACGTATTACGTGTCGGAGCAGACCGAAGGAGTTTGCCCAATGGAGGGTTAACATTTCGTCGTCTGACGTTGACGTTGTCGAGGGTTCGTGGTTATGGATCATTCGACAGACCGGTCTGACAGATATGTTGACTTCGATTTCGGCAACGTTGACCATGCCCTCATTTCTGCTTTTGTCTAGCGTTGGCATCCCGAGACCAACAGTTTTCATTTTCCGTGGGGCGAGATGACTATTACGCTCCATGACGTTGCCATCATCCTCGATTTGTCGATTGAGGGGCACGAGGTAGCTCACACGTTCTTCTTTCATTAGTGCACCGATTTGGTTAAGTACATGTTTGGCATGATGGATGACTATTTGTTACTCGGGGAGTGTGACTTCCTCAACGACCTTAGGAAGGGCCGTCTACACAGCCGCGATTTCTTTGATCATGTACTTTTGATGATGGCTTCCGACGACCCGCCAGAGTGCATAGTTGCTGGTTTTCTGTGGCATGCTATGTCCACCAGCTTGTTCGATGACAATTCTACGAAGAACGTAGACGTTCGTATGTTGTCGTTGTTTGAGGACTGGGGTCGGGTTGTCCATACTGCGTGGGGCACCGGCACGTTGGCATTTCTCTACCGCCATCTTGGGGAGACTTCACGGGGCGGGGTGGCTCAACTGGCAAGTTGCACATATCTTCTCCAGGTATTTGGTTGTTTTAATTGAAAATGTATTTGTCGAAAGCTTCGTAAAATGAACTGATTTTATTTTTTCAGGGTGTCATAGATGTGGATATGGATGTATTTCGTCTATTTCCCTAGCAACCCGAACCCGATTCTTGGAGCAAAGGACGATGAGAGGAGAGCCCATCGCTACTAGGTCGATCGCACACGCTTACAGACGTATGATAAGTCGATCTACTATAGGCGCATCCTCGACACGTACCGCCTGGAGGATGTACGTATTCGTTCTTATATTTTTGTAATGAATCGTTATTTGTAAATTTATGTTTCCTAACATGATTTGTTTATATTTCAAGTTTGTTGGACCCCCTATACTCGGGTTGACCTGGATGTCCAGTATCCGACATCGAAGTATCGGGGCATCATCCGATACTCGACATCTACGAGTCGTACATGCCCGAGAGATGCGTGCGATAGTGGGGACGAGTTCAAAGTCGACCTCTGGACGTCATCGTACCACGAGTCTCTCATCGCCCATGGTCGCTTAAGGGTCGATCACAATACTTCCTCCACTTCGACGATGAATATTGCGGGTGGGGTAGCGTTATGGACCACATTTGTCCATTCATCCTCACGTCGTCACGTGTTTTCAATCCATGGGACGTCGACGATGAGTACATGTACTAGTTCTTACATATCTTGCATCCGTATCTGAGTCCGAGAGGGTCCGTTCATTCGCACACTCTTTTTATTATGTTACCACCTAAAGTGCGCAAATGAACGGGCGCCCTCGGATTCACTTACGGATGCGGGATCTGTAAGAACCAGTTCAATTACTCATCGTCGACGTCCCACGGAGTGACAACACGTGGCGACGTGAGGATGAATGGACAAATGTGGTCTATAACGCTACCCCACCCATAGTAGTCATCGTCGAAGTGTAGGAAGTATTGTGCTCGACCCTTAAGCGACCACAAACGATGAGAAACGCGTGGTACAATGATGTCCAGAGGTCGACTCTGAACTTGTCCCCATTGTCACATGCATCTCTGGGGCATGTACGGCTCATAGATGTCGAGCTATCGGATGGTGCCCTGATACATCGACGTCGGATACCAGACATCCAGGTCAACCCGAGTATAGGGGGTCCAACAAACCTGAAACATATAAATCACGTTGGGAAACATAAATTTACAAATAATGGTACATTATAAAAATATAAGAACGAATACATACATCCTCTGGGCGGTACATGTCGAGGATGCGCTTATAGTAGATCGACGTATCGTACGTCTGTAAGCGTGTACGATCGACCCGGTAGCGACGGACCGGGTTCTCCTTTCATCGTCCTCTGCTCCAAGCAACGGGTTCGGGTTGCATGAAAATAGAAATACATCCATATCCACATCTATGACACCCCGAAAAAATAAAACTAGTTCACTTTATGAAGCTTTCGACAAATACATTTTCAATAAAAACAACCAATACCTAGAGAAGATACGTGCAACCTGTCAGTTGAGCCACCCCGCCCCGTGAAGCCTCCCCAAGATGGCGGTAGAGAAATGCCAGCGTGACGGTGCCCCACGCAATATGGACAACCCGGCCCCAGTCCTCAAACAGCGGCAACATACGAACGTCTACGTTGTTCGTGGATTTGTCCACGAACAAGCTGGTGGACATAGCATGCCACATAAAACTAGCAGTTATGCACTCTGGCGGGTCATCGGAAGCCATCATCAAAAGTACATGATCAAAGAAATTGCGGTTGTGTAGACAGCCTTTCCTAAGGCCGTTGAGGAAGTCACGCTCCTCGGGTAACAAATAGTCGTCCATCGTGCCAAACATGTACTCAACCAAATCAGTGCACTCAGGAAAGGAGAACGTGTGAGCTACCTCGTGCCCCTCAATTGGCAAACCGAGGATGATGGCAACGTCATGGAGTATAATAGTCCTCTTGCCCCACGAAAAATGAAAACTGTTGGTATCGGGATGCCAACGCTCGACAAAAGCAGAAATGAGGGCATGGTCAACGTTGCCGAAATCGAAGTCAACATCTCTGTCAGACCGGTCTGTCGAATGATCCAAAACCACGAACCCTCGACAACATCAACGTCAGACGAAGGAATGTGAGCCGTCCATCGGGCAAACTCCTTTTGTTTTCTTTGACACATAATACGTCTAACGGGCCCATCCATGTTGTTCCTCCATGGGTCGTATGACCTCCAAATCATGTCGGCGATGTGTTCCTCGAAATCCGTAATACAAATGGATCGTCAAGCCCATACGGTGTCTGCTCGGGCAAGTCGACCTGTGGAGTATGGGCCTCTGTCGCCGCAACAGAATCAACAACCACCTCATCCAAATGAGTGTGAGTCGAGTCGGAGAGCAAAGGATCAGGATGCGATAATGACGACGGCTCGGTCGGAGCCTATATAGTCCCAACAAAATCTCGATGTGGTATTGTGGTACCACAATACCACATATCCTCCTAATGAGTCGGTCGGGCCTCATCCGTGAGAGGCTGATCCTCTCTTGTAGCATCAAAATCAAGACGAGCATCCATCTCAAATGTCGATTCTTTGTGTCGCCTCTAGCGACCCGAAGCTGTGATTACACGAACATCTAGACGTCTACCATCAAGTGTAGACTTTCGAATGAGTGCTAATACCTCTTGTTATTTAATATATTATTAATTACTTATTAATTTCCCCTCGTTTATTTTATTTCGCTCACACTAAGTCTAATTTTTATTATTTTTATTTATGATTGCTACCACAATACCACATAATAATATAATTTCTAATCAAATAAATATATTATTTCTAAGGTACGATTTTTAATTTCTATCAATAATTATATAATGTAAAAACCTAATAAATATATAAATATTAATTTATATAACATAAAGGACAATTTCTAATAATTTAGAATTTTAATATGCATTTGGTATTATATTTTGCTAAATAAAATATATTTAACATGCGTTCCATAAATAATACATAAACTATCAATATAAATTTATATAAACTATATATTCAAAATATATTTTACAAAATACCTCATCAGTCAGTCTCCTGCGACGCACTGGACGACCCGGATCAGCATCCTCCGTCGCCGTTGACGTGTTCGGGTCCACTCCCTCCTCCATCTCCACCGTCGGCGCCACCTTTCCCGCCACCGCCGACGCCACCGCTTCTCCCTACCCGCTCCCCACTGCCGCTTGCGCCACCTTCGTCCTTTCGACCCCGTTCGATGCTTGGGCGGGTTCGAAAACCGTCGGTGGCACGTCCACCCCTTCGCTTGCTTGGGCGGGTCGTACTTCCACCGAGGGCTGGGCGATTCCAGAACCCGCCGACGGCGACTTGCCTCCATCGCTACCGAAGCCCGTCTCCTCCGACCTGTCTCCCGAACTTTGAAATTCCATCTCTCGTTTTTCGTCTCTCAATTTTTCATCTCTCGATTTGATGTCCTTCGCTTGCAAATGAGGAAGACGAAGCTCGGCGGAGGCAGGTTCAATAAGATTTTGTGCGGGTTTGAAACCCTCACAACTAGATCAAATTTGGTCGGGTTTCGAACCCGCCCATACCCTCAAATTTTGGTCAATTTAAGTCAAATTTATCTTAATTTCGGTTTACTCACGATCGAACCGGATTTTTTTATTTATTTTTGTGTGCGTTTCGGATCCGCACAAGACAAACCCGGTTTCTTTTTAAAAAATACATATGCGGATTTGTAATCTGCACATATTGGAATGGTCAGGGTAAAATTCAGAGCGCACAAAATTTCTCCGTTTAATATTGTTAACTATTTTCAATGATCCGCCTTTGGTGACCATCTAGAACATAATTAACGAAATCAATTGATCAATCACACTTTAGTGTCATTAATAGCATTTTTTAATCATAAACAACTAAACTCATATAATATGATTGTTTAAATATGAATATAACTAGGTTATTTTGGTATCTAACAAGTCATACTCTAATAAAGACATTACATCAAACTCTAATGGGTATGGGTATGAACAAACTCTTATAATGCATTTAAATTTTATAACACAAATTATATTCCTATGCAGAATATATTATAAATGTCCGAATTTTATACTTCTATGTGGTTTGGCCTCAAACAACCCAATATTAATGTAGGTTCGATTCAACCAAAAACATCCTTGTAACCGACCATGCATTACTTTACATGAATAATTTAAACTAATTTTTCAATCAAAACATGTACGAACATGCAATAAAATCACCATGACCAATTCGGGACAATAGAGAGATGGCTATATCCAAACAATATGTATATAAACTATCATGGCCATTCAATTTCATATACACATCGATCATAATATATACACATATAACCCATCATGCAAATTCAGTTTAAAGAATTATACAAACCGATCAGTCGATCACCAAAATAGGCAAAAACATGCAGTACAACATTACGATGAATTAAGAACGTTTTTAAAACCAAAATAGGCAAAAACATGCAGTACAACATCGTGTTGCTGATGCTCTAGCTAATCTTTCTCTTAGGTTGGATGCCTCTTTTGTTGAATTTTCTATGCTTTTGATTGTATTGCTCCTCTATTGGACTCTTGACGTTTGCTCCCTTCATGGGAGTTCGATTCTTAATTGAAGTAATAAAATAACCACAGGAGCTTGCTCCGTTTTCAAACAAAAAAAAGGGATGTTTTATATAATTCGAGTATGATTATTCAAATGCAAATGCAACTGCGAATTAAGAGACAAATTCACAAATAATTCATTTACAAGACACTGATTAAGATACGTTCTGGACATTAAAATTACAAACTCACCAAAGCCACATCCTTTACCAGTAACATGAATGAATTCCAAACCCTACAATTCAAGGGCTTCATCAACCACATCACCAGCCTACATAAAGACGGAAACGAAAAAATAAAACCCTAAAATTAAACAAATGGGGAAAAGAAGAGAACAGAACATATCCACATTGACGAGGTAAAGAAAAAGCAGAACATAAGTTTCCAAAGAAAGCTATTTACAAACCACCATGGTTGCCTATATCAGATTTGGATTATTCGCCAGAGCCTCCCAGGAAACACTTGCAGGGTGTTTGTGTTCTTCCTTCATCTTTTTACATAGGAGGCTAATAAATATTTGCACCCGATCCGTTGTCTCTAAACCATATTCAACCGGTTTTCACATTGATTGTGCAGTTGGCTCTGCATTTCAACAACCAAGCCCTTGTGCTGAGTTTATGAATGCAGAGTCAGTTCATCTTGCAGGCGCGCTATCATCAGCATAAATGGACACAAAAGTGTCTGCAGATCCAGCAGCAAGCAGTGCTTGGTAGGGATGAAATGTCAGGCAGCTGACTGATCCAATCTTCTGGCCCATGAAAGTCAGGTGGTTCCTGATGGTGCCTAATTGATCACCATTAAGGTTGAAAACCTTAATAAGCTGTCTTGCTGAGCCACTAGCAATGATTGGGGCATGTCGGTGCACAGCTAAAGCTGTGAGTGAGCCCCTGTGAGCCTCAATGGTGAGGTAAGGCTTTGTAGTAGTTCTGATATCCAAGAACTGGATATCACCCGCCTGAGATGCACTCACAATCTGCAAGCGATAATTGGTGAAGGGGGCGAAAAACGAAAATTGGTAATGTGAAGGTGCTCAGAAAATAAAGTAAACGCAAACAGCTGTTAAGGTTGTAATTTACCAAGAAACTAAACTAGTACTGCAAGAATGTTTTTTGAAGACTCCAAAAATCTATCTAATTAAATGAATGTAACACAGTTTTTATGGCAGGGACAATTATTTCACAGTTAATAAAAAGTAATACAATCTGCAACATACTAACCTTAGGAGGACCCAGCCCTGGCTGAAAGCTAATACCCACAACTTTTTCAACTGCTTGGGTGTGTGGCCGGGTTGAAGAAACAAGCCTAGCAAAAGTATCATGCAATTACATAAAGTACAGTAAGTGACAATGTCATGCAGAAAAGTGGATACATTTTAGGTCTTGTATATATCACAGCACTTGTTGGCCAATGGTTTATTCCATAAAGTTAAACATGTGTAGATCTTGTAGAAATCTTCCTATCTTTTCATTCCCTTTTCATCCCTGTAGATTTTATCGGTCAGCTTTTCTTCGCTGTAGTTAGTTTCAGTAGTTGTATGTATCTATATTGTACACACCCTTTATATCAGTTAAAATTATGGATTCACTTTCGTGAGTTCTCTTCAACATGTAGCTACCAAATTCAGGTTACAATTAGTATTAGGAAGGATTGATGTGAGCACTGCAAGCAAGGATAATGGAAACTGTTACTCACATTTCAGGTGTTCTGATGTCGAAGAGCTTAACAGAACCATCCACAAAACCAGCAGCAAATTGTGCTCCATGTACCTGAGAAGCAGCCTGCAGCATACCAATTTGAAGAATTATACCAGCTATTTCAAAGCCAAAAGTGGCAGAAAGAATAATGAAAGGTTCATCTGAAGAACTATGATATCAAAATTAGTCAAACTATACTTTTATTATCAGCTCAGGGTAATGCAAAATTAAACCAGTTAATCAAATGAAATATATGATATACAAAACCTACCAGGGCTGAGATGTTACTATTAGAAGCTGAAGGAATAGGGTTCACAAGCTGCTCTTTCTCCAGATCCCAAACCATGATTCCAGATGTCTCACCGGAGGCATACTAAAGACACATCACAGAGGTATTAGCCAGAGAACCCTGAATTTAAGTTCTTATGTGCAAATGCAACCAGAACTAATACATTACCAGATAGCCAGACTGTTGCTGCCATTCCACGACTGCACTTGAATTCCGCCCAGGCCTATAACCTTGTATGGACGAGAAAGCAGTCACCAATTTCTGTTTTCCCCACTGTGCATAATCTTTCCAAATCCGAATCTTGCCATCACCTTGACCAGAAAAAAGTGTACATGTTCAGATTGTGGAAACTCATATACTGACAAACACAAAACAAAACATCAAAACAGCTGGTGTACCTGAAGCAACAAGAAGGAAGCTTTCATCTAGTTCATTGACAAGGCAAAGTTTTGAGATACCCTTGTCCGGAAAATCATGATTGTCAAAGCTATTGAGAAGGGTTGCTTCCTCATAATTCCAAACCCTGTGAAAAAGCACCAAGCATTATTGCATCAGAATTGAGCCATTGATATCATATTTCACACATTCCTCCAATAAGGGGCAAATTTAACATCATTAAGCATTGAAGTACTCAAGTACTACCAATTGAAGGTTAATAGTTATAAGAAGTCGGAAAGAACACAATGTGGCAGCGAGCCCTATAATTATTATGTTATAGATATTAGTAGATGGATTGCTCAGCAGACCGATCCACGAGGCCTGGAGGCGCCGATGCCTTGTTTTGGTTCTAAGTTTTTAAAGTTTTTTTGTTTTTATTTTGCCTCATTTTCTGCCTGTTTTCTTTCTGCGTTCTGTGGTCCTGTTGGGTCTTTTGGGCACACCCTTGCGTTAAGCCAGAGGTGCCCCCATCTTGACCCCCCAGATTTCCTGCTAGGGGAGCCACACTGGGTAAATGTTGGTGTTGTTGTTGTAGTTGGATTGCTCAAGTTGTCCAAAGAGCTATCCTATTCACTTAGATGCACTGCTCACTAATTGGTGCCCTGCTAAAAGGAGGATTAGCCCGAGCAAATTTACACAACAACAACAACAACAACAACATTGACCCAATGAGGTTCCGCTACAGTTGTAACTAAAAGTCACTATCCATTATCATTCCAATAAAATCATAAATACTGAAGTTGTAACTAAAAATTTTTTAAGTAATACCATTCCCTTTACCCTTAGCTGATGCATAGGCAGTGGCACCCACGGACACTACCAAGTAAATATAAGGTATGGGCTATGGGAACTCCTCATGTAGGGGTGAAACATTGATCGCACAGAGGAAAGAAAGTAATGGGTTGAAGTTTTCTGATTCTCATTAATAGACCACAAAGATCCTTTTTTGGATTCTAATTCAAGATTATTTTCCAATAAAGATTCTACTGATTAAAAAGTCATAAAATAGATCTATCCACATTCCACATACATACAAGGAGCTTTTAACTATTGAGATATTGATACAATAATATGTTACATTTAAAAAAGGGTAATGCCTAAGCACTAGATGAGTATGATAGTAGTGTAAAACATAACAAATAGTCAACATTTTTAGCATGTACTAGTATTCATATCCTGGCACTGCAGAGAAAGCATTAATTGTTTCTCATTCGTTGTACTCTCATGACTCATCAAAATTTGTACAATAAATGATATTTGCACTTCTCATCCTTTATTCTGACACTAAATGCAAAACAATCACCATTTCAAATTATATTGACATTTTTTTTTGCAAGAAGATGTGCTTTAATAGACTGAACCTCCCTATGAAAACAAAACCCGACTAGAAATAATTTTACCTTAAAAGTATGCAAGTGCAAACAGATAAAAAGTGAAATATGACCAGATAAGACTAATATTTTTGTGCACAAATGGAATTTACTTGTAAGTCAAATGATGAAAGTTCAGAAAATGATAAAAATAAATAAGTTATTAAATGAATAAAAAAAGGGAAAATGGTTGGCAAAGCTTTTTCATTTCCAAAAGGGGGAAAGCATACACTTCCTTGTTTTCTCTCTTCAAATATTGAATTACTGGCAAGATTCACTTCTCAAGGCAGAATCATACATAATTTGCATAAACATCATAAGATCCTCATTAGTTACATTGAAAAAAGGATATATAAAGTTGCAACAACAATTCATTTATATTTCTTTTTATTACAAAACAAATAAAAAAGTTAGCATTCATACTTCTCATGTAAAGTCAAATAGAAACAACATGTAGTGTTGATAACATTTTTTTTACCACTTTTAATGCTTACACATTGTCCTTTGGGCAAAAGTTAGCAAAACTCTCACGAAATTGTACTGATCATCATGATTTCTTATAAAAGCAGAATTCTACAAAGGTTTTAAGTCCATGACATGATTAGAAGGGATCCAAGTACAATGTTAGGAACAAGTGAACAACTGACCCCAATGCCACAAAGATCATAAATCATGACAATCCAAGGATCTCATGCAAGTATTAAGTAACCAAAACCAATATTGCCTACCTGATTCTTTCATTGTCATTAGCAGCAATCACAGTTGATGAAAATGGCTGTAGTAAAGTCATTCTTGTTCCCGTCTCAAATCTTGTATCCCAACTCGCAATCTGGTTGTTCATTTTAGTAATAGCTGCCAAAGATAGAAACAAGATAGCCATAGTTAATTGGGAAAAAGGAGAAAAAAATTTAGAACAATAGATATTAAAACGGAGCATACGATAGCGCTCGCATTTGGCTATAAGGTCTAATGCAACTTTTTCCCTCTCTTCTCTTCTGGCAGATGCCTCTTCACTATCATCTGGCGCAGTGAGAAGTGGCTTCGAGAAATGCCCACAACTCCATCTGTAGATAGTTGACTGTGGAAGAAAACTGCGGTCTGAATTACCAGAGCCTCCTCCAGCTATGAGTGGGTCTGCTAATCCAGAATCAGAAGAACCAAGCAAGTTTGGTCTAAATTCCAATGAGCAAACTCTTCGCATTCCTGCAAGGTAACTTGAGCGAGGAGGACTAACAGGCGGTGTCCTAAAAGTCAAAGGTGGACCTACCAAAAACACACCATTTCAGAAAAGAAAAGGCAAGGGAAAAGTATAGACAAAATCTATCAAACAGGACGATAGTTGATTTGACCATAAGAGTGACCTACTGCTTTAATCTCACGGTGATGAACCATGAAAACAATATACATCAATACAAAAGAGATACCTGCACTCATGTCAAACCATGACGATGAACGCGCCAGTCCTGTGGGGTCACCTGGTCCAACACCGCCACTAGAAGGCCTCAAAGGCCGTGCAACAACTTGTTCAAATCCAATTATAGTAAGTATCCTACGGCCAAGCCTTGCAATTGAGGGTGATGGGTCCTTAGCCAAGTTACACATGGCCATAATACAATGTGAATATAGATCATTATCAAGTGCCTTTGGCCTTGAATGATTTATCACTCCATTGCTGACAACATCAATGGATGCACCTGAATCAGAATGCTGGGAGGAATCGTCCGATAATGGAGATCCATGCATTACTCCTGAAGCAAGAGGGCTACTGGTAGAAACCCTTAGATCTCTGATGATTGATGTGCTATCACCTCCAACTCTTAACACTGGACCAATTGCAGAAGATATGCTGCTCCCCTGTCCTGAATAATGGCTTGGAGTGGTATAATCACCCAGAGTGCTTTTGGCATGAGATAAATTTAAAGAACTCAAACCAGATCTTGTTGACTGAGATTTCCAACCAGCATCAGCAACAGCCTTTAGATGCTTATTGTGTCCAAATGCAAAGCGTGCTAAAGCTGGTAGGTGGAACAAAATACATGTATTATAATTCCAATAACAGATCAAAGATAGTGGTAAAATAATACATAAATCCACACAGAATCGTTGTCAGGCATTCATCCGAACTGTTTTGAAATAACAGCACTAAGGACGCGTGAACTATAAGTAGATAGTTAAGAGCACAAGGATATCTCAAGTTCAAGAGTTGTTTGCCATGATAAGGAATACACCGAATATAATTAGTAATTCAAAATACGGACTTGAGAAGGCAACGGGTAACTCAAACCAGACAGAAACAACTGCAAACAAAATAGCAGACAGAGTCATCTGCAAATACGTACCTACACAAACTTCTGCCCTGACCAACGGACTTCCATCTTGGGCAACAGTCAAGAGGCTTTTAATTATGCTAATCTCAGCTCTAAGCTTTTCATCATCATCATATTCTTTGTCACCTCCAACACTGTCCCTTGATGAATCAAATCCAACATCGAGCAAGGTTCCCAGTGCAAAAACAGCAGATGCCCTAACCTGGAACAAAGACATTACTCGCCTTCAAGTACAACAGCTTTGACAGATTTATAGTAGGGAAATAATGAATATGGTAAAGCATGACAAACCTCAGGCTGAGGTTCCGACAACCGAGCTGCGCATATTGAAGGAGCAGATGCTTGCAAACCCATCATTTGGGCATCTGTGAAATCCTCCCACAACTTTCCCAGACACAAACAGAGCCACTGAAGGAACAAAGGCTCTGGTTGAGCATCATCTGTAGTCAACATTTGCAAGTGCTTCAAACAAACATGCAAGAGACCGGCTTCGAGACAAGCTTCCTGACCCTGTCTGTGTCCATCGACAATAACTGCCAAAACAAATGCAGCCATTGCCCGTTGCTCTGGGTAGGCTTCTGAACTATCAAGAAATCTAATAAAGTATGTGTGACCTCCATCCTTAACCAAATCAACCTGGCATGACTGTCAATTGCACAAAAAGTAAATGAGATGGACGATGAAAAATATTAGAATGTTATGATTAGGAACTTACTTCAAATCACCCACCACAGCAACGATTAGTATTAACTTTTACCAGATGGTCCAGATGTAAAAAGTTTTTATTTTGACCAACAAAACGATACGATCTTATGCATACAACTTAAATAAGATATAGGCATCCACAATTACAAAATAAATCGGCAGAAGACAATGTGGCTTTATTAATAGTCAACAGTGGCTTTGTCAATAAAGCAACCATAAGATTAATTGAGACTAAGGCAAAGTAAACATAAAGTTTGAACTTGATCCTTGAAACTCATGCTTGGACATATGTTGCTTATCTACAGCATGATCCATATGGCTCCTCAATGACCTTCACCCTGGCTTAGCATAGAACACTCAACCAAGGTTGTTACTACATTAGTAATTGATAACTGATATAACATTAAATTGTGATGCATCAACTTTCCGTATATTACCCTTGTTCAATTTTAGTATCTGTTTTTTGTCTTTCAATATCTCTAGGTTTACCTTCTGACTAAATTGCTTGAAGGTAAAATACAAAACACAAGAAACAAGGGACTCGTCAATTTCCTATTATAAAACACTAGAACTCCATAACCTATAAATGAGGATCGCCAAGTTTTAAAATTCTTAAAAAAAAATATACAAAAAATAAAGAAAATGAGGATACCCGCATGCCACGACAAAAATGTTTCTCCATACCGCAAGAAACTAGTCAGTATTCCTCGAAACCACCCCAACAGTTGTGGACAGAGTCCACTTTCTTTGGTACAAATATCAAATACATGAAGGCTATACGGCTAACAGCAGATGCAAGAGAAAGCAAACAGGTCATAGCACACCACTTGCAAGAAAAAAGTAACAAACAGATACAAATACAATGCAGCCATATATTACCTTATCAAGAGCAAGAATCTTTGTCCAAATAAACACAAGAATTTGCCTCAGTTCAGGGGTTGTTGTTTGCAGCAATTTCAGCACATACGGGAATATCCCAACAGATAATGCCTGAAAGATGGGCATACAATAGAAAAAATTACACAAATGAAGAGCATATATAAACAGCTGAAGCATGAACCTCCAAATGAAATTTACATGTGTATATAAATATCATGAACATATACCAGATCCACAGCCCACTGCCCCATGTCTAGGAATCTCCCAAGCAGAACCAGCGCCTTAAAACGATGACTTTGACTAAGCAAAACCTGCAAAACCAAATCAATGAAAATCATGCACATCAAGAAAGAATCAAACAGAACCTGAACAAGGGAAAATTGCCATGCCTGAAGCACAATAGGCAGTTGCTCTGGTGGCTTCTTATGTTCAGATCCATGATCAAGCCACACTTCAAACGCTGTCAGCTGATCAGTGAAAAATGGACTTGGCTGAAAAGAAGTTACAAACATGTGAGGGAAAAAAAACATAACTATGAAGTGCTTTATTCAACAGACGGCTGATTATCAGAATCGGAGATATATAGAAACTAGAAATCACACCTGGAATTCTGCACTTGGATCTCCAATCAATGATCGAAGTTGGGAAAGGCAAATTTCAGCAGCCATGTCCCATGCATCCCTGTAGTAAATGTGACAGTCATGAGCAGCTAATGAGTCAAATATTCATATTGTATAAGTATATTTAGCACCAACCACATATGATGCTGATGAGTCGGTGGCAACATTGGGTGTGATATGGGAGAACAATTAGCAGAGCGCATAATTCTCTCAGCGAGTAAAAAGTTGCGGAACAGACTTGCTACTAACAAGTCTTGTCTGAACAATCTCTGAAAAAGGTCTGTAGATGAAATGTATATAAAAGGTTATATTTCTAGTTACACAAGAAAGCAAAGAATCTGACTAAGAGTAATAAGGGAAAAAATAACATGTCTAGGAAGAAAATATAACACTACAAGGTATATACCATGAGGAAGAACATTCCATGCAATTGTATCAGTTACAGCAGTAAAAATCCAGTTCAGTTCACCAAGAAGTGTTTTTCGATCATTAGGGCGGCCAGGAATTTTGTCTATAAGGGAATAATCCAGAGATTCACGAAGTAGTGAGCGGGTACAGAACCTGGATGAAAAGACAAGCAATAAAACAGCAGCAGCTCAATAAAACTAACAAGTATGAAATTGCTAGAAGTTTTAATATTATGGAAGAATGTTGCATTTTCTAGACTTTCAATACAGGGCCACTCTTGCAAATGATGAAATTTCACATATCACTATGCCAGCAATGTTGAAGATGTTGTGACCTAATAAGATATAGGACATATCTCCCAAAATTGCATGCTCTATAAAGAAATGCAATAGCACTTAAGGTACATTAACTCCACAAGATATCAAAGTTAAATAACTGTGAAATGGAAAATTAAGGCACACTTTATCCTTCCTATAAATACTAGAGCACAAAAAGAATTATATTACCATCTTAACGCCATCTGGATAGGGGTAGTGAGGCAAGAGGTAAACACATCAGCAGGAAATTCTTCACTCTGAGGCAGAGTCTCATGTGCCTCACAAGCTGCTAATAAAATACAATCTCTTGGGGCTCCAGAGGAACATGACGCATCTTGCAGCTATAAAAATATATACATACAACATGCAAACAAACTTCAAGATTACTTTGACCTCCAAAAGTTTCTCGAGAAAAAAAAAGAGGGAAATTTGGATTTGCGACTACATACCTCCATGAAGGCATTGACAATGTGTCCAGCAGCAGAGCAATCAAACACGTATATTGATGGTGTTCTCAACCAAGAATCAAGTTCGCTGATGGGCAACGGGATATATTGTGTGTAACTCTAGAAGGGAACAATATGGTTATAGTAATCAACCACGTAAGAGTTTCCTCAAAAAAAATAAGCGAAGTAAAGAGATCCATAATTATGAGCCCAGATATGAGACTTACTTTGTTGAAGACCCAAATTTCACCATTTGGAGTTGGTTTAGGCACACCATGTCCATTATAGTGAAAAAGAACCCTCTCTGATTTTGCAAATTTGCGGCAGTTAATACAGAGTTTTTTCACTTCTTCCACGGTAGGATCAAGCTGGTACTTGTAGCGGGCCTGTCAAGATTCAAAGACAGTGGTTTTAAATTTTAAATCAACCACGAAACCAAGTTAACACTTAGCAGTAGAAAGAATAACGTTCAAATCACTTATTCAAACCCCACTGAGCATTCAAGTTCTTTATTATATCTTGTGAAAAATAATAAATTAATCTCCGCATCATTAAAAATTAATGTGGAATGATAATCACCATGTTCAATTCACAAAATAATACTCCCTCCGTTTCACAATACTTGTTCTTAAAGCCTTTTTATTTTGTTTCAAAATAGATGTTCATATAAAGTTTTTATCCATTTATACCCTTGGTGTATACCCCACATTAGACTTCTTCCAAAATTTCTTTTTTTTTTGGTTGAATCTCCCAAAAAGAAAGAGTATTTAATAGGGGCAATTTGGAAAAGTTTTTTTTCCTTTATATGTGTGAATTTTTGTCTAAGAACAAGTATTGTGAAACGGAGGGAGTAAAAAAGAAGATGTGGGGCCTCTCACCTTTGGCTGCCATCTTTCATACTGCAAGCTCAAGGCTTTTCCAATAGCTTCAAGCGCTTTTGCAGGTGCCATGGAGAATGGATCTGATAATATAGATTAGATAAAGCATTAATAGCTGAAAGATTAAACTCAATGAAAAAACTTCAGATAGCTTCACTAAAATCAAGTTTGAGTTTAATCCTCTTCATTTCATCCTTATTTGTCCATTTTAGTTTTGTTTAGAGATCAGGAGGATCATATATGCAACAGCCTAAACCTCGATTTTTTCACAATACTTGGAAATGAGAAATTTCTGGTGAAAAAGTAAGCCGTCATTTCCAACCCAAAAAACTTAATTCTTTGCAAATATAATCTTCCCAGGAAAGTAAAATGAGATATATAAATACAAATTGAAACTCATTCAAAAACGCTAAAAAAATCTATAATAAAGCATTCAGCATTCTGAATAGATATTTCTTTGCATATAGTGAACAAAAAAAAGCAAATAAGCATTAATTACATGGAAATACCAAAATTCTTCATTTATTTAAAAATTTTCCAATAGAATTGTCAAAAGTAAAAGCTTAATTTATCTTATTTAATAGTTTCTTGTGGTATCCTTTTTTTGTATCGGGTCGCTAGTTTATGTATACAAGAAAGACTTTTCCCTCATTCATCGCATAAGAAAGGGCATTCTTTAAAAGTTTCAGCCGTATATTAATAAAAATATAAGCATGAAATGGCGATCATACCTATCCAACACTCCATTCTGGCACAAGGAGATATCTTAATCACATCAGGTGGGTCAACAGTAATATTAAGACACAAAACTAGAGCTACCATTCCAGTCTTCATCTGCAGCAAAATATATAGGTTAACACAGAAGAAAATTTTCATAATATCTTGGAGACCCAACAACTGATCGTTAACATCATGTAGATTATAGAAGAGCTCAAACCAGAAAACAAGCATACATGTTGCAACTAATGAAAGTGTTACATATTTTGAGCTTCAAACCACATAAACATTAAAAAACATTAACTTCTCCAATTTGGATATCAAGAAAAATATTTTGAAAACCAAGGACTCTAGAATACCAAACAAGATGCCTCAGATATAATAACATAATATAAACAAAAAAGAAACTAGTCAGCATATTCAAGTGCCAGGAAAAGAAGTTTCGGATTCCTAAGGGTGTGTTTCACTTATGGTTACAAAAGTACTTTTCATTGAAAAAAAATTACAAACAAATGAAAACCATTTGCATTGCTATTTTGTTCTGACTTCAAATGAGATTGGCAACCTTACTAACAAAGAAAGCAGCCAAACTAACATGGAGGAAAAACTTTTGGGTCAGGTTGGGCAGGTTCTATCACTCTAGTATAAATCCTCATTAGCCTTTGCATGGACTGAATGAGGAAAGTGATAATTGGTTTTTGATGAAAATTTACACGAAAACAAAACAACTTTAATAAAAGACGAGTTAAAAATTGGATCAGGAGGGAAAGCATATGCAAAAAGGTGGACATAATCCATAATTCTTCACAGGTTTCATCAAACAAGTCAGATCATGGACCGGGTTCAAGACACATTAATCAAGTGGCATTTGTGGCTTTATAAGGGTAATATGTTCATGATTACTGATTAGATGGATATAACTCTTGGTGATCACAGAAAATGCAGTACTTTTTTTCTGAAACTAAAGTACTACTTTAATTGGAATATATGAGGTTGTCTCAATTGATAACTGTACTAGTGGGCTGACAAGAGAAATTAGATAAGAAATCAAGTAATCCAACAAAAGGTTGGAGTTTCATCAATCCATATAGGCAAGAACACTAAGAAAGTTTGGTGCATATCAATTGTGATCTCAATAAAACATTATGCTTCATGCACAAAATCCTAGAGATTCACGGCAGAAATATAACTATGGGAATGTACCACAGAATTGCTGCAATAAATAAATAAAAAAGTGAATATATGTGCTTTGCAGAATTAAATGGAGCTGAGCATGAAGATGTCAGATGAAAGGAAGATATACATTTTAAAGCTATTTCCATATTCCAGCAGGGGGTGATATGATCAGGGATTCTGGACTTATAATTTGTAACAGCACACCATTCTGATAAAATAACATATATTCGAGATACTAAGAGTAGCAAGTTAATTATCTAGGTTTTCAAACCAACTCCGCACAGAACCCAGTTTCACATGAGACTCAATCCAATACCCAATTCCGAGTACAATAGAATCAGAAGAACACTTATGGGTTAAATAACAAATTGATATCCACGGAAATAGACAACTCAGACTATATCAGCCTAATCAATACTGAATAAATTGCGATGTACTATTACATTTAAGTTGTAAACGTAACATCTTCCTGTAAGTTTCAACCTATGATCCTCTTATATATCAGAAAGAAGATTAGGCAAATGCAGACGGGAAGAGAAAAAGTTACCCGGTCTTTAGGCCGCCATTTTGATACCAGTCCACTATCAGCAGGTCCAGCCGGAGCACAAGCTTCAAACGCATCATGCCGAAGTTCACACAAGACCACATTTTGCGGCAAATACGCCATACTCGTGGTAGCTGTCTCCACATCGTGTCGAAACTCAACAACAAAATCACGGCAGTCACCAGACTCATCACCACCAACCAACTGATTAGAGACCGCAGAAGAAGACTGAGAAAACCTAGAATCCATTAAATCACCCAATGCCATCCAATGGAGGGAACCCTAAATCCTCCCCCCGAAATAGAACGCAACTATGTACAAGCACGCCAAACGAATCGCAGACCTGATCAATCACTATTTTTTTATGCCTTAATTTCCCCCCTTTTCCTCCAAAGCTAATCGAACGAAGCAATTACACACAAAAAAAAAAAAAACAAGAAAAGGAGACGAAGCACGCCGGAATTAAACCAGAAGAAAAAACGGAAGCGCAGCTCGGCTAAGGCCAAAGCTTGTTGCGAAGAACGAGGTAAAAGGGGGGCTCAATCAACGAAGCCAGTGCACCAACGGCGCATAGAGGTTCGCCAGAAGAAAGGAAGCGAATCCAGTTCTGCAAACCCTAGGAAGGGGGCTTGGAATGTGATTTGAATGGAGCCGGAAACCCTAGAAAAGGGGGGAGATTCAGAGATTGGAGATTGGCGATGAAGATGGGGAGTGGAGGCGCATAGAAGAACAGTGGCGGCACAACAGCGAGGAAGAGAGAAGTCCGACAGGTCAGGATGTGTGAAGAGAGAGAAAGAGAGAGAGCTGTGAATTTTTCTGTCTTTTGCCCTTGCAAAATATTTCCTTCCCCTTTTTTAACCAAATTTATTTATTTATTACTGTTATCAATTGTTATATTCGGTTAGTAATTTGGTTAACCGTGATCGTATCATATTATTAAGCATTATTTATATGGTTTTGGTTTTAATTACGTATCGTTTTTTCGGTTATGCAATATACCGATTCAGTTAATTAGTCTATTTCAAAGAACTTGTATAATAATTAGAAAATTTAAGCTTTTCCTTGAAGACCTAATCACCATAATTTTAATTGATTTTTTCAAATTTTGAGTTTTTAATCATAACTATAATCTAAATCGGATGTTAAAAAATTAATAAACGATACATGTCACTTTTAGATTGGACCACAACACCCTTTTTCTTAAAAATAATCTTTTATTTTTAGATATCATTCTTATCCGTGTTTTTAGAATATAGGATTGAAAATTCCATTATTAAACAATCTTTTATTTTTAGATATGATAGATAGAAAGATCAATAGGATATTTTTTTATTCTATCATACGAATTCTAGAATATTTATTTTATTTTTAGATATAAATTATTTTTTAACTAAGATATCTTAATTGATTATTTTTTAATTATATATATGTTAAAAAAAACAATCAATATAATAATTTTTTAAAATATCTTTGCATATATTAATTTTTATTTATTATTTTAGATAAGATACTATTTTAAAGATAAGATATGTGTAGTTTTTTTTAACAAATTCTCGCCTATATTAATTTATAATTGCTATATTTGGAAATAATAAATTTTTTTAGAAAGATAATTATTCAATTAAGATATTTTAGTTAAAAAATAATTCTATCTAAAAATAAAATAAATATTTCTAGAATTTGTATGATAGCATAAAAAAATATCCTAATGATCTTCCTATCCATCATATCCAAAAAAAAAATTGTTTAATAATGAGATTTTCTATCCTATATTCTAAAAACATGAATAAGAATTTATAATATCTAAAAATAAAAGATTATTTTAAAAAAAAGATGGTGTGGTCCAATCTAAAAACGACATGTGTCGTTTAATAATTTTTTTTACCTCCGCTTTAGGTTATAGTTATGATAACTATCTTAAAAATATTTCTATTATTATTAAATTTCAATTCTATCATAATTATAAAAAATATTCTGAATTTTTAAATATGTGAATTTTTATATTTCTTTCAAAAAAACACAACGAATTAATTTTAAAAATCACTCTCATAAATTTATTATTTTAAATAAAATAAGTTACTTAAAGTTATTAGGACACGTAAATTTTACATATAAAATCTTATAGAGGATTCATCAAAAAAAAAATCTTATAGAGGACACAAGAACTATGAGTAGTTTTATTCTACAATGGTTCTCACTCACATGATACTACTGTCTAAAAATAATACAGTAGATAATTGCTTAAGGTCTAAGCGTGATACACAAATTTTTAGTGAACAGAAGTTTCTCATTTTTTTCAACGTCTATGCGAATATTATAAGATGATTTACATATATAGCTTAATTGTTTATTAGATCATGCTCCATTACCAACTTATTGTAGGTGCTTCACAGATCACAACCCTCGCACTATAATATTATGGGCAACTGGGCAAGTACTAGTAATAACTAATAAGTCCCTCGTTTTGTTCAACGTCTCTCTATTTTTTTTTTTTCAAGGTTCAACGTCTCTCTATAAACCGTAACATATGCAATTATGATAATCAAATAGTGTTAAGAAGTAGATTTTAAGTACGTCAATTTCTATTATAGGTGGAAAATAATGAAGTACGAAAATGTATTTTTTTTTATTCACAATTTTATTCTTAACAACAACAACATTTACTTAGTGAAACTTCCCTTACAGATTATCTGGGGGTCAAGATGGGAGCACCCCTGACTTAAAGTAATGAGAGAGCGACCAAAAGACCCAACGAGACCACAGAACACAAGAAGAAAACCCAGCAAGCAAAAGCAAAGAAGAAGAAGGAAAAAAACGCAGAAACTGCAAAGCCCCCAAGGACCAGTTTGAACAGGTGACTAGTTGTCCGCTACTCGAATCTTCTCCCTCCAATTATCTCTGCACGTTGCAAGATCTATTGAAATCCCCAAGTGGCTGACATCCTGCCTTATACTATCCTTCCAACATTTCTACGGTCGTTCCCTCCCTCTACGTACATCTCCGAAGACCAGACACTCACACCTACGAACTGGCTCTTCAGGGCCATGCCTTTGAACATGTCCAAACCAGCGCAATCTAAATTCTCTCAACTTATCTCCTATACTGGCTACTCCCACTCTGCTTCTGATCACTTCGTTTCTGATTTTATCTAGCAGCGTGTGCCCGCTCAACCATCTTATCATTCTCATCTCTATTACCATCAACCTCTGTTCAAGCTTTCGTGGTGGGTCAACACTCTGCCCCATAAAGGATGGCTGGTCTAATCATTGTTCTATAGAACTTTCCTTTTAGTTTGAGCGGTACCTTCTTATCACACAAGACTCCCAATGCCGCCCGCCACTTCTGCCAGCCCCTCTGTATCCGATGTGTGATGTCCTCATTTATGCCTCTGATGCGTTCCGGCCTAGGACGGCATCAACGGTTTCTATCACAAGTCGAGCTATTCATTCCATGAGTTATGTCCAAGACCCACCTCTTGCGATATTGATGACATCTTTGGTCCAAGACACAATTTCGGGCCAATTGGAGGAGCCAGGGATCGAGCCAGCCATTTACGAGAAAACCACCGTCAGCGCGGTTGCACTTCCAAACGACATGCCCGCATCAACCTCAGCCGCGACCGCGGCACCACCTGGCGTGCCCGCACCATCTGCTTGGGCGCCCGCGTAATTCCACCAAAGGCTCGTCCTTTTCAGGCGCGGGCTCGGGCGTCTGGTGGCGCGGCCGCGTCCTCTTGGGTGACACTTCTAAGGCCTTCGGTCTCGGGTTTTCGGGTTTCCGTTTATTCATATATCGGGATTTCTAAGTGAAACAATTACTATATTTGGTATTATTTGTATTTCCTCTATTAATTAAAATAACGAGATGGGTTGAGCTTGCATGCTTGGGTCCATTCTCGCTAGGTTTCTAGGGTTAGGTTTTTAGATCTATTAATATGTTAGACTATTCTTGAATTCAGTTTACGCTTGAATGAAATTGAAATTGCCTTAGTGAATCGAGATTCTCTTCCTCAAGCCTTCTGGTGTCAATTCTTCTAAACCCTTTTCCCAATCGCTCTTCAATCTTTCTGAGGTTTCGCTCATCAGAATCAATTCCATCTCGAGACGCCGCTAGAACCCTAGCGTCGTACCAATCTTCATCGGTCTGCATGCCCCTGCGTGCTCCATTCATTGATTGTATCCGCTCCATAGTCAGCCCTAGACCGAGACGGGATTCATAACACGAGACGTCGGTCCTTGTAGCGAGATGAAACGCATCAACTGGTATCAGAACCATCGTCTTGTAAGTTTCCTGATTCGGTCTTTGCACTTTCACCACCATATTTCCTCCATTAATTCAACAAAAATATAAAAAAAATCAGTCAAAGCCTAATTAATTTTCTTGTCCTTTGAGTAAATTTGTTGTGTGATTTGTTCATTGCATTCATTTACTTGATTGATTGTCCATCGTTAGTAACTTTCATTACTTGATAGGCTGTCTTTGAACTACAATTATTGTTGCAACTTAATCGTTGTTTAGTTCTTTGGCCGAAAATTCAACATCCAAAGCCATAAAAAAAAATTATTTCGACCCTAGTTTATAAATATAAAAAATCCACTGTGGGTGGCATAACCAAAATAAGGTAAGCCATAACACCACATTTGTTGATCAAAAAAAAAAAAAGTTGTGGGTGGTATAGCCAAAATAAGGTAAGCCATAAAACCACACTTGTTGGGTGATTGTGACATTGTTAGTACTTGCATCATTTCTTGCTTGTTAAGTACTACTTGTTTGATCTTACTATACTGTGTGGGTGCATATCCTGCCTTAAGTTTGCTTTGACTCAATAACACCATTGTTTTACTCGTGAACCTAAGCTGTCTCTCGCACAAAAGCCACTTGTGACTTGTGTGAGTGCATTGCTCAAATCAAGAGTTAAGACTTTGCGTGTTTGATTGCTTTGTTCGTTCTGTTCCTTGTTACTCACCATGTCTTCTCATGATGGTTCAAGTATACCTAAAGCACATGATGGTGATAATCCACTCAATCCCGTTGTTGTGGTTGAGTGTAGTACTACGGATCAAAAGATTGACCGCTTGGATATAGTGGTTGACAAGATACTCGCTCGGTTGGATGCCCATGAGTTAGCCTTATCACAACGACCTCTTGCGGCATCCATAACCCAACTGAGCATCATCATCGCTAGTTCACCCCAAGAACAAGTCTTGGCCACACTTTCGGTGCCACAACAACTTCCTCCTGGGCCTTTGACGCGCGCCCGCGCCAAGGCCTCGAGCATCACTATTGGCGCACTGGCACCTACTTTGGAACCGGATTTGGTTAATCAACCCATGCCTCTTGATACTCAAGACCCTCGGCGCAAGGACAAAGACCTCGTCGAGCTTCTCCAACCGTCGGTTCCACAACAAGAGCTCGTCACCGAGTCTAGGCTTGGTCAAGACACCTGATGCTTCATAGCGACCCCCATACTTATGATCCGTCTTCGAGTATCTATGTCGAAGATCAAGGTATGTTTTCTTAACCCCCTCTTCATAATTCTTATGGCAAGGAGATGATGGTTACTACACCACCACCTCTCGTAGTTCCCCGCTTCGCCAACAATTTGTTGACGATGCCCGAGCACGCCTGCTTTATGGCATGCATGACCAACGATTTCCAGCATCGGTTATTGACCATAACGTTATTGCTAGGAACCAAAGGCCTTATGAGAAGGAACCTAGTCACAATCGTTGGCATGGTTCCTTGGAGTACAATTATGCTACCCCGGTTATCCATGACGACTTTGAGGAGTTCGATGATGAACAAATTGAAGATTTGGGCATGGTTAACCCTCATAATTTTCCAGCGTTGGATGATCCTTCTGAATTGGATTAGCTTCCTTCGGATTGGATTCCGCCAGCCCCCGCCCCTAATATTGGTAATGCTTAATGCTTCAAGGGGGAGGATGATGCATTCCGGCCTAGGACGGCATCAACGGTTTCTATCACAAGTCGAACTATTCATTCCATGAGTTCGGTCCAAGACCCACCTCCTGCTATATTGATGACATCTTTGGTCCAAGACACAATTTCGGGCCAATTGGAGGAGCCAGGGATCGAGCCATCCATTTTCGAGAAAACCACTGCCAGCGCGGTTGCATTTCCAGACGGTGCGCCCGTGTCGACCTCAGCCGCGACACCACCAGGCGCGCCCGCGCCATCTACTTGGGCGCTCGTGTAATTCCACTAGAGGCTCAGCCTTTTCAAGCGCGGGCTCGGCCGTTTGGTGGCGGTTGACACCCCCGGGTGTCGGGCCGCCCTCCTGGGTGACACTTCCGAGGCCTTTGGCGTTCTCCTTGGGTCTTGGGTTTTCATTTATTCATATATCGAGATTTCTAAGTGAAACAATTACAATATTTGGTATTATTTGTATTTCCGCTATTTGTTAAAATAACGAGATGGGTTGGGCTTGCGTGCTTGAGCCCATTCTCGTTAGGTTTCTAGGGTTAGGTTTTTAGATCTATTAATATGTCAGACTATTCTTGAATCCAATTTACGCTTGAATGAAATTGAAATTGCCTCACTGAATCAAGATTCTCTTCCTCAGGCCTTTAGGCGTCAATTCTTCCAAACCCTTTTCCCAATCGCTCTTCAATCTTTTTGAGGTTTCACTCGTCGGAATCAATTCCATCTCAAGACGCCGCTAGAACCCTAACGTCGTACCAATCTTCATCGGTTCGTGTGCCCTTGCGTGCTCCATTCATTGATTGCTTCCGCTCCATAGTCAGCCCTAGACCAAGACGGGATTCATAACATGAGACGTCGATCCTTGTAGTGAGACGAAACGCATCAGCCCCCGTCGCTTTGCAACATTGACCCCAATACCTAAAACTCTCCTTCCTTGTTACGACTTCCCCTCCTAGGAGCACTTCCTCGTTGTCATTTGTACCTTGCCCAAACCTGAACTCCACGTATTTAGTCTTGGTCTTGCTTAATCTGAAACCCTTTGACTCCCGTTTCTCCCTCCATGTTTCAAGCTTGCTGCTGACTCCATCTTTGGACTCGTCCACCAACACTATATCATCTGCGAACAACATGCTCTGAGGGATCTCCTCTTGAATCTCCCTTGTTAGCACGTCCATCACTAGTGTAAACAAGAAGGGACTTAAGGTTGATCCTTGATGTAGGTCTGCCTCCACCTTAAAAAACTCGATATCCCCACCTGAGGTGCATACACTGGTCATCGATCCCTCATACATATCTCTAACTACCTTGATAAACATGCCAAACACATCCTTAGCTGCTAAACATTCCCAAATTAGTTTTCTCGGTACTTTGTCATACGCTTTCTCCAAGTCGAGGAAAATCATGTGCAGATTCTTCTTCATCTCTCTATACGCCCCTATTAGCCTCCCCCAACAAGTGAATAGCCTCCATGTAGGACCTTCCTAGCATAAAAACAAACTGATTATTCTTAACAACTATTATATATTCTTATTACCAAAAAAATAAATTGAAATCTTCATCTTTCAATTAACATTGTTTATTTCAATTTGAGTACATCGACATAAATAAGTCTTTATTTATTATGCAATAATTGCGAGTTGAAAACATATTAGTTATACATCTATAATTATAACTAGTTGTTGTACTAGTTCTTTACACGGATTTATAATAGTAAAATATATTTTATACATATATAAGGATTTATATATGATTTAATATTATAAATTGAATATTAATAATCATTTTAAAATAATTTAAATATAATAATTATGTTTCTAATATTTAAAAAAAATAGTTGTATTAAATTTTAAGATCTCTAAATATAACTGTATATTAGTATTATTATTTTATATAATTAAATTGTTTCATAATCGACCACGTTCCTAATACAACTTGCCAAATTTTAAGATCTCTAAATATAATTGTATATTATTAATATAAAAAATATTATTATAATATAAGCTAAATATTTAAATAGACTAAGGGTAAAGAGGTAAATGAAAAATTAAAATGTCTATATGACATAGTTAAAATGTCTAGCACCCCGCTTTCAAGTTGATTGCCTCCCAAATCTCCCGCAACGCCCGCTTGCCGCTACCAAGGCTTTCTCCATAGAGACTGGATCGTTCACTTTCGCATATTTTTAGAGAAGCTAACCTCATAGCGGATCATCTAGCCTCCCTCCCTCACTCTTTTGCTCTTGGTTTTCATTACTTTAATGAGCCCCCTCCAGGGGTCTCGGATCTTATTCTAGGAGATGTGAAGGGAGTGGCTACCTCCATAATGACTATTATGTAGCCCTTTTGCTCTCTTCTATAATATCTCTCAGTTCTAATAAAAAAAATCTAGGGGGTGAGACACATGGACAATGGTGCATGCATCGTAGTCTCTTTATTATATATAGAAAACATCCCTTCATCTTCCCTTTGTGCGTACAATTTCTAGCGGCTTATAGGTTAGAATATTAGATAGCTTTTTACGACCCCTTCATCCTTCTTTCATTTCTACACACTATAATTTTATTCTTACTACTCCAATCTTCTTCATTCTTCCACAATGCTTGTTGGCAATCTTTCCTACTTACTATAGGATCGGAACTCCCAATTCTCTAGTAAATACAACCCTTTAAAAGCCAAGGAACTTATTCTAAAGAGTCTTCAGAAATGATGATTGATGCAAGATTAAATGGAAGCCAATATGCTTAATTTCCATCTTTGCTTTGTATTTTGCACTATGTAATCAAGTAGCTAGTAAATTCTAAAGTAATGATGCCTATATATAGCTGACACGTACCTTGTAGTTGTAGCTTCACTATTAAGTAATCAAACTTCATATTTAATTAAATTTTTCCATTGAATTGTTTTACTGCTTATAGAAAAATCGACTAGGACTCCCAAAATGAGTCGAGGGATGATATTCCTGTTGGGATTAATAGTAATAACTTGATCCTTAAAATAATATTAATACATTATTCAATTTTTTGAAGACAAACTCTTCCATAGGCTACGCTAATACTTATTGATTGTTATGCCACAACTTATTAATTGAATATAATGTGTTGTGTAGAGCATCCTAGTAATTGATGTGCTCATCTTGACATTGAGCTTCAAAGGGGGGAACCTTTTGCTTTCCTCCTCTAATCGGGTGGCAACTCTTCCGGGGTAGCCAAAATCAAAAAAAATTCAACCAGTTTGCTTTGAATATTCTTGTACTTTCTGGTGTTGATGCTCAAGTAAGAACATGCTAAATTTCCGTCTTGATTTTTATTAATGGCATGTCCACAATGATTTTTCCTTTGTCTTGGATCTTATAAGGTACATATTGCACACATCTTGTCCATCTAGACCCTGCTTGATGCAGGATTATACTGGGTTGCTTTTGTTGTTGGAATGTCCAAAAGCATCTCATGTGGTGCATATAGTAAGTTTGGGCCTTATTTGGTGGAGGCTAGCAGGTGCTTATGGAGTTATGGGCTTAAATGCCCACTTACTTGAGCATTAGATTGCCGATTATTCTAATTCTACTCATTCTTCAAGTATGAGAAAAAAAAGAGCATTGCTTCACTTTAAAAAACAGAGCACTGCTTCACTAAGCAGTATAAATGAGAGAAGGTACGCACGAAAGAAAGCATAAAAGAGAAAGGAAACAAAGAGGGAAAATGATTTGGAATTAATGCTCAACAACACTCTTAATTTGGAAATGATTTGTACCCGCTACATTAATTTTGGCAATATTTTAGACCTTTAGGGCCCGTTTGGTATTGATATCCTGATATCAGATATCGGTATCAGGCCATATCTTGTGTTTGGTATGGGAGTATATGGATTCAAATATCGGTACCAAGCCATATCTTGTGTTTGGTATAGGAGTATATGGATATCGGGCCATATCCCTGATATCAAAACAAGCCATTTTTCATGATATTTGATCTTCCCCAAATAAAAGAGGTATGAAGGGTATAAGATATGAATGATATCCCATATCCGATACCGATACCCATACCGATACCCGATACCGATATATGATATTGATACCAAACGAGCCCTTAGTGATTAGTGAATTTTATTGGCATAAGCATAGAATAACAATTCTACCTTTCAATTGATCACTCTAAAGCATGTCAATTTCACTTGTTTGTTTCAAAGGTAAATTTTTTGTCCTAATTTATAAATCACAGGGAATAAAAAATGGAATTGGAAAGGAAGATGCATGCAATAAGTGAACTCCAATCATATGTAAGTTGATTGTATCGTTGTTGATCTCTCTACTCTGATAAAGGCAAGCTAATAATTTCATTGAACGAGTCGATTTTAAAACAGACTAATGGAACACAATTGTATTTTAGATGGACCTTGCTATATCAATTTTTTGATCTTGCTCACACTACATTACTTTGGTAAATTTCTACTAATAGATTGAATGCCCGTTTATGTCACTTGATATGAATTCTCTGTTTTCGTCCCTTGATTTGGATGCCCTATTTTTATATGTCGTTTTGGATGCCCAAATTTCATCCACCGGTATGATGTTGTCCATTAGTTTGGATGTTTTGTTTTTTGAAACTCGATTTGGATGCATGCCCTATTTTTTCTCTTAGTCTAGACGATTTGTTTTGCTTCCTTGGCTTGGATGCCTACCTCGGTTTGGATGGCTTATTTTTGTCCATCGGTTTATGATACGACCCTAGGGTCACAAGGGGCGGATCTAGGCTCGAAATGTTCGGATCTTCTCCGACAAATAGTAACCGGATAGATTTGAGGCCGAAGCCTAGACTTTGAGATGAGAGGTGAAGTGAAAGGATTGAGAAGGGGGCATAGTTTGACGTAGGCCAAGAGAATATGGGTCGAGAAAAGAATAGGGTGACGCCCGAGCCAAATGGGAGGAGAAACTCGACTCAAAGCTCTGGCTTAATTCATTTTGGACGTGAATTGAAAGGAGTCCCGAGTGCCTCTTATATAGAGAGAAAACTCGAAACCCTAGGTACAAAGAAGGGGATCGGATTGGGCCTAGCATGCAATCAAGGCCCACATCCGAAAAGCCCATAAATCTAATAATATATAGTAAAAGCGATAAATGGAAAGGTGCAACAAACCCTAATGGGCCTTATTCTACCATAATGGGCCGGTTTCTTAAGCATAAGAGAACATACGCCTAAAATAGTAAAGACGGAATGTAAATGACAGAAATAGAAATAATAAATATAATAAATACATAAATGAGACTAAGTCCTAATCCAATGGGGTCTCCAAGGTCTAGGTTGTCTCGGGTCCGTCGGAGCTGGGTCCGAGCCTAGGCAGAGTCGCATCAATTTAGATGCCCCATTTTTTTACTCGGATTGGATGCCTCATTTTTGTCCTTAGTTTGGATGCCCTGATTTTTTCCCCTCATTTTGGATGCCTCATTTTTCCCTCGATTTGGATCCCCCCGCTATGGATGTCTTGTGTTTGTATTTCTATTTGGATGCCTCAGTTTGGATGTCTCATGCTTGTTCCTAGGTTTGGCTTGTCCTATTTTTGTCTCTTGGTTTGGATGCCCCGTTTTCCTCCCATGGTTTGGATTCCCCCTTTTTTCTCGTTCGACAACGAAAACGATTAAGCTTGTCGTATAAGTTTTTTGAACTTTAAAGGTCGTAAAAGCCATAATTGTACAATAATTCATATGTAATTATCTTATAACAGAATTATCTCTTTCTCTTTTTTTTGTTTTCATTCATTTATTGACCTTGAAAATGCACATTATTTTCCTTTTCTTTTGATAAAAAAACAACATTATTTGTAATCTATATGATGTTTAGGTACTAAACATACAAAGCAATTAACATCTTAGGGCTATTAAGCAATAAAATAATGGGATATCAACTACAGTTTTGGTTCCGATGAGGATCACTCTTGTGGTAAGGATTTTTTCTTAAAATGAGGACTAATCTCAACTATTAGATTTACCTCATTACTATATATTGGATGGTCAAGATTTATTTATTTATTTACTTATTTTTTAATTATGAATTATTATTTTTTTTTAAAAAAAATTTTTATATTATGTTCTTTGTTAAAAAAAGCTTTAAAAATGTTAAATATGACATATCAATTTTTATATACTACGAGTTCATTTTTATACATAAGAAGTTCAATTTTTTATATTAGGAGTTCAATTTCCTATATTGTATGAGTTCATTTTTTATATTTTACGAGCTCATTTTTTTATGGATGATAAGTTCAATTTTTATGTGCTTTGAGTTCATTTTTCATATATTTTGATGTTCACAAAACTAAAAAAATATTAAAAATAAATGATTTTTTTAATTTTTTTAATTTTACTTGATTTTTTAGATTTTTTACCATTTTTTTAAATTATGTTCTTTTAAAAAAATTTAAAAATGTTAAATATGGCAGTTTAATTTTTATATATTACGAGTTCATTTTTATACACTAGAAGTTCAATTTTTTATGTTAGGAGTTCAATTTTCTATATTGTATGAGTTCAATTTTTATATTATACGAGTTCATTTTTTTTTATCGATGATAAGTTCAAATTTTATGTTCTTTGAGTTCATTTTCATATAATTCGATTTTCCCAAAACTAAAACATATAAAATAAATAAATATTTTTTTTTCACTTTTCAATTTTTTTCACAAAATAACCTTTATAACTCTTAAATACGGTAGTTCAATTTTTATATACTACGAGTTCATTTTTTATACAATAGAATTTCATTTTTTATGTTAGGAGTTCAATATTTTTATATTGTATGAGTTCAATTTTCATGTTCTACGAGTTCATTTTATCTATGTTAAGTTCACTTTTTATGTGCTTTGAGTTCATTTTTCATATAATTCGGTTTTCACAAAATAATAATAATGAAAATTCGGTTTTCACTATAAGCCTTATCCTTACCACAAGAGTGGACCTCACTGGAACAATGTCCTATCAACTATCAACTAGGGCTGGGATATTTCGGTTCCTGGATTTTTTTTAGCCTACCCGCAGGGTAAAAATTTTTTTTTTACGGTTCGGTTCCTGGATTTTTTAGTGAAGAACCGTAATAACCGAACCCGAACTTTGATCGGTTCCTAACTGCGGTTATTTCGGTTAACCGAAATACAGAAATGGCCCATAAATTTCGGTTCTTCGGTTACCCGAAATATGGTTCGGTTCCTATGTTTAATTCGGTTCTTGTTAAAAAAATCGGTTTTTTTATATATTTTTCGGTTCTTCGGTTCTTCGGTTACCCGAAGTTGTATATTTGTGTATATTTTTTACAAGAACCGAACCGAAAAATTTACCCAAATAAATTATCATTAACCGAACCGAACCGAAATGAGCGGTTCGATTCGGTTCTTCGGTTCCACGGGTATAAAGTCCCAGCCCTACTATCAACTAATATTAAAACAAATGTCTTTAATCACATATGCATCAATAAATACTAAGTTGGTCTCGTTGTAAAGTAGTGCTTGACTTTTTAAGTGTTGTCTAGGGTAATTAATAATTATAGAGAGAAGGATATTGAGAGAGTCTCCCTCAAATGAGATCATGAAGTATATTCGATTTAGACATAGAGCGGTAATGACCGATCGAACCGGGCGAGCCAAAGATTGGAAAAAAAAATGAGTGCTTGACTTTTTAAGTGTTGTCTAGGAGATTCGAAGGCGGTAATTATAGAGAGAATGATATTGAGAGAGTCTCCCCCAAATAAGATCATGAAGTATTCGATTTAGACATAGAGCGGTAATGACCGATCGAACCGGGCGAGCCAAAGATTGGACAAAAAATGAACTCGTAGGCATCAACCGCAATTTCCCTAAGCTTTGGAAGTAAGAAACTAACGTTTTTGGGCCACGGCCCAATTAGAAGAACATCGAGAAGAATTAAAAAAGTTCAGCCAATCATATAATGGACCTTCCACAAGTCAATGGGCTCAAGAGAGCCGTTGCACGATACCATTTCAAACAAAAAGAACACGCACTCAGCAATCATATATCTTTCGTTACCAAACACACCAACAACAATTAAAAAAGAAAAGGACTTGAACGTTGGAACGACAATCAAAGCCCTGCTCTTCGCTTTGTCCCACGCTTCCCTTTCTTTCCACAAAGGACAGACCTTTCCCATCTTATTCCCGTCGTTTACCCACCAAACAGACCCGTAATTTCCGTACACTCATAAGGGCATTAAAGTAAGTTCATATTTCCACGAGTTGTTTTTTGGTCTCCGAATCTCCTTCTCAGCTGACACTGTACTGAACTCTCCATTAAATGATTCCCCTTTCTCTATCCAACGGTAACCCGGCAACACACCATAGTCCATAGACAATTTTGGCTTGGATTTCTCGCTTTCTCATTTCTTCTTCTTGTTGGAATCGATAAGCCTTGGGAGATTTCGGAATCCGTGGGCAATTTTTGGCTTTAGTTGAGTCCATTGTAATGGCGGAAACCCTAGAATCCGACAATTGTGTTGTCTTATGCGAACCGGGTTCTGTGGAGCACGGAATGGCCGATTCGGGCCCGCCGGTGGAGGAGAAGGACCGGGAAGTGCTTGCGATTGTGAATGCGGCGGAGTTGGGAGGAGAAGGTGGCGTCAGGGCGGAGATTGACACGTCGGCGCCGTTCGAGTCTGTAAAGGAGGCGGTGAGCCGGTTTGGTGGGCTTGGGTTCTGGAAGCCTAACAATCATCATCATCATGATAACGATCTAAACCGCAGAGATAACCTCTTTACATCTGAGGTATATTACTTTACCCCTTTTTATGAGACATTTTGTGAAACTTGTTTGTTAGGGTTTGGTAAAAAAGTAATGTGGCTGGTGGGTTTTCGTTGGATTTATCTGTATCAATGAGATGTGTGGAGAAATTGGGCTCCTTGTTTTGTTTCTGTGTTGAAATTTGAGTTCGGTGGACTTGCCACTTTTTCTTTTGTATGCTGAAAAGTGGTCATAATTCATAAATAATAGGAGAAAGAGATTAAAACCATTCAAATAAGCTGATGTTTTATGTTCAGATGTTTAGCTATGTTAGCTTTTGCATATTTCCTTCTGTCAACTTTTTTTAAGCAACTACACATTCAGTCAAAAACTCAAAATGCCTAATCATGAGTTTTTTTTTCAAACAAATTGAACAGAGGGAACTTCACTGGGTCAATGTTGTTGTTGTTGTTTAAATTGAACGGAGACCAAAGAACAGTAAGGCTGTCTTTCTTATTGTACTTCCATGGCGTTTATATCCAAATAGGGGTCTTCCACTTGAACTTGGTTTGATTATGTGAAGTAGTTTTTAAACTGTTGAATCTTCTCATGACTTAATTGAGGTCGACAAAAATCTATACTTCAAATCAATATGATTATGCTTTTAATCTCGATCTTCACCCATGCTGAGCAGTATTCCAAGTGTGATATTAGTATGAGAGTTTTTTTCCCCTCATGGGTTTATGCAATAATTATGCTGTTTACTATTGGGTTCTGATTTTCATATCTCTTCAATGGTTAATGATAGGGGGAATGGGGGGAGATAGGTGCTGCAAGTGTGGAAGAACAGGCTGCACAGTTAGAAAAAGAGCTGATTATCAAAGAAAAGGACACACTTGAAGTTTTGAAAGAGCTTGAGGCCACCAAGATGATTGTTGAGGACCTTAAGTTGAGGCTACAAATGGCAGAATCTGATGTCTATCCAACCGTTGGTGTAACTCTGGATGGCGAAAGTACAAACATGATCAAGGAAAACAAAGAAAACAATCCTCCTCCAAGAGAAGTAAATGAGCAGTCAGAAGTGATTTTAGGATCCTATCCTTCAACTGCACCTGGTTTGATCTTGATGGAGCTAAAGCAGGCTAAGCTAAACCTTACCAAGACCACAAGTGATCTTGCTGCAATTCGAGCATCTGTGGAGTCTTACAATAGGAAGATTGAGAGAGAAAGGATGTCTCTTGAGAAAACCCGTGAAAGATTAACTTCAAACTCCTCAAAGATTTCTTCGCTTGAAGATGAGCTCAACCGAACAAAAATGAAACTTCAGTTGGTAAAAGATGGAGAGGACATAGATGGTCCAGCTAATGGAAAGGACATCTCAACTGAGCTTCAGAGATTGAATTGTGAAGCTGAAATGTTCAAGAAACTGGGAGAAACTGCAAAGGCAGAAGTCATGAGAGTGATGTCTGAGATTGAACAAACAAAGTCAAAAATCAAAACAACTGAGATCAGATTGATTGCAGCTCGGAAAATGAAGGAAGCAGCCAAAGCAGCAGAGGCTGTTGCTGTTGCTGAAATTAACGCTTTAGAGAAGAGCAGTGAACAAAACTGTGATGGAGTCACTCTGACATATGAAGAATTTTCATCATTAACATGTAAAGCACAAGAAGCATCTGAGAACACCAAAAAACGAGTAATGGAGGCAATGCTTCAAGTGGACGAAGCAGACCTGTCCAAGACAGAGATCTTAAAGAGGGTAGACGAAGCCATGGAAGAAGTCAAGACTTCCAAGAAGGCTCTGGAAGACGCTTTGAGCAAGGTGGAGGAGGCTAACAGAGCTAAGCTTGCTGTTGAGGAGGCTCTTCGTCGGTGGAGATCTGACCATGGGCAGAAAAGGAGATCTGTTCAGAGCAGCACCAAGTTTAAAATCTCTGGCCCCACTGAGTCACGAATGGACTCTCATATGATTGATGTGAATGGGATTAATCTGGTTAGTGAGGCTCCGGTGCCTGTGTTAAAGCCCACCTTGTCAATTGGACAGATTTTGAGCAGGAAGCTCCTGGTGGCTGAAGATCTTGAGCCAGGGAAATTTTGTGGAAGGAGAAAGGTGTCATTGGGTCAGATGCTCGGTAAACCGAGTGGTGAGTTATCTACTTCTTGGAAGGTGGATAAAGAAAATGGAGGTGTGTCTAGTACTAATGCAATGAGTTGTATTGGTAGGAAGAAACTGCCTTCAAAGAGGAAGAAGTTTGGGTTTGCTCGGTTTTCTGTGCTCTTGCCTGCCAAGCAAAGTTCGAAGAAGAAGAAGAAATTAGCCATGAAAATGCTGTAGTTTAATTCGTCTTCTTTCAGCTGAGTATGGAGTTATGCTATGCTAATGTGTATTTAGCTCGCTTATATTATCTCCTTTGTGATGTAGAGTTATCTGGGTTTGGAATTGCCCTAACCATAACTAAGTAGGCTGTGGAATCATGTTATTTGTTAGTTTAGGTCATCTTTGATGATGCATTTTTCTGCTAAGAAATTGAATGTAATGTGGCTAGTGGGAAATATCCAGAACTCCCATTGTTCAAACAGTGCCTTCAAGGTATATTTTCATGTACTTACCTTTTATTATATGGAAGGAAGATTATTTATTCAGACTAACTGAAATACCTCGTAGATACTAGATTCGTATCTACTTAAGTCTTATAATTATTATTAACATTATTACTAATTTTATTTGCTTACAAATAAAATCATGTCTTGGAGTCTTAAGTTCGATAACCATTACGTTAAAATTATGTAATTAACGGATTTAAGTGTGTTCGTTTGTCCTTTAATAGAATTTTTCTTGAGCATTTGAATAAGGGAAAAGAAAATATCTTATTAAAAATAAGAGTGGTATTGTTGAATTACTATATTACCCCTAAATTAGGGTGCCCATTTCTTTTCCCCTAATTCATCTCTTTCCCCCACTTCATCTTCTTCCTCATTACATCCTCTCCTAGCCTCCTCATTCATCTTCCCCACTCTCAAATCAGCCCACACTCATGCCCCACTATCCTCACCGGCGCCGGAGAAGGCGAACGCCGTCAACCCACGCCACCTAGCCAGAGCTCACGCCGCCCATCACGCCACCCACCATCCCACCTCGTTTTTGGAGCTTCCATGGCCTCCCACACCATTTTTTGGACCTCTTTCGACCCTTCCATACCTTGGGTAAGCTTTTGGTAAGCCATTTGAGCCACTTTCTCCTTTAATTTTGGTTTTGCTTGAGCTTAAACTTGTGAGGGTATTTTTCCCCAATTTTTAAACCCTAACTTGAATCTTTCTTGTCTCTAAGTCAAATTGAGGCTAAATTGGAAGTTAGGGGTTAAATTGAAGACTAATGGGTTGTTAATTTGTTGAAATTGAAGCTTATTGTTAGAGGTTGGAGTGTTAAGGGCATTTTTGCACAAGTTCCGAAAATTCTGGGCAGTTTCTGTAATTTCTGAAAAGTTAAGGGAATCATACTATCATCACAAGGTAAGGAATTCTTCTACGAGTATGAGGAATTTTACGGATCTTGATTTGGATGTGTATGTGATGAGTTATGACTATTTGTGTGATTTTGGTGAAAACTTGGAGTTTAGGACTATATTGGTGGACAATTGGAAGGTTGGGTTGAAAATGTATTTTGATGAAGGTTATGCTTAATAAATCTTCTTAGGCTAAGTAATAGTTGAATTAAGCATTTATTCTTTATGCACAATTTTGTGACTTGAGTGATTGATATATTACATCTTGTTTTCCTAGAAAATACATGTGTGCATAAGTGGTATGAATGAGTAAAACCGGCAAGGCTGTTATTGATTGTTATAAATCCCAATGGGATAATGTGGTTCGGCAATGCCGTTCGAGTTTCTTACGGACCCCAATGGGGACCTTGATGTCGACAATGTCGATGATGAAACTTCAGGATTCCATGGGGGATACCTTGGAGATAATTGGGCAATGCCCTGTGAGTTAATCCCAATGGGAGTTTTGGTTCGGCAATGCCGTTCGTGTTTTTACGGACCCCAATGGGGACCTTGATTCGGCAGTGCCGATGATGTGATTCATGGATCCCAATGGGATGCCTTGAGATTTTGGGCAATGCCCTGCAAGTAACCCCAATGGGGTAAGACGAGATATAACCTTCTCTTTAATATTATTTGCTTTTAGCCATGTCTTTAATGTGTGTGTATATATATATATTTATTTAAAAATACTATTCTTCATTACTTAGTTTCTTTTGAGAGACTAACCCCCATTGGTTGGGGGCTGACTATGTTTTTTTTTATGGCATGGCCAGGTTTAGGTGACGTTCAAGCACTTGGAGGAGGTCGAGCGCCATGACGATGCTAGGATGGGACTTGGATTTTGCTTATGAAGGGTTTTCCTTTTATTTTAGACTTATGTTTACCTACTCCTTAAGTAGGGACTCGAGTTAGACATTACATGTTGTTGAACCCGTTCCATATTTTAGCTATCCTGGTCTAGCGTACTAGTATGCACTCTACTTTGTGACTAATGTAGGTTTACACTAGCTTTTACTCTCGAGACTTGTTGACTCCTAAAGCTATTGCAAGTTTTATAACATTTCCTTGAATTCAGTATTATTATCCCCTTAGTCTTGAAGGGGTTTCATAAAAACCCTTGGCGCTGTAACAACTCATTTTTGGGTTGTTACACTAACTAGTGAAGAGATGTTGACAATCACAATCCCTCAAAATAGTCCATTTTCAGTTTTAAATACCAATTACCAACCTTTAGCATTAATCAAATGTAATTTCTCCTATTTTAGTGATAAGGTTGTAAAATTCAGATGAAGAAAAATTATCACTATATGAAAAAGTGACACAACGATATTATTTCACACAATATGGTCCCAAAAAATCCTATTTGGTGACATAGCATTTGATATAACTTCCATGACTCAAAGGAAAATTGAAGTATTCCAAAAAACAATAGAAAAAAGTTATTGATCAAGTATAATCTCTATCTTACTCATCCTTGATTTTTTCCGAAATCTTACTGCAGAAAACTGAAACAAAATAATATGAAATGAAATACAAAAAATAAAAGTTTTTTTTTAAGGGGCAAGAAAGATAAACAAACAAAAGACAAGTAGACAACTCCAAAAACGTAGGGAAGGCACTCTACCATTGAAATTCAACCACTGACAGAAGCAAGGCACCTTCAAAGCCTTTGTCTTTGCTCGTTCGCTTACAGAAATCGGTAATACTACTCAATTTCTTGTATCACCCTTTAATTAGGGTTTTGTTCTTCGTTTGATTGCCTGATGTTTGCCCTTTTGGGTTTTCGATCCCCTTTCAGAGATTCCCGATGGAATCTTATGGATGGTTGCAACACGATTTTTTTATATTGAGGTTTGAATTTTGCTTATGTATCTGTAAGGGAGAAAAATTTATCTAGTCCGGTGAAAGGTTCGGATGGATATTTGTTATGTGGAAGCGATAGACTTTGTTTCATAGGAAATATAATTTCTTGCAGAAACTGCAATAGTTTCCAAAATCCAAATAGGTTTTAAACAAAAAACCAGAGAAACTCATCAATTTGATTGAAGATGTTGTGTTAATTTCGCGAATTTTGAGGAGCAGCATGATTAGCATGTTGGATTAGGGGGAAAATAGATTGCTCATGGACTTCTAGTAATTTTTGGAAAATAAATAACCAGAGACTGAATCATTTTTATTTCACTGATCTGGATTCTTGACAATATGTAATGATGTTATTGGGGTGAGGAAGCTATCCTTGATGATTTTGTACTTGTTCATGCTGATTTTAGTCTCAAATTGCTCTCAAGTAGTCAAGTTTGCAGATTGTTTACTAAATTCTGCAGATTGAGGCTTGTTATTAACTCTGAGTGCTCTTCACTTGTCAATGTCTACAAGTAGCTGCTAGCAAATCTCATGGTTTTGATATTCTTTTTCTTCAAAATCAGTTCCGAATCTAGCACCTCGTATGGTGTACCTGTCAATCTTATGATTTTCGATATGAGATTAACTTGTTATTGAAATTCTTGTGCTCTCAGGTATCATGGATGCGAGAGTGGGGCTTCTGTTTGCGGTTTTGTTAGTTGGTAATTGGGCATGTGATGCAAGGCCTTTCACACATTCTGATCTTTCAGGTATCACTTGTACCATTCAATTTTAAAATTTTGAAATATTTCCAAACTTTGTTTTGGTGTTTTGGATTTAATCTGTAGCCCTATGGCTACTATTTTTCACTTTCCATGCTCTTTTGTTCTTTTAAGTTACGGATAATATCACCATGTTACTGGTACCATTTACCACTTGCCAATATCAGGTGTATCCTAGTATAATGGCACCATGATCTTTGGACTTACCTTGCTTATTGTATCCTGAAATCTGCATCCTTCATGTGATTCTGCTTAATTAATCATGGATTATGTTCTGTTGCTACTTTGAGAGTAATTTATACATACTGTTGAGTGCTTGATGTAGTCAATTATGGACCCCTCTTCTGTGTTTTCAGTTTTGTCCAGGAAAGTAGACGTGTGCACTTTGTGTGAAGAATATGCTAGTTTGGCTCTTGACTACCTCACTGAAAATAAGACTCAAGGGGAAATTATTGAAGCGCTTCATGATGCCTGTTCCGAGTTACACACTCTGAAGGATCAGGTATGGCCAAAAAACATTTATTGAGAACTTCTTTGATGGACTAGCTCATTGTTTTTGGGTCTGGAATAAACAGATTTATCACATTGGTACTGTTATTTTTTTCAATTTATGTAATGCAATTTGGACAAACTTTAACAATCCTTTTTTCTTTCATCTTTCTATTCGGCAGTGCATCGATTTGGCAGATTACTATGCTACCCTTTTCTTCACACAGCTTTCAACCGTGCAGCCTGATGAGTTCTGTGAGAAGGTGAACTTGTGTCAAGCTGAAAGAATTCTTTCCCTTCCAATGAAAGAAAACAGATGTGATGCTTGCCATTATGCTGTTCACAAGATCATCCTCAAGCTAAAAGATCCTGAAACCAAGGTTTATTCTCGCCCCATCTTATCCGTATCCTTGAAAATACCCAAACTTCATATTTCGAAGTAACCCATGATATTTAGTCAATGAACTCCTGAATCCTGATGTTGAAGTGTTTGCTTTTTCAATTGGCAGTTTGACGTTGTCGAGATTCTGCTCAGGGGCTGTAATGCTGTGGAGGATCATTGGGAAAAGGCGAAAAGGGTAATTAAAACATTAACACCCATATCATTCAAATCATAACAAAATCTTCTTTAATTGGAACATATGCTTTCAAATTGCTAAAATACTTGCTGTTACTTGATACAACTAATTTGCCAATTGTAGTGCAAATTCATGGTGCACAAATACACGCCAATTATCCTGACAAAGGCAGAGAAGTATCTAGAGACGACAGATATATGCGCCCCATTCCATGGCCGGTGCAGCCCTGCAGCGGCTTCCATTGATGAAGTTCAGTTCAATCCGGAGATGGCTATTGCTACTTCATCTTGACGTAACATATATGTTTAGGATTGTGTGTTGATTCAGGTCCAATCCATTGTGAAGAAAGGAAAATGCATCAGTTGCCTTTGTTTTGTATATATTCAGATTTCGGATCCACAATCAAACAGCTGTCTGTCTCTTGTAATGTTGTAGGAATCTGTAATGGTATGTGATGCTGTCATGTGTTTAGAATATACAAATTATAATTCCCATCATATTTTGTGTGGATTGTATGTCAGTATAGAGTCTCAAAGACTAGTTGCATGTCAGATAATAAAATCTGTAATTCAAAGAATTGATTGAGAGGCAAAGGAGAGTCACTCAATTGAATGACTTCTTGTTGGGAGAAAAGAAGAGGAAAAACGAAAGCAAAGACACAGGATTTGTTCACCCAGTTCGCCACAAACAACTACACAAAATAATTACGTTTGGAGAGCTACAAATGTGACTATATGTCTGACTAATTTTTTGAGGATATAATTACAATAATCAACGTGGGTATAAATAGACAGAAGTCCTAAACATCTATCTTGTACAGGCGGGCCAAAAATAGAGACTTTTAATTACTAGTCCAACTCCAAACCCATCAAGCTCCATGCCCAACACTTTTTCCTGTTTAATTTTCATACAATCAGTGGGCAATTTAGATACGTTATTTCCAGCCACACTATTCTGAAAGTATTCAATTCCTTGAACAAACATGTAGGGCATGAAGTTGGATTATTTGCATATTATTGAGAAAATTCATACTCTTAGGCCACATATAGAAGACTACTTGAATATAATTGCCATCCTAATCGGCAAAATAATTGAGCTGGTTTCAAGACTTCCAAGAGACAAACCCTTATGTTAGAGAAGGTAATGGTTGATAATTATTTTGTTTGGTTGCAATAATATTTTGATCCATACCTTATGATGTCATGTAACCCATAGACTATATAATATGGGCAGATAGCATGAACCATCTTGATTTGTTTATCAAACAAGAATTTTTAACGCTACCTGGGAAAGGTGTATGTATATTAGTTGGCTGGTTGTTTTTCCCCTTTTTGCCAGGATGACTTGTTGTTGGATTTACTTCATTACGAATTATGAGTGTGGGTCAACAAGATTATCATGAGTTGATATGCATTATTTCTTTCTTTTTGGTGTTGATTCGAGTTTAGGGTGATAATTGCTAAATGGTGGTGAACTAAAACATCATTAAGATTGAGAATTTGCAACTTAAAATTTGAAAAGTCCCTATATGCAGAACTTTAATTAAACGGCCTAAATTACTCTCCCTATATTAATATTCAATTCCGTGGAGAAAGCGCAAAACTATGGTAAAACCACAACCCTAAAAGCTGAAGCGTTAGCTTTAAGAGACTGTATTGTAGAAACACAACAAAATAATTATTCACAAATTGAAATTGAAAGAGATGATCTAAAAATGATAAAAGTTGCCCAAGGACATCCCAACTGCCCTTGGAAAATCAAAATGATCATTTCTGACATCCTTGTGTTACTATAAGGTTTTTCTACGGTTCGAATTCAACATGTCAATTGAGATTGTAATGTTGTAGCTGATAAAATTGCCAAATTGAGCTACAGTCTCCCTATTGATGCAATCAAGATTCATCCAGAACTTTTAGTTCTCATCCGTCATGATGCTCTAGGGCGCCCTCCTTGAAGGGAGTGCCTCCTAATCCTTACCTAATCAAAAAAAAATATTCAATTCTGTGGAAGTTTGCATCCGTCCTAAAATATTTTTCCAATTTTTATTTTCAACGTTTTAAAATATTTGTCGTACTTTCATCCTTTTCTTTTCAAACTATACTTTTCTTACAATATTACTCATCCGATCTCATCTTCTAACCACATTATCCAATCAAAAATCTAATTTAAGACGGCGAATATATTACCCAACTATAATGAAGTATTCGTTCCTAAACTTTTGTGCTTCTAAGTTAACTCCTCTTACATGGTTTAATTCCTCACACCAATTAATTGTTAGAGTTCAATTGTAAATTTTATATGATAAAAATTAATTATATAAGGTCATGAGCTATTTTTTCTATTGTCAATTAATTTTAAAATTAAATCCTATTAAACTTATATGATGGACTTACCAGCTGAACTCTTCTTTATCAGAGCTAATGAGCAGCTGAACTCTTCTTTATAAGAAGTAATATAAGGGTTGATGATTCGACACGAGGGTTGAATATATAGGTCTGTCGATCATGATGAGACTCCTATTTCAGATTTATTTTGAGATAATTAAACCCAATAAACTTGACAGTTAGATTCATATATCCCTGTCACACCAACTCGATCAATTATATAGTTGCTAAGTTTGTACACGGTTTGATCTAGTTTGAAATATATAATTATCGAATTTAATTAAAAAGCTTATCAAGTTTCACTTTCGTGGAAGAGAGATTAGCACAGCCTACAAACAATTTCAAAATATATTGATTGACATGAAGTGATTGATAAACATTACTACTAAATTAAACGATAAGTATTTGTGGGGTCCTAAAAAGGGAGATTTGCAAGATGCTTGATTTTACAATTATAGTTTGAAGCAGATTATATTATTGTTTTAAAAGTAGACATGTATTATTGTTTTTTTTATCGGTTCAATTAATTAAAGTTCATGAACTTTTGAATATTCTAACCTAAATAGCCTTAATAAAGACAAACGACATAAAATGACAAACATGCCCCTCCTTCGAGTACGAGGTTACTTGTCCGCGTGGAAAGTAATGAATGAGATGTGCATTTGCCGACGTGTGCAACTTTGGACAACAAACTCAAATGAGAGTTGAAGTTGAAATGTTTTAAGCTTAGATCAGTGTGTATCTATGAAGAATATGGGTGGTTTTGTAATAATAGTATAGATAAGAGGGCACTTATTGTAATAAGAAGTTTTCTGACCAAAAATTGTAATAAGAAGTTTTTCATATAAATAGTCTTTGGTTCTGTTTTCTGTAGTAAGTGAGTGTATTGTAACAGAACATCAGCTTCTAGAGCACGATAATGAGAAGTTTCACCTCCATGGATTCCATGGTAGGTTTGGTCAGTTTTGTTTGATTTTCTTACAGAAATTGTGAGTTTTCATGGTATCAGAGCAATTGAAGCTCTCAATTTCTTCTCTGAGTGTTTTCTCATAAATTCTTTGACCTAGCCCTAAATCATTTTTCAAGAATGTCCCTATCACCGACAAGGTTGCGCGCTAGAGTAAATCGTGATGAAAATGAGTTTGAGGACAGAGATGAACAAGCAGAGAGAATGTTTCGAAGACTTGATAGAGAGCGAAGAGATCGGGAACAAGGAATTGCTTCGAACGATCCACTTGTGCTTTCGAATTCCGATCAACCTGGTGCTCAGCTTGTTCCACAGAAGTTTGATGGTACGAATTTTCTTAGTTGGAGTCGCAATGTCAAGCTGGCACTAGGAGCGAAGATCAAGACTGGTTTTATCGATGGATCTTGTCGACGTCCACCCATGGGAACCAATGAATGCGCACGATGGGTGCGAGCCGATCACATGGTGCGATGTTGGCTTTTGAACTCCATGGAAGGTAAAATTTCTGAGACTCTCATCTATGTTGATTCTGCGTATAAGCTTTGGGAAGAACTAGTTGAGAGGTTTGGGCAGACTAATGGACCACTGTTGTATCAATTGAAAAGAACATTAGCTACGTTTGAGCAAGGTTCAATGTCAGTCAATGAGTACTACAGTTGTCTCAAGAAATTGTGGGAGGAATTAAAGAGTGTTAGAGCTGTTGTCGACTGTGATTGCGGCATTTGGTTAAGATGTGCTTGTGAATATCAAAACAGGAAGCAAGAATAGGAGGAAAATGACAGACTTATTGATTTTTTGATGGGGTTGAATGATGAATTTGATGTTGTTAGGGGTCATATACTTGCTAAGGATCCTCTACCTAATGTGAGTAAGGGTTTTGCTTTGGTTCAACTAGCTGAAAAACAGAAGAATGTGTCTAATTCTCTGCATATTAGAAGTGATAGTACTGCTTTGTCTATCAATAGTATGTCTGGTAGACAGCAGCAACAATATGGGAAATATTTCTTGAGCAAAGAGGAGTTACAGAGTAGAGGATTGCTGAACAAAGAAAGTAATGTAAACAGAGATGTTTTTAGGCGTGGGAAAGACAAAGCTGATGGAAAATATGACAAGAAATGTGAGTATTGTTTTGTTAAAGGGCATACTAAAGACAGGTGCTATAAGCTGATCGGTTATCCTGATAATTGGAGGTTTAATGATAAACCCGATTACAAAAGAAGTAATGACAGAAGAGCTAATGCAGCTGAAGTCGAGTTAGATAATCCTTTTGATAATGATGATGGCCCGAATATTGATCCAAAAGTTTTTGCAGCAATGTGTCAGGAGATGGCCAAGATGTTCAAGGGAAAAAGTTCTATTTCAAGGGAAAAGGCATCCAGTTCAGTGCATTATGCCAACAAGAGTCAAGAGCCAAGCTCATCTTCAAAGTTTTCAGGTATTGATCTTGGTCAATATATTACTGTTTCAGCTATGAATGCAACTGTTTGTTCCAATACTGAAGTCTGGATTATTGATACCGGTGCGACTGATCACATGGTCTTTGATTCAAGCAAATTGATTAATAAGCAGACTTTAGTGAAACCAGTTAGAGTTGCATTACCTGATGGTAGCATTAAGGTTGTTGAATTTACTGGTTCAGTTAAGCTGAATGATAGATTGCAAATCAATAATGTGCTCTTGATTGAAGGTTTTAAGCATAATCTATTATCTGTAACCAAATTGTTGGATGATCATAAGGTTCTTGGAAGAATAGAATCTGACAGGATCTGTTTTCAGGACCTTATCACTGAAGAAATATTGCTTCATGGAGAAAGAGTTGGAGGCTTGTTGATCCTAAAGGCTTTGGCTAACTCTTGTGCACAAGTTTCAGCTCATGATGTTAAAGATTGTCAAGCTGTTGCTAGTTTTTCTAATAAGTCATGTAATAGAATGCATGATAGTAGGTTACTACATAACAGATTAGGTCATTGTTCCAAAAGTAAAATGAAACATTTGTCCTCTGATTTGGACTTCTTTTGTGAAAGCTGTGTTTTGGCTAAACAATGTAAAGAATCTTTTTATAGGAGTGAATCCTTAGCCTCTAGTCCTTTTGCTCTTGTACATTTGGATATCTGGGGGCCTTATAAAGTGTCTTCTACTTCTGGTGCTTCTTACTTCTTGACTGTCTTGGATGATCATACAAGGTATACTTGGGTATAATTTGTTTCAGTTTAAGACACAAGTAAAGGATATTATCATTTCTTTTGTGGCTTATGTTCAAACACAATTTGGAATGATGATTAAAACATTTCGAAGTGACAATGGATCAGAATTTATGCAAAAAGGTTGTCAAGAGTTTTTTGCTCAGAAAGGGATTTTGCATCAGAGGAGTGTTGCCGGGAATCCTCAACAGAATGGTAGAGTCGAGAGGAAGCATCGACATGTTATTGAAACAGCCAGAGCTTTGAGATTACATGCTGGTTTGCCTAAGAGGTTTTGGGGAGAGTGTGTTCAGACGGCAGTTCATCTCATTAATTTGTTGCCAAGCTCGGTTTTGGAGTGGAAAGTTCCTTTTGAGTTGTTGTTCCAGAAGAAAGCTGAATATGATAGTCTTCGAGTATTTGGCTGCTTATGTTATGGCAAGCCTAGTACTCATACAAAAGACAAATTTGAAGCCAAGTCCAGAAAATGTGTATTCATGGGGTACCCTTCTGGACAAAAAGGCTATAAGCTTTTTGATATTGAACAACAATATTTTTTTGTTACAAGAGATGTGGTGTTTCAAGAAGATGTTTTTCCATATTTGTTGTCCTCTAACACACAACCAGATTCCATTTCTCACACCAGTTTACCATTGGTGAATCCAACATATCATAATGATGCTAACTTGATTGAGTATGCTGATTGTGACAATTCTCATCAAGGTACATCTTTTTCTCCTACATCTGTTAATTTACAAATCCCTTCTCCTCAACTTGTTATTTCACCTATTCCCGAGCCTTTCAACCAGCCTCTTGTCCTTAGACAATCTATGAGACAGAGAACTATGCCTACTAAGTTGAAGGATTATGTTTGCTCTTTTCAAGTTTCCAAGGTTTTTGATTTGTCTGAATATTCAGAAGAGTTTGTTGCTTCTTTCTGTCATATGTGTGCCACAGCTGAACCTTCTAGTTACAATCAAGCCAAAGGCCAAGCTTGTTGGGAAGAAGCCATGGCTAAGGAGATTGATGCTCTTGAGAAAAATCAGACTTGGGAATTAACTTCTTTACCTCCTGGTAAGACTGTTGTAGGTTCTAAATGGGTTTTTAAAACCAAATTTCGTCCAGATGGCTCAGTTGAGAGGTATAAAGCCAGGTTAGTGGCAAAAGGCTATACCCAAATAAAAGATAAAGACTACAAATATACATTATCTCCAGTTGCAAAGTTAGCTTCTGTTAGAATTTTATTGGCTTTGGCTACTGTGAAGCATTGGGATGTTCATCAATTGGACATTAATAATGCCTTTCTTCATGGGCATTTGGAAGATGAAGTTTATATGGTTCCTCCTCAAGGTTATTCCAAGGTTCAAAAAGGGCACGTTTGCAGATTAAGGAAGTCCATCTATGGCCTGAAACAGGCATCTCGACAATGGAACATTCAGCTTAGTAATTTTTTGCTTCAGATGGGATATTCACAGTCTAAACAGGATTATTCTGTTTTTGTAAGAGAATCTGGAGGAAGGATTGCTATTGCTTTAGTTTATGTTGATGATATTTTGTTCTCAGGTGATTTTACAGACTAAATCTGGGTTGGATAAGGTTTTTACCATAAAGGATCTAGGAATGGTTAGATTCTTTCTAGGTATTGAAGTTGCAAGGTCTTCTAAAGGGACTGTTATTCATCAACGCAAATACATACTTGATATAATCAAGGATGCTGGTTTATTAGATTGCAAAGAGGCCTCTTTTCCTCTGCCCAGGGGTCTTGATTTGTCCACGGAAGAAGGTGATATTCTAGCTGATCCAGAGGTATATAGACGTCTGATTGGTAGAGTTCTTTATCTTAATATCACCAGACCAGATCTCACTTATTCCATACAACATCTCAGTCAATTTGTTAGTTGTCCAAGGGATCCTCACCTTCAAGCTGCCTTACATGTTGTTAGGTATCTTAAACATACTCTTAATTGGGGTTTGTTTTATTCAACAGATTCTCCTATGATTGTGTCTAGCTATTCAGATGTTGACTGGGCTGCTTGTAAATTTTCGGCTAGATCACTAAGTGACTATTGTGTTTTTCTTGAGAAAAATCTGGTTTCATGGAAAACAAAGAAACAAAAGACTGTTTCTAAATCTTCCGCTGAATCTGAATACCGAAGCATGTCTTACACTACAAGTGAAATTGTCTGGATTCATGGCTTGCTTCATGATTTATCAGTGAAAATTCCTTTGCCTATTATGTTGCATTGTGATAACAAAGCTGCTCAGCATATTGCTTCAAATCCAGTGTTCCATGAACGCACCAAACACATAAATATTGACTGTCATTACATTCGAGAGAGGATTGCAGAAGGGTTTCTTAAGACATCTTTTGTCAAGTCACAACTTCAGTTAGCAGATGTTATGACCAAACCATTAGGAGAGGTTCAACACAAATTTCTCTCTTTCAAGTTGGGTTTGTTGATCATCCCCCAAATCCAACTTGAAGGGGGGATATGAAGAATATGGGTGGTTTTGTAATAATAGTATAGATAAGAGGGCACTTATTGTAATAAGAAGTTTTTCATATAAATAGTCTTTGGTTCTGTTTTTTGTAGTAAGTGAGTGTATTGTAACAGAACATCAGCTTCTAGAGCACGATAATGAGAAGTTTCACCTCCATGGATTCCATGGTAGGTTTGGTCAGTTTTGTTTGATTTTCTTATAGAAATTGTGAATTTTCAGTATCGTGCGTGTGCTCATCCTTCATTAATTGCAACATAATCGTAAGAAAGTAGTCTAGTTTACATGTTTCATATAGAATGCACCTAATTTAATTAATTTCTCAATGTTTGGTACGTGTTACAAACTTTCAATATATATTGGAGTAGTCTACAAGGCCAAATAAGTACTTGCAATAGTAGTTTACGTGATCTAAATTAGCCAAAATAAATAGTGGGAAATATATATCCAACTTTGACCGTGACCAAACCGAGGGATGAAGAGGGATTAGTGTAGGATCGTACGTACTTAAACGAGTCGGCGACTCCAGCGAAGTCGTTGACTTTGAGTAATAAAGCAGCGGAATAATTTAACAGTAAAAATAAACATTATCAACAGTCAATGACAAACGATGTATAGTGGAAACTCCTTGTAAACCAACTAGTTCACTTAGAGAAAAAACACTCCTTTCCAAGCTTCTCACTTGGTCGGATTTCAAGAGTCCTTAGACTCGCTCTATTGATTTCTTGAGTGTTTACAAAGCTATCCTGTGTACAAGAATGAATCCCACACCCTTGAACCACGCTCTACCTTTGCACTCACACTCTCAATCTCACGCTATACCTAAGAACAATTGACACACCACTCGTACGAATCTCACACACACGTTTACTCTTTCTTTCTTACAAGAAAATGCAAATGACGCTCAAGAGTCTTGTCTTCTATCCTAAACACTGAGGTATTTAAGCTAGGGCAAGAGAAATCTCGTGTGTATCAAATCCCATTCGATTAGGGAAGTGACCCACACACTCAATCTTTACATATCTTTCCAAATATACATGAACGCTTACAATAAAATATTCTAGGAGAATCAAATCGTCTTCCTCTGATTTTAGCACTCTTTTATGACGATCTTCTCCTAAAATAGAACGACCCAGCTGTCTCCAAATACACGCACACAATCTGTGTATTCCTCCTTAAATAGCTCATTCGCCAGCTAGTCATGTCAGTGACTTTGCCAAGTCGCCGACTCGACTTGCAAACTCGAAGTCACTGACTTTCCTAGAACCATCAAAACTCTAAATCTTCTAACAATTAGGAATCAAATTAAGAACTCCTCTCATGGCACAAGGCTTGGAACACTTGCTGAGTCTATGAAATAGACACGAAAAGGCCAAGCCTCTAGCATTCAGGCATGGATTCAATCCTAATGGTTGCACAATAAGTCTATTTGGATGACAACATCTAAAGACGCATGTGGAGACGAAATGTTTCTCACATTTAAAATTTGAAGATTAAAAAGCCTAATATATATTCTCGATTATTCTTATTGTCAATTGATTTTAGAATGGAATCCCGTGGGACTTATGCACTAGGCCCATACGTACATATGCAAACTGACAAACATGTGGACCTCCACGTTATATTGGCCCACCGGAATTTATCATGATATCATAGCCTATTTGATCTAGGTACCGATGATCTATTAATTGATTAGCCGGCTTGAAACATGACTTCAAATGCAACTGACAGATTGCAAGGTCAGACAACTGCACTTGAGGGGGTTTTGTGAAGACAATGTTTCCTATATTTAAAATTTGAAGAATAAAAAGCCTAGCATATAAATTCTCGAGTTACTCCTCCTATTACTATTATTGGTTTTAAAATGGAACCCTACAAGACTATGTGCTGGTCCTAACGTGCATATTGATGAATGTGTGAACCCCTTGTTATAGTGGCCCACTGAAATTTATTAACAAGAAGAGTTGGCCGGTATTGGAAGACAATTATCGATGAGGTGATCGAGTTACATGATGAATGCGAGATTTCTAATAATCAGAGCATCCACCATGGAGAGTATTAGAATTTTTTTCTCCGCGACGTAAATATAATGAAATGAAATCTCAACCTTTTTTATAAAGGAAATGTTTATTTACATAAGAAATTTCATTTTTTTAATGATCACATCCAGGGGCGGATCTACATGGTGCCTAGCGGGGGCTGTAGCCCCCACTGGAATTTTCAAAAAAAAAAAAATTTTTAAAAAAAATATAGTAAAAAATTAGGTTTTTTTGTTCAAAACTGGCTTATTTGGTCAGAAAAAAGCAGATTAATTTTTTTTATGTACATATAATATTTTAAAATGGTTTTTATATAGAAAAATACAATTTTTTTTCAATATTTAAAAAAAAATACAAAAAAAAAAAATCCTGACTTCGCCAAGAATTTTTATACAGCCACAAAAATTAGCCGAATGAAATTAGCCCCCACTGGCCATAATTCCTGGCTACGCCACTAATCACATCAACTTTAATTGTAAGAAATTCTGTTGTGGTTGAGGCATAAGCAAATATTTACAAGTAGAGGTGGAAAATAAAAAGCAATTTTAGCCCTTAAAACATTGTGGTCAAAGTTCTTGCTCCAAAGACTAGATACTTTCATCACCACCAGCAACTTATTTTTGCCTTCTCAACCACCGATGGTAAAAACAAGGATGCATGTTGAATCATTGTACATTTAATGTGTTGTTTTTCTGCTTCGGTTGTCACATGCCACATACCTTCATAGATTTTGATGAGCTTGGAGGAGGTACACTTAGGACTGTAAATGAACTGAGTCGTTTGTGAGAAATTCGGTGTTCGCACGGTTAAATCTTATTCGTGTTCGGCTCTATTTGTAAATGAACCAAGCTTGAGCACAATTTTAAGGCTCGAAAGATAAATGAACCGAGCTTGAGCACAAGATAACTCGGCTCATTTGCTCATAAGCAAATTCGTTTATATGCTCATGAGAAAACTCGATTATACACTCATAAAAAGCTAGATTATACGTTTATGAATAAGCTATACTTTCTATATATATTATTATAATATACAATTTATGTTAAATTACATAATTTTGGAGGTGTTTCATAAATCACGTAGTTTAAATTTGAGTGTCATTTGTTTGTATAATTAATAAGTAAACAAGTTGTTCACAGATTTGTCTGTCGAAGAAACTAAACGAGTGGTTCGCGAACAAGCTCGAGCTCGGCGAACATTTAAATGATCAAAACGCAAACAAAATTTTAAGCTCGAACCAAGCTCGCGTTCGAGCTCGAGCTCGTCTATTTTTAACCGAGTCGAGCTTGAGCAACTCACAGCTCGACTCGACTCGGTTCGATTACAGCCCTAGCGGGTCGTACACTTCACAATTAAGATGTTTCATTTGTGAGTTCAAAATCAAGATTTTGGTTATGGGAGAGTAATCCTATATATATCTAATTGATATGATTTTAATAGAAGCTATGTGTCCATGAACACAAATTAACAATACTCAATTTAGGAATTGTGAAACTTATTTATTAAATTAATACTTTTTTATAGGATTTATCAATTTTAATTTAGAAAATAATAATTTTTTTAAAATATAAATTTTTAATGTGTGCTATAGACACGTACACATTTAAAAAACAGTGAGAAAAATATAATGGCAGTATGGCACAACATATAAAAAACGCCGTTGCAGGGTTTATAATCCGAGACAAGCATCGTTGCACTGAACGTGGCCCGGTGGTCACTCGATTCTCTATCTCCACTCGTTTTCGAGACAGTGAATCAAACAATATGACGTGGGACCCTCCCTGCAACGTGGCGGATGATAAGTGGCTTCGTTCTTACAATGGTATCGAGGAGTATCCAATCATGCATCTTGGGTGACGTCATCAACTGTGAAAGGTACAATAATGTCGAGAAGCGTATCCGGCCAATTTTAGTACACACATGACACAACAGAACACCGTTTATATAACTTCGAAAGTGCCACGTACTCTATTTTTTGTGTGCTTGATTTTTTCATGATTTTAGTTGGCCACAATAATTGAAGAGCAAGAAATTACGGTTTAAAAAAATAAAATTGTTGAGATAAAAAACTATCTCACGTAGGAATCTATGATAAAACTTGCCAATCATATAAATCTATGGGTTACTTTTATTACCAATTGGTTTTAGAATGGAACCCCATTGGCTTATGTGATGGACCTATTGTGCGTGTGCGCTGGGATGGTCTCCCCCTCCGTTTGTATCGTGGGCCATCGAAATTTAATATGGTATAAAGTTAGTTCGGTCTGGGTCCGGATTTCTGGTTGGCTTTAAGGCATGAATGTCAAGATGCATGAAACCCCATGGGCTTATGTGAGAGCAAGCCCAATAGCTTCTCCATAATTTTCTCCAAAATGGAGAACCAACTGCCATATTCTCCAAAAAAAATTCAGTCCAACTCCAACAGATTCTCTATTTTGGAGAACACTAGTGCATTTAATACTTTTATTTTTTACCATATAAATTACAATAATTGATTATATATTATCTTACATAAGAAAATAAAATATTATAGAACCTTAAACTAATAAATTATAATTATTTTTTATTCGACTTTTAAGGAAATAAAAATATTTTAAAATCTTAATTTAATAAATGATAATTTATTTGTTATTTGAATTATAAGGAATAAAAGTATTCTAGAATCTTAACCTAATAAATGAAAAAGTATTTATTATTTGACTTATAAGAAATAAAAATATTCTAGAATATAAATTTAATAAATCATAAATTATTTGTTATTTGATTAATAAGGAAATATTCTAGAATCTTAAGGAATAAAAATATTTTTTTATTTGTTACTTGACTTATAAGAAATAAAAAATATTCTAAAATCTTAATTTAATAATCTCACGACTCTTTTTTATTTTTTATCCATTAAATTAGTAAATAAAAGAAAAAAAAAGGAAAATACATTGATTTGGAGATTTGGGGATCACTCCAAATTTAGGGAAAGCTCTCCTCATTTTGGAGAATTACTCCAAAATGGAGAATGGAATGGAGCATCTGTTGGGGCAATTTTTTGGTCCAAAATCCCCAAAAGCCCAATCCCCAAGAATTTAGGGAAGCTGTTGGGGTTGCTCTGATAGACTTGTCGCGTGTGTGCGCTGGGACGATCTCCCCCTCTGTTCGTATCGTGGTCAGCTGCCGAAATTTAACAAAAACATTTTTTTTAATCTTTCGCACAGTTGGATTAATCTGTGTTAATTTACATTTGGATCGGTCCTGAGGCCCATTGCTAAAAATATGCATACTTTATAATAGAGCGTGAAAAATGTTACAATTGAGTACATGATTTATAATTAAGTGTGCATAATTTTATTGTGAAATATGCACGATATCATTACTGTTTATGCATGATTTTTTAATAGAATGTGTACAACTTTTTAGCTTAATGTTCATAACTTTTTAGGGGTGTGTATGATCGTATAACTAATTGCATATGATTGAGGTACGTTAATCCTAAATAGCTCAAATTTTGATATTTTTTTCTTGTGATTAAAGCATTTTTTGTGGTGCTTACAAAATTAGCTTATTGATATCAAATTACTATAGTCATGTTAATTATTTAAAGCTGTACTAAGTACTTGTCTTATGGCGTCCTGCACTGGATAAATCTCAAAACCCAAAAAAAAAGCTGAGTTGTAGCGTCCCGGTCAGAATTGTAGGACGCACCGGCTTTTTAGCAGCGGTATGCCCTACCGCTCCAAATTTTAAAAAAAATTGAATAAAAGGCAGCGGCAGCGGTGGCCGTTGCCGCTGCCCATTAAAAAACAAACTTTTTTTGTCGTTATATGGCAGCGGCAGCGGCCACCGCTGCCGCTGCCTTTTAAAAAAATATATATATATATCTAGCGGCAGCGGTGGCCGCTGCCGCTTCCTTGCCCTCAGTAAAAAAAAAATACCGCGGCTATTTATAGCGAGCGAGACGAGGTTGGAGATGTCGGGTAAAAAATACCGCTCCCTTGCCCTCTCAAATTCGTCTTCAAATCCCCCCTAAATCCATCCCCAAAACACCTCTACTAAAATAATGTCGGGTTTTTGGCCATTTGATGAAGGGCAGGGCTATTTTAGTTCAAATCCGGCGAATGTGAACGACGATCAATATGGCGGTTTAGAAGGAATTCCTTATGGTGGACATGGCTATTCTAGTTCAAATCCGGTGAATGCGAGCGACGATCAATATGGCGGTTTAGAAGGAATTCCTTATAGTGCACATGAAAATGAGGAGGTTTTGCATGAAAACGAAGAAACGGTATGTAATCGATTATTTATTAAATTATTAATTTTATTATAAACAATCATATTTTAGGGTTGTTATAACTAATCATATTTTATACTCCCTCCGATCAAAATTAGATGTCGTTTTAGGCTGAACAAATTGATCGTAATTAAATGACGTTTTACAGCAATTCCCAACTTTTTAATTAAATGCATTCATCGGAAATATTTCTCAACTACTCTACTTGATTGCATTAATTACTTATTGGTTGTTTTAGCCAATGAAAACTTCAATTATAAGATGCCCATTCGTAAAAGTAAAAGTAAATTTAATGAGTAGTTAATTGCAGTAGCTTTTGTGGGTAAAAAAGGGAGTTTTTAGAGTTGCTTTTATTTTCCTTAATTTGTGTGTAATTACCTAGAACTATATTTAAATTCGATCAGATGGAGTAGTTGTTATAATTGTTAAATTCTTTGTGTTAGTGCAAAATTTTCATTTTCATTTCTCATATTGTGTTGAATTTGTGAGTTTATAATCGAATTAATTAATGAAGTATTTGTCATAATTGTTTCCAGTTTCCCGATTTTTCTACCTATTTTGTGACTGATAATGAGTGGTCGGAACGGAATCATATGCTAAAATGGGCTAGAGAAGTAGGACGTAATTTGAACATGGTGTTGACAATTAAGAACTCATGGGAAACGAAGGTCCTTTTAGCATGTGTGTTGGCCGGTGAATACAAGCCAAAGAAGAAGGGTAAATCCGGTGTTAGTATGCCGACCCTACAAGTTGGTGATGATCTAAAGGAAAAACCACGTAGCAGGAAGATGGGCTGCCCGTTCGAATTGGTTGGCCAACTACACAAGAGGACCCATCATTGGCGGCTAAGCGTGAAATCCAGTCGCCACAACCACGACCTTTCCACTGGTCTGGAGGGATATCCTTTTGCCGGCCGCTTAACTGATGAGCAAAAGGAGGATGCAAGGATATTAACCCTCTCACATGGTGCCCCGAAGTTTGTTATGACATACTTGCGCGAAAAGTGGCCGGACATCACAACTTCGATGAGACAGTTGTACACTTTTCAGCACGATGTACTGCAGAAAGAGATGAGCTCAATGAATGTAACTCAATTCTCACTCCATTTCTTAAAGTCAAATGGCTATTATCTTGATTATCGAGCCGAGGAAGGAAGCAACGAGATAATAGACTTTTTCTTTGCCCATCCCAAGTCGTTGAATCTGCTGAAGTTGTTTCCGTATGTTGTGATCATGGATGCGACTAGTATTAGTATTTGTATTTGTATTTCTACTGGTACTTGTATTGGTACTTGTATTAGTATTTGTATTTGTATTTCTACTGGTACTTGTATTGGTACTTGTATTTATAAGATATTATTATGGTTATTATTATTTGTGGGACTAGTATTTGTATTTGTATTTGTATTTCTACTAGTATTCCATAAAACATCCAAATATCCATAAAACATCCAAATATCCAAACATAAAAGTCCATAACACATCCAAACTAATAATGCATAAAACATCTAAATATCCAAACATAAAAGTCCATAACACATCCAAACTAATAATGCATAAAACATCTAAATATCCAAACATAAAAAGTCAATAACACATCCAAACAAGTAATGCATAAAACATCTATCTGTAATAGCCGGCATCACTACGACGTCCAGGCTGGTAACGAGGGGGCGGCGGAAATGGGCGCATGTCCGGTTCAGCTTGGGGCAACTCTCCAAAAACTGCTCTGTCAATACCATTGAAAAAATCTGTGGCATATGGACCTCTCATTTCACTAGCGTATGGACGGAAACTTCGGACGTACCCTTCCAAGTAAGCCATGCGCTGCGTCAAAAAAACATGATTATTTAAATATTAATAAATTAGTATAGGTAATAATGAACAACATATATGGTTCAATATGGTACCTGGACAAGTTCGACCTCACGGGGAACTAGCGGTGGATGAGCACGTTGATCTCTCATAAGATATGGATGAGACAGAGGCTGAAGCCATGGTACATAGTTTCTGTCCGCTGCATAAGGGAATATGGCCATCTCCCCCTCGGGCACCAAGGATTGATAACGGGATTCCCAACGGTCATCCTCGTCTCTGAAAGTGACTTTATATTTGCTTGGACCCAATCTCATCTCTCTTTTTTACAGTTTTTGGCCTAATGACGTCCAACACTGGAATCTTTTGGTGGTAACCGAGCTGCCTGTAGCATCTGTCCGGCATATAAGGCTCCCTCACATCGAAGTAGGTGAGTACCCCAAGATAACGAGAGAGCACAAGCTCGCCAGTGGAAAAGTTAAGGCCCTGGCCCCACGGCATCCACATAACCTTATCAATCTTGATCTCATCTAATTGACGTCGTATGGAAAGACATTCTTCATCATTGCTGTGTCGGTTCCGATCTGAATGGTACGGGGTCGGATCATCACCCAACGATCTGCTCAACCGACCTCTAAAGGTCGGAAAGTACCTCCAAATCCAAGTCTGTGAAATATATAAATATGTTATGTTATATGTGTGTACAAAACTTTACAATATATTTAAAGTGTATATAAGGTTAGATATACTCACGTGTAGGACGTACATGCACCCACTAATACCCGCAGCATCTCTGCGGCTTGCACAACCCAACTGCCTGTACAAGTAGGCCAATGTACCCGCTGCCCATGCATAATGAGATGTCGTCGTATGGTCTAGAACCAGATGCAAGAGTTGTAGCTGGGTAGCGCCATCAGACTTGTCCAAAAACAACGTGTTTCCAAGCAACATCAACAAGTAAAGAGATGCGATCAAATGTGGGTCCGCTTCTTGTGCCACCAGGGCTGTCAACCTATCCTTCAAAAACACCGTGTTGATGCCACCGCCTGAGGTTTGCCTGTTCACCTCCCTAACTTCAACTCCTAGCATTTCCGCCATCCTCAGGCGTAAAGCTTCATCACTCAAAAGCCCTTTCTTGACCTTAGCGCAATTCAATGGAAGGTTTAGTATCTTTGAGACGTCGTGGAGGGTGATGGTAATCTCCCCCCAAGGAAAGTGGAAACTATTCGTTTTCGGGTGCCATCTTTCCACGAATGCAGAAATCAACGCTCTGTCCATTTTCCGGAACTTCCAATCCTTCAGATGACTCAAGCCGCTTTGGTTTACAAGCGTCACCCAACCCTGGTTTGAATGGTTGTCCGCAAAGTTTTTCAAGAATTCTAACGCCTCGGACCGACCTTGCACCTTAAGGTTTTTTGCCCACTGTTCACATTACAACCAAAATCAAGTTTTGAACATTATAAATAATATCATAAATTTTAAAATTATAGGTCGTTCTTACCTGTTGGTGATCCCATATGTAATGTGCCCTATGTGTATGAAAGTGGGTGAGTAAGGACGTGTCGCTTGGACCGCCACCATATCCGCCCATCGGATGGACCGGGGCCGCTAATCCAGGGTCTTCATAAGGCGGGACCTCATAATCATGGGCCAGGATATCGGGCTCCGGAGGAGCCGAGTAGCGCATGGGAGGGGGTGGGTTTGTGTACGACGCAGGAGCCGGGTTTGTGTACAACGTCATCAACGTAGACGGCTCTTCTGGTGGCGTAATATGGCTCGTACTACCATAATGGTGCGTCTCCTGTGGTGACATATAGCTTGTACCACCATACTGTGTCTCTGGCGGTGGCATATAGCTCGTACTACAACCATACTGTGTCTCTTGGAATGGCATATAACTCGTACTACCGTAATTATACGCCTCTTGTGTTGGATATTGCAGGGGAAATTGGTAACCCCCGTATTGTCCATGAGCGACCCCGTATTGCCCATGAGCGAATAATGGACCAGCTACACCATAACCCGTATTAGCAAATGTGGGCTGGGTACGATCCACATAGAGGTCCGGAAATGTATCACCACTTCTATTCAGGAATCTTTCGATTGCTGAAATATCATCTGCATGCATTTTTTACAATATTTCTCTAAAATCTAATAACATGCATAATGCTCATTTAAGCATATAATTAATATATCAAACTACTAATTCATCCGTAAATATAGTAACCATGCACATTAAGAAAAATTAATATTCACCCTCAACAACTACTTAATCGCTTATTTTTATAATACTTATAAATTAACTTACTAACATGTATGAACCTAATTTAAACTCATAATTAATGAAAAATACTAATAATTACACCATAAATAAATTAATTATTCAAATTATGAAAATTTATAATTATTTTCTACAACTACTTAGTCACTAATAATTATACATACATTAGTCTATAAATTATACATTGATTAAGTTAATTAATTATTTTTACCACATAAATTAACATATAAATTTACTATCATGTAAACTACTTAATCGATCAAACTCTCGGTAATTAACCTATAAACTACTTAATACATAAAACTAATAATTAATTTATAATATAAAAATAAATTTAATATTTTGCGTACCTAAACCCTCCACGGGGGCGACGGAGGCGACGTTGGCGACGGGTTGGCTCGTCGTCGCTTCCGGAAGCGGGACTTCAACCTCCTCTCAAACTCTCGAGGTTGCCTCGCTCTCCTTTAAGTTAATATTTCGTCGGGATTCATTCCGCCGTCTACTTGAAGATGACTTCGAGCCAAACAAATTCTAATAAAAAAATTAAGTTAGTTTTAACCTTAATAACTTAAAATAATTCAATTAAAATAAATTAAAATCATACATACCGATAGCGATAAACTCCTCATTTTTGGAACCACTTGAATCGAATTAACGAATTTTGGAATCAGATTTGAGACCACCTTCAAAAAAATTGGGGCAAAAATTGGAGAGCTCGGAGGAATTTTGGTAGATGAAAATGGAGAGGGAGTGAGGAAGATTTGTGTGCAAATGGAGAGTGCTCGGATCAATTTGAAAGGAGGAAGGAGCCGAAGGCACTTAATGCCAACGCTCCTCCGCTCCACCCAGTCAAACTGGGATTCTGCAATTGCAGAATCCCAGGCAGCATGCAGCGGCAGCGGTGGCCGTTGCCGTTGCCTCTGCATGCAGAGGCAGATTCCCACGTGGGAATCTGCCTCGCTGTCCCTTAATTTAAAAGAAAAAAGGCATGCAGAGGCAGATTCTCACGCGGGAATCTGCCTCGTTATCTCCTAATTTAAAAAATAAAAGGCAAGCGGTAGAACCTACCGCTGCTATATGAAGTGATAGGACCCACCGCTGTAAAAACCGGGACGCCCTAAACCTCTGACCGGGGCGCCCCTCATTCTTCAAAAAAAATCCTTGCAAATGTGGTGCCAATTAATGTGCCATACAAAATACGTACATTACATGTTCCTTTAAATAATTGTGTTTGTGTTGGAATCTTAAAACAAAATTATCTTCATGCAAATCATTACATGATTATTCCCCTTACCAACCAAATAAATAGTAACAACAATAATAAATTAATACTCGTAATGATGATACTAAAATAATATAAAATTATTCTGTATTGTCATTGATCTTATTTTCTTTAAATTTCATATTTACTCCATATTTTTTTGAAGTTAAGTATTATAATTTAAAATTTAAAATCCTTTTTTTTTGGTGAAAAAAATTTAAAATCCTATTACTAATATATGTATCTTGAATATAATCACATCCTTCTTATTTTAGAAATAAAATAGAGTGCAAATCGACAAAATCTGAAATTTATTCTTATAATCTGACACTAAAGAAAATTAACATTCAAAAATTAGAATTCAACAACAATGAGCGTCAAGACTATAAGAAATTGTATGGGAACTAGTTTGCAAAACATGATGCTCAAAAAAAAACTTTGGATCACATGAATTAAAAACTTATTCGTCCATCGAAATTCACTTCACATAACAATTTTTTTTTGAAGCTTTTTAATACTACACCAATAGGTCATTAAGTATACCAAAACATTTTATTTTATCAGTGTTGGTGTACAAAATCTCGCCTTCAATTCGTATTAAATAAATTAATTAAGAACTCCACTTTTTCTGCTTCTCTTCGATCTCTTGACCTAGAAAACGTGCAAAACAATGGACACAGGGGGCGTGGACCCCCTAATCCACCTCCGATGCCTAAGTCAAAAGAGCAATTGTCGTTTGAGCGACGAGGTACAACAAGAGAGCGGTGAAACCCTAAACAGTCGAGCTAAGCGAATATTAGCCTGCCTAGGATTTCTGAATATGCCGATATGCACATGTGTCGATCTCTCCCTACATGCCTAGGGCATGTATTTATAATGGAAGAGGGAGAGGTAGTGGGGCCGAAAATTATATCTTTATGGCCGAAAATATTATCCTCCCTACAAACTAAAAGCTCCTTCGAATCGATGATTCCAATCTAGATTACTAGTTACTAGCACACTTCAAAAATGACCTTTTCTAATAATACCGGTTTACTTAGTCAACATAGTAGTATTTTAACCTACTACTCTAGATCAAGACACTCAATCAAACCACAATAATTCAATACCCAATTACACGATTTTATTGCAACATTACAATTGAACGTATTTCTGTAGCAACCTCGTACTATTGAGATCAACTTCAGTTCCAAATTTTAAACCAACCATCTTTATTATTCTCACGAGATACAGATTGCATAGATTAATTTATAAATATCAAGGAGCACCAACCCAACAACATCACAAGAAAAATTACCACCTTACTTATATAATAAATTAACAATCCATTATCAATAGTACATTTAATCTCCAATTATTTGGAATTCACATAAGGGCCAAATAAATCAGCCAACAACCAGTGCAATTGATCTCACTACATTCACAAAGCTTGACCGAACAGGGCATAACAAAATGAACTAATCTTCCCCTCTGCAACGCTAGAACCGATCAAATTAAGGTCAACTTGATTGCCTTCCTCCAATTCAACAACAATTTCTGTCAAGCCTAGCTATGGACGGTGACCCAACAGACTCCCATACATACATCCCACCAAACCTAATGGTTAAATTCTTGTAAAAACAATAACGAAAACATGTATATATGATTTGGAACGAGAACAATTGGACAAGAACTACAACCTTCTGACTTTTATTGATTGGAAAAGAAGGAAACGCGGGTTGGTCTTGGACTTGATCGGAGATGGGGATGGTGCTCAGCGAACAGCGAACGACGAGCTGGACCGGGAACGACGCTCGAACAGGGGAGAACCACCCACGACGGCGAATTCTCTGAGGCTTGCAACGACGACTGCCCACGGAAGGGAAAGCTCGCGACAACAACTAGAGGTACGTCGCCGGAGAAAAGGTGGGAGGCGGAGCAATCCTCAACGACGATGGTTGCGTGTCTGGCCTCCCCAACAATGCTCACAATCAAATTCTCGACGGTGAAGCTTGAGAGCGGTCGAAGGTTGACGACGAAGTTGAGCGAAAGAAAGACGGTAAGGTAGTAGATCGACTGAGTTGATGAAGGCTCGGTGCCACCGACGAGGCTTGCTGGCAGATCCGAAGGCGAAGGCGAAGAAGTAGTCGTCGACCAGATGGAGAAGGTGAACGATGGAGGAGGTGAGCGTGTAGAGATTTAGAGAGCGCAAGAACCAGAGGGCAAATTGATCGAGAATGGGGAAAGAGATGGGAGGCGGTATGCGACGCTTCTCCTCAAAGAAGGAGATGAACAGTCGCCTCTAGGGATAGAAGAAAGGGAAGGAAATTGGGCTTGGGCCCTTGTCATTCAACCGGCCCAACAAAAGAGTAAGCTTAGGATAATTAGGAAAAGGCTAGTTAGGCCCAAGAGTTTAATTACCCGGAAAAACGAAACTCTATAACACTTGAAAATTATAATTTCCTCCAACTATAACCCCGGGTATTACATAGCTGGCCAATTGCATTAAAGCCCAAGTAAGAAATATTCCACCCTTTCTCCAACTTTAATTCTATCTTTAATAAAAGATAGAATCTTCCATTAAGTTGCATAACCGCCATATAATTTTATATAGAAAATAATAAAAATAATTGCGCAGTAATTTTAATAAATACCTTTATAGCGAAAATAACTATTGTAATTATGTTTGTTTTACCCGTTCACAGTCAGATTTAATTTGAAAGTCTTCCCATCATATAATTATTGACATTTCAGTTGAAGTAAAATGACTATGACTACTATAATTGTACAATCGTACATATTTACATTTGACACTTTATATTTATAATTTTGAATGATTATATTCAATTTTTTAGTTGCATATTTATTTTGGGGTCGTTTCCTGGCTAAACATGTCTACTATAAGTTTTTGGTCGAGTTACTTCTCTTATTGTCAATTGGTTTTAGGATGAAATTTCGTGGACTTATATGTTGGACCTGTTGCGCATGTGCATTGGGACACTCTTCCCCACCGTCCGTATTTGGCCCATCGAACTTTCACATTGTATTAGAGCTCATGGTCTGGTCCTGGCCTACTGGGCCTGTTTCTTGGCTTGCTTGGACTTGAGTTTAGAGGTTGATGTTACCTACCCATTCACGGTCTGGTCTTGAGCCCGTTTTCATGCTTGTTTGGCTTTGGGTTTAGCAGTTGATCCTACCCGCCCGTTATTTGGGTTGTGTTTGGCTATAAAGAGATTGTAATTAATGTCACCACCTGCTCTTTGGGTTAGCTATAAACAGTTTGGGATGTTAGACTCGTTTGTCCAAATGTCAACTGGGTCAAGTTAGTTGTACTTGCGGGGTGTGTTGAGAATACTTTTCTCACATTTGAAAGACGTTCATGAATTACTCCTTTAATTATCAATTGATTTTAGGATGAAGTTTCATAGACTTATATGTTGAACATATGGCGCATATACGTTAGGATAGTCTCACCCTGCTTTGGTATTTGGCCCATAAGACTTTGACAGATGTACCCACATCAAAATACACATGTTAAATAATGGGTGTATATATCAAGTGATTATCGAGCAAATAATTTTGAAATCATCCTTTCAAAGGGCTTTGCCATCATGGCCTTTAAGATTATGATATATCGTACTTCTTTCAAAAATATTTGAATACGGCTATCATTTTGCAGATGAAGGTTTTTTTTGGGGGGTCAAATTCTCATGAGGGATTTGTAATGACTTTGTAGGATCGAACTACACGTGTTTGGTTTTTTTTTTTTTACCCAAACTAGAGAAATCGCATGTTATTATACTTTGAGTAAGACTTCCTTCCTTATCTAATCTAATACATTATAAAGCAGAATCCAAGTCTATTGTAAATTTGTTCCACGTGACATTTTTGAATAAATTAATGTGAAATTATATTTTAATAAATCTTGTAACAACTTATAATATTCTTGCTATATATACTAAATAAATAACATATTTATATATTTTTTTATGTAATTTTCTATCTATGGATTATGTATTAGTTTACTACACTAGATAACATATTTATATAATTTTTATATACATAAATTCTTATGAGATGATAGTTTCCTTATTAATTTAATTTTTTATCTCTTAATAAGATTTAGGGTATTTATATATTTTTTTTTATCTTTTAACAATACTTGAACTCCAAGTATAAAATTTATATTTATATAATGATACAATTTTAAATAATAAATTTTGTTATGTTGATATATTTTTATTTTGAGAAAAAGATATAATTTTATGTTGATGACTAAGATTATATGTAAATGTCAAAAAAATAAAAAATTTGAATTTTCATTTAAATTAATAAAATTAGATTTTTTTTTTATCTTTTTATGCATCTATATTAAAGTTTTTTTCTTAAATCGAAGTTTGATAAAAAATAGAAAAATTAAAAATCTTGATGAATACTTAAATTGAATTTTGATAAAAATTTACATTACATTTTTCTTAATTTCCTTTTTTATTTTATTTATGTAAATATAGAATTTTTTTTTATCCAGCCCCACCTTACATTTATTTTTTATTATTCTATTTTTTTTGTAGTTTAATATGGATGATAGGTTGATCAATACATTGAATTTTGTAAATTTTCATATACGTTAATTTCCTTTATATTTTATTTATCTGTTATGTAAATTTAGTATGGAAAACAATTTTATAGATAGATTGAATTTTGCAAAATAATACAGAGATAATTTTCTCTATATTTTATCTCTTAAGTCAAGGACAATGTTGTCTTCTATACTAATCTTTATAATGTATTTTTCATATTTACAAACATTCCTATTATTATAGAGTAAAAGATAAGAACCCTAATATATAATTTTAAAAAATTAACTTTAAAAAAAAATTAATAAATTATATTATGCTTTTGTAGATAACCTATCCTAAATATTATTATCTTTATAAAAAAACCAAGTGTTTTATATATATTAGTGTTTTTAAAAAATAAGGAAATATTATTTAAAATTATTCAATAAAAAGTAAAATCAATATTTTAATAATTTCAATCTAAATTTGGACAAGATCTCCACAAATAATGGAAACATATTTAAAAATATATTCAATTAAAATATGGAGTACAATCTAAAAAAAATTATTTGTCTATTGCATAATTTATTATGATATTATATAAACATATTTAGTATTTTAAATTAATATTATAGAATTGTATATTTTTTAGTAAAATTATCCCGTGAATATCACGGGACTTCAACTAGTTTCCTTTTTATTGCCAAAATTTCTTATCACTTTCCCAATTGGTCACGATCCTTAATTTTTTCACATGAATATTACCCTAAGCCAAACAACACCAAAAAAAATTAGTTCTTGACAAATAAACTCAAACCAAACAAAATTCTAATTTCCCAAATTTTGCATGCGGAACTTAAAAAGCAACCAAACCTAAATTGAATTCATGAACAGAATTACGTACGTGTAATAGTATTGGTGACACTTTGCACTTGGACCACATCTCTAGATCCCACATGGCCAAATACAAACCCAAATACAAAAATAAAAACAAAATACTTTTCAGATTAGGTAGGGGCAATAATGTTCTTAATCAAGTCGTCTTTAACTATTTTTAGAAGCATAAAACTCTACAAAAATTTACAATGTGTTATTATGTCGACGGTTACTAATCGTAGAGCGTGTAAAGCGTGAAGGCGGCTATAAAAACACAATGGTTTTCAGTCTCATAATTTGCCATTGTCCTCTTTCTTCGCTCTTTGTCAGTTTCATCTCTCTTTCTCTCCGTCACATGTTCTTGTCATATCCTCCATCATTCAAGATCCATCGAGGTAATTAATGTTCTTGCTCTTCTTCTTTTGTTGTTGAAATTGAAGTCTGAATGTTTGATTTTGTTCGTAGCTATTGTGTTTCTTTTCCAAATGTATGATGCATGTATCCTGGTACGTTTTAATTTTGCTTAATTACCCATCTCAATTTTATTTCGGATCTTGATTCCTAATTCCTGTCAGCTGAGAAAAACTTGCCATGAGAAATTGGCTTCAGATTTCAGATTTATGTTTCTTTGGCTAGGATATGTAAATCTGCTGTTTATTGATTCTGATATACTAATTCAATGTTTTGTTCAGTAGCTCATCTTCTGTGTATGTAGTTAAATTACTAGTCTTTCAGATTTGTATGTAGTTAATTTAATTGTTTTTAAATTTTCTCTCTTTTTTTTTAATCTTTTTCTGAACTTTGTTGGGAGATGAGGAAAATTCAGTGGTGTCAATTGTTTACCCATTTGGTTTCTTAAGTTTCATGTTTATGTGATTTAATTCAATGTTTTGTTCAGTAGCTCATGTTGTCATCTTCTGTGTATATAATTAATTTACTAGTCTTTCAGATTTACTCTTTTGGATTCATCTATATACTAATTTAATGGTTTTTCAGAGCTCCAAATTTTTTCTTTCTTTATTCTTTTCTGAACTTTGTTGGGAAATGAGGAAAATTCAGGGGTGTCCATTTGTTTAACCATTTGGTTTCTTAAGTTTTCTGTTTCTGTGATTTAATCAATCACAGTATAATCAATTTTGTTATGATTCACTACTAAGTAAGCACTAGCCAAACCCCTTTATTCCTTGTGATTTTTTTCAGGGGAGTTTTTTACATTAAGCTCGGATCTAATACAAATTAGTGGTTGGAGTTAATTCTTCAGCATTCTCTTGTGTTCTTACAAAAAACCCGGGAATGCTGCAAGATGTGCTTGGTTGCTAGGGACTCTCGCAGCGGCTTTAATCCGATCAAATCTCTCCTCAATCTTCCTCAATTCAGAAGCAATTATAGCTCTCAACATGTTTCATTCACAAGATTCTGCAATGATGCTTACACGCCGACCTTGGTCAAGAACGTAGAGGATTATCTCGTGTCCACGTACGAACTTTGTGAAGACGGTTGAGCCTCTTTGTTCGTACTCCTTGTGTGATTGTTAGATTTTAAGACGAATAATAAGATTTAGTGTTACAAATTGAGATCAATGGCTGAGTGCAAGACGAGTGTTCTGATGCAACGGTACGAGCTCGGGAAGTTACTAGGCCAAGGCACCTTTGCTAAGGTGCACCACGCGAGGAACCTTAAGACCGACATGAATGTGGCCATCAAGATTGTTGACAAGGAGAAGATCTTTAAGGTTGGGATGATCAATCAGATTAAGCGCGAGATCTCTGTGATGAGGCTGATCAGGCACCCGAATGTTGTGCAGCTTTATGAGGTAATGGCGAGCAAATCCAAGATTTACTTTGTGATGGAGTATGTTAAAGGCGGCGAGCTTTTTGATAAGGTGGCCAAGGGGAAATTGAAGGAGGAGGATGCAAGAAAGTATTTTCAGCAGTTGATAAGCGCGGTTGATTACTGTCATAATCGTGGCGTGTACCATAGAGATTTGAAACCTGAAAATCTTTTGCTGGATGAGAATGAGAATCTGAAAGTGTCAGATTTCGGGTTGAGTGCTTTGGCAGATTCCAAGAGTCAGGAAGACGGGTTGCTTCACACGACGTGTGGGACCCCTGCTTATGTGGCGCCGGAGGTGATCCATAGGAAAGGATATGATGGGGCTAAAGCTGATATTTGGTCATGTGGAGTTGTGTTGTTTGTTCTGTTGGCTGGATATCTTCCATTCCGTGATGAGAATATCATGGAGATGTATAGGAAGATTGGGAAGGCGGAGTTTAAGTTCCCTAGTTGGTTCTCGTCTGATGTTAGGAGATTGTTGTTCAGGATTTTGGATCCGAACCCAAATACAAGGATGTCAATTGCTAGGATAATGGAGAATCCTTGGTTCAAAAAGGATTATGATCCAAAATTCATAAAGCCTGAGCTTGAGAAGGACCCGGGTCCGATTGTTCCTGATCTTGAAACCGTTTTCGGTCCATATGAAACTCACTCTTGTGCTGGCATGGAGCAGGTCCCGGTTCAAGCAAAGCCTTGTCATGACATGAATGCATTTGATATAATCTCCTTTTCAGAAGGGCTTGATTTGTCGGGTTTGTTTCGCGAGAAGGTTCAGAAGGAGGAGGTGAGATTCACTGCAAGGCGACACGCTTCTACGATTATCTTGAAGTTGGAGGACATTGCAAACCGGTTGCGTCTCAAGGTTGGGAAGAAACATGATGGATTGATGAAATTTGAAGGGACTAAAGAAGGTAGAAAGGGAGTGTTGGCTTTTGATGCTGAGATCTTTGAGGTGACGCCGACGTTTCATATAGTTGAGATGAAGAAATCAAGTGGGGATACTATTGAGTATCAGAAGATAATGAAGCAGGATATTAGGCCGGGTCTTAAGGATATCGTGTGGACGTGGCAAGGTGATCAGATGCAGCAGCAGCAGCAGCTAGTGCACCCTCAGGCAGAGCCTCAACCTCAACCTCAGCCTATTGTTCTTCCATTGCCAGTAGTTGGTTCTTAGAGTGTGTGTGATTTTCTATGAAGTTAGTGTTGTTTAGATTTCGGCGTGTTTAGGTGTTTCTTGGTAAGTTAAGTTTCTTTTATGTGTGTTGGTGAATGTGTTGAAAGTTGAATGTTGTAAGTTTGAGTTGCTAGAGTTGTTGCAACTACTCCAACATTTGTAATAACAATTTGAATTGATTGTTTGCAGTTGGATGGTGAATTGGTGATAAGTTTGATAACTCATCTTGTTATGTCAATTTTTCATTTTGAAGAGATCAATTGAAGGTTGAGAAAGCATTGATCTAAAACATGAACTCACATTACAAAACTTTCTTTCTTTGGCCTCATGATCTCAACAAGAAAAAATGGGGTGAAATTCCCCTTTCTCTCTTGTCATTCAAATGACCAAAGAAACTGTACAAGTTCAGAGACTAGAGATGATACAAACTGGTAACCAGAACAAATCTTACAAACTTGAAACGGGCCAATTTTGTACAATTAGCCCAATCATATTGGGCCTCATAGTACTGTTCCAAAATTCAAGGCCCAGCCCACTATCATCATTCTCCGTTTCCGCGACTTCAACCACCGCCAAACTCTCCGTTAGCCGTCGCACATCGACGTTGACCCCAAACCGCCCTTTCTCACTTCTCCCCTCCACTCTCACCATCCAACCGTCCCTCTCCACCGCCGCCTCCTTCGCCGATTGCTCCAATCTTTCAAGTATTTCCTCCGGCGTTGATTTCGAGATGAACCTTTCTCCTCCGCCTCTCGCCGCCGGCCCCTCGAACAATCCAGACAGGTCGCATCCCGAGGAATTCGCTATCAGATCGAAGGCGTTCATAAATCTGAACTTTTCATCCATGTTTGTGGTTTTATCCGATTCCAATTTCTCAACTGCACTGCATAATTCAGTTTTCTCCTTGCTAATTTCTCCTCCGGTGAACCACGGATGACACTCGATTTCTTCGATTGAGATCCTCGTCTCAGGATTCGTGTCCATGAGGCGGGAGAGCAAGTCCTTCAGATCTGGCGAGATCCACGACGGACAATTGAACTTTCCCTGGTAGATTTTCCGGTACATTTCCATGACGTTCTCATCGTAGAACGGCAGGGATCCGGTGGAGAGCGCATACAGGACAACTCCTGTGGACCAAATATCCGCCTTGGCGCCGTCGTATCCGCGCTGAGACAGGATCTCCGGCGCCACATATGCCGGCGTGCCGCACAGCGTGTGTAAGAGGCCGTTAGGCTGGATCTGCTCCGCAACCGCGCTGAATCCGAAATCGGAGACCTTCAGATCCCAATTTTCGTCGAGGAGGAGGTTTTCCGGCTTCAAATCGCGATGAAATACTCCTCTGGAGTGACAGTATCCAACGGCGGAGATCAATTGCTGAAAATACCGGCGGCTGAGATCGTCGCTGAACCGGCCTCTCCTCGCCTGAGCGAGCAGATCGCCACCTCTAGCATACTCCATCACCATGTATATCTTCGTCTTGGTGGCCAAAACCTCGTAGAGGCGGATGACGTGGCGGTGGCGGAGGCGGCTTCCGGCGTTGGAGATCTCCCGCTTGATGTGCTCCACCATGCCGCCGGCGACCACCGTGTTCTTGCTGACCGCCTTGATGGCCACAGTCTCCCCGGTACGAATGTTCTGCGCGTGATATACCTTTCCGACGGCGCCATAGCCGAGGACTCTCCCAAGCCTGTACTTGCCTAAGATAACTTTCCGGTTACCGGTTTCCTCGCCGGATTCCGGTGAGGAGTCTCTTGCCATTGCCGCTTCTGATATCCTTTGTTGTTTGCCTGGCATTATGGGCTGTAAATCAGTGGAGTGGCTTTTCAATTAGGATTAGGAAGGATCCAACGCAAAACAGCTGGCAGAATTGTTTCAAATTTCAAAAAAGTTTTGAACGGGCGCTTGGTGATGATGATTGAGATTTTTTTTGTGGGGCAGAAGATTTCAGGAACGTTGAGACTTGAAATTGGAGATTGATAAGAATTTTGTATTTAAACTGAGGAATTTGGAATGAGAACGCGGAATATTTTTTCAATGAGTACGATTTATATTAAAAACGGGGTAGTTCAGTCATTAACTCGTTTGTTGATGTGATTTATTTGACTTTATAAGGAATGAACACGTGACAAATCAACTGATATCAATTACTTAATGAAATTAATCTGTGATTAAGAACAGTAATCTGTCTGTTGTTGCTTGTTAGTTGAACTTGTAAGCTGAAAGAATAGGGTGGACACGTCTGGGGGTATTTCAGTGAACATGTGTAACACGACGCGGATTATACACTGAACAGCTTGTCATAATCATATTTAATTAGTAATAAACAGATACTAATAATACTTCGTAAGAACAAGTTTAATCAACAAAAGAAAGTAAAGGGTCCGCCTTATAAAAAAAAAAAAGACCTCCTTTATGAACCCCAAAAAAACCCATTTAATTCTTATTCCTTGGTTTGTTTATTCGTATACAAGTGTGTGTGCTATTATTTCCGTCATACATGGTTAAGTAACGCTCACGGATATATGGCGCAAATTAATTGTGATATGCTTGAAGGCTTGAAGCGACATTTGTACGTTGTTCAGTTGTTCACCCTACCCAGAAAAGAACTTGTGAAAGAATGCAAAACGATGGAGATAGTTCAAATTTACACATGGTAGTTGATGGACCACACACTGGGTTCTCATCTTAGCCCTTCTTCTTGCCCGTGCTCTACTCCACATGCAGTTAAGCCAGCAGATTGTTGTGTAAATGAATTTTGGTTGTTATACAAATTAGTACGTAATAAGTGGTTGATGTATCCACATGAGATGACCTAATGATAAGAGGTATGAGGTACGTATGTTGGGAGATCCCAAGTATAATCTTTGCCTCCGCTTCTTCACTAGGGTGAAAGCCGATTTACCCGATTCATGGTCCTTGTCGGCTGGGCCACATGCCCGACGTTTTCCACCGAAGGTGGATTCCTCGTATAAAAAAGTGGTTGATTTAGTTTTTACCAAATACTTACAAGAATACGAGATTAATTCAATGTAGTACTATTAAATTAGGATCAAATCACGAAGATTATTTATACTTTAGCAGGGACGGAACCAGCCTGAAAAAATTGGGTGGGCTATATTAAAGGGTAAAAATTAAAATTAGAAAAAAAGGGATAAAAATTATAATTAACAAAAAACCAGTGATAAAAATCACAATTAAGTGAGGGGAAAAGGGGAAGTGGTGAAGGAATTGAGGTTCGAACACGGAACCACACAACGCAATTAAACCTCCTTACCAATTGAGCTATTAAAAAAATATTATATAATCTTTCTACTAGTATTAATATTTAATTTTAGGGTGGGCTAGAGCAAACCCTAGCCCACCCTTAGTTTCGTGCCTGTACTTTAGCCAACTCGATCTAGAGATTAATTACTAAGTCAAATAATATAGATTTTGGTGTAATTCTAACTAAATGAAAACAATAAAAACAAACAAAATTATGAGTTAAAATGTATGAGAGAAGAAATTCCAAGGTTATGCCCCCACAACAATGTTTCATAGAATCAAGTTTTACTTCTACTCAAATCAAGTTGAATATTTGTAAAGAATGCAAATTGTCTAAATTCATAAAGGGTGCGTTCGGATAAACTTTGCTTATACGTTACTTATAAGCAAACTGTGCTGATAAGTTACTTAAAGTGGATTGTGCTGTAAAGTTCTGTTGCTGAAAAGTTGCTAAAAAGTAAAAACTTATTTCTGCTGTAAGCAAGTGGTGTTCGGTTGGAGTGTTTGCTAATTTTTAAAAGGTAATTAAGGAAATAACCAAAATACCCTTAAAATAATTTTTTTAATAAAAATTAAATTAATAAAAAATCAATTGAGAGTTGAGACATTTATGAGTTGAATGAACCCAACGCTCTTTCTTACGAGTCCATCGTGTTGAACGAAGCCGGTGCTCTTCCTCCCGAGTCCGTCGTGCCGTCCGGCGGTGAAAGCTTGGGTTGGGCGTTAATGGAGTTCTTCAATGGGAACCCGAGAGAGTAGAATGAGGATAGATCAGAACGAGTGAGAGAAGAATCCAATTGGGGGTAGTAAAATTTCAGCGAGTCCGTCGTCGTGAAGAATTTCATTGAGGCCATTAATGGCGGTGAAGAATTCCGAAACTAGAGAAAGGGGGAGGAAGGAGATAGAAAAATCAAAGGGGATAAGGGGTAATATAAAATTGGGCTTGGTTTTTTATCAGTTGAATGAACTTGGGCTTGTCGAGGAAGAGAAGATCGCCGCCGGTGAAGAACTTCTTCTCCCGAGTCCGTCGTCCGTCATCGTTCCGCCATGGGACTAGAGAAAAAGATGGATGAAGGAGAGAGAAGGGAGGAAGGAGAAAGAAGTGGGGGTATTAAAAAAAATTGAGGTGGGGCCCACGTGCTTTCATTTTTGTGGGATAAGCATGCTTAAACCGAAAAGCATGAGGGGTATGCTTTCATTTTTTTGCTTATAAGCATGTGCTTACACGTTGCTTAAAATAACGGAGAAATGAATGTTCGGCAATGCTTATGTGCTTATTTCTGCATAAAAGCACTTTTGTGCTTATAAGTAGTACAAATAAGCATTCCCAAACGCAGCCAAAATAAATTTTCTCAAACTCTAAATTATTGTACTATTATTAATTGAGAACTCACTCTCGTGATGAAACAAAACTAATATAAGTTTTTTAACGCTCTTTAAAAATCTTAAACGGTAAAGTAAACTTGTTCCACTCTCGTGATATATCCTATTCAATTTAATCACTTAGAATATCTACGACAATTTAAATCCTCAAGAGAAAGTATTAATCTCAACTTCAATCCTAGATTTTCAAATAGAAACAACCATCTCTCAATGTCCTCTCTATTCTAAATACTTAATTAGACAACCATATCTCGATGTGCAATCAAAGCAAGATTTTTAACAAGTATAAATGATGGCCGGATCGATGGTGGAGATGATGGTGCAAAGGATCGCCTTGAAAGAAGAACGAGATTCTCTCTTAGACGAGTGAAGATCGAGATGGACGTGAAGGATATGGATGCTACACTTGGATATGACGCACCAGGAGAAGCAAACTAGAGTCGAGAGATCGTCGGATATGACTCACCAACAATCAAACAACAAGATTGATAAAGAAAAGTGCAAGCAAATTTAGATTGAAATCAAAGGAAAAGAGAACATAGTCACGATTCAAGTCTAAAGAAGAAAGGAGGCCAAAAACGAGACTAATAACCCTAATCCCACGCCTCACTCATTCAGCCACAACTTCCAAAAAAATTACAAAATACACCCCATAATTTCAAGAAAACAAACTAATTGTCCTTAACCGCAAACGAGTCACTTGTGGAACCGAGAGTAAAGAGGAGACTCCAACCTTCATAAGACTTGGGAAAACTTATGAGCCATGAGCTCCTCTTTTATTTGGTCAAGCATAGCTTTAGCTCGGGCTTGCGTGATGCGCCCAAGATAGGGCGTGGCACCTTGACTTGGCTTCTTAGCGCCTCGAACATCGGCCTTGGTTACTTGTCCAAGTGAAGACTTCCCTTTGTCATGCAAATTGGACTTGTCATTAGGGTTGGGATCTTAACTCAAGTCGTGGGACAAAGTGCCATCAAAAGTTCCCGAAGAAGTGGCACCATCCATCAAAGGTAAAGGCGTGCCAAGGTCGAAAACCGACGTGTGCGACGGCGCACCCGGCGCCCTAGCATGCACGGTACCGAGCGGCGAGGCCTTGGTAGAGGCCTCAGCACTAAGAGCGTCATTGGGGGAGGGCTCGGTACCAAGGTGCCATGGGTCGGTAGGGAGCTCGGCACTGAGAGCATCATCGCCAGTTGACGCGGTATCGAGGGGCCATGCCTCGGTGGGGTCGGTACTGCGGGTCCAATCATCGATAGAGGGCTCGGTATCGTCGGTTGGTGGCTCGGTAGAAGACTCAGTAGGTGGACTCACATCCTCCTCCTCCCCTTCAAAAGGGGTCGTCAACGAACCTTGATCCTACTCAAACTCAACATTTGCAAGCAGTAGATGAGAAGTCAAGATGCATACACGAACTACTCCACTCTTCTTCATAGTCCTATGTACATGCTTAGTAATGCAACTACTTGTATAACACATAGATCGAGACATGATGAAAATATTATGGACAATATGCATTCCATAAAGCATGTATTGAGAAAGAGAACTATATTGTATGCAAGAGTACCTAGTTCGACTTCTATATGCAAAAATGAATATCAAATCATGCAATATTCTACCCTTTTTAATATTCTCATGTTCATTTAAAGGGGAAGGAATTGAAAAATTATGGAGAAGTGATACTTCCCTGAGATTAGTTTTCTTGCAAACAACTTTCTCGTCATGGTCAAAGGTCAGTTTCTTGGAACGGTCAACATAACACACATCTCCTCTTGGATTGAATTAGGGGTGCTCACGGGTCGGGTCGGGTCAACTCGCGACCCGAAATTGTAGGTTGCGGGTCAACCCGTGACCCACAATTTTTTTTACCTTTGACCCGCGACCCGCGGGTCGGGTCGCGGGTCTAACGGGTCGACCCGCTTGACTAAGTCAATCGGGTGAAAACTAATTTTTTTTTATCTAAAAAATTTAATTTTTAACCTAAAAACATGTATTTTTTTAAAACCCGTCGAGGTTGCGGGTTGACCCATAAATCTATCGATTTTTTTATAAAAAAATAGTTTATACAATAATAACATTATATAAAAAATAGTTTTTGAAAAAATATTGCGGGTCGCGGGTCGACCCGTGACCCGCGCAGGTTTGGCCCGACCTGACCCGCGACTCGGAAAATAAAAAAAATTTGACCCGCAACCCGATACGCACGGGTTGATGGTCGACCCGCAACCCGCAATTTGCGGGTCGGGTCTGTGCGGGTATAACTTCGACCCGCAAATTGGTATCATCCTCTTCTTGGAGCATAAAGGGGAAGCTGGAAGGAACCAAAGGAAATGCATCCATCCACGAAGTTGCCAAAGAATGGATAGAGCTTGGTATGATGGCGGGGCAAAGCTCACTTTTAGAAAGAGATGGCTTCATAACTTCGTCTCCTTTTCCCTTTGGATCAAGCTCCTCTTCAATTGGCATTGAGATCTCGCGAGAGTGCACATTCGAAGTAGAACCTTCCTGGACTTGGTAGTCAAACCCTGTGCCTTTGGAGGCAAGGTTAGCCACCTCCACTTGAGTGTGAGGCTCCACTCGGTTCACACTTGAGAGTGCCATCTCATTTTGTTGAATCCTCTTGTCCAAGCCTTGTACTTGGTTTTCCAAGGCGTCTAAACGAGCCTCCAAGCGAGTCTCCATGTATTGCATAGATTGTTGTATGGACCGAAGCATGACCTCCACCGAATTGGAAGACTCTTCAATGACCTTTTATTTGTCTTTATCATCACTAGGGCTGAGCATCGGATCGCCTTGAAAGAAGAACGAGATCCTCTCTTAGACGAGTGAAGAGGGAGATGGCGTGAAGGATATGGATGCTACACTTGGATATGATGTACCAAGAGAAGCAAACTAGAGTCGAGAGATCGTTGAATATGACTCACCAACAATCAAACAACAAGATTGATAAAGAGAAGTGCAAGCAAATTTAGATTGAAATCAAAAGAAAAGAGAACATAGTCATGATTCAAGTCTAAAGAAGAAAGGAGGCAAAAAACGAGACTAATAACCCTATTACCACACCTCACTCATTCAGCCACAACTTCCAAGAAAATTACACAACACACCCCATAATTTCAAGAAAACAAACTAATTGTCCTTAACCGCAAACGAGTCACTTGTGGAACCGGGAGTCAAAAGAAGACTCCAACCTTCACCTTCGTAAGACTTGGGAAAACTTATGACCATGAGCTACTCCTTGATTTGGTCAAGCATAGCTTTAGCTCGGGCTCGCGTGATGCACCCAAGATAGGGCGTGACACCTTGACTTGGCTTCTTAGCGCCTCAGACACCGGCCTTGGTTACTTGTCCAAGTGAAGACTCCCCTTTGTCATGCAAATTGGACTTGTTATTGATATCCATCTTTTTAGTCGTGTTTTTAGGGTGTTTTTTTTTTGTGTTGAATCTTTTTCTTTTCTTTTGTGTTTTGTTTTGAGTCGTATGTGTGGGTTTTCGTATTTCCTTAAGTTATGGAGTCTACATAAGCTTTGGTGGTGTTTTTTTATAGGTTTTGGAGCTGTTTGGGTCATATTTTAGGAGATGATGAGAAACCGAAGGAATATAGCACTCAAGAAAGATATTGAGATTGAGTTCAAGCCATGAGTAAAGTCTATAGACCCGTTACCGAGCTTACGGAAGAAGAATCAAAACAAAAACGAAGGATAACAACCCCCTATTGAAGGAGATATCTAAATTACAAGGTTGTTAACAAAGCTGTGGGGGTCGTTACCGAGGTCACAGGGTCAATAATGATAAAAACCCTAACTTTGTTGATTGCTTGTGCCCTAAGTAGGAACAAAACTTGATACTGACTTTCTCTCGTAGACGAACCTGACTCCCATGTACTCAACGAGGTCTTGATTCAAGTCATGGGACAAAGTCCCATCAAAAGTGCCCGAAGAAGTGGCACCATCCATCAAAGGCAAAGGCGCGCTAAGGTCGGAAACCGGCGTGTGCAACGGGGCTCCCGGCGCCCTATCAGACACGGTACTGAGCGGCGAGGCCTCGGTAGGGGCCTCGGCACTGAGAGCGTCAGAGGAGCAGGGCTAAGTACCGAGGTGCCGTGGGTCGTTACCGAGGTGTCGTGGGTCAGTACCGAGGTGCCATGGGTCGGTACCGTGGTGCCATGGGTCGGTAGGGATCGGAGCTCGGCACTGAGAGCATCATCGTCGGTTGGCACGGTACTGAGGGGCCATGCCTCGATAGGGTCGGTAACGCGGGTCCAAGCATCGGTAGAGGGCTAGTTTATGTAAAACTACATAGTTTTTGTGGTTTTTCTCAAACCATGTAATTTAGTTTTTGGTTTTATTTGGTTGTGTAGATGATCAAGTAAATGAGTTGTTCACGAACTCGTCTTATGAAGAAATGAAATATAAAATAGATTATACGTTCGTAACAAACTAGATTATACATCCATGAATAGTTCTAATTATTATATAAAATAAAGTTTAAGTAAAACTATATAGTTTTTGTGGTCTCTCTAACTAAGTAGTTTAATTTATGATTTATTTAGTTGTGTAGATGATCAGGTAATCGAGTTGTTCTCGAGTTTGTCTCGTGAAGAAACAAAATGAGAGACTCGCGAGCTAAGCTCGAGCTTCGTGAGAATTTAAATGAACTAAGTTCAAACATGATTTTAAGTTCAAACCAAACTTACGTTTAAGATCGAGCTTCGTATTTTTAACTAAATTGTGTTTGGGCAATTCAAAACTCGACTTGACTAGGTTCGATTACAACCCTACCCGCACACATCATTTACAAAATTGCATATTAGACATTTGATATTACTAAAAAAATATCTCAACCATTGTAAGTATAAAAGTAGGATAGAAAATGGCCACGCTACTAATAATATAATACGAGAATCAAACCTCAATCAACATATACAATTTGTCACAAACGTACAGCTTATAATTTTCCAAACAACGATTTAATGTAATAATAGCACACTTCACATTTGTCAACACCCAAAGAATTTTAGAAAGATGCTTAATAGGCAGAAAGAAAGCTCGATCTTAGGCTTAGTCATCACATCGGGCTATCTCTGTTTACAATCCCAGCATGTGTAAGTCAAGCCCAAATGTGAGTTATAAACTCGCCCCCGGTCACAAGATATTGTGCATGAGGAGCTGCATTCTCCGAAGGAGCCAAAAACAAGATCATCTCTGCCCAAAAATCCGCCAAAACTTTCCACCTTAGACTTGCATCTTGTATTCCAAATATCAAATGTTTCCCTAATGCCGTGCCTTGCTCTAAAGTGGTGGAATGATCACTTTCTTCACTCATACTCATCAGCTTTTGGTACTTGCTTTTCGTGGAATGGCAACCCTTGAACTCCCTTCTTGCCTCAAATACCACTTGCTCAAATAGCCATTGTGTGACATAAACATGATCAGGTAGAAGCTTTGGGGCCATGGCTACCAAATATGCACAATACTTTGACAAGGAAGTTGCTACTTGGAAGTTTTCAACAAAGTTGGGCGCATCCATGAGATTTGGGCCGGATGTATTTGAGGATATTTCACACATGGTAGTAGCTATGTGCCAAATTAGAACGACGCGAGTGCTGCTCTCATTGTTCTTACAAGCCCATGAGAGACTATCTTCCACATTATTTCGACGCAATGAAGCAACTCCATTTGACAATGTTCTTCCGTTTGTTTGTAAAGACACGATGACCGCCTTCATGACTTCCCTTGATAGCCTGACGGGGTTCTTATCTTCCTGCCCTATAATAGGAAGTTCAAAGTAGCCTTCCAAGATGCGCCTAAACCTTAATGTTATAGGCGTGTGGCCATATGAATCGAGCAATGAGTATTGGTGAAGCTTTCTCTGCCAAGCGCTAATGCAAGGACTAAAGCATGGAGCGCGACATAAGATGCTTAAGCACGCCTCCTTGAACCTTCCCCATCTCGTTTTCCACCAGGATTTCTCGACGTAGCTGCAAACCCATTTTACTTTGTTCCATTTCGAGGTGATTATGTTGACGATATGGGTCAACTCCACGAAACTAATCACCATTATAATCACTTTTGTGACTTTGATTTGAGTATTGTGTTTGTCATAGGAAGGGTTCAAATGCCTTTCTAAATCAGTAAGTTGCCTTAGAGTGTAGAATGCCACAAAAAAATATAAGACCAAGATTGATCCTCGGAGAAGCAAGAATTGAGCCCCTCTTGAGTATGTAGCAAAGTAGGTATTATAAAAGTAGTCGTAAAGAAATTGAAGCTCTACCTCAACCACTCTAAACGCTCTTACGTATTCCTCCCCGTCGTCCTGCTCTCGAATTAGCCCGTACCTTACAAAGTTCCACGTCTTTTCGCGTGACTCCTTGCTCGATAGCTCATACAACTTAAAATCTGAAAACCTGCGAAGGAGGAGCCAGAACAATGAAAAGGAAAGACACAAATCCTTCAAATGCCCATCTGGATCGCCTGTTTTGGATAACAAGCTCCCTTCACACTGCCATATACTATCAAGAGTGGCAATCGTGTGGAGATCAAGTTGCTTGTCGTGGCTAGGCGGGTACTCAGCAACCACCTGATCAAGCGCGGCTTTGACTCCAACCAAGTACTTATAGCCTTGCATATTAGTTGGGTTTGGTGGAGTCCCAAAATCTAACTTGCATTCGTCTTTCATGAACTCCGCGACTACCATTGTGACCCTGTCATTGAATGAAAAAGCAACGTTAACATATATAACTTTCTTCTCCAATGAAAGCTAGCTAGTACAAGATAACGAAAAATAACACACGATTGATCTTAACGTGATTTGTATTCTTACTGAAACAGAGGTACAAAGCAGCCTAATATACAAGAGTCTAAAGGCGTAAAACAAGAGAAATAAAAGATACCATATATCCTATTTCCATACAAGATTTATTCTAGCTAAAGATGGAAGAAAAGAGATCTTCTATATCAGTCCATAAGATATATTTCAACCGTGATCATAGGCAGAGATAAAGGAAAGGATTACAACTTTCTTAATATACCTCATTATCCTCCCTCAAGTTGGAGCATACAAGTTGTGGATGCCCAAATTGCCAAGAAGTCGTTGGAACGGGGCCTTACCCAACGCTTTGGTAAAGATGTCCGCCAATTGAGTAGTTGTATGAACGTAAGAAGGTCGAAGATTGCCTTTGACGATCTCATCTCGTAGAAAATGGCAATCTACTTCTATATGTTTGGTACGTTCGTGGAAGATGGGATTGTTAGCGATGTGGAGCGCGGATTGACTATCACAATGTAATTTGAATGACAACGGATGTGAAACTCCAAGATCAAGCAACACACCTTTCAACCATTTGAACTCACAAGTGATGGAGGCCATGGCTCGATATTCGGCTTCGGCGGAGGAGCGTGAAACCGTATCTTGCTTTTTAGTCTTCCATGATATGGGAGAGGAGTCAAGAAAGATGATCCAACCCGATAGAGAGCGACGAGTAATGGGGCAGCTGGCCCAATCGGAGTCACACCACCCATTAAGTTGGAGTTTAGCACTGGATTTGAGCAATATACCTTGCCCGGGACGCCCTTTGAGGTAGCGCACAACGCGCAGCGCAGCCTGCCAATGTTCCACCTTGGGCTGTTGCATGAACTGCGAGAGTATGTGGACGGAGTAGGCAAGCTCCGGGCGAGTGAAACAGAGGTAGATGAGGCGCCCAACCAGCCTCCTATATGGCTCGGCATCTTGAAGGTGTGGTGATGTTGACATGGCGAGTTTGTGATGGGAATCCATCGGGAACTCGGCAGGTTTGGCGCCCAACAATCCGGCCTCTTGGATTATGTCCAAAGCATATTTTCATTGGCATAGGTAGATGCCTTCCGGAGAGCGAGCTACTTCGACGCCAAGGAAATATTTAAGGGGCGCGAGATCCTTCATCTTAAAGCAAGAGCTGAGATATGACTTAAATTTGGTCACCGCGGTGCCATTATTACCCGAAATGATTAGATCGTCAACGTAAACCAAAACATGTAATTGAATCGGTCCTTGAATAAAACTAAATAAAGAGTAATCGAAACGGGATTGTCGAAAACCATACCGCTTTAGGGATTGAGATAACTTGGCGAACCAACATCGAGGGGCTTGTTTGAGTCCGTATAAGGACTTATGTAGTTTGCACACAAGGTCGGGAGAGCGACCACGAAAACCGGGTGGAGGCTTCATCTATAACTCGTCATGCAAGTCGCCGTGGAGAAAGGCGTTGTGGACGTCCATTTGATGGAGCTCCCACCTTTGAACGGCTGCCACGGCTAGGAACGTCCGGACGGTCACCATTTTTGCAACCGGGGCGAAGGTCTCGGAGTAATCGACATCTTCAATTTGTCGGTTCCCTAAGATGACCAGCCGTGCCTTAAACCGTTCCACCGTGCCGTCCGAGTTATGTTTAATTTTGTAGACCCATTTGCAACCCAACGCACGCTTTCCCGGTGGAAGAGAAGTTAAGGTCCATGTCTTATTGTCTTGAAGGGCTTTGGTCTCCAACTGCATAGCCTCACGCCAACGTGAATCTTGCATGGCTTGGGCGAACGTGGATGGTTCCACGGTGTCGATAACTGCTGCAATGAAACCACAATGGCTACGAGAAAACCGGTTAGTGGAAACGTATTGATGTAGGGGATAGATTGTACCTTTTGTGGATCTTGTGGAATTATCCAAGCAAAGAGTCGTTGCATTGGTGACATAACCTTGCAGCCTAGATGGCGGTTTTCGAGTTCGATGTCCACGCCCGAGAGGTGGGTCTGCAGGTGGTGCCACATTGGGCGCCACGGGTGGAGCTTCTGGTGGATTAGGAGGCTGAGAAGGAGTGGTTTCAGGGGCAATTTCTTGTGGGACAGCTGGGCTAGTATCAAGGCTAGCAACATCATCATGGGGTTGCTCAGTAAGTGAAGTTGGAGTTGACAAGTCAGTAGGTGAATTTTCTTCTTCATCAATAATTGTGGGAAATTGATAGGTATAGGTATTTGGCCTTGATTCCACAGCTGCGTATGGGAATTCTTGTTCAAAGAATGCAACATCCCTGGACGTAAAAAATGTGTTAGAGTCGATATTATTTAAAAGCCACGCTTTCTTACCCGTGGGATAACCGACGAACACACATCTTTGACTCCGATCGGAGAATTTGTCACCCCGCTTTTGAATGTGTGCATAACACAACGAGCCAAATACACGTAAGTGTTGGTAGCTTGGTACAACACCATGTATCATTTCAAACGGAGTCTTTCCATGTAACACTCGGGAGGGAGTGCGATTAATTAAGTAACCCGCCGTTAGGACACATTCACCCCAAAATTTAATTGGGAGATGTCCTTGAAAACGAAAGGCTCGAGCGACGTTGAGTATATGTCGGTGTTTCCATTCTACACGGCCATTTTGTTGGGGAGTACCTGCACAAGAAGTTTGAAACACAATGCCATTGTCTAGAAAGAACGATCTCATACAAGTAAACTCCGTGCCATTGTCACTTCGAAAGATTTTAACTTGTCTTTCAAATTGACGCTTAACATAGGTAAAAAAACGAATCAAAGTACTCATCACAGATTTCTTATCAATAAGCAAGTAAATCCATACGGCACGACTAAAATCACCGACAACAGTTAAAAAATAGTGTGCTTCACAAGATGAGGCCGTTCTATATGGACCCCATAGATCACAATGTACCAAATCAAAACAGTTTCTTGCAACATTGTCACTCAAAGAAAAACAAGTACGAGAATGTTTGGCGCGTTGACACACGTCACATGCTTTATTTAATTTTTCAATGCTAGGATTACCAATAGCCTTCAAAAGTAGTTTGTGTACTTCCCACGAAGGGTGTCCCATACGTTCGTGCCACAAATGAGGTGTCGGTTTTACCCCAGCTTGCATTACTTGCGCTTGAGCCACCGGTAGGAAGTAGTAAAGCCCACCTCTGCGTTTACCCACACCAATCAACGTCCTCAAAAATCGGTCCTGTATGACACAAATATTAGGTGTTAGTTGCACGTGGTAATGGCCTTCATCCATCAACTGAGTAATGGAAATCAAGTCACATTTTAATTTTGGCACATATAAGACGTTTTGCAAAGTAAAATGAGTATCTAGGATGACCATGCCCTTCATGGAGGCCACCACCTGATCGCCATCGGGGAGACCAATGTTAACTCCTGGTATGTGTCGAAGAGAAGTAAAATATTCTCGGTTACCTGTCATGTGGTTAGTTGCTCCCGAATCAATAATCCACATATTATGAGAAATCTTACCACTCATGTGTTCTTGGTTTCCAGATTTTTGGTTGTTTAGCAAATCAATAAGGGTTTGAAGCTGTTCACCACTGATTCCTGGTATGCCTCGGGCCTCGACTTCCAAATTTGTGCCGCTGCCGGATGCATTGTTGGAGCTGTGTATGGCGTTAGCTCGAGCAGTAACACCTTTGTTCTGACCATTGCTGGACCCGGGTCGAGATGTATTGTTTTGATCACGTCCACTTTCCTTGCTTCCTCCCTTGCCATTGGGTTTGAGCCTATCACCCCACCACTCGGGATATCCTATGAGTTGGAAACACCCCGATGCAGTGTGGCGGGGTTTGTTACAGTGAGTACAAATGACAGATTTGTCTTTGTTGTCCCACTTTCCCTTGGAATTTGGCCGGCTTTGTCCACCAGTGTTGGTTGATAAGGCCATTTGATTGTTACTTTCTTCCGTCACTCGATTCATCGAGCGTACACGCTCTTCTTGAACCAAAGTAGAGTACACCTTGTTGATGGAAGGCAACGGTTCAATCGCAAGCATGGTAGATCGAACCGTTCCGTAAACTTCCTCGTCCAAACCCATCAAAAATTGATGAACCATGGCTCCTTCTCTTCGTTTTTGGAGTTTGGAATTAATGCCACATTTACATCCTGCACAATCACACGAAGGAAGAGGATCATAGTTTCCTAAATCTTCCCATAAACATTTTAATTTACCATAATAATTGAGGATGCTCATTCCACGCTGCTTTGTTTCAGCGAGTTCAGCTTTGAGTTGATGGATTCGAGGTCCGTTGATCACTGAGAAACGCTCCATGATATCATCCCACAAATCCTTTGCATTTTCTTTGTAGGAGATCGTTGAGCGTAGGCTCGGTTCGATCGTGTTTAAGATCCAGGAGACGATCATAGAATGCACCATCCACCAGTCATCCATCTGGGCTGAATTTACAGCCGATTGCTTTTGAGTTCCGTCCACAAACCCCCATTTACGCCTTGCGCGTAGGGAGGTTCGAATAGCTCGTGCCCATTCATCGTAATTGGCACCTTTCAATTGGACTTGGGTAATGACATTACCCGGGGTATCACTCGAATTAAGATCATAAGGGGAAGGTGTTTTCTTTTGCTCGGCTACGACAATGTCGTCCGGCATGATTGGGATCGAGAATAGTGAATTTTTCAAGAGAAGCCTAAGGGCTCTGATACCATAACACACGATTGATCTTAACGTGATTTGTATTCTTACTGAAACAGAGGTACAAAGCAGCCTAATATACAAGAGTCTAAAGGCGTAAAACAAGAGAAATAAAAGATATCATATATCCTATTTCCATACAAGATTTATTCTAGCTAAAGATGGAAGAAAAGAGATCTTCTATATCAGTCCATAAGATATATTTCAACCGTGATCATAGGCAGAGATAAAGGAAAGGATTACAACTTTCTTAATATACCTCATTAAAAAATAAGTTACTCCACCCATTGTCATATGGTTTTAGGTTGGAACATCATTGGTACGACCTTAGATTATAAACCCACCGGACTTTATAATGAATTTAGAAAAGTTTTATCACCTGTCAAGGCCGACACGAGTCCTACAAGCGCTAATTAGTGACAACCTCCGTTCTCCAAGCTGGAGGAGGTGCAAGGTCCAAAGGACGACGAGAGCGATCCAGAAGGGCTGTGTTGGTAAAGTGAACAAGAGGAGCAAAAGAATCCAAAGGGACATGATCATTTTGTCCCACAAGAAGCTCTTACGCGTGGCCTCGTTGTCCTCAAGGCTCTCGGAGCCTGAGTTGTACGTGGTGGTAGCGAGCACCACTAGGAACACCGCCCATACCAACACAAGGCCTTCGAGTAAAGGGGTTTCGTCGAAGAGGCCGAAGACGTAGCTGAGGGCGTGGATAGAGAGGTAGCTCGACGCCCGAAGGCAGAACTTGGCCAAGTTCCATCCGGTTCTGTGCCGGAGGGAACGCATGATCAGCATCGACCCGAGAAGCAACGCCGTGATGAGCACGAACGCCTCCAGCTTGTAGCGTTTCCCTGCTGGCGAATGAATCATGTTACTTAGCTTGGTGAAGTCGTCGCTTGGTGCAGGGGCGCTTGCACCAATGTCCGCCGCCATCTTACGTACGTACACTTGTGGTTTCTTCAATACGTACGTCTGTATTCTAAGTTGTATTTTTAATTTTTTGGTCGAAATCTAAATTGTATTTCTTGATGAAGGTTTGCGAGGAGACTGGAGTGTATATATATGCATAAGTTGATGATCATCCATTTAGAATTTGTTTAAACAAAATTTTGTCTGGGAGAGACCCAGGGCGTCAACATTACACGTTGAAGAATGCGGGCATTTTTTTTGTTCAAACCGAGTCCACTATCCACAAGCGCCTACTTCTTTTAAATTAATTTTTCTTTTTTTTTTGAAAGGAAATTAATTTTTCTTAGGATAGTTTCAAATACCACTTTGAGATGAGCGTAAAGGTATTCTTTCAAAATTTTGAAATGTTTCATAATTTTAGGGTTAGACTAGTCTTAGGGTCTGTTCGGCGTTTCAAACCTGATAGGAGTTGATGTCGACGCTGATACTGATTTAATAGTTGATGCTGATTTTACAAGTTGATTTTGGGAGTTGAAATTATTAGTTTATGTTTGTGAAAATTATGTAGGTGTTCGGTAGACTAAATTGATCGGAACTGATTTTATAAAAGATGGATGTAAAATTACCAAAAAGGATATATTTATAATTTTATAAAAAGATGATTATTATTTTTTTAGATTTTTCAAAATTAAATTAGTGAGGGTAATTAAAGAAAACAAATTCCATAAGGTTGGATAAGGCTGGGAGAGGTAGATTAAATTTTGGGTGAAATATAAACTGCAATCAACTATCATAAGCTACAATAAACATCATCAACTCATACTATCGAACACATGATAGGGACTTTATTTTTTTAACATAAGCTTGATAAAAGCTGCATAAGGCCAAAATAAGGCCCGCCGAACGGACCCTTAGTTCCGATATTCTTCATATATCAAATTATTGTGTTAATTATTTATATTTTTAAATTTTGATTAAATTGATACATGAAATGATATTTAAAAAAAACTATACTTATCTTATCTTATCCATAAAAAAAACTATCATTTCTAAAAATAATTATTAAAAAAGAGGTACAAAAAGATGTTTTTAATAAACTATATGTATCTTATCTACAAAAACTACACCTATCCATAAATTAAAATAATATATTAATTATTTTATTTAGTATAAAATATAAATAATTAACAACAATTAATTAAATTTCAACCAATAAAATTGATTTAAAAATAAATAATGTTGTTTAATGTTTGATAGTTTTATATATTATTTTAACATCCTAATAATGATAATGATACTTATATCAACAAGAAAATCTTAACCTAGGTCCTTTTTATAGGAAAGGGATTAAGGAGGTGGAGTCAGTCATGCAACGTCCTCACCCTAAAGTATCAACAAATCAACATTGATAAGGCTATGGTGGCCTGGATCGATTGCTAGAAAAGTAGAAAATACTCTTTTTATTGGTAGAAAAAAGTGGACCTCTATAATGTTATGAGTGCGGCTTCACAAGTGAAGACGAAGTATCATCGGATGACAAAAAACCATATCAGATCCTGGAGAAAATTAGGACAATGACAACAAAGGAGGAATTTGAACTCCTCACTTACACTTGGTGGAGCCTTTGGTTCTCAAGAAACAAGAGAACCTTTTACAACAATAATGGAACAAACTTGAATAATGTCGATAACCTCAACGAGTTTACCCGAAACCAAGTTAAAGAATGGAAACTCGCAAAAGCCTTTGATTCCCACAACTCTGAAACTCACAAAGCGAGTAATGTCACTAGGAGAAAATCTTCTAAGTGGACAAAACCCAAGAGAGATTACACTAAATTGAATTTTGATGGTGCAGTGAACGCAGATGGTGTGGCCTCCTTCGGGTTCATCCTCAGGGATTCTGGTGGCTCCCCCATCCATTTTGACGGAGGACTGATCGGTCAGCAGTCTGTTTTGATATCCGAGACCATCGCCTTACGCCAAGGACTTCTCGAGGCCATTAGTCGTGGCATTCCCCGGATCCAGATTGAAGGCGATAATTTGCAGCTGGTCAAGGTCGTTCTTGGTGACTGGCGCTGCCCGTGGGAGATTGAGCTGCTACGTTCAGACATCCATTGCTTGCTTGCCCGGTTTCAGGATTGGAGCATTTCTCACGTCATACGGGAGTGCAATTCTGTGGCGGACTTCATAGTTGGATTTTTCCGACGTGTCTCCTCTATCCCGCTCGCAGTTGACTCGGATTTACTTACCCTCATCCAGCAGGATGCTCTAGGACGACCACTAGTGTGTTAGTGGTTATCCTAATTTCTTTCCTAATAAAAAAAAAGAAAAAAAAAGACGAAGTACCCTGAGGTTTTAGTCGTTGGCTCACTTAGCCTAAGGCTGGGCTTTTTTTAATATACATTTTCTCGCAGTTTAAAAAGTGATGGCAACTAAGAAAATATTGGAACGACTTATTCAAACGAAATAAAGAATGGATGACTGCTATTTTACTTCAATTATATTATATAAATGGAGTATTAGCATAAAACTGTCTTGAGGGCATCTTCAAGAGCTTTCCCATAATTTTCTTCAAAATAAAGAACCAAAAGACATATTCTCCAAAATTATTTTAGTCTAACTCCAACAATTTTCCTATCTTAAATATTTTTATATTTAATATATACACAAATATCCTAGAAAAAATTATAAAAGATAAATCAACCAATCAAAAGTTGTCATGATAGAACTTGCAATTAATGTCTTCCCCAAATTATTTTGGAGAATTCCCTAAATATAGGCAAAGGAACTCATTTTTTGGAGAAATCCCTATAATAGAGATTGTGATGGGAAAATGTTAGAGTGAAAACTTGTATCATATTCTTCATATTCACAATTTTCAAGAATATAGGGAAGCTCTTGGGAATGCTCTGAGTAAACCTTACCTAGGGAAATTAATGTTGCTAGCTCGTACGTTGGAATTGAATTGAGACTTGTGTGTTGGGTTTGACACTTTTGACTTCAATCATAATTTATTTGGCTAGGTTTGGGAATCCGGATTCACTACTTGTACATGCAAGGCACTTTTTCAAACCAAAAAAACATGCAAGGCACTTTCTAATATAACATTCTAACATAACATAAATCTACCCTATAACTTACTAAATCTCGTATTGATATCTTCTTCCTTTTTAATATAAAGAACATAATTTATTTTTTTTTTGAAAAAGTTACGGTGTGTTGGATTAAGAAAAGAATTTACAAGCCCAAAAAAACTTAATAAGAAAGCATCACTTCGTGAGAGCTAAGTTTTCTCATGTCATTATTGAAGGAGATAATCTCTCTCATCAATTCGATTAAAAGAGTGTGGAAAATACCTTGGGAAAATTTTTCCCATTATTCAGGATATTAATTCTTTGATTCTTCGTCTTTAAACCTTCGAGGGAAGTTTTCTAGAGTCGGGCATTTGTCGCGAAGGGCGAGAAACATCAGGCAAAATGCGGAAATAGTGGAATTAATTTAAGGAGACTAAGCAAGTGAGAATGGAAATTCTCAAGGGTAGTTTGGTAACTTAGCAATTGCTTAAAGGATATAAACGAAATGTGTTCGAGAAGTATAGACTTTATGTACGTGGACCTTAAAAACGGAAGTGAGTAATCTCGAGATGAGATAATTCTAAACCGAAAAGAAAGAACTACGAGATTGTAGAACTTCTTAGAGTACAATTATGTTGGGAACATTTTAATTACACACAAGTTTCTAGAAAACTTCTCGTGTCCTTTTCGGACCGAGAGCCGGGTCGGTCTTCCACGTTGTGCTAAATCAGCCCGATTTTAATTTATTTTAATCTGCACTACATATGTTGGAGATGTAGAAGTTGTTACTCTACCTATTTTAGGAGGAAATAACATGGGGTTTCATTCTACCCATGAAAAATTAAAAAATTTGCCAACAAACACTCTTTGACCGGAAACATCCTAGTCATTCCAAACGGGCCCTTAGATTTGACAAAATCAGCAAGAAAAGCAATATGCTGGCAGGATAGAGTCACACTCGGCTCTTCAGATTCCCGAGTGCCAAAAGGCCAAAACTTGATGAAATTGTTCAGAAGAGAAAATGACAGAATATGCTACTTTCCTCCAATCCATTTCTAGCATATACAACACACAACTCAAATGCTCATCTGAAATCTCAAAATAGTAACAAAGTAAGACGAGATTCGAAAAAAAACTTTCATTATTAAGATACGAAAGTAACAAGAAGTTCAAAATTTTAAACTTGGCAAGTTGAACATCAGTTTGGTGCCTACGAGTTCAACAACTCACCTTGCCAAGACATGACAATAACAAAAACATAGCAAAGTATACAGCATCAAAACGAATTGCAATCCTCTCCTAAACCTTAGAGCTTTTATTCAAATACCCCTTCAAAACGTCCATAACCTCCCCAAAATCCGCTGCCACTTGCACAGGCGGGTTTGCAAACCTGCACGCCATATCTGGAATTTCCTTAGAATGATAGTCAATCTTCGATTGCGTAAACTTGAGCCCGTGAGCCGTGCTCACCACAACCGTCCTATCAGTCGGTCCAATAATCCCTTTCTGTCTCAACTTTATCAAAGCAGTCAAAGCAACACCAGTATGAGGACAAATAAACATGCCGGTAGAATCAGCCTGAGCCATTGCATCCATCAACTCCTCCTCAGTGGCTTCCTCAACAATCCCATCACAATTCTTCAACGCATACACAGCTCTATCAATTGAAACAGGATCCCCAATTTGAATAGCAGAAGCAAAGGTAGTATTCGCTTTAATGGCCTTGAAATCCTTCCACCCGGCTTTGTAGTACAAATAGAGAGGATTCGCATTGGCCGCCTGTGCACACACTAGCCTTGGAATCCTATCAACAAGCCCTAAATCATAGCACATTTTGAAACCCTTGTAGAAAGCATAGATGTTGCCCAAATTCCCACCAGGAACAATGACCCAATCCGGCACCTGCCAATCGAATTGCTGTAAAATCTCAATGGCAGCCGTTTTCTGCCCTTCAAGCCTCAAGCTGTTGAGTGAATTAGCCAGGTAGATTGGCAATTCAGCAGTCACTTCTCTGATCAATTGCATACAGCCATCGAAATCGGTATCAATGCTCAACACAAACGCGCCATTGGCAATCGGCTGGACCAATTGAGCCATAGAGATCTTATTAGCAGGCAAGAAGACAATTGAAGGGATACCGGCGGAGGCACAGTAAGCTGACAAGGCAGCCGACGTGTCTCCAGTGGAAGCGCAGCCCACTCCGACAACCGGACGCTTCAATTTCCTCAGCCTATTGACCTGACTAACCAAAACAGTCATCCCTAGATCTTTAAAGCTACCAGTATGACTAATCCCACAGTGTTTGACCCAGAGATCGTTCATCCCCATAAACTGTTTGCCGAAACGCTCAGCCCAGAAAAGGTTGGAGTTACCTTCAAAGGCGCTGACGATGTCGTCGGAGTCGATCTCAGGAAGGACCCACTCCTTCTTGCTCCAGACGCCGGATCCATACGGCCACGTGGTCTTGCCGACGCGGGAGTCGAAGAGGTTCCGCCAGTAGGCGCCGTCGAACTTGGAGAGGGCTTCCATGTCGTGCTGGACGTCGAGGAGGCCGCCGGAGCGGGAGCGGTAGACGATCTCGTCGAGGGAGTAGGACTCGGTGGATCCGGCGGGGGCGTCGAAGGGGACGTACTTGGCGGAGAAGCCGTGCGCCTTGCTGTTGCGCCGCGCCTCTTCGCGGATGTTCTCGGAGGCGGTGCGGTGGTACTCTTGGGGCGGAGGCGGCGGCGGGGACGGGGAGGCGTTTCCGGCGGCGACGGAGGATGAGGAGGTGCAGGAGACGGAGAGGAGGCGGCGGGGGGTGGACTTGGGGGTGGGGTTTTGGAAGAGGGAGAAGGTGGTGGTGGGGTGGAAGAGCGCCGAGGAAGCCATTGGAGATGGAGGGAGGGGGTTTGCGGCGGGGGATGGAGGGAAATGGAGACGACGAGGGGAAAGTACTAAACGCGCCGATAGCTTAACGATTTGGTCAAGCAGAACCCTAGAAAATTAATTTTCTTTTTCTTTTTTCTTATTTTGATAAAATTATCCTATAAAATGTTGGATGACCCACAGATATTTTTCGGGGCACATGGGATTAGATGGACGGGGTGCGAACGTGTGATATTATCATATAATCGATTGAGAGGAATGCTAGGCGCCGGGCGGCCAATATTTTTTATTCGGTCCGAACACCGCAAAACCAAAAAAAAATATTTTTAAATACATGTAATTATATATTTATTATAATTGTGTATATATAATACAAATATTTTTAAATATATTTATATTGTTAAAATTAAGATAAAAATACGTATATATATTGTATTATGAGAAAAGAGTCACATGCGAATGGTAACCTGTGTTAGCAATAAGAATAAATCTCGCTCGCTCATTCCAAAAAATCAACGTCCCTGATTAAACATTTATTAAAAAAATAAAATACGACACGGGCGAATTTTTCCCGTATTATTCGCATATTTTTCAATAAAATACAACACAGACAAATTTTTCCCGTATTATTCACGAATTTTTCGAAAAATACATTTTTATGAGATGCGCCCAGTTTTTTCATCAGAAATAGCGATTTGTTCATCAATATTTACCAATTGTTCATCAATACTAACTAATTGTGCATTGAGTTTTTGACAACATTGTTCATCGATTTTAAAATTTTTTAATTTTTAATTTTATTTCTTAACCTTATTTATGTGTAAGAATACAATATTATGTAGTTTTTTATACACATATAATTAGTTTTGATATACTCGTATTTGTTCATTGATATACCCATGGTATACCATTATTTGTTCATTAGTATACTTCTTTTTGTTCATTGATATATCCTGTTTGTTCATGGATATACCTTTATTTGTTCATTGATATAACCTTATGTGCTCATTAATATACCCTTATTTGTGAATTGATGTGTCAATGCTATCAACTTGTACATTTATGACTATTAATACCATCAACTTGTTCATTTAGGACTATCTATTTATGCATTTTTGTATTTATTCTGTGCTTTAAAGCTATCTTGAATTCAAAGTAGGATACGAATAAATTGCTTTAAGGCTAACTAGTCAATACGAATGAAGTGCTCAAAATAGTATCAAAATAAGATAAGTTTGATGTAGAAACTTGAATGCAAAAGATAATAGATAAAGAATTTGACTTTGCAATAATATAGTGTATGCTAAGATAACGAGATAGCAACAAATCGAAGAGTAGTGCTTGTGCCTTATCTAGCTATGAACAAATTGATGTTATTAATGAACAAATATGCATATAGCAATGAACAAATTGAGGTTACTAGTGAACAAATATGCATCTAATAATGAACAATTATATGAAAAAGTCAATGAACAAATATATAAATCAGTGAACAATTTAATGTTACTAATGAAAATATATGCCAAATCGATGAACAAATATGTCAAAATCAAAGAATAAATATTTCGTTTTTTATGAACAAAATAACAATTAATTTTGATATATTACAAAGGTCGTCTCTTGTATTATTGTGTTATTTTATTAAAATAATAATATATTGCAAAGGTCGTCTCTTACCCGACGTTGTACCCCACGCGCTCAGGTCATCTCTTAATCTTACTCCTCTTCTTCTATTACGCGTTTAGCCTTTACCCTGAGATCAGGAATAGCAATTTTCAATCCCTTCCTTGTTTGACCGATGATACTGCTGCCTCAAGGTACGTACAAAATGGAATGCGTGCCTTCAAGTTTTATAGTGCTGTTCGTGTGACCAATTTGGTGATTCTTGAACTAAAGTTCTTGTTTACATTACGTTATTAGCTTGGAAAGTTTTAGTTGAATTCTTGAGAGAGCGAGTATGGTCCGTCTTTGCTTTGGTCGCCAGGATGAATTAGATGATCAATTAAGAGCAACAAGATTCTCTTATGAGACGCTGCAGATTGCGACTATCAATTTCTCCGACCATATGCTTATAGGAAGTGGTGGATGGGCAAGAGTCTACAGAGGGGTTCTGCCCGATGGAACCACAATTGCAGTCAAGAATTACACCTACGCTTCAGAAATGCAACCCAATTTTCTTCCTATGGTGCTGGCCATGTCTCGCATCCGACACCCGAATATTCATCAAGTAATCGGCTATTCTATACACAACGATCGCTGGTTACTTGTATCTGAATACGTTGACAACGGGAGTCTCTATGACCTCTTAAACAGTCAGGAGAAAAGGGAGTCTGTATTCAACTGGCCTATGAGAGTCGCCGTCTGCATCGGAATTGCTCGGGGCCTCTCCCACCTTCATCAAGACGCCAATCCACGAGCTGTTCATCGCGACATTAAGCCTGGAAATATACTCCTCGACACTGACTTCACTCCTAGAATCACAGATTTTGACATTGTCAAGTTCTTTCCTGATGATTCTAATGACTTGCTTCTTGAAGCAGCTGTGGCTACAAGCTCGGATGATTCCGATTCGGATACGGGGTTGGAGGGGACGATTGTATATATGGCTCCCGAGTATATTAAGTATGGTATGGTTACGCGGAAGTCGGATGTGTATGCTTTTGGAATAACTATGCTTGAAATCATTAGTGGCAGATGGAATCATGTCCAACCCGATAATGTGCCCCTTGTTGTTTGGGCTTGGAATCTCTTGCGAGAGGGCAGAGTTTTGGAAATCATCGATCCGGTCTTGAGCGATTTTCCCACTGAGGTTGTGGTGAAACATTTTATTGAGGTGGCGTTTTTGTGTGTCAATCAAGAATCAGAATGGAGACCCAGCATGCACGAGGTTATGCAGATGCTTCACGGAGAGTGTGATTCTTCTAGGATACAGTTTCTTCTTGCGAATTTCGTCCTCCCCGATCTTACCTTTGGTAATCATTTACTCTTGCAAAACATTGCCTGTGAATTTGTAAACCAATTTTTCATGCATTGTTTCAATTGCAAAAAAGATCAATTCAAACTTGCTAATGTTTAAACCGTTAAGTAGCTAGGTGCTATGAGGAAGTAATGGGGTGTGTGAACTGGAGCTCAACATATATGTCCGATTCAATATCTTTCAACTTGACAATTGTTTTGTATTGCACTGGTACAGTGAGAGAGAGTGATGAAGGTGCATATTTGAGTGAGCTGTGTGCTGATTCTAGCACAACACATGAACAGAATAAGCCTGGAATTGCAGACCGCATTGTAGAAAGACTATATCGGACCATGGTGTTTAAGAAGACGTATGATTTTCCTGAGGCTGTGTACCCAGCTTTCCTAACCAGATACAACAGACCACTACGTCCAAGACCACGCCCTTGGACTTAGCACTTGCTGTTTGAAATTTGAGTTGCTTAATGTGCAAATAATACGAGAGCTTTTGTTTGTATTGAAATTGCTCGAGCTGTCTCCCACCTTCCATAATGGTACTGAATGTTTTCCTCTTAAAGCAGAAGTAGTTTGGGAGTTTGGACAATTTTAATTCAGATTCTGGTCTAACTACATGTATCAGGGGGACGTTTGGATGTGTTGATCCAGAGTACTACAAGACTTGAAAGTGTAAACAAAAAGTCAGATGTATATGGTTTTGGAGTGGTTATGCTTGAAATCATTTGTGATAGAAAGGCACTAAATATCACCTATGACAAGGACAAACGGTACATTGTTACATGGGCTTTGAATGAATATCTTGCAAAATGAGAGTTTAGGATATCATTTGATCCAGCCTAGTGATTTAGTATTTGTTGATTTGAGTGTGCAGATCTGGTGCTTTGGGATCTATATTCTAGTTTTTGTTAGTAAGCATTTTTAGTGTCAATAAACATCATTGTAACTAGCTAATAAAAGAAAAGAGCAATTCAGTTATTACTTTTCCCTTCATCTTCCATAGACTCTTAGATCGTCCCACAATTCTCTAGTGATGTCAAAATATGTAATTGTAGAACAAATTGATTCATTCATAGACTAGACTACCGGTCTACTAACTTGAAATTGACACTCCACTAGTCGTCCATGTGAATGAGCTCGTCCAAATTCAAAATTATTTCATCTATGAAACTCCCATTTTTCAGCGCGAAGAGTGCTATGCAAACAAAGCTCCCATTTTCTATAGTTATTTCCTTTTAAAATAACTAGGTAGATATTTATTCTGGGATGATCAGAGGTAGAGGTGGGTTCGGTTCCGGTTCCTCGGAACCCTGGAACCGGGACCGGAACCGAGAACTCCCCGGTTCGGTTCCGGTTTTTTCCGGTTCTGAGGCGGTTCCGGTTCCGGTTCCGGTTCCGGTTCGGTTCCGAACCTTAAAAAAATTTAAAAAAAAATTAAAATTGAAAAACCGCGATCGCGGTTTTGGAGCCGCGATCGCGGTTCACAATTTTGGCGGTATATTTTATTTTTTTTAAAGGGTGGAACAGGCGGTTCCGGAACCGCCGGTTCTCCGGTTCCTAGGAACGTGGAACCGGGACCGGAACCGGCCAATCCCCGGTTCCACCGGTTCCGGTTCCGGAACCACCGGGTTTTTTCCGGTTCGGTTCCCCGGTTCCTTGGAACCGAACCCACCACTAATCAGAGGGACGGAGATAATACGGGGAGTTTGATTTGAGAACATCTTTCTCTACTGTATCCGTCATGGCAGAGACGATGGCAGAATGCGGCGGCCAAACGAAAAGTAGTGTTTAAAAATATGTGTTTTGCACTTTTACTTTGATACCATAACGAATAATTTTGGAGGTGAAAATCTGTCGTTTCTCATTAATAAAACATAAATATTTATACAAGATGTACAGGCCTCAGTACGGGCTTAGTTTGAGGCCCAATCTACCACGGTATATAGTAAAAGATAAAGTATTACGCTCTAGAGGAACAAGAAAATAAGGAGGAAAGAGGGAACACGTCACTGACGTGGGTTTAAAAAAAAGGAACGGACCCGATTTAACAAAATTTGGAGCATAATAAACAATTGAAACGAGATACACTAGATTCTCTCTATTCATAACTTCCCTTATAATTTGAAAAATCTTTCCATTTTCCCATAAAAAAGATTTGACAATTGATTTTTGTCTCTCTCACTCGGATTTTTTCTCTCTCTCCAGTTGATTACTCGTTCTCTGTAGTCGAACGACCTTTCATCTCTCCCTCTAATTGTTTTCTCTCTCCGCCTGATGCTCTATTTCTCTAAACTCGAATGGGTCCCAATTTCTAGTTGATTCAAGGGGATTTGACAGAGAATTGAAGCGGTAAGTGAAATTCTCTAAATTTTTTTCCGAATTTATAGGTTGTTGTACGTAATCAGTTGAGGAGGAACGAGTGTTTTCACACTTGCTAAGATTAGGGCTTTTTTCGACCGAATTCTATTGTTTTTCAAGAGTAAGTGGTTAGTTTTGAAGGTGTTATTGACTCCACAAAGTTAGTATGACGATTTGGTGTGTTTAATTTGCTGATGTTAATGTAGATTTCAATTTTGATAATTGATTGTTTGTGTAAAGATAAAGGGTTTTGAGTTGCCCCAATTTCGATTTTTATTTAAATGTTGATGTCGATCTTGTAAAGGTATTGGGATTCAGGGTTGCATGCTGTTGTATGATCCCGTTTACAATTGAAAGGTCATTATAGTGTCTGAAGAATGACAACAATAGTATTAGATAGTCCATGTAGTAATTGATTTTCGTTTGGTTGGTTTACAATAGGAAAAGATGACAAGATCTCCTAAGACGAAAGGCAATAAGCGTTCACTGGATTTTCAAGTTCATTAATATGGTTGTTCATGGTTACACGTACATATGTTATATGAGTTTATAATGTGTATGAATATTCAATTGACAGAATAATCTTTTTTCATATATGCATGTGAAGTTATTCAATTAGATACAACAGATTATTATGGAGGTTTTTTCAATTTATTTATTGGTGTTTTTCAATGTACTGATGAGTATTATTCACTTCACAGTTTGACAGTTTTCTATATGTGTATGAGGTTCATGATTATTATTGATCCATAGCTCATTTATTTGTTGTTTGTATGTGAATACCTGAATAACAAGGTTGATTGTGGTATTTTTCTCATGCGCCACATGGAAACATCAAACATATATGGGTCAAGATGTCAAACAGTGGGATTGCGGTTTTAAGGTTGGATCGAAGGCAACCGTCAATTTACTTCGGGTTAAATGCCTGCATCACTTATTATACTCTAGATTCATGAGATGGCCGGGGACTTCAAGAAGACAACTACCAAATCAATGGCAATGATAAATGCTAATAAATGAGCTGAATCATAAGGTCGTAATGCAGATTAAGATTGTAGATGTGTTTCTCCAACAATGTTGTTTTGTTTTTTAGTTTGATCTATGACTATATTCTAGTCCTTTTTGACATTTTTTCGTGTGTTTGAATTATACAAAGATTGTAATCTATTAATTTAGTTTTGCCGTTACGATTTTAGAATGTTATGGTTGTTTCACATAATAATGTTGTTTTTGTTTTGCATATGCATGCATGAAATCATATTAGTCCCTGATATGAATACAATACAACACAATCTATTCATGGAAAAAGACGTCTTTCATATATGAAAAACAGTGCATGTATATCTGAAAAATAATATGTTCTTTATTTTAAAAAAAAAACTGATGACTGAATAGTTTACAAATTTGTATAGAACTTTACACCTAACATAAATGAATAAAATGTGGCATTATTTCTCGCCAATAACCAAACAAAACATTTCAAGTAATATCGTTGAAAATGTTTACATTAAAGTTTGAAAAACACATCACTTTTACATGAAAACTTTAAATAAAAAGTTGAGCATTTATACATTTATTTATGAACATTCATACAATTTGGTAAGAATAAGTATACACAACTTCATGAATAACACATCAGTACATGAATAATTAACACAAATATTGTTATGAATAACAAAGAATGCTTTTGAACAATTACTTTAAAACATTGAATATTTATTGTGTCATAGTTGAACAACACTTCTTGACAAAGAATGCTTTTTGAACAAATTCAGAATTATGTTCATCAGTGTATTGGACTTGATTTGTATCGATTACTGACTCTGAAACTTCCATGACATCCTCGAACACATATTCAACCCACCTGCTTCCTCCAACTGTTGGGTTTAACAATTTAAGACATTATTAATAACAATATATAATTGTTAGAATAACAATTCACACATTAATGAATAGTATTACATGAATATTTGCAACATTAGTAACACAAAATGGCATATCATAACATTAATATTTGAAAAATTATACATCTTACTATGAATATTGAACAATACATAATGGAATAATAATATTACACGACTTAGTATACAATTACATATGAATTATTATACCTAAAGATATGAAGATATTATTATGCTTGATTGAATATTAATGCATTTATTTATGAATTTTTCTCACCATGATAATACACAACTGATCTAAACAAATATTGTTGAACAATTGTAAACTTCAAATTGAACAATTACATATATAGGTGTGAACAATTACACATCAATAAGTCTACACAACTAGTTGAATAACACAATAACAATATATACACTATGAATAACAAAGCATACTTGTTGAATATCACCAATTGAGTTCATGAATAACATTCCATGTGTTCATGAAATTTTTATATAGGAAGTTTAACACATTCAAAAATGAAAATCTATATATGAATCATTGAATAATAATTAAATCGCAATTGAAAAATGCGAAGAATGATAATTCACAAACTTATGGAAATGAAAACACATATGGATGAATAAAAATTAAGGAATATATGAACAACGATACATATACGTACGAATAGTCGTAACACATATCCGCATGAAAAACACAATAATACTACAAGAATAACACGAAAATTTAAATCTTATCTATATTATGGCCGATTACAATATGCTTTGAATAACAAAGCCTACTTGTTGAATATCACCATTGAGTTCATGAATAACACTCCATGTGTTCATGAAATTTTTATATAAGAAGTTTAACACATTCACAAATGAAAATCTCTATTTGAATCATTAAATAACAATTCAATCACAATTGAAACATGCAAAGAATGATAATTCACAAACGTATGAAAATCAAAACACATATGGATGAATAACAGTTAAGGAAGAGATGAACAACGACACATATACGTACGAATAGTAGCACATTTCCGAATGAAAAACACAATAATACTACAAGAATAACACGAAAATTTAAATCTTCTCTATATTATGGCTGATTAAATGGTGAATTGAGGGTATACGAAGATAAGAATAATCAAGAACTATCTATATGTGTTTTATTCGAAATCAGAATCTTCATACCTCTATCCATTGTGATACGTTCACTTTAATTCAAAGTAGAAGCACAAACCAATGTAAGAATCCGAACAAAGGTGCAGCAATGCAATGGCGTTAATACTGATTTTGTGTCGATGGAAACCACCAGTATTCTTGTGATTATGGAGAGTTTTTTTATTTCTGATTTTGTGATTTTTTCACTTCCGTAGATATAGTAACTACTGGATAAGATATGGCAGTTTTCAGCCATAATCTCCCTAATTTTAGGCTAATTAGATTTAATTATTTTTTCCATGTATTTATTCCCCCGTTTTTTTTTATGAGATCCACCATATACACCCGATTTCATGTCCATTGATTTACTCCTATCTAACGACTAGAAGGTGTTCCCTCTTTCCTCCTCAATTTGTGTTTCTCCTGAGCGTCCCTCAAGGATAAATAAGTACATTTAAACATTATTAGGTTCTATAGATATCCTTCTTAGATTGCTACATAGTGACGGAATACAAGCCGTTAGATCAAATTTAAATTAATGGTTAAGATTAATTAGCAATTTGAGAGTGGATGTGCAAAACACTAGATTATTTGGGCTGGCGTGATTTTAGGAAATGGGTAGATTTTATTTTGATTTTCCTTTTTAAAATAAATTGCATATTAACCTCTTTCTACAATATTCACATTCCATAATTTTCGTTTACACGAGATTGGAATTTTGTCTCTCTCATATCCGGCGAAAAATTACAACGTCTGTTCAGTTCGACTTCATTGCCGGCGTCGATTCTGGTAACTCCATCGCCGAAGAAAATCTACCGTAATTTTTGGCAAGTTTCGATTTTGGTCATTCCATCTCCGGCCTCGTTTCAGATCTGATAATTTATCTCTTGTGTGTTCGCCTCTTCATTCTAATGATTTATGAAATTAGATTTGAGTTAAGGTTTGTACTTTATACATTAACCACTGATTGCTTGAATTTCGAGTTAAGTTTTCAATTTCAACAAGATTTTAACTTTTCAAATTCGGTAATTTTGTTCATATGTAATCATGTTAATGATTCTTTTCAAATTGGTAATTCTTTTTGAGTTATGTATAGTAGTTTATGCTAGATTTAACCATTTTTGTTTGAAGCTCGAGTTCTATTTTCAATTCAATAAAGATTTGTGCTTGATTTTGTTTCGAATTCGTTTTAGGTGTTTATGTATATGACCAATTTTTGAAATCTTGGTTCGTGTTTGTAGTTATTTGATTTTTAGATCTTGGTGTCGTCATATGATTTTTGCATAAGATATGTTTTCCGTTGATGTATATACATAATTTGAATATGTGAAAACATAAACGAGATGTCTATATACATGAATATAATTTAAGCATAATGTATGTATAATTTGTGTTCCATTGATGAGATACATGATCTTAACCTTTCGAAAACATGAATTTGATGTTTGTATATGTGTAATATGTTTTACATTAATGTGTGTACATGTTTTCAACTGTTGAAAACATGAACTTGCATGCAGCTTAACTTCTATATACATAGTTATTATTCATATATACATAAATGTGAATTCTTTGTCATAAACAACAATCTTTTATTGTGCAGGAACCTCCAACAAAGTGCATAAATTTTCTCTCCTAAATGGGAACGAAATCAATATGTCTGATATTGATATAGATGAAGATGGAGATTAAGATTACGAGGTTGATGAAGACTTGTTGAATGGGGGTAGATAGTCATGAGGATAAAAAAAAAGAGTCTATATACATGTATTCAGTTAATTATATACATGATTGTAATATAATATACATGAATAAATCATGTTACATTCGTGCTTATTTTTTGTTGTATTAAAGGTTTTCGATAATATTCTTAACTACAAAGAATATATACATGAAATCAGCTGCTCGTATACATGGTTCTTATATAGTATATCCACAATATTGTTCTGATACAGAAGGCAAGTATGTATGCACATTCTTAAATAATGTATAAGTTAATTAGAATATATTTATACACATTTTTAAGCTTTTAAATTATATTAATATGATTAAAGTGGGAAGCATATATACACATTCACATAAAATCATGTATAAATGTACTATTATAATCATGTATGTAGCACATCTCGTGATGATAATTGTAAAACGTACTTCAATTAATGTACACACGTACTTGTAATTATGTATTAAGCCGGAATTAACGATGGAGAAGAAGAACATCGGGATTGTATAAGCCGGAATTAAAGACGGAGAAGAAGGATACAGATCATGATCATGTATATAAAAATTACAAGCATGTATATAAATAACGGGTTTCATGTATATGCATATGCGAGGTTTATCAACCGTGAGAATGAAAACTGATTTTATAAATAACGGGTTTCATGTACACACGTACTTTGTAGATTTGAATTAAAATGGAAACTGTAAGATTGGACGGAGAAAATCACTTAATTATGAGATTTAATTGCCATTAATTTTTTTGCATATTTAAAAAAATTAGATATTGTAGTTATCTCTCTAGGTAGTTATTGCATACAAAAATCCCCATAATAAGATTGATACTCTATATAATTAACACCGTATATTATTACGTCACAAGGTAGTAATATAAGAATGGTGTTATTAGAACCTGCCTCTATATGAACATATATTTCTCCGAACTTATCTTCAGCCTGATGCAAGTAAGTCTGCTATCCATTTGGTTAAATTAAACTCACGAAGGTTTGAGTATTACAGTTTACAGAGCGCTCTCAGTATAATTCTGTATGTATTTAAACATATTCTGTCCGCGTCACAGAAACCTCTTAATAATCGCATCCAGCGAGATTTTTGTAAAACTTTTTGACCGATTTCAATCGATCACACTAAATGACGAAGCTGAAGTGTACATTTCTGGTTGTAAAACGACGTTGTACGTACCCCACGCGCTCAGGTCCCCTCTTAATTACTCTTCTTCTTCTTTTATTACGCGTTTAGTCTGTACACGACGCTGAGATCAGGAATAGCAATTTTCAATCCATTCCGATTTCCGATCCTTCTTTGACTGACGCCGCTGCCTCAAGGTACGTAAAAAACGGAATCCATGCGTTCAAGTTGTATAGTGTTGTTCGTGTGACCAATTTGGTGATTTTTGTACTAAAGCTCTTTTTTTTTTTGGTAGAAGGAGAGGCGGTACTCTCCGGCCCCTCAAGGGGGCATTTTATTAATTTTAAAAAAAGAGGGCTAAGTAGGCAGCAAACGGGGGATAGCCCGACCCCTAACATCATCAGAAAGCAAAAGTAAAATCCCCTCTGGCGGGGCACACAATACAATAAGTCCTAACGAATAATTAAAAGCAATAGAAGCAAGACGATCTGCAACAGCATTAGCCTCGCGATACACATGACGGAATCGGATAGACCAACTCCTACTAAAGAAGCCTTGGCATTGGGTAACCAGGCTAAAAAGAGGATGACTCTTATTAATTTTAGAATTAAGGAGTCGTATTACCAATTGGGAATCCGACTCGAGAACAATATTACGAAAACCCTTGTTCCAAGCAAGGCTAAGGCCATCCAAGATGCCGTGGAGCTCTGCCATCGGCACCGAACAAGCTCCGATGTTGTGTACAAACCCGCTGATCCAACGACCCTCGCAATCTCTTAAAACACCACCAGCTGAAGCTCTCCCGTCTTTAACGGAACCGTCGGTATTCACTTTAATCCAATTGATTTCTGGTTTCTCCCAACTGATGCCCTGCAACGATTTATTCTGAATGGAAGAATTGACAAGAAACTTACCTGTGGCTGAACGGTACTCAGTAGCGAGCATCACCGCAAACTCCGTCTTGTTCATAATGTTCAGTTCCTCGCCAAAAACTGCTGCATTTCTCCACCTCCAGATACACCAAATAACTGTCGCAAACAGAGCATTCCAATTACCCGAATTCCCTTGATGCTCCATGAGGATATTTTGCCGTATCCAACAAGCGAATGTATCCTGAAAAAAGGAATTATGAAAATCAGTAACTTTAAGATCCATCCATATAAAATTAACCTTATGGCAATCACGAAAGAGGTGCTCATAAGTCTCATCTTCTGCCCCGCACAAACTGCACAACGCACTAGACGTTAAATGACGTCGTCTCCGTTCTGAATTTGACATAATTCCCCCTTTCCCTGCAAGCCAGATGAACATTCGAACCCTCTCAGGAACAGCCAACTTCCAGATTTTCTTGTAGAAGATTTCATCAATTTCCTGCCTATTCAGACTTCCCTGCAGCATTCTGAAACAAGAACCAACAGAATAATTTCCATCCGTCTCAAACCTCCAGCAAATCTCGTCACTTCTCAGCTGAGAATTCGAAGCAATAGATCTAGAAGCAAGACATAACAAAATAGAAGTTGGAAGTCGAGAGGATAAAAAACTCCAGTCCCAGCCCTGGCCTTCTTGCCACAACTCACAAACTGTTGCACGCTGCTGAATTGGGCTAATAATGACAGTAGCAAAATCAAGAAGAGGTCTTTCCATGAGCCAAACATCAGTCCAAAACTTAATTGAAAGCCCATCCCTTAAGAGCCAAGAAGCACCTCTTATGACAGCCTCAGAACCTTTCTGAATGCATTTCCAAATATGAGAAGCACCTGAGTTTCGACCAATCGCAGTGTCAACATATTTGTGTCTCAAAACTGAGGTCCAAACCTCCCCTTCTTCCATAACAAAACGCCAACTAAGCTTCCCTACAAGGGCAATGTTAAGATCTTTCATCGTCCGAATACCCAAACCACCATGAGTTCTCGGTTTGATCACTTCATTCCAAGCAACCTTGTGCAATCTTTTCTTCACACTGCTGCTTCCCCATATGAAATTACGATTTAATTTATCAATTTGATTGCACACACTTGAAGGCATAAGAGAAGTAGCCATCGAGTAAACCGGCAACGAGGTAAGAACGGACTTAACCAAGGTGACACGCCCCGCTAAACTTAGCGATTTTGTTTTCCATCCAGCTAGTTTAGACTTAAACTTATCAAGCAGGGTGTCAAAGTTTTTCTTGCTCACTCTTTCATGCAAAATCGGCATACCCAAGTAATTACCTAGGTTGTTAGTCACCGTAATACCACTAGCATCTTCAAGACTTTGCTTCACATCCCGACTCACATTAGAGGAGACGAAAATCTTTGATTTGTTTATGCTGACTTTTTGCCCGGAAACACTACAAAAGATATCCAAACAACGCTGAATAACCCTGATTTGAGCCACGGAAGCCTCAACAAATAACATAATGTCATCGACAAAAAATATATGTGAAAGAAACGGCCCTCTCCTTGTAAGCTTAATAGGCTTCCAAGTTCCCGAATCCACCGCATCCAAAATAATATGGCTCAACCTCTCTATACAGATCAAAAAAAGGTACGGGGAGATAGGGTCACCCTGACGAATCCCCCGGGAGGCCGTAAATTGGGAAGTAATTTCACCATTCCATAAGACTTGCATCTTAGGAGAAGAAACACAAGCCATAACCCAATTGACCCATTGGTCCGGAAGGCCAAGGCTCCTAAGAGAGGAGTCAATAAAGTCCCAACTGAGTCTATCATAAGCCTTCTCGAGATCCAACTTGAGGATCATCCAACCTTTAACCCCTTTCTTCCGTCTCATAGAGTGGACTACCTCTTGAGCAACAACAATGTTATCCGTAATCAAACGACCGGGGATGAAACTTCCTTGAGTAGGACCAATAACATCCGTAAGAATAGGCTGAATTCTGTTGGCCAACACCTTGGTGATAATCTTGTAAATCACATTAAAGCTCTTGTTGGCCGGGGATGAAACTTCCTTTGTACTAAAGCTCTTGTTTGCTTGCTTGTCTGTTTTGATGTAGTTTAGTGGTACTGTTACGTACGTTTTAGGTGGGAAGTTCGAGTTGAATTAGCTTGCAACAGAGTATGGCCCGTCTTTGCTTTGGTCGCCAGGAGGATCAATTAGATGATCAAATCAGAGCAACAAGATCATTCTCTTATGAGACGTTGCGGGTTGCGACTATCAACTTCTCCGACCATATGCTTATAGGGGAGGGTGGTTGGGCTAGAGTCTACAGAGGGGTTCTGCCCGATGGAACTGTTAGAAATAATTATTAGCATTATTATTTATGTCTTTGTTTTAGTCAGACCTAGTCTTTAGGAATATGCAGTTAGTGCTACTGGTTATTATGTAGTGCCAGATTAGTAGGGATATGCTGTTAGTGGGATTTCATTTTGGTTTAAAATATCTTAGTTAGCTTGTACGTTTGATTCAGATCAATAGAAACAGTAGTTTCTAGCATTTCTTTTCTCTCAATTAACAGTGGTATCAGAGCGTGAAAATATTGAGAGAAAGAGAGGAGGAAAAGTGAGTGAAACACAGAGAGATAATGACCACTCCTACACCCAACGAAAATTTTATTCAAGCAACAATTCCACGTTTCGACGGTCATTATGATCATTGGAGCATGTTAATGGAGAACTTCTTGAGGTCCAAGGAGTTTTGGCAGGTCGTTGAGTCTGGAATAACAGAGCCAGCCGCTGGTGTTGTGCTGTCAGATGCGCAAAAGACAGCACTAGAGGCTTTAAAGTTGAAAGATCTTAAGGCCAAGAACTATTTGTTCCAGGCTATAGATCGAGCCACATTGGAGACAATTCTTTGCAAAGATTCCTCCAAGCAGATATGGGATTCCATGAAGAAAAAGTATCAAGGGAATGCAAGGGCAAAACGAGTGCAACTTCAAGCCCTTCGCACTGAATTTGAGACTTTACGCATGAAGTCAAATGAGTCAGTTACTGATTTCTTTGGGAGAATGATGACCATTGCCAACAAAATGAGAATTCATGGAGACAAGATGGAGGATGTGGCCATTGTCGAGAAGATCCTTCGATCATTGACAGCAAAATACAATTTTGTTGTATGCTCCATCGAAGAATCAAGAGACATTGATTCACTCACTCTCGATGAGTTGCAGAGCTCTTTGCTGGTTCATGAGCAGAAAATCAGCCAGCAAGATAAGGAGGAGCAAGCTTTGAAGGCCTCTACAGAACCTCACTCAACCAATGCTAGAAGAGGTAGAGGGAGGGGTAGAGGAAGAGGCCGAGGAAGTAACGGCCATGGCAACCAACATGGTCATGGACGTGGCAACCAAAATCAAAGTCGGCATAGTCAAGAAAGTCAAGGAAGGGGGCGAGGACAAGGTGGCCATCAATCAACAAATTTTCGTCCGAAAGACAGAGCAAATGTAGAATGCTATCGCTGTCATAGGTATGGTCATTTTCAGTATGAATGTCCAACCAAGTTAAATGGCCAAAATGGAGAAACCACAAACTATACTGAAAAGGAAGAAGAGGAGTCTCTTTTGATGGTTTGCAATCTGAGTGAAGAAACTCAACAAAATCTATGGTACTTAGACACAGGATGCAGCAATCATATGTGCGGGGAGAAGGCGGTGTTCTCTGATTTGGATGAAAGATTCCAAAGCACCGTCAAGTTTGGAGACAATTCCAAAGTAGCTGTCATGGGAAAAGGAAGTATTATTTTTCAGGCCAAGGGAGATAGTATTCATAAGATTTCTGATGTCTTCTTTGTTCCAGATTTGAAGACAAATTTGCTTAGCATTGGACAGCTTCAAGAAAAGGGGTATGAGATCCTGATCAGAAATGGAGTATGCCAAGTTCGAGATTCGAAATTGGGCTTAATTGCACAAGTCAACATGACAGCAAACCGCATGTTTCCACTTTATCTTCATAGCACCACAAGTTGCCTCTCAGCGAAGGTTCAAGATTCAGCGTGGCTATGGCATTTCCGCTATGGTCATCTAAATTTTGGAGGTTTGAAGACGCTGCAGCAGAAAAATATGGTGATTGGCCTTCCTGATATTGCACATCCAGCTGAAGTATGTGAAGATTGTGTTGTTAGCAAGCAACACCGAGACCCTTTTCCTTCTGGAAAATCTATTAGAGCCAAGAGAGTGCTGGAGGTAGTGCATTCTGACATTTGCGCGCCTCTAAATCCAACATCCAATGGAGGTAAACGCTATTTTATTACCTTCATTGATGACTTGAGTAGGAAAACATGGGTATATTTTCTGCAAGAAAAGTCTGAAGCATTTGATGTTTTTAAGGCTTTTAAAGTGATGGTTGAGAAAGAAAGTGGTTGCTTGATTACAGTTCTTCGTACAGATCGTGGTGGCGAGTATACTTCAAATGAATTTGCACAATTCTGTGAGGACCATGGAATCAAGAGGCAACTTACAACAACATATTCGCCTCAGCAGAACGGCGCTTCTGAGCGGAACAATCGCACTATTTTAAATATGGTGCGGAGTTTGCTGAAGAGGAGTGGCATCTCCAAAAGTTTTTGGCCAGAAGCTGTGAATTGGAGCATTCATATTCTGAATAGAAGTCCCACATTCTCTGTTCAGAATATGACTCCAGAGGAAGCATGGAGTGGAAGAAAACCGGCGGTTGATCATTTCAGAATATTTGGGTGTGTTGCTTACGCCCATGTACCTGATCAAAGGAGAACAAAACTTGAAGATAAGGGAATGAAATGTATTTTTCTCGGTGTTAGTAATCAGTCAAAGGCATACAAGCTTTATAATCCTAACACCAAGAAAATTGTTATTAGCCGTGATGTGGTTTTTGATGAGCTGAGTTTTTTGTCAGAAGGCAAGAACATTGCTGAACAAAAGCAGATACAGATACTTGCTGATTTTGATGATATCCAGGAAAGGGAGCAGCTGCAGCCTACAGAACAACAAGTTGTTGAACAAAACGAAGAGCGTCCTCAACGTGCCAGAAGAAGACCTGCCTGGATGGCTGACTTTGAAGTAAGTGAGACAATCCAATCTGAAGATCCGATTACTCACTTTGTTCTATTTTCAGATTGTGATCCTACAGTTTTTGAAGAAGTTGTTAAACAACCAAAGTGGCAAAAGGCAATGGATGATGAAATTGTTGCTATTGAAAGAAATAGAACATGGGAGCTGGTTGATCTTCCACATGGTCACAAGACAATTGGTGTCAAGTGGGTTTACAAGACAAAGTTGAAGGAAGATGGACAAGTTGACAAGTATAAGGCACGCTTGGTCGCTAAAGGATACAAGCAAGAGTATGGGGTGGATTATACTGAAGTATTTGCCCCTGTTGCAAGACATGATACCATCAGATTGGTACTTGCATTGGTTGCACAGAATTCATGGCCCATTTTCCAATTGGATGTGAAGTCAGCGTTTTTACATGGTGATCTTCAAGAGCAGGTATTCATTGATCAACCCCCTGGTTATATCAAGTCTGGATGTGAGAAAAAGGTTTATAAATTGAAAAAGGCTTTGTATGGGTTAAAACAAGCCCCACGTGCTTGGTATAGCCGCATTGAAGCTTATTTCCTGAGGGAAGGATTTCAGAAATGCCCCTTTGAGCATACACTTTTTGTGAAAAGAGGTATAAAAGGAAAGATGCTAATTGTATGCTTATATGTGGATGATTTGATTTATACTGGTAATGATGCTGCCATGTTTGAGAAGTTCAAGCAATCTATGATGCTAGAATTTGATATGTCTGATCTTGGAAAAATGCACTACTTTCTTGGCCTTGAAGTGGTGCAATCTGCAGCTGGCATTTTTGTCTCTCAGAAGAAGTATGTGCAAGAAATTCTGGACAGGTTTCAAATGTCAAATTGTAATCCTGTAGCTACACCTGCTGAAGTAGGTCTGAAACTTGTTCGAAATCCTGAAGGAAAGAAGGTTGATAGTCATCTTTACAAGCAAATTGTGGGGAGTCTGATGTATTTGACAGGTACAAGACCTGACATCATGCATGCTGTAAGTCTTATCAGCCGGTACATGGAAAGTCTAAAGGAGATTCATCTCTTGGCTGCAAAGAGAATTCTTAGGTACTTGCGAGGTACCACAAGTTACGGGCTTTTCTACAAGCAAGGAGAAATTTCTGATTTAATTGGCTTTACTGATAGTGATTATGCTGGAGATCTTGATGATAGGAAAAGCACTTCAGGGTATGTGTTTATGCTTGGCTCTGGAGCTGTCTCATGGTCATCAAAGAAGCAAGAGATAGTCACTTTATCAACTACTGAAGCTGAATATGTTGCTGCAACAGCTTGTGCTTGCCAAGCAATTTGGCTCAAGAAAATTCTCAAGGAGCTGAATTTCAAGAAGGAAGGAGAAGCTGAAGCAACTGCAATATTTTGTGACAACAACTCAGCTATCAAACTCACAAAAAACCCTGTCCTACATGGAAGAAGCAAGCACATAGATGTGAAGTATCATTTCATTAGGAACCTCACAAAGGATGGAATGATTGAGCTCTTCTACTGCAGAAGTGAAGATCAAGTTGCTGATGTTATGACAAAGCCATTAAAGCCGGCTGTTTTTCAGAAACTCAGGGCATTGATGGGTGTGCATGATAAACTGAATGTTTGAAGACTTTCAGTTTAAGGGAGGATGTTAGAAATAATTATTAGCATTATTATTTATGTCTTTGTTTTAGTCAGACCTAGTCTTTAGGAATATGCAGTTAGTGCTACTGGTTATTATGTAGTGCCAGATTAGTAGGGATATGCTGTTAGTGGGATTTCATTTTGGTTTAAAATATCTTAGTTAGCTTGTACGTTTGATTCAGATCAATAGAAACAGTAGTTTCTAGCATTTCTTTTCTCTCAATTAACAGGAACCACAATTGCAGTCAAGAAATACTACGACGGTATTTCACAAATTCAAGCCGATTTTCTTTCTATGGTGCTGGCAATGTCACGTATCCGACACCCGAATATTCATAAAGTAAGCGGCCATTGTATACACAAGAATAGCCGGTTACTTGTATCTGAATACATGGACAACGGGTGTCTCCATGACCTCTTAAACAGTCAGGAGAAAAGAGAGTCTGTTTTCAACTGGCCTATGAGAGTTGCCGTCTGCACCGGAATTGCGCGCGGCCTCGCCTACCTTCATGAAGATGTCAATCCACGTGCTGTTCATCGGGACATTAAGCCTGCAAATATACTCCTCGACACCAACTTCACCCCCAAAATCACGGATTTTGACCTTGTCGTGTTCTTCACTGATCCTAATGACTTGCTTCTTGAAGCAGCTGTGGCTACAACGTCCGATGATTTTAATTCAGATTCGGAATTTTCCGTCACGACATTGGTGGGGACGCTTCCATATATGGCTCCAGAGCACTGGCAGTATGGTATGGTCACGCAGAAGTTGGATGTGTATTCTTTTGGAGTAACTATGCTTGAAATCATTAGTGGCAGATCGCTACTTCTTAAAAATGATTACCTTAGTGATTGGGCTTGGAATCTCTTGCGAGAGGGCAGAGTTTTGGAAATCATCGATCCGGCCTTGAGCGATTTTCCCACTGACGTTATGGTGAAACATTTTATTGAGGTGGCGTTTTTGTGTATCAATTCAGAATCAAGATGGAGACTCAGCATGCACGAGGTTATGCAGATGCTTGACGGAGGGTGGAATTCTTCTAGGATACAGTTTCTTCTTACAAATTACAACATCCCCTATAACTATGGTAATCATTCACTCTTGCAAACCATTGCCTGTGAATTTGGAAACCAATTTTTCATGCATTATTTTAATAATCATACCACTACTATATGTTTAAAATGATGCTGGCTCGTATGTGACGAAAAATGGCATGTGTTAACTGTTAAGTAGGTGCTATGAAGGAATTAATGGGGTGTGTAAACTGGAGTTCAACATATGTCCGATTGAATATCTTTCAACTTGACAATTGTTTTGTATTGCACTCGTACAGTGAGAGACAGTGATTTCCGTGCTGCCTATATGAGTGAGCTGTATGATGAAATGATGGAGGATGTCTTGATGAGACAAGATGATGATGAAACTTTCATCGAACAAGAAGATAGAGAGCAAGAACATGACACAGGTGCAAGAGTGAACATGCTTGTATCCACCTGTACCTCAACTGAATCTGGTGAGATAACGGCTGATTCTAGTGCAACACTTGAACAGAATAAGCCTGGAATTGTGGACCACATTGTAGAAAGACCATATCGGACGATGGTGTTTAAGAAGAAGTTTGATTTTCCTGAGGCTGTGTACCCACCTTTCCTAACCAGCGTCTACCGGCCAATACGTCCAAGACCCTCATTCGGTTTCCACCGTACACGTAGCTATAGACGCCCTCTCCCTTTCCCTTAGCACTTGCTATTTGAAATTTGAGTTGCTTAATGTGCAAATAATACGAGAGCTTTTGTTTGTATTGAAATTGCTCGAGCTGTCTCCCACCTTCATGAAGATGTCAATCTACATGTCATTTATCACCACATTAAGACTGCAAATGTATTCCTCTACACCAACTTCAACTTTCCAAGTTCTTCCATAATTGTACTGAATATTTTCCTCTTAAAGAAGAAGTGGTTTGGGAGTTGGACAATTTTGATTCAGATTCTGGTGTAATTATGTGTATCAGGGGGGCGTTTGGATATGTGGATCCAGAGTACTACAAGACTTGAAAGTGTAAACAAAAAGTCAGATGTATATGGTTTTGGAGTGGTTATGCTTGAAATCATTTGTGATAGAAAGGCACTAAATATCACCTACGACAAGGACAAACGGTACATTGTTACATGTTCATATTATGCTTAATTAGGTCATTCATTTAGAAGCTCAATCGCTCAAACAAACTATGAAGGTGAAGGAGAAGCTGAATCAGTTGATTCTTATTCAGAGTTGCAAGCACAAGGAGAGGTAACTCGTATATCTGCTTAGAAAGACCGTCTATTCTAGTATACAAAGCGGGGAAATAATGCATTTTCATGCCAATGATATCAAACAGATTGAAAGAAATACAAGCAGTGTCTTGGAAGTGCCTTTTACGCAGCACATGGGAATTATACTATCGGGTTCAAGAAACCTTGTAGAGAGACTATCTCAAACTATGGCGTTCAAAAAGTCCAATATATGGATTTTCCAGAAGCTGTCTATCCACCTTTTCGAAAACTGATTGTTAAGTCAATGAATGATGGGTTTGGATGTGATTTTTACTTAGGTTGTGGACAAGATAAGACTCACTCAAGTAAAACAAGTCTCACCCAAAGAAAGAAATTTATCTCTTCAAATCTCCTTCGTCAGTGCTTCTACTCTCCAGCAGCAGCAACTTTTATTGACTTTTTTTTTGTGTGTCCTAGCTCGTTGTGTATTACTGTATGAAGTTTCATCGAATTTTCCAATGGCAGTTCTTAACTCAGGCAATCGGGGATGACGGTTTTCAATTCTTCTTCCCTGATGACCCCATTCCCTTCCTCCCATTCCAATTTTGATTCAGCCATCCGTTTGTGTCCAATTTGATAATTGTTCTTTGCCTCGGAAGGATATGGTTCACCCTTGGTTCCGTCGTCTCCGGGACGATGGAGTCTTGTACAAAAACATAAGAAAGTTGTCGTATGAATCCCTGCAGATCGCCACTAACAATTTCTCCGAGGATATGTTGATTTGTCAGGGTGAATTTGCAAAAATCTACAAGGGTAATCTGTCCAATGGAATCCAAGTTGCAGTCAAGTACTATTCACAAAAGGGAACCCAGCTCGTCCAAGTAGGATTATTGGATATGGTGGAGGTAATTTCACAGATCCGACACCGAAACATTGTTCAAGTAATTGGGTGCTGTATTGAAAAGCATCGTCTCTTACTTGTAACCGAATATGTGACGAATGGGAGCTTGTGCGACCTATTAGAAGATCCCGAGAGAAGAGAGTCGTCGGACTTCAACTGGCGGAGGAGATCTGCCATCTGCATCGACATTGCTCGAGGTCTCTCTTATCTTCATAGGGATGCCATTCCTAGGGTTATTCATATGGACTTTGACCTCATGCAATTCAATTATGATCTTCAAGAATCAGAATTGCCTCATGAGACACATACGATAGCTGGTACGTTTGGATATATGAGCCCGGAGTTTGTCCTCTTTGGTGAGTATTCAGAGAAGTCGGATGTGTTTGCTTTTGGAGTTGTTATGCTTCAACTCATAAGTGGGAGAAGGGCTGTAGCCATATATTACTCATTTGGCTTCAAAACTAGCAAAAGATGACAATGTTTTGGAGATCATTGATCCAAAGTTGACTGATCTTGCACCTAATGAGGCACTAAGCTTTATAGACGTGGCACTTTCGTGTATTCAACGAGATCCAAAACTAAGGCCTGACATGCTTGATGTTACGCACAGGCTGTATGGACTGCACAATCGTAGCAGGATTTTATTTACAAGGCCTGATATGTCAATGCTATATGATGATGGGAGTGGTGATACTTTTTATGGCCAAGGTAAGTATTGCAGACTCCATTACTTTTGATCTATTTATTATAATTGTACCTAACTAATAAAAGTACTTTGAGTTGTTAATTGTACCTAACTAATAAAAGTACAGAGGATGATGTTGAAGGAGAAAATGAATCTCCTGCTAATTCGGATACAGAGTTTCAAGCACAAGGAGAGGTAAGCACAGTGGTATCTGCTTACATGACTATATAAAAAAAATTTACATATGATTGATAGCACACAGATTGAAGGGGCTGACACAGTTAGAAGCTCAATCACGAGAATTGATGATGATGGTGAAGGAGAAGCTACATTTGCTGTTTCGGAGTCAGAACAAGGAGAGGTAATAACCAGCAATGAATCTGCTTACTAGACTGTCTATTCTACTAGTACACAATGGATGATATTCTGCAGTGAGATATAATGCTGTTTCTCATATGAACACAGATTGAAGGGGTTGAAAATTCTGCAGCTCAAAGCAATACAACCACTATGTCACAAGTACTTGTTCAGCAGCAGCAACATCACATGGGAATTATACTATCTGGATCAGGGGATCTTGTAGAGAGACTATCTCAAACAACAGTGTTTAAGAAGTCGACTACACTTGATTTTCCAGAGGCTGTCTATCCTACTTTCCGAACTAGGGTGTTCCGACGTGGAGGTTCAAGAAACCTCTATACCTTCTGATTATGCTATGTGATTTTCTTTCAAAACTGATTGTTAAGTCAATGGTGGTTTGTATAAATTGAATCATTTACCTTCTGCAGTTCTGTTGGATCAAAGCGGTTTGATTTCTCATTGTGGTCAGTGCTGATTTTGGTGAATTCTTGGCCGGATGCAATGTGAAGAGCTGTCCATGAAAAGATGGAGATTCTTGCTGTGAGTAAGCTCTCATCTTTTTTAATGGATCTCCATGCGCTTTCCCAGTCACCTCGCATCGCTGCTGTGTAGAGGAGTTGATATCTACTGTCTACATTTATACCTGTACAATCATTGCAACACAAAACATGGAGTCTAAATTCAGAATCATAATGAGCCACATTCCAATTTGGTTGTAAGAAAAGAAGGCGTTGACATGCCAACACTAGGGGCCGTAGCCCAAATATAGGGCTGTACTCCAACTCCAGCGGGAAGTTGAAAATGTTGGCCGTTTCCGGAGTCGGAGGCAACATAATTTCCGCCTCCGTCGATTCTGTTGTTGGTGGAAACAGAATGAATGTCGCCAGGGCTCAGGGCGGTGAAGCAAGAAGAAGGGATCCACGTCTAGCGGAGCAGAAGTGCTATCCATGTTCTCCGTTTCCCAGTAATTCTGGTATGAAAGGGTATTATACATTGAAAATCAGCATGGCGAATTTGCGATCAATTAAGAAGCCTTGCATTGTTGACCAAGCAAACCCAAGTCGTCGTAGTATGATTTTTTATTTGGTGAAGAGTCGTAGTATGATTTTTTTTGGTGAATCATGTACCCACACGGCGTCCACGCGCTTTGTGCATCTTCATGTCTGTCAGTCGGGTTGTAAAACGACGTTGAAGCCCACGCGCTCAAGTCCCCTCTTACGATTCTATTCTTCATCTACTACGCGTTTAGCCGCCTTACACGACGACGCTTACTAAGGATCTAGCTGGTGGAATAGCTAGCAATTTTCAATCCATTCCTCCTTACTGATAGTCTGATACTGCTGCTGGCGCCTCCAGGTACGAACAAAATGGAAAGTCTGCCCTGTTCGTGTGACTAAATTTGGTGATTCTTGAACTAATTAACTTTCTTGTTTGTTTTCATTTAGGTTGGGAAGTTTGAGTTGAGTTCTAGCTGCTACGAGTAATATGATTCGTCTTTGCTTTGGTCGCCGGGATCAATCTGATGATGAAATGCATGATTTCTCCTCTGGAAACGCAACGAGATTCTCGTATGAGTCGCTGTGGCTTGCGACGAACAACTTCTCCGACAATATGATGATTGGTAGAGGTAGTAACGGAAAAGTATACAAAGGGCTTTTGCGCGATGGAACCCTAATTGCAGTCAAGAATTTCGCAGATTCACGCTACAGCGTCGAGGCCTTTTTTGCAACTATTTTGGCGTCACGTACTATAATACTGCACAGAAATATTCACAAAATAGTGGGCTATTGTATAGAGAAGCAACACCATTTACTCGTAACTGAATATGCGGACAACGGGAGTGTCCATGACCTTATACACAATCAACAGGAAAGAGAGTCGTCTGTATTCAACAACTGGCCTATGAGAGTTGCCGTCTGCACCGGAATTGCTCGCGGCCTCTCCCACCTTCATCAAGATGTCAATCCACGTGCTGTTCATCGGGACATTAAGCCTTCAAATATACTCCTCGACACCAACTTCACCCCCAAAATCACAGATTTTGACCTTACCAAGTTCTCTAATGACTTGCTTCTTGAAGCAGCTGTGGCTACAACGTCCGACGACTTTAAATCAGATTCGGGTCTCCTCACTAAACATGTGGTGGGGACCCTTGGATATTTGGATCCCGAGTACTATTGTACATATAGGGTTACGCAGAAGTCGGATGTGTATTCTTTTGGAGTAACGATGCTTGAAATCATTAGTGGCAGAAGGCTTATTCAGAAAAATGAGTACCTTCTTGATTGGGCTTCGAATCTCTTGGGAGATGGCAGAGTTTTGGAAATCATCGATCCGGTCTTGACTCATTTTCAAGCCGATGTCGTGCAACGTTTTATTGATGTGGCGTTTTTGTGCATCAAGAAAACATCAAAACAAAGACCCAGCATGCGCGAGGTTATGCAGATGCTTGATGGCGCCTGCAATTCTTTTGGGAGGCAACTTCTTACATGTTATAGCCCCCAATATTTTTCGGCTGGTAAACTCTTGCACACCTCATTGCCTTTGAATTTGAGTTGTTAATTTCTCTGAATTTTCCATTGCCATTGCTACAAGCATTATCTTTCTAGTTGAAAACTAAATTGTCCATATTGGGTACAGCTTCTTCATTTAGAACCTCTTCCACTGAAGGAGAAAATGAATTTTCTGATTCGGACACAGAATTGCAATCACAACCGGAGGTAATTAGCATCAAATGTGTCTTCTTACAAGACTGTCTATTCTAGTACACGCTATAAAATATTTATAAAACATTAATTTTTTCATATGAATGATAATCACACAGATTGAAGGGGATGAAAGTACTTCTGCAGCTCAAAGCAATGCATCCACTGTATCACAAGCACTTGTTCACCAGCAGCAGCTAGGAATTGTACTATCTGGTACAGGAGACCTTGTGGAAAGACTGTCTCAAAGTATGGTGATTAAGAAGTCGCCTAGACTTGATTTTCCAGAAGCTGTCTACCCTCCTTTTCAAACTAGTGTATTCCGACGAGGAGGTTCAAGACGCCTCTATGGCTTTAGATACTCTTCCTACACCGATTGCTAAGTCAATGGTGATGGTTTTTATAACCTCTGTGCCTGTAGGTACTCTCATTGTTGTTATTGCTGCTTTGGGGAATTGTTGTCGTATATATGTACTCCTTGTTAATCTTGAGGCATGTTTGTAACACGGGCAAGATTATACAAGAAAAATTGTTTGCGCCATTATAATAGAGGACCATTCATGTCCATGAATATTGTTTCAAATTATTAGTCTATTCATTGCAAATCAAGAATTTATTAAATGCTGTCTTGTTATGTTCTTTAGTTTTTGGATTGATTAAGTTTTGTTGATTTGAATCAGAAAAAGTCTATTCTTTACAAGCTTGCTGATGCTCTGTTTCCTTCATTTCGATTTGTTAACTCCTTTTTTGCTTATCTTTTGTTGATTAGTCCCAGCAACAGAAAGAAAGAAGTGTTACAGAATCAGAGATTTGGATGGTTGAGGAAATGTAAAATCTGAGTAGTATCAACATGAAATTTATCCCTTTCTGATAATCATAATCTGAAAAAGTGTAAATACATGATTCTTCGGCATCATATATTACTCATGATACCTGATTTCAGCATGTGGATTGATTCATCGTGTTCTAAAAAGGTTCAGGTGAAACCATCCTTGGTACAAAACACAAATCAAATTGGGTTGGTCCTACAATTTTCCATTTACATGGGCTCTCGTTGATAAGATTATTTTGGATACATGTATATGTTGGTTTACCTTGATTTGCAATTTCCATTTAGCTAGTCATAAAATTTGATAATTCTTTAGCATTGATGATTGATGTCATTACCTACCTTGTTCACTATCTAGGACCAACCTTTTGACACATGTAATTGAAGCATTTCTAAGATACTGCAAATTCTTACTCGTTTCTCCAGCTTTTCTAACCAATAAACACCAGCAACAGTGTGATCAATCAGGAATTTTAGTTCTTCCTTTCATCATAGCTAGGTTGATTGTGCACCGTTCAACACCATCCCATGTACATAATGAAAATAACTTCCTTCCACTGATAGTGCAATTACTAATTTCCTGTTTCTGTGGTGATTGTTGTACTGATTCTCTAGGAACTAGAAGCTATAGCTAAATTCCTGCAGCTAGTATGCATGGCTTTCTTCAAAGAAAGGCTCACTATTGATGACTTCTTGACAACAACTTCACACTAAAAATCACAGATTTTGAGCTAATAAAGTTCTTTTGTGATTCTAATGAATTGCCTCTTGAAGTAACTATTGTTGGTTCGTTAGGATATTTGGATCCGGAATATTTGCACACCTCTCAATATACTGACAAGGTGGATGTATATTCTTTTGGAGTGCTCATGCTTGAAATCATTAGTGGGAGAACCGCGGTTTTCAAACACAGCGAGGAGGAGAAATAACACATTGATGTTGATCCAGTGCTGAGTGATCTTCCCACAGATGATGCACAAAGGTTTATTGATGTTGCGCTTTTATGTGTGCAACTACATTCAAAATCACGGCCCAACATGCAGGAGGTTGTGCATCTCTATGGAGTGTGCATTTCTAGTAGGCTATCAGTTACAAGGCCTGATTTGACATGGATTGATGATCAAACTAATGATAATGTTTCCCACGTCACTTATGAATAGCTTAGAATCAAACTAATTAAGTGCATTCATGTTGCACTAGATTCATCAACACAAGGCTTAACGGCTACAACAGGCCTTAAAGACAGAGAAGAGGAAACTTCATATTTACAGGATGATACGACAACAACACCAACCCAGTGTAGACCTGCCTCGGGCAAGGTCTGGGAGGTCAGGATGTACCAACCCTTTCCTCGACATAAAGATCGAGAGGGTGTGTAAGAGAGGCCTAGAGACCTAAAAATAAACCAAGAGAAAACACCAGAGGAGAGAGAGAGAGAGAGAGAGAGAGAGAGAGAAAGGGAGAATGAGAAAAAAAAGAGGTATAGAGAAAGAGAGAGAGAGAGAAAAATGCAAGAGTGAAGGATGCCCCCTGATCCCCTGCTGCTACCGCTCTTCCAACGTAATCTTCTCCCTCCAAAAAGGTCCCTATAGCCTGTCATGTCCACTGAAATATCCAACAAGTCTAGATCCTGTTATAACTTTCTTCCAACTCTTCTTCGGTCTACCCCTAACCCTGCAAACATCGTTGAAAACCAGACTGCTTGGATATAAAAACTTATACATACATATATAGTCTGAAGAGTAAAAAAAGGTCATATAAACACAGTTTCGATAGGATACACGCTATGTGAATGTCCACGTTAAGATATCCTACGTATCTTTCTTTTTTTTAGTAAAATTTATTTATTAATTAATTGAAAGGCGTACAATAATTATAGAAGAAATCAAACCAAATGAATACATATCAAAACGGACCATTTTTAGAAAACTACTATCGATATAAATAAGATCTGATGTTTCTGTATACCCTATTTCACATCGCTACTTCTTACAACCTTTCACGAGGAGGTCTACTGATTAGTTGTAGTTTGGAGATCGTTCTTGATATGATTCAACTGATTGTAGATGAAAACTTGAAATCTTTAGTGCTTGTTTGGTTAACTAGTAAAATCCCATGATTTGTAAAATCCTAGGAAGTGTAATTTATTATATGTGTTTGGTTGGAAAAAATTCAACCAAAAATCCTAGGAAGTCCAATTCCCATGTTTTTCAATTCCTACAAAATGGAGGAATTATAATTACCAAGGAAGGGGTAGGTAAGATCTACTTCCACCCTTTTTTTATAATTATTTTTTCTTTTAAATTTTATTATTTTTAAAATCTCTATTATACCCATGAATCAGCCAATCACATTTCATAAATTAGGGTTATGATAGTAACTTTATATAAATTCCCACAAATTTTCAAATCTAACCAAACAAAATGTAGAAATTTAATTCCTACAAAAATATTTATAACGAAACACTTTTACACAATTCCTATGAAGTTTAATTCCCGTGATTTAATTTCACATGATTTAATTTCCTAGGAAGTACATTTCCTATTCTTAACCAAACGAGACAGATAACCGTCATGTAACCGCCATCGTCGACAAAAGTAGTATATGCCAGACAGTACCCTAAATATTGTAGGGATGAAAGAGAACGGAAAAACGGATTGTGAGGAATCTTGTTAGAGAGAATCAATTGGCTTCCATTAGAGATCTGACAAAGAGCAGAGGATGTTGTTGATTTTGCCGAATTGGATTTGTCGATGATTCGTCGAATGATGATGTAAACAACGACAACGACTATTAATAATGGCTTGGAATCAAATGGGAAATGTTATCAAAATGGATGCTTACATTGTGAAGTTACATTAATGAGTTACAAAGGCTGAGATATGCAAGATTATGTGTGAATGTACATGGATTTATCCACTATTGAAGATACAACGTTACCATTGTAGTCCCGAATGAGAATGCTCAAGAACATGAGTACAAGGTGTGGTTTGAGGACTTTCCAGAAGGGTGTGGGAGTTGTGGTGATAACCCTATCGCTTTGTCTCTTCTCTAATACATCCTCTTTGACATTTCATCTCCTTAGATCCTCACTTGGAAGGTTTTTTGACAACAAAGCTTGTGAGGAGAATATTCCTTTCATCCCAACTAGCCATGGTAGCCACAAATCAAAATTTGGAGCTAAAAATTCCTCCATAATAGTGGAAAGCGGCCTAGGGCCAAATCAGTACTATGGGTTACCACCTAGCATCTAGGTGCTGCCTAGCCTCGGTCAACTTTTAGAACAATGATATGAAGAGAAAATATTAGGGACTAATTTGTGACAAGATTTTATAAAAATTAATATTGATGGATCCATAACATTGAATGATTGATAGATCTATTTGTGGATATATTATTCATGATCGTAGTCTAACACCAATACTCATGGAAGTAGAAGAATTTGGGAAAATGATAGTTCTTTGGGTCGAGGCAATTTCCCTTCGAAGTGGTATTATTAGTGCAAAAGACTTGACTTTAGAACAATTGAAATTGAATGAAGTAAATCTTGTTTGGTTGTTAAACAAATTCACATGAAGTTGGAAAATTCCACAAAGTTAATAAAATACATGTGTTTGGTTGAATAATAGCTATTGAAAAACCCATGATTTTTAACTTCCATGTATTTCTCAATTCCTATATTTCAAAGTAATATAATTACTGAGGGAGGAGTGGGTAAGATTTTCTTCCCACATAATTTCTTAGGAAATAGATTTTTAACAAAACATGTTTTTGAAATTCATATGATTTACAACTTCATGTAAATTACTTCACATGAATTAAATTCTTGGGAATTATACTTCCCACATCCGACCTACAACAATTTAAAATAATTATTCCCAACATTTAATTCATTTGAAATCTTTTAGGCAGTTTGCATTTCACATATTATCAAAGAAGTGAATGGGGTGGTTGGCAAAATTGCAAATCTTATCCACTCAGTACTCCCAACAAAACTATTTTTTTTAGACCCAACAAACTATTCTACTAATTCTTTTTATTTCTAATAAATTGTTAAATAAAAACTACGATTATCAAAGTCAATTAACCTTAATTTAAAATAATTAATCAAAATATATAAGCATGTAGTGATAATTCTAGCATTTAAAAAAGGATAATTACTAGTATTTTTTAAGAGAACCTAATTTATGAGTGGTTGTTTAAATTTTAAATGTATGGACGACTATGTCGAAAAGTATCTTAATTTATGGATGATTTTGTATGATTTTACCCTTTTATAACTCTAAAAGGCCAAAAATAAAACAAATATGAAAGTTTAGGAGCCACTTTACAAATAACTCAAACAATAGGGGCCAAAATGACAATAAAGTGAAAAATAAGGGAATATAAAATATATTTAGCCTAAAAAGAACCTTCCTTTTTCATCACCACTCAGTATGCGTTATTGATTTGTTCATTATTTCATTGAGGCACACATGAACAACTTTGTCGTCTTATGCAGCGCTGCGGATTGCCCACCAACAACTTAATTCTCCAGTGTCAGACCTCATTATTGGCGTGGGCGTTTCTTCTAGAGACTAGAGACTGGAGTCAACAACACCCCTAATTGCAGTCAAGACCCCAAATTTAACCGTAATTACAATGGTAATCCCACAAATCCTTCACCGAAACATTTTGGCCCTTCATTTCTCAATTGGAATCAAGGCCCAGAAAAGGCGCAATTGGAATGTAGTACATGTTCCCTTGATTAGCACTCCACATTTGAAACTTTGGTTGCTTTATTTCATACTAATTACTAGTATTTGACAATGTTTAATTTCTTGAGACGAACCCGTGGCCTTCGGACCCATAGATCTTCGGTTCGACTCTCATGGGCAAATGCCCTTCATACATACCTTAAACCAATTTCCATAATGACATTTTAATTAATGTTGCTTCTACATTTCTCATTTCAATATGGCATGATAAGATTTAAACAAAAAAATGTTTTACAATAGATGATAGACCTTCCTTCTATATTTGTTGAGATTTTAATTTGTTAATCGTTACACATCGACCTATCAATTTTGATATAAGATATCTTTTTAAAGTATGTAAAATTTATAATGCAGATCTCAGAAATCTATATTATGCATTTTAATTTGCAAAATTTTCTTTCGTGAAGTCCACGTAACCTAAAACGAAGTAAAGTATATATAAAAGAGAATCAACCTCTTTGTTAAAAGTTTGCGACAATCAATTTTTCTAACCTAATTTATAAAATGATTATGAATATATGGCTGCGCCGGCCAATGGCACGCAGCCAATTCCAGGATCATTATTGATGATGTCCAAAACAGTAAAAGCAAAAAGTGGGTCCAGGAGGACCCCCATAGGTAAGTTAGGGACCCACGTTCATGCTCGGTTATTTAAAAACAAAACTCCCGACGGATGCGAGGTCTCTCAAACATCCCGAGACGAGGTCTCGACCTCGTCACCGACTCTACTAATGCGCCCGCCCGCTCGAACCAATCACCAGCAACCTCACTCCCAAACCAATCACAAGTGACCTCACTCATGGACCAATCAAAAGCCCTTATTTCGAGTATCCCACATCGAACATTGGCCTAAACTCAGCCCCCCAATTCTCTATAAATAGAGAAGAACCTCGTAGGAAGAAGGGGTCGAAAAACCACTTGAACTCAAGAACCCTCTTGTTAGTTAAAGATCGACGTGATAGGAACATCGTCAAAAGACCTCGCTACAGATAGGAGATACCCACAGAAAGACCCCAAAGTCGCGCAGAGACCTCGCTCACGCCTAAAACCTCACTACAGAAACTCACAAAACTCCCTACATCATATCCTCAAATCTACCTCGCCCTAGAATCGGCCTCGCAACGATAGGTGCGATCTCGGAACCTTGTAGGAGGTCTAGGTGTGATTCTTGAAGTTGTGCATCAACCTCGTAGGTTTGTAACCTCGCAACCACGGAAAAATCATAAATAAAGGAGCAAGTGTTTGCACTCAAATATAATAATATTGTTTCTTGTCTCGTAGCGTAGCTGTTATTTCGGGATTCATCAATTATCATCTTTTTTAGGTTTAGGATACTGCTTATGAGAGTCAAATCGGAGGCCGGTCCGGTCTCCATTTTGACTAGATGTTGGAAGCTGGATCATAATCATCTTTGTTCCATTTGAGTATTTGACATGAAGCTTTGATAGAAATGCAAATATGGTCGAAAAAGTTAGCAATATCGGACCGGCATTTCACCATAGAAGACAAGCACACAACTCTACTAATTGCGCGTATGTAGACCGAGGAGGAGAAATCTCTGATTTTCAAATCACTAATAAATATACTTTGTAAATGTTAATCTTCATATACATTTAAAATGTAGATGAACTACATATATAATATGAGAAAGCTATGAGGTATGTCATATGTAACTTTATAAAAAAAGCCAGTAATCTAAATGTAGTAAAATCTGTATAGTGTAATATTTTGCTGAGACCAATGGAAAATTTGAATAATCTATATGATTCTTTGGCTTTAGGTATGTCATATTGTCATACGTAACTCTTCACGTAGTACGTCGGGATGCAATTCATTTGTTGTCCATTAAATATATTTTAAGCATTAGTGAACTTGGAAGAAAAATCATATATATTCATTCAAGCAACTAAACCAATAAATATCAAAATTAAGTTTTAATACAGAATCCATTCTACTACTACAAATGGGCAATATTGAAAGCAAACACAAATTCAAAAAAAAAAAAGGGTAAGAAATAGAGAGAAAATGATATGGACAAAAATTAGAAGATGAATAAAGTTTCACCCTTAATATGTTCTTTCAATTTGTTTGGTGAAGAATTGGGGTTTAGAAGATGAATAAAGTCTCATATTCTCAATTTCTCATCACATGATTTTAAATGGTTTTCATGATTTAGAATATGAATTACCACCTATGTTATATTTCAATTGTTATTTACTACGGAGTATAATTATTATTAGTTAAACCTTTTATTTACTTTTTCTTTAGTGAGTAACAGAGTAATTATCAGAACGGTTCATGGGACTTGGACAACTCATTTAGATGTCACAAGATGTTAGAAATCTCATTTAGATGGCATAATATATAGCTGTTTAATTCTTGTTTCATGCACTTACTAACAAAGTCTACCGTATAAGTTTAACAATTAAAAAAATGGGACGTTTAGAATTAAATAAACTAATTTTTATAACGCATCAAAATAAGTGGAAATAAATTAATTGTATCAACAGATATAAAAGTCATGCTCTTAAATTAAATCTTATATGTAGAGAGTTGGTCCAAGTTAGAAAAAGAGAGAGCCATTGGATAAAAAAAAAGTTGGACGAAAAAATATGTAAGGGAAGGAGTGATATATATAATTGTAAATAATATATACTTTTTCTATTTTTTTAGTTCAAATAACATGCAATTTAGAACACTTTATAAATGTACACATTTATTTGAACATATAATTCTAGCAAAAATGTGTACTTTGACTTTTAGTAAATGTGAATATTATTATTAATCAAGAAGTTTATTATATTTATTATGCACTTTATTATATAAAATTTACACTTTTATATAATATACACATATTCAATAAAAAAAAATAGATACTTGTAATTTTAATGCATGGGTTTACACCAAATGTACACGTACACTTCTAGTGCAAAAATATGCACTTTAGATACTAATATATTTATATTAGTATTTTAGATATACACTATAAAACTTTGAACTATTTTGACACGTGTTTAACTCTTATTGATTTTGCATACGTATCAAATTAAAGTTTTTATAAAATTATTGTTATCATTATCTTAACTATTTGAATTTTACACTGATAAATAAATATTTGACATTATTTTGTTGAAGTTAAAACAATTTTTTTTTTTTACAGAATTCTTAAACAAAAGTGTTTATTTCTTTCTTTCTTGGTCTGATAATGTGCTTCATCTCTTGATTGACACACAAATCACACTTAATACTACCTAAAATGATTTATTTCACATCAAGTGTAACTAAACTTGCACAACTTTTATTACACCGGGCCACCTACGATATTCTTCCAATTTTTTGCCTATTTATATTCTCCAAAGCTAAAACCTAAGTCCCTCGTGCACTTGCTCCAACACTCACACCAAAAAACACGCTCCTTTGGTGTCCTCTCTCTCAACAGCATTCTGTGGGCAGCTGCTCACCGTCGCCGCCCTCCACTCCGATCATCTACCGCTCTCCGGTCTCCCACCGCCGCCTTTGCTCTCAGATCTCCATCGTCACATCCAACACACCGACGTCATAGATCTAGTCATTGTTATTGAGGTTTGAAACTTCAATTCCCTAGGTGAGATCTTTGAAAGGATCAACTGATCTATTTTTTGCAATTTGAAATGACCCATTTTGTTCTGTGTTTCTGTCCTTAAATTACAGCTGTTTTGTTTTTTGATCTACTAATAATAGTTGTGATTTATGTTGGATTTTATCTGTGAGAGGCCAATTGCATGCTAATATTATAATACATCCTTGGGATTTTTTTTCAACGCAGTTTTTTTTTTAAATTAAAAAAAAAAAGCTGGTGTTTGTATCAAACATGAAGTGATTTATTTTTTGGTAGAAAAATCTGAAGTGATTAATCCTAGTTGAAATGAATTTGGATTATTTTATTCCAACCAAAATTAAATTTTGGAATATAACGTTGGATTAATGAAGATAATTAGTGGAATGATAGTTTTTGATATTGGATTAATTATACAACACCGAGGAAGCTAAACAAAAAGGAGGCAGCTTTCAGTCAAATTTAGGTAGTAGATATGATTCATTTGGTTCTTTGTTTTTCTGCGTTGGTTTTTGTTTACTAATGGAATTACTAATTCTCTCTCCAATTTATAAAAAATGTTGGATATATGATTTTTTGGTAGAAAAATGTTGGATATATGATTAGAAGAGCGATATGTGTGATTTTTTTGGGATAAAACTTAGAACATCAACGTTTATGACTTTATTGAAAGCTGGAAGATAGAAAAACGAACTAGAGAATCATATTAGATCGAACAATGTGTGATATTATTGCTCCTCGATCTAAGTCGAGTTAGATCGAGGAGCAACATATGTGACTCATATTAGATAATAGTTTTGATTTTGCTCTATGTTCACATCTTGAAAATCCAGTTCATATTTTATCCGATTTATTATGATTCCGCATTTGTTTGTTGATGCAATTAATAAGTATATTTGTTGCGGGGAATTCTTGTCCTTTATCAGAGTCGACAAATAAATCTACATTTAACAAGTTACTTTTTTTGAATGCAGCTTCACTGGTGTGGTTTGTCGCCTTCTTTCTCATAAAACATAATCTTCATTTTGCTGGAAATTGTCGTGTTTTATTTGAGGCAACAAGTAAATCTAAATTCAATAAGTTACTTTTTGAAATGTAGATTCATATAACGAGATTTTTTGTCATTTATCCGAGCCGACAAGAAAATCTAGATTTAATAAGTTACTTTTTTAACGTAGCTTCACTGATGTGGTTTGTCGCCTACTTTCCCACAATAACAATCTTCATATAACGGGATTTTTTGTCGTTTATCCGAGCCGACAAGAAAATCTAGATTTAATAAGTTACTTTTTTAACGTAGCTTCACTGAAGTGGTTTGTCGCCTTCTTTCTAAAAAAAACACAATCATAATTTTACGGGAAATTATTGCCGTTTATCCGAGCTGACAAGTAAGTCTAAATTGAATAAGCTACTCTTTTAAATGTAACTTTACTGGTGTGATTTGTCGCCTTCTTAATTTCTCACAAAAACAACACCTTTATTTAACGGAATTTATTACCGTTTATTTGACATGGCGAGTAAATCTGTATTTAATAAGTTACTTTTTACGGATGTAGCTTCATTGGTGTGGCTTGTCACCTTCTTTTTCACAAAAACACATTTTTTCCGAAAAATTCTTGTCGTTTATTTGACCTAACAAGTAAATCCATATTTCATAAATACTTTTTCCGAATGTAGCGTCACTTGTGGGGTTTGTTGCCTTCTCTCTCACAAAAACACAATCTTCTGCATAGTCTTATGTTGAGTTAAGCTACCTTTTTAAACGTGCTTCACTAGTGTGATTTGTCGTCTTCTTAATTTCTTACAAAAACATAATTATTTTGTCGGAAATTCTTATCGTTTATTTGACATGACAAGTAAATCTATATTTAATAAGTTACTCTTTACGAGTGTAGCTTCGTAAGTATGGATTGTCGCCTTCTTTCTCACAAAAACACAATCTTTATTTTGCCGGAATTTCTTGTCATTTATTTGACCTGACCAGTAATCTATATTTCATAATCACTTTTTTCAAATGTAGCTTTATTAGTGTGGTTCGTTGCCTTGTTTCTCACAAAAACACAATCTTCTACATACTTTTATGTTATGTTATGTTATGCTATGCTATGCTATGCTGAGTTAAGCTACCTTTTAAATGACTTAAAACATATACAACCCCCTGTACTTGTGCGAATTTGTCACTTAGACACCTCACCTTTGGTTTGGACCTATTGAGCACTTAAACTTAACAATTTGGACCTATTAGACACCTGGTCGCTGACAATCTCGTTGAGTGTAACACACTCGCGCTGACATGTCCAATTTTTTGTCCAAATGTGTTCCACATAAGCCTATTTTTTGTCCACATATGTGCCACATAAGCGTATTTGGTATTTTGCCACAAAGGCATAATTTATGCCAGATAACAATTTGGACCTCCGTCAACAGCTGGTTCACTCCCGCTGTTCTCTTCGTCGTCCTCAACCTCGTAATCGGCACCATTGCACTTCGCCACATCAGTGAAGAGGTGTTTAATAGGTCCAAATTGTTAAGTTTAAGTGTTCAATAGGTCCAAACCAAAGGTGAGGTGTCTAAGTGACAAATTCGCACAAGTACAGGGGGCTGTATATGTTTTAAGCCCTTTTAAATGTAGTTTCACTAGTGTGATTTGTCGCCTTCTTAATTTCTCACAAAAACACAATCTTCTACATACTTTTATGTTATGTTATGTTATGCTATGCTATGCTGAGTTAAGCTACCTTTTAAATGTAGTTTCACTAGTTTGATTTGTCGCCTTCTTAATTTCTCACAAAAACACAAATTTTAATTTTTCAGATAAATTCTTGTCCGTTATTTGGCCTAATAGGCAATCTATATTTAATATGTTACTTTTTTCAAATGTAGCTTCATTGGTGTGGTTTGTCGCCTTCTTAATTTCTCACAAAAACACAATCTTGATTTTGCCAGAGATCCTTGTCGTTTATTTGAACTAACAAGTAAATCTATGTTTAATAGGTTACTTTTCGAATGTACGTAGTTTCATTGGTGTGGTTTGTTGCCTTCTTAATTGCTCACAAAAACACAATCTTCATTTTGCTGGGAATTCTTGTCGTTTATTTGACCTGACAAGTAAATCTATGTTTAATAAGTTATATTTCGAATGTAGCTTCATTGATGTGGTTTGTCGCCTTCTTCTTTCTCACAGAAACACAATCGTCAGTTTACCGGAAATTCTTGTCGTTTATTTGACCTGACAAGTAAATCTATGTTTAATAAGTTTCTTTTCTCGAATGTAGCTTCATTGTTGTGGTTTGTCTCCTAGTTTCTCACAAAAACACAATCTCCATTTTAACAGGTTGTTCAAGAGCTGAAAACTTGACCAAGGATGGAACTTTACGTGCCGCCTGCACCTAAAAGAGTCCGAAAAGAGAGGAGGCTAGCTCTTGTTGCCCCACCACCAATGGAGCCGGAGACGACAGAGATGGATGAGATATGGAAAAACATATCCGAGGACATCTTGGAGGTTGTCATGGCATGGCTACCAATCGCTACGTTGTTCGACTTTCGTTCGGTTTCCCATAGGTGGAACTCCCTCTACATATCCCCTCATTTCCGACAGCGCTGGGGAGAAGTTGCAACTCAAAAGCTACCTTGCTTGTTCTCCAAAGATGGAGGAAGAGGTGTTGCATCCTTTTATGACCCACTCATGAAGAAATGGCACAACACCAACTACATTCCATTGTCAACCTCGGCCATCTACCCACCATGCTCCGCCGGAGGGCTAGTTTGCTTCATTGACACCATGCACACCATCTTCTTCGTGGGCAACCCTTTAACCCAAGACTGGCTCCAGTTCTCATGCTCTCCTAGCGAGGTCGTGAGGATGCAAGCCCTAGGGCAATACGCCGTGGGGATGGTGTCCATTCCGGACCAAGACTCTTCTAGCCATTCGACTCCGTCGAGATCATCAAGCAAGGTCGTGTTGATCCACAAAGAAGGTAAGTATGAAGTCTTCTCTCCCAAGAGGGGAATCAATGGATCCCCATCATTATGCACGTTCATGAAATCGAGGATCCCGGCCTACATCAAGCTGCCCGCACGCCTCAACTCGCGCGCGTTGTCCATTGGCAACGCGCTCTACTTCTTGGGCTCGGAGCCTCACGGGATAATCTCTTTCAACGTGGCGAGAGGGGAGTGGAGGCAAGAGCTCATCCCGAAGCCTCCTAACTCGACCGACCTCGCGCTCGTGGAGAGCAAGGGACGGCTCTTGCTCATGGGCGTGGTGATGGATAGGGGCGCGCCCGTTGTCTCCGTTCGTGTGTGGGTGCCTCATGTGACGACGACGATGCTGATGTGGAGGGAGATCGACAGGATGCCGGGCGAGTTGGCCGTGGAGTTTGTTGGTAAGCCCGACGTGGTGTTTGAGTGTCTGTCCAATAGGAGGGTGGTTGCGTTTGCTCTTGGGACGAGCCGGATGAACAGGCTCTTCACTTATGATTTGGTGAGCAAAGAGTGGTTGAGGATTCCAAAGCCCAAGATTCCCGGTCAGAAGCGTCAGTCCATTGTGGGCGGAGTTGGGGTCTTCCCTTGCTTCTCTTCCCCTTGAAGGTGATCGATCGAGTTTACTTGGTTTGTTTTAATGTTGTTGTTGTTGCTTGTGCTGCTGTTGTTGTTGTTATGCAATCCTCCAGGAACTTCATATAAACTTTGGAGGTGTTGCATGTGTACTTGTGTTGTGTTGCTGGGAATTTTCTTTTATGTATTGTTTTCATTTCAGACTATCAAATCGTACTGTTATGTTATGCTGAATTAAGCCTTTCTCATCTCATATATGTATTGTTTTGAGCTATGCATGTATTTTTTTTTTGATCTTTTATGTGTTGTTTTGAGTTGTGGATAGATTATATATTTATATATATGATGTGAGTATTTGAATGGCATGCTCAAGTTTGTATATGGACTAATGGACTATAAAGGTAATTAGCATGGTGAATAATCTTTTAGATATTGTAACAATGAAAGGTAAAACACATTTGTTTTCATAATATTTTGATAAGCTAGAAAATCTCAGATCCACTTTGATCGTTTGGTTTGATTTGAAAACAAAACGAAAAATGCAAGTAGAGAAGTAATTTGTTGGCATAGGTTTGGTTTTAACCTACTCTGCGGAGTTTCAAGAGAAAGACTCGTCCAATCCACTAGATATCAAAGGCCAACAATCACAGATTTATAAAGTAAGTAAACACATAAATAAAAAAAGCTAAGAAATAGAGTCGAAAAATAGAAAGTAGTACAAAGTAGAAAGAATAAACAAGAACTTAATCAAGCTCACAAAGAACTCAACCCACCAAGGCACCAAACTCCATCAACTCTATTTTTTTTCGCTCTTCCCCATTCTTCTTCTTCTTCTTTGGTCTCACGATATTTGAAGGAGCCTTTAATGATGATTAATTGCGAGAGAAAAGCTCTCAAAGCTCAAATCCTAACCTAATCATGCAAGAGAAATGGCAAGAAAAGCATCTAGGTTGTCTCGCTAGGCTTTTATATATATGAGCCTTTTTCCCCAAACGACATCATTCTATCTCAATCGAGTATTCATTAAGCCAAACACAGTGTTTAGCTTAAGGTCAGCTTCTAGCAATCACAGAAACAAAGCGGCCCATATATTAGTGATAGTAGGCCTAGTTACATAGAGAACAAGTCTAATATCACCATAACTCAAGTCTCATCCGAGAGCCATACTCCAACACAGTCAAGTGGCTCAAGCCATGATTGAGCCATGGTTCATGGGTGGTTCCAAGCAACTTAGGAGCCTAATCCATGACTCATGTCCCTGCTCCTACCTAGCCTATGGTGTGCACTTTGTATAATACTTATGACTGTCTTACATGTTACATACATGGATTAGCAAACATAACATATATCAATCACGAAAAGACATTTTAGTTAACTATGATGTGTGTCAATATATCTGGAGTCTTTTAGCAGTTCTCTTGCATATATTTTTTTCAGGTCACAAACGAATTGAGCAAGAATGACCACCCCTATGAGAATTGAGAACAATTCATGATCGTCCGATCCCGAAACACTTGCACATGCAGTATGTGCAAATGTTGATGTATGCAAGAATTATAATATGTTGTGCAAATTTTTTCAACTATGGCGCGACTCTATGAGTACAAATTTTTATATAGTGAATTTAAGAAAAATAAGTGTTTATCTCAAAATAAAATTTGGACATTGTTATGAATGTATGCACACATGTATACAAGTTATCCTTAGTTTTACCTATTGCTTGTATCCATAGATGATTGAACATGTAGTATTGTATAATGCATGATTGGAGGTAACTTGTACAAGGTGAATTATTCACCTTCTTCACCTCCTTATTTTCATGCATAAATTATGGAGATTCACCTAAGTCTTACCCCACCTTTGGCCTATAAATATGGCCATCCTCCATTGTAAAACTTGCACCAAAGTAGAGTAAGAAATACACTCTCTAAAGTTCTTACTCTCCCTCCCTCTCTTCTAATGATCTAAAAGTCCTCATAAAGTTTGTTTAATTGTTTTTCCAAAAGTTAAAGTGATCTTGCTTTCATAAATCTTTTCATAACACGTTATCAGCACGAGTCTCTAATTACCAATTGAGCTTCACTAATCACCAAAAAAACATGGACTTACCTAAAGTGAAACCCGATGGGAAGGAGCAATGTCTTTTGGACAGTGCGACAACACACACCATCTTGAGGAGTAAAGAACACTTTACTCAATTAAGAGCCTTTGAAGGCAATGTCACTACAATATCCGGTGTGTCAAAACTCATCGAAGGCTCTGGAAGAGCTGTCATTCTACTCCCAAAGGGAACAAAGCTAGTAATAAATGACGCACTATATTCGAGTAAATCTCGAAGAAATTTGCTAAGCTTTAAAGATGTGCGTCTAAATGGGTTTCATATGGAAACCATGAATGAAAATGGGAAAGAATACTTGTGCATCATAAAACATGAATCTGGCCATAAACAGATTCTCGAAAGGATGTCAACGCAAACCTCCGGATTATATCATACATACATTTATCCGTTTGAGGTCAATGCAATGTTTAACAAAAGGTCATATGACCAAGCTGCATTCACATTATGGCATGACCGATTGGGTCATCCAGGGGCAGTAATGATGCACAAAATCATAAAGAGCTCACTTGGACATACATTAAAGAACATTAAGGTTCTTCCGTCCAGTGATTTTAATTGCACTGCTTGCTCACTTGGAAAGCTAATTATCAGGCCTTCTAAAAACAAGATTGCAAGTGAAAATCCTGCATTCTTAGAAAGAATCCAAGGAGATATATGTGGGCCAATTGCTCCACCATGTGGACCATTCCGATACTTTATGGTGCTAATTGATGCATCTACACGTTGGTCACATGTAAGCCTACTATCAACAAGAAATGTTGCATTTGCTAAACTCCTTGCCCCAATAATCCGATTGAGGGCCCAATTTCCGGATTATACAATAAAGAAAATCCGGCTCGATAATGCAGGAGAATTTACATCTCAAACATTCAATGACTATTGTATGTCAATTGGGCTTGATATAGAGCATCCAGTGGCTCATGTTCACACACAAAATGGTCTTGCTGAATCATTGATAAAGCGATTGCAATTAATTGCCAGACCATTATTGATGAAATCAAAATTACCACCATCGGCATGGGGACATGCAATATTACATGCAGCAACCTTAATTCGATTAAGGCCAAGTGCAAACCATGAACATTCCCCTATGCAACTTGTGTCCGGTAAGGAGCCAAATATTTCACATCTAAAAATATTTGGATGTGCAGTTTATGTGCCTATTGCTCCACCTCAGCGCACAAAGATAGGACCCCAAAGGAGATTGGGAATTTATGTTGGTTTTGAGTCTCCCTCGATAATCAAATATCTTGAACAAACAACTGGTGATTTATTTACAGCTAGATTTGCTGATTGCCATTTTGATGAAAATACATTCCCAGCCTTAGGGGGAGAAAAGAAAAATGGGGATCCACATGTGAAAGAAATCACATGAAATGCAACGGCATCATCCCATCTTGATCCAAGAACAAAAATGTGTGAACAAGAAGTACAACGGATCATTCATTTGCAAAATGTAGCAAATCAGTTACCAGATGCATTTACTGATACACAGAAGGTAACTAAATCGCATATACCTGCAGCAAATGCTCCAGCAAGAATTGAAATACCCAATGGATTGCCAGATGCATCCATCGCAAGCGATTCTACAACACGCCGAAAGTGTGGTAGACCATTAGGCTCAAAAGATTTGAAACCAAGAAAGGCAAGAAGCCAAAAGGGTATAGCAGGAGAAGCCACAATGGATCATGAGAATGATGGTGAAGGCAAAGATATTGAAAATGAGAATACCTCAACAGAGGATGATATTCTAGACAAGAATAATGATATCGACAATTTTGAGATTTCCATAAACTATGTGTCCACAGGCACGCAATGGAATCGAAAAGATGTAATTGTCGATGATGTATTTGCCTACTCAGTGGCTAGTAATATTGTAATTGAAGATGATGATTTTGAGCCAAAATCGGTCGATGAATGTCAACGAAGAAATGATTGGCCAAAATGGAAAGAGGCTATTCAGGCAGAACTAAAATCGCTTGAAAAGCGAGAGGTCTTTGGACCAGTAGTTCATACACCAAATGGTGTGAAACCAGTCGGCTATAAATGGGTCTTTGTACGTAAAAGAAATGAGAAAAACGAAATTGTAAGATATAAAGCAAGGCTTGTAGCACAAGGTTTTTCTCAGATCCATGGAATTGATTATGAAGAAACATACTCTCCGGTAGTTGATGCAACTACATTGAGATTCCTAATTGGCTTGACTGTCTTTGAAAGGTTACAAATGCGCCTCATGGATGTCGTGACCGCATATTTATATGGATCACTTGATACAGACATCTACATGAGAGTCCCCGAAGGACTCAAGCTGCCTGAGGCCAATAATTGTGGACCTTGAGAAATGTTTTCCATAAAATTGAGGAGGTCATTGTATGGACTAAAACAATCTGGACGAATGTGGTACAATCGCCTCAGTGAATACCTCATGAAAGAGGGATACAAGAACGACACCGTTTGTCCATGTGTTTTCATCAAGCGATCCGAAAAGGGATTCGCTATTATCGCAGTTTATGTTGACGATTTAAACATCGTCGGAACTCCAAATGAGCTTCAAGATACTGCGAAATATTTGATGAAAGAATTCGAGATGAAAGATCTCGGACAAACGAAGCTTTGTCTTGGCTTACAAATTGAGCACTTAAGGGATGGAATCTTTATCCATCAGTCTAATTACACTGAGAAAGTTCTTAAAAGATTTTACATGGACAAAGCACACCCTTTGAGCTCTCCAATGGAAGTTCGATCCCTCAATGTAGAAAAGGATCAATTTCGTCCCCGAGAAGAGGACGAAGAGGTTCTTGGTCCTGAGGTACCATATTTAAGTGCAATTGGTGCTTTAATGTACTTAACTAACAATACGAGGCCAGATATTGCTTTTGCAGTAAATTTTGTTGTCCAGGTATAGCAATGCACCCACAAGGAGACATTGGAACGGGATCAAACATATATTCTGCTATCTCCGAGGAACACATGATCGTGGGTTGTATTATCATAACCAAAGGGATGCGACCTTAACTGGATATGCAGATGCAGGGTACTTGTCTGACCCACACAAAGCCAAATCACAAAATGGCTATGTGTTCACATATGGAGGCACTGCCATCTCTTGGAGATCAACAAAGCAGACTGTGACTGCCACATCATCAAACCAAGCAGAATTAATTGCTTTATCTGAGGCAGGAAGAGAATGCGTGTCCCTTCGAGAAATGATTCAATTCATCCAGAAAGAAAGTGGAATGAAGCCAATCACTGATGATCCAACAATATTATATGAGGACAACTCAGCATGCGTTGCTCAGATGAAGAAGGGCTACATCAAAGGAGACCGCACAAAGCACATATCTCCAAAATTCTTCTTCACTCGTGAATTGGAAGAAGCTGGTGAAGTGGACATCCAACAAATTCGGTCAAATGACAACTTGGATGACTTGTTCACAAAGTCTTTAATCCCCAAGAAATTTGGAGAACTGGTATCCAGAATTGGAATGTGCAGACTTCGAGACATATGTTGAAGTCAGGGGGAGTATCATACGCGCTGCACTCTTTTTCCCTTCGATCAAGTTTTTATCCCACTGGGTTTTGCTTGACAAGGTTTTTAATGAGGCAGTATCAAGGCGTACAAATGGGATCAATGGTTGCACTTTTTTTTCCTTCGTTCAGGTTTTTTATCCCACTGGGTTTTTCCTGACAAGGTTTTTAATGAGGCAACGTCTATCCATATCCCACAACATCAAAAGAAGGTGAATATTCAAGGGGGAGTGTTATGAATGTATGCACACATGTATACAAGTTACCCTTAGTTTTACCTATTGCTTGTATCCATAGATGATTGAACATGTAGTATTGTATAATGAATGATTGGTGGTAACTTGTACAAGGTGAATTATTCACCTTTTTCACCTCCTTATTTTCATGCATAAATCATGGAGATTCACCTAAGTTTTACCCCCACCTTTGGCCTATAAATATGCCATCCTCCATTGTAAAACTTGCACCAAAGTAGAGTAAGAAATACACTCTCTAAAGTTCTTACTCTCCCTCCCTCTCTTCTAATGATCTAAAAGTCCTCATAAAGTTTATTTAAGTGTTTTTTCAAAAGTTAAAGTGATCTTACTTTCATAAATCTTTTCATAATAGACATGTCATATTTTTTTCCAGATTTTTGAAATGATGTAATTGATTCTCATTTCTCTCCTAATCACTTTTCTCACTCAAACCGTTCTCTCTCTCTCTCTCTCTTATTTTGCATTTTTCATTATTTACTATCGTGCTATTCGATGTGAACTTCTATTTACTGCAAAATAATTATTAATGTTTTACCTGAGAATTGAGAACAAGTACGTCATAACCTCCGATCACAAAATTAACTGTACAAATCAAATATTTATTTAAATTGAAAATTTTAAATCTTTGAGAAAAATTGGGCACGGGTGAATCTTATTTCAAAAAAAAAACATGTTTGTGTGCAAATTTTTTCGCAAGTGTATGCAAGAATTTCAGCCTTTGTGCAAAATTTTCCATTTTTGCGTGTAAGAGCTTTTTAATCATAGAGCAAATAAAATAAAGATAGCTATCATAATTATTATTTTTGTTATTGTCAGAAATGTGTTTTTTAAATATTACGTATTTATTATTTTTATTTATTTTCCTATTATATTAAATACGGTGGCCAGTTATGCAACTTAATGGGAGATTTTATCTTTCAAATAAGATAGAATTAAACTTGGAAAAGGAGTGGAATATTCCTATCTTGGGCTCCAAGGCAGTTGACTACTAGGAGATGTATAATTTTCGGCCCCTTTAATCTCCTTCTTCCATTACAAATACACGTCTTCGCTGTGTAGGGAAAGTCACATGTTGCATATCAGCACATATTAAGAGCTTGAACAGGCTAATACTCGCTTAGCTCGACTGTTCAAGAAGATCCATACTTGTTGGATTTCTTGCTTTCTTGTTATACCTTGACGTTCAATTCGACAAACTGTTTTTTTTTACTTAGGCATCGAAGGTGCATGGATTAGGGGGTCCCTGCCCCTTGTGTCTATTGTTTTACAGGTTACAGGTTGAGAGAAGCAGTTAGGAGCAGAAGAGGAAGGAGCATTCAATTAATGTATTGAAAACGGAATTTTTGTGCACTAACAATATATATGACGAGTTTAAAGTTTTAACATGTGTTTCCAAACTTTTTTAAATAAAATGTGCAAAGTTTATATATACAGTGACTGCAAAAAATAACTCATTTTTTTCCAAAATAAAATTCAAAGTCATGTTATGAACTCCAAGTCTATAACATATTACCACTCCAACAAGTCAAGTGATCTTAAGAAGATATCTATCACTTCTATCATACATAGATATGCAGTGGCGGACCCAGAAATTTTTGAAAGGGGGGGCGAAATACTGAATAAAAGTGGTGTTGTCAATGGACAATAATAAACTGATGGGTATATTTACGCTACACATATTAATTAAGTCATAAAAAATGATCTTTCCTTTCTTTTCAAAATTATTACTTACTGTATTTTGGGTAAATTATGATTTGGTATATGTTTATATATTAGGAAACACATTAATATATTAAAAATATTACCTCTAAATAAATATTAAAAACAATTAAGACAAACATGCTATGATATCCTTCAAATTTGTTAATTTTACATGATAAAATATAGACATGTAAACTTTTTTGTACCTATATATATATTCTTTTTAATCAACTAAAAATAATTTGATTATTTTTAAATATAATAAATTGTGTAATAGAGATTTAGAGTTAAATATAATAAAATTCATTCCATTTTCTTAACTAAAATATTGACAACATGGGAAGAAATGAAAATAATGGGCCGTATTAATATAGCAGGCCCGCCAGGCCACCACTAGTATCTAGTTAAAGATATAGATGGGATAAAAAAAAATAAAGGTCTGCTGCTCGCTGGATTCGAACACGGAGGTGCAAAGAATAGAGAAGGGGGGGCTAATACCACTATGCCATTTGATTTTTGTTCAAAACTAAGCTTGCTTTAAAAATTTATTGAACGAAAGGGGGGGCGGGCGCCCCCACAAGCCCCCCCTGGGTCCGCCACTGTAGATATGTAGTTGAACAATTGTGTATTGTAGATTGGAGGTAATTTGTACAATGTGAATTATTCACTTCCTTATTTTCATGCATGAATCATGAAGATTCACCAAAGTTTTACTCCACCTATGGCGTATAAATAGGGACATAGGGTCATCCTCTATTATAAAATTGCACCAAAGTAGAGTAAGAAATATACTCTCTTATATTCTTACTCTCTCTCCCTCTCTTCTAATGATCTAAAAATTCTTCTAAAATTATTCAAGTGTTTGAGCTTTCCAAAAGTTCAAGTGATCTTACTTTAATAAATCTTTTTCTAATAAGTCAATCCATTTTTTGCCAATTTGTTTTTAAATTATGATTGGTTCTCATTTATCAATTTTTTTCATAATCTTTTAAGTAATTGAGAATAAATTGAACCCAACTTTTGATGCATTTAATCATTTATTGATCGGATATGAAATTTAAATTAATATTTATACTTTGTTAATTGATTATATTAATTGGTTTCAATTACTACTTACTAACGTTATTAACTGCATTAATTCATTTCTTTTATGAGGGATGAACACAAAGCCATTCTCTTTAAAAACAACTTGATGTTTTGATGGCTTGCAAGGGATAAATATTTTGATCTCTCGCTCGGTTCGATTAGCCGGGGCTAATATACGTCCGAATCGGGTACTGCAGAGGCTCGTTGATGGGGCGACCCTCCCAATTCAATTTTTTCCATACACGTCGCCAAGAAAATTCGAACTTCGAACCTCCTGAATAAATACTTAAAAAGTCTACCACCTCATCCAACTAGACCAATTGGTTATTGGTACAAGGGCTAAATATTTAAACGACGATTGTGTGCGGGAGAAGTTGAGAAGGTTGAAATGTTAAAAATATTGGCTTATTATAGGAAAGGTGATAAGATTGTCCTAATTATTTAGGAATATAAATATTATATTTGGAGATGGATTAGGTGTGAATGAGCGCTTATCTATAAAATGTAAATGAATTTCGTTCGTTTTGGAGAAAAAAAATTGGTGTTCTAAATTGGACTTTTATTAAAAAGAAGTAAAAAGCGACACGAGTTATTTTTTTCCTTATCATTGTTGTATTTTTTAAAATCCATTTTTAAGGGACAGGCGCACTCTGTGCATCGGTTTCGTCTTAAATGTACATCAAAATTAGTTGTTTGTTTATCAATTTTTGATATACATTATGCATCGATTTCGAATTTTTTTAACATTTAATTATGTGTATAAATACTATAGTTAGTTAGTTTTTTATACACATATTGTTACTTTCGATGCACATGTAAAATCATATGTATTTTCTAGTTGTTTTGTTGCACATACAAATAATTTTAATGGACATACATAATAAGACACACTTGTGTATCGGTTTTATCTTGTATATGCATCAAACTAGCTATTTGTGCATTGATCTTTTGATCAACTTTATATATCGATTTCAAACTTTTTTTATTTATTTATGAGAAAGTTAGCCAGAGCCTCGGTTTTTTAGTTCTCTGCATTTCTTGTGTTTTTATACCCTTTGCTTTTTTGTTTTCCATTTTTGCTTTTAACTCGTTTTTAGGCCTTTCGTATACACCCTCTTGATTTTATATTGGGGCAATGGTATATATATCTTGGCTCCCCAAACCTTGCCTGAGGGGGATTATCATTTGGTGGTTGTCGTTGTTGTCGTATTTTTTACCTTATTTGGGTGCATGAATAAGGTTTTTGCCTAGCATATAGTTTACATAGTTTTGATGCACGTATCATTAGTTTCGATGTACACAGTGGCGTAGCCAGGAATTTGTGCTAGTGAGGACTAAATTCCTTTGGATAACGCTTTTGGTTACAGAAATATTCCTGGCGGAGCCAGAAAATTTCTTTTTGTATTTTTTATAAAATATAGAAAGAAAAATTGTATTTTTATGTATATAAAAAAATTACATAGAAAATGTTGTATTTTTTCATAAAATTTTGTATTTTTATGTATAAAAAACAATTTCAATATATTTTATATATAAAAAAAATAATCTGTTTTTTTTACCAAATAAATTAGTTTTTACTACCTCTGTTTAGTTCTACTTGTCCATGAAGACTTAAACTTTTGTTTAGTTCTATTTGTCTTTGAAGCTATATTTGTACAAGATTTTCCATTTGCACTAGAACTGTCAAAAACAGACCTAACCCGCTAACTCGACCCGACCCGCCCGATAATTTTAGGGTCAAGACTCGAAAATTTGAACCCGAAACCCGAAATAAACCAAACCCGATAGAACCCGAAACCCGTTGGGTTGACCGATTTAGCACATTTAAAGAATTTTTTAATTTATTTTAATACTTATAATATATTTTATTATTAAAATAAATGAAAATGATATATTATAAATAAATATTATTATTTAATTAAAAATTGATTTCAATAATCATAAGAAAAAAGGATATTTTAGACCCGCTGGTCAACCTGACCCGAACGAAAACCCGCTACGACCCGACCTGATTGACGCATGACCCATAACGACCCGGAACCCGTTTTTACCCGAACCCGAACCCGCCCAACTCGACCTGATTGACAGGTCTAATTTGTACCCTTTGCATATAATTAAAATTTGGAAAAGTATGCCAAAAAGGAAGAGAGGAATGTTTAATTAATAAGGGTAATTTGATAAGATTATAACATGCCTTAATATGTGCATTAGGCTCTATGAACAAATAAAACTAAACGGAGGGAGTATCAAATAACCTATTGTTTTTACAATATTTAAATTTTTTTTTTGAAAATTCCAGTGGGGGCTGCCTACGCCCCTGGTAGGGCTGGGCAAAAAAAACCGTAACCGAAAAACCGACAAACCGATCACTTTTTACGGTTAACCGAATCGAATTTTTTTTTAAGCGGTTACGGTTAACCAACCGATACTTTTAACGGTTCAACGATTCGGATACGGTTATCAATATTTTTATGGGCGGTTAACCGATGAACTGATAATATTTTTAATATAGATATGTTTTTAAAAAGTTTGGTTCAAATGAAATAAACTCTTATCCTAAAACGAACTCTTATCCTAAAACGAATGCACTTTTCATAGTTAGTAATGCACTTTTCATATAAAAGTGCATTGAAAAATACAAAAAGTGCATTACGAAAAAGCGCACTAAAAAAATTTGAAAAGTGCACTAAAAAGTACGAAAAGTACAAATGCGAAAAAGTGCACTCTGAAGTATGAAAAATGCACTACTAACTACAAAAAGTACATTCGTTTTAGAATAAGAGTTCGTTTTAGGATAAGAGTTTGTTTCATTTGAACCAAACTCTGTTTTTAAAATGGAAATTATATATCTAATTAGTTTTAGTTAAAAATAAACGTATTTTACTAAATAACAAAGTACCTAATATCTATTATAAAAATAAATATATTTCTAACAGTAGCGAAATACTGAAATGCTAAAAAGGAGTGAGACTGTGTGATGAAATATTTTTTTTAATATAGATAAATGTTGTAATTGCATGCTGAGATTGTAAACTTGTGTTTGTTGCTTGTGTTTGCTGAGATTACTTACAAAATTTTATTGTATTAAATTTACAAAATTTTATTGTATTATTTTGTAAATTTTACGTGGAAAAGAAATGAATAAATTGACAAACCAAAATCAAAATGAGATTGTGTGATGAAATATTAGCTTCATAATCTCATTCCCTTCTGTAAAATTCGTGGTTCACACAGTCCACATTTATTTCCCTCGCTTGCTAGCGTAGAAACTTGAAATTGCACAATTTTCCCACCCATATGAAAAAGCCATTAAAATCCAGTGGAAGAGTAACAATGATTGTATACTTAAAAAAAATAAAACAAGGCGGTTAACCGATAAACCGTACCGAGTTTTACGGTTAACCATTAACGGTTAACCGATAATAAATGATACGGTTATGGTTATTAAAATTTACTAACCGAAATTCCGGTTAACCGATGTCCGGTTAACCGAAACTCCGGTTAACCAATTGTGCCCACCCCTAACCCCTGGATGTACATGCAAGAATAAATGCAAGAATAAGATACACTTTTCCGTTACTTTGATGGACATTTGGCGAGTTTTGATGCACATAAATAAGACACATTTTTTCTAGGTACTTTGATGCATATACAAGTGGGTTTTATGTGCAAACACACATATCAATGCACATAGTTTTGATGCACAGGCAAACAAAATGTATTTTTTAGTTATTTTGATGCACATACGACTTGTTTTGATGCACATACGATAAATTTTGTTGCACAAACACACATATCTATGTTGCCAATTTTCATGCACAAACACACTAATGCAAAACTAAGATTTTTAGTATATGTTCCAATTGAGAAACATACATTTATTTCTTGATGAGGGGATTGTTTTATAGGCTTGAAACATATACTCCTATGCTAGTCTTTGTAATAGTCTTTTTAACTATTTTGGTCTTTATTTTATATATTTTTTTTAAAATTATGGATAATTTATTAGAAGTGGTTTTCAAGAAAATGAAAAAAGAGTAATAAATTATGTGCATGCATTAGTTGAGATGAAAATATCATACTCCAATAATTAAGGAAATTGCGTTAGAGCATCCTTGCGAATATTTTAATGCAATGATCGTTATGATGCAACTATGTTAATTAATGTAAATTATAGGATGACATGGAGACTACAGAGTAATTTAGATAGTAATTTAGGGTAAGATTGTAGTATCAATATTAGTTATTAGGGAGATTATTCCACATTAAAATTTTGGAAATGGATGCTTCCTAAAATTGCACTAATATTTTTCAAAAAAAATCTGAACATCTTGCCTCCTATAATTATTATAAACTCTTGCCTCCTATAATTACACTGATTCAATATCTTGCTCCCTATAATAATAGACGTACGTGAAACAAATAATTTGTTTATACTAATTTATTTTTTGAAAATTATTTTATTTATTTATTTTTATTTTAGTGTCATTTCTACATGTCGATTATATTCAGAATTACAATTTAAATATCCATACTTCCATTTTTGGTATTTATGATTTTAAATAGAGTATGATTTTGATAATTATAGAAAATATAATGTAAAATGAGAACGGAGCATTTGATAAGGGATTGGACGGACGACCCAAATTAAAACAACAATTTGGTAAAGGAGAAAAAAATGGAAGAGATTCATTTAGAGTTGCACTGAGGGTAATATATGGTAAAAAAATTATCTTAAATCCTTCCTCTCCATTAGATTTCCTCGCATCTATTTTGATCTTCTCTTTGGCTTTCTCTCTGTCTTGTCTCTTGCTCGTCAAGTTCGGTTTATTGTTCTTTGTCGTCTTATCCTTGCTATCGAATTATGCGTATCTTTTCCGCATCATTTTCTCTCTCTCTTTGTCTCGTTGTCGGTTGTTATCCCTTTCAGATCTCACTTTTTATTTGGGTGTCGAGGATAAACATTTATGTTTATTTCACCTTATTTCTGCGCTCTTCTTTCTGCGCTCTTTCAGATCTCACTTTTTATTTTGGGTGTCGAGGATAAACAATTATGTTTATTTCACCCCTTATTTTTGCGCTCTTGTCCAAATCTTTGGATTCACACTATTGAAGCATACTTATCTAAATACATTTGGTGTCCACTTCTTTTGCGATTAATTTACTAAACGCTATCTGAATACTTGTTTTTTTTTGTTTGATGACCACCTTAGATTCTGTGTGAGATCTCCAACCTAAATTGATCTTTTTGCCATGTGACTTCTAATTGCAGATCTAGTTTGGATTTGTCTCTAGGAAAATCAAGTTGTGGAGTTTCACAAGTACTTCTAATTGCAGATCTAGTTTGGAATAGGGAAATCAAGTTGTGGAGTTTCACAAGTTTGGAGTTTGGAGGCTTGTAGGGTGTTTAGAAGTGGGTTAGGTACAGGATGAAACTAGCCTAAAAAATTGGGTGGGTAATATGTGAGGGGAAAGGGGGCAAGTGATGAGGGAGTTGAGATTCGAACACGGAACCACATAAAGCAATTTAACTTCCTTACCAATTGAGGATACACTAGTCCAAGGAGGCATCAGAAATGTACAAAGATTTATCCCTCCTCTTTTCGTAAATAGCGCAACCTCTCTCGAAGATCAAAAATGTCGAATCCCGATTAACACAAAATACACTTAACCCGGAGAGATTTTTCGACCTTTTTTATGTCTCACCTTCTTCCTATTTATAATGCAAGTAAGCTCCTTGCTTATACATTATATATCAATGTGGGATGCCTTTATTGGTTGCTTTACAAATGAAGTCAAGTATTGCAATGGTGAGGTGGCGACATATAAGTGGACCAAAACCAAAAGCTTAGGTTGATGATACATAAGGTGGAGTAGAAAATATTGATGAGTGCACCTCCTGCATGGACCTCCTGCATAGTTTCGACTTCATTCTTCCAAGCTCATGTATTGTTAGTTGGGCCGGATATTTCACCACTCTTAATGGGCCGAGCCATCATGTATATTTTTTTTTTATTTTTTTTTTGGTCAGAGCCATCATGTATTGTTAATAGGCTTTGCTGGTTTTCAGTTTCAGGATAGTATCTCTTGACAGCAACAAAGGTTTTATTGGGCAGAACTCCTTTGTAGAATTTTGCATAACCACTGTAAATGGAGTTTTGACTCAGATGCTCGAGAAAAAACATAGATCGAAACCAATCTTTTATATGAAAATTCCATTGTAAATCGAGTTTTGACTCAGATGCTCGAGAAAAACATAGATCTTGTACTCTTGGGCCAAGTTTCAACGTCTCATGTTCGTACCACTGTATTAAAGCGGGGGAAACAACAACTCAATTATCTTTTGGGTAAGTTGGGCATTTTAGATCTTTGCGCTCCAACTTGAGGGGAGTAATGGATAATATTAGAAGTTTTCCAAGATATTATGTTACCTTATCTTTTGCTATGTATTAGGAAAAGACCATGTTGTATTTTCTAGCTTTCCTTGTACGTTGCTTTAGACTTGCTGAGCAAGCTCTTCCTCTTTTAAAGAGGCTCTTTATATATTGTTCTCGTTCCTTTGTAAATGATCAGTAAAAATTTCCACAGATTCTGCTTCCTTTACGTTTGTTCAGTATCACCACACAAAAATGAACTGTATTCGTTTTCTTTCCGTTTTCATTTCTGTAGTTCGTAACCAAACAGGCCGTAAGACTTAACTACTTCAAACAGAGTTTACCAAAGTTTGATTGGTTTACAAGCGTACTGAACTGCGCGCAAACTTCTACTAATTTGATATTAGAGTGGATTTGTTTTTAGCCAAGACTGACTATCCCTAGGTTCTTCTCATTACACTTTTCTATCAACTTGATTATGTTATAGCTTCGGGATAAATTATATTGGCTATGTTACAAGCATGCTTCAAAAGTCACCAATGAGAGTACATACAACAATGACAACACTAAGATATTGTATTTCTTTTGTCCAAAAAAAAAACTGCAGAAGCTATATAAATTATTTCACCATTGACCTAACAATCCATTTAGAAAGGAATCACATTGCAATAACTAAAATGTATAGAGGTTTCTTGAACCTCCTCGTCGGAACACCCTAGTTCGAAAAGGAGGGTAGACGGCTTCCGGAAAATCAAGTTTAGTAGACTTCTTAAACACTGTTGTTTGAGACAGTCTTTCTACAAGGTTTTCTGATCCAGATAGTATAATTCCCATGTGCTGATCTTGTTGTTGAACAACTACTTCTGAGACAGTGGTTGTATTGCTTTCAGTCTGAATGAAATACATTTTACATCAAAAATGGTTGTATTGCTTTCAGTCTGAATAGACAATCTTCTTTCTAAGCAGTTTATATATTGTTGCTTACCTCTCCTTGTGATTGCAACCCTGTAAACAAATCAAGAAGTTCAGTTTCTCCTTCACCTTCGTTGTTTGTTTGACCAATTGAACTTCTAAATGAAGAAACTACACGTAATATGAACAAGTTAGTATCCAACTTGAAAGATTGTATCTCTATCAATGTTAAAGTAAGATGAAGGGAAAATTAAAAACTCAAAATACACTTAAATGATTGATGAATTGGTTTGCAAGAGTTAATTACCAGCAGAAATATAGGGGGTGTTGTAGCTTGTAAGTGGTTGCTTCTTAGAATTGCACACTCCATCGAGCATCTGCATAACCTCGCGCATGCTGAGTCTTTGTTTTGATTCTTTCTTGATACATAAAAACGCCACATCAATAAAACGTTGCACGTCACCAGTGGGAAAATCACTCATGACTGGATCGATGATATCCAAAACTCTGTTCCTTCTAACAAGATGCAAAGCCCATTCAACAATGGAGGGTTTCAAGCATAACCATTCTCTCGGGTTATCCTCGTGATAGCTACAGTCTAATGCCTGCTTTCCACTAAGGATTTCAAGCATAACAACTCCAAAACCATAAACATCCGACTTGTCTGTACACTTACTAGTCTTTAAGTACTCTGGATCCATATATCCAAGCGTCCCCATCATTTGTGTAGTGTAACTAGAGTTTGAAAAAAATGGGTCCAGCCTCCAAACCACAGCTGCATCAAGAGACAATTCATCGGAATCATGAAAGAGCATGACAAGATCAAAATCTGTGATTTTGTGGGTGAAGTTGGTGTCAAGGAGTATATTTCCAGGCTTAATGTCACGGTGAATGACATGTGGATTGGCGCCTTCATGGAGGTGGGAGAGGGCGCGAGCAATTCCAATACAAATGGAAGATCTTGTACTCCAGTCAAGTACAGTCTTTCTTTTCTGTTGATTATGTAAGAGGTCATAGAGACTCCCATTGTCCACATATTCAGTTACAAGTAACCGGTGGTCATAGCATATACAATAGCCGATTACTCTATTGATATTCCGGTGTCGTATAAATGACATTACCTCAACCATATGTAAGAACTCTTGTAGGCTTTGCTGGTTTTCAGTTTCAGGATAGTATTTCTTGACAGCAACCAGGGTTTTATTGGGCAGAACTCCTCTGTAGACTTTTGCATAACCACCATGACCAATAAGTGTATCGTCGGAGAAGTTGTTAGTCGCAATCTGCAGCGACATATAAGAGAATCGTCTTGTGTTTCCAAAGGAGAGATCATCATGTATATGATCATCTCCCTTATCCTCTTGGCCACCAAAGCAAAGACTAATCATTCCAGCTGCAAGAATCAACAACATTGAAAGCGGAAGAGAAGATGGGAACCGTGTAAGGTTGACGAACTGACAAGAGAAAATTGGGAATGTCTTCGTTTTGGTACAAAGGTCAATAAGCTCCTGCTGGACGCACACTAAATCAAAACTTTGGTCAATAGTGTTTCTAGAAGAGTAAAAGTATATGCCATAAAGTCCAATCGTTGACAAATCAGACCACCTAATGAAAAGGATGCTACAATTGGAAACTCCATTAGTGTGGTTGAATCCTCTCTAGTGTATTAGGAAACTTATCAAAGTGCTAAACAGTCTGGTGAATTTAGAGTCCCCAAGATTGATATGAGCCAGGAAGATGAAGAGGGCTTCAATGATTATATCTCAATTGAAATGTTGGATGAGGAAATCCAATATCAATCTAAATTTTTCCTATCAACCCTCTTAGTGTATTGGGTAAAAATAGTGTTGAGTAATTATTGAAATTACAGGATGGAGAATTAATCACAAGGATTAGATGACTTACCACAAAAATTATGCACTGAAATTGAAGAAGCTGCGATTGTTAGCGTCTGTAAAGGGGGCACACCCAAACTAATGGGCAATGACATCGCAGTTGGAGATACAAGGCAATAATATAAACCACAATCACTCAAATTCTTTAAGAAAACAAGGTAAACCCAATGCAAGGTGCTAAAAGGTATAGAGGTTTCTTGAGCCCCCACGTCGAAACACCCTAGTTCGGAACGGAGGGTAGACAGCTTCTGGAAAATCAAGTCTAGTAGACCTCTTAAACACCGTAGTTTGCGACAGTCTTTCTACAAGGTTGCCCGATCCAGATAGTATAATTCCCATGTGCTGCTGCTGAACACGTACTTCCAAGACAGTTTCGGTCTGATCTTCATCCCTCTGCTCTCGTGCCGTAGAAGTTTCAGCTTCTTCACTCTGCAAGATATAGTTCAAAATTTGGTGCACAATCATGTCATGGAAATATGTTGTTTGAGGTCTTTGCCACATACCTGAACAGAGTTATCAGCTTGCTCTTGCTCGCTCTGAGCTTGCACCTCTGAGTTAGAATCATGATAAGGATTCGAGGATACAAGCTCTAGAAAATTCTCAATGGTTGCTCCTTCACAATTCAAGAAGAATTAGAAAATGATTTTTTTCCATGCTATAAATTGATGGTGACTAAGTTGAGTGCTACGATATAAGAAATAGAACAAAAATGAAAATCCTAATAGAGGTAATTGAAACTAAAATTAATGGTTTCATGCTATCTTGTTTGTGTCATTTTTTTTTTTAATTACAAGTTAACTCCTTCCTTGTATGCCGATCCTATCTTCTTAATGAAATCATTTTACCATGGTTGTAAAATTATTAGTAGTTCAATTGGCAATGCACTATGCATATGAACCATCATATAATGTCAAGCTAGAAAGATGACCTTTGATAATCACCATGAGTAAATCATAAAACAATCTACATACCTGCACTGGTGGGCATATCAAACATTCTAAAAGCTCGCCTGCAGCAATTGCACATTCCTTGAAGCTTAAGCACAACCTCATGCATACTAGGCCTTAAGTGTCCTTTCGCTCGAGTACATAAAAGTGCCACATCAATAAATCGCCGAACATCACCCTCAGGAAATTCAGTTAACACCGGATCAACCGTCTCCAAGACTCTGTTACTTCCCATGAGCCTTGAAACCCAAGAAACAATATGACGGTCATCAAAATCATCAAAATCACTGTTCATATCTATGGCCTTTCTCCCACTGATGATTTCAAGCATAACCACTCCAAAACCATACACATCCACCTTTTCAGTATATTGAGAGGTCTCGTAATACTCTGGATCCAAATATCCACAAGTCCCAGCCACATTTTCCTCACGAGGCAATTCATTAGAATCACAAAAGAGTCCTACAAGGTCAAAATCTGTGATTTTGGCTGTGAAGTTGCTGTCAAAAAGTATATTTGAAGACTTGATGTCCCTATGTATAAAATGTGGATCAATATCTTCATGAAAGTAAGAAATTCCACGAGCAATTCCAGTACAGACAGCAACTCTCATATGCCAGTCGAAGATGGATCCTCTTCTTTCAGGATCTTCTAAGAGGTCAAGGAGACTCCCATTCTCCATATATTCAGATACAAGCAACTGATGATTTGCCTCCATACAGTAGCCAATAATTTGATGTATGTTTTTGTGTCGGATCTGAGACGACATTACCTCAACAATTTGCATAAATTCGGTCTCCCATTCAAATAGCATTGATTTCTTGTATTTCTTGACTGCAACTACCTGTCCATTGGGAAGAACCCCCTTGTAAATTCTTGCAGAACCACCCTTACCAATGATCCTGTCTCTGGAGAAGTTATTAGTCGCATTCCGCAGGAAATCATATGTGAATTTCCTTGTACAGCTACAGCTACAAGGGATATCATTCCTTCGATCCCGAGAACCAAACAAGCGTCGAACCATTTTCTGCAAGATTAAAAATTCAGTTTGAATTATAATTGAATAGACCCTGTGAAAAAAATGAATTAAAATTCAAAACATTCAAGAATATATATGTTATAAACTCACCAAATCTAACACAAGCAAGAAGGAATCCAGGAATGGAGGCAGGAGGATGAAGGGTATTGCATTTTGTGCTTGCAGACTGAAGATTGATTGTTAACGTAAATTAGTCAAACAAAGACAATGTAGACATGAAAAATGCCTGCTGACCAAGGACCAAAAGTCAACACGGAAAGTCTTTTTAACTTTTTTAGGAAGGATGAAGGAAGATGGAGAGTATTCACACATAGATAAAGACAAAACAAAAATCATTAATATATACGATGTGGGACCTGCTATGCTATACATACTTTTGAATAAGAATTTGGATTCCAATCTTATCATGTAAAAATAATACAACTTCATATCTCTCTCCATATAATCACAGCTTGTGGGAATTTTACAAAAAAAACATGCAAATCTATATAGAATTTGCATCCAATTCTGATATATATAGGCAGGCTATGAAACAGATAGTTACTATCATAGACAATCAATTTTAAATCACATGAATGTTTTGAAACACCATTGCTTGCAGGACTCAATTTCTATAATGCTGTATAATCCAGACTGCTTCAGCTGCTACTCAATATATATTTACTGCTGAAGTTTCAAATCAGTCAATTTAAAAACCATCAACCACTTATTCATACATGAATAGCGTTGTAGTTTTCATTCTTAAGATCTCAGAATAGCAAGACATGAAATATGAATCATGCCAAATGTTGTCAAGTTATTAATGGATTGTTAAGAAGTGAAAAGGTGTTTTGGGCCAAGTCGGGGGTACGCCCTTGTTATAAAAGGTGGGTAGACAGCTTCCTCACAAGTCCTCTTTATCACCATTGTTTGAGTCAATCTTTGTGCAATATTGTCTGACTTGATCTTCCTCTTCTGTTTCAGCTGCTGAATAGATCTATGGATATATGTTTCTGAGTCTGTGGCCATACGGCTTTGCTGTTCCGTACTGCCAGTGTGTGCATTGTCTCTTTGCTCTTGTGTAGTAGAAGCTTCAATCTCATCACTCTTCAAGATGTCACTCATGATTAATGGCATAATCATGTCATGAAAGTATCCTCTATATTCAACAGGCTCTCCTGCCTCTTGCCTCTCTGTACTAGAATCAGCAGTTGCATGATTTGAAGTTTCTCCAACATATTCTCCAATGTATGCTTCCGACGCTCCAATAGAATACCCTAGCACAGTATGAGGTTTTACACCAGATAAACATTCAGGGAAAAAAAAACTGTGTTCTTTTCAGAATGAATCAAACAAACAACAAAGTAAAACCTTACAATCATGTATGTACCTTCAGGGAAATTACTTCCATCATCTCCTAGAGGCAAAATGTGTCTTGGAGAGATCTTGAAAGAATTTAAACCTCCATGGAGCATAAGCCCAACATTGAGCATGCTGGGTCTAAAACTTCTTTTCATTTGAGTGCATGAAAGTGCCACATCAATGAAGTGTTGAACAACATCGGTTGGAAAGTCAATCAGCGTCGGATCAACAATCTCCTCAACTCTATCACATTTCTTGAGTTTTGAAGCCCAACGAGTAATTAATCGATCATCATCATTATCAGCTTCCCAATTGATGGCGGATCTCCCACTAATGATTTCAAGCATAACCACACCAAAGCTATATACATCCACTTTCTCAGTATACTGACAGGTAATGCTATACTGTGGATCCAAATATCCTAATGTCCCTATAACCAGTTCTTCACTTGTACGAGGCAATTCATTAGAATCAAGAAAGTAATCTAGAGTATCAAAATCGGCTATTTTAGGAGTGAAATTACAGTCCAAAAGTATATTCGAAGACTTAATATCCCGGTGAACAATACGTGGATTAGCATCCTCATGAAGAAAAGTGAGGCCCTGTGCAACGCCAATGCAAATGGCCGCTCTCCTTTGCCAGCTGAATAATAGCTCTTTTCTCTCTGGATGTTGTAAGAGGTCCCAAAGGCTTCCATTCTCTGCATATTCTGCGACAAATAACCAGTGATCATTATCTATACAACAGCCAATCACTTGATTAATATTTCGGTGTTGGATTTGTGACATTATCGCCACAACACGCGCAAATTCATGTTGAAATTGGGGCGATTCTGGTTTACTGTATTTCTTGATTGCAACTACTGTTCCATTGGCCAGAACCCCCTTGTAGATTCTGGCAGAACCACCTTCGCCAATAAGCCTAGCATTCGAGAAATTATCAGTGGCAATCTGCAGCGATGCATAAGTGAACATTCTTGTGTTTCTACAGGAGATATCATCTATTACAACTGTTCCTGCATGAATAATTCAGTTCTTCAAACAACACTCAATTACCAAGAATTTCTCTACAATGAACATGCAGAATAGAGAATCTGATTTAAGCAGAATAACTACTGGTATCCCTATGATAAAAGTGTAAAGCATATAAGCAATGCACATACACACCTGCAGAAGAATGCTCATACAAATTTCTCAAATCAGGAATCCTGGAAGATTGACAGGAACCATGAAGCATGAGGACAACCTCAGGCATGCTAGGCCTTAGGTCTCTTCTCCTTAAAGTACATAGAAGCCCAACATAAATAAAGCGCTTAACATCATTTGCAGGAAAATCAGTCAACAATGGATCAACAATCTGCACAACTCTACCATTTTTGACTAGGGTTGAAGCCCAATGAGCCGTACTATATATTGACTCACCATCCACAAATTCTTCATTGCAAAACTTCTTCCCGCTAATGATTTCAAGCATAACCACCCCAAAACCATAAACATCTACTTTCTCTGTATACGTCTCATTAGAATCACAAGAGAAATGTACACTGTCCAGATACCTAATTTTGGGCGTGAAATTGGCGTCAAGAAGTATAGTTGAAGAGTTAATGTTCCCGTGAATCGCAATTGGATTGGCATCCTCGTGAAGGTAAGAAAGTCCCCGAGCAATTCCAACACAAATTGAAGCTCTCGTTTGCCAATCGAAGGACTTCCTTCTCTCCACATCTTGTAAGAGATCGGAAACGCTCCCGTTCTCAGCATATTCAGTTACAAGTAAGAATCGATCACTCTCCATACAATATCCGATTACTTTATTGATATATCGGTGTCGGATTTGGGACATTACCTTGATCGTGAGCAAAAATTGTTCCCGTTGAGGTGAGTTTAGATCGTTGTATCGCTGGATTGCAACCTCCATTCCGTTGTCCAGAATTCCCCTGTAGATTTTTGCAGAGCCTCGCGCACCAATGAGTTTAGCATCAGAGAAGTTTTCAGTAGCAATTCGCAGCGATGCATAGGTGAACTTCCATGAGCAGCTGGAGGATGTAGCGTTTCTTGAATTCTGGGAATTGAATCGACGACGAAGCATTTCTGGTGGGAGGATGCAAATCGAGCACAAATGAATGCAAACTAAGTAATGGAAATGGAAGGATCAAGGAAGTTAGTTGGCTTTGTGCCTGGAGAGTGGTGATAATCGAATTGATCAAAGGAGTTTGAACATGGAAGAAATGAAATGCCTCCTTGCAGGCTGAGTAGGATAGTCAATACTTGAACAGGATAGTCAACACGGAAATGTCATCAAGAACATTGCTTGGGGTTGCCCATGTGAAAGTAAGAAATTAAGGGAGGTCAACTGTGATATCTTAGATTGGTTGAAGATGAAAATAGAATCTCTCTGCCTGTTGATCTTGAGTGTGATAAAGGTTGAGGCTTTGGATGCTAGTGATGAGGTGAATGTCAAGATGAGGTTTTGGAGGTTCATCAACCCTTTGTTTATGTTAGTTTTTCTTGGGTATATCGGGTGTTATCTTGACTCCTTAAATTTCGTTGTAGTAGAACCTCACTGGGTGATGTCATAATTGTTGTTGTTGCAGTGTGTTAAGTATGTCTTTAGTGTCAATCGAGAATGGAAAGTTCACGTCTTGTTTATCTGGATATATTCTGAACCTTGGCCCTCATTGTTTCCTAATCCATATATGCCTTGATTCCACTGAGACAGGTGATTTCTCATCATCTGGATTGAAACTCTTGGCAAGAATATACTGTTATATGCTGTTAAATGGTACTTTTTCTGGGTGATTTTACTATTACCATTTGTCTATGGAGCACAACATGCAAGACCATTCTAAACTCTTCAGTTCTTACTGCAGAGCTTCATATATCATAACACAAAAAATATAGGCTCTTGCTGTAGTAGTGGGTGTCTTTGTCTACTCTCAAGTATACATACATGATTTTTCTTCACTCAAAACAGATTTTATTAATTTAATTCCACACATAAGCGAACATTTACATTGACTTCTGTGGAGATGAATAATTTACAGTTACGAAAGTGCTATCGGGTATCTATATTTGTATGAGATTTCAATCTTTATACAATGTTGTGGTGTTAACCATATATATACTCTAACTCCTACTGCAGCTTTGAACAATACAATCTATGTGCTTGTGCTTCTGACTTCTGAGTTTGCTCTTCATGTACTTACAGCTTGTAACTTTCTACTTGAATCAACTTTTGCCTCAGCAGATTCTTCAGCTGTCAACTTAGAATTGCCTTTCAAAATTGAAGTTTCTTCTCCTCCCTCTTCAGCCTTTGTTTCCCCGGCTGATTCTTCAACAGAATACCCTAGTGCAATATAAATCATAATCAAGTTAGAAAATACAAATAAATGAAATTGAAACCTCTTTATTTCTTCTTACTTATAGGTAAACTGAAATTTACAGTCATGAAACCCTCAATCCTAATAAATTTAACCAAAACCTATCAATTAATCCTCAAAATATTCGTCTAAACATTAAATCAATTTCATCTTTGTCAACCATAAGAAGTCAAGCCTCAACAAACAAATCACAATTATGATTTCTCTAGAAGAAATGAAGAAGTCTACATCAATGAACATGAATTACCTCCATTAGAAATAATTCCAACATCACTCAGAGTTTGCCTGCAAGAATTGCAAACTCCATCATGAAGCATAAACACAACCTCATTCATGCTCGGTCTTCGGGTTCCTTCCCTTTGCGTACACAAAAGCGCCACATCAAGAAACATTTGGACATCATCCATAGAAAAGCCCTTCAACTCCGGATCAACAATCTCCAAAATTCTATCATTTTCCACCATTTTCGAAACCCAACATGTAATCAACTGATCATCAAAATCAAGCTCCATATCCAATGCACTCCTCCCACTTATAATCTCAAGCATCACCACTCCAAATGCATACACATCCACCTTCTCCGTATACTGCAACGTAACACAATACTCCGGATCCAAATACACAAAACTCCCAACCACCGCCGCCTCATGTGGCAACTCATCAGAATCACCAAAGAAATCCACAATGTCAAAATCAGAGATTTTGGGTGTGAAATTCCCATCAAGAAGAATATTTGAAGACTTGATGTCGCGATGAATGACATGAGGATTCGCGTCTTCATGAAGGTAAGAAAGCCCGCGAGCAATTCCAATACAAATTTCCGCTCTCATGTTCCAATCTTTTCTCTTTGGATCTTGCAAAATGTCAGCTACACTCCCGTTGTCAGCGAATTCGGTTACGAGTAACCGATGATTGTCTTCTATGCAGCAGCCGAGTACTTGATTGATGTTTTTGTGCTGGATGTGTGACATTACTTCCACAACGTGCAGGAATTCGAGCTCGTATTCGGGTTGGTTTGTTTGGTGGTATTTCTTGATTGCAACTAGTGTTCCATCGTAGAGAGTTCCTTTGTAGATTCTTGCTGAGCCTCCAATACCAATAAGCCTGTCTTTGGAGAAGTTGTTGGTTGCAACTCTTAGAGATGCATAAGAGAAACTTCTTATGCCTCTGGCGGAGATGTCGCGAGTTCGATCCTTGGAATTGAGGCGGCGATGAGACATTTCCTGCAAGAAGATTTGAATTTGGAATCAATTGTGATGGAAAGGAAGGAAGGATTGATTTGGGTTTAGCCTGGAGAGGGGAATCAGAGTCAACTCAATTAGCAAGGTAGATATAAAGTAACAATTTGACAGGCTTGCTTGGAAATGATTGAAGAATTCAATGAAAATGTTCATTGTACACGTAGAAGTTGATCGAGCATGCTTATCCGAATTTGATGCGTCAAATATGAGATGAGGATTCCTAATTAAGGTCGGTCGATGAGAGAGCCAGCTGCTTAATCGTAACATATTTTAATCTTAGAAGAATTAATCAGAAGTATGACATGTTCACCTCTGGTTATATATCCATTATGCAAGTTGCATTAAGATGTTGTATTATACTAATAAAACGCTTCCATCAACTTGCCCTTTCACATTAGATTAACAAACCAAAAAATGTCAAAAGGCAGATTCAGTACTTTCTGGATAACACGTACTGCCATCGTATTGAAACTTTTGAAAGGTTAGACTCGAATACAATACAATTGCGAAGCTCTTCATCTAATCATACCATACTACTGAATTACTCGGACAAACAAGTATAGATTAGTAAATTAGTACTGATGATCAACAAACAAATAAACTAATAATGGAGCATATCTTCAACATTAACAACTTCCACCGTCGTGTGTGTATGAATGTTGAATTCATAAGGAACTCAAGTTCAATCTGTAATCAATCTATGCTCGCCATCAAGTCCAGAATCACCACCCATAGCCGTTCTCCCACTAAAAAAACTCAAGCATACTCATCCCAAAACCATCGTTGACTTTTATGGGCCGTCTTTGACTTGCATAGAACGGATTTTCCGGCATCTGTTTTCACTCATTGTTCCTTTTTCATTTTGACCTAGAGCTACTTGCAAGCAACCATCTTTTCGACAATCAATTCAATTCTTCTGGGCCTTGTATGTCTTGGACTTGCTTTCATAAACCCACTGGTTCATCTGGATGAATTTCTCTGGTTTTGCTGCTTTCTGCCCACCGAATTCTCATCTCGTAGAGGGATGGGGCGCCGTCGGTGGTTGAGTCGAGTAAACTGGCAATCGAGTGAGAAGGTCAAAGATGAAATCTTTCGCAGAGGAATTCGGCTGTTCTCTTACGAATCAATTAGACTAGCAACTCGAGATTTCGAAACGCTTAACGGCGAAGGCCGCTATTCGAAGGTCTACCTAGGGTTTCTAAAATGAGGCATTCTATCTGCTTGAGCATTGCTGTTGGAATCTCTCATACCTTCACAACGATATTTATCCACGGTTTAGTCACCGGGACATCAAACCTTCAAATATACTTCTAGACCACAACTTCACCCCTAAAATTGGAGATTTTGATACAGTGGGTTTTGTTTATCACGATGATGATTTGCCTCGTGAGGATGAAATACAAGGAACAGCAGGATATGTGGCTCCGGAGTATTTTATGACAAGCATGTACACAGAGAAAGTGTATGTCTTTGCTTTTGGAGTTCTTATGCTGGAAGTCATTAGCGGGAGACGAGTTATCCAACTTGAATCCAATTATCATGATGACGATGATCAGTTTATTAACATATGGGCAGTCAGACTTGTTGCAAATGACAGACACTTACAACTATGTACTCAGCGAATTTCCAAAAGATAATGTTGTACAGTTCATTGATGTTGCACTTCTATGTACTCGAACACAACCTGAGCTAAGAACGAGCATGCACGAGGTTGTGCTAATGCTTTCTCAGATGTGTGATCCCTGCAGCCAAGCACTCAGGAAGATTCATACTCTTACAACTGTCGACTACATAACTCTTATTCGCGGTAAATCAATATGTTGCATAGAGTATAATATAGCCTTTGAGATGGATTTAATCCCTATATTAATTTTGGTGTATTCTAACTAAATTCAGTTATTATTGTCACATAGCTGAATTTCAGTTTTTGTTAGGTCTATCAAGCGTACCCCTTTCTCTTGGGCAGGGGTACCCCCATCTTGACTCTGAGGATTCCGTTGTAGCAGAGCCTCACTGGGTTAAAATAGAACGTTATTGAATTTTATTATACCACAATGTCTAGAGTATAATATAGCTATATACATTCTTGTAGCTAGAAAATTTATCAATATCTTCTCAATTCTATACATTCTTCTATTTTATTATACCAGTTTTTTCCTTGGATCATCACCTGCAGCAATATTCGTTGTAGACAGTGAGAATAGTGCAGAAAGTATGCGTGCTCATAAATTTGAGCATTCTATTTTGTCTGAGAAGAAACACATAGCTGAATTCTATTTTGTCAGACCATAATTCTGCTCAGGTACTCTACTAATTCTATGGGGCTCTCATGCTCATTGGCTTTTATACAATGCCTTTGAGATGGATACCAACCCCTATATCAACTTTGGTGCATTTAACTAAATTACGTTATTATTGTCACATAGCTGAATTTTAGTTTTCCTCGAGTCTTTTGGGCGCATCCTTCTGACATGTTCAGGCTATGGGTGCCCCCCTCTTGAACACCAGATCTTGTTGGAGCGGGACTTTTCTAGGCGATGATGTTGATGTTGTACTCTACTAATTCCAGTACAGATAAGAAAAAGAGCCTAAGATATTGAATTCCATAAAATGTTTGTGCCAAAAATTCGAATTATGCCTTGCAGATAAAAGGGGTTGAAACTTGTACAGCGCAAGAACAGAGAGATCATGATCAGACCGAAACTGTCTTGGAAGTAGCTGATCAGCAGCATCAGCAACACATGTGAATTGTACTATCTCGATCAGGGGACCTTGTAGAAAGACTGTCTCGAACGACGGTGTTTAAGAAGTCGAATAAACTTGATTTTCCAGAAGCTGTCTATCCTCCTTTTCAAACTAGGTTGTTCCGACGAGGAGGTTCAAGAAACCTGTACACGTTTTAGGCTTTTAGCATCTTGCATTGTGTTTCTTGATTCTGTTGCCAAATTGATTGTAGGTCTAGTGAACTCAAATGTATTTGCCCTTATTTATTACTGAGAAGATATTGATACTTGAACTAAGAGATTAGAAATTTAGTAAATATTTAATTTTGAATATTTTAGATTCTGATTCATCCTAGTTTTTTCTCAGGGTTTGGTTGATTTTATTTCAAACTGAAATCTTACTGTCACAGAAAATGCTTCGACAATGGTTTGGATTCCAGGCTCAAAGGAATGATATCTCTCGCAGCTGCGCAAGACAGTTCACTTATGCTTCCCTGCAGAGTGCGACGAAGAGCTTCTCAAGTGACAGGCTTATAGGGGAGGGTGGTTCCGCAAGAATTTACAAGCAGGTTCTTCCCAGTGGACAATTGGTTGCAATCAAGAACTACACTTAAATCAGAATTATCAAGTCACAGAATTAACTTTTTGAAAATGGTAGAGGTAATGTCATCTCAAATCCGACACAAAAACGTACTTCAAATTATTGGCTATTGTATGGAGACAAATCATTGGTTACTTGTATCTGAATATATGGAGAATGTGAGTCTCTATGATCTCTTATAAGATCCTGAGAGAACACGGTCCATCTTCAACTGGAATATGAGAGTTGCCATCTGTATTGGAATTGCTCTAGGAATTTCTTACCTTCATGAGGATATTGATAAACCTGTTACACTAGGATTCTCTTCTGATTCTGATCCATTCATTATTGGATGAGCTTGTGGGTGGGACGCTAGGGTATTTGGATCCTGAGTATTACATTACCTCTAAATATAGTGGAAAGGTGGATGTGTATGGTTTTGGAGTGGTTATGTTTAACATCATCAGTGGGAGAAATGTCATGGCGACCGGTCTTGATTTTGATGATATTGTTCCCTGGGTTTGGTGGCTCAAGGAAAGTAACAGAGTCTTGGAGATGGTTGATCCGGAGTTGATTGACTTTCCTGCTGATGATGTTCAACGATTCATTGATGTGGCACGTTTATGTACTCAACTGAAAGGAAGCTTAAGATCGAGAATGCACCAAGTTGTGCTCATGCTTCAAGGACTCTGCAATTGTTGTAGGCACGCCATAAAAATGCTTGATATGCCTATGAGTGATTGATTATATAAGAGTTATTTTCCTACAGGTACGTACTGTTTCATGCTTTTCTCATAGTGAACATCAATGTTGATTCCCAAAAGTGTTAAACCACAGAGAATTTGTTGGTTTATCATTTCCCATTCGCCAAACAAAGTAGACGGAGGACACGAACAAGATAGCATGGAACTGTATTACTAAACCTTTTAGTTACCTCAATAAGGATTCAACTTTAATGCTTCATTTGGTTCAGTACATAGTAGTATTGAAGTGAAGAACTCAGTGACAATTTTGTAGCTAGATGTTTATTATTTTCTAGACCGTCTTGAATCATGATCATCTCCTACAGGGAAGAATTTTGAAGACGAGGATTTTCAAGAAATTGGATCTTCCATGACTTGATTGTGCTAATTTTGAACATTATCTTGCAGAGTGAAGGGGCTGAAACTTCAACAGCTCAAGAATAAAAAAAATCTGGACCAAATCGAAGCACTGGGAATTATACTATCTGGTTCAGGAAACCTTGTGGAAAGACTCTCTCGAGTGTTTAAGAAGTCCAAAAAGGTTGATTTTCCGGAAGCTGTCTACCGTCCTTTTCGAACCAGGGTGATCCGACGGCAAGGCTCAAGAAACCTTTATACCTTTTAGCACCTTGCATTGAGTTTGATTGACTAGCCAAGTTGATAGTAGATGTACAAATTATATGTTGTTAAAGTTATAGTAGTAGTTTGAGTGAACTCTCAGGGGGATAGAGATCTTTCATTAATTCTGCAAAGAAAGCAATCCTTTTTGTGTGCATTGGTTTCTACTTTCATGGCTGCGCCATTGGACCTTGTTTAAAATGATGGATCCTGTTTTGTGTTTCCGCAAATAAGCCATGTTATACAAAAGTGAAAGTGTAATTCATCTGAATAAACTTTGATTGGTAAAAAGTAATTCAAAATTATTAATTTTAATACTATTATATGTGTTTTTTAATCAAATGATCTATTTTTATGTTTTATTAAATTATAAAAAGTGGTTGATATGCTAGAAGCTAAGACAAAAAATATATTAAAAAAAATAGTTGAGACCTCTAAATATAAATATTCCGAATAGTTGAGAGTGAAAATTTTTTAAAGAAAAAGGTTTGCCGTAGCCAGGAGTCGAACCTGGAGTTTAGTCCAATTAACTTTAGGATTAAAGGGGTTGTGCTACTACAGCTTGGTTGTTAGTTTTTGCGAACTTATAAATATAAATGATATTGAGTAGTTGAGATCATATGCATATTAGGCTTAGAATAAAAATGGAGAATAAATATGAGTCGATCATACTGAATAGTTTGCCCGTTTTACCTTCATGCCTAATTACATCGCCAATGAAACAATCTTCATTTGTTCAGCAAACGTGCAGACATATAACTTTGCATTAATTAATGGATATAACATCAAAAAAGGAAGAACTTGTTACATCTTACACAACACCATCTACTTTGTGATCGCGCTCTGCAAGAGAGGGGTAACTTGATCGGTTTAATTTTGATGCTGAGTTTGCATTCAGCTAATTTTGAATGAGTGGAATTCATCAGAAATTTGATCGGCTGGAAATGTTATGCTTCCACTATTTTGTTTTACAATTTTTATTATTGAAAATATAGATGATTTTGTTAGTAATGTACCACTAGACTACTAGAGGTTGTATCATTGACGGATTTAGACTGAATGTTAATTCGTTTGTTTTTAAAAAAAAAAAAGTAATTGAGATCTGGACAGAAGAAACCTCAAAGATAGAATTTTGCATTCTGGGGGAGATTCTATTTGTTGAAATGAGACCTGCACTCCTCAATAAACTCCACAATTAATACATATGCTACCTGGATTTAAATTTTATTATAAAATCTTTTTTATGTGATGTCACCTTCTATGAATCTGAATGATACACAAACACAATATGTTTGATTAATATTCGATAGAGTACTAGAGTGTTTGTTCAACTCAATAAAAATTTTGATAAAATCTTAACCAATAAATTACGCCATCCGTTCTATTGTACTTGACACTTTAGAAAAATTCACACATATTAAGAAATTCATTGAACATATAAAAAATATCATTGAAAATCCAAAATTTTCTAAATGTAATCAAAAATTAATTACTAAAAATCCTTAAAACCAATAGATGGAGAGAAAAAAGTCAATATAAACACTTTCCAATATATTAATTAAATAAAGATTAAAAAATGACAAGTTTTAATAAACAGAATTTTAGCTCTAAAGTGTCAAATAGAATTGAACGGAGGGAATATTAGTTAAGGCGAGGCATGCACACTCTTTCAAGTTTCTGTTTCAACTTATAATCATTATATGCTCAATTAAGTAACGCGGGAACTTTATATACACGAGTTTTTTAATAATCGCACAACACTCGTTCAGGACGAGCGCTCGTTTCGGACGAACGCTCTTTCGGAAAGAGCGCTCGTTTAAATAGGGTAATCCAGTAGAAAAATTTATGGGCCTAGTGCTTAATGGTCCGCGCGTTCCAAATGAGCGCTTCACTGACGAGCGCACGCTCCCCGAACGAGCGCTCTTCTAGGTTAAATACACACGAGCGACGGCTGTGTATACCGTTTCGGCATTCCCCTGGCTTCGTCTTCCCCGATTTTCCGACACCCAAATCCGGCACCCAAATCCCTCGACCTTCCCAAAATTAACCCAAACCCATTCTGACCTTCCCCAATCTTACCCAAATCGAGCGTAATGGAGATCGACCCCCCAGATCCGAACTGGTTGTTGAACCAGGGAGCGAACCAGGTCTCGCAGGCAGCTAATCCGGAGGAGACGTCGTCGGAGGCGGCAATTCTGGAAGAGGCAGCGGCGCAGGCGTCGAATCTGGAGGAGACGACGGCAAACCAATTTGAACCGGCGACAAACTAGGCTGGAATGTCGGAGGAGGCGACAATTCCGGAAGAGACAGCGCCCATGGCACCTATTCGGCAGCGTAAATCCTGCCAAGCGGATCCGCCCCGGACTCCGATCCGAACGAGATCGAAGTATGAGGTGGTAAGTAATTTACTTTTAATTATTATGTTATTTGAATTAAATTAAATCATATAATTTAGTATTAGAAGATATTACAATTCATAGAAATTTTTGAATAATAATTGCTTATTATATAGAATGTTGAACTATTATTTAATTCCGCTCATTATAATAGTCGCATATTGATTATCTAGTATTTAAATATTTAGGATTATAGCATTTGAAAATTTATTTAAGGAGTAGTTGCACACAAGCCTTGTTTGAATATTGACATTCGAATATTTAGAACTTTACAATTTAATACTTTTAAAATAAATAGAAGAACTTCATTAGAAAAATTCTAAATAGATAGGAAAAAAATGTTCAAATTTGAAATTAGTATATATAAATAACAATAAACAATTATTCGAAATGAAAATATGAATATCATTTGTAATTTAAATTGAATATAAATTTATAATTGAATATTATGAAATCAAATTTGAATTGAATTTCGACAAGTAAAAAAAACTTGAATACGAACTAATATATAAAGAATAGAAGAAATACAATAGAAAAGTTAAACTAAAAAGAAAAGGAAAAGAATTGAATATTTTAAAATTTTGAATTCAATTTTGACAAGTGTAAGAACAAAATTTCAAACTATTATATAAAGACCCTTAGAAATAGGAAATGAAAATGAAATTCAACTCATATATGAAATTCAAATAACATAATTTGACAAGCCTCAGTACTATTTTGAGGAGGAGGAAGAAGAGGAAGAAGCAGCCTTCAACAACAGCAGTTGCACATGATATACTAGCATCGGCTCGGGCGTTAGATGTGAGCCGGATCCCGAGTTGACTGATGGGATGGAGCGAGATATTGACCCATCAGCCATGACAGAATCAATGGCGAGTTTCCAGCGCCGCCTTTGCTTTATTTTATCTTATGTTTTATTATATCTTTAGTATTTAGGTTATTTCGGGTGTTTTCTAGTATTTAAACATAGTTTCGTTTTCAGTTTGGGAGATACTTTTGGGAGACTACTTTTTAGTTTAACCTAGTTTTTATTCTGCTATTATGGAGAACTAATATTCCTTGGAGTTTGTTCAATCAAGGAAGCCTTTTGTTGAATTCGTGAGATTCTGATAACTTTTCTATTCCTAAGTTAATATCAAAACTCTTGTTTTTAATTCCATGATCTATGTTTGATTTTATGAGCCTGATCACCTTGTTTGATTGACTTAGATCTATTGTTTGGATTAGGTTTGATTGTTGTCTGTGCAATCGTATTTATCCTTGAAACAACTCTTTTCCAGGACCGTGGACTGGAATTGAGAAAGAGTGTTTGATGGTTGTTTTATGCATGAGACTCGTTGTTTGATTGCATGATTTAATTTCCTTTTATCCTTAATACTTTGCATGATTTGAATTAAGCGTCTTTGTTCATATCATAGTTTCGTTTGGACCGTGGACAAGTGGAAACCTTTAATAAGGATTGGAATTAACGTGGGAAATATAGAAAAGTGGATGAATCAATGATCGAAGGATTGAAAAGGTGGAATTGATTGAATGAACTCTGCTTGCTTTTAATTGATTTGAAACCTAATTCTGTCTGCTTGCTTAAAACTCAAAACCCTTGTCTTTGCTGATTGATTAGAAACACTGATTCTCTTGGGTTCGACCCCTTACTTGCATGCTATACTAGTTTGTAATTTTGGGTAATTTACTTTTGATCTCGACACAACGACTTTAGTCGAGTCAAATTTTGGTTGTCGGGGAATTTCTTCTATCTCCATCCTTTTTAGGAGATTTATGTCCATCGTGGTCATCCTCGAGTATGGGGGAATTTTCGTCTTCAAGGCTCGTACTACATTCATGCTTAAGGAGAGATTCAGAGTTCGTTCGTGAGTTTGTGTTCATTATTGATGATCGTGTTTTCTGTTGTCGCTTCAAACCGCGTATGCGGTATATGCCTAAAATCAACCATTTTTTCGCGATCGGAGCACCCGCGCCCGCGGCCTGGCCACCGCGCCCGTGGTTTTTCCTTACGACGGATCTTCTGAAAATTTGTGAGCTGTTCATCCATGCCTTTGAAGAGTTCTGCCATATTTTCTTTCGTATGTGGGTCTTCTGATTTTCCTCTTCTATGCTTAATTTCTTTTTCTTTACTTCATTGAGGACAATGAAGGATTTAAGTATGGGGGAGGAAGTACTCGCTACGCTTATCATAGATAGTTGCTTTTCAGTTTATTTTTCGTTATTTTTATGGAATTTTTGTTCCATGTTTTGTATAGAGAAAATTTTGAAAAAAATAATGAAAAAGCCATAAAAATCGAAAAAAGGCATATAAAATCCTGGGATGAGTTGAAAACCCGAAAGGGCGGCTCAAGTAATAAGCAGGTAACCCGGACCAGCATTAGGCTAGGGTAATATGAGGTTAATGCGAGATGTGAGTATATGTGAGCACACCTGAAGATAAATGAAATGAGTTATTAGGTGAAAACCCGAAAGGGCGCCTAAGTAGAATTGAGTGGAAAAATTGGAGTGTTTAGGATTTCATTCTACTTTGGGGATTACATTTTAGATGTCAGGTAGATCCTAGGTTGCTCTACACTTTTTAGAGCTTGAGAGTAGATGTTTTATATGTATTCTGGTGAGGTGTGTGTTTGAGCTTTCATGTTTTCTTTGCTCATTATTTTCTCTACATGGGTTCGGGTTGTGAGTTGAGAGTTTTAGATTTTTTTCATATTCCCTTATTAATTCATGTGGATCTTATTTGTATTGATTGTTAGATTTTGTTTGAGCTTACTCGAGGACGAGCAAGATCTAAGTATGGGGCAATTTGATACGCTGGATTCTGTATAGCATAATTATGTATTTTTATTAGGATTTCTGAGTGTTTTAGGCTAGATTAGGGTGTTTAATTGTAAAATTAGTAAAGCCTACAAATGAAGACTTTGAAGACAGAGATCCGAGGTTGAGCTGAAGACCCGCTTTACAGCGGTTACTAAGGAATACATGACTGAAGATCTTACGACGAAGAAGACCCACGCCCTCGGGTATGGAGCCGAGACCGCGGTGGAGTAGAGATCCGCGAGGGCGGATGAGTGCAGGAGCCGCACCCACAGGTGACGACCCGCGCCCGCAGGTGACGACCCGCGCTCGCGGGTGGCGAGTTTCCAGCGTCGCCTTTGCTTTATTTTATCTTATGTTTTATTATATCTTTAGTATTTAGGTTATTTCGAGTGTTTTCTAGTATTTAAACATAATTTCGTTTTCAGTTTGGGAGACTACTTTTTAGTTTAACCTAGTTTTTATTCTGCTATTATGGAGAACTAATATTCCTTGGAGTTTGTTCAATCAAGGAAGCCTTTTGTTGAATTCGTGAGATTCTGGTAACTTTTCTATTCCTAAGTTAATATCAAAACTCTTGTTTTTAATTCAATGATCTATGTTTGATTTTATGAGCCTGATCACCTTGTTTGATTGACTTAGATCTATTGTTTGGATTAGGTTTGATTGTTGTCTGTGCAATCGTTTTTATTCTTGAAACAACTCTTTTCCAAGACCGTGGACTGGAATTGAGAAAGAGTGTTTGATGGTTGTTTTATGCATGAGACTCGTTGTTTGATTGCATGATTTGATTTTCTTTTATCCTTAATACTTTGCATGATTTGAATTAAGCGTCCTTGTTCATATCATAGCTTCGCTTGGACCGTGGACAAGTGGAAACCTTTAATCAGGATTGGAATTAACTTGGGAAATATAGAAAAGTGGATGAATCAATGATCAAAGGATTGAAAAGGTGGAACTGATTGAATGTACTCTGCTTGCTTTTAATTGATTTGAAACCTAATTGTGTCTGCTTGCTTAAAACTCAAAACCCATGTCTTTGTTGATTGATTAGAAACACTGATTCTCTTGAGTTCAACCCCTTACTTGCATGCTATACTAGTTTGTAATTTTGGGTAATTTGTTTTTTATCTCAGCACAACGACTATAGTCGAGTCAACCCTACACTCATTTATCTCATGTTCGTTTAGAGGAGACTTCCCATTCTTTGGGCACTCAGACTTGTACCCAATCCCATGTTTGGCAGGGACAAATTTGGTTTGGGAACTCGATGCTTCAGAAATCATTTTGCCCTTATTTAGCTTTAGTAGGAACTCGTTTTTATCACTCTCTAGGGTTTTGATTTCATCCTCAAGGGCCACGATGTTGGATAGGTAAGACTGAAGCTTATCAACAAGTTTCACACAATTGGAACATGATTCAAGACCAACAAGCTCAGCATTTGTGTGTTCCGATTCATCTAATTTTTTTTGCAATTTGATGTTATCTTTGACAAGACTAGAAAGCAATTTCAATAACTCAGGCTTTTCATAGTTAGATAAGGATTTAAGAATGATTTCGGTGATTACCTCATTGGGTTGTTCCCCAGTGGTCTCCCCTATAGCCATTGCACACATGTCTGGGTGTGCCCAAGACTCAGGATCTTCATCCTCGTTGTCGCTCCAGGTTGCGATGTATTCCTTCTTCCCTTGTTTTCTGTCGTTAGTTCCCTGTGGGCAGTTTTTAGCAAAGTGCCCCTTCTTGTAGCACTTGTAACAAGTGACGTAGGTGAAGTCCTTCTCTGAGGGCCTGCCTTGGGAACTCTGACCCCTTTATGAGTTCCCATGGCCTTTCTTGAATTTTCCCTTGTTGTAAAAGGATCGAAGAGCCTTGGTGACAAGGACGAGTTCCTCATGTTCTTCTTCTTCAGAGTCCTCGTGTTGCTTCTGAACAGACTTGAGCATTTTTTCCAATTTTAGGGCAATTCCTTTGTGTGCCCCTTCTTGCTCTTTATCATCTTGCTTCCTCTTCTCATGTTTCACCAGCTTCCCAAAGACTTGGTGAAGCATGAGATTTCTGTTATCAGGATTTTCTTTGAACATGGTCCTCTCGTTGGCCCATTCACCAGTTAGGCCTTTGAAGAGTTGTTGGACTTTTATATTGTCGGTGATCTCCTCCTTGGTGATCCCAAGTCCAGTAAGCTTGGTACACAGGGCCTCAAAGAGAGATTGGTAGCTTTCGACATATTCTCCCATCTCCATTCGGAAGTTGAAGAACTCTCTTCTAGCATTCATTTGGAGATCATCTCGAAGGTCTGAATTGCCAATGTGCATCTATTGGATGGCTTCCCACATCTCCTTCGCTATTTCAAGATTTGCCACCCTATCACAGTCTTGTTCCGACATGGCATTTTTGAGGTACTGTTTGGCTTTGAAGTTTGCCTCCATGCACTTCCATTCGTTTTGCCCCCACTTGGAGAAGTCATTGCGAATGGTTGGGTCCACCTCGAAGTTCCCTACTTCAATGACACACCATGCTTGAAAGTCGTGGCTGCGCATCCAATCCATCATGTTGCGCTGCCAGTTTTTGAACCTTCCGGTGATAAGCCTTGGAGGCTTGTTGTTCCCATGTCCGACTTGAGTGAGTTCCTAAGACATCTTGTAACATGCGATACTAACACAGAAATCTAGAGCGAGCCTGCTCTAATACCAATTGTTGGATCGATATGCGTTAGTAAGAGCTTGGGAACTAGCGCTAAGGATGTTCCCAAGGTAGCGGAAGTAAACAATCGCAAGTAATACGTAAATTAAAATACACAGTTCCTTTATAGAGGAACCCCACAACAACCAACTAGTTGTGTGGGTGAACCTCTACCTCCGCTTGGAGGATTTTGAACGATCTACTTGTTTTATTGATTGTTCCCTAGTTACACAACCAAGACTTACACTTCTCTGTTCCTAGCAGTTCTACCTAACTCTAGCAACACTAGCAAGTCTTCTCAACCTTGTTCCTAAGCGAACAACTCAACTAAACACAAGCTAAATCGAACCTTACACCTTGAGCTCATAGTTCCCTATCTCCTGGGAACTTGGATTCGCCGTCGCCGAGATCGCACACTCGTCGCCGAGGACTTCTCTTCGTTTTTCTCAATGTCTCTCTTTCTTGCTTGTATGAGAATATGAATTTTGGGAGAAGTACCAATTTCAAGCACTATTCATTTGCCTTTATACTCATTTGAACTTGGGCTGCAATCTTTATTTTCATGATGTCCAAAATGCCCTTTGTCTTGCATGCCAAGTTTGCAATCTTCACATGTGACTTGATTTGAACTTAGGCAACTTCAAATGTCAATGGGATCGTTGGATCATTCGCCTCAGTCTGTTCCTCAAACTGAGCCTTTGTTTTGTTGGAGACATGATCCCGCGTTTCATGCTGCACGACTTTGTCTTCACATGTGAGTTCCCATATGTAGGGAACAACTCTCTTCTGAGTTCCCTTGATGGGAACTTGCTTTCGTATGCTCCTGGGTTCCTTTTGTGTTCCCTTCTAGAGAGTCTTTGATAAACCTGGTGTTTCCTTGAAATACTTGAATGTAAACGTTAGTTCCCACATGGCGTTTGTCATTATCAAAACTGGAGACAATCATCGTTGTTCGGATGTTTGGAATCCGAATTCCCAGCACCGTCCCAACAATATATAAAGGTCTAAGAGCATCTTCAACAAAATTTCCATTTTCTTGAAAATGGAGAATTTAGTGTGTGTTTTAAGTCCAACAATTTCTCCATCTATTTCTCTAAAATGGAGAGTCTTCAAAATATAAGTAGATATTTCTACATTTAGGGAATTCCCCAAAAAATTTAGAAAATGCATTAAATGTATATGTATTCATATCTTCTTCCAATTGGTTAAATTAGATTGTATAGCATTATATAAATAATAATAATATTAATATAGATATGATTCTTCAAAATGGATAATTTGTTGGAGTTAGGATATAAAATTTTTAGAAAATATATAATTTTAATCTTCATTTTGAAAAAAAATTATAGAACATTTGTTGGAGATGCTCTAAGCAAGGCGTTTGTAGTAATATTACATGGTGAAGGCGCAATGTAAAAAACTCTTTCATGGTATCTCTTTATAAACAAGTACAACCCCACTTTTCATTCCTAGATTTAGAAGCAAAAATATATGGATATATATACCATAACATCACGAACACCTTAACAAATTAAAATGTATAATGGAAGACACATGTAACCAATTCAAAGACTTTAAATCGGTTGCAAAACTATTGTTGGTGTACAAAATCTCGCCTTCAATTCGTCTTTAATACACCAATTAAGAACTTCGCCTCTTCCGCTCCTCTTCAATCTCTTGACCTAGAAAAACCTGCAAAACAATGGACACAGGAGGCGGGGACCCCCTAATCCACCTCCGATGCCTAAGTCAGAAGAGCAATTGTCGTTTGAGCGTCGAGGTACAACAAGAGAGCGGTGAAACCCTAAACAGTCGAGCTAAGCGAATATTAGCCTGCCTAGGATCTCTGAATATGCTATGCACATGTGTCTCTCCCTACATGCCTAGGGCATGTATTTATAATGGAAGAAGGAGAGAAGGGGGGCCGAAAATTCTATCTGTATGGCCGAAAATATCATCCTCCCAGGGCTGGCCAACTGCCTTAAAGCCCAAGTCGGGAATATTCCACCCTCTCTCCAGTTTTAATTCTATCCTTAATAAAAGATAGACTCTTCCATTAAGTTGCATAACCGCCATATAATTTTACATGGAAAATAATGAAAATAACTGCGCAGTAATTTTAATAAATACCTTTATAGCGAAAATAACTATGGTAATTATGTTTGTTTTACCCGCTCACAAATGCCCCACCTACACCGCCCTTACACGACTCACCGTGTTAGGCGACGTAGGGTACAGAGGGTTTCTAATCGAAGTGTCCATGCAGATTGGTCAATTGGTCCCCTAGCGCTTTCGTATATTCGTATATTCGTATATTCGTACATCCATGAGCGATTAGCATGAGGCGAGAGCTATCTTTTCGAGTCGTATCTTCTGTCGAGATATAAGATGGAATCTCTAGAACAAACAAAATCAGACTGAGGAGAATAGAACGTTTATTATTTTGAAAAAAGTGCTTGGCCAAGCCTTCTAATTTTAAGAAAATAGAAATAAAATACATAAAGTCGTTCATTCTAGCGATCCCAGCCTAAGCTCAACATCCACGCAAGAAGTGATTACCGGCGAACACGTGCTCACGGCTCGAGAGCTGCGGCCACGGTCGACTTTACTCCGCGTCAATCATCGACGACCTATCATCTATAGTCCTTCTTTTCAAGGAAAAAACTTCTTTAAATGGGCGACATTCCAAGTTCGCGGTACTTCCTTTCCGCTGAGATTCTCCAACTTATATGCGCCCCATCCATACGCTGCTGTCACCCGAAACGGGCCTTCCCAATTTGGTCCAAGCTTGCCTTCCACGGGGTCCCGCGCACTCCCGATGACTCGTCGAAGTACGAGGTCACCCGCTTGGAAGGCGCGGTGTTTTATACGTCTAGCGACAACCCGTTCAGCGGCCCCCTGATAGATTGCAAGACGTATAGCTGCAATATCCCTGCGTTCTTCGGCTAAGTCGAGATGAGCGGCGAGCGCCTGATTATTTTCTTCGGGGTCGAACTGCGTTGTCCTTAGTGTCGGTAGCCCGATTTCGAGTGGTATCACAGCTTCCGTTCCATAAGCTAAAGCAAAAGGAGATTCTCCAGTGGATCTGCGCGGAGTAGTTCGATAGGCCCATAAAACGGCCGGCAATTCTTCAGCCCATCTTCCTTTGGCCTTCTCTAGGCGTTTCTTCAATCCATCAACGATTACTTTATTTGTAGCCTCTGCTTGCCCATTCGCCTGTGGGTAGCCGACTGAGGAGTAGATATTTTTGATCCCCATTCCCTTGCAATAACCTTTGAATTTTTCGCTATTGAATTGAGTCCCGTTGTCAGAGATGAGAGCGAAGGGGATACCAAAGAGCGTGATAATATGTTCCCAGACGAATTTCTGTGTGTCAGAATCACGAATGTTTGCCAACGGTTTTGCCTCTACCCATTTAGTAAAATAATCTGTGGCAGTAATGAGATAACACACATTTCCGGGCGCTCTGGGGAATGGACCGACGATATCAAGGCTCCCATTGTGCAAACGGCCACGGGCTAGTCAAAGAGTGGAGGTTTTTCGCCGGCATGTGTGAGATCTTGGCAAATCTTTGGCACTTGTCGCATCTTTTTACATATAGCCAATATCCCTGGGATCGAGCTTGGAAAGCTAAACTACGACCTCCAGCGTGCATTCCGCATATGCCCTCATGGATTTCATACAATAGGGGCTCAACTTTGTTTGGAGGTACACATATCAAGTTTGGCCCGGAGAAAGATCGATGATACAAAATCTTCTCCGGCGAGAGCCAAAATCTGTGGGCCCTTAAACGAATTTTTCTTGCTTCGGTGGCATCTGAGGGTAAGAAGTTCTCATCCAAGTAGCGAATCAAAGACATCTGCCATCCGAGATCGTCGCCTGGTGTGGCCTGTGTCGTGGAAACTTCCGCGGAAACGTCTGGTGTATTAATCGCTGGGCATCCCGAAATTTCCAGCCGGATTGAAGCCTCGAGTGCATCCCCTGAACAAGCGGCCAGAGTTGCCAGTGAGTCGGCAGATTTGTTTTGATCGCGCGATCTCTGTTCAAGCTCGCAATGTTCGAACTCGTTCATCATGGCCCTTGCTTTCTCCATGTATTTTATCATTTTTGCTCCCTTAGCTTCATAGTGCCCCAGTACTTGATTGACGATGAGCTGAGAATCAGAGAAAACAAGTAATCTGGCGATTCCAAGATTAGTTGTCGTTTCTAACCCAAGTATCTAGGCTTCATATTCGGCTTCGTTGTTAGTGGCATCGAAACCGAGGCGAACTGCTAGCTGTAAAACTTCTCCCGTAGGTGATGACAACACAATTCCGACTCCACATCCTTGGTTGTTGCTTGCGCCATCGATTTCAAGAATCCAATACGGATTTTCCGCATGCCGAGAAGGACCCACGGCCGCGGTTTCACTTGTCCGAGGATCGCTTCCTCCAAGGGAGTGCGCCGCGATCGCGATATCATCCGCCGCGGTTGCGGATGGCGCAGCGGCGATCGCTGCCGGTGCGGTCGTAGTCGCGGCGTCGTCCGCTGGCTTTTGAGCAAATTCCGCTATGAAATCCGCGAGTACTTGAGCTTTGATGGCGTTTCGGGGCATGTACTCGATATCATACTGCCCCAACTCTACAGCCCACTTAGCGACTCGTCCTGCGAGATCCGAGCTAGAAAGAAGCGCTCGAATAGGATAAGCCGTAATGACCTGAATCGGATGCTCCTGGAGATAATGATTGAGTTTGCGGGACGCTGTTACCAAAGCTAGAAGCAATTATTCCATAGGCGAATATCTCGTCTCTGCATCGAGCAGCGTCTTGCTAGTATAGTAGACAGGCCTTTGATTTCTGCCCTCCTCTTTGATTAAGACTGCGCTAACCGCCCGAGTAGACACGGCTAAGTAAAGCTTCAAGGCGTCTCCTTTATTAGGCACAATCAAAATCGGAGGGGATTGTAGATAAACCTTGAATCTCTGCAAATCTTCCTCGCATTCTTGGCTCCATTCAAAAGATCGGCCCTTTTTTAAGGCTTTAAAAAACGATTGGCACTTGTCAGAGGACCGGCTAATGAACCGATTGAGGGCGGCGGCCATTCCGGTTAATCTTTGTACTTCTTTGACATTTTTCGGGCTTGTGATGGTGCTAAGGGCTCGGATCTGATCCGGACTTGCTTCGATGCCTCGACGAGTAACGTGGTGCCCTAGAAATTTGCCTGATCCGACCGCAAATGCGCATTTTGCGGGATTTAGCCTGAGTCTGGACGCTCTGAGGATGTCGAAAACATCTTGCAAATCTTCGAGGTGCGTCGCAGCTCTTCTACTTTTGACAACCATGTCATCAATGTATGCTTCAACGGTTTTTCCGATTCTTTGACTGAACAGCTTTGTGACTAGGCGCTGAAAGGTTGCCCCAGCATTCTTCAATCCAAAAGGCATCACTTTATAACAGAATATTCCTTGTGGGGTAATAAAGGCTGTCTTCTCATGATCATCTTTATGCATTGGAATTTGGTGGTATCCCCGATATGCATCCAAAAAGCTCATGCGTTCGTGACCTGCAGTAGCGTCAACCAACTGATCGATCTTTGGGAGTGGGAACAAGTCTTTCGGACAAGCTTTATTGAGATCAGTAAAGTGCACGAAGACCCTCCAATCTCCCGTCTTTTTCTTCACTACAACAGTATTAGCTAGCCAAGTTGGATACCACACTTCTCTTATGGCGTCGGCCTCTTGCAACTTCTTTACTTCTGCGATTACGGCCTCGGCGTGCTGGACAGAAGACCGTCTTGTTCGCTGTACGATCGGCTTTGCGTCAAGGCGAACGTTCAGCCTATGGCAAGCAAGAGTTGGGTCTATTCTGGGCATATCGTACGGACTCCAAGCGAAGACATCTCGATTACTTCGTAGTAGATGCGTGATAGCCAGAAGCTCGTCGTCTGAGAGGTTCGCCCCCACAAAAAATTTCTTCTCGGGTTCATGTTCGCTAACTGAGATTTCTTGAAGCTCGTCTACAGATTTTTGGGTCGGCTCCGAGCCAATATTAGCGAAGTCGAGAGGCTCGTGCCTTTCGCGGAATTTTTCGGCCTCGGGTGGACCGCGATCGCGGTGGGGCGAGTAGTGACCGCGGCGAGGCGAGCCACGGTCGTCGCGAGGCGAACCGCGATCATCGCGGGGCGAGCCATGATCGGCGCGGGGCGATCCGCGCTCGACGCAAGGCGAGTCGCGCTAGCGCTGGGGTGCTCTGCAATCGGCGCGGGGCGATCCGTGAACACGAGCCGTGATTCCCCGCTCGCAGGCGGCTTCCGAGAGGGTTTTCGAGATCGAGCGTGATTGATTGAATTTCTCAGAGCGATTGTTGCTTATGCGATCCTCTCTTTCGATCCCGGAATCCTCTGATTCCGTTCCGCTCGGATTTTGCTTCTTCGATTGATTGACGGGTTCTTCTTCACACAACTTTCGCTTTCGGGGGCTACGACACGAATCTGCCCCCCGACCGTCGCCTTCCTCTTGATTTCCGATTACGGGATTAATTAGGGTTTGATCGTTCGATCGAGAATCGAACTTCGCGAGATCGCACCTCCGCCCGTGATCACGGCCAGAAGGGCCGTAATCGCGGCTTCCTTGTTCCGCGATCGCGGCGTTCGTACTGCGAGCGCAACTTTCTCCGATCGGGGCGCCGCGATCGTTTTCGCCGGACGAGGACGCCCTAGGGTTTCGAAAAAACCCTAGGCTTTCGTTCGAGATTTGCTCCATCGATCAGACTACGTGGATCGATTATTCGTTCCCCACGGACGGCGCCAATTGTTGGTGTACAAAATCTCGCCTTCAATTCGTCTTTAATACACCAATTAAGAACTCCACCTCTTCCGCTCCTCTTCAATCTCTTGACCTAGAAAAACCTGCAAAACAATGGACACAGGGGGCGGGGACCCCCTAATCCACCTTCGATGACTAAGTCAGAAGAGCAATTGTCGTTTGAGCGTCGAGGTACAACAAGAGAGCGGTGAAACCCTAAACAGTCGAGCTAAGCGAATATTAGCCTGCTTAGGATCTCTGAATATGCTATGCACATGTGTCTCTCCCTACATGCCTAGGGCATGTATTTATAATGGAAGAAGGAGAGAAGGGGGCCGAAAATTCTATCCGTATGGCCGAAAATATCATCCTCCCAGGGCTGGCCAACTGCCTTAAAGCCCAAGTCGGGAATATTCCACCCTCTCTCCAATTTTAATTCTATCCTTAATAAAAGATAGACTCTTCCATTAAGTTGCATAACCGCCATATAATTTTATATGGAAAATAATGAAAATAACTGCGCAGTAATTTTAATAAATACCTTTATAGCGAAAATAACTATGGTAATTATGTTTGTTTTACCCGCTCACAACTATAAATGTATTTATAGAGGTGTGTACGCATGTTAAGCTCAACACATAAGTTTAATGAGATTTTATTTTAAAATCAATTGGCGATAAAATGATTAACCCAAGGTTATATAAATTAGAGTGGTTTTCTTTGAAATTTTAGATGTGGTTTATTTTATTCTCAAACAATTAACAATAGGAGTATTAATTCAATGTTATATATACTAGGCAGGTTTTTTTTGAAATTTTAGATGTGAAGTATCAAAGTGCATGCAACTGGGATGGCCAATTGACACTTGAACATCGGTAGGTTAAGTAAGGTAGATAACCGGCGGGTAGAGCTAAGCCCAACGGCTCAACCTAAGGTAGTGGTTAGTTAAATAAGGTAGATAATGGATGGGTAGTAACTCGCTAAGCCCAACTCAATGTAGATAATGAGTCCAGTATTAAACACGCTCTGATAATATGAAGAAATTTTGTTGGCCGATAGGTAGATAGATTGGAAACGTGTCAGTACGAATGCACATCCATATTAAGCCTAACACATAAACTATTTAAGTTTCATCTTAAAATCAATTAACAATAAAAAAAAATAGTAACTCAAAGTTATATACTAGCTTGGAATTTCAATCGTAGGATATATTTTATCCTCAAGATGAACACTTACAAAATACTCTTCTCGTGTGTAGCACATAGCATCGGCATGTCATCATATATAGTTCAATTTAGTCCTGGTTGGTTGATGCGAAGCTTAATGACGAATATGCTCTAAGCCTCCAAGTTGGATAGAAATGCTGTATATAATAGGCGATATAGAAAATAGAAAAATGTGTGCTGTGCAACTGCTGAACTTACTTCGGGTATGTTTAAATCACAGTATTTAATACATTAAATTATAAATTTAATGTAATATAATACAAATCAATACATTAAATATGACGATTTAAATAGAGGCTTAGCCAGCCGGGAAAATTAGCCTGACCACAGAGTACGTACATTACATAAACTACGCTCGTTAAATGGCCCTTAGCACCCGGTAGGGGTACTGGCCGGACAATTTTGTGCTTAACAAGATATACTCGTAGTTGAATGAAATTGATTGATTGAGTAATTAATCAGTAGCAGTTAGGTTATACCTAGGACTGTCTCTCTCTATATATATAGACCAACAAACACGACTTGTGAGGTACGTGCCATTTTGTGCTTTCTTTGACCACGTCCCCACCACGGGCCACGATATATATAGTACATCTACAAGCAAGATCTAGAAAACTACACTAAAATCCAGATCTTGATGGTAGCCTGATCACTTCGCCGGCCATACAGACCTGCAATTTTAACGTTCCCACGCCCGCTACTGCACGCTTATATATGGGCGGCAGAGGTGGAGGAGGAAGCGGCAGCCTGGAGGAGGAGAAAACGCCGCCGCTTAACTGTTTGTACTCCTCCCTTCGTGCTTTGCTCCCCGCCTCCCATTCAACGGTAAACTATCAACTTCTTTTTGTAATCAAAAGTTAAAACTAGCAAGGCTATTTAGGAGTGTGTTTGGATAATGGGTTTTATTTTCTATACTAATTTTTATAAGTTAAAACCTACAAAAAATTGTTATTATGAGTTTTAAAAATTACACCCAATTAAAGTTTTCTAATTAAAAAAGTTTATTAAGTACCCTGAGGAAAAAACTCCTTGAACTATATAAGAAAATGTATTATCCTATGTAATGTAAATTTAGCGGCTTATGTCAGATCACTTGACCGGACGGACTGCCTGGTCTATTATATATCAGTCTGGATCGTCTGTTTCATAAGTTGCTACAGTGGGTGTTGCATCAATAATATATAACCATGTGTCAATTTACTTATTCATTTTTAAATCTAATTAAATTACTGGAAAGTAAATCAAACAGAAGAGTAATTAATTTAGTTACAGATCTTCTCTCCCCGGCCTTCACCTCTACGGTGCCCTCTCCCTCTCTCCAATCTCCCTTCCTGAGTTCCCTCCTCTCCAACTCTTTCTTCGGCCCCCTCCCTCCCCTCTCCAACCTTACCTCCCTCTAATCCCTAACCCTCGTCTCCAACTCCTTCTCCGGCCCCATCCCGTCGCCGACCTCCCTCTCACCCTCCGCCTCCAACTCTTTCTCCGGCCCCATCCTGTCGGAGTTTTTAGATCCATTTGTCTTAGGCGATGATGGATTACTCGTTAGGATCAGGTATTCAGGTTGCAAGAGAAAGCGGTAATTCATCGGATGTTAGAAGGGTAGGAATCCCTAAATTCCAACCAAAAAAGAGGGGTAGGAATCCCTAAATTCTCATAAAACGATCGGAATCAGGTTGTTCCAGTTAATTTTCAAGTTCATACGAGTTCTGGACAATCCAAATCAACAATGGAGAACTCTGATTGTGCTCATAAAGCGGTTGGTTTGACAGACGAGGTATTGTCATTCGCTCGTAACATTGCGCATCATCCCGAGCAATGATTTCGATAGGTAGAAAACCATGGATGGATGGTTAATTATAATACCGGTGTGAATTATCACTTTTCATTAAATTTTCAGTAATTTAATTAAATTTAAAAATGCTTATATAAATTGACACATGGACATTTATTATTGGTGTAGTAGTATTTGTAGCAGAATAGGGAATAGAGGATCCGGACTGATTATATATACGTCCACTAATCAATCTACAATCTAGTCTTGTTGTTGGTCTATGTCCTTGGACCTAGTGTATGTGCCCGGCACAAGCCAAATGGCTCATTTTTTTTGATTAGGTAAGAATTAGACCTAGACCTGTCAAAATATGACCCGAATCGAAAAACCGACCCGATCCGTCCGAAAATTTTTGGGTCATAACCCGAAAAAATTAACCCAAACCCGATTTTAACCGAACCCGATGATCCGAGAAATTTCTGGGTCAAACCCGACCGGGTTTGGTTCAACCCGTTGGGTCAAACTAAAAAGCGAGAATGGTGAAAAAAAAATTCACACCAAGTCAAGTTTGGTTGCAGTCTCGTTCCTTCCTCTAATCAATAGTTGGACTTGACTCCAATCGATTGCTTGAAAAACTAATTTTCTAGATTATTAACATTAAACAAACCAATTAGTTGAAGATGTTATAAGTTAATATCTCCGAAAAAAATATATATATACTTCTCAAGGTTTGGGCAAACGATTAATAGTAACCAATTAAAATTATTAATAGCCAATCGATTAAAGATGCTCTAGGTTACATAAATGATTATGACTTTATCAAAACTGAAATATATACAAAATGGGGGAATACCATACTTTTTAATAATACGTGGATTATAAGTTTTCCTATTCTGAATTGATATATGTTTCCTAGTATATGCATACAAGAACTCTATGAGGTCATGTGTTATTTTTTCTTCATAATCAATTTTGAATCTCTTACGATTTGAACTTTGAGGTCAATCATTTCTTGTTGAAATTCTTCTGCCACCAAGCACCATGAATGTGAAATTGGGACTTGTCATTGTGCTTATTCACCCCCTTAGTATAACACATGATTGGTTATAAAAATGTTCCTTTTTTTTTTGATCCAATACAAAAATGTTCCTAAAATAGTGAGATACCATTTTATAATTAAATACTAATATTAATGAATACAAAATTTGAGCGTCTTGTTTCCAAAATCCAAATCCTTATATTTAGGCTCAAGTTAGATTATACTATAACTTTTTAGGTAAATAAGCGAGAATGAAAAAAAATTAACTAAAAAATAACAAATAAACTGTTAAAATAAATAGGAAAACCCAGGTTATTTAACCCGTTGACCGACCCGAACCCGCAACAAACCCGTAGTGACCCGACCTGTTTGAACCCGATAAATTTGTGACCCGAAATAACCCGACCTGAAATTGACCCGAACCCGACATGCCGAAACCCAAACCCGACCCGCCCGACCCGATTGACAGGTCTAATTAGGCCCCACTCCCTAAGGAGGGCGACCTAGAGTATCCAAACGGATGAGAATTTTAAGTTCTGCGTGATTCCGAATATCGTTAACCAAGAGACTGTGGCCCAGTCTAGCAATAATATCAGCCACGAAGTTAGACTCTCTGTTAACATGAAAGATTTTGATGTTCTGGAACTCTTGGAGTGACGCCAAAACATCAGCCATTATCATTTCAATTTCCCATGTGCAATTGCTATACCCTTGAGCTGCTTTAATAACCTGCAAATTGTCTCCTTCTATCTCTATATTCTTATATTTCCATTTTCGTGTCAAATTTACACCGTCTCTTAAAGCTAAAGCTTCAACTTTAATAACCGAAATGTTACCAAACTTGGTTGATATTATGTCAATCATATTGCCATTGTGATCCCTTAAGATAGACCCTCCAAAGGCTAAACAGTTGTTCAGTTTTGACCCATCAAAGTTACATTTAATAAACTCCGTCTGTGGTTTTTTCCATGTCTCCTTTTTTGGTCTCCGTTTTTGCGGTCGTCTATTTACTACTTTACTTTCATCTTCATCTTCATTCCATAATTTTGATTTTTTTTCCATTGATCTAATTGTGTTCTTACATATGAGGGTAGATCTGAAATGATGTCATTTATATGTTGAAAAATTAATTTGTTTCTCTGATGCCATATACTCCACCACGTGACAGCTAATTCCGTGAAGCTCTTTTTTCCCAATAGATGGAATAATTCTATGAGTTGTGTTTTTGGTGCTTTATTCTCTGCGTCATATTGTCGTAATGTTTGTTCGGTTCTTTGATTTATACTTCTGATTGTATTTAATGTATAAGGGTAATTTATCAATAGACGTGTAGTACTTTCATAAGCACAGTTGCATAGGTCTTTAAGGGGGTGATCTAAAACCCAATTGATTTATACTTCAGACGTAATGTAATCAACTACTTTCGAGGTTTCATTTTTTGTTGGTCTTTGTAGCGCTAGGTCTTTAAGGGGGTGATTCAAAGCCCAATATCTTCCTAAAATTTGATTCTTTGCCCATCTCCAACTTGCCATATGAGTCCTTTATCGAATTCCTTTCGTAAATTCATGAGTCGTTTCCATTGCCATAAAGAATTTTGTTTAAGTCTATAGGTGAATAAATCACCATTTCGCATATACTTTTCTTACAAGCCAAATGGCTCATAAAATTGCTAGAATCATGTAGAAATTTTATACAAAATCTTACTGATTTTATCTCAATCATACAATCTCCGATCCGTTTCAAAATTGTTTTCTTTTTCATTTTTTAAGATAAGTTTAGAATAATATAGAGAAGAATTTAATTTTATACTAGTACTTAATGAATTATATTATATTTTAATGTGTTTTTTAAATTAATTAGTATTTTCAATGTATTTTGAAACTAAATATATTGTAAAATGCATGGTTAATAAATGTAGTATTATTTTTAGAATATTTTACTCCCTCTGTCCTCGAAAGATTGTCCAGTATTCCTTTTCGGGTGTCTCGAAAAGTGTGTCCACCTTTTTATCGGTCTATTTATATCAATTTTTTTTACAATTTTACTCTCATCCAAACTCATTTTTTTATCACCATTATCAAACAAAAATTCTACTTTTTCAACACCCTTTTAGTTGTTTCCTTTATTTTTTTTCTTTCTTCTCGGGTTTATATATCACTATCACAACTTCTCATCTCTTCCCATTGGTTATTTTTTAGTATCTTTCTTCTTCTTAATAAATGTGAAATCCGTCCTTTTGGAAAATCTTTTAGGGCCGGAAAGAGTAGTATTAATAGAGTGAAAATAGTTTTATATTATGAAAAGAACGGAGGGAATGTTAAAGATCCTACCTATAATATAATTCTAAGATCAAGATCATATGGTTATGCAGTTTTTATTCGTGAGATCGCTAAAATTGTAGGATCAAATGGGGATTTTTAAAACATTAAATTGGCTCCTAAATATTAATGCACCCTTTTTTAAATTTGTATAAATTTTCTTTCTTCACATGCTCTTGAAGACACTGAGCAATCCAGACACGGTATCGCGGACGGTAAATTACATACCAGACTTACAAAAGGAAGTGCAAGTACTTACACAAATAAAACAAGAGCTTTTGTCACCATCTGAAGCATCATCATCACCATCATCAACGTCTGATTCGTATTTAGTAGATACGATGGAGCTGGGAAATGGAGTGATTATAATCCAAATCTCGACGCTCAGAGTAGATGATAACACGGTTTCGACCGTCCCAATTTCGGAGGTTATGAGAGAGGTGGAGCAAGAAGATGGGTTGCTTCTCACGGATGTTTCCTCCTCTGAATCATCTTCTGGAAGAATCTTCTACTACCTTCACCTCAAGGTACTCTATTTGCCGCCTTTTATATATAAATGTTTATGGGTTTGCAACATTCCATTAACGCATTGTTGTTGGTGTTCTCACAAAACAGAGAAGAAAGAATAAAGAAACGATTTCATTGATTGAATGAAAGAGTACAAGAGTGAGCTACTTATAGTAAGCTCGAGTCGGTTACAAGTTGTTACTCAAAGACACGTCATTGATCACTCTTATTAACTAACTAACCAACTTTATTATGCTAATATCCCCCCTCAAATTGGAGGTGTCTCAAACAAGCCCAATTTGCAAAGAACAGAGTTGTGCTTGGGTCATGAAAGAGGTTTTGTAAAGATATCAGCTAGCTGTAACTGAGTTGGTACATGAGTAAGTGTGATAAGGCCTTCACTGAGCTTTGAACGTACAAAATGACAATCGATTTCGATATGCTTTGTACGTTCATGGAAGACAGGATTCTTCGCTATGTGAATGGTTGCTTGGCTGTCACATTTTACTAGAACATGAAGAATATGAGGAACTTCCATTTCATGTAGTAATCTGGTTAACCAGGAGAGCTCAGCGGTTAATCGTCTCAAAGACCTGTACTCGGCCTCAGCAGAAGATAAAGAAATGGTCGTCTGCTTTTTGGACTTCCATGAAATTGGTGAAGATCCAAGCATGATAAAGTATCCACTGACTGACCGTCGAGTGCACCAGCAAGATGCCCAGTCGGAATCGCAGTAAGCTTGCAAAGACCAATTTTGAGACGAAGACAGAAGTATACCAGTATTCAGAGTTCCTTTTAAGAATCTGAGAGTATGCAAAGCAGCTTGAAAATGTGCCAAACAAGGAGCTTGCATATATTGACTGAGATGCTGGACAGCAAAGCAAATGTCTGGTCTGGATGTAGTTACAAAATTCAGCTTGCCAACTAACGTGCGATAAGGTGTTGGATCTTGCAAGAAATTCTTGTCAACTTTAGACAATTTGATAGAAGGATCCAAAGGACTCCTAGTAGGACTTGAATTATCTGAATCAAAATCTGATAAGATATCCAAAATAAACTTCCTTTGAGACATAATAATGCCTTTGGAAGAATGAAGAAACTCAACTCCGAGAAAGTAACTCAATTGGCCCAGATCCTTGATTTTAAAAGTTGAATCAAGGAATGCTTTGATTGCAGAGATCTCGGAAGAATCATTACCAGTAACTAAGATATCATCAACATACACAGCGAGAAAAACTACTGAAGTATGGACCTTTTTATAGAACAAAGAATGATCATTTGGAGAAAGATCATATCCTTGTGAGAATAAAGCCTCAGAAAGCTTAGAATGCCATTGTCTAGAAGCCTATTTGAGACCATAAAGTGACTTGTTTAATCGACATGCTTGGCTAGGAAGAGCTTGAATGCCTTGAGGAATCTTCATATAGACTTCTTCTTTTAATTCACCATGTAAGAAGGCATTGTTCACATCTAATTGTGAAAGAATCCAATGCTTCTTAACTGCAACAACAACCAAACTTCTAATAGTTGTAAGTTTGACCACAGGAGAAAAAGTTTCAGTATAATCGATCCCTTCTTTTTGAGTACAACCCTTGATTACCAGTCTAGCTTTATGTCTCTCCAATGTACCATCATCTCTATACTTTAATTTGTAAACCCATTTGGAGCTAATAGGTTTCTTTCCTTGAGGTAGATCAACAATATCCCATGTATGATTTGCATCAAGTGTTGCTAATTCTTTGAACATAGCATCACGCCACTCAGGAAAAGCATTGGCTTCAACATAAGTTTCTGGTTCTTTAAGAGCTGTAACATTAGCCACAAGACTCTGACTTGTAGAAAGAATATCAGAGAAAGCCATAGAAGAAGTGGATGAGGTAAGAAGACTATTACAAAAAACATTTGTACAAACAAATTCCCTGAGATAAGAAGGTGTAGAAACTGCCTTGGTTGATCTGCGAAGAGGAATTTGTTGTTGAGGAACATCTGGTGGATCAGAATTATGTGAAGAAGAAGCTCTGAAATCATCAAAAGTTGTATGTTCAGTATCTGAATGCTGAATATTTGAATGATGCTGAGGAGAATGATGTGGAGGAGAATGAAAATAAGGTGCATTGTCTGCTGGATTGGAATTACTCAGAGATGGTGAATAATCAAAGATCTCTCAAAATTTGTAGCAGGAAGCGGCAAGACAGAAGAATGCTCATCTGTTATGGAAGCAAAAGGCATAATATCTTCATGAAAAGTAACATCTCTGGAGTAGAATATCTCCCGTGTATCAAGATTTAAGAGCCTGTAAGCTTTCTTTGTAGAAGGATACCCAAGAAATGCACATTTGACAGCTCTGGGCATAAATTTGTGCCTTCCTACTTTCAAGGTTGAGGCACATGCGAGGCAACCAAAAACTCTAAGATTTTCAATATCTGGTTGCTTGGAAAATAAAATCTCATAAGGAGATTTGTTGTTAAGAACTTTAGAAGGATATCTATTGATTAGAAAAGCTGTTGTTAAGACTGAATAACCCCAATATGAAATAGGTAAATGAGCATCAAATAAAAGAGCTCGAGCCACCTCTAATAAATGTCTGTGTTTTCGTTCCACAATTCCATTCTGCTGTGGAGTATAAACACAAGAGGTTTGGTGAATTATCCCTTTAGAACGAAAGAACTGAGAAACTATGTTACTACCACCAAGTTCTAGAGCATTATCAGTCCTGATTATTTTGACAGTCTTAGCAAACTGATTCTCAATCATGACCAAAAATCTCTAAGAACAGTGAAGCTACTAGGCTTGTCTTTCAATAAATGAATCCAAGTCACTCTGGAAAAATCATCAACAATTGTCAAGAAGTACTTAAAACCATCATGAGTCGGAATCTGAAAAGGACCCCAAGTGTCCACATGTATTAGCTCAAAAATCGAATCTGTACAAGTTGAACTTTGTGTAAAAGGCAACCTATGTTGTCGTGCTTTAGCACACTCAGTACAAGGAGGTAAGTCATCTTTCTGAAAATCTATATTACAAAAAGATTTTAATTTGGAATAGGGAAGATGACCTAATCTCTTATGAAGAATGAGAACTTTATTGACTACAGCCTTGCTCAAAGCAGCATGATGATGATGAGTAGCAACTGTGAGTGCAGAATCTTTAAAATTCTCAAGAAGAAATAGCCCCTTAGAAGCTTTACCAAGGATTACAGACCTGGTCTTTGCAAGACCCTGCAACACACAGAATTCACCAGAGAAAATAACCAGACAACTGAGTTGTTGAACCAATTTACTAATAGAGAGCAGATTGTACTGAAAAGAAGGAACAAACAGAACTCCTTCAAGAACAATATCAGATGTAACCTGAACACGACCTTTCAACTGAACCAGTATCGTGTCACCATTAGGTAAATGCACAGAAATAGGTTCAGATAACTGCTCATAATCAAGAAAGAAATTCAATTCATGGCACATATGATCACTTGCACCGGTATCTATGATCCAAATGTTACTGAAAACAGATTTACCATGTCCATCAAAAGAATAGTGTGGATTACCAGAATAAGAAGTAAACGCAGTGCTCGAATCAGGATGAACACTCGATTGTTGAAGTAAATTCCTCAGCTGTGACATCTCCAAAGCAGAGAGATTAGGAATTCCAGATTGAGGGGACGAATTTTCTGAAGTAGTATTCTCTGTTGTTTGAACAGAATTGGAGGAACTGGATTTTTTGCTATTGAAACCTGGAGGATAACCGATGATCTTATAGCAAGTTTCAATCAAGTGACCAGGTTTCTTGCAATTGTTGCAAAATTTAGGATGCTTCCCTTTATAATTGGAAGACGTTGGAACTGAATTGGCTTGGAATGAACTAGCATCAGTGGAATTTTGAGATGAAGAATGCATTCCTCTATGTTGCTCTTCTTGAATCAACGTATTATAAGCTTGACTGATATCAGGAAGAGGATTGATCATGAGAATATTGCCTCGAATCACAGAATAAAAGTCATTAAGACCCATCAAGAATTGGAATAAACGTTGCTCCTGCTCATATTTACTCATCACTTGAGCAGATCCACAAGAACACACAGGGATTCCCCGTAAAGCACTCAATTCGTCCCAAAGCTTCTTAAGTCGAGTGAAATAAGTGGTGATATCATCAACTCCTTGAGATACACCGGAAATTTCCTTTTGCAAGGAAACGATTTGAGCTCCAGAAGATCTGGAGAATCTGGATTCGAGCTCATTCCAGATTTCTTGAGTTGTAGTTGTGAATAGCACGCTATCAGCAATAGACTTGTCCAAGGAATGGAGAATACAAGAAATCACTAGATCGTTGCAACGATCCCATAAGCGAAGCTTGGAAGGATCATCTGCTTGAGAAAATCGAGGAAAGCTTCCATCAATAAAACAAATCTTTTTTTTCGCGCTAAGTGCAATCATCATCGCGCGTTTCCATGTCGGAAAACCTTTTCCATCAAAAGGTTTTGAAACCAAGATGGCTCCACGACTGTCGGAAGAATGTAAGTAGAGAGGATCCGAAGTATCTGTAGGAGAAGTTTGATTAACCCAAACCATGATGAAAAGATCGATCAATCAAAAACCCTAAATTGATCGAAAAAATCCCAAATTGATCACGAGAGAATAAGAAGCGATCAACATAAAATAAGAAGAATGATCGAAGAACAGTAATCGATCATCAAAGAATTGATCAAAGATCAGAATTCGAAGAAAGAAATATGCGGAAACAGAAGTGAATCACCATGTGAGCACCATTGCTCTGATACCATGTTGGTGTTCTCACAAAACAGAGAAGAAAGAATGAAGAAACGATTTCATTGATTGAATGAAAGAGTACAAGAGTGAGCTACTTATAGTAAGCTCGAGTCTGTTACAAGTTGTTACTCAAAGACACGTCATTGATCACTCTTATTAACTAACTAACCAACTTTATTATGCTAATAATTGTGTGTATGTATAGGTGGAGGGAAACCATGAAATAATTTGCGAGTTATTGAAAGAGAAGATCTTAAAGATGTGCCGAAACTGGGAGATCGAATGAAATGCATGCGCCCCATAGTATCAACATCCAAGATTAGCATAAAAAGCTACAAGTATCAATATCAACATCAGCATCAACACCGATAAATACCGATTTGTTGAACGGAATCCTACATATATGCCAATTCGATCAAACCAAGTACATCGAATTGTTCTTTCTAGTTAAGCTATATCTACCTGCCGAATCGAACATTGATTAATTAAATAGTTATATATGTTAATTTGGTATGTCCTCTAGCTAGCTATGTATGCTACTTTTTTTTGGTGAGGGCTGTATGCTACTTATATGTAACTAATTATAATTATAGTGCTCAAATTGACACAATACAACTACACAAGTGTGATGCTAATACATGGTATGGTAGGAATAAACAGGTCGATCAATTAACCGTTGATGGGTCGAATTCAAACGAGGAAACGAAGCTAGATGAAGCTCGATGACTACCAAAGATAACGGGTTGGATAAATGTGGAAGAAAAGGGCCTTCCCACGTAAAATATGAAAGATGAAATGGCTAAAATATATAAGTACATGAGTTAATCATGTGCTTTATATTCGGAACTTGTCTTGCAATCTACTCTCCGTTGCTCAGTTGACCCGCGACTCGAAATATTCCGTTTCTTTGACTGATCGATGTTGTAACTTACATGATTGTGGTTCGAGGAAGGTGATTGGACTAGGTGAGCAACGCGGAGGGGTTTATTAGCTTCGAGCACTTGGCGACACTGCTCGAGTCTACTAGCCTCTGGTATCGTCGGTTTGGTCATTCGTCCGTGTCTTCTTTAAATTCTTTTAGTGATTTGTTAGTAGTGAGAATAAAGCAGATGATATTTTTGACATGATTCGCTACGATGGTGCTTCTTACTTCCTTACTATTGTTGATTATTTCTCTCGTGCTATTTGGGCATATTTATTTAAAGACAAATCCAAAGTTTCTACTTATGTTCGACATTTTTGTGCAATGGCTAAAACTCAATTTAATAAACGGGTCAAATGCCTACGGGCGGATGAAGGGACCGAATTTCTCCCTCTACGATCACTTTTGTCGAGTCTAGAATTTTTTTTGAATCCTCTTGCGTCTACACTCCTCAATAAAATGAGAGAGTAGAACGTAAACACATGCATATATTGAATGTAGCTCGATCTTTGCTATTACAATCGCACGTGCCACTTCTCTTTTGGGGTCACAGTATTCTTACGGCTTGCTATTTGATTAACCGGAGTCATTCTAATGTCATTCCAGGTCTAACTCCGTATGAGATTTTGCATGGGAAGAAGCCTACTTATGACTATTTCAAGGGATTTGGTTGCTTATGTTTTGGATCCAAAGTTCCTCGAGATCGAAATATATTTTCTGCACTGAGCCGAACTTGTATGAATATCCGACTTTTGATGGTAGCTAGAAGCGAACCTAATTAAGAAGCCAATCACTCATGCTATTCAACATAATTCCAATGTTGACCCAATTCATCACATATGAAATGACCGCATTGGAAAAAGAGCAATCAAACCAAGTATGCTAGGAAGTCTCAGTAGTAACAGAACAGGGAGGGCAAAGATTTGATTGAAGCAAATCAACTATGCTGGGAAGCCTCTAATGATTCGGGGCGTGGTTCCTAGCGACAAGCAAGACAATGAAGGCACGTCTTGGAATATTATATAAGGAATATCCAAATGATATTATCCCAGCTAAAAATTGGCCCCTTGTCTCTCCAAATCTCATAAACGTCTCGGCAAATCGTGCTAGAGGTGTTGCAAGTCCAAATACGATTCCAGTTTGTAGTGCCAATGTTGCTCTGTGTGCTTTTTATTTCATCTCGGATGTGGAGAATGGATTTCCAAAGCCAGTTGTCGTTATCCCTAGTCGTGATGTCCCAAACTGAAGCAATATTCCTAGTGATACATTTATTGGATCATTCATCCCAAATGGTGATGATGTCAAATGTTTTTTTTAAAAAGGTAATTAATGCACAGTCAATAACAACATTAGCCACCACCATCGGAGTGGACTCCGACATGTTGTTATTGACTGTGCATTAATTACCTTTTTTAAAAGAGTTTCCATGATGAACTTATAATGAGTATGGTTTGCACACTCAATTACAATAAAAATATACACATTCACTAACAAAATAATGCACAATAACTTACAAAATAATGCACAGTCACATATAATACAATGCACAACTGGTGAATAATTCATAAATACTTTGTTTATACAATATGGGCATTTACTTACAAAATAACACACAGTCGCTTACAAAGTAATGCGCAGTACGTTGCTAACAAGATAATGCATAGTCATATGAAATATCTCAGTGAAAAAATACATACACAATCGTTAGTATTATCATAAATAGACAAGTAAGATGAAAATGCACAGTCTCATATAAAATTATACACGGTCAAATTTTACACACCAAAGGTAAAAAAATTAGTTCGCACACGTACAATCAACAACGTGACTGAAATTCATTCTCATTTCTCTTCTAGGGCTCGATTATCATCTGAACCACCCTCTCAAAAATTTCATATACTAAAAATTAAATAGTCTTTAACTAAACAAATATATAATTAATGCCACTTTGAATTTTCTTATTCAAATGAGCACTCCCCAATCTTTCGATTTTTCAAAAGTTATTTACCCGCCTTTCTCTGAGATATTTTGTACTTTTTCCTGGTATTGAGATATTTTTTACTTCGATTTTTATAGTTGAGATTTTCCCACTTTCTTTCTTTTCCTCCGAACCTTACATCATTACAACCACGAGACCCTAATTCGTCAAGATTCTCTATCTACACCACTTTGTATGAGCGCAACATAATTAAATAGAAATTTGTGTTTCAAAATCGGTTCGGCTAATAAAAGTGTTAATTTGAAAAACTGTTCTCTAAATTGAAATTATTAAATCCTTTTTAAAAAATCAAAACCAAAAAACAATATTTAGATTTACCCTAATTAAAAATCTTATTGTGTGCCCATGCAAATAACTGCAAATTCAATTTCGTCACAAATAATTTTTTCTTGATTGCATGAACCGTGTTTCACATCTAAAAAATATGGCTAAATGTAGTTATATATTATAGCTCGAAAATTTCATTGAACATCATCCAGCTCACTGAACAAAGCCTAGATGTATTAAAGGAAAGTGATATTTGAGATATCGTACCGTATAATAGAAATTTGTGTTTCAAACATAATAATAATTGATTTTTTTTTTTCAAAGGGAAAAAATTGCTAAAGAAACTCCCACTATGTTAAAATGGAGATGCTCTATCCAACAAAATTGAAGATTAGTGAAATCAATCCCAAGTGGATCGGACTTAATTGAGTAATTAGGCACCCTAATTAAAATAACATACAAAAATCGCACCACCAAGAAGTTGTAGAGCTTGCTAGCTAAATGCGCGCCCTATTTATATAGCGTTCTCAACTTCAAAATCTTCACACACCCTAAACCAAACTAATTAACCCACAATCAATCAACCAATCATCAATCGCTTCATTAATTAGTCAATTAGTTATCAATGGGTAGCCGCAACATTAATCACATTTCGAATTCCATCCTGGTTGTGATCGTTTGGTTGGGCTTGGTCTCCAAATCCAACGGCGGTGGCGTAGCTATCTACTGGGGCCAAAACGGAAACGAAGGAAGCCTACGCTCCGCCTGCGACTCCGGCAAGTACTCGTACGTCAACATCGGCTTCCTCACCGTCTTCGGAAACTGGCAGACCCCCCAGCTCAACCTCGCCGGCCACTGCAATCCCTCCTCCAACGGCTGCAAGTTCCTCAGCTCCGACATCTGGAGCTGTCAGGTACGTCCGTGTTCGCTACATGCTTTTAACACTTGAATTTAGGTTTTACATATATTTAGGCTATTGATATCGTATGAAAATATGTATGTCTTTCTTGTTTTTATATTCTTTATAATCAATAATCTAATCACATTGAAAGAATTATCATCAATTTTCAAAATACAATTTAATATCCACTCCTAAAAGAGTACAAGTCTATACATACTCCATTGACCAATTAAGTTTTGTTATTTTTTTATTTTTAAACTAACTACCCTTAATCAAGGCAATGTTCTAGGCAGACTATGGACTGAGAGGAGCCGCTAATGCCTAGATGTACGGTCAAAAAGATTGCCTAGACGATCCTAGACAGGCGCCTAAATAAGCTAAATAGCTAGGCGGATTAGGACCTTTCAGCACCTAAGTGAAGCCTAGATTGGACTTAGACCAGAATTTTAAAACAGTAAATTAAAGTAATTTGTTGAAGAAAATAGGTTGTCCAAACTTTCCTTGATAAATTGAACTGTCCTTGATACAAGACCAAAAAAAACTGTCCTTGATAAACTTCTTTATATTCATTGTCTTATAAATTGAACTTTTTTTATTTTACTATTTGATAAAAAATCTAAAAAACGGATCATTTGGGAAATAAAGAATCTTGATGATAAGAAAACAATAATTTATTGAATGACTTTATTAGATTGTTAGTGAAAACAAATATAAAATAATTAAAGAGGTGTCCATTAGAAAATTTTGTATTCTAAATACGGAGGGAGTATATACATTAGTTTGTTAGTGTTAAAACATATAAAAAGTATACTTTGTGGATATATAAACATACAAATGCTCATAGCAACTAGTAATATTTGATTAATTTCTATCAAACTAATTGGATATAACTTCATTCCCTTTCAAACGATCCCATCCGTACACTAGGGCCGGGGAATCAAGGTCCTCCTCTCAATCGGTGGCGGCGCCGGCAACTACCTGTTCACCTCCGCGGACGACGCCCGCAACGTGGCGGCCTACATCTACAACAACTACCTCAACGGCCACTCCTCCAACCGTCCCTTGGGCGACGCCGTCCTCGACGGAGTCGACTTCGACATCGAGCAAGGCCGGCCCGAGTTCTACGCCGACCTGGCGGGGCGGCTGGTGGAGCTCGGGTGGCAGGGCGGGCGGAAAGTCTACCTGAGCGCCGCCCCTCAGTGCCCGTTCCCCGACGACCACCTCAAGATCGTGATGAACACGGGCCTTTTCGACTACGTGTGGGTCCAGTTCTATAACAACCCTCAGTGCGAGTGGTACGGGGCGCGTGGAACCGCTGGACCTCGATCCGCGGGGCGAAGGTGTTTGTCGGGTTGCCCGCGTCCCGAGGCGCGGCGGGGAGCGGGTACGTGTGGACGGATACGCTTGTGAATGAGGTGTTGCCGTTTGTGAAGCAGTCGTCTAAGTATGGAGGAGTTATGTTGTGGGATCGGAACAATGATATAGCAGATGGGTATAGCTCTCGTATCCAAGGACACGTGTGATCTAGCACTAGTTGCTATAGATTACACGACCTTGTCTTGGTACTTTGGTACTAGGAAAAAAAAAACTCTCGTTTTACACCAATAATTAACAACTTGTTTGTGTAAAACGAGAGTTTTTTTTTTCCTTTTTTCTAACGTTGTATGATGTGTTCGTGTTGTGGTTTTTGTCCCATAAAAATAATGCAAAGAAACCAAGGCAAGGCGTTCTGGTTTAGCTTCCTTCTTGAGTTTAAACAAACGTTAAGATGATTTGTTTTTCAAGCTTAATTGAAATGAGTGAATTCTTCTACTTTTTTTTATCAAGAAAGATTAAAATTAGAGTCATTAGAGCGGTTGAGAGAGAGTGGAAGGTAAAGTTGTACTCCGTATTAATTATTGTGGATTTTGTGATTAAAAAAATGCTTGTGGACTTGTAAACATTTTTTTTTTGTCTTTAGCCCAGTTTGATCGGCCAATATCGAAATTGGGTTTTGTGTGGCCCATTATGGGGCAGTCCTTTTCATTCACAAGCCCGAGAGGGTTGTCAAAACATGACCCGACCTGAGAAATTCGCCCGACTCGCGTGACTCGGAACCCGACCTGACCCGAGAAAAAATAAAAACTTTTATACCGAAGACATGTTTGACCCGAACTGATTTGACACGAATCCGAAAAAATCTGAACCCGAGATTAACCTAAAACCGATTATACTCGAATGGAATAGCTTGATGCATCCCGATATTCGATGCTACCCGAAGTCATCCAGAAATTCGAAGTTACCCAACCCGAAACCATCCGAAAATCTGAAGTTACCCGACCCGAAACAATCCGAAAATTACACTATGTTTTAAATATTAATAATAGTGGATATTTATTGTAATTATGTTTTTAATTGAAATGTTACATTAAATATTGGGATTTTCCTTTTGATGCCCTTGAGATTTGGTCTTTTCCTTTTGGTGTCAAAATTTTTTTCATTCCTTTTAGTGCCTTTCTAGTTTTAAAAAAGTGCTTACCGTAACCTAAAACACACATAAAGTCATATTCCATCCAATTTTATAACATTCCCGTTAAAAATATTAAAAAAAAAATTTTAAAATCTACCCACCTCTGATTCAAGCAAATCCAACCCGTTAATTTGCTTTAATTTTGAATTAGGTTTAAATTTCCTTTTACCATTTCCTTCTTCGGCTACTTCAATTTTTCTCGGTCGGTTGGGCCGCTGTGAATTAGGGTTTTGATTGATTTGGTGAGGTTGTGTTCTTATTCTTGAGAAGTGAAATGCAGCCAAATCATGTTACAGGGCAATATTAGTCTATTTGCTTTTCAGTTATAAACCCTGTTGGGTCCTACATTTTATAATTTCCGGTTCATTAGCTAGGCCTTGTAAGCCTCGTTGTAATTACCTTGCAATCTATCAAATGAATCAAACACTTTCTCCAATCCTCAAACTCTGAATCTATCTCCCTCTCAATCTCTTTGTGATTCACTCTTCGGTGAGGAATTCTTAATCCTTCCTACCCTCGGTGATTCACCGATTGATTCTTCGAGCTCATTGCTCCTAATCGATCGCTTATCCTGGTTACACCGCATCAATGGTATCAGAGCGAGTGCTCCTCCGACCTGCTTCGGTACCCACCGATGAAGGCTTCTATGTTGAAGTTGGTAAGGCTCGAAAGAAGGAGAGTATGATCTCTGACCTGAAGGCTTTCATCAGTCAGCGCTTCCATTTCCCTCACCCACAAGTCAGTGTCGATGAAGATGGAGATGTGACCATAAGCGGACTGTACGACAGCATACCCGAAGGCGCAGATTACAGTCACGAGGTGTTTGATCACATCCTCGACCTAGTTGGCTGGATCGAAGGCTGTGTTGAGCTCCCGATAGGCTCGGAAATATTTTCCCCCAAGGTGCCCGAACAAATGCCGATGGATGAGCCTCTTGTTGTTGAAATTGGTTCCACTTTGAAACCTGATGAAGAACACGTTCAAAACGAGGCAAAGATAGAACCCATCCTGATGAAGGAGTCTCCATATATTGACGCACACCAGGTGCTTGACGTGCTTGAGCCACGAACTGATGTGAAGGCCTTAGAGGTGAGCGATTTGACTGTTGCTAAACCCTTACTGGTTGTTAATAAGGGATTTACTGATATAATTAAGGAGTTAGATGACTTGCTTGTACAAGAGGATGCAAGTTTTGATCCCGGTGGAGAACCTAACTCTAAATTAGTTGAGAATTCTGATGTGATTAATGATGATGATTTATTGAATGACGAGAGCTTGATAGTTACTGATGTTTTCATGATGGATGAAGAACTAGTACAAAAGGAAACAATTGATGAATCAGAAGTTGTAAAGGAGGCTGCCAACTCGGTTGCCCACCAAGTATTCGATGAATTGCCTGTTGAAACCCGATATAATACGCGCTATAAACGGGATTTTAATAAATACTAACTCTCGGGATTCGTACAACTAAACGGTTTTCGTACGTGGATTATTCCTCCTCCCCACCCCTCACCCGATCGTTTTTGTGCTCTTTACGAATAAAGCCTTTAGACTTTATACCGTTTATAGTGCGATCTCACTCGGAGATCAAACACGTCGAGCTTTGACAAACGAGATAGTTCTCGAGCCAACCACGATTTTCGACCCTTTGAAATATATAATAACCTTGCTATATATAATGAGTTGAGCTTCTTGCTTGTGTTTTTATACCCGATGTGGGACGACAGTACGTGTAAGTTTCTCCATGAGAAACAACGTGGCAACTTGCCCACGTAACCATGCAATGGTGCCTTACAATGGCATTTTGGTGGGGTTGAAAAGTCAACAAAGGCTGTTGCCTTCTTTACACAATTTCCACCTTCATGCTTGCATACTAACCTATGTGGAATCAACGTACATAGATTGGTGGATTTGCATGGTTTGTTTGGCTTTTGGGCCATTCATAGCTTATCGGGCCAAGCCCATTTATTCATACCCACATGTGCACCTATATATATATATATATATATGCCAATGTAGACTTTGCAATTTAAGAAGTGCATGGCACCATGCATACTCTTATGATTATTGCTCTTATTTATTTGTACTTTTTACCCTTAACTATTTTAGCGGTTATTTTACGCACCATCACAACCCCTTGGCTTGGTGTCATCGTTCCACGAAGGCAACAAGACAACAAATAGGTGCGCCAGACCTGTTCCAAGAACGAGTTTTATTTGGTTATGTGCCATGCGATATGACTTCGAGATTGTTCTGAGTGTGTGGATCTCGCAAAGAGAGTTAAGACCTCGTCCCCTCAGAATTGGCGAACCTCGTTCGCTTAGAGAGTTAGGACCTCGTCCTTTGAGAATTAGCAAACCTTGTTCGCTTAGAAAGTTAGGACCTCGTCCTTTGAGAATTAGCGAACCTCGTTTGTTTAGAGAGTTAGGACCTCGTCCTTTGAGAATCTCCAACCCCAAGCGGGAAGCGAGGGGTGGACTTTAACGAGATTCTCCAACCCCAAGCGGGAAACGAGGAGTGGACCTTAACGAGATTCTCCAACCCCAAGCGGGAAGCGAGGGGTGGACTTTAACGAGATTCTCCAACCCCAAGCGGGAAGCGAGGGGTGGACTTTAACGAGATTCTCCAACCCCAAGCGGGAAGCGAGGGGTGGACTTTAACGAGATTCTCCAACCCCAAGTGGGAAGCGAGGGGTGGACCTTAACGAGATTCTCCAACCCCAAGCGGGAAGCGAGGGGTGGACTTTAACGAGATTCTCCAACCCCAAGCGGGAAGCGAGGGGTGGATTTTAACGAGATTCTCCAACCCCAAGCGGGAAGCGAGGGGTGGACCTTAACGAGATTCTCCAACCCCAAGCGGGAAGCGAGGGGTGGACTTTAACGAGATTCCCCAACCCCAAGCGGGAAGCGAGGAGTGGATTCGCGCACTTTCCGAGAATCTCCAACCCCAAGCGGGAAGCGAGGGGTGGACTTGCGCACCTTCCAAGAATCTCCAACCCCAAGCGGGAAGCGAGGGGTGGAATCGCGCACTTTTCAAGAATCTCCAACCCCAAGCGGGAAGCGAGTAGTGGATTCGCACACTTTCCTCGCGCACTTTCCGAGAATCTCCAACCCCAAGCGGGAAGCGAGGGATGGACTTGCGCACCTTTCGAGAATCTCCAACCCCAAGCGGGAAGCGAGGGGTGGAATCGCGCACCTTTCGAGAATCTCCAACCCCAAGCGGGAAGCGAGGGGTGGACTTTAACGAGATTCTCCAACCCCAAGCGGGAAACGAGGGGTGGACCTTAACGAGATTCTCCAACCCCAAGCGGGAAGCGAGGGGTGGACTTTAACGAGATTCTCCAACCCCAAGCGGGAAGCGAGGGGTGGACTTTAACGAGATTCTCCAACCCCAAGCGGGAAGCGAGGGGTGGACTTTAACGAGATTCTCCAACCCCAAGCGGGAAGCGAGCGGTGGACTTTAACGAGATTCTCCAACCCCAAGTGGGAAGCGAGGGGTGGACCTTAACGAGATTCTCCAACCCCAAGCGGGAAGCGAGGGGTGGACCTTAACGAGATTCTCCAACCCCAAGCGGGAAGCGAGGGGTGGACTTTAACGAGATTCTCCAACCCCAAGGGGGAAGCGAGGGGTGGATTTTAACGAGATTCTCCAACCCCAAGCGGGAAGCGAGGGGTGGACCTTAACGAGATTCTCCAACCCCAAGCGGGAAGCGAGGGGTGGACTTTAACGAGATTCCCCAACCCCAAGCGGGAAGCGAGGAGTGGATTCGCGCACTTTCCGAGAATCTCCAACCCCAAGCGGGAAGCGAGGGGTGGACTTGCGCACCTTCCAAGAATCTCCAACCCCAAGCGGGAAGCGAGGGGTGGAATCGCGCACTTTCCAAGAATCTCCAACCCCAAGCGGGAAGCGAGGAGTGGATTCGCACACTTTCCTCGCGCACTTTCCGAGAATCTCCAACCCCAAGCGGGAAGCGAGGGGTGGACTTGCGCACCTTTCGAGAATCTCCAACCCCAAGCGGGAAGCGAGGGGTGGAATCGCGCACTTTTCGAGAATCTCCAACCCCAAGCGGGAAGCGAGGGGTGAAATTGCGCACTTGTCGAGAAACTCCAACCCCAAGCGGGAAGCGAGGGGTGGAATCGCGCCCTTAGAATCGATCTCACGCCTAACTAGCTAGTCTTGGCCCATTAATTTAATTTGGCCCTACAATCCCCTACCCTTTAGGTACATGTCTCGGGCCCAACGCACCAAACCCTTGCTTTAAGAAATATTATTTTACGAGGGCAATCTCACGTGTCCATGCAATGCCATATCTCAATTTTCAAATTTTTCACGTGGCCATGCAATGCCATATCTCAATTTTTCAAATTTTTTGAGTTGATCGCCCGCACTGACCAAACTCAAATGCATATCCTCGCACCATGCGAGATGTATGCTCCGTTCAACTCGTCACCATCATTCATGAATGTGTATGACCTTTAAATTAATTAAATGATTAGGCCAAGTCATACATACCTCACATGTTTTCGATACCACACTTGGGGGATGGTATGCGAAGCCAAAGCTGCAGTAGCCCTTGCGCTAGCCAGCGGAGGCATGGCACTTGGCGAGACGCCTCCTGGGACGACTGCGCAACGAACTAAGGCTGTCGGAGACCTCGCAACTTGGCTTAGCTAGCAAGCCTTGGAAAGGACCACGCAAGGTAAGAGTGACACCCAGTGGCGGACTTAGTAAGTGCCCAGTGGGGGCTACAACCCCCACTGGGATTTAAAAAAAAAAATAATTTTACCAAAAATCTACTTTTTTTTAGGTTTAAAAACATGCCTATCTCTGTAGTATTTTGTACGCGACACATGACTGGAATTTTGAATCTGAGAGTGCCTGACGTTCCTCCATAACTCCGATCCTCATATTTGTGTTAGCCCTAATTTCAGATTTAATGAATTTGTGTTAGATTTGATAAATTTGAGTTAGTAGTCTGACTCCTCTCTTCTATGGATTGGTAGTTTGATGAATTGTGTAATTGTGTGTGCTGAATTTCAAATTTGTGTTAGCCCCAATTTCATACTGTATTTGATAAATTTGTGTTAGCCCCAATTTCAGATTCTAGGTATTTGTGTTTATGTGTTGAGTTGATAGAATGTGTGTTAAATTTATCAAATCTGTCTATTGCTTATGTTGAGGTTGGATCTGATGATTTGTCTGTTGATCCATGGTTAAATAGACATATATTTGACTATGATTTGAAGGATAGAGAAAGGGTTAGACGAGCTTATTTGTAAAAGGGACCTTGTCAACCTAGAATTATGATTTTTATGCGACTTTATTTAGATAAGGCGCTAAGTTTATATATTTAGCCCCCACTGACTCCGAATCCTGGCTACGCCCCTGGTGACACCAAGGTCCCGAGGCCGAGGGTCGGAATCACCGCGATGTTTGGTTAAGGCGGGGTGGCACCGCGAGGTTTGTCCGAGGCGAGGACGCCGCCAAGGACCATGGAATCACCTCGAGGTTTGACTAATAACGTTGCCGAGAGAGAGTAGCTCTTGTCGACCTCGCCGAATAAGCCCATGAGTCGGAGCTAGCTAGCCCTCATCGGAGACTTCGCTAGCTCGAATAGACCCCGCATGTCCGCCTTTGGCACGAGAGAGGACCGCAGAGACTAGTTTGGGCAAAAACGATTGCGACCCCCTGCCTAATTAAAAAGTAGGGTTAACGAAATCACCAACCTTACTCCACGACCTCGCCGTTGAGACCTGCTTCAGAGTGGACTGCGATGATTGTCCCCGTACTAGAACCTCGCATGCGTGGCCCAAATCTTCTATCCTCGCTTGTTTGGCCTTAAACACCCAATCTCGCTTTTGTTTTCCAACGACCCCGTACCAGAACCTCGCCTTCGTTGACCTCGCTTGGAACGGGGCCCCACCTCGCTTGTTTGAAACGTGGCCCCACCTAGCTTGTTTGTTGGAGGGGAGAGGACGCGATTCCCTTGATTGTTTCCCGAGAGTAGGTCGGATAGGGAGAGCTAGTTCCCACAGACGGGGTCAGTGTTGAAATCCGATATAATACGCGCTATAAACGGGATTTTAATAAATACTAACTCTCGGGATTCGTACAACCAAACGGTTTTCGTACGTGGATTATCCTCCCTTCCACCCCGGTTTTCGTACGTGGATTATCCTCCTCCCCACCCCTCACCCGATCGTTTTTGTGCTCTTTACGAATAAAGCCTTTAGACTTTATACCGTTTATAGCACGATCTCACTCGGAGATCAAACACGTCGAGCTTTGGCAAACGAGATAGTTCTCGAGCCAGAGAGGATTTTCGACCCTTTGAAATATATAATAACCTTGCTATATATAATGAGTTGAGCTTCTTGCTTGTGTTTTTATACCCGATGTGGGACGACAGTATGTGTAAGTTTCTCCATGAGAAACAACGTGGCAACTTGCCCACGTAACCATGCAATGGTGCCTTACAATGGCATTTTGGTGGGGTTGAAAAGTCAACAAAGGCTGCTGCCTTCTTTACACAATTTCCACCTTCATGCTTGCATACTAACCTATGTGGAATCAACGTACATAGATTGGTGGATTTGCATGGTTTGTTTGGCTTTTGGGCCATTCATAGCTTATCGGGCCAAGCCCATTTATTCATACCCACATGTGCACCTATATATATATATATATATATATATATATATATATATGCCAATGTAGACTTTGCAATTTAAGAAGTGCATGGCACCATGCATACTCTTATGATTATTGCTCTTATTTATTTGTACTTTTTACCCTTAACTATTTTAGCGGTTATTTTACGCACCATCATTGCCGAGAGCATGGGTCGGCCCTGAAATAAGGATGATGGATCAATTAGCAAAGATAGTTGATGAATTGTTGTTGCTCATCTCTTTAGACGAAGAGAAATTGAGTTTGAAGGCTTTAAATCTAAGTGAGCTCAAGGATGCTAAAGCATTATTAGTTGTTAAGAATGAGTTCACTGATTTGATTGTGGTGCTAATTGAGTTCCCCACACAAGAAAAAATTACGATGGATCATATGAGAGTAATATCTTTTGATCCCAGAGGAGTAAAAATATCTTGTGTTTATTGTGCTACTCAAGTACTAACTGGGATATGTGTTGATCTCTGCTGTCATTCTGGAGCCGATTCAGAACTTGGCCCAGGTAGGGTAAATTCTAGACTGCAAAAGCTGGTGAAAGGTGAATTCACTGATTTGTTTGATGCTGCTACTCTCGGATTTGTGGTGCATCAATCTGATATGTTAGCTTCAGAATTTGGCCATGCTAAGGTGAATTTTATACTGCAAAATAGGTCCTTGGCTGATAAAAATAATATGCTTAAGTTGTTCAATGACTTCATTGCACAAGAGAAAATGATGAATGATTACGCAAGAATAGTGTGCTTTGATCCTAGTGGGAAATATTCAATGCCTATTAGTATGCTTAGCAAAAATATTAAAGCCACATTTAACCCCTTACTGATGGAGCCAATAAAAGCTGAAATGTTGGTGTTTGATCCAGGGGAAATCAAGCTGAAATTATAGTGTATTGGCTTAGCTATTTTCTTGGTGGAGTGTTTGGCTATTGAACAATATTACTCAAGTCCTATCACTTCCCTTAAATCTTATGAATACGGGATTGACACTCCAATTACTGAAGCTTCTTTGTTGATTTCTCTATTGAGGCTTAAGCAATTGATTGATACAAGGGAAAGTTGGGTAATTGAAGATTCTGCTCCGCTAAAAGAGGCTTGCTATGTCTACTCAGTAAGTGCTCCACTTCTATTCACGCCAAGAACCTTTACTTTATTGTCAAGCTTGTTGGTTTCTGGTGTGTATCATAACAACCATGCTTCATTACTCAATCAAGTTCAGCTTTACAAATTATTGAGTTTCTTGGAACTTGTTCAAAGAGAAACTATAGTTGAATTAAGGTTATCAGTAATATTCATGCTGCTGATCCTAGTTATACTTGGGAAACACTTACAAACTGCAAGTGAAGCCAGGAATCAAGAGATGACAAGTGTAAACCAACATACATTTGTGGTGGCTGCTAAATTGATTGATGTTAGTAAAGGGTATGTTCAGCTGGTTGCTTCAATTGGAGTTGCTGAATGGGAGATAGAACATGCATATTGTGATTTTGCTCCTATTGCTATGGTGTCTACTACGGTTGATATGGTGAGGCTCAAGTTTTTCTATTGTGAGAAGCTCACTTATGACATGGAAGATGCGGATGATTACTTTGCTTTGACTAATTGGATCGCTGGAATCGAAATTTTGAATTTGCGCTTTAACCACCGTCACACGCTTGTTGATAAAGGCATTGGTGATTACAACTTGATATTTGTTGTCCAAATGTGGCAATTGACAAAATTTGGTGCATATGAGGGAGCTTTAGCACTAATCACTTATGACGAGGATGGGAAGTTGCCAAGGACTATTGAATGCTCGAATTCTAACCTCCAACTGCTGCCTTTTGACCCCGGCATTACCTTCATGGAAGAGTTTAAAATTGAGGTTGCAATTGCTGGTATTTACAAGTATCTCTGTGAGTTTTTAGAAGCTGCTATGGAAGTTAATGCAACATTAAATGGAAGTGTTAATTGCAACTTTCCTCCTGGATTTGCTGTTGTAGATGAGGGTCTCAAGGAGAAACTAAAATTGAAGGAATATGGAGAAGAAAAGGTCAAATTTCGTCATAGCATTACTGTTGATGGAGTTATTTTATATATTCTAAGGCAAGAGAAGATAAATGTTGAGAGTAATATGAGAGCTAGTGCAGTGCATTGCCTCTCTCCATGTTTCATTAGCTGCTATTGGTATGGTTGAACGACACTGCAAATCTGACCATGGACCGCTTCTCTTTGAAATTGTGTTGTTTGATCCTTGAGAACAAGGATCTCTTCCGGCGGAGAGTAGTTGTAAATCCGGTTGGATCTTACATTTTATAATTTCTGGTTCATTAGCTAGGCCTTATAAGCCTCGTTGTAATTGCTTTGCAATCTATCAAATGAATCAAACACTTTCTCCAATCCTCAAACTCTAAATCTATCTCCCCTCTCAATCTCTTTGTGATTCACTCTTCGGTGGGGAATTCTTAATCCTTCCTACCCTCGGTGATTCACCGATTGATTCTTCGAGCTCATTGCTCCTAATCGATTGCTTATCCCGGTTACACCGCATCAGATAAAAAAAGGAAGGTAAGGGATCGCTTGTTCATCTGTAATTTGCGGAGTTTTCTTACCATGTTTGTACTGGAATTTGAAATTTAGAGATCTGAACCGAAACTTTTTTCTTCTTTTCATTTTTCCGAAACAAAGTTTGCTGCTTTACTCTCAAAACAATACCCTTGCGATTGAAACAAAGTTTGCTGTTGTACTAGAATTTCATTTTTTTTTTCTACCGCTTGAAGAATTTTTTTTTCTCTAGTTTTGTTCACATGATATATTAATGGCTGACATGTGTATTGTTGACTCTGTGTTAATGGACAATTTGGTCCAAAGTCGATTGCCCGTTCATGTGTCGTCTGTATCTTGATGAGATCAAAATGACAACAAACTTTGAATTAGGGGTGGGTAGAATTTTAATTTTTTTTTTATAAATTCTTAACGGTAATGTTATAAAATTGGATGGAATATGCCCTTTATGTGTACTTTAGGTTATGGTAAGAACTTTTTTAAAACTAGAAGGGCACCTAAGGGAATAAAAAAAAAATTTGGCACCAAAAGGAAAAGAACAAACTTCAAGGGTACCAAAAGGAAAATCCCTTAAATATTTAGACCTTAGAGTAGTTAAACTACAAAAACTAATCATTCGATATATGGTCTGAATCAAAATCCGACTTACTCGAAATCAGATTAATCCGAAATTCAGCCAAAGTCGAAATCAGATTCACCCAAAATCCGAAAAACCTGAAACTCGACTCACCCGAAATCCGACTAAATCTGAAATTTAACTAAACCCAAAACCGGACTTATCAGAAATCAAGTTGGACGGAAAACCGAATGACCCGACCGAAATTGACCCGAAATCGGACTTTATCCGGTTAATTGAGCATCCGACCCGAAATGATCCAACCCAATTTGACCCGATTTTCAAAATATCCGAATTTGACCCGAATCCAAAACTAAATTGACCCGACCCAAACCCGACCCGACCCGCCCGATTGACACCCCTACGCGAGAGAATTCAAAATTCAAACTCGAATATACTTATGCAGACATGCAGGGGGTTTCACTTGTGAGTGAAAAGGAGTTTTTGTGTGAAAAGGAAATGTTTATGTCTCGTTAAACGTAAAAAGTAGAAAGAGTTGCACGAATTTCAAGAGTGTTAAAAATAGTTTTTGGGTGAAAAGTAATTTTTTGGTTCATTTAAAAACGTGAAAAGTAATTAGAACACAATATCAAAAATTAGCCTCATTTTAGGTTCATTTCAAAAAAGATTCATGAATAATCGAATAATTCAATTTGAGATTCAACTATTGATGATGCGCGAAATAACCGCTAAAATAATAAAGCGGAAATTAGCAAATAAAATAAGGAATAAAATGCCACGTTATGTATATGCGTTTGGGCATGGTTAGATGGATAAATTGAGACCATCTCCTGCATGTAAAAAGGACTCCATGTAAGGCTTTATCTACATGCAAAGGAGCATCACCACCTTGCATCACCACCTTGCATCACCACCTTGTTCCTTTCTTTGGAAGACTTCAAAATGGCATCCCACATCGAGCGTATGCAAGGAAAGCTAGCAGTTGGACAATCCTATATATAGCTAAGCTATGATACCATTTAAAGGGGTCGAAAATCCTCTCTGGCTCGAGAACTATCTCGTTTGCCAAAAGCTCGACGTGTTTGATCTCCGAGTGAGATCGCGCTATAAGCGGTATAAGGTCTAAAGGCTTTATTCGTAAAGAGCACAAAAAGAATAGGCTGAGGGGTGGGGAGGAGGAATAATCCACGTATGAAAACCGTTTGGTTGTACGGATCCCGAGAGTTAGTATTTTTATAATCCCGTTTATAGCGCAGATTATATCGGGTTTCAACACTGGCGCCGTCTGTGGAAACTAGCTCTCCCTAACCGTCCTACTCTCGGGTCACAATTAAGTGGGTGCATCCTCTCCCCTCCGTTCCATCGTGGCATATATATTTATATATATGGCCAAGCAACGAGGTCTTCCATGGCCAAATAAGCATGGCCAATTACGAAGCAAGCAAGGCTTCCATGCGTGGCCAATGTGCGAGGTTTAGGTGGCCAAACAAGTGAGGCCAATCGCTGAGAAAGCGAGGCCATTCCGAGCAGGTCTCCCGGCGGGGTCGTGGCGCAAGCGGGGTCGGTGTGTGAGGTCTTCAAAGACCAAACCTCCTGGCCTTTCTTTCACGTCTCGGCAAGACGGGCGGGGTCTTCCATGGCCAACAAGCGATCCTCCTCCTTGCCAATGACTACTCTCGGCGTAGTCGGTTCGTTCTCGCCATCTTCATTTCCTACGGCAGGCGGGCGTGGTGGACCTCGGAGATGGCCAACTCCAAGGCAATATGGTCGTGGATCTCGTGTAGGTGTGTAAGCAAGATGGAGTACGAGGGCAAGGCGAGGCGCCATTCAAAAGCGAGGTGCCGATATGCCGAGGTTGGGAACAGGCGAGGTCAACAAGGTCAAACAAGCAAGGTGGTACGAGGGCGATGTCCACTGTCACCTTCACGCAAGGCCGAACTCCCTTCCTTGCGTGGTGGACATGCACCTCGCATGTGGCCGGGAGACGACGCGGGACGCCGATGGACGTCGTCCGACCTCGCGGTCAAGAATCTCGGTCTCGTGCTCGTCGGCTTGGCGTGGCTAGCTCGTGCGAGATCATTCCGAGGCAAAAGGCGAGGTTGACCACGCATGCTTAGTGTGGCGTGGCAAACGAACATGGCGATGGGGTTGCCCCCAGCCCCAGCCCCAAAACTCAACAAAGGCCTTGGGACAACACCTTGGTTTTTCTTCCATGCCAAACATCACGGTCAAGGATGGTGGGCTAGTAATCTTGCGAGGTCCTCCATGGCACCAAGGTTGGCGATCTCCTTTGACGGGGCCAAGGACAACGATCTTCCTCATCAAGGCCGGAGTTGGCGCCCAACCGGGGTCAAGCATCCCGTTGATCTTCTCGGGATCATACGGTGATCCTCTCCGGGCCGGCGTGGCGATCTCGTCGGCTGTTCCCTTTGGGGCACGCGAGGTCGGCAAGCGAGGACGAGGTTGGCTGGGCAAACAAGGTCTACGCCGGGACGGATCTTCGCGGCCTACTCCGAGACAGGTTGGCGCAATTCTCCTCTATTTGTGGTGGGTGCGACGTGATTCCGGTGCGACGCGATCCAAACGCCAGCAAGCGAGGTCGTGTGCCTTAGGTGTTTTGGATCAAACAACGGCGAGGCGATGGCGAGGTGATTGGTGCGTGGAATCTCAAGCTTATTCTTTGGGCTAGAGAGCAGGGCAACACCGCACGACATGCACATAATCTCGCACGTGGTCGACACTTCGTAAAGGGGGCGACGTGCCCATGGCTTTGCATGGCCAAAAATAATGGGATGACACTTGCCGAAAGCTAGCTAAACGGCGACGAAGCGCGACCCTGTGCCTTGGCGTCTGTAACGACGTCGTCTTGTGAGGATCGCCCTCTCCAGAATTGAGCAATGATCCGAAGTGTGGCAAGATAGGCATGTGCCTTGGATGAGACGGGCCAAAGCCTTTCATTGGAGCTTACCCTTTATTTGGCCCCAGCTTATGAAATGGCCCATTTGACTAAAACAAATCATCAAAATAAAATATGGCAGTAGAATGGTGAGCTATAATTTCCTAGGTATTGGCCCAAGTGTGACACACGCATGTGTCATGAAGATGGCCTTCGTTACAAATAACACATGTTGCCCTTGTGGAACGAGGTAAGCCTTGTAAAACTTGACTCGCTAAGTTCAATATACTCGGTATATATTCGCATGCTGGAACAAAGTTCCTAATTCCCTAACAACTATGAAATTATAATTTGTTGGAACAGTGAACAACGATTTTCTCTATCAGTTTTGATAATGACAAACACCATTGAGAACTAATGTGTTTTATTCAAGTATTTCAAGGGCACTACAAGTCGAAAAGGAACTATAATGATATACGCATATGTTGTATATAAAGGAACTCAAGTGCCCACTATTCCCTATCCAAGGGAACTCACAAGCCAGTCCAAAATAGACAAAACAAAGACATGTTTCAGACAAAGGAGAGGCACAATTTGTGCGTCAGACTGTGTCGAAGCTTCTAACGGTTAGGACGCATCTCAAAAGTTGACAATTTTTTAATCAACTCACATGTAAAAAAAGTACACATCCTTGGAGGGCAAGACAAGGCATTTCAGACCTTGTCCATGAAGATAAGGATTGGGCATCAAGGTATGAGTAACTATAAATACAAGTGAATAGTGAGTAGCAACTCACTTCTCTTCAAGCACAAAACCACAACCCTAGAGTGAGTTGAGAATGAAAGAAGGAAGATCTAAGAGAAGTCACCGACGGCGAGTGCTCGATCTCGATGAAAAGAAGGAAGGTGTTCCCAAGCGATAGGGAACTGAGACCAGGTGTACGGTTTGGTTTATTTGTATTGAGTTGAGATTATTTGCTTCAGAATAGAGTTGAGAAGATTTGTTAGTGTTGCTAGAGTTATAGGAGACGGCTAGAAACAGAAAAGTTCAAATCTTGCTTGTACCTAAGAAACAAATTAATAATTCAAGTAGACCATTTAAAATCCTCCAAGTAAGTTCGAGATTTACCCATACAACTAGTTGGTTGTCATTGGGTTCCCTTATAAAGAATGGTCTCTTATTTTTTACTTGTTTTATTACTTGTATACTTGTGTTTCCACTACCTAGGGAACATCTCAATAATTGTTCCCTACTCTATACTTATGCACGTCGATCCAACATGAACTTCTTTCCCAAGCCCAAACATCATATTATGCTTACAAGAATTCGACACTTGAAAGTAAGAGCACACCATTAGCATTGAAATGTAGTAGGGATTATCTCATCAACCTCATAAGGCTCATAAAGCTTTAGTTAACTCAACTTTTGTAGGTGAGACTTTACATTACAAAGCTCAAACCTCAAACTGCGCATATCACAAGAATTGGACAACCGGCGAGTGTCGTTTCGGAAAATAAAAAGCCCAATCTGCGACTTTATTGGGCCTTAAAGCCCAATCAACTTTCATCAAAATAATAATAATTCAACGTGCAATGTCAATGATTGAAGTGCCAATTGGGCCGACCCGGTCAATATTGGTGCTGGATCATTTGACGTTTGATCTGTCAATTTCAGGGTTAGGTGTGCTTACGTTGGCTTTCTCATAAACTTAATTAAGTCAATTATCTGCATGCATAATTTTCTAAAGAATTGCCCTTTCTAGTTATGTTGTAAATTATCTGCTTAACAAACTCTAAAAACTGAGAGGAAAGCAAAATACTCGGTGCCTATCAGATATGATAGAAATAAGGAAGCAAACCAGAACACTCTTGGCAATTGCTAATCTAATAATTTTACTCATTGATTGATTTATATGTTTCAGATAATATATTTCGAAGAAACATATAGTTGTAACCACGTGGCTCCTTCTTGTACGTGACGTGTATCATTAAAAAAAATAGCAGCAAAATAATGCGGTGCGAAGCATCCAAAATGTTTGCATGATTAGGCCAGTACTTTACTTCCATTCTTAAAAAAATATACTCGTTTTATATCAATATTTTAGCTTTTGACATAATTTATTGGTGAGTTAGGAGTATAATTTTTTTTTCCAAATTTAACAATAAAAACCTCCTAACTCACCAAGTACTAAACCTCCTATTTTTTTTTTCTAATTTTTTTTGTTATCTTAGAACTGTTCGATTAATTAGAGCCACTTTACATTCAATCCGAGTACTAAATAACTTATTTAATGGGTAAACTCTCCCAATTTCGTTTTTTGATTTTTATAACCTATGCCCCAAATTTAAGCTCCTAAAAATAGCAATTTTTTATAAGTTTGTACTTATTTTGGATTAATTAATTCTCTTAAAAGGGTTTTAATTTCTTAATAGGGTTTATTAATTTCCTAATAGGGTTTTAATTTTCTAGTAGAATTTTAGTTTCAGACTAGTACGCTTAACTTTAAGGCATGTGTTAAAAAAAATCGTTTTTTTGGTAGAAACTCTCCCAATTCAGAAGTGAGTGATCTTGCGCAATGACTTTTGTAAAACTAATTTAGGTTTAAAGAATCAGTTGTAAAGTTTTGAGAAGGATTTGCTCACATGCATGCTAATGTAATTCCTTTTTTTGGTAGAAAGCTAATGTAATTCCTTTGTTGGGAATATATCAATGATCATCATAGAATCGGTTAATATATGGAATGTAATCATTTTCACTAAAACCTAATGTTTTGATAGTCCAAATTGTCTGCCCCGCCTACCAAACAAGGCGGGCTTCGACAACTAATTAAATAGCCCATTACAAAACTAGGGACGTCCCTACTTGAGCTATTGCGTTTCCCATAACTTTGTAATGTCGAAAAGAAAATCCGATATTGCGTTGCCTACTCTATCAAAATCACTCTACTATAATTTATGCATTAAAGATTAAAAATGTTAATTAATATGATTGGTTTAATCTTATAAGAATTTCTAATTAAAAATGTTAACACGGAGGTGAGAAAATATATTTAACGGGATGCATTAATAGTGTATAAGTTAAACTCACACACAAAGAAGAATTCTATGCTCAAAATATTTCAAATTACATCTAAGTTAAGAATAGATAAGATTTTGTTGTATTTCCCTCTTTTTTCTGCTAGTTTGTGCTCCAAAGGCTGGCCCTTTGGTAGTGCCTAGCTAGAGCTTTTGGACTTGCTTTTGTTAGGGTAGTGGTTGGTTTTCTCAAGGTTAGGGGTTCTTTCGGATGGACTTGTTGTACAAACACACCCTCTTTCTCTTCTGTTGAATGGTGAGCTTTTGGGATCCATGTCGATTAGGGGTGAGTAAAAAATACCCGATCTGTTGATCCGATCCGCGATCTGGCCTATCCGATCCGATAATATCCGAAACCTAATGGATCACAAAATTTTCTATCCGTATCTGATCCGATCCGGGAATTTTTTCCGGATATCCAGACAGGATACAGATCGGGGTTTTGAAGCAACCGGATATATTTTTTGGAAAATACACATTAATAGTAAGTAACATAGATGTTTTAATGAGTATTTTGTAAAATTCTAACTCATCAAGGGTTCAATTTTCCTCAACCATGTAAACTGTCTCTTAAAATTTAAACGGATCGGCGGATATCCGGTTCCGATATCCGTCCATTATGCATATTAGTTGGGACTAAATCAAAAATAGTAGAATTATTTTTTCAAAATGGATAGTTCGGATATCCGCTACCGGATATCCGTTCCAAACAGATACTTCTTACCGGATATCCGACAAAATAACGGATCTGATACGGATCGAGGTTTTAAGGAAAAAAATTACCGGATATCCGGCAAAATAACAGATCTGATACGGATCGAGGTTTTAAGGAAAAAAATTATCGGATATCCGGTATACCGAATTGGATCGGAGATATCCATTTGCTCAGCCCTACAAAAAAGACCAATGATTTGGCATTGATCGATAAGCATCTTTAAGGCACTAGTGCTATGCATTAGCATGCAACACCCTTTTAGGTGCCTTGCCCATGTAATCGGTTATGTCTAGGATGTTTGCGTATTTTTCATGCTATATCTCTCGATATATTTCTTTTTATTCTGACTGTTTTTTTAATGAAAGGGTAATTAATTCATTCATTTAAGATACTTACAAAATTTGATCTATAAGTATATCTAGATTTACAAAGTTTCTTCCACTCCAATCCTAACAAGCCATTTACTAGCCTCTTGATCTTGTTTTTTCGATTTTGCTATTACACAGTTATTGACATGATTTATAACCACTCTATATTCTTCAATTGAGCTACTCTCCATTTGAAATATCTTCCTATCCTAGCACTCCACACATAGTACATTGTTGTGTATGGGCAAGCCACCCACATTTTAGACATAAACCTCCTCGTACCTCCAATGTTGCGCATAACTTCAATCTATCTCTCTATGGAATAGTGTCTTCTTCCTACTTTTACCCATGACAGAACGTTGTCCATAACTAATTTAGAGAACTTGCATCCAAACCAGAGATGTTCCCAGTTTTCCTATAAAGTTATAATATAAGATATGTTGGAGCATAAAAGGCAAATTTAGTCTAGATCTCGTAATAAGAGTAAGCAAAATCACAAATTAATGTTGTAAGGATCGGTTTTTGTGGTTTCCTAAACCAAACCAATAACTGTAACATATGACAGATCTCATTAGCCTTCTCGGGCTTTGATGAGATCATGGATTTCAGAAATTGAAAACCAAGATCTATGGCCTTCTGGTAATTTGATGCATTCTCCGGTGGGTTAATGCCTTCTCGGCTTACCTTCGTTCACATATGTGAGGACCGATTGAAATATTACAAAAACTAATTTGGGATAAGAGTCACCTGTTTTTTAGTCTCCTATTTGATTTTGGTTTATTTGAACATCAAATCATCTAGTTTCTCAGTATCTATCAATATCATATTGATTATCGATTGCCAATCAATTTGTATTAGACATGTCTAGATGATCGTATGCGTGTATTGCTTACTTTTTTTGAAGAAAAAATCATTAAATTAATACTCCCTCCGTTCTATTCTACTTGTCCATGAGGCCTTAAATTCTTTTTCAGTTCTATTTGTCCTTGAAGCTATATTTGTGCAAGATTTTCCATTTGTACCCTTTGTATGTAACTAATACACTTGGGAAGAGTCTCTAAAAAAAGAGAAATGTATAATTAATAAGGGTAATTTGGTAAGATCATACTATGTCTTAATGTGTGTGTATTAGACCTTCATGGACAAGTAGAATAGAACAGAGGGAGTATTAAATAAGGCCAAAAATAATAATAATTGAAAGAAAATAGTATAAGTATATAATCTACTCATAACTAGATAGGTGGCCTCATGAGCACTCCCAACCAATTAAGAGGCTCGCCACTTCTCATTGAGCTCATATTATTCAGTATCTGTATGTTACCCTAAAGGGGCAATGATAGATTGATAGACCAAATTAGATACCATGGACATGCGTGTGGTGTATAACCCTAATTAATATATTAAATGAATTATTCACATTCTTGCTGAGAGAGGGAAGAAAAATTCGACTCATATTTAAGTATCGTAAGTATATTGGAGGACCCTAATTAATCTATATAGTACTAATAATTTCAATAAATTGTGACCGAAGTGATGGTGGAGTGGTAGGGCATTGTTTTTGTTGGAAAGCAATAAGATTCTGATGACGAGAGAGGGTGGTGATTGCGACTAGAATTGACTTGTTATAATTATGATTGTTTTGTCATTGCAAATTGAATTTGCAATTGCTTATCTACCATTCAATCCAATATATCTGACTCTTTTTTTTTGCACATTATTTTTATCCACTCCGGTGATTTTAGGCATAATTTAGAAATTAACTAAAGTAGATTACAAAGTACTCTTTCCGTTCAAAATAGTTGTTCATAGACAAATTTATCCATATATTAAGGGGGGGGAAATTCTCCCAAAATTACCCTATTAAATAGCACTACTATTTCTAAAAGTTGTTTTGCAAAAAGTGTATATAATTAAAGTGGTGTAATTATTAGAAGTAGTATAAGTGAAAAAAATTAACATATGAACATTTATTGTTAAACAAGAAAAATAGTCCTATGAACAACTTTTTTTAAATGGAGAGAGTACCTAATATGAGAGAGCACAATTAAGAAATACGATTAGTTGCTCTATGAAAATTTTGTAGCCTCTATCCGAAGGCAACAAATCAATCATCAGTTTTGCCTTCCAAATCAATCAAATTTTAAAGCAATACAAATCAATCAGTTTTTGTCTTTAGCAGTACAATTCAATCAACTGATTGCAAGTAATATTTCCTAATATATCTCAATAATTGCTCTTTCATTCAATAAATCTCTCGATTGTGCAACCCTATTCAACAAAGTAAAAAAAATACATTGATTTATTTCTTTATTTTCCTTGGACAAAAATATTTAATTTTTAGAATAAGTATATATATATAGTTATTTTTTATAATTAGTAAGCACAAATATATAACTCATGTGTCTAGGTTTTTTCAGTCATTAACTCAAGTAGTCAAGTTATCACTAATGATAACCAATCAATGTTCGAACTTTATATCATCTACCCAACATCCCCTACATATCATAACATCTAAGTGAGAGTAAGTAATTCAAATTAAATTGTATCAAAGCTAGATTTTTGCCATCCTTTATTTTTTTTTTAATGAAAGCATCCTTTATTGTTAAACAAACTACTACCTACTATGATACGACCCACGTGCATTGATAGTGCTTATTAATTTAGTTAAAATATTTTATATTGGCCATGTTCAATACAAGAGGTTAAAATCATTAAAATATAATTACTAATCTGGTTCAACGGCTAGGACTTTGGGGTAGTACCCTGAGGTCATTGTTTTGAACCAAACGGACTACAGTTTGCCCATTTCTTACTATCCATAGTGGATGCTCTAAGCGAGCCAAAGTAATACTTGTGATAAGCCTAATTCTTACCCTATAAAAATAATTACTAGATGAAACAAATACAAAAACTTACCATCATTTAATTTATTTCAAAAAAATAATTGGAAAATGCCGGAAATGTAATAACCACTATTATACAAATAATGCAAATGATAAACCATAAAAGTATGCTTGTATAAAATAATAATTTTTTATTAGGTAAAAATTTGATTTATCAAACAAGCCTAGAATAATCGAGAGACCATCAAAAGATGACAGTCGATGGACTCAACTAGTGCGATACACGCAAAAGAAAAAATAAGAAAGATAGAGTACATCAAACGAGAAAGGAACAACAAAGAGCAAGGTGTGAGGAGAGTTGACGCACTCTAAAGAGCAAATGTCAAAGGCAAAATGGACAATTCAGGGTTAGAGAAGTGGAACACATCTTTAAAAACCACAAGACGTCCAAAACCATACCTAACACAACTCTGACGATAACCAGACTCAAAATCGATTGTCAATGTCACGTACTCGTCCGCCTAGCTCAATTTTTTTATTGAATTTAATCAATTAAATGTTTCAATTCACCCATAATATCGATTAACGGAATGACCGCGTAAAAATAATGGGATATGTACTCGGAAAAACAACTAGAGAAACCCCCAACACATCACCAATAATAATTAATGCTAGGTACATCATTATTTTTCTTTATCAATTGATTTATACCTTTTTTCCCCTTACAGAAAGTTACTGCTAGAATATAGATTTTCATTAGGGAAAGTTTTGGACTAATAAAATTGAGGTGCGATTATAAAAAAACACTCGTTAAAATATTATTCTTTTTTTTTTCTAAAGAAAGGTGACATTTTTCGGCAAAACTAATTAAGAACAAAAACTAAATACAAACAAGATGGATAAGGGCTCTGCCCCGAACATAGTCTAACAAAAGAGAAAGGAAGCTTACAGGCGACTCAACAAGAGAATGATAACCAAGAGGAAAAGAAAAAGTTGCCTAGCAAGGGAATCAGCGGCAACATTCGCTTCCCTAAAGACATAAGAGAAACGGACATTCCAATTAATCCAGTTTGAGGAAGTCTTGCCATTGCGAAATCAAGCTAATGATCAAGAGGGTGGGTAGGACAAGGAGTCTTCTTAAGGAACTCAATCGCAAGAGAGGAATCTAACTCTAAACACACATTGCAGAAACCTTTGTTCCAACCAACCTTAAGGCCATTAAGAATTCCCAAGAGCTCTACCATGGGTACCATACATTGCCCGATATTGTGGACGAACTCGCGCAGACCCACCTACCATTGGAGTCACGAATCACACCCGCAACCGTAGCATGGCCATTGCCCATAACATATCCGTCAATATTGATTTTGAAGCAGCCCGACGCTAGTTTAGTCCAATTGATCAGGCATTCTAAGCGTTGCGGAGCAACGTACCTTCACGCCTTCCCTTGTAGCCCGGGCACCCTTGTATTCCTTCGCTTTCGCAAGAACAAAGTCAGCAACCCCATGAATATAGTTGGAGCTTTCGAACACCACCTCGTTTCTCCAATTTTATAACCACCAAAGCATCGTAGAGAAAATGGCAGACCATTCAACATCATCTCCATATCTCCAACAACAAGTTAAGTTGGCACGAATCCAACCTTCAAATGAGCTCGCAAAAAAATCAAAAAGTTCAGCGGGAAATTGAAATGAATTCCACAAACCTGCAACTCTCGGGCAATCACGAAATAAATGATTGAGGGTCTCCGGGATGGCATTGCACAACGGGAAAATGTTCGAGTCTGAGAGGTGACGACGACAACGTTTGCAATTCATGAGGATACTCCCTCGGACAATGAGCCAAATAAACGTTCGGATGCGCTCTTGAACCTTGAGCTTCCAAATAGCCTAGCTTGAAGATCAAACCATTTATTATTATATCATTGTGGACAATCGATTGATAGGTGGAGGCGATCTATGGGAATATACGCATTTGACAGATTCCGGATATCCGCTTAAATAATTGTTAAGCTAAGCTAGTGAGGTGGCAATCATTAGTCTTAAGCTACAGTATTATGGTAGTCAATTAGTTTCAGCTAGTATAAATAGCTAAAGTCTCATTTCGTTTTCCTCAAGTCACTGGAAAGAAGTCTCTAGACTCCAGGGCTTCACGTTTCTGTATTCGCTCCTCTGGAGCTTGATTCTCACTGATTAGAAGTAAATTTGTTTGTTCTTGCTGCGTTTCTGTTGCTTTATATGGTATCAGAGCCTTACAGGCTACTAGATCCTGGTAGATCGACGTGAAACAACAAGGGATCGAGGAATCGAAGAAGATCGAAGACGATGGATAGTGAATCGGTAATCAGAGGCGATGGAACTGGGTGGAATCGAACCCGATGGCAGACCAGAACAGACGATCGGGGAAATTTCTTCGATTCTTTGTTCCTCTCTAATTCGGACAATCCAGGTATGCAATTAGTGACTGGTTTGTTTGATGGTACCAATTTTGCTAGTTGGAGTAGGAATATTAAGAGAGCGTTGAGTGCTAAGATGAAGTTAGGATTTGTTAATGGGACTTGCCCTAGGCCGGATACAGATTCGGAAGATTTTGATCGATGGGAGCGTGTAGATAATATGGTAATGAGTTGGATTTTGAGTTCCATGGTCAGTGAGGTGTCACGGGATTTTATTTGTGTGAATTCTGCACATGAGTTATGGATGGATCTTCATGAAAGGTTTGCTGTTAGGAATGCACCATTGATTTATCAGTTGCAGAGGGAGCTGAGTAATTTGAAACAAGAGAACATGATCGTGGTTGCGTACTACAACAAGCTGAAAAGGATCTGGGATGAACTTCAAGCGGTAGATGAAACACCTATCTGCAGTTGTGGAGCATTGCAACGATGTGGATGTTCGATGATGAAAAGAATAGTTGACAAGGAGTCCACATTGAAGCTTATGCAATTCCTCATGGGTTTGTCAGATGCTTATGATACCTTGAGGATCACCTTGTTGTCAAAAGATTCTTTGCCTTCGCTGAATATTGCTTATAATCTTGTGGTGCAAGAGGAGACTCAAAAGGGAGTTACTGGTGCTCTTACTCAACCACATGATGCACTTGCTGTAAACAGGACGCAAAACCAGTGGAAGTATAAGAATACTGGTGGAAATTCAGGAGGAAATTCAGGTAGCTCAAGTGGTAATTCAAGCTTTGCTAGAGATTTTAAAAGGGCCAAAATGGACAGGAAGTGTGACTTTTGTCATGAACCAGGACATGTTAAGGAAACATGCTTCAAGTTAGTTGGGTATCCAGAATGGTGGAAAGGGCCTCGCATACAGACCTCAGGTTCAGGAAAGCTGATGGCAAATGTGCAAGAAGAGGAAGATTATGGTTCACCATTGGACATGGAAGAAACTGAGCCTAAGATAGATGATGCTATGATTAATGCAATTTTTATGAAAGTGATGAAGAAGATGAAAGGCAAAGTAGTAGCAGCTGAGGGCAGTAATGGAGGCAATCAGTTGAACTTTGCAGGTATGAATTATAAATCTGGTGAAAATTCATTATGTTCTGTGAATACTGCAGTCAGTGAATGCACTTGGATAGTTGATTCAGGTGCTACTGATCATGTCTCTTACAGTAGAGATGTGTTTGTCAGATTACAAATGCTAGCTATACCAATAAGGATTGGGTTACCGGATGGAACAACCCAATTGGTTAAGCAGCATGGGACAGTGCAGATTACAAGCACACTGATCCTAGAGAATGTACTCTTTATTCCTGATTTTAAACACAACTTAATATCAGTGACAAGATTGTTGACTGACAGATCAAATGTGTTCATTTTTGGAACACATGGGTGCATATTGCAGGACCTTTTAACTAAAAGGGTGCTAGCTTATGCAACAAGAGAGGGAGGACTTTACAAGCTAAGGAGTGGAGGTGATCGAGAGTTACAACTGAAGAATGAAGTATTTAGTTTCAATATTGTCAGTAGTGAGATGGTTTTGCCTAAGCTGATGAACAGCATTTGTAACAGCAAGGAAACAGTGAACCTTTTACATGCTAGACTGGGACATGTTTCCCCCTCTAAGCTTTTGCATTTGAATGGTTGTAGTAGACTGGATGTTTCTCAATTTCATTGTGAAACCTGCATCTTGGCTAAATCACACAAATTGCCTTTCAGTCACAGTTTGTCTCATGTTTCAAAGAATTTTGAATTGATACACATGGATGTTTGGGGTCCTTATAAGACACCAACATACTGTAGAGCTAGGTATTTTCTAACTATCTTAGATGATCACTCCAGATCAACTTGGATTTTCTTGTTAAACAGTAAGGATCAGGTTCTTCGACAGGTTGACAGATTTCTGAAAATGATCAGTACACAGTTTGATGCCAGGGTAAAGGTGGTTCGATCAGACAATGGAACTGAGTTTACATAGAAGGCCATGGCAACCATATTTGCTGAAGAGGAATAATACGTCAGAGGTCTGTGCCTGGAGTTCCACAACAAAATGGAAGGGTGGAGCGTAAGCATAGACATCTCATTGAGACAGCTAGAGCTCTAACACTCTATGCAAATCTACCAATGAGATTTTGGGGAGATTGTGTGCTTGCTGCGACACATCTCATAAATTTAATGCCTTCATCTGTGATAGGGTGGAAGACACCCTTTGAATGTTTGTTCAACAAACTGCCAGACTATGACTCCTTAAAAGTCATAGGATGTTTGTGCTATTCTTTGCATCCAAAACAGTTCAGAGGAAAATTTGATGCCACTGCTGATAAATGTGTTTTTCTAGGGTACCCTCCAGGACAAAAGGGTTATAAGGTTTTGGATTTGAATAGCAAGAAAGTATTTGTCACTAGACATGTGATTTTCAAGGAACATATCTTCCCATTCCATGATAAGAAAGCAGATTCAGATCTAACCGAGCAACACAAGCCATCTTTGGTATCTTATGATGTTGATGAACCACAGTTCACACACTTACATCCTACATCTAGTCATTCAGAAGGCATTGAGCTTGATAATGATTCACATAGTCCTAGCCTTAACAGGTCAGATGAGACAGTCAGGGTTGAGAATTCAGATAATACAGATGTAATTGCACATACAGATGATGTCATAATTCCAGAGACACCAAGTTTGTCTTCTGTTCCACAAGATCAAGTACTCAGGAGATCTCAGAGAGTTGTTCAGGCCCCTCAGAGGTTGAAAGATTTTGTCTATGGATATTTGCCTAAGACAGTACATAATAATGTTTCTCAATCAGACATTGATCCTGTAACCACTGATGATTTCTCACAAACTTTTCATGTGGTGTCAATGTCTGATTTGAATGGCCTCTCTCAATCTTATGTCAAGTCCTTGTTCAATGTGTTGTCAGTTCCAGAACCAAACACATATGAGCAAGCTGTTCATCATAAGGGATGGGTAGAAGCTATGAATAAAGAGCTCAAAGCTCTAGAAGAAAACAAAACATGGGAGTTGACAACTCTCCCACCAGGCAAGAAGGCTATAGGTGCAAAATGGGTATACAAGGTTAAGTTCCTTCCAAATGGAGAAGTAGAGAGGCTCAAGGCAAGACTTGTGGCAAAGGGTTACAATCAAATCAAAAATAAAGATTATAAACATACCTTCTCGCCGGTGGCTAAGTTCACAACAGTTCGTGTTCTCCTTGCCTTAGCTGCTGCTTTTAGTTGGCCATTACATCAGCTGGACATTAACAATGCGTTTTTGCATGGGTATCTAGATGAGGAGGTATACATGGAACTTCCAAAAGGGTATTCTGGAGCTACTGAAGGCCAGGTTTGCAGACTTAAGCGATCTCTCTATGGCCTTAAGCAGGCTAGTCGCCAATGGAATATTGAGCTCACAAAACAGTTGCTTGATTTGGGCTTCGTGCAATCCCGACAGGATTATTCCTTATTCGTCAAAACAACATCAGGTTCCATCACAGTGGCTCTTGTCTATGTTGATGATATGTTTTTATCAGGAAACAATCCTAATGAAATTCAATCCACCAAGCAAGCCCTGGATACAGCTTTCATCATTAAGTTGGTCTTGCAAGGTACTTTCTGGGCATCGAAATATCCAGATCAACTGATGGAATTAGAGTCAATCAAAGGAAATATGTGATTGACCTGCTCACAAACTCAGGCTTGCTCGACTCCAAAGCTACTGCTTTCCCAATGCAACGCAATTTGCATCTCAATCCTGATACAGGAGACTTGATTCCTGATCCAGAAATTTATAGGAGAATCATTGGTCGACTTCTGTGTCTTACTTTATCTCGACCTGATATCTCTTATTCAGTCCAACAACTTAGTCAATTCATGGCCAACCCACGAGTGCCTCACATGGAAGCTGCTCACTACTTACTTCGATATCTCAAAGGCACAGTTAATGCTTCTCTGTTTTACTCCCACAATGTTCCCCTATATCTCAAGGCCTATTGCGATGCTGACTGGGGCAGTTGCATATTTAGTGGAAGATCTTTGACTGGCTATTGTGTTTTCCTTGGCACGTCTCTTGTCTCTTGGAAAACCAAAAAGCAAAAGACTGTTTCCAAATCCTCTGCTGAAAGCGAATACAGGAGTATGTCTCAAACATCCAGCGAGCTGGTCTGGCTTGATGGCTTACTTAAAGATTTCCAGATTTCTGTGCCCACTCCAATCACATTGTGTTGTGACAACAAAGCCGCTGAACAGTTAGCTGCCAACCCAGTCTATCATGAACGCACTAAGCATCTACGTATAGATTGTCACTATGTGCGTGACATGGTCCAGTCAGGCTTCATTTCAACCACCCATGTGCCTACGCATTTACAATTAGTCGATGTTCTAACCAAGGCATTGGGCGCTCAACATCATTTCTTCCTCTGTCGCAAGCTCGGACTTCTCTTCCCAAGTCCAGTTTGAGGGGGGACTATGGGAATATACGCATTTGACAGATTCCGGATATCCGCTTAAATAATTGTTAAGCTAAGCTAGTGAGGTGGCAATCATTAGTCTTAAGCTACAGTATTATGGTAGTTAATTAGTTTCAGCTAGTATAAATAGCTAAAGTCTCATTTCGTTTTTCTCAAGTCACTGGAAAGAAGTCTCTAGACTCCAGGGCTTCACGTTTCTGTATTCGCTCCAGAGGAGCTTGATTCTCACTGATTAGAAGTAAATTTGTTTGTTCTTGCTGCGTTTCTGTTGCTTTATACGATCAAGTAGTTGTCATCCTAGGAGAACTTCCAATTGAGCGCATCAACGTGCCCTGGCGTGTTCAAAACAAAAATAGCAACAATTTGGTGAATTACTTTTTCTTTTTGTGAGTTACTTCCCTTATTGTTAGTTAGTTTTATAAATAAATATCAACGTGCTTATATGTATGGGACTCCTAATGTTATCATCACATGGACTTATGGTTGTAGGTCTGTTTCTTGGTTGTTTGTGTTTGGATTTGGCTATATATTTTCGATTGTTTTTTGAATTAGATATAAAAAGATTGAGATATTTGACCCGTTATCTAAGCGTTTAATAGACATAGAACTTGTGGAAGGATGCTTGAATATATATAAATTCTCATATTAAATTAAACTTTTGGGACTAAAAACATGTTAGTATATAAGGTTGTTGAGCTATTTCTCCTATGATTAACTTTTGGGACTTGATGTCCAAGTGTACATGTGCACTCGTATATGTATGACCTGCTTATGACCTATATAATCTATGAATCTACGAAGTTTCACAATTTCATGGTACAAATGACATGAATACTTTTATCTTGATTAGTTTTTCTTCTGAAAACAATATAGTATATATCAAAAACTATATGTACAACTAAACAATATAGATAGGTGGATAAAATATTTCAAGTTCAAGTTAGACGGGATACAATATTGTATCATAAACTATAATGATTCGCATGTTATTTAACTAATCCATGCACAATGTTTGCTTCATAATCGAATTTTGTTATTACTACTAGTTAGTTAATTACGTGAGTACAGAAAGTGAGTTACGTACCACAACTTGTATGCACTTTTAGATGAAAGAAAACCATCATTATTATAATTATTCATTTAATATATAAGTAATATAACGATTATATATAGTTTCGTGTATAGCATTCACATTTGCCAAAACAGATCGAGCGTAATCATTTCCGAAAATAAAATCATATATGAAAATTGTGGAATCAAACAAAAGCTCACATGATCGATCGAATTAATTAACAAGTTTAATTCACATGAAACTCTCATTAACCAGAAGAAGTCTCTACATCTACATCTGACGAAGTTTGTTTCCCTTAAAGGGCAAGAAATCTTCAAATTGTAAATTTCATACGGCATCTAATACACGCACAAGAGTCCAAAATCCAGATTATATATACACGGAAAATGCAAATAAAAAATTGTAAAAATTTTCAAAATAAGAAAATAAAATTTTCACGTGTACGGTGGGGGTACGTACCCACCAGGTTAAAAAATTGATAGCTATGGCTGCGCAATACGCATCTTCTACGTAGCTTCTAGGCAATTTCTTGAGAAGGAATATGCCATACATGAATTATCAAATATTTTCAATTTTTAATTATCTGTTTTATGTTTTCTTGTCGTTTGTTGATGATCCGAATTCAAAAAATTGATAATTGAACACGAACCTTCATGTGCTTGATCGTCTCAGCTTATCAACATTTGTATGATTCATAAACATTGCTTATCACTTTGATATTGTAATCACTAATCACCATTATCACTTAATATAATATTGCACTTAGAAAAATCCATTTTGAATTGCTATTACCAGTAAGAATTATATATTTATCTTGGATCTAACTCGATCAATGCGTAATTTTTTTAGGGTATGACGACGATTCTTAAATTAAAATGCTTTCAAGTCAATGGAATAATCTAGTTTTTTGATCGAGTTACGTACGGATCTCGATCAGATGCATGTTGAATTGTTGATATAGTACACATGTTAATTAGATCGGTTGACATAGATGTATATATATTCGGATCTATATCTTAAGTCCTAACTAAGGTAGATCGTGTCAAATCCAACCCAAAATTCTTCGATCATGCAATTAAAAATTAAAAATAATCATTTCGATATTGCATTGAAATTGATCATTTGGGAAAAATTTATGAGTAATAAATCAATAATGATGGTGTTTAAAATGGCAAAATAAGAAGTGGGTCTGGGTATGAGGAATAACGGATCCGGCGGGACTCTCAAGGTGGATTCCGGGATCCATTACCGTACCCATCTCTAAATTAAACAAATCCCTAACTGCGCGAGGTCTCGAGACCACGGCAACGAGGTCCAAACCTCGTTGCCCAAAGACTAACACCCTCCACCCTGTCTAGACCATTTAGCAATCGCCGCTTTTTCACCCGGCCCAATAGGCTACTGCCTCACACTCGACCAATCAAAGAGCTTGATCTGGGGCGTCCCACATCGAACAAACACCAAAGCTCATCCTCTCAAAACACCATAAATAGAGGAGAACCTCGTGAATGACAAGGGGTCGAAAAACATCTTGAACTCAAGAATTATCTTGCTCGTTGAAGATCGACGCGTTGAATCACCGTCAAAAGCCACGCTACAAATAAGCGAAGTCCACAAAAAGACTTCAAGTCGCACAAAGAACCTTCACACCAAAGATCTCGCCGCATAACCTCGTAGATCACAATCACCACGCTCAAGCTCAAGCTCGAACTCAAACTCCTCAACCTCGCCACTAGAGATCAAACTCCTCAACCTCGCCACTAGAGCTCGTCAAGCTGTCTGTTGGTTATATATAGAATCATGTAGTGATTAGGAGATCTCGAACCTTATTAGCTTGAGATCTCGAATACTCTTAGGAGATCTGAGGTGTAACCTCGTTTGTTTGTAACCTCGTGACGTAGGATCTTGTCATTAAAATAATAAATAAAGAGCAAGTGTTTGCACAATCAAATAAAAGTAATCCCGTTCCTTGTCTGCTGGCGCTGGTTTATTTCGGATTTCATCAAATAACACAATCTTTAAAGAGATAGAAAAATAACACTAATTTTTTGAAAATGTATAAACCTTATTTTCTTATTAAGTTTTAATTAAATAAGTTAAAGTGACATTGAAAATTTTGCTTGATATCTTGTTCAAAGCGAAATTGACGAATTTCAAAGTAAAATAGGGTTCATTCAAAATGAATTTTGGATTAGGATAATTAATTGTGGTTTTGGTCTATTACTTTTTTGATGGAAAATTTTGATAGAAACATAAGTTACATTAGATTTTTAACAAAATTCCCCAAAAATTCGGGTTATTTTTCTACCTTTCCAAATTTTAATTTGGGCTATTCATTAACCAACTACAAAAAAATTGGGTTAGAATTAGTTTGTTTTCTTGTAAAAATATTGTTATAATTAAATAGTCCGCTTTTCTGTTGAAATTACAATCTCCATCTTATCTCTTATCTCCTTGATTTGATCCTACCTTCAACAGTTTAATTAAACTCATATCTTAACCACTTATTTACTAAAAAGTTGATCAACTAAAAATCAAAATATCACTTTAATTCTAATGAAAAAGTTAACCTAAATACTATGTGGTTTCTTTGAATGCTTAAATAGTAACAAAAATGTTTTTTAGCTAACAAATATTGGCAAACTTCTTTCTATGCGAAATTGTTCAAAAAAAAAAAAGCATTCACTTTGAAGCGAAATATCCACCACCATTTATTGATAAACGACACCAACGAAACTCGATTTAGCACCTACCATTTGATAAAAAAGGAAAGATCACAATCGCAATAATTCAACATCCCAAGTCCCATCATTACATCAGTCCTATATGCTACTACATGCTTAAAGAGTTGAACACATATATATGGATACCATTAATTTGGAATTTTGGAGCTCATTGCAAGCAGAACCACAAAAAAAATTAAAATGATTTTGCGAAGAAAAATGACATTTATGTATAATTTGAAGCATGATCTATTGATCTTGTGGTAAAATTAGAGGGGGGCCACGTTACACCAAGCTCATACTTGGTTATCTTCATTATTACTTCCATCATTTATATTAGAGACAAGATAAGAGCAACTTGGCTTCACATGTACTATTTGATCATTATCAAAGTAGCCAGGCTTAATTGCCAACTATATGGATTCATAGATGAATGGATACAGCGTGTGAGTGCTATGTTACCTCCACATCCACCATCGCGTACAATTTATTAATTATTAATGATTGTTGTTTTGCTCTATTAATGATCGTTGTAATTGTGAATCATGTCATGGGCGCATTAATATAACTCAATATATAAGAAGGGTAAATGGGCACCTAATCATGCATAATTAATTTAATTTAATCTAACTGTCGGCGGATCAAAATCAGAAAGAAATTAAGGTGAAAATGACTAACGAGTTTCTCGTTAACAATAATGGGAACAAATTAGCCTAGTTATTATCAATGTTTAAACTACATTAGGCGGTGTTTATATCTTAGCAGAAAAGAGCCGTCTAACGCTTAGACTGTTTAGACAATTATTTAGACAGCTCAAACAAGCTGAAAAACTAGATGGGTTTGAACCTACTGACTCGATCTTGGGCGAGAATCTTAGACCAATGGTTATTATTCATTTGTCATTTTTAAAACAGTCCATTTAATGTTTATGTTGCACATAAAAAAAAAACCATAAAACCCGGTAAATTTCGATAATCCACCCTCGTTACCACCATGGATGTTAAAGATTTAGCTATACATACAATTACTGTACATCCATATAGTATGAATTGCACTACTTACATGAAGCCAAAAATGAGAGAGACACAAATACAGCACAATTTTCATCATCCAGACACTTTTTTCCCCCTTTTTTTTAATTTAGGGACAAAAATTTATTTCGTCAATAAATAATGAAGCTTCACTTTTCCGCTAACCGGGTTCCGGTTCGGCTCTTCCTTTAATTACCAAACCCCCTCGGCACGCAGAACGCACGTGCCCCGCCCCGGCTGCGAAGCCGTCAACTAACAGCTGCCGTTAATCCGTGACGTCACCAGCGGCTGGCCTACCGGGCTTATAAACAAGCCCGCTGATCAAAGGCCTCAGCGTTTCCCTCCAAAAACAAGAACCGCCCGGCCCGGTGCCCTTTTCTCTCATTTTCACCTCTATAACAACCAACTCCTCCGTTAACCGGTTTACCCCCAACACCACCGCGAAATTACCGTCCTGCCCCTCCACCCTCACCCGCCAATCCTTCCTCTCCGCCGTCACGCCCTCCACTCCCTCTGCCGCCGCGGTCACCATCTCCACAATCGCCTCCGGATCCTCCGCGGACACGAATATCTCCTCCTGATCCCTCGCCGCCGCCACTCCGCCGGCGCCTGGGAAATCGCGGAACAGGCCGGACAATTGGCAGCCGGAGGAGTGCGAGATTATGTCGAAGGCGTTCATGAATCTCACGTTCTCGTCTCGAGCTTCCTCGAGCTTCAACGCGTCGAGCTCCCTGCCGTGAAATTCGACGTCCTTCAGATCTTTGTTGAACCACGGATCCTCCATGATCTCGTCGATTGTGATCCTCGTCTCCGGATTCGGGTCCAGGAGGCGGGAGAGGAGGAATTGGAGCTCCGGCGACGTCCACCTCGGGCACCGGAACTCGCCGCGGTAGATTTTCCGGTACATTGCCATGAGATTGCCGTCGTTGAACGGCAAGTAACCGGCGTTTAATACGAACAAAACGACGCCGCATGACCACACGTCCACTTTGGCCCCGTCGTATCCTTTCTTCGCTAGAACCTCGGGGGCCACGTAAGCAGGGGTCCCACAAAGGGTGTGGAGCCTGCCATCGGGTCGGATCTGGTCCCGGACCGCGCTCAACCCGAAATCCGAGATCTTCAGATTCCAATTCTCGTCGAGGAGGAGATTCTCCGGCTTCAGATCGCGGTGAAACACGCCCCGCGCGTGGCAGTAACCGACGGCGGAGATCAGCTGCTGGAAGTATCTGCGGCTGAGATCCTCGCTGAACCGCCCACGCGCCACCTTCGTGAAGAGCTCCCCTCCACGCGCGTACTCCATCACGAAGTAGATCCGGGTGCGCGTGGCGAGGACCTCGAAGAGGCCGATGATGTGCGCGTGGCTCACGCGGTGCATGATGGCGATCTCCCGCTTGATGTTCGCCACGTGTCCTCCCTTGACGATCTGGCGCTTGGAGATGGACTTGATGGCCACGCTCTGGCCGTTGCGGACGTCGCGCGCGTAGTAGACCTTTGCGAAGGCGCCGCGGCCGAGGAGCCTGCCGACTTCATACTTGCCGAAGAGGAGGCGGGCGTCGCTGTCTCCTTCGCCGGCGGAGGCGGCAACTTGGTGGAGGAGGGGGGTGTCATCATCGCCGCCGGCGACGGCGGTGTAATTAGATGGCGCTTCTGGCATTTGGAGATGAGCCAGATAACGAGAATGGGTTCCGTCGCCGCCGTGGCATCCAAATTCAGGGAGGAAATTAATTGGGCGGGTCGGGTCGGGTGTTGGGGGTAGAAGAATTTGAGGTGGTGGTTTAGGGAGGGAAAAGAGAGAAGTATGTTGGGGCTTAATTTGGGGTGTGTGAAGCTTGGAATTTGATTTGTGGGATGTCTTGTTCCTGATTTATAGGAGGCTTGATTTCGTCGTGAATATTCACTCTGGCAAGTCGAAATTATTATTATATGTTGAGACTTGAGAGACCGGGAATTGGAATATTCCTTTTAAAATGAAATTAGAATATCAATTCAAAAAAAAAAAAAAAATTAGTACGTATATAAATGAGTTTCTAATAGTTTATTTTTATGTGAATAGATATAATAATTGTAAAAAATGAGTTTAGCACACCACATGATGATGAGTTGAGCTATATTACTTTGTTGTTTTTTCCTTTGTGCTCTTTAATCATCTCGTTTGCGATCTCGTTTTGCTTTTTTTTTTTTTAAGAATTTGTACTATTCTTAGTTGATTCTATTTGACATGTGTAACTTCTTAGTTAACCCTTTTAATTATTACAACTGTCTTTTTTTACAGATTCTCGGACTATCAAATCTGTTAGATACTCTAATCCTTATCTTTTAAAAAATTTGTAAAAAATATTTTTGGAAAAAATGAGATTTTTTGGAGCTTTTATACTATATTTTTTTAAATAAACATATTAGAATTGATGACTATATATTATAATTTATATTTTGAGTTGTAATGGTTTTGAGTATTTTTTTATTGGACCAAAAAAAATTAATTTTCAAATTTGGCCAGCGTTCATAATTAAGGTTGATGACGAGAAACGGCATAATGTTTTATAAAACAAAAATCTATATTCAACACCATAGCATCACTAATTCACTATATAAAACTTTTTTTTAATATCATGATTTGCGACGGTTGAAGAGTGATGGCTGAACAGTGAACACTAAACAAATATTTCTCGTTTAAGCGCACTAAATGACAAATAATTTCGATTTCTCTTTATACCAGTAGAATTTTGGTGACTCGGAATAGAAAAATGAAGGCGTATGCCGTAAAATTCGCGAGGTGTATTAAAATTATGCTGTATTATATAATATTAATATTTGAGGATATGTAATTTAATAATAATTAAAATTTGGAATATATTAATTTTTTATAATATTAACTTTAATAATTAAATATATTTACATACATCTATACTAATAAACGAAAGATTGTAATAAAATCGAAGATAGGTAAGTTTTTTTAGTAGAAGATAGGTAAGTTTCTTAACTTTCGAGGCATATTATAGAAAAGTAAATAAATATGAATTGGGATAATATTATGCCATTTTCCAAAAATTTAATTGATACTTTCTCAGTTGAAATAAACTTGCAATTTTAGTTTGATTTTGTATGTTCAATTTTTTTTACATATTTAACCTATTTTTTCTAATGATATATTTACTAATTAAAAATATTTATAAAAATTTGCATAGGAAAAATCTTAACAAAATTGAGCGTATTTAATTCAAATCAAGTAATTCTTAATTTTCGAGACAAATTTTAAAACGACACGTTATCCAAGGAAAAAGGTATAATTTATTAGATTTTTAAGCAAATTTAATTTGAAATTTAAATAAGTCTCATTTTCTCAAAAATAAAATAAAATTGATAGTGTTAACTAAGGTATTAAAAAGTATCCGACCAAAAAAAAAAAGAATTAAAAAGTATGTGTACCGGACTGGCTTGAAAGGAAAGGCAAGACTTTGTTGAAGATTTCCTCCCGTTCAATGAGCCTCCTGATTTTTTTTATCTCTCGCTCGTTTCGATTAGCCGGGGTCAATCTACGTCTGAACCGGATACTGCAGAGGCCCATTGCTGGGGCGACCCTCCCAATTCAATTTTTTTCATACACGCTGTCAGAAAGATTCGAATTTCGAACCTCCTGAACAAATGCTTAAGGAGCGTAGCACTTCATCCTGATCACTAGACCAATTGGTTATTGGTCAATGAGCCTCCTGATGCTTTAGATATGATCTGTAAATGTGCAATGCTGAATGTTCAAATCCTATTATGTAATCCGATTTCTCTTATTATGAATAAATGAACTTAGTCCTCCGTTCGACCAAAATAAATTATGCATTCTCATCTAAATGGAGTAATATCTTAGGCTAGCACAATTAAAGTGGTATCTTAGAATAAGTTTATCTGAACGGAGAAAGTGCATTATATGTTAATTAAAATGGTTGCTAACAAGATTAGTAAAAAATGAAATATGCACTATAATGATTCAACAAATTCACGTGGCCGGACTACAATTAACAACCGATACGCAGATGGCTGTGATGGCATTTACTTGTCTTATTTCGGAAGTTTCGTGGAGTTTGGCCATTTTAACAATTTTTGTCCTTTAACCTAGCTAGTAAACTAAACAACAAGGAGCTTTGCTATACACTCAAGTACTCCATTGTAGAATTCAAATCCTTTAATATTCGCAATTTTATAGTATTTGTGCAAGGAATGCGATTGCGATCAGACAAGTGACAACACAATATTAAGTGATAGAGCAAGAGACAAACGCAAGATTTGATCATCATATATGGACGTTCTTTGCCTAGCTTCTTCGAACAGGACTAACTTATACATCTTGTGTTCTAGCTAGCTAACAGTAACATTTGAACCATCAGCCGATTAGATATAAGTGAATGACGATGTTGGAACATTCGTTGTTTCATGATTTCTCTTAATTTTGATAATAATAAACTTTAATGGTATAATATGTTTCTTCTGGTAGGTGTTTCAGGAAAACAGTAACATCGTCAAGAGTGAAGGAAAATTGTGACGCATCTTTCTATTTATGGCAAGTTACCAGATCTTCTACTAGCGATCTTCCACGAAGATATGACAGGTTTGCTCGGTTGCTTGAAAAGATCAAGGAAGGATAAGATCAAGCTTGCACGATCTTATCTAGGAAATCCGATAGAATTCAGTTTTGGAAAGAACAGAATTGGTTGAGGATACAAATAATCACAAAACACTTTCTCCTATTTTAGTGGGATTTTTCAAGTGAAATCTCAGTGCAATTAGGCAAGAATTGCGAATGAGATCAGACTTGACATTATCCTATATATGGCTAGGTTTATCTAGGGTTAAGTGTGGTGATTAACGACGAACTTAAGAAGAGAGCTTTTTCAAGTGGTCGAGTGTGTGTGACTTTTTCCGGTGAAGAATCCACATTTGAGTGAGTACTCAGGTCGGTAGTTTACTTTCATTTAGGTTTACGATTAGGGTAGAAGAAGTCTAGTTGGTTGAACTTTGGTTGGTGTCTTAGTTACCAGGGAACTTGACTTGCCTTGTAACCGTTGAAACTTAATAAAAAGTATTCTATTAATTGAAATCTTCTGAGAAGGAGTCTCAGGGGTAGAGATTTTTCTTTATACGACTTATTGGTCGGTCAGAAAGTTTTCTCTCTAAATATTATGTTCTTATTATTGCTTATTTTCGCTACCTAGAAAACATTGCTAGTTTCCTGCTTTGTTACTAAGGCTTCACAATATATATATAATGTGTCTACAAGTACATTCGGGGGCAAAAAAATTAATAGTATGACATCGCCAAGCGTGTTTTCAATTTTCTTCATGGCAAAAAATGATCTTGATAGATAGACATTTTAATTCTTTTTATTTTTGATGAGGTAAGAATTTAATGTACCTTGAATCCATGATACACATGATATATTGAGAGGTTGAATAACACTGCAACCAAACACTCTGATCGACAGGAGAAGACGCACGCAAACGAAAACATCAATCCAAGATCGTGAAACAGATCGAGCCAAATCCGAAACTGCATGAGGAGCCATATATTAAGCCCAATGGGGTTCCATCCTAAAATCAATTGGCAATAGGAGGAGTAGCCCAAGGGTATATATATTAGGCAAGATATGTCCCAATTTTAGATGTGGGAATGCATTCTAATACGTCCCCGCAAGTGCAACGGGCTAGCCCAGTTGACACTTGGACAACACGACAGGGCGGGCCTAGGATCGAGAGAGGCCGTTTGGCAAATCGCTCTGATACCATATTAAGCCCAATGGGGTTCCATCCTAAAACCAATTGGCAATAGGAAGAGTAGCCCAAGGGTATATATATTAGGCAAGATATGTCCCAACTTTAGATGTGGAAATGCATTCTAATACCATATACTGTATGTTTTACATTTAAGTTCGGATTAAATTCACTAGAAAGTGTGAGAATCGGTATTTCAACAACAATTCGAACAAACAATTAACAATTGAAAGCAACACACAAGATAAGATCCAAATCAAATTGATGAATACAACAACAATTCATACAACAGAATCATGCCATAAGCACGCACATTCAGTGCATTGTTCTATCATACTTGAGAAATAAGAAACGCTAGGCTTATATAGGCGCGCGGTTCTAGACAAGTGAACCGGTTTAGAAAAATAAAAATAAACTGATGTAAAACCCGGGCTAAGCATGAACCAAACATTTTGCCATAAGTAGAAGAGCCCCCTAGTTTGCAAGTTGTCAAATTCCACGTCGTCTATGTCTTGGCTCCGACTTGCCTGCTTTGTGGGTGGACTATCTCCATAGAAAGCACTAAGTCGTACTTTAATTGGGAAGTACTTATGAAAGCAATGAGATTGTATAATTTTTTTTCTTAATTTTTCTTAGGTTTTTTTTCTCCCAAAACCACCTTTTAAAATATGAACTTTTTAAGAAATCACCTTTTAAATTTTTTGTAACTAAAAACACATTTTATAATACAAATACTCAATTTGAACCGCCTAAAGTGATTTTCCGTCAAATTTATATCCTAATTGGACCGAAATGCCCTTTTAAACATATTTTCTTTTATTTTGTTTTTTAATTATTCATTTGTACAAAATAAATAAATTATTTTAAAAATGTAAGGTGATGTTGTAAAAAAACTACACAAACTTATTTTTTTTAAATAATTAATTTGCTTCATTATTTTATTTAATAAATTATTAGAAAGAAATAAGATAAATTCAAAAGGGTAGTTTGTCCCAATTAGGGTAAAATTATACCGAGAATAACTTAAGGTGGTTGAAATTGGGTGTTTGTATTGTAGAGGTGTTTTTACTTTATTTTTTAAAAGGTGATTTCTTAAAAAAACCATATTTTTAAAAGGTGGCAAAAAAAACCTTTTTTATTATATGGTTAACCTAAATTGATGGGTAAGGATTTAATTCTTCTCTTCCTCTCAAAAGTTAGGCTATGGTTTCTAGAGCGGAAATGTCAATAATATAAATAGAAACAATGAACAAAATAATATTGTTAAAGGTTTACATGAGGAAATTGTTAAAGGTTTACATGAGGAAATTGTTAAAGGTTTACATGAGGAATGGAGTCAATGAGACTCTCCATCTTGATTTCACGAAGATCGAGACCAAAGGTGATAATTTATGTCTCGTCAATATTATCAATGGCGTTTGAATTGAAGTTGAATGTGGGAAGTCAAGATTATTATAGAGAACCTTCTGATTTCTCTTTAGAATTTCGAGATAAGAAGACTCCACCTCATCTTCCGAGAGATCAATAAAGTGGCAGATCTCATTGTGAAAATGGCTTTCGTCAACCACTCCACGACTCGTGCAATGTAACGTGATCTTGAGAATTTCATCCTTTAGATATTCTAGGGCGGCCGATGTCTCATTGAATCGACCCCCTAACTCTTTTCCTTATCAAACACACCGTAATCTAACAATTATCAAGGGTCCTCGTGAAGATTTTGATAAGTGTAATGGTAACTGATTGTTGATAAGAATATTTATTAAGGTTTTTTAATTAGTAAATTTGGTAGGGTGTATTTTTTTAAATTACTTAAAATTTTATTTATAAGACTTGTCAGGGTTTTGTTTACAAAATCTTCGTCAAGAATTTGTTTTTCATGAAATGGATCATCGTGTGCATGTGGCGATAAAGTTTGGTAGGCCGATAATTTAGAGGTCGTGTGGTAACGGGTCTAACATATAAACTCAATGAGGTTTAACCCAAAATCATATGGCAATGAGTGGAGTAGCTCATTAGGTTATATACTAGGCAAGTTTACTCCCAAACTTTCAATGTGAGATATCTCACAACACGCCCCCTCAAGTGCAACTGCCCGGGTCAATTGACACTTGGACATAATCTCTCAAGGCTTTAGCGAACGTCACAATTGGATCGGCCGCTCCTATATTGAGATATCTCACAACACGCCCCCTCAAGTGCAACTTCCCGGGTCAGTTGACACTTGGACATAATCTCTCAAGGCTTTAGCGAACGTCACAATTGGATCGACCGCTCCTATATTGGGCGGGCTGCTTGAATATGCTTACATGGCCGACAAGTCCGAATAAATCCCTCAAGGCTTACGAACCGCCACTATAAGGACTCAGTCGTTCCTATATTGGGTGGATTGCCTGAATGGGCTCATGTATCCGGCAAGCTCGAAGACTCCGGAAAATGAACCCACACCGAAACCTGCTCTGATGCCATGATAAAGTTCGATGGACCGACAATCTGAAGGTCGTGCAGTGACGGGCCTAACATACAAATCTAATGAGATTCCAATCCAAATGCATATGACAATAGGTGGACTAGATTATTAGGTTATATACTAGACAATTTTACTTCCAAACTTTCAATGTGAAACAATGTGTGGGTTTCGTTTCAGCCGAACTTGATATGAGCGGTACGGTGGAAAACGAATTAAGGTTTATCTGTTGCTTAATTCTAACTTAAAGGGTTAGAGATTTGAATCACGTGGATTACGAAGGTGAGTTATTAATCTTTTTTTTTTCTAACCTTCAATCATGCATAGGTTAAGAAGACAGATTTGAAAATCAAAAACCATACAATTATTTTCAATAGAATTTTTGTCTTTTTCAATTAGAATGATCGATAATTTATAAAAACATAATACCAATGACACAGGTTAAAAAATATATTTTTAAATTGATTGATTAATTAATTAATAGAGTCTGTTGTTTGTCAGGGGAGTAAGTGCAATATCAGTATATCCCATATAGCCATGCTTTCATTGATGATAAATTGATAATTGATATACATTATACTACTCCGTATTACATATACAGAAAGAAAGGGAATGCACGCTGTCTCCTGGCTAGCTGAGCTACTAGTAAGCGTTGAACGTTTGGCTTCCAATAAATTGCTCGAAAAATCAAAAAAAAACCTTGGTTAATCATTAGATTATGTTTGGGCAAATTGTGTTAGACCATGGCATTACGGGTTAAAATTTGATCACAAATTTGCATATATAATTAATGTGGATGGTTATTTGATGGCTACCCGAAGTGAAAATACGAACCCGTGAGTTCTTGCAAAGTTTATCCTATATATGCAAAATTTGTTAGCTGGTCGGTCTAATCTTTAGTTTAGGTTGTTTTTAATATATACAATGGTTGCTTTAAACTTAATTTTGTGGATTCAAGCATTTGATGTGACCAAGTAATTGACTAAATAGTCATTTTTCTAAAAATGGTCAAGTAACCAAGTAATTGACTAAATAAGAAAACAAAATGACACATTAACACTTACAGGGTGATTTCTTTTGACAAAAACAAAACGTAACTCTTATTTCTTAACTAGTACAGTATAATTCTTATACCTTGTATAAGTCTAATTTAAAATGCTTTTATAAAAATTATTTCATGTGTTTTAAATTTTTTTCCCAAACAAAATTTTACGATTTAATCATATTTTTTCGGTAATAAAAATTACAAAGAGTGATCATTTAGTAAAAAGGAGTAGCCGAAGGTTGTTGAGATATCGGAAAAATAGGTGATTAATTAAGGTTGAATTGTTTTAGAAAGAAAAATTGCCACCCGATAATTTTGCATTTTTACTTTAATATTATATTAAGGTAGATTTGTTATTTCTCAAAGTGCAACATTATGTTCTTGGTGATGGGCTCTTGTATATGGGGCTTTTTCCAAACATTAAATTTTGTGATCATTGAGGCCGGAACGTGAAGAAATGACAGTGATGAGTTATCAAAATCTTAAAAATGAAAAAAAAAATACTTCCCAGTATTAAAAAAAAACTTAGCTCGTATTAAAGTACATTTAAATTATTATATTTAATATTTTTAATTATTTTAATAATTAATTTAATACATTATATGCAATAATTCATGTGCATTCTCAACTTGTTTTGTCAATCTATGGGACCCGTTAGGATCACAATATTATATATGTACAAACTACAAACTTTAGCACTTCATGATTCGACTTATAACACACTACGGTGGGATCGAATTGCATGTCCAAAAACATGTCATTATATATAGATGAATGATTTTTTTTTATTCTATGTCCTAAGAACTTGTTCAACGTTTCGAGTTTAATGGAATATTCATAGAGATTTTATTTCTGGCTGAGCTTCATTTTTCATGTTGATTCGTATCTATATGTATAATGTAAGTATATATATGGTGGACTCCATGTCAACATTTCATTTAAAAATCAATCATTAATTGATTGGTTGTATTACAAGTCACCTGCTATTACTTAATTCGGATCCACCTAATATATTGAAAATATCTGGTAGCCCTCATTTCCAAAAGGGTTTTACTATTCGTCGCCCCGGGGCGATAAATAAGAATCCTAAAATAGAAATTAGTAGATATGATTTTTAATTTTTAGAATCTATCTTCTTAAATATCTCAAACAATATATTTTTCTAACTAACTACTTATTAAAATTATTTATAAAGTTCCTTAATATTCTCTAACCAATTACTCACTAAAATTATTTTAAAAATTAATTAATCTCCTTTAATCCATTTATTTAAAGAATGTATTGTGTAAAAAAAATTATTTGCAGAAATTATAAACTCAATGTATCTTAACATGTATATTATAGTATCATACTTCAAATTTTTATTTACGTAATAAGTACAAATATTGTATTTGATTTTAACTTGATAAATAATGTTTACACCCTTAATTAATGATATTGTGTATTAGTGTATTACAGCAGTTGTTTTTAAAGTTGTATTTGATTTTAACTTGATAAATAATGTTCACATCCTTAATTAATGATATTGTGTATTAGTGTATTACAGCAGTAAAATTTTATGCTTTCTCGTAAAAATGTTCAGTATTATATCATAATTATTATCATAAATTATTAACAAAAAAATTACTGTTAGAATTGAAATGAAAAAAAACATATAATACGAAGTATAATTAGGAAACGATTTAAAAGAAATATATTAAGAAACTTTTTAAATAATTTTAGTGAGTAATCTGTATTTAGTTAGAAAAATATATTATTTGAGATATTTAAGAAGATTGATTTTAAAAATTACAAATTTTATCTACTAATTTCTATTTTAAGTTTCTTATTTATCGCCCCCGGGGCGACGAATAGCAAAACCCTTTTTAAAATACTGCATACTGTTTTCTATAGCATACTAGTTCAAGAAATTAAAATCCTAAAAAAATTAATAAAAAATTTTTAAAAAATAAATTTAATCCTAAATAAATAAAAATCAACTAATTATTTTTATTTTAAGGATCTTAACCTATGCTCTAAGGGTATAGGTTAAAGAAATTATTAAAATAAATAGGTAATCATCAAAATTTTAATAACAATTTCATAACTAATCTTATTTAATTACACAACTTAATCTTTTTTGGTCGAAATTACACAGATTAATCCTAATAACAAGTTTTAAATGCTATTAATCCTAATTAATATAATTATCAAAATCCAATTGTTAAAACCAGTTGTTTTCATGCTCTATAATTTTGATTAATTATATTGAATTTGCTGATTGAGTTTTTTTTCTTTCTAATTGATATAAAAAAATGTAGAATTTATTTAAAAACAAATACGAAAGTTGAGAAACTTAGATTAACATACAATTAAAATAGAGTAAATTTGTTCAAATAGGTGAAATACTTAGGGTACATAACGCGGTGGGATCAATCCACAAAAAAATTTTATTTGTAAAACTAACTCATATATACACCCATCTCAAATTCGATCTCAACCTCTAACCCTCTTTCTTAACTATTTTTTTGTTGCCCACTGATTCATCTAAACTTCGTTTTAATTACGTCTAGTTCAATTTTGGTCACGTAAGTTTTCCGAATTTTTTTTTACATCAACTAAAATCGAATTCCAAACCTCGTGTATAGGAAGTAGAAAGTATGTTGCTTACAACCTGAGCCAATTCTTCATTTGGTCCCTAAGTTTTCTTTTTCGTGAAGGGTTTATGGATAAATTTGGAAAAAAAGACCAAAATATTTTTGTTATTTAAAAGCCTGTCTTAAATTGTTATTGTTATATCGATCAAGGCAACCAAACATAATTTAATTATTTAATACTACATTTTACCTAACATAATAAATTTTGATGCATTATGATGGATAATCTAAACGGGTCCTAATTCTACCATAATAGAATTAGGGAAAAGGTGGACATATATACCATGAAATTTAACAAAATAACTAGTATTATTCTTTGGTTATAATTGCTAATCGGTCGTGAGTCGTGACCATTTTTCTTCTCTTTTTTTTTTTTTTTTTGCTTTCAGTTTATATATACCAATTTTAATTAATTGATGATTCTATATTTGTTTTACTAATTGTAGTGTTTAGCTGCATGACGTACATGTACATGACATCTATCATATATGATTTTGTTTTTCATCACTACGAGGAGCCATTGGCATTCATAACCACAATTTTTCGGTCATAATATTAATATATTCGTAACCAAATACATTATGCAAATGATTATAAAAAATAAGCTAACCGTAGGATGATCGTAAGAGGTAAGATAGATTTGATGGCATCTATTAACTTGCTTCCCTAAGTTAAATACATACAGAATAAAAATATATTAATGTACACATATATTTTTCTATCTTCAACGTGTGTAGATGTTAATTTAATTCATCACCCTCCTAACTCCCCTTAAATACGGATTACAATAATAGGAGTATTGAATTGAACCAGATTAAGATTCTTTGACAAAGTCGAACTGATGTTATATTAGAAGAATCTGTTACTACATATACATCGAACAATCAACATATATAGTATATTTTGCTGAATATGATTTGAGAGGAAAAAAAATTAGCATAGCAAATGCCACGCATAGATGTTTACTCAATAACTAGTCGTTTTATAATCAAATTTTTGTTTAAATTGTAAAATAAAGATTCGTGCAGAATTATATAAATATTACATACTTTTAAATTGAGTTTTTATAAATAGCTGTTCAAATTTCTAAGTAAAGTTTATACTCAATCCTTAATATTGATTACACTAATTTAAATATATCAGAAATCGACACAAAATCTAAATAAATAATAGATTAAAATGTGACAAAACAAGATTCATTCTTAAGTATAGATATAACAATTTCTTTAACCCATGTCCAAGGGTATAGGTTAAGACCTTTTATCCTATATCCTTAAGAAAAATTGTAGATGTAAATAGGCCTTTTAAAATATTTAATAATCTAAGGATCATAACTATAACCTAAAGCGGAGGTTAAAAAATTATTAAACGACACGTGTCACTTTTAAATTCGACCACACCACCCCTTTTTATTAAAAAAATAATATTTTATTTTTGGATATGATAAATTCTTATACATGTTTTTAGAAAATAAGATTTAAATCTCATTATTAAACAATCTTTTATTTTTGGATATGATAGATAGACTATATATCTATAAATATAATTATTTTAATAAGATTGAGCATCTATATATACATAGGCTATTTATTTTATTTTTAAATAGAATGCATATGCTATGTTTAGATAATTAAATTTAATATAAAGATAGCGCAATGTACATAGAATCTTATATCACTATAATTAAGTTTATATTCAACGGTTCCATGTATATAATAAATTGATAAGTTTTTATCTTATTACTTATTTATTTTCATATTTAAATAATAAATTGATAAGTTTTTATCTTATTACTTATTTATTTTCATATTTAAATAAATTATCATGTTTTGGATATTAATTTAATTCATAATACTAATAAAATATTATTGTTTCAAATAAACAAACTTTTATAGTTTATTGATTTTAAATATTTATCAAAATTTATATTTAAGCATTTACATGATTATTTTTCTCAGATGATAAATATATTTAAAAAAATATTATTAATATTTTATTTGAGAAAAATCCGTACAAGGTACGAGAATACATACTAGTATAGGATACAAATGTAGTAGATTTAGAAATTAAATATAGAGTATATTAGAAAATTATTTTTAAGTATGAGTTCTTCCAATTTTATGCATTTAGAATCTTAGATGTAGCTTAGGAAATCGATATATAAATGAGCATAGAAAAATAAATACAAAAAAAAGTTAAAATTGGAAACTGTTTTCAAACTATTTCCTAAAATGAATAAATTTTAAATTTTTTTAATGAAAAGTATATATTTAACCACCATTTATTTTAAATTAGTTGTATTTAACTACTTTCCTTTTGATGTCCAAACAAATATTCATTTTGATACCTTTTACCTTGTATAAATGTTGTCTTATATCCTAAAGTCTCCCAAAACCCTACATTACTCTAAACTCTCCAAGTTTCGGACTTGAAACAAAATCAGACCCCCAATCTAGCTTGGTGTTGGATCGACGTGCGTTAGACGTAAGAGTTTGTGAACTAACGGTTGGGTTGTTCCCAATGTAGCGGAAGTAAAATAATCGCAAGTAAAACAGATTGTAAAAGACACAGTTCCTTTATAGAGGAACCCCACAACAACCAACTAGTTGTGTGGGTAAACCTCTACCTCCGCTTGGAGGATTTTGAACGATCTACTTGTTTTATTGATTGTTCCCTAGTTATAACAAACAAGACTTAAACTTATCTGTTCTTAGCAGTTCTTCCTAACTCTAGCAACACTAGCAAGTTCTCTTAACCTAGTTCCTAAGCGAACAACTCAACTAAACACAAGACATATCGAACCTTACACCTTGAGCTCACTGTCACAGTTCCCTTACTCCTGGGAACTTGGGTTCACCGTCGCCAAGATCGAACACTCGTCGTCGGGGACTTCTCTTCACTTGTCTCTCTTTCTTGTTTGTATGAGGATGTGAATTCTGGGAGAAGTACTTATTTCAATCACTATTCATTTGGCTTTATACTCTTTTGAACTTGGGTTGCAATCTTTATATTCATGTTGACTAAAATGCCCTTTGTCTTGCATGCCAAGTTTGCAATCTTCACATGTGACTTGATTTGAACATGGTCAACTCTAAATGTTAGTCGGACTGTTGGATCGCTCGCCTCAGTCTGTTCCTCAGACTGAGCCTTTGTTTTATCTGAGACAGAATTCCGTGTTTCACGTTGAACAATCTTGTCTTCACATGTAAGTTTCCATTCGATGAGAACTGGTCTCTATAGAGTTTCTCCAGAGTCATGTAGAGAGCTGTGAATTGGATTACTGCGAGCTTGTTCACGATTTTAGAGCTTTCAATTGAGTTTGAGGATATTTGTCTTCCGCTAATCCTCTTTCATGCATAAGTTGACAATACATATTGAATTGCACACGATAAGTCTCAAATACAGATTAGCATAATTAAAACATATGAAAAGCAAAAATATTAGGACGACTTAATTGGCGGAGCTTGATTTTTAATCATTTCATCTTTTCTTGGTAATTAAACTTCTACCCTTGAAGTGTTAAGAATTGTTCCTTAAAAAAAATACTTGTTTTATTACTAACACTCCTACGATCCAACAAGAAGCCAATCTTATATTCTTACAAAATATGTTAGCTTGTTGGGAAAAATGTCCTATATCAAAAATTAATATATTAAATCTATTAATATGTAGGGATCCCCCTATATATTAGTAGCAATTAAAGTTCTTAAAAGTTACATTTTAAAGTATTTTTACTCTCAAAGCTATATTTTAAAGTTCTTGAAATAAATTTTATCTTTTTTTTTATGTTTTTCAATATAAATAAAATAACATTTTACCTAAAAAGTACTTTTGATCACAAAATAAAACAATACCTTAGGTTTAAGGTAGAAAACGAATATGTAAAATAATTAAAAACCCGAACACACCACTTAATAACAAAAGTCTATCGGAATTGACATAATTGGTTGATCTCTCTACTTTTTATGTTTTTCAATATAAATAAAACAACATTTCACCCAAAAAGTATTTTTGATCACAAAGTAAAATAATACCTTAGGTTTTTGAAGTAGAAAATAGATATATAAAATAATTAAAAACCTGAACACCCCACTTAATAACAACGGCCCATCGGAATTTGACATAACTAGCTGATCTAATTTATTTTTGCCAATTCAAGCATTAAATTTATAATGGGTTTTTAATTTATTCAATAGAAATGGTTGCTTCAGATTTATTTTTGCCAATTCAAGCATTTTGATGGAGACACTTTCAACTGTCCCATAATGGACAAGCTAGTAACACCAATAAAAGAAGTAGACAGGCCAATATGGGTCGGGCAGTAGCAATTAATTTCGCATCATCCCGATCGAAGAGGCAACTACAAGCTCCACGGTTTTAATAGTATAGTTAGTATTATGGGCTCTCGGATGGGCAGTTGACTAGTTTACCAAAAAAAAAAATTCCTTATCTTACGTGACGAAATAATAGTGAGGAGTTTTGTAAAACTTAACAATGGATAAAACACTTCGAACTACAAAAAGGAAAAACCGAACATTGGTTCTTTAATGTACTCGTTTTGCCAATCTACTGGATCGTTTTGATCATATATAGGATTGATAATGTGTTAGAAAAGAATTAAGGATCCGTTCCAAGAACTATTCTTTAGGAAACGGAAATTAAATACGCAAGAAGCAAAGACAATAATAAGAACAATTCTTTTATAGAGGAACCCCACGTTGACCAACTATAGTCAAGTGGGTGAACCTCTACCTCCTCGGATGATTTTGAATAGCTACTTTTCTTATTAATTGTTTTATAGTTACAATGGCAAGACTCAAACTTCTTTGTCACTAGCAATCACCAAATTCCTAAGCAAACCAAATTAATCAAGCATTAGTTTCAAACCTTTCTCATGATCTCCGTTGCAGTTCCCTTGAGCTCCGAAATCGCCTTTGTCTCCGTCAAGATCAAACATTCGTCGTCGACTCCTAAACCCTAGGTTATCTCTATCTAGTTATAGTGAGTGAGTTTTGGGACTTGTCTTTGCAAAGGACAAATTTACAATCCTATCCTCTTACAATCTCGTCTTGGCCTCAGTTTTGGCCCTCTTGTTCTTCTTGTTCCTCATCACATGACGACTAGAACCGTCAACTTCTTCATACCCAATTTGGAGTCTCTCTTCTTGCTCATCAACTTCTTCTTCTACTTCTTCTTCATCAATGGTCACCATTGATGTTCCCTTCGATAATGGTTGCTCCCAATGCATCACATCCTCCTCAATTTCTTCGGATTCTTCAACAATCTGATGGAGCTTTCTCTTGTTTCCTATACTTTTAGATGTAGGAAGAGAGGATGGAAGAAAATAATACACACAACGGTACTTTTTTTTGAAGTTAAAGATGTACAAGAAGATTTAAGTGGGGATGGAAGAAGATAATACATTTTTTCTTGGAGGTTAAAGATGTACACACGAGGGTACTTTTCCAAACATTGTAGAAGTTGTCGACAAAAACCCTTTGGATCGTTAGCAAGAAGGGCACGAATAGTTTGGTACGTTATCGTGTCGAGCACGAGAGTTAGACTGGTCATCCATTTTTTATGTGAGTTTTTGAGAGTGGAGTTTCAGATAAGGTGAAGGAGAGAGGTTGATTCTTAGAAGTCCTACGACTAGATCTTGTAGGAGTAGGTTTAGAATTTGATTCAATCCGGCATGACTGATGTGATCCGAGGGGGGTTGGTCACGATTTGCTAGGATCTTGTCTCGTAGGCAAGTTACTCATCACTTTTGGAGTTTGATGGATAGTAGAAGACTTGAGCAAGACATTATAAATGAGAATTGGCTATGGCACAAACAATAGGTGCCAAGGGTAGGGACGCGGTAGCGTGGGATGGCACGACCAGATAGAGACTCAAGACGACTCAAATAGGGCTTGATATATCGAGCGGTGTCGTAGTGTCGATATATCAAACTCACTAGCTTTTAGAGAATTTGACATTCGGTTCTTTATTTTGAAAAAAATTATAGAGAAACTATTGGGCATGCTCTTATAGTTAAAATTTTGTTCATTAAAAACTTGTCATTTTTTAGTCTTTATTTAATTAATGTATTGAAAATTGTTTGTATTGACTTTTTTCCCTCTATCTATTGGCTTTAAGGATATGTTAGTAATTAATTTTTTATTATATTTAGAAAATCTTGGATTTTCAATGATATTTTATATTATTTTAATGAATTTCTTAATATGTGAGAGTTTTTCTTAAGTGTCAAATAAAATAGAATGGATGGAGTATATCTTAATCATTTCAATATATGTGATGAACTTTTAAACCTAGTTAATATTCTACGTGACATTTTGAACTTGGTGTGACATTTGGATGCTTGGTTTTGATATTAGTAGAAGAGGAAATCGGGTTCATTAAAGTAAGACTTGTCTCAGGCTAGGTTTGGTGCTTGCTTGTGGCTTTCGTGGGCTTAACCCCCTCCATCCCTATTTTGAAGAATGGAATAAGGAATTTATTAAACTAAAAAAAATTTAATATTTTCTAAAAACACAAATACCAATACATATAGGGAATAAGAAATTTATTAAACTAAAAAAAGTTTAATATTTTCTAAAAACACAAATACCAATACATATAGGGAATTCTTAGGGTTGCTCTAAAGTGTCAAATAGAATATAACCGAGGGAGTACTATGCATATAATTATTCTTTATTTTATTCTATAGAATGATGAGATATAGAGTTAAAACTTGAAAGATACGAAGTTGTAAATGGATATTTTCATGGCTGATTATATGCTGAGCATTTTGAATTTCATGGAATATTATTCATCGAGATTTCCTTTGGGTTTGAATTTTATTTCAGTTTAATTTGGATGCGTATCTTTTTAGTTAATTGAGTTAGGTCATATGATATTATGATCTTGTATAATGTACTTATATGGGGATAGGGTGGATGGCATGTTGTAAGTCAGCAAGTCAGCAGTTTATATTAAATTCAATCATTAATTTCTCATTAGTTGTTTTATACATCACCTCCACTCGATCACTATTCACTAAGTATAGTACTACTCTTCGGTTGCTCTTAGTTTATTCGGATATATCTTTTACAAAAGAACGTTTACCTTGCCCAGTTGCCCATCAAACAAAAAACTTACGTTTCATTTGTATACTAATGGTGGTTTTGGATGTATGAGATGATTTTGTGGGATTCGATTGGGTGTAAAGGCGTTTAAAGAGGCCATGTATCTAAGCAACATGGTCAATTTTCCAACAAATAATAGTCAAATCTACGAAATCCTTCAAATCAATATAAATCCAAACCATTAAAGATGAGTGATTGATTCTAAATTATATAATTTAATTTCTCTGTCATTTGTAGCTCGTGGTATATCATTCTCTATTATTCCTTGCCGATCTACTATTCAACCCTAATAAGAAATAATTTATTAAGCGTTTGTTCAGGAGATTCAAAATTCGAATCTTCTTGACGGCGTGTATGAAAAAAATTAAATTGGGAGGGTCGCTCACAACAATGGGCCTTTACAGTACTCGGTTCGGACGTAGATTGACCCCCGACTAATCGAACCGAGCAAGAGATCAAAAAAAGAAGAAGAAATAATTCATTCAGCAACTAATACATATTACATATTGGAAATTAGGGATCAAATGAGAATTATTCTTATCATGTAAAATAAGAACAAGCCTCATCTGTTGATTTTTTGGGGCCTAGATGGATTGCTATCAACGCTCATACTCCTTTGTTTTTTAAAGCTGAAAGGGTATTTTTGTTATTTTACTATTCTTTTATTTTTAATTTTACCTTTCAGCCCTAAATTGCTTCTCACTCTCTACGTTATGAATGGCGACTGATGAACGACGACAACTTCGTGCGATCCCTCTTTCGATCTTGATCTCCCCTTCGTTCGATCCATACTCCTACTCCAAATTGAATGCACAACGAATTTAGGTAAGTGGTTATGAAGAATACTTAAGAAGAGTTTAGTTTGGTGAATGATCTATTACTCTTAAATAATTCCTAAATTTGTTGTTGTTTATGGTTCTTTGTTGCTTGAGATCATGGAGAAATGTGCTGTACTCTTGGTTTTGGGATTGGAAACAAATTTTTATAGAAACTAGAATTAAATTTTGTATGCTTATTTGCTAACAGGGTCAGCTATCCAGCTAACCTTCAAAACTAAATATCGTTACTAAGGCTCTACAGACAAGAGGCCGCGCTGAATGCAATGAGGAACGGAACTCACTCGAATAGAGAGAGTCTAGGCTCACTCACAGGGCAAGGGCAAAAATACTCGCCGGTTGGGCTATCCTCTCAATCGTTTTTAACTCTTTCTTTTAAAGATTCGATTCATTTAATAGGAGTGGTGGTGCACACAAAGTGTTTGATAAAATGTCAAAATGAACATGTTTTGCTAATTTTTCTTGGAATATTGTTTTTATTGTTCTAATTAGTGAATATGAAGATAATGTGGACAAATTGCAAGACCTTTTCATGTATTGATGATGTTTTAGTGTTCAAATTCCCCCAATGTAACTGAATGTTTGCATATGATGCTTAGTATTGTTGAATATTATGCTTTTGTGTATATGTCTATGCCTAGATATCCACAATGACTAGTAGGATATTGTTTTGAATAAGAAATTAGTATCTTTGTGGCCTTTGTTAGATCGATTCACTTAAAATTCGTATTGTTATTTTATATGAACCGCATTGTTATTTTCAGTGAACCTTCCTGTTTAATATTATGAACCAAAATGACAATATTTGTGAACCAACTGAAAAACGGTATTTTGCACATTTATACTAGATATCTTCTTTTTCTCCCTTTTTATTGTAGGTTGTTCATCAAGCTCTAGTCAACCTAATTTGTCTAATTCGGATAATGATGATAGTATTGATGGGGTTTAATTGAAGGGTCTTGGTAATGATGTTAGTATTGATGGGGTTCATTTGAAGTAAACTAATAGATACTGGTCATTTGGTTTCCAAATCCACCAAAAATGACCAAATTTGATACAATTTATGTCAAATACTATTGTTATTTACATGAACCGCATTGTGATTTTCAATGAACCTTATAGTGTAATATTATGAACCATAATGACAATATTTGTGAACCAAAAGAAAAACGTTTTTTTTCCACATTTTTATTGCCCATTATGTGTTCCATGTTGCTTATAAATTAGTTTATTTTTTTTCCTTTTTTTTATTGTAGGTTGTTCATCAAGCTCCGGTCATCCTAATGTGTTTGACAAATCACTTTGCTACATTGAAATTGCTTTTAAGGTTGTTTTTTACTTCACATCGAACCCCATGAGCTGAATGTCTTCTTTACAAATTTTATGCATTTTCTGTTAAATTTACTGATTATTTAAAATCCATGAACCTTCATGTTGAACACTATGAACCTTCATGTTGAACACTATGAATCTTTATGTCGAACACTATGAACCTTCATGTCGAACACTATTAACCGTGTAGTTAATCCATGTAAGTAATCAAGGATCAATCTTTTACATTGTTTCTCAAAATGGACTCTTTCCATTGCGTAACAACTGTAGTGATTTCCACTGCTTCTAGTTAACTATTGTAATAACAATGTAATTTAAAATCATAGGTAGTATTCAATCAACCTACAAGTATAAATTGAAATAACAAGTACACTTAAAAACGCATGAACCAAACTTTGATATCTTTGAACCAAAAAACAAATATGAACCAAAATTACAACTAGTATGTATGACTTAAAAGACATGAACTGTAAGATGAACTATTATGAACCAAACTTTAATTTACTATGAACCAAAAGAACAAATGTCATGAACCCAAAAGACATGAACTTTAAGATGAACAATTATGAACCCGAGTTTAAAAAATCACGAACCAAAAGAAGAGCTATAATGAACCAACCGTATGAACTATTAGCCTATGTGGGATTTGAATCCACATCTATGTGCACATTCACATTGTTCTAACATTTGAGCTAATAGGCTATCAATTTTAAACTCACGTCTATGTGCACATACATTAATTAGCAACAAACTTCAGATTTAACTCGATGAACCAAAGACGATATGAAACTGCGGAAACTATGACAAGGTAAGAAAATTCACAAAAAGCATACACCACAAGATGCAAATACAAATAGTTTAAGGACAAAAAGTTGAGAAATGTAACAAATCACCCCAAACTAATTGAAACCATCAGGATCATTCTCGAAAATATGGTATTTTCTATAATAAGGAATCTTTAACATTCAAAGCACTTCAAGAAACCCATCAACTGATATTAATCTAGGATGGGTTATAAAGCTCACTAATAAAGGATGACCAACTAGTTATCAATTGTCTTCTGCACCCCATCTTTATAGGGTCAGTATTAGTGAAATTGAATATGTGCATTAGTTACAAAGAAGCAATATCTCGTTCACTTATTCATCAAACTGCAACCCTAAAAATTTAGATGAACTTCCATACATACAAACCAACAGAGCACACACTACCACTAAACTCCAATTTGAGGGTTCTACCAAACCCAAAGCTCATTAAGCAGTCGTACACCACCAAACTAGTAAGAACAAACACAATCCAATAAGATCATCAACAAACAAAATTGCATTGAAAATATCAGAATCAAAGAAGCTCCAAATTCAATTTTAAGAACGAGGTATATATCTAGTGTTCGTAGCAGTGGTTGAAACCTTAATCGATCGTCGACCGTTTTCAATAAAGGTAAGGAAGGAATTCGGATTACAAAATTAGTAACCAATGAATTTCAAATTCCCGCCAGCGAATGATCCTGACAATGATTTCGAGAAGGAAGTCGCTTGATGGGAAGGACAACAAGAGATCGAGGGTTTGAAGAGCGTAACCTCCATTTTTCAAAAGAAATTGAAGACCAAATACAAAATGGGAGTGGTTGAAGTAGAACTGAGGAGGCGACAAGGAGGAGGGGAAAGGAAGGAAGTTGTGGTCGGTCGCCATTGTTAAATAGAGAGGATAATCTAAGAATGAGATATTTTTATAAAAGGGTATTTTTTTTCTTGTTATATAATTTTAAACTAATTTATATGTCGTGCCATTTTGATTAATTATCTGATTTTTTATTTTATTTTCGCATGAATTGATTTCGGGTAATCACATCCATCCAATAATTTGATCTAATGACTCTTATATGTTTACATTTTACGAGATTGAATCAAATGAAATGGGGCTTATCATGAAAACTAAGAACGAAGATTGACCATCCGATTGAAACACTAGAAATGAATCTAGGTCACCCGATTTTTTTTTTAATTTTTTAATTTTTTAAAGTTTTTTTTTATTTTCTTACTTTATTTTTTAAGGTCTTTCTATGTATGTAGAATGATATAAATCGAGCATGAACATAAGACCATAAAACGTGAACATGTAATACTAATATGTGAACGTACATATATATTATATGTGAATACTAAATTTTCTGAAGTTGAAATACGGTTATATGTGAATAGCCCTTGTAATAATGTGAACATGTGTGTAAAATATGTGAACAGAACGTAAAATGTCAACCATCGTGTTTTTGGCAAAAATAAGTGAAAAAATAAAAAATAAAAAATAATTTTTTTTAAATTTTTTTGTCAAATTTTTTTTAAGTCGTTTAACACCTGTATTATGATTTAATCGAGTATGAACATATGACCATAAAACATGAACAAACGGTAATAATATTTGAACACACTTGTAATATGTGAACATATTATAAAATCTCTGAACTGAAAAATGTGATAATATGTGAACATGTCTTATAATAGTGTGAACATATACATAAAATATGTGAACGTAACGTACAAAATCAAATTTCGTGTTTTTCGCAAAAACAAGCGAAAGTAAGAAAATTAAAAAAAAAAGAATTTTGTTTTTTATTTTTTATTTTTTATTTTTTTTGTCAAAATTATCATTTTGTCCCTATCTCTTCTAATCTTAACCATCCATTTATCAAATCCAAGGGTTCTCATTTGTTTTTAGTTTTCACGATAAACCCCATTTCTATGTGAATCAACCTCCTCATTTTACACCTTAATTCTTATTCTCACCCGAGCCTTATTCTACATACACGTACTAACTTACACTTATTTTTTGTAATCTAGCTAACTTCAATAATTATAGGAGAAAATTGCACTAAACCACTCGTTAAATAGGCGAATTTACACTTAACCACCCGTTATACACGAATTTGTTTTAAACCACCCAAAACTTTCATTCCGTTAACAAATAGCCACCCACGAGCCTTTTCCGTCAAAAAATCCGTTAAATCGTGTACAATTACTACTTTGCCCTCGATTTCGCCCCAAATTGAAACGGGTTCCTTGAACCCCCGCCTCCAATGGCCGCCGCTTCAGCCCCACTCCGAGCCCCTTCCTGGGTCTCTTCTCACCGACGCTTCGAGGAGAAGCTTTACGACCTCCACAAGTGCACTAATCTCAGCTACGCCTTGCAAATCCACTCTCAGGTCTTCAAATTCGGCCTTCACGGCGACCTCTTCGTCGTCCCCAAGCTCATCTCTGCTTTCTCCCTCTGTCGGGAAATCGGATTGGCTGTTAGGGCTTTTAATCAGGTCGACCGTCCCAATGCGAATCTCTACAATACGCTTATTAAAGCCCATGCCCAGAGCTCTAACCCGTCTTAGGCGTTTTTTGTTTTGTTCGATATGCAGAGGGCTGGGGTTGGCCTCAATTTCGCCTCCGCGCCTCCACTCACGAGCTAGCCCGCGTCGCCGGCGGCATCGAGTCCGAGATCCAGGCCTGGATCGACCGCGAGAGCCTCCATAATCTCATCAAAGCCCTCGCCGAGGGGGAGGCAGAAGAGGAGGTCGCGTTGCTTCATCTGCTCGCCCAGTTCAAGACCCGCGTCTCCCAGGGCTTCAATCGCCAACTCCAGAACCTGGTGCTCAAATCCAAGGTGTTCGGCGGCCTCCAGAACCTGTGTGGTTGGCGAGCGAGGTTAGAGGCGAGACAAGACGGAAGAAGAAGAAGAAATGATGAACAGTTGAGGGCAAAACTGTCAAAAGGGTAGGATTTAACGGATTTTTTGGCGGAAAAGGCTCGTGGGTGGCTATTTGTTAACGGAATGAAAGTTTTGGGTGGTTTAAAATAAATTCGTGTATAACGGATGGTTAAGTGTAAATTCACCTATTTAACGGGTGGTTTAGTGCAATTTTCTCTAATTATAGGCACTAATTGATTAATAATTGCCAGCCACACCCACGTACACGTCTATTAATAATTTCTACTTCGCTGAAGTTTCTTAATTTCAATATTTCATCACCGTCCAACTCCCCTTAATTACGGAGTATGTATAATTCGATAATTAGATTATAAAGATGGTTTGACGAAGTGTAATTAGAATCTGTAGTACCAAAACAAATACTCCGTATAATATTTTCCTGAATATCCTTTGACAAAATATGTAGCGTATAACAAGCGCCATGTAGATACTTAATTAAGTCAATAATTTATGATTATATTACATATCATAATGCATATAACCATATGTTTTCACAATTTGCATATTGCAAAATGGCAAGAAATCAGGAGGTAACGTGCGAGGGGGTGAATGTGACCGTCTTCCTAGCTTGGATTTCGTCATTTAATTTTGAATTTAGAGTTGATATAGGTTGTATGATTCTGATTAGTCCCTGTTTAAATCACATTATTTAATGTTTTAATCAATTAATGCTAAAACATTTTAAAAAATTAACATAAATTCATTTATTTTGTTCTAATTTCAATAAAATTCTTACTAGAATTGCATTGAAAATATACATAGAATCATGCCAGGTAGGTCATTTATTGAGGCGATCCATTTACTCAGAAGGTTTTCAGAGGAAGCTAGTCAGCGTGTCAGAGAACCAGTTTGGTTTCATGCCAGGTAGGTCATCCATTGAGGCGATCCATTTGCTCAGAAGGTTGTCAGAGGTTTACAGAGAGAGAAAGAAGAATCTGCATATGGCTTTTGTTGATTTGGAGAAGGCGTACGACAGAGTGCCTAGACAGTTATTGTGGAGATGTCTGGAGGTTAAAGGAATTTCAGGAACGTATATAAGGATTCTTAAGGATATGTACGAGGGGTCTTTAACCAGCGTGGGGAGCCCAGGGGGAGACACAGATTACTTCCAAGTAAGGGTGGGGTTGCACCAGGGGTCGACACTTAGCCCTTTTCTGTTCGCACGTGTTATGGATGTGTTGACTCAGGAGATACAAGGAGAAGTACTGTGATGCATGTTATTCGCCGACGACATTGTGCTAGTCGATGAGTCGAGGGCTGGAGTCGCTAGAAAGCTTGAAGCTTGGAGGGAAAAGCAGGAAGCAGAAGGTTTTAGATTGAGCAGGACCAAGACAGAGTATGTGGAGTTTATGTTTGGACAGGTAGAAGAGTACACCGAGGAAGTACGTTTGGGAGGTGTTCCCATCTTGAAGAAGGAGAGTTTCAAGTACATATGATCGATTCTGCAGAGCGACGGGGACATAGACGAGGACTTCAAGCATCGGATTTAAAGGGGTTGGCAAAAATGGTGGGCCGCCTCGGGGATTTTATGTGATAAAAAGGTCCCACTTAAGTTAAATAGCAAATTTTACAAGTCAGTAATTAGACCTGCGATGTTGTATGGGGCGGAATGATGGGCTATCAAGAAGGTGCAAAAGCAGAAATTGATGGTAGCAGAGATGCGTATGCTGAGGTGGATGTGCGGGCACACGAGGCTGGACAGGATCAGAAATGAGGTGATTAGGGACAAGGTCGGAGTAGCTAATATAAGAGAGAAGCTGCGGGAATCGAGGTTGCGCTGGTTTGGGCACATACAGAGGAGGCCACCAGAGGCCCCTGTACGAAGATGTGAGGGCATGGCTTTCAACGACTTTCGCAGAGGTCGAGGTAGACCGAAGAAGAGCTGGAAGGAAATTATAAAACAGGACCTGGACTTTTTGGATATTTCAGCGGACCTTACAGACTGTAGGAATCTTTGGAAGGATAAGATTACGGTGGAGGAGCGGTAGCATGAGAGAAAGGGCCCACATCTTACGCCGATGAGCTTTCTCTCTCTCTCTCTCTCTCTCTCCTGGCTTCTTTTCCTAGTTTTTAAGGAGTATGGTCTTTAGGCCTCTCTTACACACCCTCTCGATCTTTAGGTCGAGGGAAGGGTGGATACATCCTGGCCTCCCAGACCCTGCCTGAGGCAGGTCTACACTGGGTTGGTGTTGTTGTTAATCATTAAAGTCTAGGACAATAAATTTTCATATTTCTAGTTTAAAAAGTGTGAAAAGGGGCAAAAGCCCACTATTGCGAATCGGAGGGAGTATTTAATATAATTTAATATTCTGTATAGCTTAATGCATTACATCATAACTATATACTAGAGGGAAGGTTAAAAAAATTATTAAACGACACATGTCGCTTTTAGATTGGACGACATCACCACTTTTATTAAAATCAATCTTTGGCAAAATAATTAAGTTATTTTTATTAAAATCAATCTTTGGTAAAATAATTAAGTTTAATATAAAGATAGTGTAATGTACGCACAGTCTTATATCACTATAACCAATGGATAGAAAATCTCATTCTTAATTTAAAAAATAATATTTTATTTTTGGATATGATAAATAGGAAGATTATTAAGATATTTTTAATGCTATATATTATACAAATATTAGGATATTTATTTTATTTTTACATAGAATGCATATGCTAGGTTTAGCCGTTTAGATAATTAAGTTTAATATAAAAATAGTGTAATGTACATACAATCTTATATCACTATAATTAAGTTTATTTTGAATGATCCCATGTATATAATAAATTGATAAGTTTTTATCTTATTACTTATTTATTTTCATAACTAAATAAATTATCATGTTTTAAATATTAATTTAATTCTTAATACTAATAAAATATTATTTTTTAAATAAACAACTTTTATAATTTATTGATTTTAAATATTTATTCAAAATTTATAATTAAACATTTAATGATTATTTTTCTCGGATAATAAATATATTTAAAAATATTTTATTATTAATATTTAATTTAAGAAAAGCTCGTACAAGGTACGAAAATACATACTAGTTTATAATCTAAATAAGAGGTTAATACACAAATAAATATTGGATTTTAATTGAATAGGACAATGAATCTACTCTCCGTCACATTCTTTTCATAGCAGGAATTTCTAATTTTGTCCCATTTGTGCTATGTGTGGATGTAATTTTGATTCAACAAAATATTTGAATGTCACTTTCTAATACATTACGCGAGGAAATCTGAAAAGTCTCGCATCTAAAATTGTTTGAAGAGTAACATACAAGGTTGGTTTGTACTACTCATGTGCAATTGATCTTGGGTTTGCTTGACTCCGATTATTAATTCATTTGAATTCATAAGAAAATTTTTTTATAGAAAAAAGTAAATTTCCATTAAAGAAATGGATATACAAAAAGGGCTTAGCTACACTAAGTAAGTTCTCACATTGTCACGGACAAACCCCATGGTAAAAAATCTCAACACATGCATCAAGCACAATCAAAAGGTAAGAGTTAGGCATAGGCTCTTTTAAATCAGCAAAGAGACCATCAATTAGATAGAACACTACATCATTGTATTCAGTTGGTCCATCATAAGAACAATTTTTTTGTTTGTTTGTGAGAGGAGGTAATTTTAATTTGGGCTAGCACACTGACGGTGCCGTGCGTGATGGAAGAGCCACGGCCGCTGGTATCGTCAGAGACTCTAGAGGAGACTGGATTACATGCTTTATGCACAACTTGGGGACCTTCTCAATACCAGCGGCTGAGCTTTGGGGCATCATTGATGGGCTCAAACTTGCTTAGAGAAGAGGCTACCGTAAGGTTTGCCTAGAAACAGATTCGAAGTTGGCAATGTTGTTACTAGGCAAACCTTTAAACCGGTTCCACCCCTTATCTAGTCTTATCTCTCGTGGGCAAAGCTTATTTAGTAGGGATTGGAGTGTACAATCCCGGCATATCTTTTGGGAGGCTAACGCCGTGGCGGATTAATTAGCCTCCCTCGCTTTCCTGTTCCCTGTAGGTTTTACATATTCTTGAGCACCCGCCCGATAAGGCAAGGGCTTGTATTTTGGATGTTGCAAGGGGAAGGACTACCCCCGTTTAAGTACTATGTAGTCCAGTGCAATAAAATGTCTCGGTGGTCTGCCTCCTTTTCTACCAAAAAAAAGCTCGTCTTATGAGATTAGATTTCAAAGTCTAAAGGCAAAATGTGAAGCGAGGCAGTTGCCCCTAAAAAGGATGCGTGAAAATATAAAAACTCATGTTAAAAGTATGAGTGTTTAAGCCTAATATAAAGTTTTTGTTAAAGTTTGGTGGGCTAATATAATATGGAGTCCACGCGTCCGTCTATATATATGCGCGTTAAGCCTAACATATAAGTCTGATGGAATTTCATCCTAAAACTAATTGGTAATAGGGAGTAACCCAATGACTTATATAGTAGGTATTCTTTCTTCAAATTCTTCGATCCGGGAAAATCTATCTCCACACGTCTCCTCAAGTGAAACCGTCTGGCCTCGCAATATATTAATTGCACTTGATGTCATGCCTTTAGACCGGCTAGCTTATCAACCAGGAGTCATGACCCGAGACTAAACTGCTCTAATATCATGTTAAATTCTTGTGGGCCAATATAGCATAGGAGGTCTTGTTAGATTTCGGAGACCGAAATAAACGGGTGACGTGTCGAGGATTTTTATCACTTCGCATATAAGATCGGGATCCACCTTCTAACCAAAAAGCTTAATCCACCCTTCCTATATATTATAGTGGAATTTTTTCATGTGTTCTTGATGTGGGACACTTATTTTTATCATCCAACACGTCCCCTCAAGTAGTAAATAGCATGGCCTAGTTAGCACTTGGACATTTTTTTTACGGTTCCAAACGTATAAATTCTAGCCCATTTTTTCTAACGGGTTATAAACATCTCATTCTCTTTTAGAAATATACCCATTTTTTTATACCAGAAAAACCGAACCCGGATCGAAATTGCTCTGATATAATGTTAGATTCCAGGGACTGAAATAAAAGGGTGATATGTCAGAGATTTTTACCACTTTGCATATAAGGTCAGGATCCACCTTCTAACCCAAAAGTTGAAGCCATTGGGTAGAGCTACACCATTCGGCATTCGTATACATGCTAGTGGAATTGTTTCATGTGTTCTCGATGGGGGACGCTTCTTTTTGGTCGTCCATGCGCATATGTCTGTTAGGCTCAACACATAAGTCTAGTAGAGTTCCATCCTAAAACTAATTGGCAATAGTAAAAGTAACCCAAAGACTTTTATACTAGGCATTCTTTCTTCAAATTCCCGATGTGAGAAAGTCTATCTCCACAATTTAGTGAGCATTTACATCTATGATCAATTGATTTTGAGATAAAATTCTACTCGACTTATATGTTGAACATGATGAATAAATTTGCATTCGAACTTATATGACATCTGGTTGTTGATCCACCAGACATTAACCTTAAAACAATCAATTTTCTTAATGAAGGAAGGATGCTCTAAATGTGTACAACTGTGTGGTAATGCTTATCTTCATCTGTTTTTTGTGTTTATTTATTTTGTTTTCTTTTGGATAATGAAGATGACATGGATGGCGATATATCGATCAAGCAAGAATAAAACCTATATTAGTTAAAACACAAGTAGAAAGTGGGCAAGCAAATTATGTGATTTGTCCATATGTCCAATTTATACGCAAATATAGAGATGGGTGTGAATAAAGACTCTACATCAAATGATCGAGACACTATTTGCACCATATTTTCATAGTAGAAGATCCTATTATATTTAATTTTACCCGAGAAATATTGGCAGCCACAAGCCTCCTTCAAATCTAGAATAATGAGTAACATAGGATTAAATGTATGGATCGATTCTTCACCCAAAAAAAATGTATGGATCGATTACTAGTTTCCAAAAAAGTTCAACTGGATAGAATCAAGCTGGAGTGCTATTGTGCTAAGACATCACCATCATAATGAAAATGACAAAGCCCGTAACTCGGTCAATCATGTTTTGAAGAAAAGCAATTTCGGAAGACTAGTTTGCGTGCAATAATTTGGTATCGTGTGCCTTTTTATTTAAATGGAGCTAGGTTTTAGCTTGAAGACAAAAAACAGTACGTAGTGCAACAGCTACATTTCTTAAGATAATTAATCTCAATTATTTATTTGGGCCACGTTTTAGGCAAAGGATTGTAAACTTAAATGTTAATTAATCATCAAATCATATACACCATTTTTCCCTGGATATTTTTTGTTTTTTCTGTTGCTCATATTGTCACACTCGAGGAATAAATAAAAGGTTGTGCTTGCCTTGTAAAATGAGTGTGGAAGGAATTGAATCAAGATTTACAAAGGAAGAATGAGATGAGTGTTGATAAATTGTGTGGTTCCTAATTCACTATATATGTTAAAGGGTGATGAGAAATTGATGGATGATAATTATGTATGTCTCCACTCTCCATGCCTAATTGGAAAAAAACACATAAGTGACAAGCCATTTGATGTGTTTATTTATGCACTTGTGTAATAATGTACCATGAAAAGTGCATGGAGATCGAATCAAGTTAGCTAGGTCTTGGTTTGAGAAAAATACGTCAATATTGATTTTGCTTTTCACTTTATCCACGTGGACCACGTCCAGCTAAAGATAAGATTAGGGGATGTGAATTTTTTTTCTAGGAATTTTATTTTTTAAATATATATTAATAATATATTTTAAAATAAAAAAATTAACCAACTGTTTTGCTTTAAAAAAAACATCCAAAATCAACTTAAGATACGTATTTCATATTGAGGTTTTAAATTTTTATGTTTTCAGTTATCTTCTTATATCTTTACAAGAAATCTTCTCCTAGGTATATTCTATTGAAGAAAAAAAATACGTGTCTGAAGTTTTTCAACAATTTTTGACCCTTCAAATTAAAGTTTCAATAAACCCCTTGCGGAAACTTACTAAAGTAAAACGCCGCCACAATTAAACAAAAAAATATTGAATATCTTATTATAAAATTCAAACCACACGAGAGTATCATGTACAATTTGCCTAAAAAATGTCTAAAAAGTTTTAGTACTTTCTACCTGCAACAAGCCGCCAGCCGCCAGCCGCCAGCCGCCAGCCATCGACCGCCGCCAAGGGGTGAACCAATCGTACAATATGCACAGCTAGTAAGTAGTGGGTCTAGTGGCCGTTGGTTTTAAGTGTGACCCGATGGTCTAATGGGCTGTTTCTTATTGGGCTAGAAAACATTCGGCCCATCTTCCCTGTTTGGGCCTGCAGACAAAACGGAAAACAAAAAGATGTTTTTGGAAAATAATAATGCTAAAAGGTATAAAAATATTTTTAGCTTACACTTTCAATTTTAGGATTGAAGTAAAAGAAAATTTTAGGATTGAAGTGAACGGATACTTTACACATTCTTGAAAGTTCGTGTTTGTACTTTTTTTTTTTGGTTGAAAATTGTGATGATGTTATGCTTCACATGATTGGTGCCATACGATGGATGGACATATGGAGTGTTTTATTTCTAATTTCCTACAAGGTACTATTGACCTTATGGAGGCTGACTTAATAGGTTGCATTAGGTTTCCACTCCAAAAAAATGATGTAATGTAAGATATGTTTGCTATGAGTGAAACTATTCAATATTCTAGAATCAACCGCCTAGCAGATATGGTTAGGAGAGGTTGGTAAACCACACACAAGAAAACTTTCTTTCCCCTCATTGGGCCTTGTTTCACTTTACATACAAAAGCTCTTTTTAACCAAAAACTATTTTTAATACTCTTGAAATTCGTGCAACTCTCTCTACTTTTTTCGTTTCTCGAGACATTAAAAATTATTTTTCACCCAAAAACCTCTATCTACCTAAAAGTGAAACAAAACCAAGATTATTCAAGTTCAAGAGAATACACTGAGCCTAATAAAAAAATATTTAAAAGAGGGAAAAACAAAAAAAGACGAGCAAATTGCCAACTGTGACTTGTAATGTAAGCTACCAATTTAGTCTTTAGTACGGAGTATTAATAGTATATATGTTTGCTCAAATCATTTTGTAGTTATTGGGGAAAAAAGTTTAGGAACGATGAAGAAACCGAGGGCAGATAATTGATGTGTGGGCTGGGCCGCTGAATGAACTCCATTGTTTCAAAATTTCAGCTGCATAACAACTTGAAACGACACAGTAAAAGACGAGGAAAAAAAGTGTTAAGAGATCGAATATAGTGTTCATCCTTTCGAAACCAAAGTCAAAAGTTTAAAAAAAAAAAAAAGCACTCGTAAGTTAGAACAGAAATTATTCATAGATACCCGATCACCTGATGAGGCTGATCTGAATAAACCAATAAAAATCCAATCTAAGGTGGATGGTGGACGAGTAATAGGTGAAATGTTTTATGGGTTAGGTTAATGTGGGTGAATTATAAGGTGCATCTAATCCACCACCTGACCTGTCTTAAGCCCTACCACTTTACTCATTTCATCCATGTATCATTTATAAATATAAACTTGTATGTATTCCCGTACCTTGTACGAATTTTTTCTTAAATAAAATATTAATAATAATATATTTTTAAATATATTTATTATCCAAAAAAAATAATCATATAAATGCTTAGTATAAATTTTGAAACTTAATTATAGTGATATAAGATTGTATGTACATTACACTATCTTTATACTCCGTATTAAACTTAATTATACAATCCTAACATATGCATTCTATCTAAAAACAAAATAAATATCCTAATATTTATATAATATATAGCATAAAAAATATCCTTAATAATCAATCTATTTATCATATTCGAAAAAAAAATTTATTTTTTAACAATTAAGAATGAGATTTTCTATCCATTGATTATACTGATATAAGAGTGTATATACATTACACCATCTTTATATTAAACTTAATTATTTTTCAAATATAGGTTTTAATAAAAGGAGGAGTGTGGTCCAATCTAAAAAGCAACCTATGTCGTTTAATAATTTTTTTAACATTCTCTTTAGTATATAGTTATGATGCTTGTGTGTTTAGTTATTATTTTTTTTGGCAAATGTAGATGTAACGGGTGATTTTGTTCAAATAAATTATTTTTACGGGTCATTTTCATCTTTGCACCTTTTTTATAGTATATATATATTTAGTATTACAAAGATTCATAATAAAAGCAGGCTAGCAGAGTAGCAGAAACAAGGTGTGATCAAGTGTCCTTGGGAGATTGAATTAATAATCTCCGACACTCTTGTTTCCATGGTTGGAGTTCAAGATATTTGAGTTAGTCATATTCCTAGGGAGTGTAATGCTGTGACCGATAAAATTGCAAAATTGGGCCATAGTCTCCCCGTCGAGTCCATTAAGACTCATCCAGAACTTCAGGTTTTCATTCGAAAGGATGCTCTAGGACGTTCCCCGTGAGGGTGCCTCCTAATCCTTAAATAATAAAAAAACAAAAAAACAAGGTCCTTATTTTTGTTCTTACCGTTAGAAATAAGTAAAATAAGGGTCCAGAGTCCAGACGGAATTTGTTTTAATGACCCACCGGGTCATTACCCACTACCTAAAATAGTAATAAGAGAAAATTTACCCACACAAATGAACTACTTTTCTTCCCTTTTTTGGCCCACCATATAGAAAAATTGGTGGGCAATTGGCTGCTATCGTATTTTATTTTTTATTTTTTATTCTTGTGAAAGACTAATTCGTTTTTATATTGAAATTATCTTGTGCACTATGAAAACAAAGTTACAAATCCGAACTTCCAACTTTTTTTAAGAAACATCGACCAAAAAAAAAAACTATTTTTAAGAAAGACAAATATTGGCATATTGCAATCAATTTAATAAAAAGAAAAAGGATGCATGAATGAAATGATATACTAGTATCATTTGATAAAATAGTTCATTTGTGTGGGTACCACGACAGCGGGTCTCATAGTTGTCACCATCTTCGGTTCACAAGTTGCTTTGAAATGATATTGATTTGTTTGGTAGGATATTGATAGAATTGAATCTTTTTGGCAATTTGCAATCCCCAATATCCCCAGAGCATTAAACCATTAAACATGGTGGTTATACTGAATTTGAATCAACTGTTCAAAACCCCTACTAAACCCTCGTAATTCACATGTCAATTTGCCATAGGAATTGAAGAACAAATGCAATTGCAATTTTGACCATAAAATTTATCAGTCAATGAAAAACACCCCCCTAAACGCTGACAATTTCATCCTACTTTCGATAAAGATCACAAAAAATCAGCTCTTGTAAAATCTGTCCTTAACTCTAACCCATCACAAAACCCATTGCGTTTGATTTCTCGAAGCGTTTTTTTTTCTGCTTTTGTTTTGAGTGTTTTTACTGTTTCCGAACGGCAACACCGAACAAAGAAATCGGAAAACACGCTCACACCGCGTCCATTTGATGCATTGACTTTTCCATGGCGGTGAGTCCCAACGCATTCCCGCCGAGAAAGCGGCGGCCGTCAGCGACGTCGTTCATCACTCCGAGGCTCTCGCCCGGCGATCTCGTCCGTGTCCTCCACTCGCTCTCCGCCGAAATCTCCGTTCTCCCGGCGTCTCCCTTCCTCCTCCGTGGAAACAACGCTTCTCTGATGCGAAAGTGTAGGCTTGTCTCGCTCCTCTTCGAAGAGATCTCCCGGAGCCAATCGATCGACGAGATCCTCTCCAATCGCCAGAAATCCTCTTCTGTTCTCTGCTTCGAGGAAATGTACATCGCTCTACAGAGGATTATGGCGTTGATTGAGGACTGCTCCAAAGGCAGCCGGATGTGGCTTCTTATGCAAACCGAATTGTTCGCCGAAGCCTTTCGAGAGTTAACCTTAGATCTGTGTACTCTCCTCGAGATCTTGCCGAGCAAGGATCTGAAGTTGAGCGAAGATGCCGATGAATTGAAGGCGCTCGCTATCAAACAGTGCTGCGAGAACAAAGCTCTGATCGTCGATCCGAGCGATAGCCTGTTGAGGATCGATGTCTTGAACACGCTCGATTCGATTAGCAGAGAGATCGTTCCTGATCAGTCCAAATTGGCTGAGATTTTCAGCCAACTCGGACTCTGTGACTCAGCAAGTTGCAGAGAGGAGATCGAGTGCCTGCAAGACGAAGCGCAGTGCCAGAATGATGACACATCCAAATCAACGGTGATCACCTTGATCGGATTGGTCCGCTACGCCAAATGTGTATTATTCGGAGCTTCCAGTCCTGAATCCGGCAACCGGTATCGAAGAACTGTGTCAGATCTGAGTATCCCTGCGGATTTTCAATGTCCAATCACGCTCGAATTGATGCGAGATCCGGTAATCGTTGCAACAGGCCAGACCTATGATCGGTTGTCGATCAACAAGTGGATCGAATCGGGCCACAAAACGTGTCCGAGAACGGGCCAAGCGTTGATCCATACCAGCCTCATTCCGAACAAAGCGTTGAAGAACTTGATAGCTATGTGGTGCCAGTTGCAGCGAGTTCCCTCCGGGACAGCGGGGGATGGAGATGAGAGCGGTGGCTCCGGCGTCGGTTTGGCGATAAATAAGGCGGCGATTGGGATGACGAAGATAACGTCGTCGTTTCTGGTCAACAAACTCTCCTCCTTGTCCTCCCAACCAACGGACGCCGTTGACCGGATCGTCTACGAGCTCCGGATCCTTGCAAAGAGAGATTCAGAAAGTCGGATAATCATCGGCGAATTAGGCGCGATTCCTCTGCTAGTGGATCATCTTCGTGCCGAAGATTCGAGTCTCCAGATCAACGCCGTTACAACGATTCTCAACCTCTCGATACTAGACGATAACAAATTGAGGATAATGGAGACGGACGGCGCGATTGACGCCGTCATCGAGGTGCTACGATCGGGCGCCACGTGGGAGGCGAAAGGGAACGCGGCGATGGCGGTTTACAGCATCGCGGGCCTGCAACAGTTCAAGAAGAAATTGGGGAGGAAGACACGTGTCGTGAACGGATTGCTCGAGCTGGCGAGGGCGGGGCCCACGGGCTCCAAGAAGGACGTGCTGGTGGCGATTATGTCGCTGGCGGGGGACAGGGATGCGGTGGGGAAGATGATCGAGTTCGGCGCCGTGGAGGTGATAAAGGAGGCGGTGGAGAAGCTGCCGGAGGAGGCGACGGCGGCGCTAGAGCTGGTGATGAAGAAGGGCGGGATGGTGGCGGTGGCGGCGGCGGTGGCGACGGGGATGGTTGGGCAGCTGACGGGGATGCTGAGGAGCGGGACGGGGAGGACGAGGGAGAGCGCGGCGTCGATGCTGGTGTTGATGTGCAGGAGAGGCGGCGGCGAGATTGTGGCGGAGGTGGCGGGGACGAGCGGGATAGAGATGGCGATTTGGGATTTGATGGGGACGGGGACGTCGAGGGCGAAGAGGAAGGCGGCGTCGCTGATGAGGAGCATACAGAGGTGGACGACGGGGCTCGAGGAGGAGGCGACGGCGACGATCGCCTTGCTCCCGGCGGTGGAGGCGGGGGCTTCGATGACGGTGGCGTTGCCTTGATGTGTTTACGGAACAAAAGTCAACTGTGATATTCTTCTCCTTTTTGTTCTAGCTTTTTACAGTACCAATTTACCAGATCTGTCCTTATAGAACCACCTCTGTAGGAGTGGTTCCTATTCTTGAGCACGATGTAATTAGTGGTGGATTCGGTTCCAAGGAACCGGGGAACCGAACCGGAAAAAATCGGCGGTTTCGGTTCTGGAATCGGAATTGAACCGGAACCGGTGGAACCGGGGGTTGGCCGGTTCCGGTCCCGGTTCCACGTTCCTTGGAACCGGAGAACCGCCGGTTCCACCCCTTAAAAAAAAGAAAATATAACGTGAAAATTGTGAACCGCGATCGCGGTTTTGCAATTTTTTTTTTTTTTAAGGCTCGGAATCGAACCGGAACTGCCTCGAAACCGGAAAAAAACGGAACCGAACCGGAACCGAGGGGGTTTTGGGTTCCGGTCCCGATTCCAGGGTTCCGAGGAACCGAAACCGCCGGTTCCGGAACCGAACCCACCTCTAGATGTAATAGGGGTGGCTCTCCCCAGACTGATTACTTTGTAATTGCTTTGCTTTTAGTTTTATCCCAAAGAGAGTCCTAACTCTCGTTTGACAAAAAAAAAATTGGAAACACAGCGGGGGTGTTGAAACCCGATATAATGCGCACTATAAACAGAATTATAAAAATACTAACTCTCAGGATTCGTATAACCGAACGGTTTTTGTACGCGGATTATTCCTCCTCCCCACCCCTCAGGCGCGCACTATAAACGGAATTATAAAAATACTAACTCTTAGGATTCGTACGGTTTTCGTACGTGGATTATTCCTCCCCCCCCCCCCCCCCCCTCAGGCGATTGTTTTTGTGCTCTTTACGAATAAAGCCTTTAGACCTTATACCGTTTATAGCGCGATCTCACTTGGAGATCAAACACGTCGAGCTTTGGCAAACGAGATAGTTCTCAAGCCAAAGAGGATTTTCGACCCTTTTATTGTTCTACACCTTCCCTTTATATATATATAGTAAATGAGAGCTCCTTGTTTGTACAAATATACTCGATGTGGGACGAGTTTTCCATGAGTAATATGCAATTGCTTACGTGGAGCTACATGCATGGAATTGAAATGGAGTTTTGCCGACATTGTTGACCCGAAACGTTCGTTGAATTGTTATGTGATCACATGTTTGTTTTCATGGGCCAAGCTATTGCCTTGGATATATGTACAAGTTGATGGGCCGATGTTGTTTTTGACCCATTGATAATTTAGCGGTTATTTTGCGCACCATCATAACCCCTTGGCTTGGTGATCTCGTTCCACGAGGGCAACGAGACAATAAACAAGTGCGCCGACCTATCGGTTTTTAGCTTGAGCAACGCGGTTTTGAGCTCGAGATTAGGTGGAGTTCGCGCAGTTTTTGAGAGTTAGAACCTCGTCCCTTTAGAGAGTTAGCAGACCTCGCCCGCTTACAGAGTCAGGACATCGTCCTTTGAGAACTAGCGAACCTCGTTCGCTTAGAAAATTAGGACCTCGTTCATAGAGAGTTTCCAACCCCAAGCGAAAAGCGAATGGTGGACCTTAACGAGATTCTCCAACCCAAGCGAGAAGCGAGGGGTGGACCTTAACGAGATTCTCCAACCCCAAGCGGGAAGCGAGGGGTGGACCTTAACGAGATTCTCCAACCCCAAGCGGGAAGCGAGGGGTGGACCTTAAAGAGATTCTCCAACCCCAAGCGGGAAGTGAGGGGTGGACCTTAAAGAGAGTCTCCAACCCCAAGCGGGAAGCGAGGGGTGGACCTTAATCGAGATTCTCCAACCCCAAGCGGGAAGCGAGAGGTGGACCTTATAACGAGATTCTCCAACCCCAAGCGGGAAGCGAGGGTTGGACCTTAACGAGATTCTCCAACCCCAAGCGGGAAACGAGGGGTGGACCTTAACGAGATTCTCCAACCCCAAGCGGGAAGCGAGGGGTGGACCTTAACGAGATTCTCCAACCCCAAGCGGGAAGCGAGGGGTGGACCTTAACGAGATTCTCCAACCCCAAGCGGGAAGTTAGGGGTGGACCTTAACGAGATTCTCCAAACCCAAGCGGAAAGCGAGGGGTTGATTCGCGCACTTTTCGAGAATCTCCAACCCCAAGCGGGAAGCGAGAAGTGGATTCGCGTACTTTTCGAGAATTTCCAACCCCAAGCGGGAAGCGAGGGGTGGATTCGCGTACTTTTCGAGAATCTCCAACCCCAAGCGGGAAGCGAGGGGTGGATTCATTATTATAGAGAATTAGGAACTTCGTTCTAGCATGCGAGTATATACCGAATATATTGAACTAGCGATTCAAGTTTACAAGGCTTACCTCCTTCCGTCGCTATCAACGTGTGATTCTTTGGAACGAGGTTATAAACCGAAGCCATCTTCCATAAATAATCACGCTTGCAAGTGCGAGTGGAGAGATTGCGCGATCAAATTTGGCCGACTCCAGGCCAGATATAATTACTTTTCTCATACATGCATGCATGTACATGAGATTTTGCATGCCACTAATGCGTATAAGATTATTTATGCGATTTGGGCACGTATACAAGATTGTTTATTCATGCATGCAGGAAGATAGGCAAGGAATGAGTTTAACTTGGAACACAAGCCATGCCTCAACCTCGTTGATTTAGCCACATAGTATTTGCGTTGTGCACTGGGCCCAACTAAAATGTTAGCCCAAAACATGTGAACGTTTGCCTTACATCGCACATGTAAGAATTGGCATGCCCTCCATGCACGCATATAATATTTGTCATTCATGAAATATATTGTAGGATTTTTCATGCTATTCACGCATGTATACGAGATTTAATTGTGCATAATTCATTAAGCGAGGTATATAAGGTTTACCTCCTTCCACGACCATGCAACGCGAGTTTTGGAACGGAGATAAAGCCCCTACCGTGTGGTCATCATCACCTTGTAACGTTCGAGTGCCCCGATTGCATGTAACAAGCATGCCTTGAAGTAGACCTCACCCATTGAGATGGCGTGCCGAGGATATGGTGCCACGGAAACACCAAACGAGGTGTATGTGGTATCGTGCCGAGCGCCGAGAATGGACGTCCAAGGAGAATCACCACGATGTTGGGCTTTGAGGGAACCCGAAGCTCGGCCTTCAAAGAAGACCCCGCACGGTGGCCTTGCTAGCTAACTAGCTAGTCTTCAAATAACCTTGCAGATTAACTAGCTAATTGGCCTATCTCTTTTTTCTTTTTTCTTAACTAGTCCTCTTTGCCAGCTTTGCCTCAAAAAGCCCCCGCTTATTTGCCTCACAAGACCTCGCTTGTTTGCCTCACAATTCACAAAACCCCGCCTGCTTGCCATGGGAAATTGACATCGTGATGGTAAGCCATCTCCGGAGAGCCGGTGCCTCGATCCCGCCAATCGCCGACGTCGCCCAAAAAGAAGATCACGAGGTCTGGCCTAGCAACAAGCACGAGGTTTTCGCCTTACGCCACGATCCCGTCAAGCGCCGACGTCGCCCACAAAGAAAACCACGAGGTCTGGCCCCGCGTGAAGACGACAGTGAAGATCGGCCTTGCACCACCTCGCTTGATTGGCCTTGCTTTTATGGCCCGCCCTTGTTTTGTTTGACCTCACTTGTTTGGACCTCGATCCCACGGAGTGCCTAGTACCACGTGGTCGCCTACTTGGACCTCGACCCCGCATGCTCCAAAGGAGGCACCCAACGAGATCGCCACGCCGGCTCGAAGAGGATCACCGCGTGATCCCGGAGAAGATCACCGAGATGCTCGATCCAGGTGGGTGCCAACCCCGACCTTGATGAGAATGAACGCTGTCTTTGGCCTCGTCAAAGGAGATCGCGAGGCTATCTCTCATGGAGATCAAGAGTTTGGCCGTGAAGAGTGGCCTCGCACAAGACCTCGCCTGTCCACCATTGAGACCTCGCACTAAGAGCTCGCCTGTCCACCATTGAGATGGACTCCACCCGCTTTGCTTAGCTAATTAATCCCTCTCGCCTGGAGACGTCAAAGAGTTGCCTCGCTTGGAGACCTTGAAGATCGAGTTGCCTCGCTCGGCATCCATGAAGATTAGCCTCGCTTGCAGACCTCGGAGATCGAGTTGCCTCGCTCTGCGTCCACAGAGATTAGCCTCGCTTGCAGACCTCGGATATCGAGTTGCCTCGCTCGGCGTTCACGGAGATTAGCCTCGCTTGCAAACCTCGGAGATCGAGTTGCCTCGCCCGACATCCATGGAGATTAGCCTCGCTTGTTTGATCCCGCTTTTCTAGCCCCACCTTGCTTTCTGGCTTGCTTATTTGACTTTGTTTTTCAAGCCCCGTGCACTTCGCTTCTCTGGCTTGCTTTGACCTCGCTTGGAACGTGGCCCCACCTGGCCTTGATTGTAACCTTCTCTTTTGGACCTCGCTTGGAGCCTTGCTCTTCCTGGAGAACGGCCTCGTGACCTCGCACATTGAAATGGCCTCTCTTGGCCTTGCTGGGTAATTAGGCCTCCACTACTTCGTGCCTTGCTGGGTAAGGTCGCCTTTGACCATGACCTTACTTTCTTATTGGCCAACCTCGCCATGACCGAACGGAGGGGAGAGGACGCGGCCCACTTGATTGTTTCTCGAGAGTAGGTCGGATAGGGAGAGTCAATCCACACGGACGACGCCAGTGTTGAAACCCGATATAATGCGCACTATAAAAGGGATTATAAAAATACTAACTCTCGGGATTCGTATAACCGAACGGTTTTCGTACGCGGATTATTCCTCCTCCCCACCCCACGGTTTTCGTACGCGGATTATTCCTCCTCCCCCCTCAGGCGATTGTTTTTGTGCTCTTTACGAATAAAGCTTAGACCTTATACCGTTTATAGCGCGATCTCACTCGGAGATCAAACACGTCGAGCTTTGGCAAACGAGATAGTTCTCGAGCCAGAGAGGATTTTCGACCCTTTTATTGTTCTACACCTTCCCTTTATATATATATATAGTAAATGAGAGCTCCTTGTTTGTACAAATATACTCGATGTGGGACGAGTTTTCCATGAGTAATATGTAATTGCTTACGTGGAGCTACATGCATGGAATTGAAATGGAGTTTTGCCGACATTGTTGACCCGAAACGTTCGTTGAATTGTTATGTGATCACATGTTTGTTTTCATGGGACAAGCTATTGCCTTGGATATATGTACAAGTTGATGGGCCGACGTTGTTTTTGGCCCATTGATAATTTAGCGGTTATTTTACGCACCATCAGGGGGGTGGGCTGCTTCTTTTTTTTCCTTTTTTTTGAAAGTGTTGAATTTGTTGCATTTTATAGAATTATAAACACAAATCGTCCAAGTTTCAACTTTTTTCAGATTATTATATAGTTGAAAAGATTTTAACATGCCATTTATTCATACACTAAAGTAATTTCCAAACTTACCAATTCATGAAAAGTATTCCAATATTGCCGCCTTCTCTCGTTGAGGTCATCATGAGATGCCAAACCCGAGGGTCCATTGAGTTGCTTTGGAATGGGCATAAAGCTGGGTCCTTCGCTCTGTCAAGGGGAAGTCGAGGCGATCCACTCTCGCCATATTTATCCGTCCTTTGTATGGAAGTTCTCTCCCCTATTATTCAGGATGTTGTCAATATGGGAACTTGGAGACCTGTTTCTGAAGGTGGCGTGAGGCTCTTGTACTTATTCTTTGCGGACGATTTCATTTTTTTGCTGAAGCTTCAATTCACCAAGCTGCTATCATCAAGAGCTGCCTTGACCGGTTCTGTTTTTATTCTGTGGAGGCAGTTAATTATGCCAAAAGCAGCATTACCTTCTCTAAAAAGGTTTCCATGACTGACCAGAGTTCTATTAGTTCTTTCTCGTCAATCCCTGTTACGGAGGATATTGGCTCGTATTTGGGCGTTCCGATCATATGCAACAGGATGTCATCCGACATGTACAATTTCTTGCCTGACAACGTGTCCAAAAGACTTAGTAATTGGCAAGCTAAATACTTATCTGTTGCGAGTTGAGTGACTCTTGCAAACTCGGTCTTATCAAGCTTACCAATCTAAGCTATGCAATCCACTCTGGTGTCGCGTTTGATTTGTGATTCAATTGACCAAATGGTTCGCAATTTCGTCTGGGGCTCCACTACTGAGAGTCGAAAATTACATTTGTTAAGTTGGGATAGGATTACACAACCAAAAAGTGTTGGTGGTTCGGGAATTAAGACTATGCGTGCTTCCAACTCTACTTTTTTAGCTAAACTGGGTTGGCACCTTCTGTTGGAACCAAATGCAATTTGGAGCCGAGTCATACTGGGAAAATACTATCATAATCACAATGATCCTTCTATGTTTCAACCCAAGCCTTGATCCTCCTACATGCGAAAGGGTCTGATCCATGGTGTTGAGGTTCTCACCCGGGGAATAGGCATGACAATTGGCAATGGTGAAAGCACCCTTTTTTGGTGTGATATTTGGCCGCTGAATGTACCACTCCTCAATGTCGCACTTGCTGAAATTCCTGTCATTGAATAAGCTGTATGTGGTTGATTATTACACGGTTAATGGTTGGAATTGGACAACTCTATCCGTTGTTTTGCCGTCTCATGTGTTGCAAAAATTGAGTGTTGTTTCTCTCAAAGATGATCACGATGTAGTTGATAAACTTTATTGGCACGCCTCTCCTTCGGGCATTTTCGTCACAAAATCAACATATAAATTTCTCACAAAATCAACATATAAATTTCTCACGAAAGCTGAATTTCAAGATTGTTTGGTCGAAGATCTGAAGAATTCCGGTTCAACAAAGGGCTCACCATTTCGTTTATCTGGTGGCTCATGATGCTATCATGTGTAATGCAACTCGAGCTCATCGCCACTTCATTTCCTCTGCTGCGTGCCCAAAGAATTGAAATAGAATTCGATCACTAACAGAGTACACACAAGAGTTTGTCTAAACAAAATACAACCACTTTCTGTATTGAAGTTCAAACTGAATTTCTGGGGTTACAACTTAATGAACACGACACACACATATATATACTTAAGACCAACTTCAACTGACATTAACTAACATGAAATGGCAGTTAAGTAACTACTCTAGACACCAGTTAATAAACTGCGATAACTAACTTAAACACCAGACTTCTTTGACTTAAAACACACGTGCAAACATACTTATTCTAGACACTTAACTTATGAACAAACATCATTAATTATATTTATGAAACTAAGCTTATATTCCAACATTCAACCCCCTAAGCTTAGTTTAACACTAGTTAAAAACAGAAACCTGCTTCCTCTGCTTCCTCTTCGATCTCTTGACTCTTGATCATTAGTAATGCAGGTTCTTCATCATCATTACTTCTCATCATAAGATTGGCGTGTTCCTCTTTCTCTTTTGAGTCACATTCTGAAGCAATATGGCCTAAAGTTCCACAAGAGTAACATCTTACCTTTCTCTTGTCAAATTTCCTCTTAGTCTTCCTTCCTTCATCAGATTCTTCATCCGATTCAGAACTTGAATCTCCCTTGCCCTTGTTCTTGTACTGATTTCTCTCAGAACCTTTAGGCTCGTTGGAGTATTCTTTCGCATTCTTCTCTTTGGATATTTTCTTCTCCCTTATCTTCCATTCTGCAGGAGTCATAAGTGCAACTTCTTGACAATTTTCTCCAAGATCCTACAACCTCTCTTCATGTACCTTCAATGAGCCTATAATCTCATCAATGCTCTTGGATTTCAAATCACAGAACTCTTCAATCGTGGAAGCTATCTGAATGAACTTGGATGAAGTAGATCTTAGCAACTTTTTCACCACTCGTTCCTCGTCAATTTGATTTCCCAATCCTCTCAACTTACTCACAACTATGTTGAGTTTGCTTGAGAAATCATCTACACTTTCACCTTCTTTCATTCTCAAACCTTCAAACTCTCTTAGTAAGGTCTGAGTCCTCACTTCCTTGATGCGATCAGCACCTTCATTCATGTTCTTGATCACTGTCCAGGCCTCCTTTGCAGTCTTCTTTACTCCCAATTGCAACAAAGTCTCCTCATTGATGTCTTGGTAGATGGCCGCTAGAGCCAGTTTGTCCTTCCTTGCATCAGCTGGTTCCTCTTCATCTATTGCCTCAAACACACCTTGTGCAGACAAGAAGACTTGCATCTTGATTGCCCATGCTCTATAATTCGTCTTGTTCAACATGGGGTACTGGAATGTGATCGCTCTTTCTCCATGAAATCTTGATGCATCACTTGAATTCCCTGTGATTGATGGAGTGCCGGAACCACCAGAATTCTCTATTCCTGTCATGATTGAAATCTCTTTCCCCGCGCTCTGATACCAAATGTAGAATTTCCCAAAGAGTTGAAATAGAATTCGATCACTAACAGAGTACACACAAGAGTTTGTCTGAACAAAATACAATCACTTTCTGTATTGAAGTTCAAACTGAATTTCTGGGGTTACAACTTAATGAACACGACACACACGTATATATACTTAAGACCAACTTCAACTGACATTAACTAACATGAAATGGCAGTTAAGTAACTACTCTAGACACCAGTTAATAAACTGCGATAACTAACTTAAACACCAGACTTCTTTGACTTAAAACACACGTGCAAACATACTTATTCTAGACACTTAACTTATGAACAAACATCATTAATTATCTTTATGAAACTAAGCTTATATTCCAACATCTTGCACCTCCTCCATGATTACTCTGCAATCCATCAGGGTTGGTTGGCATTATCTGGCAAATAACTTTAATCCGGACTTCTTCATTGTCTTGGATATTAAAACCTGGTTGTTGGTGAACATTTGTGTTGGTGATAGTTGGAGTTCTACTTTTGCTGCTATGTTGTGGTTTTCTTGGGAAAGCAGGAACTTACTCGTTTTCGAGGGGAAGGATGAAACTGGTTTCCTAAGCTCTAGAGTGGTCTCAACTGTTGCTGCCTATGAATCGACCAAAGTTGCTCTTAGCAACGTTTACCAATTTTTTGCTGCTGTCACTAGCCCATCAAATTGGGTTCCTCGAAAGCAGGGGTGGCTTGAACTTAATACTGATGCTATTTCGAAAGGGAACCCTGGCATCGCCGGCGGTGGCGGATTATTTTGTGATCATAATGGTCGTTTTCTCCAAGCCTTATCATTTAAGATCAATTTTTGTGACGCCCTTCATGCTGAGCTATGTGCAATCCACAAAAGCTTATCCATTGCCCAAAGATGTGGGTTTGATCGCATATTGCTCCAAAAACACTCCATTCAAGCAGCCAAGTTACTTGCTCAGCCGAAGATTCTTCCACATAAGGAATTTTATATGTTGGATGCCATTCACAAGCTCATTCAACCACACACTTACACCATAATATGTATTGTACCGGAGCGCTCCCCTATATATATAATGAAAAAAAATCTCACTCGTAATTCTAGTCAACACCAAAAGCAAAGAAAAGAATGCGCCTCACGCGCGGAAAAAGAAAGAAAAAGAAAAGTAGGGTTCAACAGGTGTCAGGGCGGCCGCCGCCTTGGTCGATCCTTGGCAATGGCCAGGAGTAAAGCGCAGGGGAGGAAGAAGAAAGGCAAGTCAAACAAGGCGTCACCATCCAAATCGTCAAAGGAAGATAGCGTGGAGGAAATCTCGGATAACACCATCAAAACCAACAACAAGCGAATTCTGAGAAGTTCTGCCAAGGCAGGGGAAGGGGTAAATCCTGTTCCGGAAGCAAGCTTGAAGGATAACTCGATGAAGACTCGGAGGAGTTGCCAAAGTCCGAGGAAGACTCCCACTTTAGCCATAGTGTGGGGATTATTTCTGCTAAGACAGGAGAGACAGTGGTTGAGGAGAGCAACCAGAGTAAAGGACCAAAAGAGAACGCTGAGGAAGGAGGAAACAAGGAAATCCCTCTGGAAACAGAACAAAGGAGGATGACGTTCAGGGAAGCGTTAGCGGGGAACAGGGCTAATGTTAATGGAAAAAGATTGAACTTTGTGGAAGGTTGTGAAGAAGGAGTCATCAAATTCACCAAAAAAGATGTGGAAGAAACTAGCGAGAAATGGAGGAAAAGTTTGGTTGGAATGGTAGGAGGCACTAAGATGAATTTCATTGCTATCCAAAACTTTGTCAATGCAAGATGGAGAGACATCAACCCAAAAATCATCATGACTGATGAAGGAGTATTTGTGTTCAAATTTGAGAAAGAAGAAGACCTTGAATGGGTTCTTTCCAATGGACCATGGATGGTTGGGGGAGTCCGGCCTCTGGCACTGAAAATATGGAAGGAAGGCATGAAATTGGATCCAACATGTTTTGAAACGACTCAAGTGTGGGCTGACCTACCAAAACTTGATGTGCGTTTTTGGGAGGATGAATTCTTTGAGAAGATTGGAAGTGCAATAGGTAAGCCTATTTTGGTTGATAAAGTTATAGAAAACCAAGAAAGGCTATCCTTTGCTAGACTTCTAGTAGAAATTCTAGCAAAGAAACCTTTGAGAAAAGAGGTAGTGTTTTTGGGAGAAGATGGGGAAAGAGTGGTCCAACCTATCCACTATGAATGGACGCCTCCCAAATGTGACCAGTGTGGAGTTTTTGGACATGTGGAAGGGGATTGTGGAAAAAGGAAGGAGTCTTCATGGAAAAATTATCACCTCTCTACTAGAAATAATACTACTAGAAAAAAGGTTTTTAACGACGAACAAAGTTGTGGTTATAACTCAAATATTTCGTCGTTAAAAGTTTTAACGACGATAAAAAGTTTGTCGTTTGTTCGTTGCAATAGCTTCCGACGTTATTAGTTTTAACGACCATGTTCGTCGTTAATTATTGACGACGACATGACCTCTTGTCGTTAGGCATTAATGACGACATGCCCGCTCGTCGTTAAGCATTAACGACGACATGTCCGCTCGTCGTTAAGCATTAACGATGACATACCTACTCGTCGTTTAAACTTTAACGATAACATGCCTACTCATCGTTAGTAATTAACAATAAGACACTTAAAGAGGAAAATGGAAAGAACATTGAGGGACAGAGGGATTAATTGTACTTCACATTGCCCATTTTTCGTAAAACTCGACTTACATTGTTCGGATGATTATATAACATTTCTTTGTAAATACATACTAACACATAGATTATCGAAAAATTGTACTTTGGCTACAGTCTCTACAAAAACAATAAACCGTTGTTTTGTTTGTTTCCTCCAGCAGTCTCACTCTTGTCATCTTTGGATTCCCCATCAACAACCATGGCGTCAACATCAGGCATCTTTGGGTGCAATCTCCTCCTTTTGAACCTCTGCAGCATTCAGCTCAGTAGGTGTGATTGTATTTACAGATTCCTTCTTTGCTTCCTTTTCATCTTCTTTTGAGAAAATAGATTTCTGCCTTAAGTCTCTCTTGCACCAAAGATCATTATAAAATCCAATCCAAGGAAAAATGGGAGACAAATAATAGCTTGCTTAGGCTATCATATAATCCTCTTGCTCATAAATGTATAATCCTAGTCGACTTTTTCATTACTGCAATTAAATAACATTAATAAAAGTTCATTAGACAATAATTTCTAGCTGATCGACACGTCCAGCTTTTTCGAGCACAATTCAAATCTAAAGTTAGGCATTTTCATGTAGCAAAATATGTGAGAGATAAAACAATAAAGAAGTATAAACAAGGGATAAAAGAACATGATAGTGGGACAACAAGCATCCAAGCACTTGTAAATGCACAAACAGAGCCACTCAGCCTAGTCACCTATAAAACCAATGGCAAAACTATTAAAGAAGACTACCACCTGCTTTCTAGTCAGATTTCCCCCATCAAAATAAAACTCAATGCACACTTGTTTGTTTGTTTTGGCCTATTCTGTTGGGCAAAAAGAACTAACAAAGCAAAACAAGCACTAGGAAGGAAAAAATCACTTCAAATTTATATACAAAGATCTAAAACATTTCATGAGTCTCATTAGTTTTTGCAGTTGAATCCATCATGGCTCATTCTAAGAAGCTCTCTTATTAAAATAGACCATCAGCAAAATAGGACCACTCAATAACTACTTTAGAGTTTAGACATGTAATGGTAGAAGCACAGTAACAAACACGAGCACAAAAAAATGTCAAAAGCAAATTGTACACACCTTTTGTTTAACTTTCCTGGACTCTAGCAAGTGTAGTTGTTTCAATTTGTGGATCACATACAACCGATGGTTGGGTTTTTTGGTAACATGGTTGTCCAATGGAGAAAGGAACTGCAACTTGGGAAGGATGACAATGGATCAATGTCAACCAAATTAACCAGTCGATTGTTGGTAGGAATCAACGTGTGCAGATTTGGCAAAAACTCTACAAAAAGTGAACCAAATTATCACAAATGTCAGTAGTAAATATTTATTACTGTTGCAAAAAATGAAATCAACTCCTACAGCAGGGCTGATACAGGTGATCATGTTATTGTTTATGATCAGAGTTTCAAGTAAAAAATGAAAAGGGGAATGTAAGGCCTCAAATGATGATGGTTACCTGAAATTCCTTGTTTTCTTTATTTACTTGAATGTGGAGACAAACTGCAGCCAATAAATAGCAAAGTAAGAAGTAGAAAATGGATAGAGGATATAAGAACTAAGACATCATTACCAGAAACACTGATAACAGTACTTACCATCAAGCACGGCTGTGCCTACACATGAAAGTACACCAGATAGAAAGGAATTGAAGGGAAACGAACCAACCAGTGCCATGTAAAGCACATATTCAAATATAACAAAGATAGTGAACAAAGAGGGTTTATATTAACCACAAGACTGGCCCTGCAATTTTCAATCAAATTGACAATCCACCTCATACTTCCATTGTGATGCTATTGACTACATTTATCATATTTACTAAAGTATGCTTTAAGAAATTTGAAAAGAAAAAACAGGCAAGGTAAGTAAGATCAACCTTTATGAGCTGCAGCAAAAACATTATTATATTGGCCGAGGCTTGAATAGTGAGTACTAATTGAAGCAAGTAGTATCAAATTGATCTTGCAAATGGATTATCACAAGAAAAGTTCTAATTGAAGAAAGTAAACCGTGTTAAGATGATATATCATCTCATAGAAACATGCATTTACATGTAAATGCATGTTTTTTTTACCAAATTATATATTAGCATTCTTCTAGCATGCTGTGTCACCATCTTAGTTAGACATTTGGACTTCTAACATATATATCACTATAAAAGTAAGAGACAAGTCAGCATTGGCAAGCAAATACATATTAACCTCATGATCTATCATTAAAAAATGAAAAAAATCAGCAAGCTCGTGCTATATAGCATGGTCAATAATACTTCCCCTAATTTGAACCCCTCACATCTCCCCAAGACCTAAATTCACATTTCCATATTCAACAACCTGCTTTTCTAGTTCAGTACATTATTTAAAATCAAACCCTTATCTATCAGATTCATATGTTTCTTTTCATCAAAAAATTAGTTAATTACGTTTCTTTCAATGCCTGATATTATTTGTAGTTAATTGAGCACTAGTCTACTGTCTAGATATTGATTAGCTAGGTTGATGAAAAGAAACATATAAGATTCACATGTAACTTTTTAACATTAGAATCACATGTCATAAAGATCATGTACAAGTTAAAATGGCTTAAATTTAGCATCAACCTAATTAATATGTGCTTTTGGTTTTTGGGATTAGAGCTCTTTATGGATCTATATTCCTAAGACGTTGCTTATTGTTGTTGCTCTAGCATATAATCATGTATTGTGTTCTCTGCATTATTTTCTTACTAAATTATATGCTAACTCTCTGACTAATATATTTCTTATTATGTTTAAAGAACATCTTATTATGTTCTTGGTACTATTTTAAACAGAATTCCCAGAAAAATAGTAAAGCATATGTTGAATTCGAGCAACAAAGGGAAGATAAGAATGTTTTAAAGCTTGCAGAAGAGAAGAAGATAATGTGATGCTGAATTTTCCTATTAAACAACCACATAAAGAAGATGCAACTGCAACTATTCATGATGAGCATTAGTCTTATTTGTAAAAATTTACAGTCCGTAATTCTAACAGTGTCGGGTAGCAAGCAAGGTAAAGGACTAGGAAAGAGAGCGTGAACAGCTCCGATTCTTAATTAATCCTACCACGTGTTATAAACTATGTTCAAATTTGACAGAATATGAACTTGACACTAATTCTCTCAAGAACAGAACAACAATAAAAGACAAGATGATTACTAAAATCTTCACTACTATATTACGTTCTGTGTATAAATTTACAGAGACGAGAGATGGTTCTGTAATTACAACATTACATATATATATGACTGCCAATAACTTCTATTAACTGCTCACTAATGCAGTTACATAACTTCCTATATAGGCAGTTGAGTTTGTTTCAACCATACGACTAACTCTTTTAATAAACAGTAAACTTATTGACTTAACTACATAATAGAAATAACTAATATGTCTACATAAACCATACTTATATATCTTCATTCACTCCCTTAAGTGTGGTTGTTCAATCCAAGCTTCTGTCTCATCTCCACAAACCTTTGTCTTGCTAAAGGCTTTGTCAATATGTCTGCCAACTGATCATTTGTTTGGACATATTCAACCTTAATTTTATCTTGCTCCACACAATCTCCACAAACCTCTGTGTGGACATAACTCCGTGTCAATATGCTTACTTCTATCATGGAAGACTAGATTCTTGGAGGGAGATATAGCAGAGATGTTGTCTATCTTCAAAACCATATCAATCTCCACAAACCTCTGTCTTGCTAAAGGCTTTGTCAATATGTCTGCCAACTGATCATTTGTGTGGACATATTCAACCTTAATTTTATCTTGCTCCACACAATCTCTAATGAAATGAAACTCCGTGTCAATATGCTTACTTCTATCATGGAAGACTAGATTCTTGGAGAGAGCTATAGCAGAGATGTTGTCTATCTTCAAAACCATGTCAATCTCCTTCTTGTTCTCTAAGGTTTCAACCAAAGACTTCAGCCAAATTCCCTGACATGCACCAGCTGTAGCCGCCATGTATTCTGCTTCACAAGAGGGTAAGGCTATAACTCTTTGTTTCTTCGACGTCCATGAAATAGCATTCTTCCCATAGAAGTAGACAGCCCCACTGGTGCTCTTTTTGTCATCAATGTCCCCAGCAAGGTCGCTGTCATAATATCCCATCAGATTCACCTCCATGGTGTCCTTCTTATATGTGCATCTAAGCTTCAATGTGCCCTTCACATATCTGAGCACTTTGTTTAGAGCCTCCAGTTGTGACTCCGTTGGATTTTCCATAAAACGACTTAACACTCCAACACTTTAACACAAATCTGGTCTTGTATTCACAAGGTACCTGAGACTTCCTATAGTGCTCCTGTACAGTGTTGCATCAACCAATTTTTCACCAGGATCATACTTACTTAACTTGACCCTTGGCTCCATTGGAATAACACAAGGATTGCACTCATTCATGCTTACCATCTGCAGGATTTTCTTGGCAAAGCTTTCCTGACACAACTGAATTTCTGTTTCAGTTTGTATAACCTCAATGCCAAGATAATAACTTAGCAACCCAAAATCACTCATGTCAAATTCTCTCTTCATCTCATTTTTGAACGACATGATTGCTCCTCTACTTGAGCCAGTGATCACTAAGTCATCTACATACACACCTACAATCATGTTTTCTTTGCCTCCTTTCCTTGTGTACAAGGCGTGTTCAGATTTGCATCTCTCAAATCCCATGGACTTCAAGCTCTTGTCAAGTTTATAATTCCAGGCTCGTGGTGCCTGCTTTAAGCCATATAAAGCTTTATTCAGCCTCAAGACTTTGTTATGAAACTTCTTATCCATAAAACCTTTTGGCTGCTTGACATACACCTCCTCCTTAAAATCTCCGTTCAAAAAAGCTGTTTTCACGTCCATGTGATGAACTTCATATCTCCTTGTTGCAGCAAATGCTAAGAGTGTTCTTATAGTTTCAAGTCTGGCCACAAGTGCATACACCTCTTCATAATACTTCTGTACATATCCTTTAGCAACCAAACGAGCCTTGTGCTTTAATATTTTTCCATCAGGTCTCTTTTTCAGTTTGAATATCCATCTCAAACCTATAGCTTTATGCTTCTTAGGAAGATTCACGAGTTTACATGTGTTGTTTCTATTAATTGATGCTAATTCAGCCTCCATAGCCTTTTTCCACTCAATTTCAGTTGCTGCATCATCATACTTTGTTGGTTCTTCACTGGAAAGAAAACACAGTCCCACTTCTTCTTCTATTTCGTGGGTTTCATCATAAATCTCTTGGAGAGATCTGAATCTTTTAGGAGTATGATCATAAGCCTCAGTAGAATTTCTACTATCTACTGAATAAGGAGAGTAATCTGTGTTTTGATCATAAGGGCTTTGAAAATCATGGTGTGAGTTCGAGGGAGAGTAATTTGAACCTGTGAGATCAGAGTTGACATCCTCTTCATGAAGAACACTTTCTCTGCCTTCATGATCTTCTGGAATGCTGAATTCTTGAAAATCTCCCATATTCTGATTAGCATCATCTTCACTCCAATTCACACTCTCAACCTCATTAAATTTCACATCTCTGCTTATTACAATTTTCCCATTTTTGTGATCATAAAACCTGTACGCCTTGGATCCATCTTCATATCCAATGAACATGACCTTTTTACTTCGGTCTTCAAGTTTGGACAGATGTGGAGTGACATCTTTTACATAGGCCACACTCCCCAAAACTTTAAGGTGGTGTATGATTGGCGGCTTCCCATACCATTCCTCATAGGGAGTACTACTTTCATTGCCTTTGGTTGGAGATCTATTCAGCAAGTACACTGTTGTGTGTACAACTTCACCCCAAAATTCTCTAGGCACTCCCTTAGACTTCATCATACATCTAGCAGTTTCAACCACCATATGATTTCTCCTTTCTACCACACCATTTTGTTGTGGCGTGTAGGGTGTTGTTAGGAACCTTCTCAAGCCCTCTTTCTCAGCATATTCCTTAAACTGGTTGGAGGTGAATTCTCCCCCTATCTGTCCTAAGTGCCTTTAACTTCATTTCTTTTTCAACTTCAATAGCAGTTTTAAAACTTATAAATTTGGACAGTGCTTCATCTTTACTTTTATGAAATTTTACACACATAAATCTAGAGAAATCATCGACAAGGAGCAAGAAGTATTTATTACCTCCAATTGATGGTGGGGAGATTGGACCACATAGGTCTGCATGTATCAACTCCATAGGCTTCGTAGCTCTGTATGATGCTGCATGTGGGAAGGGTGATATGTGATGTTTGCCCACGACACACCCATCACAAAGCTGGTTGATTTGTTATATCTCTGGCAGGCCATTCACCATCTTCTTCTTTGCTAACTTTCTTAGTGCATTGAAATGTAAGTGGCCATACCTTGCGTGCCATAACCAACTCTGATTTTCAAGTTTGGACAGCAAACATGTTTTCTTTGTGACTTGAAGATCCAATGTGTACAACTTATTGGACTGCATACTTACTTTTGCAACCAACTTTTCTGTTCTTGAGTACAACTTCAGCATACCTTCATTGATCACTGTCTTGTTCCCATTTTTATCCAACTGCCCTATGCTTATAATGTTTGACTTGAGTTGAGGAATGTAGTAGACGTCTGTCAAAGGTATATGCTCACCTTCTTTGCTTGAAAAAATCACAGAGCCTTTGCCTGAGATATTTGTGACAGAACCATCTCCAAATCTCACTCTTCCTCCAACACTCCTGTCAAGGTCTGTAAAATAATCTTCACAGCCTGTCATGTGGTTGCTAGCCCCTGTGTCAAGATACCACTTACTGAATTTCTTCTCATTCATGTCTTCTTTGGTCATCAAATCATGTTGCAGCAACGTTTCCTGATCTTCTGCCTCCAGGACAAGCAAGGCTGGCTCTTCATCATCATTTTGCTTCATGATCAAGTTCGCCTTCTCCTCTTTTTCTTTGGAGTCACACTCATTCGAGAAATGCCCCATGACACCACACGAGTAGCACTTCACTTTGGACTTATCAAACTTCCTTCTCGGCTTTTGATTTCCATCCTCTTTCATGTGCGAATCTGCCTTGCCCTTTCCTTTGTTGCTATCTGATCCTTTGCTGCATTCCCCTTGAGACTTCTTCTCCTTCACCCTTCTTTTCTCTCTGGCTTTCCACTTAGCCCGGGTCAGGAGTGCATTCTCAAGATTCTTCTCACCAAAGTCTTGAATCCTCTCTTCATGTGCTTTTAAGGATCCAAATATTTCGTCTACTGTTTTGGTCTTAAGATCACATAATTCCTCTATGGTGGACGATATTTGAATGAATTTGGAAGAAGTGGATCTAGGGAATTTCTTTACTACACGTTCCTCATCAAGAGTATTGCCTAAACCTCTCAGTTTACTTACAACTATATTGAGTTTACTAGAGAAATCGTCTATACTTTCATTCTCTTTCATCCTTAGGCCTTCAAATTCTCTCAATAAGGTTTGTGTTCTAACCTCTTTAATCCTATCCGCACCCTCATTCATCATTTTTATCATACTCCAGACTTCCTTAGCGGTTCTATTTGCCCCTAATTGCAACAACATATCTTCACTAATTGCTTGATATATGGCTGCAAGAGCAAGTTTGTCTTTCTTGATGTCAACTTCGCCTTGCCCTTCGACAGCCTCGAAGATTCCTTGTGTAGACATGAAGATTTGCATCTTGATTGTCCATGCTGTGTAATTTGTTTTGGTAAGCATTGGATACTGGAATGTGTATGTTTTTCTCCATAGATTTTCGTCCCTCCACTTGTGTCTGGATCTTCTATATTTTTGTTTTTCTTCATATTCTTAGTCGATGCTTTGATACCAAATGACAGAATATGAACTTGACACTATTTCTCTCAAGAACAGAACAACAATTAGAGACAAGATGATTACTAAAATCTTCACTGCTATATTACGTTCTGTGTATAAATTTACAGAGATGAGAGATGCTTCTGTAATTATAACATTACATATATATATGAATGCCAATAACTTCTATTAACTGCTCACTAATTCAGTTACATAACTTCCTATATAGGCAGTTGAGTTTGTTTCAACCATACGACTAACTCTTTTAATAAACAGTAAACTTATTGACTTAACTACATAATAGAAATAACTAATATGTCTACATAAACCATACTTATATATCTTCAAAGTTGAAATTAAAACTAGAAACCAGCCCTGCATTGACCACACCAGATTAAATAATTTTGTGCTTAATTCAAACCAAATTACAAAACCTAGGTCACAAAAATCAACCAAAACGATCCCGAATTCGACCTAGAATTTGAATCAGATCATAGAGAAACAAGAAGAATACCTTTAACAAGTCACAAATTCGATCTCAAATCGTGAGCCGCCAATTCGATCTCAGAAGGAACTGTGTCCCGCGATCTACTACTTCCTCATGCAAATCAAAGAGTCACTCAGAGAAGAATCGCTCGGAGAAGAATCGCTCGCTCGCAGAGAAGATCGCTCACTTGCGGAGAAGAAATCGCTCAAAGATTAGGGAATGACCGGCCCTTCAGAGAATAAAAGCTCGGTGAAATATCAAGAATATTGAGAGGATCTTTGATAGAATTTTAGATTTGGCGGAAATATTTCACAAATCCCACGCTGTACTGATTTGAGGTATTACCATCTACGAGTTTGATTTTTTAAATAAATAACACTAGTGTGATGGCCCGTGGGATGCACGGAAAACGATTTTTTATATTATATATATATATGAATAAGATAATTATAATGATTTCAATTTTTAGCAACAAACTTAGTATTTGGTATTATATATTTTGTATTTTGTGATTTTTTATAAAAGAAGTAACAAAGTCTGGATCAATTTAACTATACTAGGTTGACTTAGATTATATTTTTTAATACATTTTCTTCATTAATACACCATTTGTTTTTTTAATAGGAATTATCTGTGTATGTAAGTACTAAATAAATGATGAAATATCACATAGTGTAATAAACATCGAATATGAATAAAGAGTTTGGTTCAAATGAAACAAACTCTTATCCTAAAACGAACTCTTATCCTAAAACGAATGCACTTTTCATAGTTAGTAAGGCACTTTTCATATAAAAGTGCATTGGAAAATACAAAAAGTGCATTACGAAAAAGTGCACTAAAAAAATTTGAAAAGTGCACTTAAAAGTACGAAAAGTACAAATGCGAAAAAGTGCACTCCGAAGTATGAAAAGTGCACTACTAACTACAAAAAGTGCATTCGTTTTAGGATAAGAGTTCGTTTTAGGATAAGAGTTTGTTTCATTTGAACCAAACTCTATGAATAAAATGTATTATTAACTTTACTAAATTGACTTAGATTATAATTTTTAATATTTTTTCTTCACTAATTTACCATGTCGATTTTAAATTAGGAATTATTTGTGTATCTAAGTACTAGTTTGATTACATCGAATATGAATAAAATGTATTATTAAATATTATTTTAATAATATAGAAAGATGGTTTTTTGGATGCTTTTTTTATAAAATGTATCATATTAATGAGAATTTATTATGTACTCTTGACATCGACATGCTGAGAAGAGGAGTTTTTATTAGCTACCACAATTGTTCGATTCGTGATCGATCAGGAATTCAGGTGTATCATGCACATGAGGTCGGTATATGTATTGTGGCACAACTAAGGAGAGGAGTGTGGCGCATCAATCCAAGATCAAACGGTAGATGAGCGTTGGTTGTTTATTTGGCTAGGCCTGAGTACATCCCACTTTGATTTGGCCAAAGCATACTTGGAAGCTTAAGGGTTCATTTTATTTTTTTATTTTTAATTCAACATTTTAATTAATTTAGTTAATAATATTAATAACTATAATAATTTTGTGGTTGAAAGAAAATAATAATTTTTATAATTAAATACAAAGTTCTTAAATAATTAAGGATAAAATTTGTAATATATATAATTTTATAAATGAGATAGAAGCCATAATTTTCACATTTTTTTAATTAAGAGTGAAAATTCCTTTTAAAAAATCACACATTTAAGTTGATACTAAGTCATTTGGATTTGATAAAATTTGTTATTATGTTAAAAATCTTAATCAATTCTTAGATGACTAAAATTTTCAATATATTAGATTGACTCAAGTTCTTAATTATATATATATATATATATATCAAAAAGTATTAATTTAAGTTGTTATAATAAAATGTATAACATTCTTTTACATGTGTAGTGATAACTACAAAAAGTGAAGGAGATGAGACTCATAAATATCAAAAAAGATGAAGAGACTAATCATTTTTTTGGTAGATGATGAAGAGACTAAATATAGAAAGCATGATTATGACTAAATGCCAAATGGATTAGATCCCAACCTCTATCTGACCCCTAAAAGAATTGAGATGAATAAGATCAAATTTCATGCGAACACAAAAATATGTCTAAATTGAGCAGTTATCATCTTAGAAAATTTGCATTTGCATATGGCTTCATTTTTCAATTGTTGAATTTCTGCACATCTATAACACTATAAACTTAGGTTCTTGAGCAATTAATGCCCATACAATTAATATATTTTTTTTTTTATAATTTCATTCCAAGCATATCTATCTATAATACATATATAATTTTGTGTATATGAGCACACTTAATGCACTTGATGGTGATTCATTATCCATTTAATAAAAAATCTCTCTATATATTTATCATTGAAAAATAATTAAGGTCACATTTAATGCACTTAATCACACACAAATTTTTATTTTAAAATGATAAATAAATTTGAGTCTTATTTAAACTAATTACTATATTGAGTTCTTAAATAACATGTTAGTTAAAATCCATAATATATATATGTATGTATGTATAACATTTAAAATTTATGTAAAAGGTGCATTTGATATACATATTTAATTTATGAAAATCATCTCATTTTTATAATGTCAATTATATTAGATTAGAAAATAATTTTGTTAACTCAATGGTTAAAGCCATAAAATGTTAAAGGGTATGAGGTTCATGGACTCGATCAATTAATAATTTTTGACAATATTTTTAATAACTCAATGATCTCATGCCAAAATTTATGAAAAATCCTAACAAATGCAATGAAAAAAATTTATTTTGCCAAACTAAAATTTCTATAATAGTTTTTGCTTATTGCATTAAAACATTTTCATGATAGTGGACACCATATAATTCAACAATATATTTTAAAATGAATATTTAAAAAATATTTAAATCAAAATATATAACATGTTTTTTTCTGTCTATAAACCTAATAATTTTTATAATTATTTCAATATATAATATGAATGTACACTTTCTTTAGAGATTATAATAGGAGGTTTATCCTCTTATGTATACTTATTACCTAGATTTACTACACCTAATCAAACCGATATTTATGTGTATATTTGACTCATTATATATTTTATGCAATAACCTATATATTTGGCCAAAACTAATTTTGTTTTCTATATTTTCCAATATAGGTTTTATTTACAACCCTCCAAACATTTTATGATAGTGGATATTATATAATTTAACATATATTATATTTTGAATTACTAAACTAACATATATTATTTACATATTTCCACCAAAATATCTAACAAGATCTTTTTTGTCAGAAAACAAAACAATTTTTATTATTTTAATATCTAAAATAAATGTACATTAGAGATTCTCATAAGATTCTTATACTCATATGTAACATATTATCCACATTTACCACATCTAATTATACTCATATTTAGTGCAAATTTGACTCATTGTTTTCCATGTACACATAGAGATTCACATGTGTACTTATTATCTATATTTGCCACGTCTAATTGCAGCCATCTATATATGTCTTATAATAGTTGAAAAGGAAGAGTAAAAGAGATTCATTTGTGCATGTGCACATTCTTATATATTGTTTTTATAATTTAGATTCCGATTAATTTATAAAACTTTATCAACTTGAAGATTAAGCGCTCAAGTAAAGTTATTGAAGATCAAGTTTAAGATAAGAAAGAGATAGAGAAATTTGTTACAAGAACATAGGAAAAAGAATCGAGTCAAACGGAGTTGTAACGAATCTTCTACCCAAGTTTTACTCAAGGCTGTTTTCGACCCTGTCAGGGTCGTTAACGAGGTGTCGTGAGAAGCAACGAGATCCGAGTCGGTGTTTAATTAAAGACTTCTATCTTATTTCCTTTTATGTTATTAGATAGATAGAAGGGGTATATCTTATTAGAAGATATTATTTCCTTATAGTTAGATTTAAGATAGATTTATTTCCTTAGAGATAGATTTAAGATAGAATAGTTTTTCTATAAATACTCTTGTCTACCCTTTGTTATTCTGGACACAATAAATTGCCTTGGAGGGCAAGTAAGGGGAGGAGAGAGGCGTGTGAGAGGGGGAAGAGACGAGTTTTTGTGGGGAAGAACTATCGTTGTGTATTCAGTTGTAAGCTTTCTCTTTTATTTAATTCAATTGTTTTTTTAATCATGCTTTGTGAGTAGTTCTCTCTCTAAGGTTGGGGTTAAACCCAACAATGGTTGTGCATGTTTGTTTGTGATCATGATTTGATTGTTTTTATTACATGAATCTATTCTCTTGTTCTTAATCCTTGAAACGAAAGTTGAAAGAAATTTCTTCATTCATAGTTAAAGCGAAAGCAGAAACCTTGGATCAGAATAGTCAAATTAGGGTTTTGAAGCGAAAGCAAATCTATCCTAGTTGAAGTAGAAGAGATTATATAGTAAGTTTGTTGATTTAGGGAAAGTTGATTGATTTACTTGCTTTAGTTGACGAAAGTTAGCACCTTTATGTGATAAAAGCATGATCTTTATGTTTCATAGCGTTAGCATTGCATGATTATTGTTGTGGTGATACCTTTACCTTAGAATCTCTCTCTTACTTGATAAAAACCCTAGCTTTGTTGATTGCTTGCGTAATAAATTATAAAAACTTGATACTGACTTTCTCCCTGTGGACGAACCTGACTCTGCTATACAACAACGGGGTCTTGATTATAAATTTATTTGTTGTCAAGAATTACCCTTCAACAAATTGGCGCCGTTGCCGGGGAGATTTCAATAGTGCCAAGTTTTGTTCTTTTTACGTTTTTTGGGACTCCGCCGAGTCGGTAACGACCCCCCCCCCCCCCAGGGTCGGTACCGACCCTGCTGGGCAACCCAGTTTCTGTGTCTTTTGTTTAGTTTCTAGGCCACTGTCGAGTCGTTACCGACCCTACCCAGGCTCGGTAACGACCCTGTCGACAGGTAGTTGTTTCTTTCTTTTTAGTTTCGGTTTTTACAGGATCACTCCAGGCTCGTTAACGACCCCCCAGGTTAGTTACCGACCTTGTCTGAGACCCCCCAGGCTCGTTAAAGCCATGGCTACACATGAAGAACTAGCTCAGCAGATCGCTGAACTCTGTTTAGAGATTGAGGAGATCCAAAGAGAAAGGGAAATCATAGCTGCTGAGGCATATGAAGAGGATAATTACATGAGAGGTCCCTATAGGAACCAAGGTGATACTTTTTATGCATGGAGGAATTACAATCAGCCCACCTGGGGCAATTATGCATATGACCAATGGAGCCAACCTCCTCAAAAAGAACAAAGGGTTCCTCCTTACCAATCTCCGGACTATCAAGAGCCACCATCATGGGTTTAGGAAATAAAGGAAAGCATTAACGGAGTGAACAACAAAGTTGATGAAGTTCAAGCCAAACTGAACCGACAAGATAAAAGATGGGGAGAGTTCGATATTTGGAAAAGGAATGTTGATTCCCAACTAGGGGACCTAGCTGCACGGATTCCAAGACCACAAGGGCAACTCCCGGGCCGCCCAGAGGAGAACCCTAGAGGCCAAATAGCAGCGGTACACCTCAGAAGCGGGAAGACATTGCCGAAGAGAGTCCAAGCTGAGGACGAGAAGGAAGAGGATGTCACAACCCAGCTCGGTAACGAGCCAACGAGGGCAAATACCGAGCCCGCATACCAGGGTGACGAGGCTCCGAGGGTATCTAACGACCATAACCCAGGTAAGTCTACTAATCCGAGCCTTCCTCTCTATTCTAGGGTAGTTAACGACCCCATCAGGGTCGGTAACGATCCGCCGAGGACACCAAACGACCCCAATGTCGACCCGGTACTCTCAACTCTCGAGCCTAACTTTGTTCCGAGAATGGTGAAATCTCTTCCATTTCCAACTAAGAAATCTATGGACTCTACAGAGAGTAGGTTCAAGCGTTTCGTGAAGATTCTTCAGGGCATTAATATTTCCATCCCATTCGCTGACGCCCTAAGCGAAATGCCGGCTTACACAAAATTTTTGAAGGATATTCTTAGTAGAAAAAGGTCCATTATAGAGCTGCAGGATGAAGTCAGATCAATAGCTCTACCAGAAAAGCTTGGAGACCCAGGGAGATTTTCCATCACGATTGGCATAGGCGACCACAAATTTAAAGCTTTATGAGATTTGGGAGCCAGTGCTAGTTTGCTTCCTCTTTCCATCTGGTTAAAAGCTAACATGGGACCATTAGAGCTTGTCAAGATGAAACTCTACATGGCGGATGGATCTTCTGTAAAAGCAACTGGAGTCATTGACGATGTTCCTGTCCGAGTTGGAAAATTCTTTGTCCCAAACGACTTCATTGTGCTAGATATGCCTGAAGACCCTGCGGTGCCAATCATTTTGGGCAGACCATTCTTAGCCACCGCAGGAGCGGGAGTACATGTCAGAAAAGGACTTCTCACATTTGATATTGGAGAAGAGAAGGTTGAATTCCATTTCAATTCGCCCATAAGCGAAGTGGATAATTGTAGCACTGAGGAGCCTACCGACCCACCATGGCTCGGTAACGACCCCTCTCTGAGTACACAAACGAGCCAAATCACAAGAGAAACATCTACCGAGGAGCATACCAACCCTTATCTTAAGGAAAACGAGGTGGGGGGTGGATCCAAGCATGATATCGAGCCACTTCCAGATCCATCAAGATCGTTAACGACCCCCTACACCTCGGTAACGAGCCACTTCCCGAATGACCCTGGTAAATTTTCTTGTTCTTATCCAATCAATTCTGGTCATGATCCTTTCTCTTATCCTATTTCTATATTACATCCTACTGTTAGTCCTATGAAGGAGTCAAAACCTCCTTGGTTTTCGGATTATACTAACCCTGTTGTAGGATTACCAAGCATTCTTATTAATGATAGAAGACCAAATATTTTGGAAAGAAGCTATGATGTTTTTCAGGCTAAGTATGGGGTTTCTTATGATCCCTTCGATACTGGATGGAAACCGCCTTGATCTGCCAAAAGAAGCTTGTCGGGCTAACGACGTTAAAAATAGCGCTTACGGGAGGCATCTCGCTTTTTATTTCCACTTTTTGTTTTTAGTTTTAGTTTTTGCTTTCTTAGATCTTTTTGCTAGCTTTCTTTTGACTTGTTTTTAGGTTAGATTAGTATAGTAGGATAGAAGTTTTTCTAAAGTGACTCATGTACAAAAAGAAGAAGTGCTACAATCAAAAAGACAATCGATGTACAAGCACGCAAGCTCGGTAACGACCCCCACAGGGTCGATACCGACCTCCTCTACCAAACCGAATAAAATTTCCGCAATGCTCCTCAAGTGATCAATGGTTTCAAGTAGCTTCAGTTTTATTTTGTGAGTTCCTATTCTCTTTATTTTTATGATTTTAAACAGTAAGGACACTGTTTGGTTTAAGTATGGGGTATGGGAAAAGGTAACTCAGTTTTGTGTCAGTTTTTTTGTTTTTTTTTGTTTTTTTTTTAGGATTGATGATATTCCACTTAGATGTCCTATGATATGCTTTAACTTGCTTGATCATGTAATTCCATAGCATGTTTGGAGAGCTTTGCCTGAATCATGCTGAAATTTGTTTTTATGTGGATATTTAGCTTGTGATGAAATTGAGCACATATGATCTTTGGTAGAAGTGACTGAAATCCAACAAAAATTGCTACCTTGTGAGTTATTTTTGGCCTTATAGGAAGAACATCAAAAATCCCTCTTCTTTTCTTGTGTGATTTACTCTCCTTATGCATATTATCTCTTGTCATTGATATGGTTATCTATTTCTTGAGACCTATATGAGATATTAGTTCATTGCATGTAAGTCATATGATGGAGAACTTATTTTCATAAGCCCTATTAATCCTTATGCACCCTTATCATTATCCTCTTTTTAAAGCCAAGTTGAGCCTTAAAGCCATTTATTTTTAGCTCCACAAAATTAATCCCTAGCCGATGAAATCTTGACCCTATCCGGGGATTAGGACTAAGTGTTGGTTGTAATAGTTTTGTTGAGTGAGATATGTTTTGGTTCAAGTGTGGGGTAATGTGGGTTAGGTAAGTGATAAGTCTTGCAGTTTGTTATGTAAAAGGATTTTGGTTCCCTGTATGCATTTACAAGAAAAGAAGTATTAGAAGGAAGAAAAAAAAATGTTGAGCATACATCGTTACAAAACTCTGCAGGTTCGGTACCGAACCTCCCACAGAAAAAAAATAATGAAAATCAAAAAGGGAGGAAGAAAAAAAAAGAGTGAATAATGTATAGTGTGCATGAGCCAAATTTCCTTGTTCTTTTGTAAGCAAGATTAGTTGGGATATTAAAGGGTTAATGAGATAAGTGTACATAATGTTTAAGAGAGTTTGGTATGTTCTTTTGAAGTTTTTGGTATTGTGTGAGTTTTTAGGAGTCTTTGATTCCCGGATATTATTAGCACCACATTGCCAAAATATTTCCACGCCTTATTGTTATTACCAAGCCCCATTACAACCCGGCCGAATGGAGCTTCTTTGAAGTTTTTCATTGAGCCTAAGTTCTCTTGATGATTTTTATGTGTTTTGACATCTCTGGTGGAGAGTTTGGTGATATAAGTAACAATGGCTATGTTGATATTTGCATATTGGATTGAGTTGAGAGTTGTTATTCTAAGTCTAAACACTTGAGAGTTGAGAGAAACACATTACCCTTGTGAGGTTGGATTCTTAGTTGCTTTTTCTTGAGGTTGCTTATATATGTGTGATGATGTTAGATTCACTTGTCTATTTCTACTTGTGCTTATGATGTTGCTTTTTGATAAGGGCATTGATTTGATATATGTGTTGATGGTTTTGGTTGATGTCTTGTTTATTGCTTGAGGACAAGCAAGTCTAAGTATGGGGTATTTTGATGTCCGCCTTTTTAGTCATGTTTTTAGGGTGTGTTTTTGTGTCTTTTGAGTCTTTTTCTTTAGTTTTGTGTTTTGTTTTGAGTCGTTATGTACGTTTTCGTATTTTCTTAAGATATGGAGTCTACATAAGCTTTGGTGGTGTTTTGTAGGTTTTTAGAAGCTATTTGGAGCAATTTTTGAAGAAAGGAGCAAAACCGGTGAAGATAGCACTCAAGCATAAAGAGAAAATAAAGATTAAGCGCTCAAGTAAAGTTTTTGAAGATCAATTTTAATCTAAGAAAGAGATATAGAAATTTGTTACAAGAACATAGGAAAAAGAATCGAGTCAAACGGAGTTGTAACGAATCTTCTACGCAAGTTTTATTCAAGGCTATTTTCGACCCTGTCATGGTCGTTAACGAGGCGTCGTGAGGAGCAACGAGATCCGAGTCGGTATTTAATTAAAGACTTCTATCTTATTTCCTTTTATGTTATTAGATAGATAGAAGGTTCATATCTTATTAGAAGATATTATTTCCTTATAGTTAGATTTAAGATAGATTTATTTCCTTAGAGATAGATTTAAGATAGAATAGTTTCTCTATAAATACTCTTGTCTACCCTTTGTTATTCTGGTTACAATAAATTGCCTTGGAGGGCAAGTAAGGGGAGGAGAGAGGCGTGTGAGAGGGGGAAGAGACGAGTTTTTGTGGGGAAGAACTATCGTTGTGGATTCGGTTGTAAGCTTTCTCTTTTATTTAATTCAGTTGTTTTTTTAATCATGCTTTGTGAGTAGTTCTCTTTCTAAGGTTGGGGTTAAACCCAACAATGGTTGTGCATGCTTGTTTGTGATCATGATTTGATTGTTTTTATTACATGAATCTATTCTCTTGTTCTTAATCCTTGAAACGAAAGTTGAAAGAAATTTCTCATTCATAGTTAAAGCGAAAGCAGAAACCTTGGATCAGAATAGTCAAATTAGGGTTTTGAAGCGAAAGCAAATCTATCCTAGTTGAAGTAGAAGAGATTAGATAGTAAGTTTGTTGATTTACGAAAGTTGATTGATTTACTTGCTTTAGTTGACGAAAGTTAACACCTTTATGTGATAAAAGCATGATCTTTATGTTTCATAGCGTTAGCATTGCATGATTATTGTTGTGGTGATACCTTTACCTTAGAATCTCTCTCTTACTTGATAAAAATCCTAGCTTTGTTGATTGCTTGCGTAATAAGTTACAAAAACTTGATACTGACTTTCTCCCTGTGGACGAACCTGACTCTGCTATACAACAACGGGGTCTTGATTATAAATTTATTTGTTGTCAAGAATTACCCTTCAACACGCACGGGCATGTCTACCTAGTAATACTATAAACTTAGGTTCTTGAGCAATTAATGCCCATACAATTAATATGTTTTTTTATAATTTCATTCCAATCATATTATATAAGTATTTTAATTTCATTTCAAGCAATCAATACTCAGTGCTTGTTTGGTTGAATGTGGGAAGTATAATTCCCACGAATTTAATTCATGTGAAGTAATTTACATGAAGTTGCAATTCATAGGTATTTAAAAAACATGTTTGGTTACAAATCTATTTCCTAGGAAATTATGTGGGAAGAAAATCTTACCCAATCTTCCCTAAGTAATTATATTACTTTGAAATGTAGGAATTGAGAAATCCATGGAAGTTAAAAATCATGGATTTTTATAGCCCAAGTCTTGAGAAATTGCTTTTGATTGTGAAAATTGACTTGTGATGAAATTGAGCATATGTGTCTTGAGTAGAAGTAATTGCAATCCAACAAAAAAACATTTACCTAGTGAGGAACTTTTGCCTTATATGGAGACCTTCATGAAATCCCTCTTCTTTATATCTCTTGTCATTGATATGGTTATCTATTTCCTGAACCCGCTATGAGTTTGTTCATGCATCTTAATTATGATTAAGAAGTTATTTTTCATAAGCCCTATTAGTCCATATCCTACCTTGCATTATCTTATTTTTGAAGCCAATTTGAGCCTAAAGCCTTTTATTTTTAGCTTCACAAAATTATTCCCTAGCCAAAATAAGCTTGACCATATCCGGGGATTAGGACTTAGTATTGGTTGTTGTGATGGTTTTGTTGAGTGAGATCGTTTGGTTCAAGTGTGGGGTAATTTTGGGTTGGGTATTTGAGAATCTTGTAGTTTATCATGTGAAAGGAGTTTGGTTCTCTGAATGCACTGACAAAGAAAGAAAAAAATTCGGTACCGACCTCGCACAGGAAAAAAATGAAGATCAGAAGGGAGTAAGAAAAAAAAAGAGAAAGAGTTGAATAATGAATAATGTGCATGAGCCAAATTTCCTTAATGATTAGAAGCAAGATAAGTTGGGATATTAAAGGGGTTGAAAGAAAAAGAGAGTGCATAATGTTGAGAGAGTTTGGTATATGTTCTTTTTGAGAGTTTTGGTAATGTGAGAGTTTTTAGGAGTCTTTGATTCCCGGATTTAGCACCACATGACCAAAATAACTCCCTACCTGATGTTATTACCGAGCCCCATTACAACCCGGCCGAATGGAGTCTTCTATGAAGATTTCATTGAGCCTGAGTTCTTATGATGATTGGTGTGTTTTGACTTCTCTAGGTAGAGAGATTGGTGATACAAGTCTCAAAGATAAAGTAGATGTTGCATAAAGATTGAGATGAGAGTTGATTTAATAGCTTAAACACATGAGAGTTGAGAGAAACATATTAATATCCCTTGCGAGGTTGGATTGTGATTGCCTATGCTTGAGACTCATACATATGTGATGACGTTAAAATTACTTGTCTACTTTTTCACTTGTGTTTAAAATGTTTTGACAAAGGCTATGCTTGAAGATTGTGTTATTGGTCTTGATTTTGCATGATTATTGTTTGAGGACAAGCAAGTCTAAGTATGGGGTGTTTTGATGTCCGCTTTTTAGGTAGGATTTTTAGTGTCTAGATAGATTAGATTGAGTTGGTTTTCGTACTTGAGTCTTATGTTTTTGAGTCTTTTTGCTTTAGTTTTCGTATTTCTTTGAGATTCGGAAGCTACACACCTTTGGTGTCATTTTGTAGGAGTTTTGGAGCTTGAAAGAAGAGTTTGGAGCATTGCAAGAGAGGGTGGACGAGCTATGAGGAAGGTTTGAAATTGATGAGCTAAGGAAGTAGGACTTAAATGAAGAAATTGACCTAAGATCGAGCTATGGTGGGTCGTGCACGAGCTAAGCTAAAGAAGCAAGAGAGAGTGATCCCAGGACCGACCCTATGAGGGTCGTGCACGACCTATTTGGGTCGTGCGTGGCGCCGAATTTCTCCCTATCCCGAGATCTTTGTGATTTATTCTATCTTTTATTTTAGGAGGATGATATTATCTTGTTTCCTATTTAATTAGGGCTGCTTTTTTAAAAAACCCTTTGGTTTTGAGAGACTAGATATATCATTTATTTTGGCATTGAAAAGTACTCTCTGGAGCAAGGGGGAGACTTGTGGAACAAGGTTGAGTCTTTTGTAAGATTTCTTCTAGTTCAATTTGAATTTCATTTGTTTTGATCATGTCTTCTTCTCCCTTTTTCTCGTCTTTCTATGCCATGAGTGAGTAGTTTTCTTAGATTCTAGGGTTGGGTGAAAACCCAACACAATCATGCATGTCTAAATTCATGAGTTCATAATTTGAATGCTTGATGATCATATTTATCTATTTTGTGCTAAATTTCTTTACGATAGTTGAGGCATATCTTGCGATTAACCCAAAGCGAAAGTGTAAGGTTGATTTTTTGATTAGTTCTAATAGGATTATTTGTGAAAGTTGATATTCCTAGGTTGAAGGATAGATAGAAAGTTTTTTAATTTACGAAAGTCGATTGAATAACTTGAATTGTTTGCGAAAGTCGACTCTTCTATAATCTAAATTGCATGATAGTTGTGAGTTCCTGTTGGAAGCATGTATAATTGTTGTTGGGGTAGACCTAGCCCTAGGATTTGTCCTTTATATTAATTAAAACTCTTGTCTTTGCTTTAATTTTGGCCCATCATATTGTGCTCGATCCTTTGTTTGTGTTTTGTGTGTTTGTGTGTTTTTCTGTGCTCAGGGCCGACCCTCTTAAGGTCGTGATCGACCCACTTCGGTTCAGTCCCGACATTGTTTGCTCATGATTTCTTTGTTTTTCGTAGTTTATCAACTAATCTTTAGCACTATTCTCATTCTCGTGGACGAACTTGACTCTGCTATACTCAACGGGGTCTTGAATATAAATTTATTTGTTCAAGAAACCCTTCAACACTTCTAAAGTAGTAAATATCTCTTTTATACTTTTTAAGGTATGACATTTTTACTAAATTATTATATTAATAATTTAGTTGGATGTGAATAAAATAATAATATCCCTTATTATTATTTTAAATATTGTAATATCCTTTATTCTTTATAAAATCCTCATTTTAGTACTAGTCATTATTATTCTTGAAAAACTAGGTAATAGCTTTATTTAAATTATTAAAATATTTCTTTAAAACTTAACTTGTTATTTTATCAATATAGATAAGCAAGGAAATCTTTATAAAATCTTATGATATAGTTTTCAACCTTATAAGATATATTGTATTCATAAAGTCTTCTTAGGATTGTAAAAAGTCTAAAGTGCCCTTATTATTTAATATCTCATATTTATAGCATTATTATAATATTACCTTTTATCAAACAATATCTTTTTATCATAAGACCATATTAGAATATTTTCTCATTAAATCCTCATTTAAAAATACATGTAATATTAAATAGAGATAAAATATTAGTAGATGCCCCTTTTCTAATACTTTCCATAAAAAGGAATTTCTAGTCAAATTTATTTAATATGCTTTCTATAATTATGATATGATGATAAAAATTAATCTTATTATCTTAAAATAATGTCTCCCATAAATCTTTAGTTAATAAACATAGGATCATGTCTTAAAGTATTATTTTATAACTAAGAGCATGCAACCTATTTTTATTAAGATAATATTATTAATATACCTACTATATCTTATGTCTTTATCATATTTCTTTTAAGGATCTATCATGCTTAATATCTTATTAACTTAATTATAATCATAGAATACCATTAGCATATCTACATTATTATTAAATAAATCTTATATCTATAATTCCCTTACACTTAGAGATATAACATATTATAATATCCTTTTTCATTTCTTTTATATTCTTCTTTCAGAGATATTTTTTTAAAAATAAAAAAACTCCATACTTTAAAACAATATAATTTATATATATAAATTTATTTTCTACATAAGTTTTTATTTAATAATCCATGTCTTGCGATTTATACTATTATTAAATTGATATGCAAATAAAAGCTCTTATCTAGTATAATATAATTTACCTATTTGATTTTATCTTGTTCAACTTACAAGACCCTTTGGTATTACACACAAAGCCTAACATCATCCTTTGACATTACAAGATAAATTTAGCAACCTTTGGTGTTGAACAAAAAAAAGAACATCACACTTTTGGTATTACATAATTTTAAACCATTAAATTACAGCCTTTGAACAAATAAAAGTTGAAAGAGATAAGATAATACAAATAAAAAAGGAAATCGAAATTATGAATAACCTTTTATATATTACTAATAACTAAAGCCGGAGCAATTTCTGCAAACACGTTGCGCCACATCACCCCTTTATTAAAATAATAATTTTAAATAGTTAATTATGCACAAAAGTTATCTCCAAGTGAACACAAAGATAAACTAATATTTCTAAAAATTTGTCTCTAAATAAGCATAAAGATAAAATAATATTAATAGATTTGACCGATATGGATAAAAAAGCACATTATATTAATTATATTTGTAAAAGATAAATTAAAAATAATAAGAAAAAATATTTACACGTGATCACATATATCTTTGAAATAAAAATAGTCATATCTATCTATAATCTATTTGTAACTATATATTAAAGTTGTACCTTTTTGGCTCACCGCATTAACTTTGGCCCCAACTCATATTTACAAAAAATATTTTTTATTTATATTACTTAACTTTTTCAATTAATTTCTTTATTATCTATTTATGTGGAAAAAAATTAATTCGAATTTTAATTAAAAACAAAGAATATATTATCTTTTTATCTATGTATGTAAAAAATTTATCTTAAATAAAATTTTGATAAATAAAAAATTTTAACAACTAGATAATTACTTGACTAAATTGAATTTTGATTACAAAAATTACATTATGTTTTCCTTAATTATCTTTTTAATTCATTCATTTAAATATAAATGATTTTTTATCCTTAAAAAATTCTATCCTTATTCATATTTTTTCATCTTTTCTAATTAATTAAATTTTTTATTTACAAGATTTTTAAAGACTTGAATTTGATTAAATGCTATAATAATTTATATTATTTAAAATATTTTTATTCTGTATTAAATCCATGTAGTCGTGCATGGCACGACGGGTACAACTAGTTTTATACTATTTTCTCACTATATGAGTCTTTCACTTTTGCTTGAGTACATATCCATTTCATTAACTAATAAGCAAAACATAGAAGACAGCCCAAATTGCAGGAAAAGAATGACCCCGGTAAAGGAATAATTACTCAAGAGGGTATAGTGAAAAAGACAACAAATTTTAAAGGAAAAATGTTACAAAGTAGGGTTCCGGTGTATATATTTGTTAGGATGAAAACAAAGAACAAATTAAGAGCGTTGGATGAGTAGATTCGACGGATAAGATTAGACTAGGCAAAAAAATAAAAAAAAGGCTCATTCAATAAATAATGGCACGGTGTGTAATTTTTAAAAAATAACATTATATTTCTAAAAAATACCCTCCTTCTCCAAAACCTTTCCCCCTTGTAAAGAGGGAGAAGTGCAAGACGAAGCGAAAATTCTGGGAGAACGACGAATTCTTCAACGTCGGCACATCTTTCCTGCCTCTTCAAAGGCTGCAAATTCGTCTCCAAAACTGATCAAGGTGAACTTGCCGTCTCAATTGAATTTTGTCCTGATGTCTGTGACAGCAACAAGTCTACTAGCTAAATAAATTGTAACCGGATTATGTTATAAGCCGGATGAGCTTTGAAATTCTGTTTTTCACTATTCAGGGTAGTTATATATCCGGAATGTCTTGTTGAGCACTTTCTATATATGTAATCCGTATGACCCAAAAGAGGCAATCAATCAAATACAGAATATTCTACATCTCTCTTTTCCCTTCTCTTTCTCAATCTCTCCCTCCCTTTCTGTTGTGGGAATTCTTTCCCTCTCTCTCGACTCTCCTTTCTCTCAAATTCTAGATCGAATCCAGAGTCCGATCACATTGGTATCAGAGCCTCGCTCGATTCTCAAGTCCGATCATGACGAAAACGCGCGCCCACTCTCTCCAGGAGCTCAACAAACATGTAGAGAGACGTCTCGCCAGCTTGAAGAAGTGAAAGCTGAGATGAGGACTTCAAGCTCGAAGTTGGAGCAGGAAATGGCTGAATTGAAGCGATTAATTGTGGTGATGAGTATAAATCAGAATCCACCTGCTACTCCTCTACATACGGTCGCGGTTGGAGACACCTCTTCACCATCGCCGCCACAACGACCGTCGCTAAGTGGCGATCCTCCTGGATTTCACCGATCTAGACCATTTGGGATCCCTCGCTCCTCAAATCAGATTGTCCAGATGCATAATCATGTAAATCCGCTCCTTCCTGGTGGTTTATCTACTAGATTAGCAAAGATAGAGTTCCCTAAGTTTGATGGCAATTTGATTCGAGAATGGATAGTTCGATGTGAGCAATTTTTCTCACTCGATAACACTGCGCCGGAGCTGAAGGTACGACTTGCTTCACTCCATTTGGAGGGGAAAGCCCTCCAATGGCATCATAATTACATTCGGGGCCGATTTGACCAATTTTCAACCTGGACTGAGTATGTTATTGACATATCGGCTCGTTTCGGTCGTATGTTTGATGATCCTTTGGCAGATCTGGTCAATTTAAAGCAGCAGAATGAGTCGGTTGAAGAATATCTCGATAAATTCGAGTGTGCCTTAACGCGTTTGCATCTTCCTGTTGTCCATGCTTTGAGTATTTTTCTAGCTAATATGGCTCCTCACCTACAGATGCATGTTCGACAATTCAACCCCTCGTCCCTAGGAGAAGCAGCTCGTCTCGCTAAACTATACGAATCATCCCTCCAACTAGCTCCATACAAACACACCTATTCTAGACCTTTCAAACCCTCCTCAAACACAACCCCTCTTCTACCAACTCCAACATACACCAAACCAAACACTCATACCAAAGCCCTATTACCAACTCCTAAGGGATCTAATGAGAAAATCCCTCGCAAGTACACTTTTGAAGAAATGCAGGATAGGAGGAATAAGGGATTATGTATGTTCTGTGATGAACAATACACACCGGGACACCATTTGAAACACAAGAAAGGTGAGATTTATGTCATGGAGTGTGCTGAGGATGCAAATGTTGATGTCGAGCCACCTTTGGAGTCTGAAACCATGGATAACATGGTGGAAGATATAACTGATCCATATATCTCTATTAATGCCTTGAATGGATCTGTCAGCTTCAATTGTATGCGCATTACTGGTTATTTCAGCAAACACCCTATCCATATTCTTATCGATCCAGGCAATACGCTGAATTTTCTAGCTCAAGATACTGCACGGAGGCTGAATTGCAATCTTGAACCCATCAATTCTATTATGGTGACAGTTGTAGGGGGAAACAAAATGTCATCAGATTTTGTGTGCAAGAAATTTTGTTGGCATATGCAGGGATTTGATTACATCGATGAGGTCAAAACACTGCCCCTGAGTTGTTGTGATCTGGTCTTAGGGATTCAATGGCTCACTATTTTCGGTCCAGTCCTTTGGGACTTTGTTAAGATGTCTATGGAATTTTCAGTAGGTGGCACCAAGCGGGTGGTGCAAGGAACTAGTAATGATGGTTGCAAGGTTGTCAAAGGGAAGAGTTTCAGCAAAGTGTTGCAACAGAACCCTCAAATCGCTTTATTACAAGTGTGTGCTTCCCATGAACTTCAAGATGAACATGCCAATCACAATACGATCTGCCACATTGCCACTAGTGGTACTGATTCTTCTCATGAGCCTGCACTCCAGCAACTGATCCAGAAATATGATATTCTGTTTAAGGATCCAACTGATTTACCTCCTTTTAGACCCGGTTTCAACCATCAGATCCCTTTGCAAGCAAATGCTAACCCCATCAGTAAAAGGCCCTACCGCTAATCTTCTTTGCAGAAGGATATTATTGAGAAGATAGTTCAGGATATGCTCGATCAAGGCATAATTCAGGACAACTCCAGTCCTTATGCTTCTCCAGTTGTGTTGGTGAAAAAGAAAGACGGTTCATGGAGGCTTTGTGTCGATTATCGTGGGCTTAATCAACAAACCATTAAAGATAAGTATCCAATACCCTTGTTGGATGACTTACTTGACGAATTAGGAGGCTCTTCCTATTTTTCCAAATTAGATTTACGCTTTGGATTTCATCAACTTAGAATGGAACCAGGTGACATCTTCAAGACTGCATTTAAAACTCATTCGGGTCACTATGAGTATTTGATTATGCCCTTCGGGCTTACCAATGCTCCATGCACTTTTCAGGCCCAAATGAATCACATTTTCAAGGCCATAGCTCGAAAGTTCGTCCTTGTTTTCTTTGACGATATACTGGTGTACAGCAAAACTTGGGCTGATCATTTGACTCATCTAGAAGTGGTGTTTCAGATTCTCAAGCAACAACAACTGTATTTGAAGACGTCTAAATGCACTTTTGGCGCTCAGCGAATTGAGTACTTGGGGCATTTTATTTCACAAGAGGGAGTTAGTACTTAGTACTGATGCACGCAAGATTCAAGCTGTTACAGACTGGCCGATTCCAAACAACCAAAAACAGCTCAGAAGCTTTCTTGGCCTGGAAAACTATTACTGTCGGTTTGTCAGGAATTACAGTCTGATCATTCGACCCCTTACAGCTCTATTGAGAAAAGATAACTTCTCTTGGGGTGATGATGCATCCCTAGCATTCTCCAATATTAAGAAGGCTTTAACATCGACACCAGTATTAGCTTTGCCATGCTTTGAGAAAACCTTCGTGGTGGAAACAGACGCCTCAAACCATGGCATAGGGGCCATCCTTATGCAGGAACAACACCCAATCTGCTTTATTAGCCGAGCTTTAGGTCCTCGACATCAATCTTTGTCAGATTATGAAAAAGAACTCCTCGCAGTGGTTTATGCAGTACAAAGCTGGAGCTCTTACTTGACACACAGGCCATTTATCATAAAAACCGACCAAAAAAGCTTGAAATACTTGCTAGAACAGCGAATTTCTACTCCATTCCAGCATTTATGGCTTTCCAAGCTAATGGGATACACATTTGAGATCCATTATAAACAGGGCAAGGAAAACTTAGTGGCTGATGCCCTTTCTCGAGTCACTGGCTCCCAAATCCTTCATATTACTCTCTCTCAGGCGCATGAAGGGTTTTATGATTCAATTAAAACACTATGGCAGTCAAACCCCTCTTTACAGAAGATTATTTCTGACTTACAAACTAATTCTCACTCTCATCCTCAACATTCCTATATTAATGGGGAACTCAGGCGCAAGGGAAAGCTCGTAATTGGGAATGACAAATCTGTCAAGCTGCATATTTTTAAATGGCTTCATGATTCTGATGTAGGAGGGCACTCACGAAGGGATGCTACACTCCAACGCATTAAGTCCCTCTTCTACTGGCATGGAATGCATAAGGAAGTTCAGAATTACATCCGGAATTGCGAGGTATGTCAACGTAATAAGTATGACGTATCTGCCTCTCCTGGTCTTTTACAGCCTCTCCCGGTTCCAGAGGGTGTTTGGCACTCCATAAGCATGGATTTTATAGAAGGCTTGCCACCTTCCTATCACAAGCACACCATCCTGATCGTGGTGGATCGCTTAAGCAAAGCTGCTCATTTTTTGGCCCTCTCTCATCCTTATACAGCTTTGGAGGTTGCTCAATGCTTTCTCGACAATGTATTCAAACTTCATGGCATGCCTCAATCAATCATAAGTGATCGTGATCCAATATTTTTGAGTGAAGTCTGGCGTGAGCTTTTCAGGGTTCATGGTGTTGATTTGAGCCTCTCAACTGCTTACCATCCTCAAACAGATGGCCAGACTGAAATTACTAACAAGACTCTAGAAACCTACCTGCGTTGTATGACTGTTGAATCTCCTCATTCTTGGAGCAAATGGTTGCCCCTTGCTGAATGGTGCAACACCACATACCATTCTGCTACCAAGTCTACACCATACGAAATCCTTTATGGACAGCCACCTCCTATTCATCTCCCTTACCTCCCTGGTGAAAGCTCATCTCTGTTGGTGGATCGTAGTCTACAAAAAAAAGGGAAGATGCTATAAATATGCTGAAATTTCATTTACTTCGGGCACAAAACAGAATGCGGCAGTATGCCAATGCTCGGAGATCAGATCGTACATTTCAAATTGGAGATTCTGTATACCTCAAGCTGCAGCCCTATCGCCAGCAATCTCTCAAGACTAACTTGCCTCATAAATTGTCTCCTCGGTTCTATGGCCCATACGTGATCATTGACAAAGTTGGCCCAGTGGCGTACAAGTTGCAACTACCCGCCTCAGCAGCAATTCATGATGTTTTTCATGTCTCACAACTCAAACTTTGTGTCAATCCTGCTGCTGTCCGTTCTGATCTACCCCAGTACTTACAAGACTCCCCAAAACTCAAGTTGCCTGAAGCAATTTTGGATCGCAAAATGGTGAAGCGTCGGAATGGTGCAGCTACGAAAGTGCTAATCAAGTGGCAAGGTTACCCTGCTGATGCTGCCACTTGGGAGTACTACCATGATTCCATTTCTAAATTTCCAGATATTGATCCTTGAGTACAAGGATCATGTCGAGGAGGGAGTATTGTGATAGCAACAAGTCTACTAGCTAAATAAATTGTAACCGGATTATGTTATAAACCGGATTAGCTTTGAAATTCTGTTTTTCACTATTCAGGGTAGTTATATATCCGGAATGTCTTGTTGAGTACTTTCTATATATGTAATCCGTATGACCCAAAAGAGGCAATCAATCAAATACAGAATATTCTATATCTCTCTGTTTCCTTCTCTTTCTCAATCTCTCCCTCCTTTTCTGTTTTGGGAATTCTTTCCCTCTCTCTCGACTCTCCTTTCCCTCAAATTCTAGATCGAATCCAAAGTCCGATCACAATGTCTTTATTTTAAAATTTCAACCGTGGTTCTTATTTTCAATTGAGAAAGATCAAATTAATTTTCACTTGTTTTGTGGCACTGGCGCTTCGCCGAGAACTCCCGACCGCCGGTGGGGGTGGCCTCGATCATCTACCTTCGCCACTGAACTTAGGCTTAATATTTGTAGTGTAAAAATTGCAAACTGGTTTGTGATTTACTGATTTTAGGTCTAAATTTGATATGGAGGAGTGTCTAATTGAGAATGATGTTTGACGGTGTCTTGGTTTTATGTTGATTACAACTTTATGTTATCATTTTGCTTGTCTTCGCCTTATGCTGATGTATTGGCCATTTTGCTTGTCTTCTTCACTTTATTCCCGTTCACGTTCGTGCTACATAGCTGATCACTTTCAGACATTTACACGATTTTGGAAACTAGATTTTAAATCAAAAGGAGTTTCATATTAGGATTGAGTATAAGATATACATATTGCATTCATAACTTGTCACGGTCTTGTTGAGCTTCTCACATTTTAACTATACAGTAGTTGCATGATTTTGATAGTTAGCGAATATTAGTCTAGGAAGATAGCTGTTGTCAAGATCCCACTTCGTCTGCCATGATCTAATGTTGATGAAGATAGTTGAGCACTAGGAAAAATCAGTTCTTTGATTATTTGTAATGATGAAATTGCAAAACAACTCGATTTTTTTTATTAAATTTTAGCCAGGCTTCTTCTTTTGAACTAATATTAATTCCACCAGTTGGTATTTGTCTAGCTTCTTCTTTTGTATAACTCAGTCATATAGATAGCAAATTTGTGTTTGATGAATTATTTGGTTGTGAAATTGGACGATGAAATTGAGCTTTGTTTTTATGATTTGCTAGCCTATTAGCTCAAATGGTAGAGCAATATGTGCAGATAGATGTGGGTTCAAATCTCATATAGGCTAATACTTCATACGGTTGGTTCATTATAGCTTTCTTTTGGTTCATGTTTTTGTAAGCTCGGGTTCATAGTAGTTTATCTTATAGTTCATGTGTTTAAAGTATACTAGTTATTTTGGTTCATATTTTTTGTTTCATGACATTTGTTCTTTCGGTTCATATATTTATAAGTATATGTTCATAATATTTCATCTTATGGTTCATAACCATATCATTTTAAAGTTCATGAGTGTCATGTTTATAGTTCATAAATCGCATTATATTGGTTCATGTTTTTATACGATTAGGTTCATAATAATTGTTAATACGGTTCATGAAATTTAATTCAAAATACTCGTTGTTTGTGTCATGTATCGTATTTCATAAATGGTATTTTATGGGTTCATGTCTTTATACGGTTTGGTTCATAACAATTGTCATAAAGGTTCATGAAATTTAAGTCAAAATACTTGTTATTTGTGGCAATTATCATATTTCATAAATGATATCTACTATTTTATGGGTTCATGTTTTTATGCAGTTAGATTCATAACAACTGTGATAAGGGTTCATGAAATTTAATTCATCATACTCGTTATATGTGTTATGTATTCTAGTTCATAAATGATATTTATCGGTTCATACAATTGAATGTTAAGGTTCGTAATAAGTGTTCTTACAATTCATGAATTTTTTGCTCGTAGTAGTTAGTGTCATGACTTTAATTGCAATTTGAACACATGAAATCTCAATAAGGTTCAAATAATTTTATTAGAGAAGAAACAATAAAATTAGAAAAAAAAATTAAGAACCTAAAAAGAGGAAATAATTTTAAATTTTATCATTTGGGCATTTTATCAAGCACATGGTGGACAATTTGATAAAAAAAAATTACCATTAGCCTTTATTTTCAATAAAATAATCAGATTGTAACACAAAATATGCACAAACTTCATAAGTTTGAGTAAAACCAACAAAGATAATTCAACAATAGCTTCTATTGAAACTAAGAATTTATCAAACACTTGGTGTGCACCTCATATATTCAACCAAAAAGACTTAAATAAATAAAATTAAGAAGATTTTGCTTTCTTTTATTATATCACAAAACATTAAAGATTCAAAATAAATGAAAGCATATATAAAAACAAAAAAACATTCACAAAGTCATACAAATTAAAAGTAATAAAAAAAAAACCCAAAAAAGAAAACTAAAGTCGTATCGCAATTTTCGGTTCAGAGAATTACAAGTGGTGGTTCATAGTATTACAAGTGATAGTTCATACGAAACCAGTACATTCAACAATGGTGAAATGAAAAATAATTTTGGTTAAATGACATGGTATTCAATAAAATAATACAATAACATGTTTTTTATCCATACAATTCATGGTAAATTAAGGCTTGAATTAAAAAGTTAATTGAAATCCCCCAAATTTGAAAAAAAAACCGTTTAATTAGGCATTCAAACCCTAAGAAAACAAAATAATACCTATAAGCAACTCAAATAAGGTCGAAAATAGCTATTAATCTAATTAAAACATGTAAATGAAGGAAGCAGATGAGAAAAATCGAAATCCAATAATGGAGGATAGAGTTGAAAAAGCTCTAAGGAAGAAGAAGAAAGGGGGAGAAGGAGGGGTTCTATTTTGGGGAGAAATGACGAAATTACCCCTCTGGTTAAATAACTCCCATTAATGAAACGTCCATCTAAACCATTGATTCCCTTAAATCAACGCTCCACATATGTTCTCATTTTACACTATAAGGCATACTAGGGTTAGAACTTAGAAATTAAAATTACTTAGAAATTAGAGGCAATCAGGTATAAATGAATGAGTTAGGAAACAAATGAGCTTATTCATCAAAGACCCGAATGGGTTATATGGTGAGTTTAAAGGCCTACACATATTAGAAATTATGGGCTAAAACGGGTTATATGGGTGGTTTGGGTAAACGGGTGATGAGTCGGTTGACGGGTTGGGTTATTGGGTGATAAAATCTCACACTTATCCGACCCATTATCTGTTTCGCCCATCACCTGAACCGTCCGTCACCCGCTTTGATTAGATTTTCACCCGTCTATTTCGAGTGGGTTAAATGGATGGATAGGTCGTTCGTGGATAACTGACAACCCTATTAATTTCTTCATGTGGATTGGCAGGTACGTATACATGTTCAAGTATGATAGTGTGAAAAATAAGAAGACGGATTCGGTTGGGGACACGGTTGCTAGTATATAATAAAAGATTATATACTAGCATATAATAAAAGATTAACTTATAGCTATTAACAAGACAATGAAGTAGATCACAATCGAATTAAAGGGGACACGGTTGCTAGATTCAACAAAAGCAACAAAGGATCCATCCAGGCAGGGGCGTAGCCAAAAAATTTTCATTGTAGGGGTTAAGAAAATTTTCCAATATAGTTAATATATTTCGAGAAGATGTAGAAAAAAAATAAATTTAAAGAAAAAAGAACATATTTTATAGAGATAAGGGACTAAAATATTTCAAAATACAATTACTTTAAAAAAACAAGAGTTTATAACAACTTATATAATTATGAATTATGCTTCAGATAAAATTATACGGTCAATCTCCATGTGGAAGGAAGATTTCTTCTCGGCAGGGGAGAAAGCGAACCGTTCTAACGAGATATGAGGCTAGTAGAATACTATAATGAGGACCTCTGCTCAACTTATGAAATCCATTCGGACCGTTCGCTTTCTCAGTAGCAAAAGCGCTTCTCTTTGCCCCTTAAGTAGAAGGACAGATCGTAAATAAAAACTAAAACTAAAACTAAAATCCTCGTGCTAATAATAAATTGTATAATTCGAGACATCCCAACAATAACTTATTGTTTCAAAATTTTCGTGTTTAATCTTAGGAAAGTGGGAAGTTTAGCGAAAGATAAAATCATGCTAACTAAATAAATGACTTGTTAGAAGTTGTTTGTATACGTCCAATCTTCAAACGTTCTTAACTTTTTATTCAAATGTCAGAATGGAGCTTATAATATATCAAATCGAAGCTATAAACAAGAGGAACATATATATAGAAAAAAAAATTGGATTGGGGGGCCATATCCCCCACCCGCCTCCAAATAGCTCCGCCCCTGCATCCAGGACATAGGAACAACAATAATCTAAAAAGGACAAACTTTCAGTCAAGCTGAATGCATAATTATTAATACATAGTATTGTCAACTAAAATACAGAAGGATAAACTACAGCTCGAAGATCCACAAGAGCAACAAACATATGATCCAGAAATAGGAATAATGACGATCTAAAAAGTTATCAAAAAAAAAAAAAAAAAAATGACGATCTAAAAAAGGACTGAAACTATCGGTCAAGCTGAAAGCATAATTATTTTTCAATCGAATAATACATATTATTGTCAGCTAAGATACAACAAGGACAAACTACAGCTTCACTAATTGCAGAGGACCTTCCGACGTAGAGTCAACATAGCTGGCTAGCTTGGGCATAAAAAGGAGAAGACCATGGACACAATCTAATAGGAACAAGCGGTCGCAGATAAATACCAGTGTTATAGGAGAAATCGAATTTTAATGTACTGTCCTTAAACACGTCCACCAATTTCCAGGTCCCAGTCCGAGCATTGATAACCGTGAACTTGGTTTGCATCACATAAGGATGACATATCAGAAGGCGGTTCCAAGGATTCAGAGCCACCATGAAATTCTTACATTTATGAGGCAAAGACGGCACCCGAAACTCACCTTCATAACACCACTCTGAGTCACCCACTAGTTGCCACACCGACAGCTTATCAACACCACCTGGTTCACCTGTGTCGGCAACAATCTCACAGAACTTCAACATCTCTTCATCTCCCGAGTAAATCAGACTTGAATGTACAAACTTAGCACTGGGCAGACGGATTCGGTCAAAGCGGTCGGGGCTGTCATAGGGATCATACGTTATTACCGTCCCTGAAGGACGGTCCAAAAAATGCATGATCCCCTTGTAAACAAAGCAGCCTTTGGTAGGAAGAGTGAAAGTATTTCCCGGGCAACTGGCTTCCCATGTAGACCAACTCCCAGTATCAGAAGAAAAGATCTGTACTGTAAAATTTGGATGCCCATCAGAATTATAATCCCCAAAATTGCGTTTGATAGCCAAGACTTTGTATGTCAAAAAGGCTGCTGCTGTTTGAACAAGTCTTGTGGCAATGCCAAATACCCACACTGACGAGAATAGAGTTTGTCCGGGGTCAGGAAGCTTTACACATTGCTTGGTGAGGGGGTTGGAGACGCAGAGGGTGACTGTGTACTGGTTCATATAACAATCTGGGTCTGGGAAAAAATGAGAGAGTAGGAGTCCATTGCTGGAAGCCACAAGCCTATGACTATTATTATACGGTAGGGAGACCGAGGATAAAGAGATTGATAATTGATCTTGATCGTCACGGTATGGGCCATTACCAGAATGGATGGTGTCGGTCAAAGCCTTGATGTTCTGGGAGCGGTCATCTTGGTTGGGAGACGAGTCCGTCAACGGATACAGTAACGTCGCAAAGAGGCCCAATGAAGACAGTGATTCAGGTGAAGAAGTAGTATAGGCTCGTTGCAGATAGTTTCGGGCAAACACTGGATGGGAGATGATAGATCGGTATCGTTTTGAGACACACTTGAATCTGTAGAGAGACTTGATGTGTAGTCTCGGTAGAATTTCAGCCAAAATAATATCTTCTGGAATAAAGGTGCAGCTTTGATGATCTTCATCTATGGATAAATATATCAACTGGGCAACTGCATCAACGAAATGAAATAAATAAACAGAAAGTAAGAAAAATGTACACTACTGAAGACAAAAGCAAAATTAGTAGGACCTCACAAATCTAAATGAAGTAGAGAAAACACCAAATTGAACATAAACACATACTCCAACAAAATTGTCAACCAGGGCAGATACGCAATTGCGAGTGGATCAATTAGCAAGCAAGGGAGAGAATCAATGCTGAATAACGTAAACGAAAGCCATAAATTAACAATACAAACAAACTTTGAGAGCACTAGATTCGTAAGAATGAACAAGGGAACACGCTAGGGACGTACTGAATTGGGACAAACAATCTCAAATCTGAAGGAAAAACGAAAACAAAAACCATGCTTTAACAAAAGAAACAAACTTTGAGAACACTAGCTCAATTGAACGGGGGGTGGGGGTGGGGGGGGTGGGGGGGGGTGGGGGGGGGGAGGGGGCTCTAGATCAATTGAGAAAACCAATCTCAAATCTGAAGGAACAGGAATGCCATAATTTAACGAAAGAAACAAACTTTTTAGAACTCTAAACCCATAAGAAGGAACAAGCGGACTTGCTCTAGATCAATTGGTAAAATCAATCCCAAATCTGGAGGAACAAAAAGGGGATCCCACAAATTAATAAAAAGAACAAAATTTAAGAGCATTACACCATTAGAGGAGACCCAACCAGAGTGCAAACATACTAGAGCTCAACTGGGAGAATCAATCTCGATCCAAAGAAAAATCGAAAAGGAAAGGCATAAATTAACAAAAGAAACGAACTTTAAGAAAGAAATAGGGATCAATTACAGCATGTATGCATATGGGGAGAATCAATCTCGAACAGAGACACGAGAGTGAGGGTCGCCGATGGGGTGGCGGCAGAGCGGCGTTCAATCTTCGACATGTTGCTGGGTAGAGCGAAGGGACCAAGTTTAGGGCTGAAGACTTGGTTTTGGGAGATTAGAAATCCCAGATGACGTTCGGATTGCATACATATATCCGGGCATTCGATTCTAGAGAACCGTAAAGTATGGAAATCGGCTTTTTTTTATATTAAGTAGGAAAGAATTTAGGGCTCGTTTGTTTCTATACTCGGAATCGGGTGAGAATGAGGTATCGGGTTGGGATAGAAATCACCCATATCTTAAGTTTGACGTGGGTATGAACTCTATTGTATTTTCTTGGTATGGGAATCACTCATTCACATCTCTTAGTTAAAACAAACATAGGTATGGGTTTGACCCATTCCCTATATCATGGGTATAGAAACAAACAAGTCCAGTGGAATCAACTCAAGCTAGCACATCCTTACGGGATGGAGGTGGGAATGAAGACCAAAATGGGTCTGAATCTGATTGACACTAACCAAATGTCTTAGGTCAGCGATCGAATCCGCCACTTTATTGCATTCACTTGGTGATCTATGAAATGGACCACCTCAAAGGATTGCAAAATAACCAACGTATCGGCAACTAGCATTTCAATTTGTCAATGGCAAGATCTACCTCCTTTTAAAGCGTTTATGACAATAAGACTGTCTCCTTCAATTTCAATTTTCGAAATATTCCCAAAATTAGCTTCAAAAACAGCGTCACACATTCCTTTGACCTCAGCCTGAATGACGTTCTAGTGTACATTTGTCGTAGCTTTCAGTAGGGCTGGGCAAAATCCGGTCTGGCCCGGTTTTTTAGACCGGACCGGACCGGGGGGTACCGGTCCGGTCCTCGGTCCATAAAATATTTCAAGCCGGTCCCCGATCCGGTCCGGACCGGCTTTTTGTATTAATGGTAAAATAAATTATTTTGTGTGAAAAATATGTATAGTTCTATTATAAAATTTATGTTAAAAATATAAATATAATTTTTATATGATACAATATATATATATATATATATTTTAATTAAAAATAATATTTTTTACAAATAAATAAAATATTTTTTATATAAAAATAATTTTTTATTGATAAAATAATAGTTCGGTCCAAAACCGGTCCGGACCATACACTCCACCAGGCAATACTTAGCTTCGTGAATAGTGACTCATTCAATTTTTCTTTTAGTCGATGTATAATTGTTATGATGGAGTCATTATTTGGCCCAAGTTGCAAAATTCTGATGACAATATTCGGGTCGACTTTAGCTAACTTCGTTCATGAAACGAGACACTCTATCAACGAATGTTTTGTTGTTTTCTGTTGGTTCTGACATAACGAACATTCTACTGTTACAAACACATGTCTTTGTAATAATTGATGTTTAGTCGAAAGTCCTTTTGGAAATATTTTCCTTAAGAAAAATTTAACTTTTGGCGTTACATTTAACAACCATATCCACAGAAGTTCACAATCTCTGCTATTATGTTCATAAGAATACGAAGGATGAGGCTGAGTGAGCAGAAAACCATCCATTCTTACTCGAATACCAATACAGAAGATCTCTAATCGCATTCTTTGGAATTAATATAGACGCGATTTTTCTCACCCATTCGTCAGGTTACCAAGTAGAAAGCTCTCGAGTCTTCCATTATATGTTGTCATCGATAAACTGAAATACATTTGCATTTAGATCTATGTCTTGCGTATTCGAGCAAACCTTCACTAAGGGGAAATTTGTAGCCCATTGATCCGTCCAAAAACGAATACTACAACCATCCCCTATCTACCATGCATATTAGACCTTCTAAGAATTTGTTCTTTAGTCGCATTAATTTAGACCACTTCCATAACATATTTTAGCTTTGTAAATATGTGAACAAGTTTTCTGTTTTGAGGTATTTAGACCATAGCAGAGATTGCATAATCCATTTGTTCCCTAGCTTGCATGGCCTGAGCAGGATCAAATAGGTTGTAGGATCCATTGCAGCATATAGAAAGATAATGTAATGCAAATTAGCGTAAATGTTATTGAAAGAGCATAAAGAGTATTTATGCAAGCAGAGTGCTTGACTAACAAACCCTAGAATATAAATTATCTCCTAAGATAGAAAAGATATTTTCCTTACAAAAGGTTTACGTAGAATATGAACTTATCTAATACAACTGATGAGGAAGTATTGAATATTATAATCTACATTCCCCCTCAAGCAACGCGATCTCTGGATAGACGAAGCTTGGAGACGATTGTTTGAAGCTGGAGCCCAATTGTAATTGGGCTAAACCTCTAGGTTTTCTAAGAATGCCCTCGCAAATAGACGTCCATAGGAAAAGTTTGAGCTTGAAGACAATTTCTTAAAGGCAAAGCTGATCTTGTGTTATTGGAGTCGAACAAGGCCAATCTCGTGTTGTTGGATCAGACAAGGTCGATCTTGGTTTTGCATGAGACGCCCGAAAGTGATCTCGATTTTGCATGATATGCCCCAAGGCGATCCCGGTTTCGTATGAGACGTCCGAAGGCGATCCCGGTTTTAGATGAGACGCCCGAAGTCGATCTCAGTTTTGTATGAGATGCCCAAAGGCGATCCCGGTTTTGTAGGAGACGCCCGAAGGCGATCCCGGTTTTATAGGAGATGCATGAAGGCGATCCAAGTTTCGTCGGAGACGCCCAAAGGCGATCCCGATTTCGTCGAAGACACCCAAAGGCGATCTCAGTTTCGTCGAAGACGCCAAAGTATGAGAAAAAGGCCTTCCAATAAGATTGCCATGGAGAAAAAGGCCTTACAAAAGTTAAACCATAAGAAGCTTTAGAAGTGAAAGGCCTTCCAACAAGATTGCCATGCAATTTCAACCTAGTTTGCTGAATAAGAGCAGCATCAGAGGAGTTATTATCCACACTCAACTTGAGCTTCCTTGGTTGTATACTATTGAGAGGGCACTCGTCAAAACTATGATCAGCCTCCCCACAACAACCAAAACCAGGAGAAACTGTTTCATACCATACTTTCAAGGTAATCTTAAAGTTATCATAAGCTATGACTTTGATGCGGCCGCACCCCTCTACGCCAGCCCGCGTCTTCTCGTGCCATGGCGTCGACGCCCTCGGCACTATTGGCACTTATCCTAGCTTAGTACTTGCTATTTTCGTCGGACTTTTACTAGCACCATTGTATATTTAGTGGATCTTCTAATTGCACTATTTCCATTATTATGATGAGTTGTGTTGGACATGCATGTTCGGTCCCAACTGATGAAGGATCTTGTTATTGAGGATTTCAGTGCAAGGCAAAAGATGCTTGATCCAAAGACAAATTCTTCAAGAGATGATGGAACTTGGTGGATGAACTTCTCTTGGGATCATAAGCGCATATCTCCCTCGTCTAGACTCGGAATTTGGTGATTCCAAAGCCTAGAGTTAGATCTACGAGTCTCATTTAATCTCTTGAAATTTGAGATCTAGATGATGAGTGGTTCAAAAGATATGGCTCTTGCATTGAAAGGGTGCAGGAACCATCGAGATAGAGCAAGATCTTCAAGAGATGGTGGCGGCAATGGATCTTCTTGGTGGTGTCTTTGGTAGATGATGATGGACGATTTTCTTTGGTGAAATGGAGGATGGATTTTGATGGTAAGGGTTCGATATAAATGAGCCTTAGAAAGGATATGACTAACATATCGAAAACACAAACTAGAAGAATCGAACTAGGATATGACTCACCTATATCAAACCTCCAGTCTTGAATTGATGTGACTCACAATCCATGGATGTAAAACTGAAATTTGATTGAAATAAAAAGGGAAAATATTTCTAAAGCAAGGAGACAAGGGTTGACATGGGCTTTCATCAATCTTGTCTAACTAGGAAAACAGAGCCCTAGTGGCTTATAAAGAAAGACCTTAGGGAAAAAGTGACATTTTACTTAGGAAAAGTTTAACTAATAACAAAATAGACCAACTTTTCCAAATGTCATAAAACACTTTCACAAACCAAGCAATGAACCACACAAGTCGTGGCCTTCTAGCAAGACAAGCACGCCTCACTTTCTCACAATGTGACGGCCTTATCATAGTCACATCATCCTCCCTCCCTTCAAAAAGGATTCATCCTCGAATTCGAGTGCAATTCCAAGTGAAAATCGCATTGCACCCAAAATAATCCGGACAAATGATTTTTTCGGTAATGCTTGGGACAGTTTTCCGCTCGCACTTGTTCAAGGTCATTCTCTGAGTTCCGAACTCCAAATTGAGTGATTCCAAGTCACATATTGAGGTCAACAAGTCTATTTTATGTCCTCCAAATTTGAGAATCATTAGACCATTGAGTTGAAAGTTGTACAATTTTTTCCAAGGTGGCGCATATTGATTAGCAAAAAAGGTTTCACATTCCTGCAAAAGATGAGAGATGAGTGAGGGAAGATCACCTTAATTCTTGATTCAACAGAGATTCATGAAATAGAATTAGAAAGAAAACTTTACTCCCCTTGATGGCGTGGACAACTTCCTTTGGTTTGGCGAGTAGAATAGTCCTCCTTTTCTCTTCTTTCTTGGTGTGATTCTCCTCATGACATAGGAAGGGGAAAATGGAGAACACCATAGAGAAAGCATCCATCCATGGGGTAGGTAAAGAATGGATTGAGCTCGGAGTGATGGTAGGACGATCTTGATTTTAGGAGATGCTTCCACCACTTCCTCCATTTTTTCCTTAGAATCAACCTTCTCTTCAGTTTGTGATAGAGGCTCATGAAGTGGTAGTTTTTAAGTAGCGCGTTCCTCGAATTGGTGGGAAAACCCCGTACCTTTATAGGCAAGGTTAGCCACATCTTCTTGGATGATGAGCTCCCTTTCTTGAGGCTTTTCCTCCAACCTTTGCTTCTGGAGTTCCAAAGGTTCAAATCTAGGACTCAAAAGTTGCATTGCTTCTTGGATGGCTTGGTTGACAGATTGGAGAAGAGATTGTTGGAATGTCATCATCATAGCCTCCATAGATGCTAGAGTAAGAGCCGGGATAGAGTATAAACGATCATCCCCATCTTGCCCTACGTTCTGACATGCTTAAAAGCTCTAAACAAACAAGATCATCCCACAAATCACAAGTAATGACAACCATAAGTTCCTCCTAAAATCAACCAAGAAAGAGCAATGAAATGCAAGTGCAAGGTCAAAGCAAGGAGTTAGGTATGGCTAGGCAAAGAATAATCGAAATGCACATACAAGCACCCGAACTCAACAAGGACTTAAAGGAATTAAGAAGCTACTAGGCACCAAGTATTTTTTTCACAATAATAATTTAAGCAAATTTTGTCTTACTCGGATTCTCTTTCTATCGGGATCCGACTTTTTCTATGCCCAACCTCTCTTTCACTTTTGTCGGGTCCGAGTTTTCCACATCCCAATTCTTTTCCTTTTTGAGTCTGACTTTTGCTTTTAAGGCACAATTCTAATTTTTTTATATAGAAATTAGAAAGCAACCACAATTCAAAGCAACAAGCAACTATGCATTTTTTCTCAAAGTTTAACAACCCGATGTCGTACTCGTACTCGTATCTTAAACCAAGCCCTTACAAGTCCAAATGCAAGACATGTGAATGGAAAATGGGCAAGATGTGTCTGGTTTATGGCTGGATTGGTTTTCGCTCAAACACACAAGACAACACTTAAGATACTGGAAACGAAAGGTTGTTTCGGGGGGAGGGGTTGAGGCTTTTCGGTTAAGAATTGAATTGGACAATCCTTGAGCTATCTTCTTCAACCTTTGGTCAAAAATCCTTGGCTGAATTCATAAAGGGTCGTGCACCACTCAGCCAACACAACAACAACAACACAAAAAAAGACAACAACCACAATTCTAGGGCGCAAGCAATTTCGAAATGGTAACAAGGGTGGCTCCTATGAACACTTGCAACCCTAGATGCTCAATCAAAGGTCAAATAAAAGATTACCTTACGTGGATCTGATACCACGTGATGAAGGATCTTGTTATTGAGGATTTCGGTGCAAGGCAATCCCGACGCTTGATCCAAAGGCAAACTCTTCAAGAGATGATAGAACTCCTTGGATGAACTTCTCATGGGATCACAAGGGCATATATCCCTCATCTAGACTCAGAATTGGGTGATTCTAAATCCTAGAGTTAGATCTACGAGTCTTTTTTAATCCCTCAAAATTTGAGAGCCAGGTGATGAGTGGTTCAAAAGCTATGGCTCTTGCACTGAAAGGCTGCAAGAACCACCTAGATGGAGAAAGATCTTCAAGAGATGGTGGTGGCAATGGATCTTCTTGGTGGTGTCTTTGGTAGATGATGAAGGTCACAGCCTTAGCATAGTCACATCACCAACTCCACTGGGCTATCTAGGGTTCACTATGTTTAGAACTATAAAAGTGCCTAGAGCACTCTGGTATATTCACGCTTGAACAAATTGAAATTTGCCTTTGTGATCGAATTTCACTTCCCTAGGCATCAACTTCTTCCCTTACTTTCTAACCGCCCTACAAATTTCTGAGGCATCATGTCCTACGACGCCAACTCCTTCGAGCCTTTGTGCCAACATTGACTTCGTGTCGAGCCTTCGTGACAACTCTGAATCCGTGTCGTACCATTCGAGTCTGGACTTGCCAGCGCCACACACCCCATAGTGTCGTCGTTGAACCTTGGTATGCTCCTCGTGCCATTGACATCGTCAGCCAAGCGCGTCCTCGTGCCTTCGCTTGAGACTGGCACACCTTCGTCGTGCCATAGCATCACTCACCATGCCCTAGTGCCGACGACTCGACTCTGCTTCTGCACCTTTCTAGCCCTAGACCGAGTCCGAGATTCCGCATACGAGGCTTTAGTCCTTTTGTTAAGCGATCCAACCCGCATTTATGAGAAGGGAACACATCAAACATTATGATTGATTTACTTGCAATCAGTACAATAGAATGGCCTCTTCTTAGTATTAGATCTTTGCTAACCATTCTCAAAAGAATATTCTCTTTGTTGAGTCTACATAGACTGAGAGGACCTAGAGCTAGCATTCATTGAGATCGATTAATTGAAAATAGACGATGAACTTTGCATTTCACGTGTTTCTCCTATTGCAAAAACAACACATAAGCATGATTGATACTCGGAAGTGGTTTCATCATTAGATTCGTACCTCTCATAGTTGTAAACTGGTCATTTAGCCGCATTAAGAAGGAAACTAGTTTCCGATCCTCTTCATTTTTCACTATATGTTGAATAGAACCACAAGTACATTAAGGAATTGATGTAGACCTTCATAATTTGTCCTAAAGAGTCTTAAATTTTGTAAAATAAGTTGAGATCAAATTCGAACCTTGAACAAACAAATTGATCTAATTCTGTATGGAATACATTTATGCTTCATTAAACTGGCCATATCTCGCGCTTAATTCCTCCTAAATTCTTTGAGCAATATCGGTATACAACACACTTGACGAATCTCTCCAAGCTCAAACCGTTGATTAACAAAGAAATCACCATATCATTGCATCTCTCCCATCCAAGATATATAGATTGGATTTGATTTTTGCACTCAAGCTAAGGTTCCGTTGATGAATGCGGTCTTGTTTTTCCAAATAATGCATTTCACGTCTAAATCCGCCATTCTCCAAATTTCAGTCCATTAAATTTCTCATAGACAAGCGCCAATCTAGAATGATCGCTTGAAGTGACCAATTGGTCAAAGGTGAGGGGCCGTTTATGTATTTTGCCATTTAAAAAGGAATATATATATATATAATTTTAATTTAAGATTCTCTTATAAAAAAAGGGTACCGTATGATTTATGTATTTTATTTGGTGTTTTTTATTTTTAAATTCATATTTTTATTACTCTTTATATTTATTTTAAGATGTTCTCCGGTTAAATAAATAAAATTGTTTCCTTAGACCATGAATATCAATAAACTCCATGAACCTTTAAATTATTTACTTTTATCATTTCTCTTACTTCCACATCATCTTACAATCCCCAACTTTTATTTCACAAAACCCACTTAAATATCAATGAACTCATTTTTCACTTTTTCCAATTCCAACAACTATTTATTTCCCCATACACAATTACAAAATATCCCCAACTTATTAATTTTATATACATACATGCCATAATAATCTTAATAACTTACAATTTTTATTAATTTTATTATTTCAGAATTATTTTAGGATTGTAAATTTGATTTAAATTTTAATTTTTTTGCATAAATCTTTAATTAAGGGCATATCAAATTTAAAAAATAATTATAACCAAATCAAGACAAACATACTTTATTAACTGAACCGAAGTATCAAACACAATAGAATAAAAATACATAACAACGTACACACCGGATTATACAAATTAATATCTATGGGTAGGTTAAAAAATTATGATTTTTGGTATAAATTTTTAAGCTAAAACAAAGAGTTATTTAAAAGAATGGATAACTATATATGTATATATGTGTTTTAACTTAAAATAACCCAAAAAAATGAATGTAATTTTTTATTGATTCAAATATATTCAAAATTATTATCTATAGGTAGATAAAAATTAATTATGAACTTTAGTATAATTTTTTTTTATTTTTAAAATAGAAGTGGTCTAAAATAACTAAAAAAATATAAAACCCTCAATATTACAATATATTTAAAAAGTAATAAATCTACCTAGTATAAATATAAAGCAAAAATCATGTCTTTGTAAAAATTTGAGCCACTTGGCAATTTGAAATATTTTTTATTTTTTCTAAAATACTTTCACTTACCCACTATCCTCAAAACCCACCACCTATTAATAAATTAATATTTCGTAATTTTTACTAAGAAAATAATTTTAATTTTTTTAAACCACTTTCACCTTACCTATTTTTTCCACTATCCCAAAAACCATCACCAACTAACAAATTAATATTTTGTAATTCTTTACTAAAAGAAGTGTTATTTGTGAAAATGTGTTTGTAATTTTTTTAAGAACACGTCGAAAATAATTTATAAATAATTTTTATATTAACTTCGTACAAGGTACATGAATTCTAAAAAAGTGTAATTTAGTCGTGAAAAATGTGTTTGAGAATTTTTTTAAAAATAAGTCGAAAATAACTTTATAAGATAATTATTCTCGTACCTTGTACGGTTTAATATAAAAATCATTTTATAAAAATTATTTTCGACTTGTTCTTGAAAAAAATTCCCAAACACATTTTTCACGACTAAATCACACTTTTTTAGTGTTATTCATGTACCTTGTACGAATTTAATATAAAAATCATTCATAAATTATTTTCAACTTATTCTTAAAAATATTTGCAAACACATTTTCACAAATCACACTTCTTTTAGTAAAGAATTATAAAATATTAATTTGTTAGTTGGTGGTGGTTTTTGGGATATTGGAAAAAGTGGGTAAGGTGAAAGTGGTTTAAAAAAATGTTCAATTATTTTCTTAGTAAAAATTATAAAATATTAATTTGTTAATGGGTGGTGTTTTTGAGATAGTGGGTAAGTGGAAGTATTTTTGAAAAAATAAAAAATATTTCAAATTGCCAAGTGACTCAAACTTTTAAAAAGACTTGGCACTAGTTGTTGCTAAAAATGGGGGAGATACCCATCTCTCTGGTTTCGTCCCTTTTTTCTATTTTCCTTTTTATTTTTAAAACGAAACTCAGTCCGAACCCCGTCCGATACGTGCGATATTCATGCTCTTAGCTTCAAATGAGTTTTGACTTTCAACCGAACCCGTAAAATCCATAGATCAGATTCTGGGTCTATTCATTTTTTTTCAGGCCAACGAATCAACCTGTGAATTAGATCCTGGATCGGGTCAAGTCAACGAGTTGAACATCCCTGTTCGGTAGGGATGCTCACGGGTCGGGTCGGGTTGACCCGCGACCCGCAAAATTTTTTACTTTTGACCCGCGACCCGACCCGCAACCCGACTTGCGGGTTGCGGATCGACCCACAACCCGCGCGGGTTTAACCCGACCCGACCCGCGACCCGCAAAATAAAAAAATTCGACCCGCGATCCGACCCGCACGGGTCGCGGATCGACCCGCAACCCGCAAATTGCGGGTCGGGTCGGTGCGGGTCACAGGTGACCCGACCCGTTGAACACCCTTACTATTCGGAAAGATGAATAAGAGTACACTTTTGCCGAACAAAAACGAGATGGAAAAAGCAACAAATTCTGCCATTCGCAGCCCCACTCAGACTTTACTCGCTTCTGCTGTTGTCTCATGGCGATCGTCTCTGTCGCTCCTTTACTCGCTTGCCTCCACTCAGACTTCGGAATTATTGAGTGATTACTCAGAATTTGGACCGCAGTGAGAGACAGCTGGAGATAGAGAGTAACATAATATGTCGCCAACTGCCGACGTCCCAGTTCCACAAATTGAAGACACTCGACAAAAAATACTTGAGATCACTTGTTGAATTTGTCAAAATGTTATTGCATTTTTTGCCAGTGCGCGTTACCGATTTGAATTGCTTTCGAAAGCTGTTGTTCTTGGTTTGCGAAAATTTGGATTCGGACATGTACTTTTTGCTCGGTTGTAATTGTAGGCTTCAATTTTGGCTGGATTGATATTGTAGTTGAGTTTTTGTTCGGTTTCTTTTTATTTTCTGTGCATCTCGCCTCTTTGTTTGGGAATTTCGATTAATTGGGCTTAGGTTTGGATATGTTGTTTTGTAATTCAAACTCCTATGTGAAAAGATTGAATTGAGCTTCTGACTCTATTGTTTAGTACATTTTGGGCGCAGATGCTTGGTGATAAGATTGGAAAAGGAGCTTATGGCCGAGCTTACAAAGGATTGGATTTGGAGAATGGAGATTTTGTTGCTATCAAGTTTCTCTGGAAAATATGGCCCGTGGATCTGAATGTAATTATGGTTTGCTTCTTGAGAGGTCTCATTTGCTTATCTTGCATCATTCTGCTGCTGATTTTGAAGTAAAAATACATTTTTGCTTTGATTATTGAAAGCTTTGTCCGTGCTGTATTTGCTTATTCAAGCATGAGATGTATTAATATGCGGTCTTCCTCTTTATATGCAACCATGATGCTGTTTTTACTGTAAAAAATGAATTAATAGTATTGTGCCATATGAGTCTGTCATGTGTGAGATTATGCTTTGTCATTTAAGCAGTTACATGTTTTCCCCCTTATATATGCATTATCTACCTGTATCTGACGACTTGACATCAGAGTCATTATTTTGCACTCGTTAAGGATGATTTACAAGTAGGCCCATCATCTTTATGTCCTTCATGCTTTGTGTGAGGATTTAACGTCCTCTTATCACTCTCTTCCCTAAGTACTCTTTCCCAGTCTATATGAAAGGACTTGAGACTTCCATAACTAATTTTTCTTTTCAATTTTAATCTATCTGTTGTTGATGGAAAATTGATGGTCTACGTAGCTGAATTTGATCCAAAATAGAGTCAGGACTCAGGAGTTTAGATTTGAGATAAAGGGAGTATATATGTGTCTTATGTGGGCTCCTTTTTTGCTTCTCTTTCAAATATGGGCAGTTAAAGTGATGCAAGAATATGGTTAATAACGTATCTATTTACGACTAAGAATGTTTAACTGTTGTTTATTGTCGCTATTTTTCTCCGCCCACCCAGTTATGTACTCATGTAGGGATTCAGTGCAAAGTGAGAGTTCTAATGCTATTTGAGACGGTGTGTGATGTATAAGGGTCACTGAAACCATGGAAGTATGATTGAAGAAAAATAGATGATAAGAGTCACTGACATCCCAATTGAAACCTATACAAATATGAAAGAAAATTTGTTTCATGTTGCTTTTCTGTTGATTGAAACACTTTATTTTGCTTTGCAGAACCTCAACCACAAGCGCATTGTGAAATATCTTGGATCTTCAAAGACAAAACCTCATCTTCACATTTACCTTGAGTAACTTAAATAAGCTTGCTGGACTTGGTTGATCAACTTTAACAATTTTAAAGGTCCTGATTAAAATTCTAATTATAGATGGTCATATTTCTACATAGATATGTGGAAAAAGGATCACTAGCAAACTTTACCAAGCCCAATAAAGTTGGACCATTTCCAGGACAGCTAGTTGCTCAGTACATTACTCAGGTTTGCTTTTGACCTTCTTACTTATTTCTTACGTAAAACTTATGTTTTATGATCAAGTCTCCCGCCATTTCTAACAAGGTTCTAGAAGGCTCGGTCTATCTCCAAAAACAGGGAGTTATACATAGAAATGTTAAGGGTGCAAATATATTGACCACAAAAGAAGTAATTATCCTTGTAAATTATGCCTAAACTACCTGCAAATCTCTTATTTGTGTCTTAACCTGGATAACTATTATTCCAGATTTTATTTTTTCTTACAGTTACTCGGGATAGTTTAGAGGCTTCTTTTGTATGCTCCAACCTCAATATTATTCTTCCTTTTCAGTTAACATTATTTCATCAACAACCACTACTTAATTGTACAGTTTGTCCCACAACTTTGGTTTGGCAAACAATATGGTATCGGTCACCAAGAAAGATACAGAAGGTGGATCCCTCTTTAAGAAATTTACAACTTGTGATTGGCTCCGTCAAAGGAGCAAAAGGTTCAATTCAACTAAGTTCTTTATCTGAAAACACCATGATCAGCTCTGAAGAAAGTACTTCTGAATCCGCTTCCTACAGTCGGACTGATCATCAAGCCATAATGCAGGTGGAATTGGAGATGCTTCAAATTCGCAAGATCCAGATAGACCAACGAAGAGGAGAAGAATTGAAGCAGAGTTACCAATACTTAATCCACAAGTCACTATTTTAGAAAGATCTCAAAGCTGTAAATCCATCAGTGAATTTCCTCAAGTGGAAAATCCACCATTCTTATAAAGGAATGATAACAATAACCCATTGGGCACTTACTCGGTGGCTTCGACTTACTAGATCCTAAAATTGCTTCCTCTAGCTAGTCTTAAAACGGGGAAATATTGACGAAATTTGAAGGTTATAAGAGGCGACTCTCAAGTAGCGCACTTTGTGGTGTTTTTGCCGCACACGATGAGTCCCTTATCCACCTCTTAAGGGATTGCCAAACGACCACAGAGATGTGGCGATGACTTATTTCGGCTAATCGGATAACAAAGTTCTTTGCCTTGAATCCTTTCAATTATAGGTTAAAAGTTGCCTCAATAGGTCCTTCCAACTTGGGGAAGGCCCAAATAGTAGGGTGTTGTTCGCAATGAGTCCTGAAAGTGGCATAATGCCAAAGATTTCAAGGGGAGCCTCCCCAAAACCTCCATATCATCCTTATCCAACAAGCGAATGAGCTACTTGTGGCTAAGGAGATTAGGGGTTGCATGTCACAACTTATCGTTAGGAGGGAGGTGATGGTTGGTTGGGAGAGACCAACTGACGACTAGGTGAAAGTAAATACGAATGGTTCGGTGCAGGGCCCTTGGGAAAAACCGAGTGGAATTGGATTGTTGGTTTCGCATGTAACCTGGGATCGTGTTTCGTTTCCATGACTTGAGTTTTTGGGTCATTATATATGGTCTAAATCTGGCGTGGGGAAGGGGGCATAGGAGAATCTTGGTGGAGATTGACTCAAAACTATTGCTTGCTCCAATTGACTTGAGATTTTCCACTTCTCATCCTCTTTGTAGCTTGGCCTCCAAGTACCAAGGCTTTTTGCGTATGGACGGATTATTCGGTTCCACCACTTTTTTCATGAGGGCAACAAAGTTGGTGGATCGCCTTGCGTGTATGGCCCATAAGATGCCTTTAGGGCTCCACTTGTTAAATGACCCGTTTGGGATATTCGAGACTTACTTTCTAGTGACTCTAAAGGCATATCGACCCCTTGTCTTGTTCCTTTGTTATTCTTTTACGTACATCTACCTCCAATGCTAGTTGGCCCCTCGTTTCTTCAACAAAAAACCAATGCACATCGAGTACACTATGTGTGCCATATTGACCAATGTTTATCCACAAATAAGAAAAATGTAAGCAAATTACAATCCATGCAAATAATTTAAACTTTTAAAACACGAAAAACGTTCAAAATATCATATATATACATATATAGTATAAAATTGTGTTCAAAATAGCAAATAATTTAAACTTTTTATTTCTAAAATAAAATATATTTTTTTCGCTTATTTTTGCCAAAAACACGACGGTTGACATTTTACGTGTTGTTCACCTATTTTATACACATGTTCACATTTTTACAAGGGCTGTTCACATATAACCGCATTTTAGCTTCTATTAATTTACTATACGTTTACATATAATATAGATACGTTCACATATTAGTATTGCATGTTCACGTTTTATGGCTTTATGTTCATACTCGATTTACATCATTCTACATACGTAAAAAGACCTAAAAAATAAAGTAAGATAATAAAAAAATTTTTTTTTTTTTTTTTTCTATTTTTTCAATCGGATGGCCTAGATTCATTTTTATTGTTTCAATCGGATGGTCCAGATTTGTTCTTTGTTTTCATGATAAGTCCCATTATCATTTGATGGTATTGAAGCAAATGGAAACGTGTGTTAACGTGAAAAATGACAATCAGTTGTGTCCGTTAGATTGGGTATATTGTACGGCTGTGATCAACGCATGTATTTTTTCTATTTTTAAGAATCAAGGGCATATTTGTCATTTGGCCTCTTTTATCATCTTCTCCAAATTCCCTACAATACCTACGTACAATATTTCTCTTCACTTCTATAAGGTACAGATTCAACCAATTCTTCTTTGTATTTGCGCTCTCTTATCTCATTCTCCATTAGATCGATATTTATATAAAAAACAAAAAGATATAAGATATTAGCTTTTTCAAACAATACAAAGATGTGAACAAAATACATAAACCTCTTAGTGTTATACATGAACCTTTAAATAAAATACATGAACATCTACCTTTTCTATAAAGTTTTTTTTGGTTGAAACCTTTTCTATAAATTTTATGAACCTTGTTGACATTTGAACATTCAAACTATGTCTATGAACATATGAACAAAATATATGAACCTTTAAATGGAATATGTGAACATCTATAATAAAGTCACATTCAGACCAACAATACAAGTATTGAATGCTTGGAAACAACTTACATATCAATCTAAATAAGCTAGAGAATAAAAAATTCTCTCCATGTTTACAAACTGAATAAGATCCAATAAGTTCAAATTTTCTATGTTCCTCTCAATTTTTAGTTTCCTCTCAAATCTCTTTGTATCATCACTGCTCGAATCTCCACCACAAAGCTCCTAAAAATTCAACACCCCATATCTCCACTCCATTTTTCTTTTAATTAGTTTACTAATCATTGCCCAAATATCAATTTAAGCACACAACAATGCACCAAAAATAAACTTTTTAGGTTTCTCTCAATTTCTAGAATCAAAACCTGGTTGGGGTATGAACCCTAGAATCAATAAATTCAAAAAAAAGAAGGTTTCTTACCTTCTTTGGACCGGATTTTGACGATAATTGCTTGTAATCTTCCATGGACATGATTTTGGTCTTCAATTAAGTCTTTGAATGAAAGGGGAGATGGGAGAAATTGAGGGATTTCATTCGATTTTGTGAGAGAGTTGATGAGCGTTTTATTTAGAGTTGGTTTGTGAAGATAGAAGGGTGTAAATGACTATATTAGAATGCTTTTTAATAATATTTACAAAAATGTCATTAAAATTCATAAAAGCAGCGTGTGTCTTTTTTTTCTTATTTGCCCCACATTAATCACATCCGTTCATTTATTTCATCTAACGGACCATATTCATTTTCAGTTTTTAAGATAAGCCTCATATCCACTAGAATCAACCTCATCATTTGATTCAATCTCTCTTTAAATACACTCTTTAAAAATTAAAAGAATCTAAAATTAAGAATGATTAACAAAAACTGAAAAAATAATAATTAAACTATAACTTTAAAAACGGATTGTGTTAATGAGGGTTGCTAATTCCTCTACACGTTTTTGAGAATTTTTTTTGGGTCTCAAAATAGATAAAATACTTCCGATCAGGAAAAGGAGCTTTTAGTGCACTCGAAGAAAAAGAAAGGCGGTTCTTCTTCCCGACTTCCCGAGCGAGAGCAAGATCGAAAGCGAGAGCGAGGCTGCATCAGCAATGGCTACAGAAGATTCGATAAGGCGGGCGATCCTCCAACATCAACCTCTTTTTCGCAAGAAAGCGGACAAGATCGCTTTCGCCGTTCATTGCACGTTCGTGGCGAGTGATTTTGTTCTCACTGCGACGGGAGATTTGAACTACATTGATCATCTCATCAACTTTCGCTCGAATGGTAAACTTTCCTGTTTCGATTGGGGCTTGGACGTTTGGAATTTCGGGTTTAGGGCTTGGCTTGCTTGAATATGAATTCTAGGGTTTATGGCTTTATTCTAGGGCTTGGCTTTATTGAATCTGAATTTCTTTTGGTTGTTTTTGGCTTCTGATTTTAGTTGAAACTGCTATTGAAATTGAAATTCTGATTCATTTTTGGCTTTTGTTTCTAGTTGAAGCTGAAATTGATCATTGGAATGATTGTGGAGACTTCTACCACTTCGCATATCTGAGTATGATGGAGGATTACAAGGTTCTGGTTTCTTGCTATGCTAGGAACGATCAATTGATTGTTAGCGCTGTTAAGGCTATGACTGATAGCCGGCTAGTTAATGCGTCTTACAGTCACGTTCTTGAGTAAGTTTATATTTTGCTACTCTCTTTATTAATTGCTTGATGATGGTAGTGGGATCTGCTCTGCTTAAATTGCTTGGTGATGGTAGTGGGATCTGCTCTGCTTATGTGTTAATGGTTCCAAATTTTAATGCCTTCAAATTGACCAATAAATGGTTCTAATTCTTAATCATTCAGCATAAATCATTTTTTGAGTGGAGAGGAGGAAGGATACACCAATCTGGAAGAGCTGATAGAGATTTTAAAAGCTAAATTCATTTCGAAGCTTAATCACGAAGATGACTTTCTATTTCGGATCGATTTGGATGATGGAGGTGTGGCAACTGGACCAATTGGTGATGATGTGGATGCGTGAGTACTTTTATCCTACGTGATGCTTTCCTTTCCATAACTTTTCCGCCCAGAAGTTGCGCTTTATTGTTTTGTTTGTACTCCTCTCTAGATTGAAGGCACGCAAGTATGCATGTGGGCTTGTCAAAAAAGCTTTGAATGATCTGCATTGGAGTCTTCGATTCGGACTGGACGTACGTCGTCGGATTGAGGAGGCAAATAAGCTTTGGAATCATGCTCTCGAGGCTGGGTGCAAGGAGGAGCTTGACCGCGTTTTCATTGACTTTTGCGCGCCATGCCGAAAGGGTCTTATGGAACTACAAGATCTGTTGGAAAAGGTCAAAGTCTCACCTTCAGGGCTAGAAGACTGGGGCTGTCTTGTGAAGGCACTTGAATCATGGAGCAAGATTTCGCATCAGTCATCTCGTTGCTTTGAAGATCTATCCGACCTCTTGAGGAAGCTGTTTTTAGCATTCCATGGTGTTAATTGGGATATGATCGTTGGCAACTAGCTTCTGAATTTCCATATCATTTTGTCTTATTCATCTTTTTGGATGACTCTAAAAAACCTCTAGCTACTTTGCTTCGTTTATGCTGGTGCAAGTATATTCTACTTTTCAGTACTATCTTTGTTAATGCTGACTTGAACCTTCTGCTCCTTTGATGGAGACAATCACAAGTTGTAATTTTCTTAAAAAGAGATCCACCTCTATCTTTCTTCATTCCACATTGTCGTCTGCAAATCCAAAGTTGTGTGGGACAAACAGCAAAATTAAGTAGCGGTTGTTAATGAAATAATGTTAAACTGAAAAGGAAGAATACGTGATGACACGTTTATTTATCAGTGCAAAATTAAGTTCCAAAGTGTTTTCAAATTCAAGTATAGAGGGGCGCTCAATAGGTATTGTAGTGTAATGTGTGGTTAAATGATGATCGTTGGATTAAACCTAATTAATGGCTGAAAAATAGGACGCATTATAATTAGAATAGCTAAGGGGATATGGGAATATCACAAAATCGGTTTAGATATGGAAACTACCGAAATTAGGGGGGGATTTTTTTGAAAATGAGAAAAAATATATACCAGAATCTTTGAAAATCTTGCATAGCACGATTGCATAATCCACGATCCAAAACCGTAATTCCTGCTAAACCGTCATTCTTCATTCAATCCCCTCTCTACCTCATCAGTCGAACACCATTCCATTCAATCGAACTATTTTGGTTTGAAGATTTCGGTGTCTGTTAGAAGCAAGTTGTGCAAATGGAAAGAGGTTAGTTATACGAATTTCGATTATTGATTTAGTATGTTCATAATTGTTTTAAAAATTATTAGATACTAATATGAACGATTTAGTTCTTGAATCCGAATGTGTTTATAACAATTTTTTTTATACTGAGTGTTGAATAATAATCTGTTTAGTATTTGCGCAATTGATAAAATCTAAAAACTATATATACTACATTAAAGTTGTCATTGTTGGGTGAAAAACATTAAACAATACGTTGAATAATTTGTGATTATTAGTTGAATCTTATAAATAAATAATACTTGTTGAATAATAAAAACCTAAACGTTGAATAAGTTTATTGAAATATGTAAAAAATTATCTTATATACTTTTTGCTTTAGTTATGAATAACTGAACTGTACTGGTTGAATATTTTAATCATCGTGCTATGAATAATACGAAATAATTTCGTAATATAGTAATGATAATGACAAGTATCAGCCAATTTGTTGAATAATTTTGTATAATTAGTTGAATATTATTAATCAACTTATTATGTTGAATAATAAAAACCACCGGGTTGAACAATTGTGTCGAAATAAGTAATTAAGTAATTTATATGTTATTTTAGAATAATTGTATTGAATAATATTTATAAAATAGTTGAAAAAGTTATTACCTTTTAAAGCATAATATGAATTTAAATAATTGATTTATCAATATTACTACTTGAATAATAGTAATTCAAAATTTGAATAATAATTCTTAGAATTGTTGAAAAATAGTTCTTGAATGTGTTGAATAATAGTACTTAAATGTGTTGAACAATTGTTATATGGTAATAGAATAATTTGTAATCAACTACTGCATAATGAAAAACATCTAGAATGTTTTGAATCATTTTGAACTAAGTTGTGCAACAGTTCAAATTTAGTGTTTTTCAATTTGATATATAGATTGTATTTTGTTTCAGTTGGAACCAGTAAGTGGGAAGAATATGTGTTCAACAATGAATCCGAAATTCCAGAATCTGAACACGATGCCACTGTTGAAGAGTATGTGGAAGAAGACATCAGTGAATTTAATTACGGGTCTGATTGTGTTGTGGATGAAAATGATAAACATACAAAGCATTGGATACCTCGGTGTCCTACCAGTTTAAAACCCGTAGAGGGTATGAGATTTTATTCTCTCGAAGAAGCTGAATCATTTTACTTCAAGTATGCAGCAACTATTGGGTTTGTTGTTCGCAAAAGTTCGAAACGTAAATTCATCCATTCAGAAGAAATATCGAACAGGTATCTTTGCTGCAATAGAGCAGGCTTCAAGAACATCGGAAATAGCACAGGGAAACGAAATACAATTACTACTAGGGTTGGATGTAAGGCATGGGTCAGCTTCAAATATGCCGGAAAAGGTGAATATGTTGTTACAAATTTCTTTGAACAACACAATCACGATATGATAGAGCCAAACGCAAGGCACTTGATGAAGAGTAACAAGAAGATGGAAATAGGGCACAAGAAATTTATGCTTAGTTGTGCAAAGGCGAATTTGGGTCCGGTTGGCGCACATAATCTATTGAAACATATTACTGGTGGATATAGCAATTTGAATGTAACGTCAAGACAATTCAGAAATTACAAAAGGGACCTGATGACATGTATTTCTGGAGCCGATGCACAAATGACAATTGACAAGTTCAAGAATAATAAAGACATAAGCAGTGAATTCTATTTTGAATATACTATGAATGAGGCCAAAACTAACAAAGATATTTTGGAGTGATCCATTGTCTCGTCGCAACTATGCTGCATTTGGACAAGTTGTGTCCTTTGATTCAACTTACGGAACAAACAGGTACGCGAATATATTGTTGATCATAATACGTATTGTTATTTATTATTATTATTCAAAATGCAAAAACAACTTATTCAATTCATTATTCAAAATTCCAATCAAATTTTATGTTATTCAACAAAGCCAACAATATTATTCAGCTCATATTAAGTTTATTGTTGTAAAATCAATATGTTTCAAACATTGTAAGATAATTATTCATTAATTTGTCTTTTGTTATTCGAAATAAAATAAATTAACTTTCATGCATTCAGAATGTGTAATTCATGTCCTGTGATGATACCTATTAATACAAAAATAATGTGTCCGAATGTTAGGTACAACATGGTATTTGCACCATTCACTGGTTTGGACAACCACAGGAGGTCCGTCCACTTTGCATGTGGTTTGTTGATGAAGGAAGATATCGAATCATACACATGGCTTTTTCAACAATTCAAGAAAGCAATGCATTCAGAACCAACAATTATAGTGACAGACCAAGATTGTGCTATGAAGGTTGCAATAGAAAATGTTTTTGAGCACACTAGACATCGTTTGTGCATGTGGCATATCATGGAAAAGGTCCCTACCAAGATTGGTGCGAAAAAATTAAATGAACCAAGATTGAGAAAGGAACTGGGCAATCTGGTTTGGAGAGATCAGTTAACTACATTTCAGTTTGAAGAAGGTTGGGATTCTTTTACAACCGACCATAACCTACGAGATAATGATTGGCTTAATGATATGTATAAGCTTCGGGCATTTTGGATACCAGCTTACTTCAGAGACATCGTGCTAGGTGGTTTGATTAGAACCACATCCATTTCTGAATCACAAAACAGCTTCTTTGGAAAGTATTCGAACAAGACTTACAGCCTGGTAGAATTGATGGTTCATTTTGATATGGCGCTTGAAAAACAAAGGAATGATCAAGTGAAGAATGATGTAGAATCTGATACAAGTTCATATGAACTCAAGACACCATTGGATATTGAGAAACATGCATCCGAGATATTCACTTTGAAGGTATTTTCACAAATACAAGAAGAAATAAATGATGCGTGTTTCTATTGTTGTGTTGTCAGCGAAGACAAAGGTATGATCATTTGCGTTTTTATGTATAAGTTCATATAGAATAATATTATTGATTGTTTTGAATCAGTTTGTAATGACTCAAAAACTAACATTTATATTTAATTTGATAGGTGAATCATTTGTTGATTATAATATAAGAGAGGGTAGCAATGATCTGTTTGAAGTTAGATACATGGTTAGTGATGGATTCACCACATGTACTTGCATGATGTTTAATCGAATTGGTTTGCCTTGTTGCCACATCTTCGCAGCATTGAAATCAATTGGTTGTAAAAAGATTCCTGATTCATTGATTCTTCCACGATGGCTGAAGGGTGCTACTCGGACCCTTAACACATCTGAGTTAGGCGACGTGTTTAAGCAAAGTGCACAGATGGAAAGAATTGGATCTAAGAAGATCGATCTTTGGTCAACAATATATGCTTGTGTGGGTCTTGCAGACAATGATGAGATGAAGTTGGACATTGTGTTGAGTGAATTAAAGAGATTAAAATCTCGTTTAGAAGGAAATGAGGATGATACAACAATAGCGAATACAAGCATAGCTGATATGGAGGAATTTGTGGGAATATCGGTGCCTGATGAAGTCGTTGTCCTACCACCAAGTAAGGCAAAGAACAAAGGGAGCGGAAAAGGTGGACGAAAAAAAGGAGGAAAGGAGATAGCAATAGAGGCACAAAAAAAGGCTGCAACAAAAGGCAAAAGGAAATGTAGGAAATGTGGCCAAAGCACAGGACATGATAGCCGTAATTGCAAAGAGATTCAACTTCATTAGATTTAATTTGTTTCAATTCTATGAATTTTGCTTTATTGCATTATAATGTTATGTTTTTTTCCCAATCACGAATTGTCATATTATTTAGACTTATAACACCTTATCATACATTATGGCTTCTATTGAATACATTTGATGAGGTAAATTTTCTTTTATTACTCAGTTACGCATTATTATATTGTGATTCAAATATGATTGATATGTTATTCAAATACGATTGATTTATTATTCAAAATCAAAAGGTACTAAATTTTGAATAATAATACATATCGAATTGAATAACGATTCCAAAAAACTATATGTAAGTCAAACAATTAGCTATCCATGTATACTTATTTGGGGTTTTTTGTTCAATAACGCATTCTTATACTGTTCAAACCTATGTTTGTACATATTCAACATATTCTGAGTTATTATTCATTTATTCATACATTATTATTCAAAATCTATAATTGATTAATATGTAATAACTACGAATAACGAATTGAAAAACATTTCATTATCTAAATAACATTAACCCTTGATATCATTAAAGTTGAAACTTATATGTATCTCAAACAACAAATACGAAGATCAATGAATCCATAATAAATAAGTGTCGTAAAGGAAATCGTCTATGTGAAAAAAAACGGTCGTAAACGGTGCTCTAAGCATCCTGTTTTAAAGAAGCAGCTCGAATATCTGCATTAATTGCTTTCATGCCTTCTTTAGCTGTCTTGTTGAATTGTCTAGCTAACTCATTGAACTCAGAGTAGAGCAACGTATGCAGATATTTAATCCGGAGCAAACGAATAACAGAGACCGAGCGAGCTACGAAACCAGAATCCCATTGTTTCACGTCTTGGCCAAAATATGTTTCCAGGTGACGCATACAATAGATCCCACAATCAATTTTGTTAGATCCATCTCGCCAATGCATCTTCAATAGCTTAAAGTTGTTTGTCTTGAATCGTGAACAACGTTTCCTCAAATTCTTGCCACCCATGTATTGTATGAACATCTGAGCCTGTATTGGTAGTAAATTAAGCATCTTCAAATACAAAATGTCCATTGAAATTTAATTAATTTAAATATCGATCGAAATATTACCAATGTTGTCACCACGAAACCATATTTTCCCTCTATGTCTCCATCACCGGATGTGGAGTTATCAATGATCTCAATAGTTGCTTTTTTAAAATTAAAGCATATTGAATAGTAATGCGCTTGATTCAGAATTGTGAAAAATACCTGAAATATGTATTAAATCATAATATCAACATAATTTCTTGTAAATAATTAAACATATAATTTATGTACATAATTAATGTATTCATCATTATGGTAACGTACCAAATCTGCGTCGTCCAGCTTAGTAAACACAGACGATTCAACTAAGAGATCCATATCATCCTGAAACATCCTAAAACTCTCCTCATATGCACGATCCTTCCCATTAACAATTGAGCCAGTCTGTGTACGATCAATTTTCGCATTTGAATGTTAATATATAAATAACGTATCAAATTAGTTCGGTTAGATAATGAAAAAGTGGATAAGTTAATTAAATCTTATTAATTACTAATTATCGTTACCGTCGCTGAGGGATGAACAAATAGACGCTTCGACGTAATTGCACTTCTTTTTTCCTCACCGTCATTCAGATATTTACACCATATATCAAGGATACTGATTGAAACATGAGTTCCTTCCTCCAAAGATTTGAATTCAGTTGCATCAAGCAACCCGCCATTATTCGAAAATATAATCTCACTGTGAAAAAATCACATGTTAGATGTATTTAAATGTAACAACAATACAATTAACAAACACACTTTACTTACTTATCATCCAAATAGTCAGTGACAAAATGATAAAGGTTTCTCTGCTCTCTTGTCATATGAGATGTCACACATATAGCTCTCATATAAAATGGGCTTTTCTGTGTATCAGAAATCTTGATTTCTCTTTTCCGGATGACAAGTGGTTGTTGAATTGGAGTTTGAAATGAATCATCATCCTTTGCGTGGTAATTAACCTATATATAATATAAGAAAAATTATACGTTTCTTTTGCATAACAATCTAAAACAATATGACAAATGTCCCTAAAATCTTATAGTACATGTTATAAAGTAATGAAATGTAACTGGAATAATTACTTACATAAACTTGAATAACTATGTAGACTGTGTTGAAAAACTAGAATAATTAATTACATACCTTTGAAAAACTATGTAGTTTGTATTGAATAATGTTAATAGAGTAATGAAATGGAACTATAATAATAACTTACATACAATTGAATAAATATGTAGTCTGTGTTGAATAATATGATATATAATAACCATTGACATTAGATAGCATAAGTTGGTACATTGTTCACATCTAGAACATTACAACTTGTCCAATCAGACCAACATTTTTGGCCATATTATAGTTTACAAAATTATCCCCACTTGTGTACACACAATATAACATGGAGATCTTAAGGGTGGCCTATTTCACATAAAGAGTTCACACAATCGGTTACATTCAAAATCAAATAACAGATCATTCTTATATCTAACGTGGTCGTCTAACACGATCACTCCTCCTAACACTTACCGGTGGTTTTGTAGCGATCTTTTTCACCTTTTTGGGGCTACACTCTGCGCACTTGTTGACTTGCTCATGTGTCTCAGCGTCTACTCCTTTCTTTAACTTGCCAACCTCAGCTACCTCCGGTACAATACCCCTAACAACTTCAGCAACCACCTTACTAGGAGATATAACCTACAAACAACAAATATATCCTTGTCATAATAAAATCCAAAAAAACATATTAGTTCATTACTTATGTATAAAAAACACTATACTCACAACATTCTCGGTATCTGATTCCACAACGTTAACACCAAGATCCAGTTTCTTGGACAGATCTAACTTCTCTAAATTTTGAATTTATAACACAACATTTACTTTTATAATACTTATAAAATGTGAAAAAAATTCAACTTTATATATTATGTAAAATTAACTTGCCTCAACATCAAATGCTGATACACTGGATGTAATTGGATCATCATTCTCATTTGGTACAACCTGATAAAATTATTCAAAAAATAATGCAATATTATTCAATCCATCATATAAACTTATTCAATTACTAATATTCGAATACATTAAATTTATAGTAAATTTTACTTGCCTCATTTAGAACATTGGTATCACTGGTTGTAAAATCATCACCCTTTTCATTAGTTGAAACCTGTTTAATTTGATCAAACAGTTTTGTAATATTATTCAATTCATAACATGTACTAATTCAAACACATAAATAAAAACAAACCTCCTGAACACCACTGTTATGTTTGGGTGTATGAACACCATAATTCTGTGCTTCAGCATTGACCTGGGATATATTCTGAATGAATAAAGAAAATTAAAACAACTAAAATTAATAATGTATTATTCATGACAAAATAGAATGGATGAACCATAAATAAACTTAACCTGGTTATTGATCTCGTTGGATTTATCAGCAGCCGGCATTACATTATCCTGATGTGTGTCATGATGGGGAAATGTACTGTTCTTTCTACCAGATTGAAAAGGAGTAAGTTCTGGGAAAGCACTAAAAAAGGAATCTAGTCCCCAAACAATTATGTACTTCCTCTTATTAAAAGCATCGTCAAATTGGTCCATGACTTTATTGAGTTCTTCATCAGACCAAATAGGTTCTTCAGCTTGAGTTAAAGTCTCCTTTACTCCATTGCCATAGTCCTCTCCTTCTTGTGTGATGTGGTCAGTAGGTGAGATTAGAAGAGATCTCGCTGTGTGAACAAGTGCTTTAGACACGCCATTATCCTTGCATTCTTCAGGGGCGACGTTTGTACAATCAGCAATCCTTATAATGATATCAGCCAACTCCCTCAAATCCTTTCCCAGTCTTTCATTGAACTCCTTTCATCAGAAAAATTATTCATATAAAGATGTTGAATAATATAATTATGTCATTTGAATAATTATAAATGACATCTTAAACAACGAATATAGTTATGAATAATTCATACCTCTGATTTGAATAACTATTGTAAATTTAAAAAACATCATATTACTTTTCAAAAATTAACTTGACAGATTTGACACCATTTTTTTATATAATTCACCTACACAATACATGAGTAAATCCTAAATGAGACTAATTTATGTCATATAAGGGAGTAATCAAATTCAAATTATTACCTTAGCTGTCCTGACCAACTTATCCTTTCCAACTTCTGAGATTACTTCCTTTTGATTAGCATCAACATCATCAAAACAAATCTTCAATGGTGGAGGTTCTATCCTTCCTTTTCCAAACCCACCCTTTTCAATCTCAGCATTCTCCCGTGCTAGCACTAACTCATTCGACCATCCAATAAACACGGGGACAGAGCGGGGTATACCTTGACGGTTTCGGTAGTTAACAACTCGGTCCAAATATAGCATCTGCATTTAAGGACATTTAAAACTTAAATGCAAAACACAATTTCATATCAAACTACATAAAAAAAACAGAAAAGTATATAACAGAAGTGAAAACTTACAGTCAGGAAAAATATAGGACCAATGAATTGAGAATTGGGATTGGCTTGCCATTTTTCAACTGCCTCATCCAAAACATTCAATACCAGACCACACCAGTTGTACTCCTTCATCTTGTATATCTCACTTAATGGCATCACAAGGTTCTGATTGCACACGCCACTTTGAGTTGGTTCAACAAGGCAAGAAAAGAATAGCACCAAGAAATCTTGAAGAAACACAGTTGTGTCTGTTGCTTTTTCCATAACTGCAATCACATCACCGTGTCTGATCAAATGGCCATATTGGGCCTGTTTGCTTTCGTCCAAGTTTAGATGGTTCCTCCATTCTGTTATGGTCTCCTTTCTATATCGTGGAGCTGACCTTTCAACATCTACAGATCCACGTGGGATCCCCATACAAAGCTCCACATCTTCCTCATTAACATCCATCGACTGACCATACTCTAGATTCAGAACCCCCCGCCTAGCATCGTAGTTGCTAATTAGCCAATGACCAAGTTTCCTACGTTTTTAAATAACACAAACCAAATATTCATATAAGAACAATGGAACATAAAGAATATTGACTAATAAAAAACTAGGTAACCAATTGTCAAAATTGCATACCTCGGAATATCCATTTTTGGCAGTTCAAGTAAACTACCAATCCCAATACTCTTGATAGCTGACCGGTGAGATTCATTCTTCATTTTGCCAATTGTGTTGACGAAATATGATGGCATGCTTCGGTGCTGAATGCTAGGGAAAAGAGTTTTACTCTTACGAGACTTAATCTCAATGACATCATCGATTCCCTTGTCACGCAGCTTCAACTTCTTTGGTTTTTTCGCATGCTCTTGCACTTTGTTGTCTTTCTGAGATGCTTTTTTTTTCAACCTCATTTGACGTTTCATCTCTAACCTCTTAGAGATCGTAATGTCATCGGAGTCGGATTCCTCCGAGAACTCATCACTTGAAGTGTACTTTTTTCCTATTGATCATGAGTTCAATAAATTAATACAAAATTTACTAAAATTCAAACAACATAATGCAATCAAAACCTTACCCTTATTGGCATGATGTTCTCTAGCATGCTTGACAGTTTTTTTTGTTCTTTTCACAGGTTCATCATGTTCAGATTCAGAAGTTACAGTTCTTTCGCTGTCTTCTGATCCAAGATCAAACAAATCAGCATCGTCTTCACTGATCTCATATTTCTCCGTGCGACGTTTTTTAAACAGGCCCTTTGAACGCTTTGAACATTCACCTACAACAATCAGTACATATTGTTACAGATGGTAATTCACTCTCATATTACTTACTTATTAAAACAACATCATGGTTTTATCATTTGTTATTATCACAACAATATAGTTTGAAAAAAAATCATTGTGTGTTGTTGAATAACTATATTAAGTCATTTTAATCATCTGAAATGATTTCATATAAGCATAATGTTTATGAAACATATTGAATAACTATTAACACTGCAACAATTTGATTTAGTATAGTTGAATAATATCTATATTAGTGATGAAAAACATTGTGAGGGATAATATTCTCTTTAATTGACTCATTAAAACCATATTGTTGTTGAAAAATATTGTATTGTGGTTTGAATAATTGTTCATGTAAAATTGAATAATCATTCATGTAGTTTACATAAAATTAATAATTATTCACTTCACATTGAAAAACAATACTAATAACATTGAATAATATGATAGATTATGGTACATACCTTTCTCGTGCTTTCTCTTGTTCTTGCTATCATACTTTGGTGACTTTGCCATTGAAACACACCAAAAGAACTGCAATATGATGACACACAAAATGAGACTACAGATTTTTTAACCGGTTTTAGTAGACTAATCGAACATGCAATAGAACACTCGCCGAATTTGTCAAATCTAAACCCTAAACAACATACTAAAACTTGTTACCTTGAACTCGATACTACATAAACCCTAGAAATCTAAACTTGTAAACGAATGATTGTAAGATTGTAACAAATTTAATCAAAATCGGCACCAAACATCAACTTAAAACCTCGAAATAAAACCGATTCAATGTCACCAGCCCCAATCTGTATCGTGTGAAAAAAAATGGAAAAATGTGTGTAAAAACGGACGATAGTACTAATTTATTCTACCGTTGACAAGAAATTAACATCTTAATTAGACTTAGCTTACCGATTATCGAAGATTGAAGTTGAATCCGAAGAAGCTTCAGTGAAATCGCCGGCGGTTGCTTCGGTTTCAGAGAGAGAAAGAGCCAGAATCGTATCGTCAATGGAAATAAAAGGATGAGCCGGTTATTTCAGGATTTTGTAAATCTTTAGAATATTGGAAATCGGAAATAAGCGGGACCGGGTTTGATTGAGTGTTTCTCCCTCTAATCCTTAAAATGGACTTTTTTAATCTTAAATCTGGTCCGTTCATCCTATGTAATCTAATGACTGGGTTTTAACCACATGCTTTACTCTAATAGTGTATTTCACTAGAGCGTGATTCTTCAAGTATAATGCTAAGCTACTGTTCACTTTATGAAAGGATTTTTTTGCTTTGCAATTGAAATTGGTCGACACGTTTATTTTTCAAACTATAGCATTTTATATCTTATTTTCATATTCACTTTACACAATATTTGGTTTTATAAACAACAACAATAATGACCTAAAGTTTACCGCTTTAACAGAATCTGGAGTTTAACAAAATCTGGAGGGTAGGATGGGAACACCCCTAACTTAATCCTGAGGGGGAGTGTCCTGAAAGGTCCGGGTAGGACCACCAACCAGAAACCCTGCAAGCACAATACCACAGTCGACACACAGATCAAGCAACTCACCACACCACACCAATGCAAGGCAACACGAAATAAAAAACGCTAACAAAACAAAACAAAACTAAACTGGCAAACAGAACAAAGCACAACAGAACCAAACACTCAAACCACGTGTGACCGTTTGTCCTGTTGATTAGCTATCCTCCAACTTGATCTTCTCCCTCCAACTGTTCCTATATACTGCTAGCTTTGCTGAAATCTCCAACGGATCGATATCCTACTTTATATTGTCCCTCCCGAATTTCTTAGGCCGTCCCATACCTCTAAAAAAGTCTCCAAGGTCCAAACTCTCACACATACAGACTGGCTCCCCTATACCTCGCCTCCGCACATGTCCGTACCATCGGAGTCTCGATTCTCTCAACTTATCCCCTATACTAGCAACCCCTACCTTTCTCCTGATCTCTTCATTTCTGATCATGTCCCATAGTGTGTGCCCGCACATCCATCTCAACTACCATCACTCTCTGCTCATGTAGCCTCCTGGTTGGCCAACACTCTGCCCCATAAAGAATGGCAGGCTTGATAACATTTTTGTAGAACTTACCCTTGACCTTTAACGGTACCTTCTTATCGCAAAGAACCCCTGATGTTGCCCTCCACTTTTGCCAGCCTCTCTGAATCCGATGCGTATATCCTTGTCGATGCCTCCATCACTCTGCAACACTGAACCCATGTATCTGAAACTCTCTTTCTTTGTAACGATTCCCCCCTAACGAACTTTGTCATTGTCATATGCTCCTTGCCCGAACTTAAACTCCACGTATTTCGTCTTGGTTCCGCTTAGTTTGAACCCTTTAGACTCCAACATCTCCCTCCAAATCTCAAGTTAAATTGCTACTAACTCCCTCCATGATCTCGTCCACCAGGACACCCTGCGAACAATAAACACCAACGATGTCTCCCTGGATATCCCTCGTCAGAACATCCAACACCGGCGTGAACAGGAGGGGCTCAAGGCTGAGCCCTGGTGTAGACCTGCATCCACCTTAAAGTACTTTGTGTCTCCTCCTGAGGTGCAGACACTAGTCATCGAACCCTCATAGATATCTCTGATAATCCGGATAAACGTGCTAGACAATTCTTTGGTTTCCAAACTCTTTCAAACCAACTGTCTCGACACTTTGTCATAGGCTTTCTCTAGGTCAATGAACACCATATGTAGGTTCTTCCTTCTCTCTCTGTATGCCTATAAAAGTCCCCTCAACAGATGAATAGCCTCCATATATGATCTCTCAAGCATAAAACCAAACTGATTCTCGGACACCCTAATTTGTCTCCTCACCCTCATCTCGATGGTCCTCTCCTACAACTTCATTCTATGAATAAGGAGTTTAATACCCATGTAGTTGTCTCATTGCTGTACACCCCCCTTGTTCTTGTACAGTGGGATCAACTACTAAGCCTCCACTCATCTGACATCCTAGTCGACCTGAGAATGACATTAAAAAGCGCCGCTAGCCACTCTAGTCCTCTCTCCCCCAAGCATTTCCAGACTTCTATCGGAATTTCATCTAGTCCCACCGCTCTTCTATTACTCATTTTACGAATCATTCTGTTTATCTCTTCCCTTGAGAACCATCTGTAGAAGAGGAAGGGGCTTCCTCCTCGCTTTCTTGACCCGCCGACATGTGCTGACTTTCTGTCCTTTCACAACCCTCATTAAGTAGACCGCAAAAGTACTTTTCCCACCGTTTTCTGATTTGCATATCCTCCACTAACACCCGTCCATCCTCGTCCTTGATACATTTTAATTTGTCTATATCTAAACTCTTCCTTTCTCTTGCCTTAGCTAGGTTGTACAAAAATCGTTCCCTACCCTTTTCATCTAGCACCTTGTATAGATTCTCGAATGCTTTCTCTTTAGCAACTTCCACTGCTCTCTTAGCTGCCTTCTTTGTCTCCTTGAGTTCTACCAAACTCGCTTTCCTGTCTGACTTCAACTATGTAACCACTTTCTACATGCTAGTTGTTTCTCCTTAATCTTATCCTAAACCTCATCGTTCTACCAAGCTTCTGACCTTTTGTTAGCGGAATTTCCTCTCGACATACCAAGCACTCCACATGTCGCTCTCCGGATACACTCGCCATCCTACCCCATATCTCATTTGTAACATCCCTATTTTACAACATTGGGTATTACCGCCAGTGACCTCAGACTTTCACGTCCAAAGTCACCTAAGGCTTATAGAATGATATTGAACTCATACAAATGTGGAAAATTAACTTAAACGTTACATAAATAAACGGATGCTCACGAATGAGACTTGATTCTTTAATTGAAGATGAAATTGACTAAAAAGGAATTTCATTTATTGATAAGAACTTTCGTTCATTACAATGAGAGTTGTTTTACAAATGTGGCAGCGGAAAGTAAAACCATTTGGAAAGGGTTCAAAAGACGTAATTTAAAATTACAAGTATGTTTTCCCAAGACAACTCATGTGATGATGATTTGCTTGGTTCTAAAAAGGAAAGAGTCGGTGCACTATCTTCGGAAGGCCTTGCTCTTATGAGAATTCCTTCCTTCCTTCTATGTCGCCTTGCCTTGACCTTCAATCCTCGCCTAACGCTTCTTGAACCTTCTAGACTTTGTCTTCAAAGCTTTGGTGTACATTCCTACAGTCTGGCATTTGTCGCGAAGGGCAAGAAATACCATGCAAAAATGCAGAAGTGGGAAATTAGTCTAAGTTGACTAAGCAAGCGGGAACGGAATTTCCCAAGGGTAATTCGGTAATTTGAGTAATACCGAGGAAGATATTATCGGGTTGTGTTTTAGGATAAGGTTTATTTATGTGAGGTTTAACGGTACGAAGGAGAGCGTATCTCAAGCAGAGATAGCTCAAGAATCGAGAGAAGATCTACTAGATTGTAGACTTTTTTTAGAATCGAAAGTATGTTGGGAACGTTATTAATTCATATAAGTTGAAAACCTCTCGCGTCCTGAGCGGACCGAGAGTCGGATCGATCATTTGAGACCGATTTCGTTAATGATTTTAAGAAAGGGGGTGGGGGCTCGGATGGCCCGATCCACCAAGGGGAAACCCAGTTTCCTTGCAATCCGAGCGGATAGGATCATGATCCTGAAAGTCGTACTTCAAACACGTAGGCATTACGACTTAGTAAGATTATATAGAGGTGTCGACTATTTCGCGCCCCTCACTAGTTCATTTGACGTTAGTTTCTGAACGAGACCATAAACAACCAAGGCCACAACCATACTAGCATAAATAGTCCTATCAAATAATAATAGCGAAATATACTAACAATGGTCGTTATATCTAACAATCGATATTTCCTAGGTTCATTCGTTACTTAGCACACAAGTTGTTCCCAACATTGAGAATTTCACAGAAACAGATATAAAAGGTCACAAGGGGAAATTCCACTTGCCTTAGCTTTTATGATTGAGTACGAACGAACGAACTGAAATCGTTGACTTTACTTGGAACGGAGACTCGACCTATCGACACGAGAGGTACGAACGAACTTTAATAAGAATTTCTTTAATTCTTCTAAAGCTTTAAATATCTCTTATATTCTTTTTATAAGAGAATTAATTACTAAATTATTATAATAATAATTTAGGTAGAGATGAATAAAATAATAATATTCCTTATTATTATTTTATATCGGTAATATCCTTGTATTCCTTATAAATTCTTATTTGTAATATTTAAACATTTTCATTCTTGGAAACCAATAATTTACTTCATTAATTTAATAAAATATTTTTTTATTTCACTTGCTAACTTCTTAATATAAATAAGCAAGGACAACCTTATAAAAGCATATGATATAATATTCAACCTAAAAAGGTATATTGAAATTTATAATATTCTTAGGATTATAAAAGTCCATTAATTCTTATTAAAATATCTCAACTTAGTGTTATTATAATATCACCGTTTTATCAATAATATCCATAATAATACTTAAAATATTATTTTCTCATCAAAGAATATTTTGTTAGTAACATTATCTTAGTAAAGCCTTATTTAGATATACAAACCATATTAAATAGAGATAAAATATTAATAAGCATTCCTTCTTAGTATTTCCATAAATAGAACTTTCTATATTCTTTATAAAGTAAGCTTTCCATAACTTATCATAATATTAAAATAATCTTACTTACTTTATTCACATATATCTTCCCATATCTATAGTTTATATTGTATTTCTTTATATAGAAATACATGTAATTTAACTAATATATCTTTTTAGTCTTCAACTTATTCTTATTAAATTATCTTATGATAAAATACCTTATCAAAATATATTTAAGTTTATTATGTGATCCTTAAAGACATGCCACCCCCTTTTTATATTATGAAAAGTCTTAAGATATTATTTTTCCAACAATTTGTTCTAGCTCTTTTATTTATATAGTAAGCTTCAAATAAGGTACACATAATATTTATATTACTCTTTCCAAGTATATAAAACTAGTATTTTAATCCCATGATTTTATTTGATAATTTTCCCATGTCTATCATAAAGTGTTTCTTTATATAAAGGCAAATGCAAGTTATTTATTTTATTTATTTAATCTCATTCTTATTCTTGTGAATGTCATTATTTCTAGAGATCTATTATAACTTATCTCAAAAATTATAATAAGGTCTAAGTTAACATGTATGGGTATTTCTTATTAATAAAAACCTTATTTTATTTATTTCATTTATTTCAAGTTAATTATTTTATAATAAAGGAAAAAGATGCCTAAGTTAATATTTCTCCCATATTTGATCCAATATCCTTAAAAACATTCTTATGAATATTGATATTATAGGAAATTCATATATTATTAATCAAAATTATATTATTCCTAGATGGGCATGCAAATTAATTTAATTATATAATTTCCTTTTTTAAAAACCCATTTGTAATATTTATAGAATTTATTTAAATAAATATTATATATATGTAAAATTATTTATAAAGAGATAGAAAATTAAAATACGAGTCGGGAAATTATACCGAGTGAAAACGAGACGGGATTTGAGCTCGGAAATTGAAATGGGCGAAATGAGCTTCTCCTTCTCCTTTTTCCCTTATTAAAATTATGATGGGCTAAATAAAGGATAATTGAGCCTAATTAAAATTCAGCCCAAAAATCAACCCAGGCCCAAGCTTATTTCTTCTTTCTTCCTTCTTGTTTCTACGTACACTAGGGAGAGAACTCAGGACTTGGACGACGTACACCACCAAGGCGAGGCAGCAGGGCATAGCCGGGGGTGAAGCCTCCTGTCGGCACTCTAATGGCGGAAAACAGAGTTAGTAGGATAAAACACGATCAAAAGAGGTCACATAACCTGGATTTGATCTACTCAAGTCCTGAGGTGTGCGGCGGAAGAAGCCTCACCTGGAGGAAACGATGAGCAACAAGGGTTTCTAGAGAGGGAGAGGAATTTTAGGGGAATAATTCTGAATTCGATTGCCCATTTCTGACATCCACCATCGTGATTTAAACACGCTACACGACGAAAAGCCGTTAAGGCCATAAATCGGAACAAACCGGGTGAAATAAAAGAGTTTTAATGTTCTAGCGAACCGGGACAAACCGACTTTATTTAAATAAGCTCAATTACAAGAAATTGACCAGATGGAGGATGAAATCCTGCATCATTGCTCCGTTCTTCAGCAGATCCTTGGCCTCAAGGATCAATGTTTGGGAATTTCGCGACCAAATCTGAGTAGAATTCCCAGGTGGCTCGTTCCACAGGTTCCCCCTTCCACTTGACCAAAACCTTGGTGGCCACATCGTTTCTCCTCTTTGTGATTTGCGGTCCAAGATCTCCTCTGGTTCTTTGATGTTTCCAATGTCAAACATAAACTGAGGTAGAGGAGTTTGCTCGGGTATCGGGTTTGGACAGATCTTGAGCTGACTTACATGGAAGGTATGGTGAATGGAGGCACTGGAAGGCAAATCAAGTTTGTACGCCACATTTCCCACCTTTTCCAAGATCAGAAAAGGGTCGTAGTATTTCGGGGAGAGCTTGTGAGGAGTCTTGGCTTTGAGCGAGTTTTGCTTGTAGGGCTGTAATTTAACATAAACCCATTCACCTAGATTAAACGATCTATGCATTCTGTGCCTATCAGCTGTTTGTTTCATTCTATTCTGAGCTCTCATTAAATGAAACTTGAGCATGGCAATCACCTCCTCCCTTTTGATGAAACTCCTGTCTATAATCTGAGATTTGCTTTCCCCCGGTAGGTAAGGCATGTGTACAGGGGGTGCATAACCATATATAACTTCAAAAGGTGAGGTCTTAATAGCCGAATGAAAATTTGTGTTGTACCACCATTTAGCTAGAGGTAACCACTTACTCCATGAAGTTGGGGCATCTGAGCACATACATCTGAGATATGTTTCTAAAGTACGGTTGGTGACTTCCGTTTGCCCGTCGGATTGTGGATGATAGGTCGAAGAGAAGTTTAAGTCGACTCCTTGTACTCTGAAAAGTTCTCCCCAAACCTCGCTCAAAAATATAGGATCTCTGTCACTGATAATAGAAGTTGGCATACCATGGAGTTTAAAAACTTGATCCATAAAGAGCTGAGCCACGGTTGAGGCTGTGTAGGGGTGAGACAGTGCAAGAAAATGGGCATATTTGCTCAATCTGTCTATGATAACCATGATTGTGTGTTTACCGTGGGATGGAGGTAAACCTTCCACGAAGTCCATGCTGATGGATTCCCATACTCCACTTGGGATTGGAAGAGGTTGTAATAAACCAGGGGATGCAGCTGGGTCGTATTTGTGCTTCTGGCAGATTTGACAGTTTCGAACATAAGCTTGGACTTCTCGGCACATCTTCGGCCAATAGAACAGGGGCTTGACCCATTGGAGAGTCTGATCTCGGCCAGAATGACCCTCTAATGCTGAATCGTGCAGCCATCTCAGCAATTTCAGTTTCAGCTCGTCTAAATTCCCTACCACCATCTTGCCTGCTCTTCTCAATTCATCATTAACAAAGCTGAATTTGGAATTAATTGATTGGCCCTCTTGCAGGTGTGAGATTATGAGTTGTAAGTGGGGATCTGCGTACCAGGAGTCCTAAATTTCTTGATATATATTAGGGTAAACATTGGTGAGGGTGATCTGCATTAGTTGTGCACTACTACCTTGGAGAGGGCGTCTGCAACCACATTTTCCTTCCCTTGTTTTTATAATATGGAGAAATCATACCCTAGGAGTTTCGATAACCACATATGTTGGAACGGGGTTGTTACCTTCTGTTCAAGCAAGTATTTCAAGCTCTTTTGATCGGCTCTTATTACAAATGGTCTATGAAGGAGATATAAACTCCACTGTTGCACAGAATAAACAACTACCATTAGCTCCTTTTCATAAACTGACAAAGCTTGTTGCCTCGGCCCTAGTGTCCTGCTCAAGTAACAAATAGGGTGGTTGTTTTGCATTAGTACAGCCCCTATTCCAAATTTGGAAGCATTAGTCTCGAGCACAAAAGGAAGGTCAAAATTTGGCAGGCTCAAAACAGGTGTTGTCACAAGTGCATTTTTCAGTTGGATAAAAGCAGTATCAGCCTCTAGTGTTCACTTAAATCCATCTTTCTGAAGTAGGGAAGTTAAAGGCTTGGCTATCATACTATACCCCTTTATGAACCTCCTATAGTAGTTGGCCAGACCTAGGAAAGTGCGAAGTTGCTTGGCATTCATAGGAATGGGCCAAACTTGGATGGCTTTGATCTTGGAAGGATTTGTATTGACGCCTGCTGCAAAGATAAAATGCCTGAGGTATTCGATAGTGTTTGCCCCAAATGTACATTTGGACATTTTTAAGAATAATTTATTCTGCCTCAAAATCTGGAACACTGTATGAAGGTGCTCGATGTGATCATCCCAGTTAGTATTGTATACCAGTATATCATCAAAGAAGACTAGGACAAACCTCCTAACCACATCCTTGAAAATGTGATTCATCAACCCTTGGAAGGTGCATGGGGCATTGGTTAATCCAAATGGCATAACCAAGTACTCGAAATGCCCAGAATGTGTCTTAAATGTTGTCTTGAATCTGAAGGGTGCATTCTCAATTGATGGAAGCCAGATCTCAAATCCAACTTAGAATACACATAGGACCCTCCTAACTCATCAAGAGATCCTCTAGGAGAGGAATGGGGTACTTGTCCTTGATGGTTTGTTGATTAAGGCCCCTGTAATCCACACACATTCTCCATGAACCGTCTTTCTTTTTCACCAAGACTACGGGAGAAGCGTAAGGGCTAGAACTGTATTGAATCACACCTTGCTCCATCATCTCTTTTATAATGGATTCAATAGCATCTTTTTGCAAGTAAGAATACCTATAGGGGCGTTTGTTGACTGCCTGTGCTCTCGGAATTAAGGGTATCTTGTGATTGAAGTCTTCTCTCAGAGGTGGCAATTCAGTTGGTAATTGGAGCAGATCATCGAATTCAGCAAGCAAGTTCTATAGTTGGACATCATTCTTTCGGATCTCACCCCCTGCAGCAGCAATGTGACATAATGCAGCGTCATCAAACTCAATATCCACTTGCCGAACCTGAATCAGTGCTAGCTGGGCACCTTGGTTACATGATTTGGCTAGAGCACTGCCTTTGATTACCTTACAACTTGAGTTGCTAGCCCCTCTCAAGTAACATGTTTTGCCATTCATGGTGAATTTCATCTTCATATGCACATAATCCCACCAAACTGGGCCGACTGTTACTAGGCATTGAATTCCAAGGATGAGATCAAAACAGTCTAGAGGAATGGCTCTCACTTCAGCAACAAAATCCATTCCTTGTAGCTGCCACTTAAAACTGGTGCACTTGTGCCTTGATATCAATTCACTTCCTAGAGCGGCTTTTACAAGTCTTGGGAATGACACAAGATAGTGTAGATCTATGGTGTGATAGTCAGAGTGCGATTCACTTGGCTAAAAACAAGGTTCATCATGCTCGTACCAAGCATATTGATGTCAGGTATCATTTTGTTCGAGATGTCATAGAGGATGGTGATATTTCTCTTATGAAGGTACATACAAACGAAAATGCAACAGACAAGTTAATCAAGGTTGTGACAGGAAGTAAGTTTCAACACTGCTTGGAACTGCTTCAAATTGGCCCATGTTAAATTGCCCAGAAGGGGCATAGTCCTTCGGGACGGTTACAGATGAGGTGGAGACTATATGGAGGACAAGTAGAACTACGATTGGCTTGATCCCGGTCAGAGGGTACGTAGGCAATCATGACTATGATGATGCAGCCGAGGTAGGAAAGTCTATCATGCATACTAGGGATTATTCCCTTATTCGTCCAAAATTTGAGATTTATTCAAATTGTGTACGAGGTGGAGAATTGTGAGAATGCTAGGATAAAAATAGCTTTCATTAATTAAAGCCACACCAATGAAAATAGAATAGAAAATCAAGCAATAGGATTTTCGATTTTCCCTTTTATGTGTGGTGAGAACAATAGGAATTTTTCCTATATAAGAGAGAAAAGAAAAAAGAAAAATCATCAAATCATCTTCAGAAAATCAAAGAGAAAAATAAAATACGAGAGAAAAACGTTAGTTTTTTTTTCATCTTGCAAAAGAAAAGAGAGATATACAAAGGGAGATTAATTTTCTTTGTAATCTCCCTTTGTATATCTTAATTGAAGGAAAACAAAGATTAAGTATTAATAGGATGAGTATGTTAGTTGTAATTTGTGACTTTAACTAACTAGCATCAAACTTCATGGAATCAAATTTATTATTTACATATGTAGTACCAAAAGAAAATGTCGGCTTTTCCTGAATTGGCCAAGCACTCCATTTTAGAAATGGTATGATGAATAAGATATTTGTTCATTTAAGAAAATAAAGTTTTGTAGATTGCCAAATGCTGAAATGGGTTTAAGAATTTGGTTTGAACAAAATTTATTATCTACTCTACTACTTGTTAAGAAGGTGGTCCTCTCCTAATTTTGTCTTTCTCCCTTTTCAAGCCCGGGATATTGCAGATGGTCTAAGGGTGGTTTTGGATTCCAACTTTTATCAAGGTTGGTGAAAAATGCATTAAAAGTGATGGTACAGAAGTATCTCAAAGTATCTCAAGCTCTAAGAGAGTGTCAGTGTATATCCCTCTCTCTCAAACCGAATCTGTTTGAACAAGTCCATTGTCACTTTCAAAAAAAAATTCATTTGTCTTTCCTAAAATCACTCTCTCCATCAAAGACTCAAAATCATGGAAGGCATGGAGGTAGGAGAAGGATGTGGAGGTTGCAAGTCCATGGAAGAGGAGATTTACTGGAAGCATCTCAAGTGTATCAGCTTCTGCATTGTTTTTCGTTTTGATTTTCGTCATATGCTTGTAAGAATCTCTTCTTTCTATATACTTTCCTGCTTCTGCATTCCAAGTGATAGATTGTGTAAAAATCTCCTCTTTTTCATGAAAAGTTACTGCCTTTCTGGTTTTTCACTTCCACCAGCAAAATTGTGTGTTTTTCTTTTACATTCTTTCGGTTTGGGTGAAAAGAAAGGGTTTTCACTTGTTACAAGTTTTGGCTTTGAAATCCTTGACAATGGAGCTCTTCTTGTTCTTATGAGTTATATGATTAAGGCTTTTGTGAGGTTTGTTTAACAAGCTGTACTGAAAATAATTATGATGATAAAGTCCCCACCTTTCTGGGTTTTCAATTCCCCTAGCAAAGCTATGTGTGCTTTCTTTTGCACTTTCTCTGTTTGGGGTGAAAAGTCCAAAACCCACATGGTAATGGAAAGCAAAACTTGGGTTTCACTTACTATATTAGTGCACTTGCTCTTTTGTAAAGGGAAAAATGTAGGGGTCTGGGGCTTTGCAGGGGCTTAGAGGATCACAATATCACATTCACTGGGAATTGTAAAAACCATCAAGTGCAATGTTGCTTAAAGAAAGCATAATCATCATACTAGGAAAAAGAAGGATGATCAAATTCTTCAAACCTGTACAACCATTTACATATTTCTTCTCTACAAACACTTATTTCCCTGATCCCCCTCTTAAAATGATAGCCTCGCCTCCGAGTTCGTTCGTTCGTTCCCCTCCTGCTTGGATTCAATAAAATGGCAGGAAGTTTGTAGTTGGCCTTGTGTTTTTACACCTTCAAAAGTGAAAGAAACAAAACAGCACTAGCTATAAGCGCTCCTTCAAAAGTGAATCTCAGGAGGCTGTTCATGTACATAGAGAAGCTGCCCTTGGTTGTCCCTGATTCACTCTTGGACGCGTTTGACTCCCATCTGCGCTGAATTCTCAGAGATACTTATCCTGCGTTTCGTCCCCTTCAAGATTTAAGTAATTCCATTGGTCAATGTTTGTTATAGAGGGAGGACTTATAGCTAGTGCTGGTTTAAGTAATTCTCAGGAGGCTGTTCATGTACATAGGGAGGGCTTATAACAATCAATTGAGGTCTGATTGTTAGATGTTTACAGATGAAAGACTTGCATAGATGGATTCCCTTACATTGAACTCCCGAAAGACTTTAGTTAGACTAGATCAACCATTTTAGTAACTGAAATACATTTACCCTTCCTAGGTGGGAATCTTGTCATTCTTATTGGCATTTGAATTAATTTGGACACTAGACTACTGATGTGAATTGGCAAGTGCTGCATCTTTTGTATGTGATTGTTCTATACTGCTTCCTTGTGCAAGATCTTTGCTTATGAATGAGGTTGAGCTGTGATATATTCACCTACAGAATTTGATTATGCATGCTGAAAGGTTAAGACGGGAGGTAATTAGTAAACTTATGAGCTGTAACATCAGTAGTTTCAGGATGAATCTTTTTCCTGGCTCGAGTTTAGTCCACCCGAAATCCGAGAACAACCTCTCTATAGACTGAAATTAGCTGCTTGACTATAGATTTATCATTAGTTAGTATTTAGGGACTTGCTTTGTATTAAATTAGTTTTTGGTTGTAGATAACTTATTCAGTGGTTTGTATTCATACTTTCCAGAGAAATGCCAATGGTTGAGAATCATGTTGGCAGAGGCAAAACATTTGCCTTCTGTTCATGTATATTTGCCCCAGACCACTTAATTTTTCCCATTACAAAAGAGCAAGTGCACTAAGATGGTGTTAACACCCAATATAGCAGCATGGTAATGGAAAGCAATACTTAGGTTTATGATTATGGATTTTGAAAGGTGTAAGAAACTGTACATTCGCTAAAGATTGCAGACTTGGAAAACATCTGCCTTCTGTTGTTTTTCTTTTTTTAATTTATACCCACTCAATCCTTACTTATTATACATCTGTGCATCTAGCTTTCTTCTTCTTTTTCAGCAGCATAAATGATAAATATTGGATTATTTCTTCATGTTTTATTTTTCTTTCTTTGTGTTCGAACATGTTAGTAAAACAAGTGTATGATCCACATTCAGTGGCGGGAAAATTTTGGGTTTGGCTTGAGAAGAATGGGTTTCCATTTTCCACTTAGTGCTAGTCTTACATCCAAATTTAAACCATTGACAAGTTGTTGCTTTTGTTGTTGTTATGGTTCACTCAGCAAATACCCAAGAAATTTGCAGAAAATATGATACCCAATTTCTTAAACCCAAAACTGACTCTTAGAGGCCCAAATGGTGCTTCATGGGATGTAAACCTGATGACAAGTGTGGATGGCTTCTTTCTCCAAGATGGATGGGAGGAATTTGTCAATGCTTACTCCCTTGAAGAAATGACATCCTATTCTTCATGTATGACCGGAACTCAACCTTCAATGTCAAGATCTTTGATGGAGAATGTGAGAAAGTAGCTGCATACTTTGTCAAGAATTGTGGGCATGTGCATCCCGCTGCCAAGAACCACAAGAAAAGGGTGATAAATGAGGCTATAGGTAGCAAGGAAAATGACAATGATGATGGGATTCGTAGTACCACTAAGAAATCACGCAAGGATGCTGGGACTAACAGAGATGGCTCAAGACGTTGTGTTGGGACTTCAAAGAAGATGCAGTCTCACCTTAATCGTGTTTGATCTGCTATAAATATTGTAAGAAAGAATGCTGCATCAAGATCATCACTGGAGCAGCAAGGCAGAGACTCTTAGGGTATGTTTTTGTTGTTTTTGTTTAGAATAATTTCTTTTTTTATAGAATGCATTAATTTCCTTAGTGTTAATTTCAGCTGAAACTGAACCTACGGAGCAAAGTGAACAAAATGGGCAAACCAACACAGAGGTACCTGATGTAGAACAAAACCCTCAAGAAGCTACCAAAAATATTCCTGCTGTTGCTCCACCTGAGAAGGATGCCTTACCTAAAACAAGAGCTGCACCAAGGAGGCGTTTACGTTCTAATTCTGTAGACCCGATTTCAGCTGAAACTGAACCTACGGAGCAAAGTGAACAAAATGGGCAAACCAACACAGAGGTACCTGATGTAGAACAAAACCCTCAAGAAGCTACCGTAAATATTCCAGCTGTTGCTCCACCTGAGAAGGATGCCTTACCTGAAACGAGAGTTGCACCAAGGAGGAGTTTACGTTCTAATTCTCTAGTCCCAATTTCAGCTGAAACTGAACTTGTTACACAATGTCCTCAAAGAAAGAGTTCACGCCCTAAGATTGCAGTGCCCCCTGCTGGTAAGCCTCCAAAAATTACCCTTTAAGGTAGATGCAAATATTGTCATTCATGATTGTTAATCTGTTTTCTCTTTTGCAGTAGAGTATGTTTCAAACAGAAGGCCGGTAACAGATCAAGAAAAGACGGAGGCGTTGGCAAAGGCCGCTTCACAACTAACTGACAACAGTTTCTTCACTGTAATGCAATTTCACAACTGCTACAAAGGCTTTTACATGGTAAAGATTTTTCATTCTTTTTTTTTTCCCTCTCTTGCATCTTTCCTTTGTTTCTCACGAGTACATTGCCATTTGCTAGACAATCCCTGCTAGGTTCACAAGCGCTCATCTTCCACTTATGAACCAACAAGTAATTCTGCGCGTGGGAGAGAAGCAGTGGACAACCGACTTCCATTATGGCAATAGTAGACTTGAGACTGGATGGAAGCAGTTTGCACTGGATAACTACTTCGAAGAATCGGATGCATGTCTGTTTAAGCTAGCCAGCCTAGAGGAGATTAGTGAATCTGTGATACTTGATGTCACCATTTTTAGAGTGGTGGATGAGGTTACTCCTCTGACCCTTTTAACAGCCTGATAAGAGGCTGTTCTACGAGAACAGCAGTGGATATGGTTGCCTTTCGTGGAAGCTAATGAACATGTTCTATACCTATTGCCTAGTATTATTAGATATCTTAGCTTGAAGCTTATGAACATTGTTATGCTAGTATTACAAATATCCTAACTTGGAACTCAAGAACATTTTCAATGCCTAGTAGTTTATGTACCTTAACTTCAAGCTCGTGAACATTTGTTATGATGCCTCATGCGTAGTTATATAAAAATCTCGACTTGTTATGCTTTAGTCTTGTAAGGCTGTGATTGGTTGAAGGTGACCATAATGCAGGGTTTTTTTGGCAACCAATCTTATTCATTACAAGTTGCCTTATTTAATTTGCAGATATGATTACCTTTTTTACTTCAAACTATCTTAGGCATTGAGCATGGTAAGAGACTGCAAACAAGACCAGTAATTTGTCACTCCAAATGCTGTGGACGAGAGCTTGCATTTGATGATTTGATTAATTAGTTTCAAACTCCAATGCTTATGCATTTCTGATAAACTTCAAGCCAATAAGCTACTCCTGGTCTCATCTTACTTTTTGCGTATTATTAGACAGATTCTCCTAATAAGAAGTCTTTTAAATTGTGGAAGATAATGATTATTTTAAAGCTTATGCTAAAGCATTGTTTACTGATTATGGCATGATGCCTTTACAAAAAGAATATTGCTACTCCGATGAACACCTTGTGAAATGCAATGGTCGGTTGACTGATCATTTTATTAGCTTGTGTTGTTGAATTCTTGAATTTGTGCTTACTTCAGATAAGGGCAAATAAGATGAGAATTCGCATTAGTCCCTAGTCATATAATTCAAGTACAGATTACAGATTACTCCACTAAAAGACCAATATAGGTGTTTCTTTCTTTATTAATCTCGAAATCTTAAGCTTACATTTGCTCAGACAGACCAACAGAGAGAGTATTACAAATCTTGCACATTAGAATAACCTAACCTTTGAGAATTCTTACCCTGTCTAAGAGGAATATGGGGTGAATGTAAAAGCAAAAGCAACCTACAACTCATTAGGGGTGAATAGCAATTCAAGATGGCAGTACTACACAGAAAGCAAGCACAATCTAGAAGATAATGTGCAGAGATATCATAAATTTCTCACCATTTCTTAATTGTGGACATGATTGACTTAGCTAAGGCCTAGGGGACATGTTGTGGCCATTGAAGTCTTAACCAATCAAGAAATGGCATTGCAGGCAAAATCACACAAGCAAAGATCTTTTTCATGTGTAGTTCCAAGCCAGAGAAGCATCAGACCATGCTTTTTGATCAATCTTAACAGCTTTGTGTTACGAATTCTTCTTCGAAGAAGCTCTCTTGCTATACTTCCTAAAGAAGCCATGACATTCCGGATGCCGCCTTTCATTATGTGCTTCTAAACCACAGACCACTACATACTTCTTCCTGTTACAAGATTGAGACTCCACATTCACACTGTTACCCTGAGACCCAACATTCATAAACTTGTTTCCATCAGTCCTTGCAAGGATTCATCATTAAGCTTCAACACCACACAAGATTTTGTATAAGTTTTACCATACAAATGCAAACCTTTTGATATCCTTGGAGAGCTATTCACAGCTCTATGAAGCCTAAGTGCCACTTTCTTATCATAAATATCCACCAAATCACAATCATCAGAAGATTTCTCATCTTGCTCTCCTCCTTCCCTACCAGCAAGGGCCAAATCAAGGGCGCCATTAGGCAACTCCAGAGCTCCCCTCGCCACATCCGCCTTCATCATAGCTCTCTCCCTTGCCGCCTCTGCAATTAGAGACTTCTTCTGCACCACACAATCGGCATCGTTTACCACCTACTCCGCTGACCTTGGCCTCTCGTGACAGTTGGAAACCCTAGAAATCCCCGGTGAACACGAATCCGACACAGCCTTAATCATCCCCTTCGAATCCGCACCTCTCAACTTATTATCCAGCAATCGCGGGCGGCACCCAGCAGTCAATACAAATTGAAAAAGCACGGCTACCTGAATCACCATCGGACGGCAAAAAGGAAAAGGGAGCAAAACGAGAGTAGGTAGAAACACAATTTTTGTGCACCAGGCGAAGACATTTCCGATTTTCCGGCACTGGTGGATGGAATCTTCTGCCGTCGGAAAATCGGTTAGGAGCACAATTTGGAAGACTCGACGTGATTATAGCAAGATTTGCAGAGGAGAACGATGCGCCAATGGCTGTTTAGGATTCGAAGCCTGTCGCTAGGGTTTGTGCTGTTGGTGCGGCGTTTACAGGCGTGGCAATCGGACAAGTTAGGCAACTCTCTGGTTTTCTTCTTCCGAATCGTCTTGTGGTTGGGAGGTCGGAGATCCGATGAAGCCATGAGTTTCGCCCGTCGCCGCCTGGGCTCCGCCGTAGAATTAGTTTGAAGGGACTTTGTTATTGGAAATTGGTTTCGGGGTCTTCCAAAATAAAAGAAGCGGATCAAACACCCATAAATCAGAAATCATCAGTTAATAAATAGCTGTACTTTTTTCATCCGCCCGGCCCGGTTTTTTTGGACTAGTGTGCTGGACCCGGTTTAAATATTGTTAATACGGATGTGCTAGACCCGGTTTGAATATTCTCAGCGAAATCTATACACCCTTAAGTAGGGTTGAACAAACGGATATATCCGATCCGATCCGGTATACCGGATATCCGGTAATTTTTTCCCTTAAAACCTCAATCCGTATCCGATCCGTTAATTGCCGGATATCCGGTATGAAATATCCGTTTGGAGCGGATATCCGGTAGTAGGGGTGTCCATAAAAAACCGAAACCGAAAAACCGAACCAAAAAACCGAAAAACCGATTATTTTTTTGGTTAACCAAACCGACTTTTTTTGAATTTTCGGTTTGGTTAACCGAACCGAAAATATTTCGGTTTATCGGTTCGGTTTCCGACTTTACATTTAATGGTTAACCAAAAAACCGAAAATACATTAATATTTTATTCAAATATTAGTTATCTTTGATTTTTTTAGTGGTTAAACTCTATGATCTTTAAGGTGTTAATGTAGTTTGTCTTTCATTCATCAATTTTAACAATTACACACTATTTTTTCATATTACATTGATATATGAGTCGCTTATTAAATTTGATGGGATAAAAATTAATACACACAATATTCGATTCCACACAATATAGTATATACTCTTAATATTTGTTTACAACCGAACCGAAATTTATTATTTTAGTCTTAATTATTTAAGGTAAAATTACATAAACGGTTATCGGTTAACCGAGAAAACCGAACCGAAAAATTGGTTAACCAAACTACGGTTAACCGAGATTCACGGTTCGGTTTCGGTTCATAATTTTCACTAACCGAAATCATGGTTAACCGAACTTCGGTTAACCGAAATCACGGTTAACCGGGTTTGGACACCCCTATCCGGTAGCGGATATCCGAACTATCCGTTTTGAAAAATATTTCCACTATTTTTGATTTAGGCCCAATTAATACGCTTGATTGACGGATATCGGAACCGGATATCCGTCGATTCGTTTAAATTTTAATTGAAAGTTTACATGGTTGAGGAGAATTGAACACTTCATGAGTTGAAATTTTACAAAATAGTCATTTAAACATCTATTCTACTTAGTATTAATGTATATTTTTCAAAAAATATATATAGTACCGGATATACCGGATCTCCGGATGCTTGAAAACCCCGATCTGTATCCGGTCCGGATATCCGGAAAAAATCACGGATCGGATCGGATACGGATAAAAAAATTTATGATCCATTCGGATCCGGATTTTTTCGGATCGGATAGGCCGGATCGGCGGATCGGGCATTTTTGCTCACCCCTACCCCTAAGGAGGCCCTAAGACTAGGGTTGAACAAAATTTGTCGATCCGTTTATCCGATTCGAAAAACCCGATCTGATTTGTATTTATCCGTAATCAAAGTTATCGTTTTGAAATTGATCTGTTTCCACTGTTCTAAAATTCCTTTCTAGGCCCCGCCTAGGCGCTGGAAGGTCCAAGCCCGCCTAGGTGCCCGTCCAGAACCGCTAAGCAACCGACTAGGCCATCTAGGCGCTAGGCGGCCCCTCTCCGCCAGGGTCCGCCTAGCGTTTTTAGAACATTCTTTATATCTGATCCGATCCTACTGATTTTTCCGGACACTCGGACCGGATACGGATCGAGGTTTAAGGTAAACGGATATAGCCGATATATATATATATAATATGTTTTTAATAGGGAAACTAATATTTAAATAACATAAAGATGATATTAATAGTATAATGGGCCGTTTTTCAAGAGTATATATAATCATAACCCACTTGCCCATGAGTTTGATCTAGTTTACTCGAACAATTTGCTAATTACCCATGCCTCGTTTAATTATATTTTTAAAACAAATTTATTTTTTTAAGAAATCTAACGCTACCATAATCTTTATTTTATTACTCTTGATCCATTTTATAGTATTCTACAATTTGGCATATGAGTATATGACACCTCTAAATAATGTTGTTAAGAAGCGTTTTGGCTTAAATTAGCGGATATCCGCATTGGATACTCGTTGATCCACCTTGTTTTGAATCAAAATAGCAATATATATTTTATAAAACGGATATTTTGGGTATTTGCTCACGGATATCCGATCCAATTGGATATTTTTTTACCGGATATCCGGCACATAACCGATCGAATACGGCTCGGAATTTTCAGAAAAAAATTATCGGATATCCAGTATATCGAATCGGACCTGATCAGATATATCCGTTTGTTCAGCCTTACTTAAGACCATCCCTAATGATGAATTCTTAAATTAAAATACTAATACTTCACTTAGAAATAGTGCTTTCAAATTAACAATCTGATTTTTGAGCTTCAAATAGACATCCAAACAAAAGCAGACTTTAAATTCACAAGCAAAGATGCAACTTGCAAAAATGTGTGGTGTGGCCTTTTGGGAGCCATCAAATTCGATCAAATGGCTATCGTATTTTGTCACTTTTAATATATTCATATAAAGATTGAGGATTACTTTAACAGTAAAATGATTTTAACCTTTTTAAAAAAACATTTTTAATATTTTGTTTTTGTTTTTATCTACACATAGACACCCATTTTATATATGTTTTCATTAAATAAATTAATATATACAATAAATACAAGTTCATAAATTGTATAAAATTAATTTTTGTAATTTTTATTGCAATTAAATTTATGTATTATATAATATTATAATGATGTAATTGATGACAAGCTAATATAATATTTGGTGTTTTTATTTCTGTGTTTTTATTTGTGTTTTTTACAATATTTATTATATATTGTCTTTTTTAATGTATTTCCATATTTTCAACTTTAAATAAAATAAAATGTGTTGTTTATTTTTATATTAATTTTAAACTTCATATTTTAATTATATAATTAATACAAATTAATCAAATTAACTTAAATATATATATTTATATTGAATATCATATCGTTTTATTAAATAATACCCAAACTAAATAATATAATTAGATAGATAAAGATAAAAAAACAAAAAAGATAGTGAATTTAAAGAATGGAATGGAGATGTGGGTTATGGAGATAAAGTAAAATTTTTTTTTTTAAATGAGGTGTAGGAGTAAGAAAAATGATTTGAGTGGATTGAAAATCCACTTTTGGGTTCACCGTTGCAGATGGTCTAAGGACGGGACAAACCGATGTGAATATTACCCAATCTAAGTCGTCCACTATTTTAGATAAAACTTAAAAGCTATCGTTCGATTGTGCTTCACCCTCACTTTTCCGCCGCTCTATTTCATTTTCTGCCTCACTATCTTTCTACTTCCTCCTTCTCTCTTTCATATTCTTCTTCAATTTCATGGCACAATCGCACATACCCTCGCATCTCTCTCGTTCTTTATCCTCCCTGGTCCGCCTTTCGTTCTTCACTTCCAATCGTCCTCTCCACCAATTCAAGTAGTTCGTCTTTCAGGTGAGTTTGCAGCCTTCGTTGCATGAGAATTTGTAACACCCCTATTTTGCAACAATGGGTATTATCGCCAGAGGATTTTATCGTCCAAAGTCACCCAAGGCTTTATAAAGTATTAAATTTAAATAAAATGCGAAGTTTTAACGATAATACATATTATAAAAGGTGCTCAAACATGAGACTTCAAGTGTTGTTATTACATCCTTAAACTTGTTTCAAAATAACAAGATACAAAAGAGTGAAGTAGCGGAATTGAAACATTGTTTTTGTAAAGTGTAGCGAAACCAAAATATGAGATAAAACACCTTCAAGAATGACCCAACCTTCCTTACTTCAGTTCTTGATTCTTCGTCTTTAAACCTTCGAGTGAAGTTTCCTAGAGTCTGGCATTTGTCGCGAAGGGCGAGTGATTCCAGGCAAAAAATGCGAAAAACGTATGGAATTAATCTAAGGAGACTAAGCAAGTGAGAATGGAAATTCTCAAGGGTAGTATGGTAATTTTATTATCTCATCAAGGATATTAAGAGAAGAAGTACTTGAAAATTATAATTACTTTGTGGAGCTTATAAAAGAGATAAACTTGGATTAAAAAAGAAGGAAACCACGAGATTATAGTTCCTCTTAGAGTACAATTAATGTTGGAAACGTTTTAATTTACAACAAGTTTTAGAAAACTTCTCGCTCCCTTATCGGACCCAGAGTCGGGCCGGTTTTAGAATGATGTATTTTAATGTGCACCAACACTTATCTTTATTACGTGTCAAAATTTTGCATAATATTAATGCCTTTCAAGGGTGTGGAGGCTATGGAAAAGTTGAGTCCACTTAAAGGAACGGAGTTCCAACACTTACTTAGGACATATCATAAGTTAATTAATGGATTGAATAAGGCACACCTTTAGCCTTACTATAAATTTTGAATGTCTGCATATCGTAGACGTTAGTAAAAGGCTTTAGTTGTCTTTTCCTTTTTCATGTGGCATTGCTTAAGACTTTAGACGAATTTTTTTTATTTCGACATTGCTTTAAGACTTCAACCGACATTTATTTTTTGTATGACATTGCTTTAGACTTCAGACGTAACCTTTCTATTTCGACATTGCTTAAGACTTCAATCAACGAAGTAAGAGTAGAGTCATGACCTACATATAATATGATGTTATAAAAAGTGGTTCAAGAATTATGCCCAACACATTTTCCTATACTTTTCCAAGCGATGTCTCTAATGAGACATTTTAAACAAACAAGACCGCAATAATCGGTCCTAAGTTTATTTCTAGCATTTGAATAATAATGATGATAATGAGATGTCGTTATTTATAGCATTTGATATATCCTAATTGTATTTATTTAAGAAAACAAGTTTGTTCCCAAGATAGAGAAGTTTAATGGAATTGAGATATCGAAAAGGTTACAAGGAGAATATCCACTTGCCTTGAAATTTTCTTCGGAATACTATGCACTCGAAAATAGGATTTTTTTCTGGCGTTCGAAACTTCGACCTATTTAACTGAAAGATCGACGAACAACACGTATTAAAATCCTTATTTTAATTCAATTCTACTTTTTCCCTTATTTTCCTAAGAGAAGGCAAACTAATCTAAATTATTTGTTTTAATAATCTAGATAGGAAAAAGTTAAAATAATAATTCTCTTATTATTATCTTCTAGGTGATACTTTGTATGGATTTTATAACTTAAAAATACTGAACCGACCTGATATTTAACTGAAACTTGAACCAACCTGATATTTACATGATATTTAAATTAAAAATAATAATAATTCTCTTATTTTGAGAAATTTGAACTGACCTGATATTTAACTGAAACTGATCCGAAATTCACAAAATCTCTAAACCAAAAACTGAATCGATTAATATCATTTTCGGTTTCAGTTTGGTTAAAAAATTTCGTTTTGGGCCGACCCGTGCTCATCCCTAAATAAAATTGAAGAACTGTGAACTTGGAGCAACTTTGTCGAGATGGAAGCCCATTTTTCTCTCTTGTATTAGACTTTTCTCTCTTGTCGAGATGGTCCACAAATTTTATTACGTAGCTCACGTCATACTATAGTCTATAGGTAGTACGATGAAGTTTTACATGTGAATTCTTGATCATGCATTATAATCGGTCCTCTTTCGATAAAGAGCACAAAAAATCAGTTCATGAAAAATCTGTCCTCAACTCTACCCATCACAAAACCCATTCCGTTTGATTTCTCGAAGCATTTTTTTTTTCTGCATTTGTTTTGTGTGTTTTTACTGTTATTGAACGGCAACACCGAACAAAGAAATCGGAAAACACGCTCACACCGGCATCCGTTTGATGCATTGACTCTCCAATGGCGGTGAGTCCCAACGCGTTCCTTCTGAGAAAACGGCGGCCGTCAGCGACGTTGTTCATCTCTCAGAGGCTCTCGCCCGACGATCTTGTCTGTGTACTCCACTCGCTCTCCACCGAAATCTCCGTTCTCCCGGCGTCCCCTTCCTCCTCAGGCGAAACTGTTGGGCCCAAACCCAAAATGTCCAACCCGAGTATTGTTGGCTTGCTAGGTTATTAGCAAGATGACAAAAAGGAGTGTGAGAGCTCATTTTTTTGAGGTGCACGAGACTTTGCGCAGCCACACCAAATTTGAGAGCCTCCCATTTTTCCTTGAGAGTGAAAATTGGAGCACAAAAGTGAGGAGGGAGAAAAAAGAAGAGAGAGGAGAAAATTGGGTGAAGAAGAAGAGTTCTTTCTTGCTAAGCCCTGGATTATTTCGACTCTGGTTTCGGGATCCAACAACTAGTTGTTTGTTGGTAGGTTCTCTCTCCCCTTGGAAATCTAATCCCTAGTTACAAGTGTTTGCCTTCATTTATGAGTTCTAGAGATGATCTCCTTGTATTGAAGTTCTCCGGGTGTGAGATTTGAGAACACTTGTATCCGTTTGTTGATTAGTGGAATTTTGCTCTGTCGGTCGCCAGTGGATTTTTTCCTCTCTAGTTTGAGGGTTTTCCCACTTAAATCTTGGTATTGATTTGTGCTTTCCTATTTGCTTATATTTCTGCTTGCTTGCTTGTGGTTGGTTTGGTTTCCACATTGTTGTTGTTGGTTTGCCGGATTGCTTGGCTTTGTTGTCTTGGTTGTGTTTGTTGTTCTACAGACTATTGTTTGCTTCCGCTGAGATTGTCTGTGGGATTAGGAGCTATTGATCGACCCAATTTCCCCAACAAGTGGTATCAGAGCCAGGTTGAGCTCCGTTAGAGTTTGGGTGAGATATGACAACTAAGACAGATGAGTTTGCGGGTACTATGATCAAGCTTACATCCTCCAACTATTCGCTCTGGAAGTCGAAGATGGAGGATATTCTGTTCTGCAAGGATTTGTATGACCCTGTTGAGTTGGGATCAAAGAAGCTAGACAAAGTTGAGGCCAACGACTGGAAGAAACACATAGAAAGCAGTGGGAACCATAAGACAGTGGGTAGACAACAACGTCTATCACCATATAAGCAATGGGACAGATGCACAGGTTTTATGGAAGAAACTTCAGTCTATGTACGAGAGAAAGTCAGCTCAGAGCAAAGCTTTTGTGATCAGAAAGCTTGTTAATCTGAAGTACAAGGATGGAAAGTGACTGGCTGAAAGTCGTCGTGCCAAATCAAAGATAAATCCCTAGTTACACAACTAGTATAGTCGGTAAGTCGGGGTCGAACCCAAGAGACACTTGTATCCTAAGTTTTATTATTATCAACTCAAAGAAGTAACAAAAAGGGGATTTTTGGTATTTTAATCTAAAACTAGGGAAATTTAAGCAGACAAGACAAACAAACAGAGCAAAGGTTGGATTTTTATCAATTAGGGAAAACAATCCTATTCAAGTATCCACTTTTCTTCCTCAAGTTATTGATCCTAGATTCAAACAAGTTATTTCTTTCAGTTATTCCTATCCTGATCAGAATTATAACATGGCAACGAGACATGCAACTTAACATCCAAACAATTCATGAAACGATCATAAATAATAAGGATATTAGCATTAAGAGCAAGGATAAACAGGATACATGTAATTGAATTCCAACGAGTCAAACAATCAACATGCATTCAAATCTCTTCTCAATTGTTTTAGTCCAACGAGTCCTAAATCAATTGAGTTGCTACAAAGATTAGGCTTTGCTACGAGAAAACCCTAAATCTAGCAATAGATAATATCAATTCCAACAAGTTGGCCAAACAAGCAGAAATTAACACAATCAATAATAATTAAGCACAAGAGAATTGAAATAACCTGTAGAAATAAACCTGAATAGACGAATCTCACAACAACTTGAGTCTGAAAAGCTTCAACTCGAATAGAATATAAAGAGTTTAGTTCTCCATAAGAGAGAAAAACATAAAAGGTCTGAAATTAGGTCTAGCAGAATACAAAACAAAGTCTGAAAACTAAACTTAAATAGTCTCGAAAAATACTCGGAATAAAAATATAAAAGGCAACTAAAATAAAAGATAAATAGATAGATAAAACGCCGCCTCGGATCTTGCTGACGTGGACTTCCGCGACCGCGGTGAACAACCTCCGCGACCGCGGACTGCAGAATCTTCCTCCGAGTCAACGTTGACCCGCGACCGCGGCCTTAGGCCTCCGCGATCGCGGCACTGAATCTTGGCTCCACCGCGGACTGCTCAGCTCCGCGGCCTTCACTTCTCGATCTTCTAATCCCGACTTCAATTCTTCCAATTTCTTCAAGTCTTCGGTCTTCTACTCATATATCGTTACAAGCACTAAATGGACCAAAATCTATACATAATATGTATTAACTAGTCCTAATTATGCTATATGAAATACATCATATCAAGTTCCCCCATACTTAGACCTTGTTCGTCCTCGAGTAAGCTCATAAATCAAAAAATAAAATCAAGCATGATAAATCAACAAAGGTCTACAGACAGCAATGGGAGAAAATGATCTAAAACTAGAAAACACTCAAAATAATCTCACAACCCGAACCCATGTATAGAAATATTGAGAAAAAACATGAAAGCTCAAATCACACACCTCACAGATACAAGATATAACACTCAAGCTCCAAAAAGTGTAGAGCAACCTAGGATCTACCCGACATCTAACATGTAATCCCCAAACCCCAAAGTAGAATATTACCCTAAACACTCTGATTTTACCACTCATTCTACTTAGGCGCCCTTTCGGGTTTTCACCTAATCACTCTTTTCATTTTTCTTGTAGGTGTGCTCACAATTTTCTCACATTTCTCATTAACCTCTTATTACCCCAGCCTAATGCTGGTCCGGGTTACCTGCTTATTACCTGAGACGCCCTTTCGGGTTTTCAGCTCATCCCAGAATTTTTATGCCTCTTTTTTTTTCTGAAATGCTCAAACTGAAATGATGCATCTGTACATATATACAACAGTGAGTACTCCCTCCCCCATACTTAAACCTTTCATTGCCCTCAATGAAATAAAGACAAATCAGATAAAAAATATAGGAAAGGAAAACAGAAGACTCACTGTGGGGGACCTGGCGGTGGAAAATACTGAGGGTACTGAGGCCAATAATGCTGATAAAATGCCTCATGTCGCTCCCTCATCTGATCCATGGTGAGGGACATGTCTCTGACATTCCTCCCCACATCTGCTAAAGTACTCTTCATACTAGCCTGCTCTCTGATAAAATAATCCTACCAGTCAGCCATAGAATCAAGCCTCATACTCAAATGCGCCATAGCAGAAGTCATCCCTTCATACCATTCTGGAGCATCTCCATCACCAGAAGGACTAGCCTCGTGCTGTCCTTGTGGAGGCTCATCATACTGCTCATACTCTTCCTCTTCCTCCTCCTGTAAATCCTCTACTACCATCACATCAGACTCCAAATATTAATCAGCAGATGTCACCTCAACTCCAAACTCCCTAGGCAGACGTAAATATTCATCATGGTCCTTACCACAGTGCCAAATCCAACCTCCATTCTCACCCTCAGATAAACACTTGGCCTTCTTCAGTTGTGACAGATGAAAGCGAATCCCACCACCTACTGCCACTCTATATTTGCCCCGTATAACATCCAAGCTCACAAAACGCAAGGCTATCAGAGTAATCAGGCCTCTAAAAGCAATCTTCCCGGACTGAGACCGGGCCTTCCTCACAGCTCGTAAAAATAATGTCACCCAATTAGGGACCACAGGTTGATCCCCCATCAAACACCACATCATAAAAACATCCTTAGCGACCATCTTATTAACCTCTCCGTTCCCTAAAAAGGTGTTAGAAATCACCTTATGATAGAGCCTCAACCCCGGATGAACAATACTGTAATTTTGTAACCCAGGGCCAAGACTAAACTGAGTGTGGGTCACTGCAGTCCAGAAATGCATCGCCCCCGGGTTATCCTCAATATCAGCCCAACCAGCTGTAGGCTGACTCGTCACCCCAAAACACTCACCTAACTGATTCCTAGTCAGTGAGTAATTCCTCTCAAGCAATCTAAAGCTAAAACTACCATCATCAAGCTCTCTGTAAGTAACCAGAAATTCCAATACTAGAGGCTTATATGTATGTGCATACAAAGGGATCAAACCACCTAAACCACCCTGCTGTAATAACTGCTGAACCGACTGATATAAGCCCAACGTATGCAATGTCGATTCATGGAAAAATTTAGTAGACAACATGATTTTCCTATCAATTTCATTTCACAATGCCTTCTCATCCCTATCAACCTAACTGGATACGCCATAGATATAAATAAACCGAAGAAGAGCGAAATCAAACTCACAAAGTGGAATGTGTGGATTCTGTCAAGGGCCGCGGGCGCGGAAGCTAGTCACCGCGATCGCGGAAATGCAGTTCTCCGCGGGATCCGGTTTTTCGCTCGCGGTGGCTTCGCAGCGTCTTGCTAATGGGAAATATGAGAGGAACGAGTGGATTTGGAGAGGTTTTGAGGGAGATTTGGAGAAATTTTGTTTGGATTTTAGATGAGGATTTGAGGGTTTTTGAGTGGAAATTTGGGAATTTGGAAGAAGGATTTGGGTTTAGAATGGCGAAAGGATTAAGGAAACGGGTTTGATTTTGATTTTTGGTGGAGTTGGAAAAATGGGGTTTGAGAGGTTATGGAGGTTTGATAATGGTGGAAATGGTAGAAGTGATAGAAGGAAAGGAGGAAGAAGACGGTAGGGTCGGCCCATAAGTCAGGGGTAATTCCGTCAAGTCCTTTTATATATATATATATATATATATATATATATATATATATTTTTAATTATCTCGCGGATGAACAGTACCGCGATCGCGTTGAAGGACCTCCGCGATCGCGGTGCTGTGTACTGGTACCTGTTCGCCTTTTTCTGTGTACTTCGAGGAATAAATTCCCCAAAATATTTTTGTTCTTTCGAACCTAGTACCTGCATGTTAGTCCGACAAGATTGAAAGGAAACAAAACTAAAACTAAAAACTAAAAACTATCCAAAATAAAAAAAAATAATAAACAGAAAACTTACCTCGGGTTGCCTCCCGAGCAGCGCCTCTATTTAATGTCGTTGGCCCGACATTTTAGCCCTTTTATTCAGCACCAGAATTTGGATCGGAAAGATTCAACTCTTCTAATACTTCTTGGCTGACTCCCTCATGATATTTCTTCAGTCTCTGACCATTAACTTTAAACACATTTTGAGAGTCCCCATCCAATAATTCCACAGCCCCATGTGGAAAGACTTGAGTGATTGTAAATGGTCCAACCCATCTGGAACGGAGTTTGCCTGGGAAGAGTGTGAGACGAGACTGAAATAGAAGGACCTTGTCTCCAACTTTGAACTCCTTCCTTAGGATGTTTTTGTCATGCCATGCTTTGGTTTTGTTCTTGTAATTCACAACATTATCATAGGCATCCAATCTCAACTCTTCCAATTCTTGCAATTGTAATTTCCTGAACTCTCCATTCTCTTTAATGTTGAAATTGCACTTCTGGACCGCCCAATAAGCTTTATGCTCAAGTTCAACCGGCAAGTGACAACCTTTGCCATAAACCAATCTGAAGGGAGACATCTCGATGGGTGTCTTGTAAGCAGTACAGTAGGCCCATAAAGCATCATTGAGTCTCAAACTCCAATCTTTCCTGTTAGGCGCCACCGTCTTCTCTAGAATAGATTTTATCTCCTTGTTGGACACTTCAGCTTGTCCATTGGTCTGGGGATGATAGGTTGTAGAGATCTTCTGAGTGACATGGTACTTCTCCAATAAAGCGCTCATAGTCTTGTTGCAAAAATGAGTACCCCTGTCACTTATTAGAGCTTTTGGAATCCCAAATCTGGAAAAAATGTTGTCTTTAAGGAAACCTGCAACTTCTTTTGAATCATCAGTTCTGGTGGCCTTTGCTTCCACCCACTTGGAAACATAGTCCACCGCAAGTAAAATATACAGATTCTCATAAGAAGAGGGGAAGGGTCCCATAAAATCAATGCTCCAAACATCAAAAACTTCACAGAATATCATGCGAGATTGAGGCATCTCATGTCTTTTAGAAATATTACCCACCCTCTGACAACGATCACATTATTTACAGAAAGCATAAGCATCTCTAAAAATATGAGGCCAATAGAATCCAACTTCTAAAATTTTCCTAGCAATTTTATTAGTCCCAAAATGACCCCCACATGCATAGGAATGACAAAAAGAAAGGATCGATTGTACCTCAGAATCCGGAACACATCGTCGGATTACCTGATTTGTGCAGTGCTTCCTTAAATAAGGATCATCCCAGACATAGAATCGGGATTCATGACGAACCTTGTCCTTTTGGGCCTTGGTAAAAGTAGGTGGGAACTCCCCCGAGACGAGGTAGTTGACAATATTTGCATACCATGGCCGGAATGAATAGATCCCAAAAATGAATTCTTCAAATCGAGGTTCAGAATCGCTATCGAACTCAGCTCCGCGGGCGCGGCCGGTTTTCCGCGATCGCGGCCCAGTTTCAGCAGAATCACTGGTCTCAGATACATCTCCGCGGGCGTGGGACGCCTTCACCGCGATCGCGGAATCTCTGTTTCGAACCTCGAACAATGTTTCGTCACGGAAACGTCCTTGAATCTCATCTTGGCTTCCTGGCGTATTTTCTTCGTGTACAAGCCGACTTAAATGATCAGCCACCAGATTCTCAGCTCCCTTTTTGTCTCTGATCTCTATATCAAACTCACTCAGCAGGAGAATCCATCTAATTAGTCTTGTCTTAGCCTCCTTTTTCGTCATTAAATAACGAGGCGCTGCATGGTCTGAATATACTATCACCTTTGTCCCCAAAAGATACTGTCTAAACTTCTCCAAAGCAAACACTACAACAAGCATTTCCTTTTCAGTGGTGGAGTAGTTTCTTTGGGCATCATTTAAGGTCATAGAAGCGTAATGTATAACATGGGATGCTCTAGCTTCTTTTTGACCCAAAACAGCCCCAACAGCATAGTCACTTGCATCACACATGATCTCAAAAGGTTGAGACCAATTTGGGGCTTGAATTATTGGTGCACTTGTTAGGCGTGATTTCAGCTCATCAAACGCCTTTTTACATGCCTCATTGAACTCATAGGGCACCTCCTTTTTCAACAAATCACATAATGGGGCCGAGATCTTGGAAAAGTCTTTAATAAACCTGCGATAGAAACCTGCATGACCTAGAATAGAACGCACTTCACGCACATTAGTAGGATAAGGCAAGGACTAAATGATATCAATCTTTGCCTTATCGACCTCAATACCCCTGGATGACACTATATGACCTAAAACGATGCCTTGCTCAACCATAAAGTGACACTTCTCAGAGTTCAGAACCAAATTGGTTTCTACACATCCTTGAAGGACTAAAGAAAGATGGTTTAAACAGGTATCAAAGTCATCACCATGTACTGTAAAGTCATCCATAAAAACCTCAATAAAATTTTCAATATACTCAGAAAAGATGCTTACCATACACCGTTGGAATGTACCGGGTGCGTTACACAATCCGAATGGCATTCTGCGGTATGCAAAAGTGCCAAACGGACATGTAAATGTTGATTTCTCCTGATCCTCCGGTGCAATAGCAATCTGAAAATACCCTGAATAGCCATCTAAAAAGCAATAATAGGAACGACCGGCAAGTCGCTCAAGCATTTGATCAATGAATGGCAAGGGAAAGTGATCTTTTTTGGTTACTGCATTCAGCTTACGGTAATCAATGCAGACTCTCCAACCAGTCTGAACTCGTGTGGGGACTAATTCCCCATGCACATTTTCTACCACTGTGATACCACCCTTCTTGGGCACAACTTGGGTCGGACTAACCCACTGACTATCAGAGATGGGATAAATCATACCTGCTTGTAGGAGCTTCAGTACCTCCTTTTTGACTACTTCCATCATAGGTGGGTTGAGCCTTCTCTGTGGCTGTCTGGATGGCTTGGCACCATCGTCTAGGAGGATCCTATGCATACATGTAGAAGGACTAATCCCTTTAATGTCAGCAATAGTCCATCCTAGAGCTGTCTTGTGCTCTTTCAGTACCTGCACCAGTCTTTCTTCTTGCTCCTTGGACAGTTTGTTGGAAATAATGACAGGCAAAGTGTCACCATCTCCAAGAAAAGCATATTTTAAATGCTCAGGGAGCTGTTTAAGCTCAATTTCAAGTGCCTGTACTACAGAAGGAAGCAATTTCTCGCTAGGGAGAGTTAGTGGTATGGGCCCAATGGCCAAAGCATCAGCAGGAGTGTCATAGCATGCATTCAGATCAGCAAAAATTTCATGATATCTCTCAGGTAAATCATTATCTAAGCATGCAGGATCTATGTCATTCTCTAGAACAGATTGCAACTCATCTACACAAGTAGTATCAAATACATCTTGTACAATATGATCAATTACATCAACTGAGCATAGAGAGTGATCATCCTGGGGGTATTTTATAGCATTATCCATACTATATTCAAATTTCTCCCCATCAAATTCCATAGTTAGGACACCTTTACACATATCAATTTTTGTTCTAGTAGTTTTCATGAAAGGACGTCCTAACAAAATGGGTGCAACATGCACATCATGATCCATATCAAGCACATAAAAATCAGCAGGGAAAATCAGATTATCTACCATAACAAGGACATCTTCAACAACCCCTTTCGGGTAAACTGTAGACCTATCAGCTAATTGAACAATAACACCAGTTTCATGCAAGGGTCCTAAGCCTAATGAAGTGTAAACAGAGTAAGGCATAACATTAATAGAAGCACCTAAATCAAGCATGGCTTTATCTATTTTAGTTTCTCCTATTATGCAGGGAATGCTGAACATGCCTAGATCACTGCACCTTTTAGGCATGCGCCTTTGAAATACAGTAGAGACATGTTCACTGACCTTAACTTTCTGTTTCCCTTTTAATTTTTGGTTCCTTTTGATAGTGCATAACTCTTTCAGAAATTTAGCAAATCTAGGAACACTTTTAATTAGATTGAGCAAAGGGATATTTACCTCACACTTGGAAAACGTCTCAAAGATCTCCTTGTCATTCTCTGGCTTCCTTGTGTCTTTCAATGCTTCAGGGAAAGGAGGGGGTGGCTTCTGAGAAACCATAGAAGGGAAATATGGGCGAACGTAAGCATTTTCGGGCTCAGCTACAGATCCGCGGGCGCGGTCGAGAGGGTCCCGCGGTTGCGGAATTTCGGGTTTTTCAGGATCCGAATTTTCACCGTCTCCGCGATCGCGGAGGTTGGTCACCGCGGGCGCGGAGGCTTCGTCCAGAATCACCATGCTCTCTGTTGGGTTTCCGCGATCGCGGCAATTGTTCACCGTGGGCGCGGAATTGGTCTTCAGAAAATCAGAATTGTTAGTTCGTGGATCTTCATTCACCTCCACGTCCCTATTTAGCTCTTTTCCACTTCTTAATGTGATAGCACTCACATTCTCCCTTGGATTGATAAGCTGTGATGGCAATTTTCCAGAATCTCTAGCCTCCAATTTGCTAACTGCAGTAGCCAGTTGACTGATCTGTGTCTCTGTATTTTAATACTAGCTTGAGTACTCTTGATGCTAGTTTGCGTGTTCTGTCCCAGCTGGTCTACTGTGTTAGCTATCCTTGCAAACATCTCTTCAGCATTGAATGAGTTGTTTTGATTTTGAATTGGAGGTCTAGGAACATAGGGTTGCCTGGGTTGCTGATTTCCTCCTTGTTGATGATTATATTGAGGCTGATTCTAATTCCCATACCTCAGATTTGGATGGGCCCCCCAACCTGGGTTGTATGTATTAGAGTATGGATCAAAATGAGGTCTAGGGGGTCCATATCCTCCTACAGCATTAACCTCAGCCTGAGGTTCCTGGAGTTGTGGACAGGCATCAGTAGGATGTAGTGTATCAGCACAGATTTCACATGCCTTCAATTGTTGATGGGTTCCTGACAGCATGAACCTCTTCATCATATCTTTCAACTCTACCATTTCAGCTTTTATAACAGATGAGGAGTCCACAGCATTGACTCCTTTAGTGCCAGTTCTTTTGTTGAATTGCCTTGAGTTCTCAGATAGCTTAGAGAAGAGCTCAAGGGCATCTGCTGGTGTCTTATTCATCAGGCTCCCACCACAAGTTGCATTCACCATTCTACGCTCTTCATCCAGTAATCCACCAAAGTAGTACAATACCAGGTCTTGATCAGAATACCCATGATACGGACAGCTGGCACACAGTCTCTTGAATCGCTCATGATAATCATACAGGCTCTCTCCAGCCTGTTGCTCAATGTTGCTCGGGCTCTTTTTCAGACTGTTCTGTTTGGTGGCAGGAAAGTATTTCTCCAAGAATGCCGCTTTCATCTTTGTCCAGGTATTTATGGATCCTGGAGAAAGAGAGTAGAGCCACTCGTTGGCTGAATCCTTCAGAGAGAAAGGAAACGCCCTCAGCTTGATCTGATCCTCAGTTACATCTGCAGGCTTCATACTTGAGCAGACCTGATCAAATTCAGCAAGATGCTTGTTTGGATCTTCTCCACCATGCCCATGGAATTGGGGTAAGAGATGGATCAATTCAGACTTCAAATCAAACTTAACACCTTCATTTAGCGCAGGGAACTCAACAGCCAGGGGCTGCTGTTGAAAATTTGGGGCAGTCAGCTGCCTCAAAGTCTGATCTCCCATTGTCTCAGCTTCAGCAGAATCCAAGTTGAAAGGTAATTCACGGAGTAGTTCCCGAGCTTCACGTCTCAACCTGGAAAGAGTCCTTTCGATTTCTGAATCAAGAGGCAAAATAGAAGAATCAGTAGCTCGAGTGTGGACCATAAACTAGGGTCCACACCAGAGTCGGTAACAATAAAAACTTAGAATTAAACAAAGTGGCCCCTGCAACGGCGCCAAAATTTGACTGGCTGAAAGTCGTCGTGCCAAATCAAAGATAAATCCCTAGTTACACAACTAGTATAGTCGATAAGTCGGGGTCGAACCCAAGAGACACTTGTATCCTAAGTTTTATTATTATCAACTCAAAGAAGTAACAAAAAGGGGGATTTTTGGTATTTTAATCTAAAACTAGGGAAATTTAAGCAGACAAGACAAACAAACAGAGTAAAGGTTGGATTTTTATCAATTAGGGAAAACAATCCTATTCAAGTATCCACTTTTCTTCCTCAAGTTATTGATCCTAGATTCAAACAAGTTATTTCTTTCAGTTATTCCTATCCTGATCAGAATTATAACATGGCAGTGAGACATGCAACTTAACATCCAAACAATTCATGAAACGATCATAAATAATAAGGATATTAGCATTAAGAGCAAGGATAAACAGGATACATGCAATTGAATTCCAACGAGTCAAACAATCAACATGCATTCAAATATCTTCTCAATTGTTTTAGTCCAACGAGTCCTAAATCAATTGAGTTGCTACAAAGATTAGGCTTTGCTACGAGAAAACCCTAAATCTAGCAATAGATAATATCAATTCCAACAAGTTGGCCAGACAAGCAGAAATCAACACAATCAATAATAATTAAGCACAAGAGAATTGAAATAACCTGTAGAAATAAACCTGAATAGACGAATCTCACAACAACTTGAGTCTGAAAAGCTTTAACTCGAATAGAATATAAAGAGTTTAGTTCTCCATAAGAGAGAAAAACATAAAAGGTCTGAAATTAGGTCTAGCAGAATACAAAACAAAGTCTGAAAACTAAACTTAAATAGTCTCGAAAAATACTCGGAATAAAAATATAAAAGGCAACTAAAATAAAAGATAAATAGACAGATAAAACGCCGCCTCAGATCTTGCTGATGTGGACTTCCGCGACCGCGGTGAACAACCTCCGCGACCGCGGACTGCAGAATCTTCCTTCGAGTCAACGTTGACCCGCGACCGCGGCCTTAGGCCTCCGCGATCGCGGCACTGAATCTTGGCTCCACCGCGGACTGCTCAGCTCCGCGGCCTTCACTTCTCGATCTTCTAATCCCGACTTTAATTCTTCCAATTTCTTCAAGTCTTCGGTCTTCTACTCATATATCATTACAAGCACTAAATGGACCAAAATCTATACATAAAATGTATTAACTAGTCCTAATTATGCTATATGAAATACAGCATATCAGAAAGCCTATTGTCGAGCATCTGAGTGAGTTTTGGGAACTTGTAAATCAGTTGAGCACCATGAAGTTGCCTCTAGACGATGAGTTACAAGCGTTGATGATATTGAGTTCTTTACCCGATACTTGGGAGACTTTGGTAGTTTCCATCAACAATTCTGCTCCTAATGGTGTTGTGTCCTTGAGTACCGTCATTGATAGTCTCTACAATGAGGAGACTAGGAGGAAAGACATGGGTACTAGCACTTCACAGACTCTGGCGACGACATTAGCTGATAAGTCTAGAGGGAGAAGAAGAGAGCGGAATGGACGTGGCAAGTCCAGAGGGAACTTACAGAACAGGGGAACTTCTCAGGGAAAAGGAAAGTATACTTGCTTTCATTGTGGCGAAAAAGGGCATATGAAGAGAAACTGCAATGCTTGGAAGAAGATCAAGAATGAAGAGAAAAATCAGAAAGAGGATGATAAGAACACCACAGTTGTTGTGTGTGGTGACGAGGAAGAAGGTCTGGTTGTTCTGTCTTGTGTGGATGATCACAACGACAAGCTTGATTCTCATGTAGAGTGGGTAGTCGACTCAGCTGCATCCTACCACGCTACACCGAGGAAGGAGATTTTCACTAGTTACAAAGCCGGAGACTTTGGTAAAGTGAAGATGGGGAACACCAGCTATGTAGAGATTGTCGGTATGGGTGACATTTGTGTTCAAACAAATGCGGGTTGCACGATGACATTGGAGAATGTGCGATATGTACCTGATCTGCATATGAATTTGATTTCTCTTCATGCTTTGGACATAGAGGGCTGCCACAATTTCTTTGGTGATAAGAGGTGGAAGCATTCGAAAGGCTCAATGGTGATTCTTAGAGGGAGTCTTAGCTACACTTTGTACATGACTCAGATGAAGGTCACACGAGATGGCCTGAGTGAAGTTGAGGATGAGGCATCACCAGATTTATGGCATAAGCGGTTGGCGCATATGAGTGAAAAAGGACTGCAAATTTTGGCGAAGAAGGCCCTCATTCCTTCAGCCAAAGGTATGTCTTTGAGCCCTTGTGATAATTGTTTATTTGGTAAACAAACTAGGGTGTCATTTAGCAAATCTTCTGAGAGAAAAAAGAATTTGCTTGAGTTGGTGTATTCTGATTTTTGTGGTCCCATTGATGTGCCCACACTTGATGGTCGTAGATATTTTCTAACGTTTATTGATGATGCTTCACGAAAGGTTTGGGTGTTTGTTTTGAAAACAAAAGACCAGGTTCTTGATTGCTTCAAGGAGTTCCATGCCAAGGTAGAGCGAGAGAAGGGTTGTTCCTTGAAGTGCCTTCGAAGTGATAATGGAGGCGAGTACACTTCCAAGGAGTTTCAGAAGTATTGTCTTGAGCACGGTATCAGACATGAGAAGACGACTCTCGGTACTCCTCAGCACAACGATGTTGCTGAAAGAACCAACAAAACCATTCTGGAAAAGGTCAGATGTATGCTGAAAATGATAAATCTTCCTAAGCCATTTTGGGGTGAAGCTGTGATGACTGCCTGCTATTTGATGAATAGATCTCCGTCAGCAGCTTTGGACTTTGATGTTCCTGACAGAGTCTGGTCTGGCAGAGATATCTCTTACTCTCATCTGCGGGTCTTTGGATGCAAGGCATTTGTACAAGTGCCTAAAGAATAGAGACAGAAGTTAGATGACAGGGCAATTACTTGCATTTTTCTAGAATATGGAGATGCAGATTATGGGTACAAGTTGTGGGATCCAGAAAGGAAGAAAGTGATAAGGTCTAGGGATGTGATCTTTCATGAAGACAAGACTTTGTCAGAATCTGATACACCAGAGGAAGCCGCCAAGCTTCCGATTTACTTGCCTTCTCAGCCAGAAAGCAACGACTTTGGCGATGAATCTTCTTCAAGGAATGCCATTGATGATATTCCTGCTTTAGATGATGACTTACCAGAAGCTGAACTGGTGAGGGTTCTGAGCAGGGGGAGCTAGTTGAAAATGAAGAAGCAGATGAGCTCAGAAGGTCAAGAAGAGAGCGCCGTCCATCCACAAGATATCCCTCGTCTGAGTATGTTGCAGTTGCTGAAGAGGGGGAGCCTGAAAGTTTTCAAGAAGTGCAAAACCACAAAGAAAAAGCTCAATGAGAAAAAGCCATAGAAGAGGAGTTGAGTTCTTTGAAAAAGAACAACACATATGAGCTTGTAAAACTTCCCAAAGGGAGGAAGGCCTTGAAGAACAAGTGGGTGTTCAGGTTAAAGACGGATGGAGACAAACAATTCAAGTACAAAGCTAGACAAGTTGTGAAAGGTTTCAATCAGAAGAAGGGAGTTGATTTTGATGAAATCTTCTCGCCAGTTGTCAAGATGAGTTCCATCAAAGTGATCCTTTGCTTAGTTGCGAGCATGGATATGGAACTTGAGCAGTTGGATGTGAAAACTGTATTTCTCCATGGTGATTTAGATGAGGAGATCTACACGGAGCAACTAGAGGGGTTTGAAGTAAAGGGAAAAGAGCACTTGGTTTGCAAACTGAAGAAAAGCTTATATGGGCTGAAGCAAGCTCCCAGACAATGGTACAAGAAGTTTGACAGCTTTATGGTGGATCATGGCTACACCAGAACAAGTGCATATCATTGTGTTTACTTCAAACGACATGCAAATGGTAAATTTGTCATTCTTCTTCTCTATGTTGATGATATGTTTATTGTGGGACCAGATAAATCCCAAGTTGATGCTTTGAAGTGGAATTTAAGCACTTTATTTGATATGAGAGACTTAGGACCGACACGCCAAATTCTGGGTATACAGATTACTCGTGACAGAAGAGCCAAGAAGATATGGGTGTCACAGGAGAAGTATATTGAGAAGGTTCTGAGCAGGATTCAAATGGAAGGTGCTAAGTCGGTTAGTACTCCTCTTGCTAGCCACTTCAAACTTAACAAGAAGTCTTGCCCGTCCTCAAATGGAGAGAAGAAGAAGATGGACACCATTCCTTATTCATCAGCAGTTGGTAGTTTGATGTATGCTATGGTTTGCACCCGATCATATATTGCTCATGCGGTTGGTGTTGTGAGCAGATTCCTTTCCAATCCTGGCAGAGACCATTGGGAAGCAGTGAAATGGATCTTCAAGTACTTGAGAGGTACTTCTAAGATGAGATTATGCTTTGGAGGAGATATGGCAGGAGATCTTGATGGTAGAAAGTCAACATCAGGGTACTTGTTTACTTTTGCGGGGGGAGCTGTCTCGTGGCAGTCCAAGTTGCAGAAGTGTGTTGCTTTGTCTACGACTGAGGCAGAGTACATCGCCATGATAGAAGCTGGGAAAGAGATGATTTGAATGAAAATATTCCTCCAGGATTTGGGTTTGAAGCAAGGAGAGTATGTGGTGAACTGTGACAGTCAAAGTGCTCTAGATTTGAGCAAGAATGCTACATACCATTGTCGGACAAAGCATATTGATGTGATGTACCATTGGATTCGAGATGTTGTGAGTGATCGCCGAATGAGCTTGAAGAAGATTCACATAATCAAGAATCCAGCTGATATGTTTACCAAGGTGGTGATGGTTGACAAGCACCAGTTCTGCGCCAAGATGGCGGGACTGGTGCACAAGTGAAGATCCCAAGCTGGTGTGGACGTCTTCCCCTTGGCCTAGAGGGGGAGATTGTTGGGCCCAAGCCCAAAATGTCCAGCCCAAGTATTGTTGGCTTGCTAGGTTATTAGCAAGATGACAAAAAGGAGTTTGAGAGCTCATTTTTGTGAGGTGCACGAGACTTTGAGTAGCCACACCAAATTTGAGAGCCTCCCATTTTTCCTTGAGAGTGAAAATTGGAGCACAAAAGTGAGGAGGGAGAAAGGAGAAGAGAGAGGAGAAAATTGGGTGAAGAAGAAGAGTTCCTTCTTGCTAAGCCCGGGATTATTTCGACTCTAGCTTCGGGATCCAACAACTAGTTGTTTGTTGGTAGGTTTTCTCTCCCCTTGGAAATCTAATCCCTAGTTACAAGTGTTTGCCTTCATTTATGAGTTCTAGAGATGATTCTCCTTGTATTGAAGTTCTCTGGGTGTGAGATTTGAGAACACTTGTATCCGTTTGTTGATTAGTGGAATTTTGCCCTGTCGGACGCCAGTGGGTTTTAGCTCCTCTAGTTTGAGGGTTTTCCCACTTAAATCTTGGTGTTGATTTGTGTTTTCCTATTTGCTATATTTCTGCTTGCTTGTGATTGGTTTGGTTTCCACATTGTTGTTGTTGGTTTGCCGGATTGTTTGTCTTTGTTGTCTTGGTTGTGTTTGTTGTTCTACAAACTATTGTTTGCTTCCGCTGAGATTGTCTATGGGATTAGGAGCTATTGATCGACCCAATTTCCCTAACAGAAACAATGCTTCTCTGATGCGAAAGTGTAAGCTTGTCTCGCTCCTCTTCGAAGAGATCTCCCGGAGCCAATCGATCGACGAGATCCTCTCCAATCGCCCGAAATCTTCTTCTGTTCTCTGCTTCGAGGAAATGTACATCACTCTACAGAGAATTATGGCGTTGATTGAGGATTGCTCCAAAGGAAGTCGGATGTGGCTTCTTATGCAAACCGAATTGTTCGGCGAAGCCTTTCGAGAGTTAACTTTAGATCTGTGCACTCTCCTTGAGATCTTGCCGAGCAAGGATCTGAAATTGAGCGAAGATGCCGATGAATTGAAGGCGCTCACTATCAAACAATGATGCGAGAACAAAGCTTTGATCGTCGATCCGAGCGACCGCCTGTTGAGGATCGATGTCTTGAACACGCTCGATTCGATAAGCAGAGAGATCGTTCCGGATCAGTCCAAATTGGCCGGGATTTTCAGCCTGTTGGGAAATCAACCCTCCCAGGACACTTGTACACTCACCGAAAACCCACCGACACAAAGACACAATTTTACAAAGGTGACTTTGTATTATATAGTGAATGTACAAAATATCTTACACGGGTGACTCGACACTCTTTATTGATGGGACACACTCACACCTCTCACACTTCACTCTCTAGCTAGATTACTCTCTTACTTGAATCACTTGGATTGGTTGCAAAAGAGGGGTGGTGGGCTATTTATAGCCAAGCCACTCCTTTACATGGCTTGTAAATAATTCTTGATCAATCTAGCCTAATACAAGTCTAGTAAGTTCAAGATTTGCCTATGCTAGAACTTTTCCTAAGTTTTCATACTTCTCTAGAAAGTTCCATATCCATCTAGAGATATCTAAACTATTACACACAAGTCTAGAAAGTTCTCACCATCTGGATTTATCTAGAAACTTCTATAAGGTTTCGATGTCTTCTAGAATCCTCCATAACACTCCGACGTCTTCTAGAATCTTCCGCAACCTTCTAGTATCTTCTAGATTCTTCCATAACCTTCTTACATCTTCTAGAAGCTTCCATAAGCTTCCAACATCTTCTAGAAGCTTCCATAAGCTTCCAACATCTTCTAGAAGCTTACATAACCTTCCATATCTTTCTAGATATTTCAAATATGAAAATATGAATTAATCTCTAACACAGCCAACTCGGACTCTGTGACTCAGCAAGTTGCAGAGAGGAGATCGAGTGCCTACAAGACGAAGCGCAGTGCCAGAATGATGACACATCCAAATCAACGGTGATCGCCTTGATCGGATTGGTCCGCTACGCCAAATGTGTATTATTCGGAGCTTCCAGTCCTGAATCCGGCAACCGGTATCGAAGATCTGTGTCAGATCTGAGTATCCCTGCGGATTTTCAATGTCCAATCACGCTCGAATTGATGAGAGATCCGGTAATCGTCGCAACAGGCCAGACCTACGATCGGTCGTCGATCAACAAATGGATCGAATCGGGCCACAAAACGTGTCCGAGAACGGGCCAAGCGTTGATCGATACCAGCCTCATTCCGAACAAAGCGTTGAAGAACTTGATAGCTATGTGGTGCCGGTTGCAGCGAGTTCCCTCCGGGACAGCGGGGGATGGAGATGAGAGCGGTGGCTCCGGCGTTGGTTTGGCGATAAATAAGGCGGCGATTGGGATGACGAAGATAACGTCGTCGTTTCTGGTCAACAAACTCTCCTCCTTGTCCTCCCAACCAACGGACGCCGTTGACCGGATCGTCTACGAGCTCCGGATCCTTGCAAAGAGAGATTCAGAAAGTCGGATAATCATCGGCGAATTAGGCGCGATTCCTCTGCTAGTCGATCATCTTCGTGCCGAAGATTCGAGTCTCCAGATCAACGCCGTTACAACGATTCTCAACCTCTCGATACTAGACGATAACAAATTGAGGATAATGGAGACGGACGGCGCGATTGACGCCGTCATCGAGGTGCTACGATCCGGCGCCACGTGGGAGGCGAAGGGGAACGCGGCGATGGCGGTTTACAGCATCGCGGGCCTGCAACAGTTCAAGAAGAAACTGGGGAGGAAGACACGTGTCGTGAACGGATTGCTCGAGCTGGCGCGGGCGGGGCCCACGGGCTCCAAGAAGGACGCGCTGGTGGCGATTATGTCGTTGGCAGGGGACAGAGAGGCGGTGGGGAAGATGATCGAGTTCGGCGCCGTGGAGGTGATAAAGGAGGCGGTGGAGAAGCTGCCGGAGGAGGCGACGGCGGCGCTGGAGCTGGTGATGAAGAAGGGCGGGATGGTGGCGGTGGCGGCGGCGTTGGCGACGGGTATGGTTGGGCAGCTGACGGGGCTGCTGAGGAGCGGGACGGGGAGGACGAGGGAGAGCGCGGCGTCGACGCTGGTGTTGATGTGCAGGAGAGGCGGCGGCGAGATTGTGGCGGAGGTGGCGGGGATGAGCGGGATAGAGATGGCGATTTGGGATTTGATGGGGACGGGAACGTCGAGGGCGAAGAGGAAGGCGGCGTCGCTGATGAGGAGCATACAGAGGTGGACGGCGGGCCTGGAGGCGGAGGCGACGGCGGCGATCGCCTTGTTCCCGGCGGTGGAGGTGGAGACTTCGATGACGGTGGCGTTGCCTTGATGTGTTTACGGAACAAAAGTCAACTGTTATATTCTTCTACCCTTTTGTTGTAGCTTTTTACTGTACTGTACCAATTTTTTTTTACCAAATCAGAAATTGTAAAAATGGAGAGACAGCGGGGAAGTGTGGCAGCTTCTTTTTTCCTTTTTTTTTTCAAAGTGTTGCATTTGTTCTATTTTTATAGAATTATAAACACAAATCTTCCAACTTTCAACCTTTATTCAGATTATAGGTAGGGTTAGCCAGTTTCAGTTTTGAAAAGATTAAAATCATGTCATTTATTCATACACTGAAGTAATTTTCAAACGTCTACCACTTCATGAAGCACACGTTTTTCAAACGTCTACCACCACTTCATGAAGCACGTAATCCAACTTGTGTATCATCAATTCAACTTGTTAGCGCATTGGCCTAATTTTCTTAGGCTCGAAAGGTGATCGATTCCTTCCGTCGTGGCTCATTTTTTTTTTAGGTCAATGGTAATCGCGAACGAAGAACGGGGATTAGTCTCCGATCCATTGAGATTCGGAGATGCCCCAAACTTTAGACAAAATAAATGCATTTGCGAAGTTCCTCTAGTATAATTTTTTTTTCCAAAAACTGTAACAATTGCTTACCAAAAGAGAGAGAAAATTCAACATTCAAACCATGTTTTTTGTGACATTACCATTTACAAGTAATTAGTTAGCACTTGGCATCTCGCTTAAGCTATAACGATAGTGACAGTGTAGTACGTATGCATGCATGACCTAGCTATATAAGAAAAATAAAACACTTGCTAAAAATCTATTCTCAATGTATACTTATTATATATAGTAGATAGAGATTAACGAGTGATCAACTATATGATTATGTAGAACGGACATCCCCCACAAGGGAAATTAGGTGGAATTGAACGTCTAATGTCTCCTAACTCCTACGTACTTAGGATACTAATTGACTGCGCCACAACCTAATCAACCTAGCTAAAAAAAATTGCTAGAAAAAACGGAGAAGAAATAATCAAATGTATGATTAGTTTGACTCCAAGAAAAGTAGATAAGATAATGGTGCTATAAGACAGCCTCCTTTATTGATAAATAATGATTGATGGAGGATACACAAGTAACACAACCCACTCTAATGCGTACTTAGCCAATTAAAAGAGGGCTCGGCCCACTCATTAATTCAGGTCCCATCTCAATCTGTCTAGTGAATCTTTCAAAAAACAAAGTACTCCGTATAATGAAAAAAAAATCTTACACTAGGTACATATGCTATGTAAGATGTTAACAATCTTCAAATTAAGGATTATAAGTAATTATAGAGTTTGGTTCAAATGAAACAAACTCTTATTTTAAAATGTGAAATAAATGCACTTTTCCTAGTTAGTAGTGCATTTTTCATACAAAAGCGCATTGTAAAATACAAAATTACAATATGAACTAGGAAAAGTGCATTCGTTTCAGGATAAGAGTTCGTTTCATTTAAACCAAACTCAGTAATTGTAATACGATTTTTTTATAAGGGAGAAGATTAGGGGCTCATCATTAAGATGTAGACGGCTCTAATGGTTTCAGATGAGATTCTATAAATCTGTGCCAACTGTAAATTTTAAGATGTCCCTAGAATAGGAAGAATTATAAGCCTCTGGTAAAAAAAAAATTGTCGTTGTGTTAATTTTCCTGAAAATGCATAAGATCGGATCTGAATTCTATAGAATTACTATATGCATAGAGTTATTATTATCCTAGTATAAATTAATGAATCCTAGAAATGATAAATAAAACTTTGAAAAATAAAGTAAATCTAGTCCATTAATTCAATAAAGTTAAATTACAACTCTACATGAGCACATTCTCATAAGATTTGTTACATTTTTTAAGTACTTGATGTGTAAAGAATGTCAAATCTAATCATCTCGACTTTCCATGAACAATTTTAAGCGCCTTTAATAGTGCCGCCAAAGTAAAGATTAACACCTTCAATCCTAATATTTGAGATGCCTTAATGGATGACATCTTAAATCCTCACCACTCTCAATCCTAATGCTTTAGCCATGATAAATTATGGGCTTCACTCAATCCATCATTCCAAAAAATTGGATACTTTCACCGTTTTGAACGATGGAAGCCTCCATTTATTCCCTTGACAGTTGACACCTTATGAAATCTGTTTACATCCCAAATTATCTAGAGTTGTTTATTGGTTGAAAATCAAAATATCGAAATTAGCATATTTTTGAAGTTATTCTTACAAAAATCAGAAAGTCCATCCTTTTGAAAAATATAAATGAAATTCAATTTGGGCTTTTCCATCTAGCATTATTTCGATTTGGGCTTGGCCCAAATAGAAATGTATGGGCCTATGGGTCTATCTCATTGTGAAAAAGGAAATTCTTTGAAAGATACGTGCTTTTAAAACGATCAACCACGTTATCAACTAGCCATGGTCATCGTTGAGAATATTCTTCCCATATTAAAAGTTGAGATTAAAATCTTAGATTACTTTTCATATTACTAATTAATTTTAACAAAGTATCTCATTGAACTTGTATAATGAGTTTTCATATGCACAATCCGCTATTATGGCCCATAGACTTTCACACTGGTTAAGTTTGAGATACACGTTTTTGTCTATGAATAAATGTTATCTCAACTATAAACAAACTTCTTCTAAAAAGCTGATCGAATGCACCAAATAAGCCCCAACAAGTTGTCCTGCCAATCAAACATCGGCCACACAATTGAGAACTTTGTCACCTTGGTCCCCTATAATGAAGTTACTACACATTATGACAAAGTTAGATCAAAATGCATTTTGGTATAGAATTTTTGAAGGACAATATGCAAGCTAAGAGAAATCATTCAATTCTTTTCACATAAATATGAGCACATGGATGAGGATGACACCTTGAGACCACACCAGGCTCTATCTAGTTTGAACTTTGAATTGAAGTGTATTTTCGGTTGCACGTGAGGGGACCAAAATCGCACGTGTTTTTGTATGTACTACTACTACTACTAGAGATGGTTTCAAAATTCTCTAGTCATTATGTTATTCAGCCATCTAACATATAATGCTCGAAGTAAGAAACAACATTCATGTTGTATTGTTGTACACAATTCAATCTTTCTTCGAGTGGTTGTTGTGTACCACTTAAATGGAAGTTCAGTATATTCAGAAGATCAAAGTAGTTAAATTTCGATGCACTGAAATTTTGGTGGTAATACTTATGGAAGCTTAGTAAATGTTGCTGCATCTGTAAAAACAATTGATCGAGATTCAATTTTGAAATCTCCTTAATTCCATTGTAGGTTTGTCAGGCTATAGAGATACAGGACCACGAGAAAAATTAATTTATTCACTTAGAAAAATTAACTATTTACGAAGGGAAATTTATTATAACCACAAAAATAACAGAAATTTAATTTGATGGTGCATCTTGTTAGAATTTGTCGAGGAACAGATCGATGGATGATACGGGATTGTAATAATCCCGTACCGAATTCAATGAACGAATAGTAATTAGGGAAGGGAAGAAGGGCCAAAGGCCTGGGGGGAGAGTGACTCAGACAGAGGGAAACGACAGAAGAGAGGGAGAAGAGAGAACTAGGGTTTGGATAATTGATTTTCTGATTGATTCCTTTCTGAATACAATATACGATACTTATACTAAAACCTAACACTAAGCCCTAACGGTTCAATAAAAGCGTCCCGGGAAAGAACCGTAAAGAAAACCCGAGAAGGAGTTATAAACTCTACTTTAAAATTACAATATATAAGAAAATATTAATAAAGGATAATTGTGCCGTATCAATGGATTAAAAAACTTATGATCAAGAGCAAAAATTTAATTTTGCATAATGAATTAAGTATTTTTGTGAAAGTGAAGTCGCGAAATTGAGCTTAGTACATAAAATCATTGCTCTAAAAATCTCGTTTAGGTCTAATCTAGGTCCTATCTATGTGCTGAAAAGTCCCAATCCACCTAATCTTCTAGTCCATCTAGACACATGTCTAAAACCTCCTATGTAATCGTTCAGGCTACCTAGGCACTAGGTGCACCTCTCCACCTACGGCCCTCCTAGCGTTTTTTAAAACATTGCATAAGATTAGTGTTGATAAGTGACAAATGTAGTTATCAGTTCAAGGCTCATCGGACTTATTGCGCATGTACGCGCGAACGGACATGTCTCCACATGATTAGCCCACCCGACTTTTACAAGTTTTTTTTTTCTTTTTTGGGTTGAACTTTTACAAGTTTTTAATTTAAGTACAACTAGCAAGACCCGTTTGTGTCATGCACGACGATGATTTGAAAAAAAAAATTATGTAGGAATCGTACTTGTCGGTTGAATTTTACATAAACTTATTTGATAAAATAAAATAATTTCCTCAATAAAACTTTCAAGCGAGAATTATAAAATACGTAGGAAATGAAAAAAAAACAATATTTTTTATATATAATAGGATATGTGATTTAATTTTTGAATAAGATAATATTATTATAATATATAGGTAAATAAATACTAAAAAAACTAAATAATATCTCCATACTTATTAATTAAATATGGTGAGTATTTCATACTTATTATATAAATATGGTAAGTAATGGTAATGAATGAGGTAATATTATTACAATGGGTATAGAATGCTTATTAATAACATAGCTAATTGAATTTTTTTTAATTGAATACAGTAAGTAATAATGATAAATAAAATAATATTATTATAAAATGCAGGGAGTGTACATTCTAAAAAATATTAATAACAAAGAGGTAAATGAACATTTAAATATATCTACGTGGCATAGTTAGATGGACGACACATAAGAGAAAAAGATTCGACTTTAGTAATAGTATATTGATGATATTATTCTCTCTTTTTTTTGAATGTGCCTTTTGGGGCACGATATTGCAAATTGATCGAGTGATAGATGGATGGAGTTATATATACCTCCATCCGAATATCCGATCATGATCGATCCTAACTCCTAACCATGCACCCGACTCATCCATACCAGCCAAGAAACCATTTCACCCACATTTGACCCACTCGTCATTAATGTGTGACTAAGTTAGGTCAAGTGAATGTGCATTATTTGAGTATTTTGATCAAAATGAATATCAAAGTACAAACAAATCATTTGTCTATTTCAACCAAAAAAAAAACAAATCATTTGTCTATATATGCACTAAACTTGATTGTCAACGGAAACTTTTATCTATATTCAAAAACTAGCATCAATCATTTAGAGGGATATAACAAGGTGAAAGAATGAAAAGAATAGTTGCAACATTTAATTTTCACAAGGGGTCAATTGGGCAAGTGATGAATTGTTCAAATTAAAGATTGATTGGATGCACCTTACGCCCATACCGATTTGTCACCCAAGTTTTATAAGATTCCCACCCTCTATGTGAACTTTGTTACTTGTCTTCCCACTACTTCTCAAAGCTGCCACCTATACTAGCTTAACATGTACGTTTTACCCTAAATCTGTTGAGATTGACTTTTATGTACGAAAGTTTTCTTAAAGGTCCACTAGTCTAAGTAATTTTTTTTAAACATTTGAAATGAGTTGACACCCAAGAGTAAGTCCTTGCCAACATCATAAATTGAGCTTGAAGAGCAAATTATAAGGCTCAAAATTGAGACTTTTTATTAATGAAGTCGGTTTCTTGTGAATTCCGAGTAATTTGATGGACAGTAAAGCAAAGAAGAGAAGAACGAAAATCGCCCTTTGTAGGATTTCCTTTTACTAATTTATTATATGAGTAAGTATAACACTAAGACAATCTATTATAAGCTCCAAAATCCGATAAAGATAAAATTCTATCTCCAATCTTAATACAATTAGGACTACCTATCTAATCGTACCTCAGGGGAGCCGCCTGCACCCCCTATCGTGACAAACGTTAATTCTCGACCCAACCCTAATCATTTTTCCTCTGTCTGGGCTCACTAACTCATCTAGAATAGTTTCTTACCAACTCCACTCAATCTTTACGGATGGACTTTACTTAAACTTAAGGCTTTTGATCCTAAGTCCTAACCCACATGGAGCATTCAATTTATAAACTAAGCCACGTCGCAAAAGTTAACATCAGCTTATCCGGTGGACAATAGGCCAGGAGTGTTGGAGACAAAAATATGTGTGGCACATGAGAGCTAGAGAGGTGAGTGTACCCATGCTTGGTTTTGGATTTTCTAATCTTGCATTGATATGGACATTTACACAAAACATTGATCCTCCTTCTCACTACTCTTCAAACCCGCGGCCTTCTGTTTGTTTGTGAGGACGTTCTTTTCATTCATGGCTTTGTAGATAATGCTACAAATATGGAAAAGTAATGTATGCATGTGATATCAAGTGGAAAACATATTGGTACATACATATATGAGACAAATCTCATGTATATACGTTCTTATATTGATTTATGAATTTAAATTAACTGACAATATGGCCGATAAATCCAAAATCAATTATAATAGATCGCGTGAGAATATGCGTTCAGAAAACAGGTGAGAGTGTATGGAAATTGTCCGATTTTAAAAAAAAATTAGAATATTATTTGAATGAACATAATTTTTTGGAAAAATGTTGCATAGTTAGTGTAAGATGGTATAAATGTATAATGTGAATCTTATAGTGATAATGTTGTAAATTCAATTATAATGTTGTAAATTCAATAAAATCATTCAATGAAAACCGAAATCAAATCATATACCAACTCCAACATAGTAGTGAACATAACATCCTAAAATAGACATAATTAAACTAACATAAAGATAAACCCATCCCACTATGACACGCGCTTTTTACCGCTCCGGCCCGCCATCCAGCCTCGGTTCCTGCACGACTCCCTGATTCATACCTGGAACTAAAAAATGTTCCCCGAAGGGTCAGCGTCTAATCTACCAAGCTAGAAAGAATATGAAAACTGTAGAACGCTTTAAAATCATTTATCTATAGTCAGCATACAAATCCACAACCGCAATCATAACTCTAAAGGCCAATACCTAAATTAGTTATATCAGTCACACAAGTCACATACGCATTTACAATCACAATCACACAACAATGCAATTCTTCCTTTGTCCACGATCCGACTTCCAAGGCGCTCATCACCGCGCCGAGTGCAGAGGCAGGCCCTCCCGCTCCACTTCCCAATCTCCCTTCGAACTCCGGGCTAAGCCTCCACTGGAGCGCTTGCCAAAAACACACAGATAATAATTTTCGTTTGAAGGGGTACGATTTTCCCAGTCACACGGGTCAAAGTAGCCAACTCTTCCTCAACACCAGCTACGATGGGCCGTGTCGGAAACGATACCAACACAGAGAAAACGTTCCAAAATAATTTCCGATAAAACACATTTAAAATCATTAACGCACGCAACACACAAGGAGTTCAAAACAATTTAAAAGGTGTTTGAGACTAGTTCCCAAAACCCGTCCTACAATATCGATACGCAATCTAACAAGGGAGACTAGAACCGAGCAAGTCGAAAAACGACTTACCTTGACTGAAGGATTCATTCGATGCATATGGAACTAAGAATCTGAGCAGAGGTGATACCCTAAATAATTTAAAAATATAATTAATATGACATCCTCTTAAGTATAAATTAACGAAACCCATAAGCCACTATTTGACGAAACTAAAAATGGTTAACCCAACTAGCTCACTAACTAGCGTACTGCCATTATTCCCCAAACATATACCACTAGCTAATTAATTCCTTGGACTTCTAATGAATTTGTCAACCTGTACATATAACCGTATTACTGCAATCTATACACTAATATTTTCCTTTAGTAGACTATACCCCAATAACTATCTAACTACTCTAATTAATTAATTAGCATAACATAAAGCTACCATTAAGCACCCACTCAGCTCACCAACCGAACACTAAAGAAACCAAAGCCCATCTTTCCTATCTATCAACTCGATTTCCGCCCTGTAAACAATAATAAAAACAATAACTAGTTACCTTCCTTAGTTAATTCTTTCATGGACCAAAGACAAGTGCGTATACCAATCCCTCAAACTTCCTAGTCTACTCCAAACTATGTTCGCACCAGTTAGCCAAAACAAAAGTCCAAAGACCCAAACTAACTAGCCTAACTAAAAGAGAAAAAAAAAAATAAGGAAGGCTGCTAACCAGTAACGGAAGAAGCACCGCCGCCAGAGAGCAAGGAAGAAGACCCGCGAAAAATCTCAACGCGGCGAACAGGGGTGTGACCTAGCGAGGCTTTCTGGTGCGTAACTTGTTCGTGCGGTGGTCGGAGTCTGCTGACACCGTCAACCGGAGACGGCCAAACTTGCGGCTCTTCGAACGATGGTGTTCTTGGAAGGAAAAAGGCGATGGTTTGCCGAAGACAAAGAAAGCGATGGTATAACGAGTGGCGGCTCTCAGATTATAATAGCGAGGAGAAGATCGGTTTTGATAATTAAATAGGGTAAAAAAAAAGTTAGATATAGGTGTAACTAATTGGATTTGTTGGATAGAGAGGTCATCATTAGAAGATATGATTCGGCCCAGAGAGTAATTTAACGGATTAGTTATATTTATAGGTATTAAAGGTATTGATAAAATTAAAAGAGTTGTGAAGAATCAAATTCTATTGTGGGTCAAGATTTCGCTTACTCGTACCTCAAGAAACTCGTTTTCCCGATCTAAAATAAAACCGGGTATTATATTAAGGACCCGTTTGGTACCATACTTTTGGAACGAAAAATAGGGTTAGGAATCACTAACCCCTTAATTAATGTTTGATAAAGAGAATCAACCATTCCATAATCTAGATTTTTCATACTTTTTAGGGCTCGTTTATTTCTATATCCCGAATCGAGTTGGAATGAAGAATCGGGTTTGAATAGGTTTCATTCACACCCACAACAAAGTTAAGGTATGAGCTCATGTGCATTTTGAGGGAATGGGAATGAGCCATACCCAAACCTTGTTTCATACTAAACACCAAAAAGGGATAGATTATACCTAACACATTTCCTTATACCCTAGATATAGAACTAAATAGTCGTTGTATGAGCTAACCGCGATAGCGTTAACTAGCAGTTATGGCCGCAATAGCGGTTGGGCCATACGCGATCGCGGCATACGAACCACGATCGTGGGTGTATCAAACCGTGATCGCGGTCACTATTCCAACGACTATATTCCAATGATCAAATGGATTCCAACGACGATTTTCCTTCCATTTACACATAAATATCATTTTTCACCTTCAATCTCATTCACACCAATCTCATACTCTCTTATCTCTCTCTATTACTCTCATAATTCTACAAGTTTTCAACTTGCAAATTATTTCTTTCTACTCTCCTTCCTAATCTTTTTGAAACACGGAAAACCAAGGTCAAGGATTTGTTGATTTATTGGTCGAGGCCGAGCAATTTTATGGTGGTGTTGGTGGTTCACAAGAAAGTCAAATGAATCCTAATTCTTATCAATCAACCACAACCACTTTATCCTCATATGTTTATGACTATTCCTCCACAATTTCCTCCTTCGCTCCTATTCATAACCAAGGTCCACAAGGGAATGAGGAGGGCGACGAAGAACACACCGACAAGGATGAGGAGGAGGAAGAGGAGGGGGCATCTAAGGCCAACCAAAGAGCAAAGGAGTTGAAATCCGATATTTTCACAAAGCACTTCACCAAAGGCAATTTACTAAATGCACAAGACCGATATGTTGTCAAGTGCAACTATTGTAACTCGAAGTACAAATGCAAGCGCAATGGAGATTATGGCACTTTGAACACGCATTTGAAGACAAAACACGTGGATAAGTGGGACATGATGCGAGGACAAACACAAATTTCGACTTCGGGGTTAGCAAGTTCTTCCTCTCAATCTCCCTTGTTTACTTATAATCATGATCGTAGTGCTTATACTTTGTCTGAAGCTATTTGTGTTGATCATTTGCCATTTTAATTTGCGGAAAGTGTGGGTATAAATGATTGGGTTTCCAACCATTTGCAACCCACTTATAAACGAACTATAAGAAAAACAATTAGGAAAAATGTGTTTAAAGCATATATTCGTAAAAATGAGTTGTCTCCGTTTTTTGGTCAAAATGATATTCGTGTTAGTCTCTATTTTTAGTGATATTTGGAGTGATAACTATCAATCTCATTCATACATGGGTATTTCATGTTATTATGCTGATGATCATTTTCGCATGCGAAAATGAGTTTTGGTTTTTTGAGTATTTGATGGGGGATTTAAGCTACAAGGTTTGCAAGATACTTTGTACCAATACTATGAGTTATTAAATTTAGAAGAAGAAAATTATGATAGAAATTGCAATGTTGATGTTACTATAGAACGTGTTAAATCTCTTATCCATGATTTGTATAAGGCTTATAGCACGGGTGGTGAGGTGCCTTCTACAGCTCAATAACCCCATCGTCCTCCTCATCTCGTTGTGCTTGTTTATCTATCGGGTCTCGTATGTTGCAAAATCTTATAAAAAACCCGAGATTCACGAGCTCACATATGGAGCTCGATACTTATCTAACCACTACCCTTGAGTTTGCAGATGATTTTGATATCTTAGATTGGTGGAAGCAACACAAGAATACATATCCAACACTAGCAAGGATCGCCGCTCAAGTACTTGTCGTTCCCGTTTCAACGGTAGCAGTGGAGCAAAAGTTTAGCCAAGGTGGCCACCCGAAGCATTGGAAAATCAAGTTTGTGTGGACGATTGGAAGAGGGCGAAACTTAGATCACAATCAATGAACTATACGGAGTCATCGAATGATGTACTAGAGGACAACACAAGCCAAGCTTCTTCCGCCGGTTCCGCTAGGTCGTCTTAGGTAAGTTGCCAAGTGGGGTTTCATATCGATGGTAAAAGAACTACATGGGCTTTGATTCCTCTATGACCCCGAGAGGATACGTAGGCAACTTAATATCAAGTTCAAGCCCTTCTTCTCCCAACACATCTCTTCCCAAATCGGGCGGAATAGGCAAAAATAGTCGTTAGAACCACAAACCGTCACGGGCAGCTCAAACTGTGATCGTGGTTTGTGTAGCGAAACGACTATTTTTTTTCAAATTTGGTGGAACCAAACCGAACCAGAACTAGATCAAGAACCAGCTGAAACCGGAAAAAACCATGACCGGAACAGGGGGTTCTCAGTTCTGGTCCCGGTCTCGGAGCAACCGGAACCAAACCACCAGGGGGCTGGGCAAAAAAATCGTAACCGAAAAATCGATCACTTTTTATGGTTAACCGAACCGAAAAAATTACCCGTTACGGTTAACCAACCGATACTTGTAACGGTTTAACGATTCAACGGTTCAGATACGGTTATTAAAATTTTCACGGTCAGTTAACCGAGTAACCGATACTATTTTTAATATAATATATATGTTTTTAAAAAGGGAATTATATATCTAATAATTTTAGTTAAAAATCAATGTATTTTAATATATAATAAACTATCTATGATTTCAGTGTTCTTGTCTATGTTTATTATGGTGAGGAGGAGGTTGCTCCCATCTGAGTTCTGGTGTGGAGTATTGGAATCCCATTACCTTCAGTCCTTCACCATATATCTTCTAGCTTGTACCGGCATAAACCTGAGTTCAAGATATACTAAGTGCTCTAGATGACTTAACATTAGAAAATATTGCACAAAGTAGTCATAAGTCATGATTAAAAAATATTGCACAAAAATAAGGTAATTTTTTAATTAAAGATCTGATTTCTTATAAATAAATAAAAATAAAATATAAGTTGGTTAACCTATAAACCGTACCGAATTTTACGGTTAACCGTTAACGGTTAACCGATAACGAACGATACGTTTATGGTTATTGAAAATTAATAACCGTTCATCCTGTTAATCGATATCCAATTAACTGAAACTCCGGTTAACCAACCGTGCTTACCCATACCCACACTAGTCATCTACCTCATTTTTATCTCAAACACATTCCCAATTCCAACTCAATTCCCGCTATTGTATCAAACGGGCTCTATTAACGATTCATAAACGTTTCTAAGGAAATAGTACACATAAGAAATCCACTCGTGGAGTTTTCCTAGCACTAGGACCCAATGAAACGACACACTTAAAATCTATAGAAGATCACTCACACCATCCTCTTATATTTTTGTATGAAAACCCATGTAGTACTTGGAAGGTAGTAGTAGTACATGTTAAAAGAAAAAAGAAAAAAGAAAAAAGAAAGTGACAACAAACAAAGCATGAAAGTCATGCAGCCTACCCCTCTCACTCATCCTTTCTGGCCCCACATTTTGTCTGGTGGGCCCCCACCACTCCGTTGCCTCCAAATTACTGTATTTAACAAGAAAAAAGAAAAGCCAAAACAAGAGCTTCACCAATCGCCACCATTCTCCTCCTCTGAACCAATCCCCTTTTACTTGCACTTCTCACGCTTACCTTTACCCCTCTCCTCCCTGATCCAGTCCTCCAGTTCCAGTCGCTTTAGCTTAAAATCAGAGCCCCCCTTTTTCTGCATCACCCCCTTTCTACACCACTGAAACAAATCAGAGAAATTGCTCCCTCCCCCTCTGCACGCCGATGGGCAATCGCAAGTTCAAACTATCAGAGATGATCCCCAACGCCTGGTTCTACAAGCTCAAGGAAATCGGCTCCAAAACCCACCATCCCGGAAAACTCCACAACCCCCTCCCTCCGCCGCCGCAAGCGCCACCGAAAAAAACAGAGCGTCCCTTCTCCAAGCCCCACCACCACGATTCTCTCTCCCAATCAAGAAAATCTTACCACTTTACCAGAGATTTGAACCCCAAATCCTCCGATTTGTTGCTCTTCCCACCTCTTGACCCACCACGAAAATCCTCCAAAAAACGAAGACCCACCACCACTAAAAGAAGACCCACGTCTCTTCCGACCTCAATTTCCACCACCACCACCACTAAATCCTCTTCTTCTTCCTCCTCCTCCCACGCAGACGAAACGTGCGTCGTCATCGATGTCGACAAGAAATCGTTGTTGGGCCGGAAAACGGAGGACTCTGTTTCTACGATTTTGGGGCTTCCTCCCATCAAAACAGAGCGCAGCAAATTCAGCGATTTGGTTGACGGAATTGGTGGGAGCGCGGAAGCCATTGATGCCCCGATTAAGCAGAAGAAGAGATTGGTGAAAAACGAGTCTTTGTCGGTGAAGGTTGCGAGGGAGGATGAGGAACCCATGGCTTCCTCTGTTTTCAAGGAACAGGGGATTCGCCCGGTTCGGAGGTTTCCAACCGGTTCGCCCCGGTTTAGAATTCGGATCAATTCGCCCCGAATTGTTAGACGGCCACAGGTATCAACTATCAATCATTTTTACCTTCTAAAGTAATACGGAGTTACAAAATTCAGAACTCGTACAAATTCAATTTACAATTCACTACGAATTTGTACAAATTTTGCATTAAGTTAACCTACTTTTTGATATTGATAATTTCTATCATAGCCTTTTGATTTATTTATAGCTTGGCTTTTTGTATTGTGTATCTACATACTTGTGTTAATAATTTGAGTTTAGTAAGTGCTTCCAAATCATTATCCTAAATAATGATGAAGCATATAAGATATATAAAATATGATGTATTCTTTTTTAGGAAAAATAAATAAATTATAGATTAGAATGTATATTGCTATGTGAATTATTACTTAAAATGACTAGTTTGGAAAAACCCTTTATAATTTAATTTGACTTTGACCAAATTCAGGTTCATTCGAGCAAGGGAAGCATATCAAGAAAGAGCATCTCGTCGGAGAGTCTGGCAGTGGTGAAATCGTCGTTTGATCCTAAGAGAGATTTCAGGGATTCGATGGTGGAGATGATCGTCGAAAATAACATTAGGGCATCAAAAGATTTGGAGGAGCTATTAGCATGTTATTTGTCTCTCAACTCCGACGAATACCATGATGTTATCATCCAAGTGTTCAAGCAAATTTGGCTTGATCTAAACAACATTAGAAGGATAGGTGACGTAGTTGCATGAAAAACCCTAATTTTTCATCATACCACCATCTGTAAAATTATGAGTCTAGTTTACTCTAATATTTTAGTGATGGTACATGGATAGCCCTATTGAAGAGGTTAATTTTTCTTAGTTTTGCACAAGGCAAATGGAGGGTATTCATGTGTGTGGTTTATTTAAAATAAGAATTATACATATTGATTTTGTATATCCCAGAATTCATCTACAAATGAAGTTCATAATCTGTAAATTAATGGTGTAATTTTTTTATTTTGTATGAGCTGCATTAAATATTTCTTTTTAATAGGGCATGGGGTGTATGTGTATTACGTATTGTATGACGTACTACTTCACGTTCAGAGATTTCCTTTTAAAGCAAGTTAATAAGAACATTGCACATACATACAATACATGTATCCCTTGATTTTCACACTATTATTATTTAGTAAATTCTATATGCTCAAAATGAGACCCTTTCACATGGTGGATAGTGACAGCTATAAGTAAAAAAAAAAACCTATCCTGTTTAAAAATTAGTATTGCTTAATTAACTAGTCGTTAACCCCTCAAATACAATCGGAAAAATCGCTAATTTACATTATAAAATTCTAAAATTTGGGGTTTACCATGAAGGTATTCTTAGTTTTTTTTTTTTTATTTTATAAACCATAGGTATTAGGTACTATTAGAGATATTTTAGTTAAGTAAATATTTGCACTTATCTTGTTAATATTCTTGCCTTGTTTATGGCCCGTTAGGTCAAAACTTGTAACTATATATTGTAATCTTGTTTACCGTAATACACAAGAGGAATTTCCAGATCATTAGCGCCTCTGATTTGACATGGCATCAGAGCCAAAACCCTAAAACACGATTTTCTCGTCCCTGCGTTGAATTCCTCCGCCCTACTTAAATTTTTTTTTACCTTGTTTCTCGTCTGTATTCTCATGGCAACTCCTGCTGAGATCGTCGCTGCTGCTAGCAGCAGCCGCCCAGACGTCTGAACTCATTGCCAAGGCCGCCGCCGATGCCGCCGCCAAGGTCACTGCTGATTCCGCTAAACAGCGGTCTATATTTTATCTTCACCCTTCCGATCACACGGGTATGAAAATCAGCCCGGTGATTCTTAAAGGTGACAATTACCAAGAATGGGAGCGTTCTATGCGCACTGCCTTTCGGGCACGTCGTAAACTCGCTTTCATCGATGGCAAAGTTCAACAACCTGTTGAAGACTCCGACGACTATGACGACTGGTGCAGCGTCAACTCGATGCTCGTTGGGTGGATTCTCCAATCCATTGATCCCACTCTACGTTCGTCCTTAACTTACTCCGATTCTGTGAAGATTCTCTGGGATGCTCTGAAACAGCGCTTCTCGGTTGGCAACACTCCTCGCATCCATCAACTTCGTACTGAGATTGCTCGTCTTCAACAAAACGGGCAAACTGTAGCCGCTTATTTTGGTCGTCTGTCTTTACTGCAAGATGAATTGTCCAATTTTGACAAGAAACGTGGTTGTCAATGTGGCCAGTGCAAGTGCATTCAAACATGGAACGTTGAACTTCAAGCTGAACGAGAAGAGACTATCATTCATCAGTTCTTAATGGGTCTTGATGATGAGGCTTATGGCACCATTCGATCCAATATTTTGGCTCGGGATCCTCTTCCAAATCTCAATCAAGTTTACTCCCTGGTTGTTCAAGAAGAGACTCATCGCAAGGTCTCCACGGAACGTGCTGCCAATTCCGACGTCGTTGCTTTGGCTGCTCGTGGCCATCGTTCTGGTCCGGCGCACTCTCAGCCACGCCATCAATCTTCTTCTACTGATGCACCTGCCTCTACTAATAAACCCACTTGCTCTCACTGTGGCGTGATTGGTCACGAAAAGTCTTCTTGCTTCAAGATTATAGGCTACCCGGATTGGTGGACTGAATATCGCCAAAGCCGTGGTGACTCAAGCTCTTCTTCTGCTGGGCGTGATAAGACACGCTCGTCTTTGAACAACGCTAATTCTGGTCGCCAGCAGCAGCGTGTTGCGCCAATGGACAACCATGCTCAAGTCGTTGCTGGTTCGGTTGCTCTTGCCAACAATGTTGCACTCGATCGCGATGGTTTTCGTTCCACTCTCACTGATGATCAATGGCAAGATATGTTTCACATGTTGCAAGAGTATCGTTCTTCTAATCATGACAAAGTGAATGGTATGTCATTTTCTGATCAATGGATATTGGACTCGGGTGCCTCTTTTCATATGACGGGTCGTCGGGATCTACTTGTTGATTTGCACCCTATTAAACCATCCCTGATCTTGCTTCCTGATGGCTCTCAAGCTGCTGCACTTGAAGCCGGCACTGTCGTTTTGGGCAAAAAATTGAGGATTACTGATGTCCTTTTTATTCCTAAATTTTATTGCAATCTTATTTCAATTGCCAAGTTGAATTCTGATTCATGGTGTGTTGTCACTTTTACTGACAAATTTTGTGCGATTCAGGACCGCACTTCGAGGACTTTGATTGGCGTGGGTGAAGCTCGGGACGGGGTCTATTGGTTGTGCTCGGTTCGTTCTGCTTCTGCGTCTGATCGGGTTGGTTTTGCTGCTGCGTCTTCTATTTCTCCAGTAATTTGGCACAAGCGTTTGGGACATCCTGCACTTGGGTCTGATTTTATTTTACCAGGCATAGGTTCTATTAAGTGTAATCTGAAAACTCCTTGTGATGTTTGTTTACAAGCAAAGCAAACGAGAGATTCTTTTCCTTTAAGTTTGAATAAAGCAGCACACTTATTTGATTTGATTCATCTTGATGTTTGGGGTCCGTATAATATTGCCTCCTCTTGTGGAGCCTTTTATTTTCTTACAATCGTTGATGATTTTTCCCGTTGTGTTTGGGTGTTTTTGATGACTCAAAAATCTGAGGTTGCTCGGTTAGTTCAACAATTTTGTACTTATGTCAAGAATCAGTTTCAAACTTCAGTTAAGACTGCTCGTTCTGACAATGGAATGGAATTCCTTCCTCTCCGCTCTTATTTTCACTCCGTCGGCATTCTTCATGAGACTTCTTGCGTTGCTACTCCGCAACAAAATGCTCGAGTAGAGCGCAAGCATCGCCATTTATTGAACGTGGCTCGTGCACTCAGATTTCAGGCTAACTTACCGACTACTTTTTGGGGCGAATGTGTCCTCACAGCGGCTTACTTGATCAACCGCACACCTTCTAATGTCTTGGAAGGTAGGACGCCCTATGAGATCTTATTTGGTAAACCACCTTCTTATGCTCATTTACGCATATTCGGTTGTTTATGCTATGCATCTGTTATTCCTCGGAATAAAGACAAATTTGCCTCTCGTAGTCGTCGTTGCCTTTTCTTAGGATATCCGTTTGGGAAAAAGGCTTGGCGATTATATGATCTCGATACCGGCGTCTTCTTCACCTCTCGAGATGTTGTTTTCTCTGAAACTGAATTTCCCTTTGATGTGGTTCAATCCTCTAATTCTGATGCATCCCCGGTTGATCAGTTGTCACCTACAATTTTTGTTGAACCACCTTCACTCGCCAGGGGGAGCTCTCTTGCTCCGGTTTCTGCTGAAGCTGAATTACAGCCAGCTGCAGCTGAATTGCAGCCAGCTGAAGCTGCATTGCAGCCAGCTGAAGCTGCATTACAGCCAGCTGACGCCGCATTACAGCCAGCTGAATTCCAACCAGCTGAAGCTGATTTCCATCCAGCTGACGTTGATTTACAACCTGTTGAACATGAATTACAGCCTGCTGAAGCTGAGTTACAACCTGCACCTGCTAATCAGATTGAGCAGCCTGCTGTACGCCGTAGCACTCGTCATCGCCAAGTTTCCACTCGGCTTCGTGATTTTGTGTGTAATACTACTACTCGCATAGACCCCCTCCCTCGAGCATCTACTTCATCACCTACGCTGTCAAATTCCTCAGGTACCCTCTATCCTATAGAACACTTTGTTGATTGCAATAATTTTTCTGCCCATCATGTACAATTTTTAGCAGCTGTTACAGCTGGACGGGAACCGGATTCTTTTTCCGAGGCTGTGAATAAATCAGCTTGGCGCCAAGCCATGGCTGAAGAGGTTGCTGCATTAGAAAGAAATCAGACTTGGTCTGTACAACAGCTTCCGCCTGATAAAAAGCCCATAGGATGCAAATGGGTTTTTCGCATTAAATACAAGTCTGATGGATCAGTTGAAAGGTACAAAGCTCGTCTTGTGGTTCTCGGGAATAAACAGGTTGAGGGTATTGATTTTAATGAAACCTTTGCACCGGTTGCTAAAATGTCGTCTGTTCGAGTATTTTTGTCTGTTGCTGCTATTCAGGGTTGGGCATTGCATCAAATGGATGTCCATAATGCTTTTTTGCATGGTGACCTAGCAGAAGAAGTTTATATGCGTCCGCACTTCCGAGCAACTGGCTGATATTTTTACTAAGGCGTTGGGCAAGCAGCAGTTCAGCTATCTTCTTGGCAAGTTGGGCATTCGTGACTTACATGCTCCAACTTGAGGGGGAGTATTAGAGATATTTTAGTTAAGTAAATATTTGCACTTATCTTGTTAATATTCTTGCCTTGTTTATGGCCCGTTAGGTCAAAACTTGTAACTATATATTGTAATCTTGTTTACCGTAATACACAAGAGGAATTTCCAGATCATTAGCGCCTCTGATTTGACAGGTACTCTTAGTTTAATACTCCATATATAGCATGTTTTTTTAGGGTACGTCCTCAATATGTAGCATGCTAGTAGTTAGGACTGGACATTGTCCGGGGATGATCGATCCACCCGTTTCATCCGATCTAAATATACGGGTAAAAAATCAAAGAAAAGCAAGTGATGGATGAAATAGGTGATGGATCGGATATGGGTAAGATTAGACACTCGCCACCGCAAAATTTAACCAAGAAGACAAACACCATACAAGGCAATTGAAATTAGTGTTCTCCGTCACAGTTCCATTTAGCTTCGCAATCGCCTTTGTCATCATTGAGATCAGACACTCGTCGCTGACGTCTTCTTCTTCTTGTTCTTCCTTGGAATGCTCTTGCCTCTTGGTGCTCTCAATCTATGATTTTTTTATTTGCTAGCTCAAGCTCACCAAACCCTAGTTTATCTCTATCTATTTATAGTGATAGGATTTTTGGGACTGATCCTTACAAAGGACACAATTACATCCAATTGTTTTCTCCTTGGGGCCAAGACATGTTTCCTAAAGACATCTATATCTGATGGTGTTCAAAAGGGTAAAACATGAAGTGGGCTCGGGGTACGAGGAATAAACGGATCCTACGGGACTCCCAAGGTGGATTCTGGGCCCCACAACCATACCCATCTTTTAATTAAACAAAATCTTTATCTACGCGAGGTCTTCCGAAACCTCGGGAGCAAGGTTTCAACCTCGTTGCCGACTCGGCTGACACCCCCGCCCGTCCGGACCACTCAGCTGTCGTCGCTCCCTCCAACCAATCATCAATTGCCTCACCTCCGGACCAATCAGAAGCCCTGATCTCAGGCGTCCCACATCAAGTAATAACCAAAACTCGGCTACTCAATTCTCTATAAATAGAGGAGAACCTCGTAAGTGGAGAGGGGTCGAAAAACATCTTGAACTCAAGAACTATCTTGCTCGTTGAAGTTCGACGTGTTGAATCATCGTCAAAGACCTCACTACAGACAAGTGAAGTCCACAAAAAGACTTCAAGTCACACAGAGAGCCTTCGCTCACACCAAATGTAAGACCCCCTTCTACGGTATTCCTGCCAGTAACCCCGACTAAGACTAAACCGAAGCTACCCAAGGCTTTAAACTGTCTGAACAAACTAAAACAAGGTAAATGAAACCATTTAAAACCTAACAAAATTAAGTAAAATTTTACAGCGAAAAAGAGAATAAAAGGTCTTATACAAGCCTTAACTTAAAAAGAATTAGTAAATAAATAGAACAATCTTCTATTTAAACAAAATCTTCATCAAGTCTTCCTTGAGTTCTTATTATCGAAACTCAGCTTCGCTTTGAAGTAGTTCAATCATGATTTTCACTCAAGTATAGCCATTGAAAACCTTTCTTCAACTTCTGGATCTTCAAACATCTGAATCCGCCTCTTGAATCAACTTCCAAGAAATACCTGATGTGTCGTAAACCAACGGTGGACACCAGCCGACCATATAAAAGAAAAGAAGATGGACGGGTTAGTCTAATGATAGACTAGCAAGCGGAGAAGCTAACTTGGTTCTTATGGTTGTGACTAAACATATTGGCATCCAAATCCGATTAGACTCGGATTATGATCCAACAGTTAGCAGTCTTATAGAGAATAAGAAGGAGGCAGGCATAATCAAGAGAGAGAACACCACCGCTTGTGGTTTCTTTAAGAAACATAAACGATTAATGAAACTTATACTAACCACTCAACATTCACCATCGTCTTCAACGACTATACAACTTAACTTAATCAAAGTTTGATTAAGAATCATTCTTAATCAGGAGCAAGAATGGTTATCAAATGGACTAACCATTTTGGTAATTTAATGTGCCTACGCACCAATCTTTCATTACTTTCAAACTGTGCACTCGCACCATTTAATAGTTTTTTTTTCGTAGTTCGGCCAACAACCGAGATCAAAGGACCTGTTTCATCCATGATCATTTATATATGCTCGGCCAACAACCGAGATTCGGCCAACAACTGAGATCAGAGGGTCTATTTCATCCATGATCATTTATACATGCTCGGCCAACAACCGAGTGTCAAATATACTTAGCTAGAGTGCACCATTGTCTTCCTTCAACGTGTACGTGACATGAGTCATGACTCCAATATTGGGATACGATAGCAAGCTACGCCCCCCAATACAGATTTTGTTATAAAGAGGTCATTGGAGACTCGGCTCCTACCCCTGGACCACCTATTTTGCAACAGTGTTTCAGTACTGGACCACTGAAGAGATGTCTTGGAATCTAAAATCCCATCTCTACCATCTTATTTCACAACAGTGTCTCAACATGAGACAACTAATCATACAACGGTCCTAAGTTCAGTTCTAGTGCAAAAACTGTAATAATGACATGGTCGTTATTTCTAACAAAATAACAACCTATCAAACTTTATTCAACATACAAATTATTCCCAACATGAGGATCAAAAGGAATTCAACCCCTCATTAATAACCATAACGCAAGAGAGAATCGTCCACTTGCCTTTTAAGGCGTGCTCGACGTCCTTAGCAATTCCAACAGTAATCTTTATCACCCTTCTGTCAAATATAACAAAAGGTTTTCTCAGCAACGAGCTCACATAAACACCTCTTAGTTGTATTCTCAACTCCTACAACTTCCTAATCGATAAACGATTTAATTTCCGAATATCGATATATAATAAATCCTTAGTTATCATGCTTCAAGGAGACATCTTGGCGGAATTATAACTAATTATCCGCTTCACTTTTGAAACAATTTTCTAAACAAAAAGTGTTCCTCAGTAACAGTTCTTAAAGATTACCAAATCTCGGATCAAACGGATTAACAACGAATCCTGAGTAATTATCCGAAGTCCTTTACCTGCCAATCGGTAACCAAAACTTGTATTCGCTATAACGGAAGATCCGGACGTCCGTTTCCCGAGCGGTTTGAACCTGTGGAACCGTATCAACGTCAAGATTATAAAAACCATAAATTTAATTAGCAAAGCGGAACCGAAAGGCCCTTACGGTGGCTCCGCAATCAACCCGCTAATTAATTTCGATCGTATATACCTTCACTCGAACCCATGGCTCGTTTGGCTCGATCATGGCTCGATCCCCGAGCCCGAGGGTGGATGGGCATTGCCCGACAGCATCCCTTTCTATAGGTGGTGGTCGGAGAGGCTAACGGTCGCCGGCGACGTCGCTTGGCGAGGCTAGAAGAGAAGACCGGCGGTGAAGACGTCCTTCTCCCCGAGCATGTCGTTCCGTCCTTGATTCCTCTCCTTCCATGAACATGGCAGCAGCAGCAGCCCAAGATGAAGAAGAAGAAGAGGTGAGGTAGGAGATGAAGATGGAGGTGGAAGGTGGAGTAGAGAAGTGGCCGGCGGTGAGGATGAATTCTTCCTCCCGAGTACGTCGTCGTTCGTTCCGTCCTTATCTCTTGAAGACAAAGACAAAAAAAAATGGTTTGACGAGGCAAGAAAGATATGCCGTGGATAGATAACTCTCTCAAGTTCATTCCTAATTAAGAGATGGTTTTAAAACCAAACCCGTCTCGGAACGGGACTCGCGTTAAAGCGGTAAAATTATGTACCTTGGGTGGAAAAACTTACAAAACGAAAAACGTCCCGTAAATTATGTAGACCAATAAAACCAATTTTCCATGATTTTATCTTTCTACCTTCAATTTTTAAGGATTCCGTTTCGTATTTTAAATCCTTTACTGTACATAATTAAAAAGACGGCTTATCCAATAAATATTCTTTTTCCACTGAAAAATCCTAGAATTCACACCAATCCATAAAATCATTTCTTTGTGATTTTAGGATATCACCATCAATTTTATAGGATTTAATCTCCAACAAAATATTGGATTAAGCGTTAAAACGAACAAAAAGGTTAAAAGGATATCCGAGAAAAATTCAAAAATATCCTCAAAAACCGCAGCTGTTACACCAAAGACCTCGCTGCATCATCTCGCAAGCCATCATCACCACGCTCAAACTCAAAACTCAACCTCACCACCAAAGTCCGTCAAGTGGCATGTGGGTGGTAGAATCTCATAGCAATTAGGAGATCTTGAACCTTGTTAGATCAAAATTTCGAATACTCTTAGGAGGTCTAGGGTGTAAACCTCGTTGATTTGTAACCTCGTAAATTGTAACCTCGCTGTAAGAAAACAATAAATAAAGAGCAAGCGTTTGCACAATCGAATAATAGAATCTCGTTTATTGTCTTCTAGCGACGGTTTATTTCGGGTTTCATCAATATCCATGTGCGCTGGATATGTTCACGGACAGTTATAACCTTCATTTCATGAGGCGCAAGACAATATTTCAAAGGACGTCTTTGCCCTTCTTCCCTTGACATGCAAGACACACTTTGTTTGGGGGACATCTCCTTCAAACTACACTGGCATTTCCATTGACAGTTCCCTTCCTTCAAATTACAGTGATAGTTCCTTCCATAGTTCCCTTCGTTCAAATTACATTGACGGTTCCTTCCATAGTTCCCTTCCTTCAAATTACACTAATAGTTTCTTTCACAATTCATTTGAACTTCATTGGAAGGACAATTCCTTTCACAGTTCCTTTGAGCTTCGATAGATGAACAATTCCTTTGCACTTCGTTGGAGGAACAATTCTTTTACACTTCGTTAGAGGAATAATTCATTTCACAGTAACTCGCTAAGCCCAACCCAAAGTAAATAATGAGTCCGGCCAGGACCAAACTTGCTCTGATAGTATGATAAAGTCTGTTGGCAGGCCATTATAACGAGGGGAATTTCACACGTCCTTTCATGCATATATGCGCGTTAGACCTAGCACATAAGTCCATAAAATTCCATCCTAAAACTAATTTAAAATAAGAGGAGTAATACAATGATATATACACTAGATTTGTTTATCTTTGGATTTCAATGTAGGATAGGATATTTATTCTCAACAATAACACTAACTCTGTGGATTTCAATGTAGGATAGGGATATTTATTCTCAACAATAACACTAACAAGAAGAGACTAGCCAACCCCAACTGACATACAACATATATATATTCTCATTAACACTTGAAACTTAATTGGGAAATATGTCGTTAGTGTACATTGCTATAATATTATTTCAATAAGTTACTCGTGCCAAAAAGTCTCACTATTCAATTCATCAAAGAAGCGAGGTGCAAGAAACAAAGTTTGAAAAATATAAGTTTTTATAGAAGATTTTACATCAGGCTTACAACAACGTGAAAAGGTTGATATGATCCACAAAGCTGCACCTTTGCTTGTTGAATGCTGACTTATGACATGCTTTATCCACCACCACAATATTAAATTCACGACATGCACCAAGACAAATTACTTAGTATAATTCTCTTACTTCGTTTTGTGAAAACTTTTTAATTCAAAATATGTACGGGAAGCATATGACAAAATAGTTAATTTAGCGACTACTTTGAAAGTGGTATAGTTAGTTAATTGCTCATCTTCGTCCTAGTTTCTTTCTCAATAAGTGCTTTTTTAATGGATTTCTCTATTTTTATTGATCTTAAATATTATTGAAATTAAAAATAAAGTAAGATATTAAATTAATGTGTTATTTTAGATAAATTTTACATTGATTAATTAGAATATAAATTTATATTGTGATGTAAAATTTGAATCGTAAATTTCATTTCACAATATAAATCTATATTCTAATTAATCAATGTAAAATTTAGATAAAATGTCTAAAATATGTTGTATGTCTAAAATAAAATGTCTCAATATTTATACTCTTTTTCTTTCACACTATAGATTTATAGTGTGGAAGGAAAGGAGTATAAATATTGAGATATTTTATTTGATTAATTTTCCATGTAACTAAACTGAGTGTAGGCATGGAATTAGGGGTAGTATTCTACATGTATATATAGGTGTACTATCTTAGATGTGATTATGATTTTGTACAACGTACAACCTGTTATGAAAAGATTTATGAAAGCAAGATCACTTTAACTTTTGGGAAAACACTTAAACAAATTTTATGAGGACTTTTAGATCATTAGAAGAGAGGGAGGGAGAGTAAGAACTTTAGAGAGTGTATTTCTTACTCTACTTTGGTGCAAGTTTTACAATGGATGATGGTCATATTTATAGGCCAAGAGTGGGGTAAAACTTTGGTAAATCTCCATGATTTATGCATGGAAATAAGGAGGTGAAGAAGGTGAATAATTCACCTTGTACAAATTTTCCTCCATTATACACTTGTTCATACATAATATGTGTAATACATGTGTGTGTAAATAGATAGCTTGTAGTATGATAATTTGGACTTCACAAATTTGGACTTCATAACACTCCCCCTTGAATATTCACCTTCTTTTCATGGAGTAGGATATGGGTAGACGGTGCCTCATTAAAAACCTTGTCAGGAAAAACCTAGTGGGATAAAAACCTGAACGAAGGGAAAAAGAGTGCAACCATTGTTCCCATTGTACGCCTTGATGCTGCCTCATTAAAAACCTTGTCAAGCAAAACCCAATGGGATAAAAACTTGATCGAAGGGAAAAAGAGTGCAGCGCATATGATACTCCCCCTGACTTCAACATATGTCTTGAAGTCTGCACATTCCAATTCTGGATACCTGTTCTCCAAATTTCTTGGGGATTAAAGACTTTGTGAACAAGTCAGCCAAATTGTCATTTGATCGAATTTGTTGGATGTCCACTTCACCAGCTTCTTCCAATTCACGAGTGGAGAAGAATTTTGGAGATATGTGCTTTGTTCGGTCTCCTTTGATGTAGCCCTTCTTCATCTTAGCAACGCATGCTGAGTTATCCTTATATAATATTGTTGGATCATCAGTCATTGGCTTCATTCCACTTTCTTTCTGGATGAATTGAATCATTGCTCGAAGGGACACACATTCTCTTCCTGCCTCATATAGTGCAATCAATTCTGCTTGATTTGATGATGTGGCAGTTACAGTCTGCTTTGTTGATCTCCAAGAGATGGCAGTGCCTCCGTATGTGAACACATAGCCATTTTGAGATTTGGCTTTGTGTGGGTCAGACAAGTACCCTGCATCTGCATATCCAATTAAGGTCGCATCTTTTTGGTTACGATAATACAACCCAAGATCATGTGTGCCTCGGAGATAGTGGAATACATGTTTGATCCCGTTCCAATGCCTCCTTGTGGGTGCAGTGCTATACCTGGACAACAAATTTACTAAAAAAGCAATATCTGGTCTTGTATTGTTAGTTAAGTACATTAAAGCACCAATTGCACTTAAATACGGTACCTCGGGACCAAGAACATCTTCGTCTTCTTCTCGGGGACGAAATTGATCCTTTTCTACGTTGAGGGATCGAACTTCCATTGGAGAGCTCAAAGGGTGTGCTTTGTCCATGTAAAATCTTTTAAGAACCTTCTCAGTGTAATTAGACTGATGGATAAAGATTCCATCCCTTAGTGCTCAATTTGTAAGCCAAGACAAAGCTTTGTTTGTCCGAGATCTTTCATCTCGAATTCTTTCATCAAATATTTCGCAGTATCTTGAAGTTCATTTGGAGTTCCGGCGATATTTAAATCGTCAACGTAAACTGCGATAATAACGAATCCCTTTTCGGATCGCTTGATAAAAACACATGGACAAACGATGTCGTTCTTGTATCCCTCTTTCATGAGATATTCACTTAGGCGGTTGTACCACATTCGCCCAGATTGCTTTAGTCCATACAATGACCTCCTCAATTTTATGGAAAACATTTCTCGAGGTCCACAATTATTGACTTCAGGCAGCTTGAGTCCTTATGAGACTCTCATGTAGATGTCTGTATCAAGTGATCCATATAAATATGCTGTAACGACATCCATGAGGCGCATTTGTAACCTTTCAAAGATAGTCAGGCCAATTAGGAATCTCAACGTAGTTGCATCAACTACCGGAGAGTATGTTTCTTCATAATCGATTCCATGGATTTGAGAAAAACCTTGTGCTACAAGCCTTGCTTTATATCTTACAATTTCGTTTTTCTCATTTCGTTTGCGCACGAAGACCCATTTATAGCCGACTGGTTCCACACCATTGGGTGTACGAACTACTGGTCCAAAGACCTCTCGTTTTTCAAGCGATTTTAGTTCTGCCTGAATAGCCTTTTCCATTTTGGCCAATCGTTTCTTCGTCGACATTCATCGACCGATTTTGGCTCAAAATCATCATCTTCAATCACAATATTACTAGCCACTGAGTAGGCAAATACATCATCGACAATTACGTCTTCTCGATTCCATTGTGTGCATGTGGACACATAGTTTATGGAAATCTCAAAACTGTCGATATCATTATTCTTGTCTAGAATATCACCCTCTGTTGAGGTATTTTCATTTTCAATATCTTTGCCTTTATCATCATTCTCATGATCCATTGTGGCTTCTTCTGCTATACCCTTTTGGCTTCTTGCCTTTCTTGGTTTTAAATCTTTTGAACCTAACGGTCTACCACGCTTTCGGCGTGTTGCAGACTCGCTTGCGATGGATGCATCTGACAATCCATTGGGTATTTCAATTCTTGCTGGAGCATTTTCCGTAGGTATATGTGATTTAGTTACCTTCTTTGTATCAGTAAATGCATCTGGTAACTGATTTGCAACATTTTGCAAATGAATGATCCGTTGTACTTCTTGTTCACACATTTTTGTTCTTGGATCAAGATGGGATAATGCAGTTGCTTTCCATGTGATTTCTTTCACATGTGGGTCCCCATTTTTCTTTTCTCCCCCTAAGGCTGGGAATGTATTTTCATCAAAATGGCAATCAGCAAATCTAGCTGTAAATAAATCACCAGTTGTTGGTTCAAGATATTTGATTATTGAGGGAGACTCAAAACCAACATAAATTCCCAATCTCCTTTGGGGTCCCATCTTTGTGCGCTGAGGTGGAGCAATAGGGACATAAACCGCACATCCAAATATTTTTAGATGTGAAATATTTGGCTCCTTACCGGACACAAGTTGCATAGGGGAATGTTCATGGTTTGCACTTGGGTATTTCAAGTCATTGAATGTTTGAGATGTAAATTCTCCTGCATTATCGAGCCGAATTTTCTTTATTGTATAATCCGGAAATTGGGCCCTCAATCGGATTATTTGGGCAAGGAGTTTAGCAAATGCAACATTTCTTGTTGATAGTAGGCTTACATGTGACCAACGTGTAGATGCATCAATTAGCACCATAAAGTATCGGAATGGTCCACATGGTGGAGCAATTGGCCCACATATATCTCCTTGGATTCTTTCTAAGAATGCAGGATTTTCACTTGCAATCTTGTTTTTAGAAGGCCTGATAATTAGCTTTCCAAGTGAGCAAGCAGTGCAATTAAAATCACTGGACGGAAGAACCTTAATGTTCTTTAATGTATGTCCAAGTGAGCTCTTTATGATTTTGTGCATCATTACTGCCCCTGGATGACCCAATCGATCATGCCATAATGTGAATGTAGTTTGGTCATATGACCTTTTGTCAAACATTGCATTGACCTCAAACGGATAAATGTATGTATGATATAATCCGGAGGTTTGCGTTGGCATCCTTTCGAGAATCTGTTTATGGTCAGATTCATGTTTTATGATGCACAAGTATTCTTTCCCATTTTCATTCATGGTTTCCATATGAAACCCATTTAGACGCACATCTTTAAAGCTTAGCAAATTTCTTCGAGATTTACTCGAATATAGTGCGTCATTTATTACTAGCTTTGTTCCCTTTGGGAGTAGAATGACAGCTCTTCCAGAGCCTTCGATGAGTTTTGACACACCGGATATTGTAGTGACATTGCCTTCAAAGGCTCTTAATTGGGTAAAGTATTCTTTACTCCTCAAGATGGTGTGTGTTGTCGCACTGTCCAAAAGACATTGCTCCTTCCCATCGGGTTTCACTTTAGGTAAGTCCATGTTTTCTATCAATATAAAGAAAAAGGAGAATTAAGGCATTAATAACAGTTTCATATATTATACAAGGATAAACATATTATACAAGTTCTATTATACAAAGTCCTACGAGAGAGAAGTTAAAAACATGAGATATAAAAAATACATTGCAAATATTATACAATAACATGGGAGATAGTAGAGATATTTAGGGCCTTGTGCTTTTCATTTAAGCCCCTAAGGCATAGCCATCATCATTCTCAAAGTTGAGAAAGTCATTAACATCCAAACTAGTCACTGGTGACCCATCCACATCGTTATTATCGATGTAGTTGGTCTCGGTAGCCCTTTCTTTATTCTTTTCAGCTTGGTATAGCTTCACTAGGTGTGGAGCTGTGCGGCATACCTTTGACCAGTGACCAGTCACGCCACATCTGTAGCATGCTGATTTGGATTTCTGGGAGGATCCTGATGGACCCGTCTGGACCTGTTGCTTCACACCCCCTTTGTAGCCATGGTTCTCACGGTGATTATCGTGGCTTTTGTTGTAGACTCGGCCACGCCCATGGCCACCACGACCACCACGGCCACCACGGCTCCCATAGTGACCACGACCTCGTCCACGCCCATTGTTACGGCGTGATTGCTGCCCACGTTCATTGTCGTTCCTATCATGGAACGCTTTGTTCATAGCATTTGCTTCTGGTGCAGCTGTTGAGCCAGTAGGCCTTAGGTTGTGGTTTTTCATTAGGAGTTCATTATTCTTTTCAGCAACCAACAATACTTTCAACAAGTCAGAATATCTTTTGAAATTTCTTAATCTATATTGTTGTTGCAATAATATGTTTGAAGCATGCATAGTGGAGAAAGTTTTCTCCAACATCTCTTCCTGAGTGATCATTTTACCACATAGTCTCAATTGAGAAGTGATCCTGTGGATAGCACTGTTGTACTCAGTGATGGACTTAAATTCCTGGAACCTTATAGTGTTCCACTCATGTGTTACTTGTGGGAGCAAAACTTCACTTTGATGAGCATAGCGCTCATTCAGGCTCTCCCACAATTCTATAGGATCCTCCACAGATAAGTACTCAGTTTTGAGACTCTCATGAATGTGGTGACGGAGGAACACAATGGCTTTCGCCTTTTCTTGTGGGTGGCACTATTGTTTGCCACAATTGTTTCCTCAAGGCCATTTGCCTTGAGGTGAGCCACGACATCTACCCTCCATTCGAGGTATTTATGGCCCGATAGGTCAAGGATATCAAAACTCCCTTTTAGCGATGCTTGCCATTAGTTGCTACATATAAAGATATGCAAATTAAAGGTTAACATAATCAATAATATAATGCATGAGTCGTGTATGGGACGATTGAAGGACATGTCATATCAAACAATAAATATATGCATGTAGATGATATATTCAGAATACATAAAGAAAGATTGCGTGAGTCAGAGAAGCAATCAATATAGATATAGGCATAGGCAATTTTGTAAGACAAAAGTAAGAGATTATATGAAATGAAAGAAAATTATATAGCGGGAATTTTAAAATCTTTAAAGTCCTTAAAGTCACTAGAGTCCAAAGTCCTTAAAGTCCTTAGAGTCCGAGGTCATTTAAGTCCAAAGTCCGAAGTCCTTAAAGTCCGATTCCCTTCATCCCCTTTTTTCACCCTTTTTACTTCCGACCTTATCTCCTTCCTCCACTTCCATATTCGACCACCTTTACCAATTTTTCTTTCGACATTCTCCATGGCCGACGACGAGATTATGCGTCGTCTTAGGGCCGATAATAGGAGATTTATTATTGAGCTTTTCATTTGCCTTGTTCTTATCGTGATTACCAACATCATGCTCTTAATCATTTTGGTTAAAACTTATTTCCAATCCAAGTGGTGAAAGTGAGGAGTTCGGAGGTGAAATCGGTTTATACTTCAAAAGAGGTAAGCAAATCTAATGTTTTGTTTGTATCTTTTACATATCCAAAAGCATGATTTATTTTGGTAAGAAATCGTTTCAAATCTAGGAAGAAAACGAGTTTCTGATGTAGAAGATCCCAAATCGGGCAACTACAGAGCATACTCCTCAAAACGGTTTTAGGAAATAAACTTCTTGCATGATTAAGGTTAGGAAGAGATAGAATTTGTACCTTGGTGATTAATAAAGCTCAATTGGTAATTAGAGACTCGTGCTGATAACGTGTTATGAAAAGATTTATGAAAGCAAGATCACTTTAACTTTTGGGAAAACACTTAAACAAACTTTATGAGGACTTTTAGATCATTAGAAGAGAGGGAGAGAGAGTAAGAACTTTAGAGAGTGTATTTCTTACTCTACTTTGGTGCAAGTTTTACAATGGATGATGGTCATATTTATAGGCCAAGAGTGGGGTAAAACTTTGGTAAATCTCCATGATTTATGCATGGAAATAAGGAGGTGAAGAAGGTGAATAATTCACCTTGTACAAATTTTCCTCCATTATACACTTGTTCATACATAATATGTGTAATACATGTGTGTGTAAATAGATAGCTTGTAGTATGATAATTTGGACTTCATAAATTTGGACTTCATAATACAACCCAAATTTTAACAATCCATATTCCACCACAAAAATTATGGCTAATTTATTTTCAAATTAAGTTAATTTTTTTTATCAATTAAAATAAAATTTACTACAATAATATTGACCTAATATAATATTTTTTGCAACGAAATATTAGAGAGTCAAGGAGTTAATTTTTACCCTAAAATATCAGGGGTATGCCTAATAGATCCAAAAAGAACAAGAAGAAGAAGAAGACGAACCCAATAAAAACCTGCCCTAGGCGAAGTTTGGGGTCAAGATGTATGCATTCTTACCCCGAAATAAATCGAGAGGGCATTTCTGAAAAGTCCATTTTTTTATCTCGACAACTAGTTGTCCACCACCTTCATCTTCTCCCTCCAATTGTCCTTGCACTTTGTCAAATATGTTGAAATCCATAACTAGTCAATATCTTATTTTATACTTATCCTTCTAGCATTTTTTCAATCGACCCCTACCCGTGTTGGAATTTGAAAAAAACCAAACTCTCACCCCTACCCGTCTCGATTCTTGCACCTTGTCCCATATACTAGCCACCCCTAACTTGTTCATGATCACTTCCTTCCCCAATCTTGTCCAAAGTGTTCGCGCGTCCACCTAAGTATCCGCATCTTAACTACCATCAACCCATGTGCCCTCATGGTCGGTCAATACTCTACACCATAAAGGATGGCATGCCTAAAAATTGTTCTATAAAACTTATCCTTGAGCTTTAGCAGGACCTTCTTGTCATACAAAGCCCTTAAAGTTGCCCTCCACTTTTGCTAACCTCTCTAAATATGGGACCTAATATCATCGTCGATACTCCCGTCACTCTGCATAACTGACCCAAGATACTTGAAGCTCTTTTTCTAGGCATGGCAATGGGTCGGGTCGAGTGATGGTGGACAATTTTCACCATCCGACACGAACCTAATACCCACACACCTGGCTCAAGAAAAAAACTAGACGGGTGTCACCCGAACTCGAACCGCCAAAAATTCGTCGGGTTCGGGTCAGGTGTTTTTCCGTGTTATTTAACTTAGCCATTGTTAATAAAAATAGTACTTTAAATCTTAGAATCTCGTTCAAAATTATACTTAAATTGTAAAATCAAACACATAAATAAATTCAAAAATGCAACTCCATTACCTTTTGGGCTTATTTTTCAATTATCATATTATGGAAATGATGAGATTGCATATGGTGTGTTTGAACTTATTTATAACCTTCATTGGGTAAGCTTATTCCCATGATTTTCATTGTGGGATAGAAATTCCTACATTTTTTGTATGTCAAATGGTCGGGTCAGGTGGGATCAGGTCGGGTGATTTTTTGGGTCGGGTTGGGTCGGGTGAAGTGACCACCCAAACCCGTACCCGAACTTACACCCGATCACCCATCACCCAGTTTTTTTCGGTTTTTCACCCATTTTTTCGGGTCAATTTAGTTGGGTATCCGTTAAGTGAGGTTGAAATTGTCATGCCTATCTCCTTCTTTATAACGACTTCTCCTCCCAAATACACTTCATCACTGGAATCAAAATATTGCCCGAAATTGAACACCACATATTCTGTCTTAGTCCTACTCCCCCTAAAATCCTAAGATTCCAACTTCTGTCTCCAAGTTTCGAGTTTACTGCTAATTTCATTTCTAGACTCATCCACCAAGACAATGGAACGTCCCATTGGATATCACTTGTCAAAACGTACAACAACATCATGAAAATAAAGGGGCTCAAAGTTGAGCCTTGATGTAGACCCAATCCCACCTTAAAGTACTTTGTATCCCCACCCGGGGTGCAAGCACTGGTCATTGAACCATTATACATGTATCTGAAGATTCCGATAAATGTTTCAAATATTTCCTTGATTGCCATACTCTCCCAAATCAACTCTGTTGGCACAGTGAAGTACGCTTTTTCAATATCGACGAAAATCATATATAGATTCTTCTTTCTCTCTACATGCCTCTGTCAACCTCAATAGATTAATAGCCTTAATAGACAACCTCTCTGACATAAATCTGAACTGATTTTCTAGTACTTCGACAAGCCTCCTCATCTTCAATTGAATAGCCTTCTCTCTCTATAAGCCTCTATCAATCTCTTCAATAGATTAATAGCCCCTATAAACAACCTCCCTAGTAAAATCTGAACTAATTTTCTAACACTTCGATCTTTCTTCGCGACCAACGCAATAAAGAAGTCTAACAGTTTCTCTCGGCATCTGTCTTTTATTTTAAGTCATTGATCATCTATAATCCTCAGCACGATAGCCTTCTCCCACATAAATATGAAGAGAGTATACAAGGTGTTGAGAGTTATCCCACATGAGAAACTTGAGACTAAATTGCTTAGTATATAACCCAATGATCTACTCCACCCATTGCCATATGGTTTTGGGTTGGAACCTCATTGGGCTTGTGTGCTAGGCCCGTTATCGCACGACCCCTAGATTATTGGCCCACTGTACTTTATTATGGTATCAGAGCAAGTTTCGATGTGGGTTCTTTTCCGAGTCTTCGGGCTTGCTGGTTTCATAGGCCTGTTCAAGCAGTTCGCCCAATAAATGAGCGACTGATCCAAAATGGCGGTTCGCGAGCCTTGAGGGATTTATTCGGACTTGTCGACCTTATGAGAGCATATTCAAGCAGCCCACCCAATAAAGAAGCGACCGATCCAAAGAGACGGTTCGTAAGCCTTGAGGGATTCTGTCCAAGTGACAATTGGCACAGACAGTTACACTTGAGGGAGCGTGTTGAGAGTTATCCTACATGGGAAGCTTGAGACTGAATTGCTTAGTATATAACCCAATGAACTACTTCACTCATTATCATATGGTTTTGGGTTGGAACCCCATTGGGTTTGTGTATTAGGTCCGTTATCACATGACCCCAAATTATTGGTCCACCGGACTTTATTACAAGGGAGTAATAAAATTAAACTTATATATAGACTCAATCACGGTCTATACAGCACAAGCTAAATTATGAGTGATTTTGTGTAAATTAATTCTAGAATTATACAATTTTCATGACCTAATGTGGATTAGCGGGTTGAACCTGTGACGGTCTTCCATGATCTAAGTCTAGTAAAAAAGAATAAGAAGATGGTACACTAATGTAGACCACGCATGAGATGTTCTTCTATGAAAAATAGGGTTCCTTTTGTTGAAAAGTTGTCTCCATTTAAATCTATTTTTGTCTTTCAATACACCTTTTTTCACTTGCCCACAAATACGTATTCACCTTTTTTTTCTCAACGCCCCTGTGATCAAATGACAAAGGTACAAAAAGAAAAAAGGCAATGACAAACGTACTATACACTTAAGTTTGAATGCATTTCACCCTCAAAAGTTAACAAGCATAGGGAAAAAATAGCTTTTTTGGTTTCCCAAACCTATATTCATATATCTTAAATGTTCGGAAAAATGTTAGATGGAATCCAAGCGAAGAGGGACCGACTAGCGTCTAGACGGCCTAAATAAACACCTAGACGGATTAGACATGCTAGAAAGCTAGGGCAACTAGCAGTACCTTAGGTGGGGCTTAGATGGAGGCCGGTAGGCGAGAACTTTTAGAACAATGTATATGCGCAAACCTTACAATGTGTTTGAGTTAAAGGGGTACGGGTGGGGGGAAATATTAAAGGTGTTGGTAAATGTTAACCAAAAGGAGCTCTTTTTAAATTTTATGTCTTGTCTTAAACTTTGAAAAAACACTTTTTATTTAAATATGAACACCACAACTAAAGAAAAAGAAATTAAAGTGCTTTTTGGGTATTTCAAAAGTTGAAAGATTTTATATATATGGCTACATGGATGGATGTAGTGGTTAGATTTGAAAGAAGAAACATGCACCGAGTGCATGTTATTGTTTGGTCTTTGTGTAGAAAAAGAGGATTTCAAATTTTGCAATTGACATTTTGGGAGTGGGATTAGACAAAAAGTCACTAGTTTACACATGTATTTAGCAATAACCTTTTATGCTTGGAGTGTTAGTTGAAATATCACTATTAATGTTTCATGATATAATCAATATAAAAATCAAATTTTGAGTAAAAAACTTGAGAGTCAAATTGAATCCGATGATATCTAAGGAAAAATTTGTTTCAAATCACCCAATTTTTAATTGGATGATAATGAGTAATGAGTAATTCAAACTTAGAAGAAGTAAGAAAAAAATATGAACTTTTGGGGATGCATGTAACAAATCTAAATCAACTCTTTTTTATTATTATTTTTGATCAAATTAGTTGATGTGCCACCGAAAAAGGGCATGAAACGCAAAAAGTATGTAATTTGCTAGGAAATTTAGAAAAACTCAAATTTTCAATTTTTTGTCATTTCAAAGTTTAGGTTATTTATTTACCACCTACCAAAAATAAAGGATTATTTGAATTAATTTTTTCCAATATCTTACGGTAGATAACTCAAAAGCTAGTAGCTAGGAATGAGCTATATAAGATCAACTTATACTCCGATTTAAAATAAGTGTCGTTTTAGATTTCAACACTGGTTTTAAGAAAAATATATTAAACTCAAAATCTTAAACTTTTTCTCAATCTTATCACTTGCCACCTTTTTGGACTAATGAATGAATACTTTTAGTCAATAAAAACACATTCCAATAAGCATTTTCATAACTCTCTCCTAATCAATTGCCTAAAAATTTAAAACGACACTTAAAGTGGATAAAAAATAAAGTGTTAAAAAAGACACTTATTTTGAACCGGGATGGAGTACCATTTTTTTTTTGGTCATTGTCACCCCAGTTCAGCGGAGAGTTTTACTCCATCAAACGCCTACGTCTGGAGTTCGAGTCTCGCGAAGGCCCCTTTATTTTGGGTGGGATCTTCTCTCCCAACAAGTTCATTTCTCTTCCACTGAGAATCGAACACTCGACCTCAACGAAGAGAAGCGTAAGTACCGATTTACAAGTAACTCTAAATCGTAAAATGGCATGAGCTAGTATTTTTACAAGTTACTATTTGCCAATTTTTAGTTTAAATTATTAAATATATTCAAGTATGAGAGTTTGGTTCAAATGAAACAAACTCTTATCCTAAAACGAACTCTTATCCTAAAACGAATGCACTTTTTGTAGTTAGGAGTGCACTTTTCCTACTTCGGAGTGCACTTTTTCGCATTTGTATTTTTCGTACTTTTTAGTGCACTTTTCAAATTTTTTTAGTGCACTTTTTCGTAATGCACTTTTTGTATTTTTCAATGCACTTTTATATGAAAAGTGCATTACTAACTATGAAAAGTGCATTCGTTTCAGGATAAGAGTTCGTTTTAGAATAAGAGTTAAATATGATTCCTATTTAATTTAATTGATGTAACACATTAAAATCAAGTTAATGGTTCAATCCGATCGATCGATCAAACTTTGAAATAATCTACCTACTATTCCTTAAAATTCGTCATGATTAGAAGTGAAATGTAGTCAAATAATTCAAAATATAAACTAACGTAACATATTGATATGAAAAATGTCTTAGTGGAAAGAAAAGCTCGATTATTATTGGTGCTGTTATACATTCTGTTAATATATAATTGAGGCCCAGGGGCAAATAGTCAGGAATAGTACTCTAGTATTTTCTTCCCAAATTTGGCAAGAATATTCGTGTTTCCAAAATTAGCGAATTCATCAGACCTGACCAACTAATCAAATGCACTTGGATGCAAACAAGTACGATTTTCTTTGATAAATCAATCCACCAGAAATCATTCAACCACTCAATCAGCATACTACTATACTAGGTTATGACTTTTTTTTTTTTTTTTTGATAATGGTAAGAATTAGGATCCCCTAGGGGGCGTTCTAGAACATCCTTGCGGATGAGAACACAGAGTTCTTCGTTATCCATCAGGGAGTTACTAGGGATGTTGTGGCCCAACTTAGCAATTTTGTCGGTCACAGCATTGCAATCCCTAGCAACATAGTAAATAGATGTACTATTGAATTGTTGTAGCGATACCATAATATCTGAAATCAGCATCTCAATTTCCCAAGGACATTTTTTGGTTCCTTTAATTGCATTAATAACTGTTATATTATCCCCTTCAATTTCTAGATTATTAATTCCCAGTCTTCTAGCTGCTCTAATTCCATCTCGTAAAGCTAATGTTTCTGTTTGTAGAACTGAATTGGGTCCATAGGTTTTTGTTCCCAAGCATATATGTTGAGCATTATGATCTCTAATCACATAACCTACCGAAGCAGAACTTGGGTTATATTTTGAACCATCAAAGTTTAATTTATAATAATTTACAGCCGGTTTCTGCCAACTCATCGCCTTTTTCTTTGTTGTATTCGGTTTCCTCACTATCTGTTTTCCAAGTTCTTCGTCCTCATTCCAATTTTTAGCAACTTCCCATTGGTTGATTTGGTTTTTAGTATATTGTTCCAAATTTTGGATGAAGTCATTGGGTGTTTGCTGAAAAACCAATCTATTGCGTTGGTTCCATACACACCACCAATTGATTGCTAATTCTCTAGAATCAGTTTGGTCTAATTGGCCGAAGAGATCGTTGAGGATCATAGTTATGGTTTTATCCGTTGTGTCATAATTTTTCAAGGTTGTTGCTACCTTATCGTTGATTTTTTGTACAAGATTTTGCGTGTGTGGGCAACCTATAAGGAGGTGTTGAGTATCTTCGTATGAACAATGACACAAAACAGAACCCGGAGGGGTGGCGATTCTTTTTTGGAGGAGTCTAGTTAGGAATTATGAATCATCAGCAAGTAGACTAAACAAAATCGGACTTAATTCATTTCACATTATAATATGAAATATATATGATTTATTTTATTTTTTTGTCCATAGTAGACAGTAGACACTATTACAACGAGAATAAAATTCGAATTCGCGACCTAATGGTCACGGACATCATATGTTGATTTAGAGAGAAGAGAGAAAAGTTTTATGTATTGGATTGAATATTCCTCGTTGAATTATTACAAGTCTAGATTCAGTGTATACATGCTCTAGCTGAATCAAAGCTACTAATACAAGTATTAGTGTAACTAACTCTGTTATACACGTGTCAAGCTCATGATAGACTAGATTACATCTATATCCTATCACCCCCTCAAATTTGGCAGGGTTACAAGGAAGCATGCCTAATTTGTTCATGAATTCATGAAGCTTGTACCCTGGAATTGATTTAGTAAGAAGATCTGCAGGCTGCTGACCAGTAGGAACATGGCTCACACTGATCAGACCTTCAAGGAGTTTCTCTCGTACAAAATGACAGTCGAGGTCAATGTGTTTGGTACGCTCATGGAACACAGGGTTCCGAGCAATATAAATGGCGGATTGGTTATCACATTTGAGAGGAATTGGTCGAATATCTTGAACACCCAATTCAGACAATAACCTGCTAAGCCATGCCAACTTTGTAGTTGTATTTCTCATTGAGCGGTATTCAACTTCAGCTGATGATAAAGAGACTAAATGTTGTTTCTTTGATTTCCAGGATAGGAGTGTGTCTCCCACAAAAATAACAAATCCACTAACAGAACGTCTAGTATTCGGGCAAGAAGCCCAATCAGCATCACAAAAAGCTTGGAGTTTCATGTGTGGAGAGTTACTAAATAAAAGAGAATGATGCAAAGTACCTTTAAGCTACTTTAAAACATGCATATCAGCTTCCATATGTGTAGAGAAAGGCTGTTGTAAGAACTGACTAAGAAGCTGAACTGGAAAAGCTAAGTCAGGTCTACTATGCACTCGAAAATTAAGCTGCCCAACTAACCTTCTGTAATGGGTAGGATTCTGTAATAACTCTCCAGACTCCAAAAATATCTTGTTGTTGACTTCAAGAAGACTAACCACAGTGGGTAGAGATGAGCAATTATATTCATCAAGGAGCTCATGTATAAACTTCTGTTGGCTCATTAATAATCCACTAGGAACCCTTGTGAATTGAAGGCCTAAGAAGTAACTTAGCTCTCCAAGGTCTTTGATTTTAAACACATCATCAAGAAATGCCTTTAATGAAGCAATTTATGTCTCATTATCACCAGTAAGTAGAATATCATCTACATATATGGCAACAAAAACTGAAGAAGAATCAGTCTTCTTATGGTATAGAGAATAATCATTGGGAGATTGAGTGTAGCCTCTAGAGCGAAGTGCTTGTGTGAGCTTAGAATACCACTGTCTAGAGGCTTGTTTGAGGCCATAAAGACTCTTTTTGAGACGACAAACCATATTTTTACCAGAAACCTGAAGACCCTGGGCCAATTTCATATAGACTTCTTCATGTAAATCACCATGAAGAAATGCATTGTTCACATCGAGTTGATGAAGTTTCCATGCTTTCTTCACAACAATGCAAACAAGACTCCTAACTGTTGCCATTTTGACTACTGGAGAAAAAGTCTCAGTGTAATCAATTCCTTACTTTTGTGTAAACCCTCTAACCACAAGCCGAGCCTTATATCTTTCTATGGATCCATCACTCTTATGTTTGACTTTGTACACCCATTTGCAACTAATAGGGCGTTTGCCTTTAGGAAGAGGAACAATTTCCCACGTTTTGGTAGTTTCTAAGGCTTGAAATTCAGTTGTCATAGCTGCTTGCCATTCAGGATACTGAACAGCTTCTTTGTATGAAAAGGGTTCTGTTATTGGAGGTGATTTTTGTATGAAAGTTGATCATTCAAGATTAGTTTTGGAAACCAAAACTAATCCTGGATGATCGGACGGGTGGAGGTACAAAGGATTCGTCGGATCCATCGCTGGAGAAACAGGGGGACGATCGTACGGCATCAAGCGAAAGCGAAATCGATCGGAAATTCCTTATCTGATACCATGTTGATTTAGAGAGAAGAGAGAAAAGTTTTGTGTATTGGATTGAATATTCCTCGTTGAATTATTACAAGTCTAGATTCAGTGTATATATGCTCTAGCTGAATCAAAGCTACTAATACAAGTATTAGTGTAACTAACTCTGTTATACACGTGTCAAGCTCATAATAGACTAGATTACATCTATATCTTATCATCATCAACTACCAGCTAAACTAGTGAGGCTTAATGAATAGATATAAAAATTAATTTTATTTTATTTATCTTATGTTCTAAGAGTGCGTTCTAATGATTTGTATTTAGAAACTCAAAACCTTAGATTATAAAGCATAAACCCAATTTTTTATTTGATAAGATTCGAAAATTATAGATTATTTCTAAAATTAGATTCTTATCTATATCCTAACTAAGCTTAGCACAAGATAGATAAAATAAATTTAATTCCCTTTGACAAGATGTAATTGATAATCAAATCGAAGATTAATCCAACTTCCCATTTAACTGACCATATACGATTAAAATAAACCCTAAATAACCGAACTTGTATTTACCCAAAGCATGACACGAAATGAAACTTGATCAACCGGATATAATCACATTCCGACCTATAAGGCAATCATTTTAAAGACTGCTTTTTTAGTGAAGAGCGATGTACATGATAGTTGAATCGGAAAATTTTAGGTACTACTCTTGGATATAATTACGTTTCGATAATTCGGATTTGGATTGAGTCAGGTATAAGTCATAAAGAGTCACATGTCAAATTGGATCGGGTCCTTGCAGGTTTTCGGGTTGACCTAGCAGATCAAGAAAATTAAAATTTTTACAATTATTAAAATATTATTTTATTTAAAAAATAATAATCTATTATTTGTACATATTTTAATAATAAAATATATTATAAAATTTAAAATATATTATATATATTCTAAAAATATAACAAATCTGGTCAATTAAACGGATTTCAATCAACAGGTTAAAACTCTTTACAAGTCGGATCAGTTTTAGACAACTCCACTCATAAGAGATTCAATAAAACTGCCCAAAACTATATCGAGTCATTGGATTTCCGCATGGGTCACAAATGAATAGGAAAATATATATAGTTGATGGGTCAAACACGGTGCACAATTAATCAATTATATATCCTCAATCCCTAACTAATTGAAATAAATTTAATTCATTTAGTTAAGTGAGTGAATGAGCATGAACCTAACAAACAACCAAAAAAAAGACGGTGATGAAGCGAGGATTCAGGGACTTGTCTTTTAAAAGTATTTCTAAAAGTCAAATATAAAATTCTTGTTTTATTTGTGTGATGTACTCAACGGTCTATCCCCAAACATAATTCATTTCATAACCGATTTTAAACTCTACATTTAGGCCCCATTTGTAGCGGATTTATTAAGTACTAGCTTATTAGACTTATTACATTCCTGAGAAAAATACTCTATTTCATGTGTTCGGTAATATTAGACTTTTATGGAAAAAAATTCGGATTTATCTCGAGCTTAAAAAATAATTAACATCTCCGACCTTATTGAACTAGCTTATTGTTTATTTTCATTTTTTTTGGGTTTAGGATGTTTTAATTTTATTTTAATTTTATTTTTACTCAATACCCCTTTTTAATAATTTTCCCGAAAAATTAAACACCCACAAAATTGTAAAAAATAAATACCTAATTTCAATACCTAATTACAATGTTGACACTGAAAATTTTGAATGCGGAAACGTATCGAAGGGACCCTTAGTAAAAATTTCAAACTTCAAAAGGTATATTTGAACCTAAGAGGCTAAGAGAGCCGTTTAGCAAAAATTACCCGATTAAAGGTTTAACACAGATTAATGTTACGTATTTAATTACGTCGTCTTTGTGGCCCTTTGTGGGTCTATAATTCGCGTTCTCCGTACTCCACAAAATTCATGTGAGAATCTTGTCGGCTGTCAAATTTTATAATAGTAGAATAATTTAATTATTAGTAATGCTACTACTATACGAGTACATGACGATGACGTGGCCCTATCAAATTATTAGGGTTTTATTTGTCGTTTTGTGTGTGAACGTGTGTACTTATAGTACAGGAATGTTGATGATGACTAGGATGGCGGTGGTCTAAGAAAGCCGCAAATTTAAAACGTCCTCCCGATTTTTTGTCACAAATGTCGGAACGATAGACAAGCTAATTAAATTTAAATATTTGATTGTCGCCTTAGCTACGCTTATTTATTTAGCCATAACTTCCGGGTCATATTTGTATATCTACATTATAGAATACTAACGTTTAACATGTTGTACACTCGTACGTGTGATAGATAAATATTGCTGAAATAAACAATTAACATTTTGTTTTATTAGTTGTTTGTTTTTTTAGACCTTTCGGAAATATTCTCTCAACATGTTCGAGATAAGGTTGTATATATTTATGAGCCCCTTAAACTCAGCTCTAATGAACCTTATATACTGAATTGTTGTTGTTGAAACAATTAACATTGTCCTCTGGAACGTGTCGATCATTTATTATCAACTGATTTTAAATCGAAACCATAGTTCTATTTAAATATATGCTTCTATTTAAATCGAAACTATAGTTCTTTTATTATCAATTGATTTTAGATAAAAAAAATCCACATATTTTATGTGTTAGGCATGGTTTTAACATTTATCGCCTGCTAAGATCATGACAAAAACACACATTTAGCAAGTAAACAACTAGATGATACAATACCTAAACTTGGAGCTTATACCCACTTTCAACTCGTTAATCCGATACGATTACCCTAAGACACTGGTTTTATGGAGGGAATTTACTTGCGAACGTAAGATCTCATTTTGTCAATTGCCAAATTCTTATGAAGCCAGATTCGCCTTAGTGGAGTCATATGGAATTCAAAACCACATTAGTATAGAAGAATATATTAGAATAGCAGCATCATTCATTGATCATGGGCCGGTTGAATTAGGAGCCCAATCCAGGATCGGCCCAAATGTAGAACGGAGCCTGTAAAGAGCCACATCCTTGATTCTTTCGACGTAACTAAAAAAGCCATCTGTCCCACATCGAAAGAAAAGAATGCAAGAGGAGAGTATAAAACGACGAAGGTGGAGAGGAACTAGCACGACCTTACTTGAACAGGATCTGTTCTATAGGAGACAGGAAACCACGTCTGGTGGATGACAGTGGCCATGCGGTCTCAGCGTGATTAACGGTCACCCATGGCCTCGGTCATGGTTCAGCTGTAGAGGATCGTCCTCAGTTCTTATCAGATCTGAGGTGGTCGCATGGCTGTCTGACAGACCTTATATTTTTTTTTTGCACAAACTGTGCCTTCAATGTGTTTGATATGCTGTTGTTCCGTATAATTTATGAAAATAGACAATGAAAGACCATCATAACAAGTGGACAAAATGAACAAAACGAGGCCAAGAAAAAAAAATGCATTCATAAACACTGAAGCTATTGTATAAGCCAAGATATTGCTTATTTGCTACCTTACTATGACCACAACTCAAGCTCCACTTATGGTGACACCCTCCTATAAGCCATAATTCTAAGCAGTATACATAATACTATACACAGCATCCTCGGTTTGTCCCTTACGGATGCATATGGGCACACGATGCATCAGGCCTATCTGGCACACCGAATTTCTTTCCTTTTCAAACAAATGCACACATAAAACTGCGCCAACCAAAATCATATACAACATTAACCTAAACAAAAAAGAAAACACAACTTGAACCATCAATGCCATGAAACTGCACCACGAGATTACATTACATGTTGTCTTTACTCGACATTTCAGGAGCCTGATACCCAATTCCTTCAACTGCTCCAACCGTCTTGAACAGCCGCCTCCCGTGCACCGCCTGCTTCAGAGCCTTGTGCAGCAGCTGGCTCCTGATGTCCATGAACGACCGAAGCTTGCCCATTTTCGTCTCCTCGTTTGGTTTCCCTTTGTGGGATTTTCGCCTTGCTTTTTCCTCTGGACAAAACCTAGTTGATCCAACAGTCTTAGGAGTAGATGAGCTCTGCCCTGTTTCATCATTGACATAGGAGTAGCTCACGCTGGAATAGTTGAAGGAATTGTAAGAGCTCTGAGAGGTGATGTCATCATTGTTTGAAGAATCGTCAGGAAAGCAATCAGAGGTGATGTCATCATTCTTGGAGGTGATGCCATCATTCTTAGACGAGTCTTTGTTGTTATTATTGTTGCTTTTTTCTTTTTCATAGGTGAAGATGTGTTGATGAATGCTGCTAGAAGATCGATGGTAATCCTTCCATGAGGGAACTAAAGCTGAGATTTCTTCTTCAATCATCGCAGCTATCTCAAATGGTTCCCAATCTGTAATATCCAATTCATTGACCATTTCCATTGCCACATCCATGGTTGTATCACGCATGATATCAAACGAAAATTGAACATTGCGAACGTGACCTGTATGAAACGGCAAGAGAAATGCAGATTTGAATATAGGTGTAAGATTATTAACATATTTTGAGTAGTTTGTGTCATTACCATCAGAATCAATAATCTGCACTTGGAGGAAAATGCTGTTGTCCTCCGGGTTCACCTTTCCAGTGATGGTCATGTCGGTGTTCTTAACCGGATCATCAAACAAAAGAGGATTCTCAGTTGGTTCTTCTTTTGAAGAGTATATTTGAAGAGACGGTGAAGAAGTAAGCAAAGGCGCTTCAATTGTAGAAAGAAATGGATCCAGTAATAGCTCATGGGCAGGAAGCCGCTTTGTGGCACTCTCCAAGCACTTTCCTACAAACTGCTGAGCTTTGATGTCTTGTATTCGGTAAAAGGCATTAGGCTTCTTTCCCTAAAACCAAAGCAATTTGCTAAGAATTCCATGATATGATAAAGGAAGGAGGAAAATTAATGAAGTTATTGAGACAAACTAATTTTACCGAAATAACTTTCTTATAAATTTGGACTGTGCTTGAGCACTCGCTATACGGATACTCAGAGGAGACCATCTCTAGTACACACATTCCGAAGGAGTATACATCAACGAGCTCATTGTATTCTTCTTCATATAGCTCCGGTGCCATGAACTCTGGTGTTCCTGAAAAATCCCAAATACTAAATTAAAAGTTTGAAACAAAGTTTTTTTTTTTCCAGGAAGATATGTAACAAGCATAAACCAGAATGAAGATTTGACCAAAAATAAAGTTACAGACCTATCAAACTGTGTGCATGAAGAGAGCCATGAAGCATAGCAGCCAACCCAAGATCACCAATCTTGACTTGTCCAAGATGGCCATTGACAAAGATGTTATCACATTTGAGGTCTCTGTGAATTACTGGAGGATCATGGTTATGCAGATAAACAAGACCGCGTAAAATCTGTCCTGCCCAGTTCTTGATAGCTTGCATTTCTACTCGTTTGTACTTCTGCCTGTAACTGAATTTAGTCCCATAGTAAGGCAAAAAGTAATGATTTGCTAAATTTTATTAAAAAACTCAAGTAAATTGCAAGTTGGTGTCCCAAACAAGTTAAAGAGAGAGTAGTTACTTTCTTAGAGTGCCAGAGCTGAACATTTCAGTGATGAAGTTGAATGTCCTTCTATCATTATCAATCCAGGATGTGTAAAATTGTATTATGGAATCATGCTTGAGGTTCTTAAGGAGGTGAACTTCGGTATAAAGTCTCTGTATGTCATCTGGAGATAAAAAGGCCTCATTGAGCTTAACCTGATTCCAGGCCACCTCCATTCCAAGCACCTCATCAAATGCTCGATAGACAGTTTTCATAGCTCCTTTGCCAAGGATTTCTCCAAACTGCCCACAAGTAAATTTGTCAAAGAAAAAATTAGAAATTGTTGCATGATCATTTACAATAATTACTAGAATTTGTTCAACTTTTGGCTTCTTAGTTTAAAGGAGAGATTATCAAGATGATGAATGGTAGAATGGAACAAAGTACACATCCGTCATTATTTTCTTTTTGCAGATGTTCAGGGAGATGATCTGGCTATCAAGATTTCTTCAATTGATATATGCATTAAAATTGATCCAATTACAACTTTTTCTGTACATCCCAAAGTAGAATTCCACAGTAAAGCTTAGGTTCATCCATTTCCCGCTCTACTTTCCCTACAATGTATTCTCTTGCATGAGAGTTTTATACCAACAATTTATCTCAAGATTGAAGGTTCAACTCTAATTTTGTAACGGATGTTTATGCTTTTTCATGAACCCCATTCAAGACAGATAAATTTGATACGCCTATAACACTGCATATCAGCAGGAGTTGTTACCAATTTCATGATCTAACAGCACATCAAATTGCACTAAAATAAAAAATCTCTAAAGATCACGTCAGAATATTCGTCTTCATATATTTTAGTATTATGATCATATATAATTGTACATTATAATTACAACTGTCCGGATGCTACCCACCAATAGCATCAGGAAAACATGACTTCCAAATTTTTCATTAGATCATCGTCCACACATTTTAATATACTGTATTACGTTAACTCATCTAGCCACTAGTATTTATAAAATCATACATAATACACACAGGAAAAAAAAAACTTTCATGTATGTTTATTCTCATTTACAAAAAGGTCAGTTGTTAGCTGAGCTATTTCCATTCTAAGCTCCTCACGGCTCACACTGTCACTGATTTATTTTTGGGTATTTTGCTAAAATTACATACATTTCTTCACACTTTTGAGATATCTGAACTCATAGAAGAAGCCCCAAAAGGCACACCTCAAAAGATATTCCAAGGCAAAAATGTCACTTTCATGATGTTGCTTAAGAATTCAAATCCGAATTAACCTTCACATGAGCATTCCAAAACCACCACCACCACATGACTTTTAGAAACACCAGTACCACCAACAACAAAAATTCTATTCAGGAAAGCCGTGAATCAAAATCTCAATAGAAAAGGGGCAAAAACAAAAACAGTAAATCAGAAACTTACACGACCATAGCGACCGGAGGGATCAGTCTCGGCATAGTCCGCCATACTCGAATTCTCCATCATCGAACATCCACCACAAAACTCTCACTCAAATAATAATCAATAATTTAATTTCTCTTGTGTTTAATATATATATACAAATCCCTAGAATCTAAAATTTTCTGCTAGTACTAAAATCTTGAGGGGACAAGTCAAATCAGTATACGATCGACGACTTTCCGTCGTGATTCTCGTAAGATAAAGCATCGAATAGAGACCAGAAGAGTGTAGAGTAATCGATTCTCAGCAGAATCCAACAAGCCATTTCTACGCTTGCAAAGGACGTACAGCTCGTATATCTGTTAGTAGCCAGATTGCATGTACGGGAAACCGGAGCCAATTTCCGAAATTTCCAGGAAAGAAACAATAGAGGACCAAAGATGAAGAAGACGCAGAAATTCGAAGGCAAAGAAACTATTGAATTGAGATTCCGAACTCGAAAAATGTGTGGCTCGTCTTCGGAAATCGGAATCAATACTTGAGTAGTTCTTCGGAAAATTAGCACAAAAATTTCTGAATAATGGAGATTCTGTAATGATAAAAGGATAGATTGATAGGAAAGGGGATTGCGATCGGAGAAGATGAAGTGGAATTGAAACGGATGGGGAAATTGGACACTGAAGACGAGAGAAAAAGCTGTATTTGTATCAGCAAACGGTTATTATACCTGTTGGGCTTTTCTTGAGACATTGCGCGGGTCCCACTGAATGCACCTTCAAACTCCATTTGTTAATTGTATGAAACTTCTCAAAATCTCTACGCAGGGTCTGTCGAATATTTACTTGTTTCATTTGAAGTGTGTTATATAATTGTTTCCTAAAATGTATAAATAATAATAAATAATTTTATTTTTTTAATCAAATAAAATTTACACAATTTATTCTTCAAATGCTAAATATCATAATTCACAAATAATTATTAAATTTTTTAGATAATCTCAAAATCTTATTTCACAGTGTAGGTCTTTTTTCACTCAATAAGTCAAAATAAAGAGTTTAGTTCAAATGAAACCAATTCTTATCCTAAAACGTGAAACGAATGCACTCTTTCTAGTTCGTAGTGCATTTTTCATACAAAAGTGTATTGCAAAATACAAAAAGTGCAATCTGAAAAAGTGTACGATAAAAAGAATTAAAAGTGCACTACAAAATACGAAAAGTGCAAATTCGAAAAAGTGCACTACTAACTAGAAAAAATGCATTTCATTTTAGGATAAGAGTTCGTTTCAGGATAAGAGTTTGTTTCATTTAAACCAAACTCCAAAAATCAAACATTCATTTATTAAATTAATGTATTTTTAGTTTATTAGCTTTTATACATTGTCTTTGATATGGATTTATTCTCTAATTGTTATTATCACATAGCTGAATTTTGGTTTTTTTTGGGTCCATTGGGCTTATCCCTTTTCTTAGAAGGGTAGCTAAACCTCCCTAAATCAATATTTTTATTGTTGTGGTATTTCTAGTTCGAGTGCCTCTTTTCTTAATTAGTATAAACCTCAACCATTGAGTAATATTATATAATTTATTTGAGATAGCACATACGCGTTATGGACTTTATACACAAGTGTATAGATTTTTATTTTAAATCAATTGCTAATAGAATGAGTAATCTAAGAATGTATATATTAAATAATTTATCTGTTAAATTTTCGACGTGGAAAAGTCTATATCTTCCCAATGCGTGAGGCTAGAGTTTCATTTAGTTATTGAAATTTTGGAGCACATTTGAACCACCATGTATCCGGATTAGATGAAAATATCACTAGTTCAACGTTATGAGGTGGATGAATCATGAATATGTTTGTGCAATTAATTTGAATCGAACGAACATGGGAACCACTCAAAGTGCACAAGACTGTTACTACGAGGCTGCATATTATCAGCTCTATCTAGAAAAAGAAATATAAAAAATATATGGAATCCATAGGAGAGTGATTCATCCACTTATATTTTCAATTTCTTTACGTCACGTCCAAATTTATTAAAGAAAATCTAGGTTTACCCATTCATACGATTTATTAGCCATGAGTTTTTAACTACATCAGTATCAAAACACTAAAAAATGATACGTTTTTTTGGTAGAACTAAAAAATGATACAATTAAAATAAACAATACTCAAGGAATATCTTGTAGAAAATTTTGTTGCTCAACAAGTAATGCCTTCTGGACCGCCTTCCGATTACATATAAATGAATTTGGATTATATGAATGGTTGTTCTAACTTGTGTCCTAAGAGTCTAAGACTATTAAAATATAAGGAATTTGTTAATTTTTAGTATTTAAGGTAAATTTAATTTTTTTATTAGGCTTCATTTATTTATTTTTTATAAAATTTTACTGTAGTTTCTAAAACAAGAATTTTTAACCTATGTCCTCAAAAATTGTTATACAAATAGGTTAGACGGGTGCAGGGTGTGGAGTTAGAATAATGATTAGGAGAAATATATTATTTAAAACTAAAATTGAAGAGTGTAATAAAATCACAAGGAGTAACATAATATTAACTAGCGTAAATTAAGTTTTATTTATTTATTTATATAACTAACGATTACACTCAGATTCAAGACTTAACATTTGTAATTCAACATATTAAAATGTATTTTAGTATATTAATCTTGCTCTTTCATATATAAAATATATTTTTATATAAAATTATAAAAATATACATGATTAAATATATTTTTATACATTTTTTTCTTAAATATACACTTGAAATATGAACGTGCGACAAAAAAAAGTATTGTTTCATCTCTTTTTTCATAAAGAACAACAATCGGGGATAAAATTTTAGTTAGATTTGGCTCAAATCCAAGAGAAAAAATAACCCTAAAAGAAATAAAAAAATAGTGGGGAAGTTTGTGAAAAATTTTATAAGTCAAGTTATTAAAATCGTATAAAAAATAGGTGAACACGTTGAAAAAAAAATTAATGAGTCGATATGAAAAGAGAAAAATTTAATATCAATAATCTACCTAGTACAATTGTAAAGTAGAATCCAAGTCTTTAGAAAAAATTTAACCACATGTCACTATCTGAGTGGATTAAAATTACAATATCTTCCCTAAATTTTATTAAAAAATTACCCATTATCCCACTAATCCCACTTTCTTATAAAACCGCTATAACTTCTAATTAACTTTTATGGTTTTCTATAAAACCTCAACAACTCTTCACTTTTACGTTCTCCATCTTCATATCAACATTTCCATTAGATTTATAGAAGTCGCTAGAGAAAAAAATCTAAAAACTTATCCTCTACTCTTCTTCTTCTTCATTGTATTGCTTTATATCCCTAAAAACTTTTGTTAAGGACTGAGCGAGAGTTTTTGGTGATTTGGTTAGCCATCTACACAAATTGTTATTTTGAATCGTTACGAAAAAAATCATTATTAAATATGTCGTAACCCGTACATGGTTCGGGTCTAACACTAGTTAAATTTTTATTTAATGATCCGAATTTGTTCCACTTTACCCATTCGAGTTAAAAACTCTGTTAAAACTAAATCCAAAAAAACCAGGTGTGATCTAAACCTAGAAATAGACGATTCCTATACGTACGTACCCTTTCCTCAACCAAACTAGATTTTATTCATTCTTATCCCCATATTTTTCTCCAAGTTTGGTACCAAGTAAGCTCTTTTTCGTTATCAAACCTTTTTTGTTTTTTGGTTAAACGTACCAAGCAAGCTCTAGTGGCAGTGGGTACTAAATGTACTATATGCAATTCAACCCTATTCAATATAAATAAGATTTTCTTAAACAAACACCACACGCACACACAAAATAGCCTTCTATAATGGCCCTGCCCTGGGGCAAACGATACCATCACATCGATCATTTTGTTTAAAATCTTATATACCACATCAAATAAAATGCACAGTGCATAATCTTAATTTGACTATTCATTACAGTACAATTTTTTTTTTTTTTTTCTAGAGCGTTACCAACCACAAGTATGCATTATATCTTCTTGTTTTCACACTGTTCTTGGATTCAACGGTTTTAACATTTTTACATCTAGAGTGGTAAAATGATCTTCAATTTAAGGAAGAATTTTATTAGTAGTGAAATCTTAATTGATTACAAGGTAAATTTTATAAAAAATTATATATGATTCAATTTTATATAAAATTCTATCGATTCTATAAAATAATTATTTTATTTACATATTATAAATTCATTCAATTCTCAATTATATTCAATTTATTAATAATAAAATTATACTGATTGAATTAATAATATTTATAATATTTTCAACTTTATATATAATAAATCTATAATGTATGAAAATTATATTTATATACTGTTAGTTATAATGTAAAATCTTACAATTTAATAATTTAATTTTACGATCCAAATCAAGAATGTCTGCACAATCTAATTTTAAAATTCCGATTTTAATAATCATGGTTGAGATCCTCTCAAAACCTGGTTTTTGAGTGCTAAGCCAGCTGCACGTTTAATACCCATCATAAATTAAATGATAAGTATTTGCTTACTTATAAACCCGCGAAAAAAACATATATAATACATATGATATGGTTATATACTTGATAGTTGATAAGCTAATCATATATTCTAATATTCATACGACACATCTCTTAGAGAGTTCGACAAGTGTATGTACGACGGCACTAAACCTTATAAATATTAAAAATAAATATATGGTATAAATAATTACATCAAATCAAACAAGTCACCAAATAAAATGTCAAACAAATCAATTTTAGAATAGGTCCGATTGCAATAATTGCAAACAATATGATTGAAATCAATATTTTATAATATCTTACATTTATAAATGTTATTATACTCTTTCAAGTGCAAAACGAAGGTAGTCATTTCATGCGATTCTCGTTCTTCTCTCAACAATAGTCAAATGCACACACAAGAAATTATTTCAATCTTTTTCATCCATCGAAAACCATTTTAATGCCACTAATTAAATTCAAGAAAAAATGCTATAAATTTTTAACATAGAATTTTTCTCTAAATATTCTTAATTATTGGTTATATGAATTAAAAACGATTATCTTAATGAAAAAAAAACAATAATCTAAAACTATCCGATGTTTGTGCGGTTGAAAATTGTGACAAGACTGTCCAGGATAAATACTGTCATTTCATAATTAAGATTATGACATTGTTTCTGATTTATTAGCAATGAATTCTTAGTTATTTAATAAAGTATTAAAAAACTTAAAACTTAGAACCCAGACTAATAACAAGAAGAGTCAAATGCTTAATAATTTCATGGACCCAATAAGAATATTCCTTTGGAGGAGGATTGAGAACAAATTGGCGTTTAGTCGAAATGGAAATTGATTGGCATATTCTCAAGGCTTTTAGAAAATGTCAATAATTGAATTCTCCAATATAAGTTGGCATATTACTTTTGATCAAAGGCTTTTAGAATATTGGCATATTAGTATATTACGTCCTTCAAAAAAAAAAATATAAGATCGTTTCAATATAGACGAACCGAGGATTTTAGTTTTGATCAAAAAATTAAAAAAAAATTGATTTATTCCATACCCCTAGCTCAGATCAAACTGTGAATCCGCTTATTTTTCTGGTATTTACGTCGTTTAGAGTTCGATCTTCGCTAAGATGAACGCTGGCGAGATGCTTAACACATGCAAGTCTGATGGAAAGTGTTGTTTTCAGTGGATCAATGTCACTCCCCTTCTCATCATCATTTACTAAAACGGTGATCTCAGTATTGCATATTCGAGCAAAATTGTCCATTAGAGTCATCATTAACCATTGGTCAGTAAATCGGGTTCGCATCGCAACATTTTAAATTAAGAAAATATTATCATATTGAATAATAATTATAAAAAAATGTATTTGAAATAACTTAATATAAAACAATGAGAAAATTACTCTAAAACTACTACTCCACTTTAATATACCACATTTCTCCACCTTATCGAAATCAAAAAACAAACTACCCCACCTATCTAGCCCAATCTTACTCATTATCCTCATTTATCTATAAAGGGTTTACGTATTCCAAACCACAATCATGTATTATGAAACAAGAAATTAACTTAAGTGGCATAAAATTAAAGAACATTTTTTTATCAAAATTAAACCCTAAAATAGAAAAGATAAACCCTATAATAAAATAACTTAAGAAAAACTGATTAACATATACCAAGTTTAGTGTAGATTTGTTGGTGACATGAGTAAGCTAAATTCATATTATCCATTTCGTATAATCTAAGTCGTTGGATACTTAGCATTAACAGCATATGTTAATACTTGGATGAAATACTATTAGAAAAATGGCAAATCTTGACACATTGGGTCAACTCCAACGTGCATCATCATCATACTTGTAAGTTGCAATTATCAGATTAATCTACTAGGTTTATGGATTTTGCTAATATGTGTCCATAAATAAAATCAAGTTTCAAAAATATAATATTCATTTGTTTGACATTTTTTAATGGGACATTCTCTGCTCATTGACTTTTATACAATGTTTTTGAGAATTGAGATGGATATAACCCCTATATTAATTTTGGAGTATTCTAACTAGATTTAGTTATCATTGTCACATAGTTGAATTTCAATTTTACTTGAGTCTTTCAAACGCACCCACTTTGCGTTAAGTCATGAATGCCTCCATCTTGACCTCCCAGATTCCGCTTAAGCAGAACTACGCTGAATCAATGTTGTTATTGTTGACATTATTTTCTTTCAGTGTTTAGTGTTTTCCAATTCCAAGTTTTCCAAGCCAACCCCTACTTGACCTGATCCAACGCGGTTCTCGGGTCTAAGTGACCTAACTGATATTCAGGCGTCATCTTTGGCTTGAACTAGGTCACATTTTACCACAGAAAACAATCAGCAGCATGTAAATCTTAAGGCTGAAGACACAAATTCTGTAATTTCTCACACACTGATATTGGAGCAAGGTGAAAGAGCTGCTAGTGGCTTATAAGCTGCAAAATTACAGGACTCGGTATAAATATATCAGAGATCTACACTCCTGTGTGCGTTTCATAAAAAAAGAAAACCAACCACAACAAATGGCCACAAAACCCTGGGTCAGATCAGATGAGATCCTATACATTAAAACAGCCACCCCTCAAATTTCATGGGCATAAATATTGAACTTGAAAAGAAAAAAAAAAAAGAAGGGCTAAAATTTTTGATCAAGAGACAATGTACAAAAATTCTGTTAAAAGCCACACTGACAAAAACCAAAGCCACAGGGTTGGATTCAAAATCACCAAGCAAACCATTCACGAGGATGCTTTATGAGTAAAGCTGAGACGGACCGGTTTCCAGCATTCATCCATCCCTAATTTTTCCTGGTTTCGTGTATCTGGAGACCATTCGCATGGTCTCCTCTGTTCCTACTCGAAATTAGATGGATAGAGGCGGAAAATCCTCTTCGTCTTTTAGGTGGTAGAATTGCACTGCAAGCCTACACATCGAATATTCAAGAGTTTTTCGTTTCCTGAGGATGGTTGTTGAGAAAATCATTTCAGAAAAAAGGAAACGAATCAGAAATTTTACTTGTTATCATCCAGCACTGGAGAGCCTTCAGCTGCAAGTTCTGCTGTAGAACTGATTTGAATCTTTCCTTGTTCTTCTGAAGAAGTAGAAGCTGCTTCAGGTGGCAATTGACGAATGGAGGCGAATTCATCCCCTCTTTCAGACAATGATTCTATGAAACCGTTGCTGTCTTTCCGAGATTTCCCTCTAGGAGAAGGCCCAGGAGATTGTGTAAGGTTCTGAGCTGCCTGATCACGGTTGCTAATCTTCATTTGCGAGCTTTTTTCAGAAAACATTGCAACTCGACTATTTACACGGGGAGACTTCAATGGCGGCTGAATTCTTCCCTTTCCAAGACTAGGCCTTTCTCTATATGAATAATAGCTCTGCAAAAAAAAAAAAAAATACCATGTTGAATTTACAAGCAATTTGACATTCTAGTACCTAATTGGGGTCCGTTTGGATTGCAGCCCATATAATGCATTATAATGCTTTATGAATTGTGATCCAAACTGACCCTTGAGCAATATCAAAAAGGTTTTATTGATGCATACCGGGTTTGGGAAGTATGTCCCGGTCCCACGTGGCCTAGGTAGCTCTTCAACAGTAAAAGGCCCAGGCACCATTGGAGGAGTATGAAAGAAGGGAGGTGGCCTTGGCATCACACCGTTAGCATTGACTTGAGGAAACATATTTGGCGGCATATGAGGAGGGAACTGCATTGGATCCCATGGACTATTATTCCCCGGGACTCGATGGTGCATAGCTGGGAATGAAGCACCAAAAGCATGATCACACCACATTCTAGCATCTCCCAAATTTTCAAGGTGGTTTTCAAAATCCCCAGAAAGATCACGCAGAAGATTTGAAATTTCCCGGCTTCCGATAGCCTCAGCTGAGTTTCTATCTGAAGAACTACTACTGCTACTGCTACTACATTGTAAATCTTCATTCAAGAAGGATTCTTGAATTAGATTCTTCTCCCTCACCTCCATGGGTTTTTCTTGATGGCTACTTTCTATCTTTCCATTTGACAGTGAATGAGAAAATTGATCATGAGGAGTGTGTGTGCCATTAGACATTCTAGAAGCACACACATCGTCATTTCCCTTCTCAGCTTCAGCTAGGGCTGACTTCTGGAAGCCTCTTTGTTGCCATTCACTTGTTCGATTGTGATCCAAATCTATCCTTGTTCTATCGTATCTGCCTGTTGAATTTATGAGTTCTGATTCATGTGATGACCCATCTTCTTGAGCAAATTCAGGGGCAAAATCAGATAGTGGAGGTGGGAGAGGATCTTGAACATCAGGTCTCATTCCTTTTCCATGCCTATCAAGTGTGTTTGTAAAAAACTTACAAACTTCTCCAGCTATTTCCTCATTGGGCTTTTGAAGAATTTGTCCAAGTTTTCTTGCCCCATAGGAAAAGGCACTTCTTATCCGAAAGAAATTCCCTATAAAAAAGAACACTCTTAGACATGTCAACTAGTTCGATTGAAGATTCCAGAATGCAAGCATTAGTGACTTCAAAACAATTTTATGGCTAAAAATGAAAGCTTATCGTTACCAGGATACATAAAGGAGTGTGAGACCTTTAATGTAACGCATCATGAAATGAAACTCTTTACACTAGACATAGTTCTCCAACCATTTATAGTTGTCTCTTTGATATCAGTACAAGTTGTTTCATCTTTTATCTAAAGAGCATAAGCATCAGCTTTAACGAGGATCATGTAGACAGTACTATTAAGCACATGATCTTCTTCTAGCATTGCACTAGAACCTAAGCAATTAACATTAAAGATTCCAACCTCAGTTTCATCTGTTCAACCCGAGTCTACATCATTCCATCCCACTACACTCCACTCTTTGCCTTAAACTCAATTGCATCAGCATTTTTCATTTCATCTGTCTCAAGCTTATGCACTCACATCATCCTCTATAATCTACTATACCTAAAGCTTTAAAAGATAACTTGCCAATCATGTAACTTAGTGACATGCCCATGTAGCCTGACAGAGCTGCACTTCATACTATCTCGTACCACTTAAAAAGAGCACAGTTCACTAGTGTATATATTAAACTTTTGTATAGCCTAAATATGTCTAAATCTATTCCATGTGGCATATCATTCTTTTTCTTCTAATACCTCAAGACAAAGTTTACACACCCTAAAAAATCACATCACTGCAACTCTTCAAAGCTTGAAATTATCCCACATTTTAGAATTTTGGCCATTTTTAATACAGAGCATTCCACCTCGTGACAATATTGCATTATTGTGGTCCTAGTACCTTATATTGTCTAAAAGTTGTACTTCATCATCTTATCTCTAACATGGCTTCTTGTTAACAATAAAGATCTAGTTCTTTTAATTAAAAATGTTAAAGTTTCATCCCATCCTTTTATAGACGTACAAAATATCAGAGTTTAAGACATCACAAGAATGTGTTATCAAATTGAATTAATCATGGAATCATTGGATAATTCATTTTGTTTTACACAGAAAATTTGCATGCAAATTATGAGCCCAAACAGATCATAAGAATGTTAGAAAGTCAATATTGCACATACGAATCTTAAGAACCTCACAATGCAAAAAAAGCTGAAGGGCAAGAGAATCCAACAAAATAAAACAACTGCGCTTCACCTTTGCTAACACTGCGTCCAAGGTTATTATTTTCTCTAAGTGGATCAACTATATTCAGATGTTTTTGGCTAAATGTCCTAAAACCCACATCCGCTCCTCTTGCAGTAACTGAAAACTTCTCCACGCATTCCTTAAGGAATTCATCACTGAGCAACAAATCACTCCCACTATTTTCAGGTTTCTCAACTACAAAACAGCATTGAAAACATCAGCAATTGCTTGCAATTCACCTTTATTTTACCAAACAATGATAATACAGACCTCCTTTTACAATTCCATGCATGGATGATATAGGAATTGGACCATTTAAACTCACACACACATTTTCCCAATCAAATTTGCTGAAGTAGTCCAAGAATTTGTATAAAACCTGGTAAATGGCGCTCAAAATCAGATGAAAAAAAACCACAATCAGCATCACATTACAGCAACATTTGAATAGGTGGAAAATATTGCTCAATATTGGACCAGTTAAACTAGCACACAAGTTCTCACCGCTAGGGGACCGTTCAACGATGAATGAAAGAGGTGGAATATGTAAAGAACCAGAGTCTCCAATGCATATGTAGATATCAAACCATGATGTGCTCCGAGAATGCGGCTCTCATAATAGCACCAAGCTTTAATCAAAATGATACTACGTTTGAATAGATGATTTTTGCCAATCAAACGATCAACCTGCAAAGAAGCATGCATCTATGACATAAGTTCCACATGATCAGCTCAAATTAAACTCTGGATAAAAGAGACTCTACATTCCACAAAGAATTTAAAATAAATTACCCTAGGAACTCATTTACAGTGGATAAATAAATAAGTAAAATCACTTAATAAGGATTCTAATGATCTCTGTTAGATAAGTTGCATCATTTAGACAAACATACCTGCTCAAGAAAGCAAAGTGTGCAAAGGCCCCCCAATTGGTTAAATGATATGTCTACAACAATATTCTGAACCAAGCATTTTACAAGTTTGACCTGCCGCCATTAAACAAGAGCCTTAAGAGGACACAAAATAGTATTAACAAAAGGATCCAGAAGGGGAAAAAAACAAATACAAGCATCAGAAGCTGAACAGCAGAGCATTTGTTTCCTTGTCATATCAAAGAAAAGGAGCTTTGGGCTCATCATTCAAGAGTGAAAAGTAAGAAAGTGAAGAGTCAAACATACGCACAGCCTAATAAATTTATCATTTTAATTATCCATCTGGCTTAGGAGATTCAAGAGAAAATTGGAATAGGAATTATAACAATTGCTTTCATGCAATCACCTCCACTACATGCAAACCATGAGTAAAGTGTACAAACATACATGGCTCAATAAACAATATACAAACAGAAATACAAGAACATTAAGCATCATAGTCGTTGGACTACCTCTTTCCAGTCCAGAAATAAGTGCTTGCATTTAAATATCAACATGCATGCGAAAGGTCCTCCAAATGGATAAAGCAACGGCGGAGCGACCAAAAGACCCGGATACCGTCAAATAGCATAATCTTTCCACCTCAATTGTCAACATTACTCTAAGGCTAAGGCTCAACATAAATAAGTACAAAGTGTAGGATATCTCCAATCTAGGTATACATCAGTTTTTTCAGTTTCATTTTCCATGGGAAAATCATATTGGAGATGTGCTACACTAATTTGTGCTGTGTACTTATTTATATTTAAGCATATGCATTTGTGAAACTAGCACTCTTATAATGAAAGCCCCAAAGAATATATATATAGATAATATACAAACTAGTTAATAGCATTTAATAAGGCTTCATTTGGCACACACCACTTATAATTCATTAGTTAACTTATAATTCATTATGTCAATCAAATTTTACAAATTAATAATAAGTTGATTTATAGTCATAACTTATAAGCATCTGCTCCGAAGAGACCTTAAATCTCCAGGATCATTAGCACTGTAGGACAAAGCAAACTGAGGACAGAGTAAACTGAGTCCTCTTCTTCATATTATAAGTATCCCAGAGAAAGAATGAAACTTGAAGAATCAAAATGTCATTAAAAAAAAAAGCTAAGCATTAGAAATACCATATGCTAGAAATTATCTAATTCCAGACTTATAAAAGAATCATGTTTCAAACAAGAACCATCAAGACGTATCTAAGAGAAAGAACAAACCTCTGCAGGAATGTACTGCACATCTTTTACTATACACTCAGCAGAAGGGTTGTGATCTTCTGCCTCTAGTCTTGAAGTGACAACATTTGCAAGAGGTTCCTCCAAACCAGAACCACCAAAAACAGTCAAATCTATGTCTCCATCCGGAAGATATGTCTTTAAAGGTACTGATCCAAATGGAAAAACCTGTAAACAAAAGAAGCAGGTTACATTACTCACATTTTCCATCAAACCTAGGCTCTATAAAATTCAGTATAGCAGGCTAAGCCCTAACTAATATCATTTTGTCATTGGAAAATCTTGAGTCCTAGCTACCACAGCATTGGTAACAAATATGAAATAATGGTTGTGTGTGAGTATAAAAAAAGATACCAAACATAGATAATAAAATATATGCATGGAGACTATATTAAGTTGTGTCAAATTGTCATTTGAATGAAATCATCTTATAATTTTGAAAAACAGTCTTCCAGAAAACATAGTATTGCCATATGGCAATACAAGACTAAACAATATTTCCAGTGACATACAAATGTAATAATCCTACCTAGTTGCAACTACAAAGTGTCTCAACCCTTTTCTTTCATATCTTCAATCTTTAGGTTATAGCTTTTGCAAGAGAACCTGTGCGGCCAGGAATCCCTAATATGAGCTTCTTGCCAACTTTTTAAGATAAACAACATCATCTTATGAGCTTCTACTTTGATGCAAATCCCACATGGCTACAAATCCCCAATATGTAAAATGTTCTAAAAGTTGAAACTTGCTCACCTATCTAACTCTCCTTTTCATTAAATTTCCAAGTACAACAAGCAAGTGGAATGCGCGAGCTAAATTCATATATAATCCGGTCAATTTATAATTCAGTTCAGACACCTAAATGCTGAGACCAAGCATGCTGTCCGACACACTAAGCGGCAGCCAATGCTAAAGGCAAAAAGTTGTTGGAAAGGGAATATATAAGATCACATCCTAATGGTAAAGCCAAATCCTAGATGTTAACAAAGTTAACAAAAGAAGAAGCAATAACAGAATTTGAACTTTCCAAGCTCTTGGCTTCATGCTCATAAGCTTTAACAAATGATGCAAATAAGCAAATACACAACTTAAAGCTGTAACTAGCACCAAACTCCGATATTTCCAACCCCTAACTTCATTGTCTTATATACTTCCTCTGCAGCCAAAACAACAAGAAAAGGATAACAGTCTGAATCCTCAACATAAGTTCCAGAGTGCTGTATTTGGCCCAAACGCAACAAGATATTCAACACTACTAAAGCTACAAAAATACATATTTGTTCAACTAACCTAAACTGCAAGTTTCTAGCAAAAATATTAATAGGGCAACAATAACCAAAAAATCAGAAAACGATTCATCCCACCTCACATAGAATATGACTCTTCAAAAGCCTCTGCACATAATCAATGACCTTCCTCCTCCTCTCCTCAGAAGCAAGCGTCGGCTGAATCTGACCTATAATCTCATCCGTTGCTTTGTCAGCTACGACCCAATGCTCCGGCCCGATTGAAAACGGGTCCGGACCTAGCGAAGAAGGCCTCGTCGGAGACAGCAATAGGGAATCATCCAAAACGACATCGTTGAGCTCCCTAAGATCGTCCATCACCACCCTCATGTGAAACAACCCATCAAACGATTCTCAACGAACTATTTCCTTTCGCGGATTTCAATGACATATCAACATGGGCTTATTGAAATTATCAACCTTTACACAGAATCTCTTCGATCCGCGATTCTTATGGGCGAAAAAGATAAAAGCTTGAATTTGGGACCTGGGCTAGAAAATGCAAATTAGCTCCGAAGCTCTGGAATTTTAAAGGGGTTTTAGGGGAAAGGGATCGAATCTAGCCGTGGGTACTTATATTTTTAGTGGATTGACTATTCCCTCATTCAATCAGACGTACAAATCCACAAAATCTGAGCTCTTATCACCTTCTTCTCTTCCTCTTTTCCTTTATTGTAATTTCTGCAATTGATGTTTCTGCTGATTCAATGTGTTAATTCAGGTTTCCCCAATCTTTGTTGATTGTTTTGTGCCCCACCTTTTAACGCGAAATAGGGTTTTTCGTTTCTTCCCCTTGCTGCTTGGATTTACATCAGGGCACACATGCCCGCCTTACCTAACCTAAAATTCTTTGCCCTGGTCAACAATTTTTTATTCTTATCTTTACACTAATCTTTGAAATTTAGCCTATAATATGTCGTCATGGACTTTGATAATCAGAAATATTATTTTTTAAATTATTATCGAACTAGTTTGACACGAAACCGACGAAACCCTAAACAAAAAAATAGACTTGAATATTTTAAATTAAGCTAGCATTTTAAATCACTTTTTAAAATTGAACAAAAGATATTTATAAAGATTTTTTAACAAAGATTTATACAATATTTTCTTATGAAAAAAAAATCTTTCATACAACTTTACCATATATGAACCAGATATTTATAAATATGTGAGCATAACAATTATACTTCTTATGAAAAATAAAATCTTTCATACAACTTTACCATATATGAACCAGATATTTATAAATATGTGAGCATAACAATTATACCATATTTGAGCCATGTAATTCAAAGGATTTTTTTCATGTTTTCGTATATTATACTACTCTCAAAGAATCATAACATACTATACTAATGGACATTCAATATTAAATGTGCTCTGAATTTGGATACATTACACATGCACTTCTAATTGCAGACTTTATAGTGGAATGTTGAGACTAAAGAGTGCACATTGTCATGGGCAATAGGTTTTCTCAACGCCACAAAAAAGTAGTTTTCAACTTTGGCTTCTATTGGCATGTGTTACATTTCAATTCTATTGGCATGTGTTTATAACTAAATAATATCCCTCCTCCCTCATAAAGCCAAAAATACTACATATATACTATAATAAATATTGAAGTAACAATATATAAAAATAATTCAATATTAGCATTCTTGATTCCTTATATTAGTAAACGACATAATTTCTGAAATTTATGTATCCCTTGACATGATAAATTTTAATATTTTTTGGTACATTTTTTCCCTTCAAATTCGGTCATTTTATGTTAAAGTAATCATGTATCTCAAATAAAATAACCAAAAAATCCCTAGATTTGACAATTTCTATCAACTACTACTTCTAGAATACCTTAGGATGTATGGATTATCTACGACTTACAAATTCATTATATTGCTTCTCGACAATGTAGCTTTTTTTAACAGAAATGTAATAATAACCTGTAAATAATATTAGATTGAACTAGATTCATAAATATGTTGACTTTCATTTTAATACGAATTTGTAAAGGGATAAGATTTGATAAATGTGGTCCTTCCATCAGAATATCCGATTAGCAACAGTTGAATGTCTACGTGACATGCTAAGGAACGCGACATATCGTAAACGTTAGTATTGGGTCAAAAAGCCCAAACGTAGATACCTATTTCAGGCCCAATACTGTAGCCCAATTCGTGGGCCCTAACCGGCTTGGGCGAAAGGGGGGGTAAAGAAGAGCGAAGTGTGAAGAACGGAGATCGAGAAGTCTGAAGCCGTGTGTAAAATACTGAAATTCCAAGAGAGAATTCGATTATTGGCGACGGAGCACGAAGAAGAGGCCAAATCCGGATCATGGAAATCCATGGCGGAGCACTTCCCTCCATAATATTAACCCTTCTTCTATCATTGGCTTCGAATTGCATCGCTTATAGGCCTGGCGACATCGTTCCGATGAGCAAGATGGGTCAATACCACTCTGTGAGCTCATCTGTCTCCTCTAGCTGGTTTGATCGTCAAGCAATGTTTTTTGTTCATTTGTTGGCGTTTAATTCAATATTTATTCATTGCTTTATGGCTCGGATTTTGCAGTCCAGGACTGTTTGGCATGATATGATCGGCCGCCACTGCCCAATGTTTGCTGTAAATCGCGAGGTACTAATCTCTCCAGCCTTTGTTTTTTTTTGCTTTAGATCTTGACTTCGTTTCTCTAATTATCTGAAAATGGTGATGATTTCATTCTGAGTTTTTTTGTTCAGGCATTGATTCCTATACCAAAACCGGTTGGATACACTGGTGCCGATCCTTATAAGATGTGAGTGTCTTATTTTATGGTCAAGTTTTGTGTATTTATGCTAAATTTTTCATATTTTTGGAGTTCTCTTTCCAACCGCTTCACTTGGCAAAAGCTAGCAAATGAAATCCATGGCAAATGTCACTAGCACTAACATAAGTAACAAAATGAAAACTCAAAGTCAATGCCTGAGCTCACTAAACATTATAAAGTTGAAACTGGCACACGCAAGCCCAAAATCAAAACAATGGAACCCTTAGTTAACTATATATGAGGAGAGTTGTTTGCTTTCATTTAATGTGAAATGTGTGGGTTCGCGGTTTATTGGAAAAAGCCAAGTTTTCATGTGTTCTTAGATGATTTATCAATAGATCTACTGACAGGAGACTGCCATTGGATGGTGATTTGTGGACATCTAGGAATTGGAGGTGGTAAAGTGAAAAGAAAGTAAAAGTTGGGATGGTTTTGAGAGGGAAAAAACCCCTAAATTACCAGTGTAATTATCCCTTACCAAACCTTTCTTGGTTAGACCAAGCGGCGAAAGTTTTAAGTTCTTTACTGTCTGCCTGAATATTTTTTTCTTAGTTCTCAAAAGAAGTGTCTCTTTGTGGAATTATTCTTTCGAGAAAGTCAGATTTTTGTGCTATATAGGAAGTTGAATGCAAATGATAGATGCCATGTAGATGAGAAAAACTATACAATAACTACTTATGAAGGGAGATTTTGTTTTGCAGTAAAAGTGAAATATTGCAAAACTGAGATCATATCTTACTTATCCTCTGTCTGGAATTTTTTTCAAATACTTGTTCTTTCTAACCTTTTTAATGTAGAATACAGACTTACCTTCTGTGGAATTGATTTGTTTTTGGTTTAATTTAAAGTGGTTTTAGAATGTTTGGAGAATTAATGTGATAGGGCGTGCTTCTTGCAGATCCTTCCAAGTAGGACGGGAGAAATTTCTGATTCCGTGGCTTTACGTCATCAATAGGAGTAGTCGTGAGGTTCCGATGATTGATATTCACCTGGTAATGATTGAATATTTTGCAATTGCAATATTTCTGTATTTGAGATAGGACCTTGCTGCTTCTTTCAATATTGTTATCGTTATCTATACAATTGTTGATCAATGGAGCTGGAACATAGATGATCAATGATGTTTCAAGATCCAGTTTTTTATTTTTATTTTAAAAGCGGAAGTTATGCATTAATTATAGAGAAAACTGAGGTTATAGTCTTCATAATTCATGGTTTAATTCATTGTTTGTGTTAATTTATTTGTCATGCAGAGGTATTCAGGGAGTGATTTGCTTGGTGTGACCGCTAAAGTTGTGGATATGCCTCATCATTGTATGTAGCATCTTTTCATTTGTCACTTCCTCCCACTTTCTCTCTCTCCCTCAGAGTCCCTCTCCCCATACACATCATGTGTTGCCGAATTTACCCGCATAGATAATATCTATATGATTGTATTTATTTGGTCTGGGCATGGTGCTTAAGGAGAACCTCATGCTGTTAAGCTTGACTATATGTTTTCATGAATATGATAAGCAATCCCGCAACTCAGTTCATGAATATGACTTGTTATTATCTGTAGACTTCTTTTCAGAAGGCATGTTTGGATTTTCCGCGACGTTTTACTGGAATTACTGCATATGTATACCAACCTCGCATGTACCATTTTTAGTGCAGCAAAGTTGATTATAATCTTTGCATGTGAATTCCTTCTCCTAGCCTATTATCAAATTTCATGCTTTTCAATGTCATATGCAGATTGGACCATAAATTGGCTTGTGCTGTCTTGATTCCTAGTTTATCTTCTGTATATTATTTATTTATATTAATTTGATTTGTGCTTGCCTGTAATAAGCATGGGAGGGCTAAATGATTATATTGTGACTTGTGGTTTTTTTCTCCTGAAATTGACATGTGCTGAATTAGGTGACATGTGAGTGTGGATTTTATGTATTAGGTTCTATCCCCCTTACTTTTGGCTTTGCAGATGTTGAAGTTCATCCAGACATTCTAAAACAATTTTGGGATCCTCAACACTGGCCCAAACATGTCCTTGTCAGATATACATGGTCAGTGCTTCTACTGAATGAATAGAACTTCTTGTCACCGTTTCTTAGTGGATATTGATTTCAGGTGGCGTGGATGATGCGTCAATTGTTATATTGTCTAGAACTAAACCATGTAATAGGCTTCATATACCCCATTATTGGGATTAAAAAAAACTTGCAAAATGATTATCTCATTCATAGATAACTCAGTGTATGTTAACAATCTTTTCTGCTTTTATATTAGTCAAGTGCTAGCCAACTTTAATTGCAGGAAGACAGAAACACACATATATGTGTGTATATAATAGTGGTTTTACTTGAAGTTAAATCTATGTGGTATGCATGTATTCTTATTCCGTGAGTTCTTTGATCACTTGATATGGCTTATGCACTGCAAGTTTTTCCTCTTCATTTAAATCAGGCTGGCATTATTTTTGTAATGTTACATTACAGGGAGGAGCAATCAGAGATAGATGTTGCATCTGGATTCTATGTCCTATTTGGATCAGGTAAAACTGAAGCTCATCTTTATTGTTATTACAATCTTCCTTTTAGTGATCTGGGATAGTATAAACATCTATTATAATTAGCCAGTTATATTTTTATTGGACTTTAGAAACAGATAAATTCGTATCTTCATCAAGGTTAGGACATTAAACTCCATCTTCATGAGGATTTTTTTTTGTATTGGATCTATGAGTTAAAACTTAAATCTGTCTCCAATTCATTAGGGTTTTTGGACTTAAGGTTTAGTATACATAAAAAGAGAATTGTAAATTCGTAATGTGACAGATCCATTGAGGGAATTCTAGAATCAATTTTGACCTTTTGCTAGGCAAGGCTCGGGAGGTATTCTCCTTTGTCTCCACCAATATATACAAATACAGTTATATAATCTTAGGGAGTGTTAATCGATGTCCTAACTCCATAATGCTAAATTGTTGCTCAAGTGTTTATGTAACATTTGTGTTTGTAAACAGGGCTGATGTTGTCGTTCATCTTATCAATCTATGTCTTGCAATCATCCAGAGATAAAATAGCAAGGTACTATTGCTGTTTAGATCTTCATCAATGAACTCCATGTTGTCTATACTCTATATGGTGAATACTAACGTTATTAGGAAAAACTTCATCCGGGTGAAACATTTGGTTAACCCTTTACCAATTTAGCGTATTTCTGCTGCTAATAGTGTGATGTGGTTCCCCTTGGCATGAAGATTTGTGCGAGAGACTGTTGTGGATACTAACATGCCTGGTGGAGTAGAGAAGGTTGAATAGTTGAACACATACGTATAGGGAAGATGCTCTTAAAGGAGCTGTTCACAAGAAACTGAGAGGTCTTTGTGACCATTTAGGAAATGTTTAGAGATTTGGATTTGATCAACTTGAGTGCAAAAAATTAGCCTAGCGTCTCCGGGATGACACTGGATTCACATTGTATTCAACAAATGTGACATAAACATCGAGCATATGGTATGTATGTTTTGTGCTCTTGTATCAAAAATGTAGATCCTCTTTTTCCCAGTTTAACTTGTTTTTTTTAGTTTGCTTAGTAACTTATGAAAGTAATTTTTTAATAGCATACATACATACGTAATTTAAAGGTAAGGCTTACAGAAATAGCCCTTGCTTTAAAACATGAAAAACACAATCAAGCTCATCAATCAAAAAAGAAAGTGAGGACAATTATGTAAACCATAAAATTCTAAAACACAAGCTAAGAAGCTTAAATAAAATTGAATTTATAATGACGTAGCTAGTTAGAGTAGTTCTTATTGGAGGACGTACAAATGCATAGTCCTCTGATTTATTAATTCTGGCTTCCCCTTGCACACTTACAGGGTTAAGCCAAACTTGCCGAGCTTCTCAAGGGAGATGTCATCAAGTTTAGCAGCCATTTAGTCTGTTAAATAGTTTCTCCAATCACCCACCTTAGCCTTCCTGAATAGTATTGAATTTGAGATCTTGACAACCGCCGCTCCTACAACGCCAACAGTGTGATACTTGTCAGCCTGGTTGACGTCCAACTTACTCAAACTCTCAAAGCTGCACATATCCACGATCCTTGCAGGGACGCCTTGGTTGTCTTCTTCCTCAGAGAAAGGGTAACCCATGAACTCTGCAAGTTGTCGGACATGTGGGCCCGCATCCTCCATCATATCCTCGTACCTTGTTAAGATATAAAAGAAAGTTATCCCACGTCGGGAATTTAAAGAAAGAATGTCTAGCATATATATCTTTGGGTTACTCCTCCTATCGCCAATTGGTTTTAGAATGTAACCCCACGGGCTTGTGTGCTAGACCCATAACGTGCCCATCGGAGTTTAACATACCTCAAGAAAAGAACCCTTTCAGGGTGATCCAAGCTCGCCTTCCAATACCCTAGGACATGGTCCCAGTAAGGCCCGTTAGACGAGACCCCTCGGCAGAAAAGGTCAAATGCCTTCTCCAAAGGAACGAGGGGCTCGTTTTTGGCGGGACCTATCTTCTGCATAAATTGCCAAAGAGAAACCAAGACATCCTTAGGGTTCCTGCAAATGTACACAATCTTGCAACGAGAATTTGTTAATATGGATTTGGGTAAGGCGGAGTATGGAATGTGGGTGGACAACAAGGGAACCCGACGATGAGGATCACGGGGTTTGTTGGTTTCTATGTAAGGGATGAGGTCGTGGGGAAATGAGGTGAGAACAGGGTTGTCTTGGCCGGATCGGGTTCGTGTCACGATGGAGAGAGTTAGGGCCTTCAACCAAGTTGTGCCACTTTTGGGGCTACTACATAGAATTACATCTTTAGGGGAAAGACCAAGCTCAGAGGGGTCTAGCTTCTGAGCTTTCAGGACCCCGTCTATGAACACCCGCAAGTACCAAAACCCTTCGTACTGGTATAACGTTGAGTTAGCATAGGATGACCATTCGCCATTTTTGGGTAGTTTTGAGAGGATGGTTTTTTCTTCACATGGAGAAGCCATGTACGTGGAAATAGTAAAGAGGCTTAATTGGCCGGATAGATACCCTTCGTTTGTTCAATTGTAATATATATAGTACATAGTACATATATAGATGATTGAGATCTAATTTTAAAGTTTAATCCCATGCCAAAAGTACAATCCTATTTTTCTTACAATTTTTCTAACCTGTGTCTTTAGGACATAGGTTAATAATCTAAAAATGATAATATATTTTAAAATTATATTTATTTAGATTTATTTATTTTTTCAATAGGGTTTATTAGTTTCTTATTAGAATTTTAGTTATCAAAATTAATACACTTAACCTATACCCTGAGGGCATAGAATAGAAAACCGTTTTTTGTTGGCAACTAGCAAGAGATGATCAAGTTGTAATTTCAATATTTACTAGTTGATGATGTGGATCTTGTCCGAGACTTTTTCAAATAAAAATTATCATATATTATTTTATATATAATATAAGTAATATAATTTAAATAGTAATTAAATTAACAATGCATGTATAAAGTTATTTTAATGTATTTTATATATATTAAAAATATTATATGTCTATAATATTACTTTGGTAATCAGACAAAAATTGACGCCTTGACTCTTGTTAAGTCAACCCGAATCTGCACCAAAGTTGCACCAATCAACCCTTATGACATGAACCCAAACTCAAAATGACCGACCTTGAACCTTATCGAACAGATCCCATTAATTGGTTTAACATTATAGGATCTGTTATATTAAAAACTCAACATAGGTATGAATTTAAAATTAATATATTGTAAGACATGACTTATCTATAGCCAGATTAATTAAAAACATTATTCTTTTTATTGATAGAAAATTTATATAAAAATAAACATACTTATGGATAGAAAATTTAAAAATTTGTCATACTATAAATTGAAAATTAATATTAAAAAATTATAATTTAAAATATGCTTCATATCAATTAAAAAATCATACGTATGAATATATATAGAGTAAATAAATAGAAAACAATTATACTTATGGAGAAAAATTAATATAAACAATTAACATATTTATGGATAGATAATTAATATGTTGTAAGGACATATATCTATGGCCAGATTAAAGGTTCAAGTGAGGACTAAGAACTATTGATTAAAATGAGGACTAATCTCAATCATTAGATTTACCTCATCACTATATATTGGATGGTCGAGATTTTTTTTAATTATATTTTGTTCTTTGTTTAAAAACGCTTTGAAAATGCTAAACATGACAGTTCAATTTATATATACTACAAGTTCATTTTTGTACACTAGAAGTTCAATTTTTTATGTTAGGGGTTCAATTTTATATATTGTATGATTTCAATTTTTATATTCTACGAGTTCATTTTTTATCAATGATAAGTTCAATTTTTATGTGCTTTGAGTTCATTTTTCAAATAATTCGATTTTCACATAACGAAAAAAAATATTTAAAGAATAATTTTTTTTAAAATTATTTAAATTATTTTCTATTTAAAAAAAGCTTTAAAATGTTAAATATGACAATTCAACTTTTATGTACTACTAGTTCATTTTTAAAAACTAGAAGTTCAATTTTTTATGTTAGTAGTTCAATTTTCTATATTGTATGAGTTCAATTTTTATATTTTACGAGTTCATTTTTTTATCTATGATAAGTTCAATTTTTACGTGATTTGAGTTCATTTTTCATATAATTCGATTTTCACATGACTAAAAAAATAATTTATTTTTTCTCAATTTTTTATTTATTTTTTTCGATTTTTCTAAATTTTATTAAAATTATGTTCTTTTTTTAAAAAAAAAAAGCTTTAAAAACGTTAAATATGACAGTTCAATTTTTATATACTACGAGTTCATTTTTATACACTAGAAGTTCAATTTTATATATAGTGTGAGTTCAATTTTCATATTCTATGAGTTCATTTTATTATCTATGATAAGTTCAATTTTTATGTGCTTTGAGTTTATTATTTATAAAATTCAATTTTCACAAAAATAATAAAAATAATAATTTTTGAAAAAATCTTGACCATTCAATATATAAGAAAGGAGTAAATCCAATGGTTGAGATTAGTACTCATTTTAAGCCTAGACCCTTACCACAAGAGCCCTCTATGGCCATATTATTAGAAAAAGTTGTCATATTATTTTTTGCAAGGACATATATCTATGACCAAAGCGTACTCGCCAAGCTTTCATGCTAGGGTTAGGGTATTATTTATTAGCCAAATCTTTTCAATATTATATCTTAAGAGATATTATTTCAATCTATTTTTGGATATTATTTTAGAATTGCGATCAGGTACATTTTAATGCTACAGTGTTTTATGCGGGCACGTGTGAGCCGTTCGATCAAGATACATCTACGCTCACGATTAATACACGCGTTTAAGTGATTTTATACACGGAGGTGTATTTTGGTCTTTTATCCCTTAAATTAGAACCCAGCGTACAAAGGTTCATCCTCTTCCTATTCAACGTGGAGAATTAAGCCACGCTTTTCGATCGAATCTTCTCCAAATTTGTTGCCCATTGCTTCTTTCAATTTGGTTTGCTTTTTTTTTTTGATCTCGATCCAAATTCGTGTTCTCTCTTCATGAATTCTAGTATAAATTTATTTTGTATGGTTTCTAGTCTACATTTGGGGGGTTTTAAATTTGAGAGCTTACTACTTCGATTTACATGTTTTTTGTGTGTTTTCAACTGATTTGTGTTACTTTTAATCAAATCTATGAAGATTATATATCTTTTACTTTACAATTTCAGGTTTTTAATTGAAAACAAAGGCTAATGGTCAATGCTCTTCTAATCGTCCACCATGTGTTCGACAAAATGCCTAAATGATCAATTTAGAGCTTAGATCATTTAGAGCTTAGATCATTTAGAGCTTAGAGCATTTACCAACTGTGTCATGAATTATGAACATAGCATACCAAATTTTAAACTCATACCATTTATGAACAAGAATACATGACACACGTACGAAGTATTGTGAATGAAATTCAATGAACCTTATTGATAATTGTTATGAAGCTAATCATATAAAGACATGAACCCACAAAAATACGATGTATGTACTATATTATGTGACAAAAATAACAAGTATTATGAATTAAATTTCATGAACTTTATTGACAATTGCCAACTGGTATGAACTTATGAACCTAGCATGCCAAAATCATTGAGTAAAGCTTTTGAGTATGTATGCCTGAAATTGTGTAAAGAGTGGATGAGTTTGAGATCTTGGTTCATTTTTAATTATTTTAGCCTTCTTTTTATGTACTTGAAATTTAGTCTCAGCTTTAGGTCTGACTTCACATAATACAATATTATGCTTTTAAGGGTAATTTTCATGAACCTTATTGATAATGCTTATGACCTTAACCGTATAACATGAACCAACATAATACCATTTATAAATCTTAACACATGTTATTGTGAATTAAATTTCACGAACCTTATTGACAACTGTTATGAACCCGACCATATAAATCAATGAACCATTAGTACAACTTTTATGAACTAAAAATCGTAAGATGAAATATTATAAACTTATGCTTATAAAAACATGAACTAAAAGAGCAAAAGTCATGAACCAAAATAACTAGTATGACTTAAAGACATGAACTATAAGATAAATTATTAAGAATTAAAAGTCACGAACCATGAGAATTATTATGAACCTAGCTTACAAAAACATGAATCGAAAGAACAAGTACCATGAACCAAAAATCACGAAAGAAAATAATAACTAGCATGAACTAAAAGGTATGAACCATAAGATGAACTTTGATGAACCTAAGTTTATTCAAACATGAACCAAAAGAACAATTATTATACACAAAAAAGTATGGAACAAAACTTATGAACCATAAGAAGAAGTATTATGAACCTTACCTTAAAAAGTCATGAACCAAAGAACAACCGATATGAACAAAATGACATGATCGTATAAAAAATTAGCCTATGTGGAATTTGAATCCACATCTATGTGCACATACACATTGCTCTACCATTTGAGCTAATAGGCTACCAAATATATAATTTCTCAAGTGTCAAATGCACATTTGTCATTTGTGATTGATATAACAAGATCTATACAAGCTTATATTGAGAATTCTCCTAGGAAGACTTAGCTGACAACTTCAACAATGACAACATATCATCAATCATGCCTTCTATACCAAAAGCATGTCATCAAAGAATCAATACTTCTAAATTGACCATTTTTCTGATAACTTATGAACCACAAACTCAAAGCATCACAATACATCAATAAGCAACCATTTTTCTAGAAAAAATAAACATAAAGTGAGCAATAATAGTTCACCACACCAAAACCAACAAGAATCACCCAAAAAACCCATAAACACTTCCATTACTGAAAATCAAACCCTAGAAAATCATACAAAGAAGGTATGAACCATAATAGTGCTAATGATGAACCTCATCATATAAATATGTGAACCAACATAATAATTAATACATTTTCAGGATAACAATCGGAACAATCATATAAAGACCAATGCACCAGATTTCCTCCTCAAGCTTTAATTCAATAGACACACATTTCAAACCACGTAACAGTATGGACTCTTTGATTTTAGTAGACCCCCTCTGCAACTCCTCACCATGCTCATCAAATTTATTTATTTTCTGAAACTTATAAAGTTATGATTCATAATTGAGCAATATTTTGATATATAAACTCAAAGTGGTAACAAAAAAGTAGGGTATGGATTGAAATTGGAACCAATAATGAAAAGGTAAAGGAAATTATGAAAACCCTAGATGCTAGATCTGGAGATCTAAAAATTGAAAAGAGAAGGGAAGAGATCAAGGCAGGAAAAATCAAATTGAATCATACCTCAACGATGGGGGTACTCGAGGATGAAAGCAAGATAGATCGGAGTGCCGACACCGATTTGCTCGGCGAAAGGGAGAGAATGACTACTCAAACATCTGATTTGATAGAGAGAAGACATAGTTTTCAAAGAAGTTGAGAACGAACAGGAGAGCGTATGAGCTCGAGGGTATTAGAATCTAAAAACACAAATTTATCAATATTTATAATTTTTGCCACGTTAAATGAATCAGACACATTTTTTTTTAAATGAACCAGATGCTTCTAATCTCGTTCGTCCGTGAATATAATCTAACGGTCCTGATTTACTCGCATATTTCACTGTAAGAAAACAGTGCACCGGAGCGTGACTCTAGGATGGATTTAGCAAAGATGAGGATGTTGAGGTGGATGTGAGGGCATACTAGACTGGACAGGATCAGAAATAACGCAATTAGGAGCAAGGTGGGAGTGGCCAGTTTGGGTGAAAAGCTCAGAGATTCAAGACTCAAATGGTTTGTGAAACCTCGGGATAGTGGGATAGTGCTTCTTTCGTTAAAAAAGTTTCGGGACGAAGCTTTCTTAAGGGGGATAGTATGTAATATTCGAATTTTCGTCAATCGTAGTAGGTCGGAAAAACGATGTTTCCTGTCCCACAAACAATCTCTTTTTAAGGAAACATTTGTCATTATTTTTCTAATATTCCCAATATCAATAAGTCATTAATATTCCTAAAACCATAACAAACACTAATTACCAATTTTTATCCTAATTTTAGCTAACAACCGTATCTACAAGGATTTCCACTAGGGAATCCTATCTTATCAAAACAGGATACGAAACTACTTTCTAAAGCTAAGTAATTTTACCTTGAGAATTAAATAAATATTTTTTTAATCAACCCTAGCTACTAGGAGATGTATATAATTAGTTGCTATGTCTGCCGACTCTTTTCCTATGTTTCTCGTTCTTCCTCACCGAACTAAGTCGCGTTGTAGCAACTGAGCCAGAGGTACACCATGATAACCATCAGGAGGAGGTTGCTGAGAGTCAGGATGTGGCTGATGCTGTTCATCGAGAGGACAGTGCATCTGTCGTTGGAGGAGGTCTCCCAGCAAACGGGGCTCAAGTGGGAGGAGGAGTACCACCAGCAGGATTGGGCCCAGAGGTGAATGCTGCGATCCAGCTGTTATTGCAGACTTTGATGGTTGCGGGAGCTGCACCGAATCTGAACGCAGTTGCAGGGCAACAAGGAGCTAAGAGGAGGGCACCAGGATCAGATTCTATTTTGGCTGCCCATCTAGGAGCAGCGCCAGCTTTGGGAGGACCAGTGATAGCTGATCATGTGGTCGAACCGAGGAGACAGTATCGTGAGCCTCAGCCTGATATGTGGCTCGCGGAGTTTAGGAAGACTGGAGTACCGAACTTTGCTGGAGCTCAGGGTTCTGACGTAGAGCAGTGGTTGAGGAGGGTGAAATCTGCGTTGGATTCCATTAAAGCACCGGAAGAGCGGAAGATGTCCTTAGTACAGAGTCTGCTGCAGGAGAGTGCTTTTGACTGGTGGGAGTTGTGTAGGGATCACCGGACTGAGGTAACTTTCGAGGAGTTTGAGAGGCAGATTCGAGAACAGTATTGTCCTCCGGTGGTGAGGGCGGCTCGGGAGGCTGCTTTTCGGGATGCTGGACCCAAAAATATCACAGTATCTGAGACTATTCTGAAGTTTCAGCAGGAGTTGACAGCGGTGCCAAATGCTGCCCCTACTGAGGAGTTGAAGATTGCGACCTTTCTGAAAAGGTTGCAACCGCATTTACGTGCTTATGTGTCTGGTCTCCGACTCGCGACATTGGCAGACGTTCAGCAGTCTGCTTTGGCTTATGCTATGGCCACGACCCGACAGAGTCAGCTCGAGGTGTATACCACTGGGAGTAAGAGGCAGAAGTTGTCTGCGACGGCAGAACTTAGGAGAGATAGTCGTCCCGGCTCTTCTCATCCGCAACGATCAGGGTTTCAGCCACAGGGTCGTCAGGACCATCGTCGTCAGAGTCAGTCCACTGGAGGGAAGAGAGAGTGCTTCAACTGTGGAAGCACTGCTCATTTGAGGAGTCAGTGTCCGAAGCCAGTCAGGAGTTGCTTCAGTTGTGGGAAGCCTGGCCATTTGCAACAGTATTGTACTATGGGAGCACCTTCACAGGGATCTTCACCGGGAACGATGAATCAGATGCCTCGTCGTCAACCTCAACAGTTTCAGCAGGCACCGAGCCAGGGCAGAGGACGCGGCGCAGGAGTTAGCAACACCGGGGGCAATCAGCCCCGAGTGTTTGAGATGAGGAGGGCCGATGCCCTACACGCGCCGACTGCTACAGGTACGATTTGGATTCAGTCTAGACCTGTTCGCATACTGTTTGATACGGGTGCTACCCATTCTTTTATGTCTTCTGCTTGCGTGGCTAGACTAAGATTGACTTGCACTGAGGGGGTATCTTTTGTTGTGGGGCTGCCTGACGGTAGTAAAGTAAGAGGGAATAAGGAGATTTTACAGTGCCCTATTAGAATAGGGAATAGGGATTGGTATGCAGATTTCATAGTAATGCAGTTGTCGCTAGATGATGACGTGATTCTGGGGATGGACTGGATGATACGTTACCGAGCAGTTTTGGATGCACACAGAGGTACAATTACGGTGACAGCTGATGACGGGACCAGACATGTGTGTCAGGAGTTAGAGCAGGAGGGGCCCAGATCGGTGATTAGTATGGTGAAGGCCGCCAAGTTGCTTAGTGATGGTTGTGTAGGATATTGGTGTTATGTTCTACAGGGGGACAAGGCAGAACCGCACATTCAGGATATACCAGTAGTGTGCGAGTTTGAGGATGTTTTTTCCGAGGAGCTTCCAGGATTACCTCCTTAGAGAGAGGTAGATTTTGGGATTGAGTTGGAGCCGAGGACGAGGCCGATTTCGAGAGCCCCATATCGCATGGCCCCGATGGAGATGCAGGAGCTGAAGGCACAATTGGAGGAGCTGTTGGAGAAGGGTTACGTACGACCGAGTACGTCGTCGTGGGGAGCTCCAGTTCTGTTTGTGAAGAAGAAGGATGGTTCTCTCCGTCTGTGTATCGATTATCGGGAGTTGAACCATGTTACTATCAAGAACAAGTATCCGCTGCCACGTATTGATGATTTGCTGGATTAGTTGCAGGGGGCTACTGTGTTCTCCAAAGTGGATTTGAGGTCAGGTTATCACCAGCTGAGGATTCGGGAGGAAGATATACCTAAGACGGCGTTCCGAACGAGATATGGACATTATGAGTTTGTAGTGATGCCGTTCGGACTGACGAATGCACCCGCTGTATTTATGGAGTTGATGAACCAGGTGTTTATAGACTACTTGGACAGATTTGTAGTAGTGTTCATCGACGATATTCTGATCTACTCTCGGAGTAAGGAGGATCACGTCGAGCATCTTAGGCTGGTGTTGGGAGTATTGAGACAAAATCGATTGTTTGCTAAGTTGTCAAAGTGTGAGTTTTGGTTGCCTGAAGTTACCTTTTTAGGGCATGTGGTATCTGCTAAGGGAGTTATGGTGGATCCTGCAAAGATTGAAGCTGTAAAAGCATGGGAACCTCCGAAGAATGTGAATGAGGTGCGGAGTTTTCTAGGGTTAGCAGGGTATTACAGGAGGTTTGTGGAAGGGTTTTCCCGGATAGCCCAACCACTTACCAACCTGCTTAAGAAGACTACTCGTTTCGAGTGGAACGAAGCTTGCCAACGGAGTTTTGATGAGCTGAAGAGAAGGTTAACTTCGGCTCCTATATTAGCTCTTCCTCAGGGGAATGAGGATTTTGTGATTTACAGTGACGCCTCCAAGATAGGCCTGGGTTGTGTGCTGATGCAGAGGGACAAAGTGATTGCTTATGCCTCCAGACAGTTAAAGCCGAACGAGCAGAATTACCCTACTCATGATTTAGAGTTGGCAGCTGTAGTGCACGCTCTTAAGATTTGGCGTCATTACTTGTATGGGAGTACCTGCAAAGTGATGACAGATCACAAGAGTCTCAAATACATCTTCACTCAGAGGGAGTTGAATATGCGACAGAGGAGATGGCTGGAGTTACTGAAAGATTACGACCTTGAGATTCTTTACCACCCGGGGAAATCGAATGTGGTCTCTGATGCCCTTAGCAGAAAGACGCCTCAGGAGAGTATGTTGGCTCATCTGACGGCTCAGCCAGAGTTATAGAGAGAGCTGATGAGGTACGGAATGGAAGTGCAGATTCAGCGTTATCAAGGTAGTTTGAAAACCCTAGAATGTCGGCCGTCTTTACTTGAGGAAGTAAGGCATAAGCAGGAAGATTGCCAGATGATTCAGGATTTGAGGCGGAGATTGAGTCGTGGAGAGGCACCCGACTTTGCGGATAGAGCAGATGGTATTTTGTGTTTACGTGGTCGGATTTGTGTGCCTCGAGATGCAGAGTTGAGGCAGAAGATTTTGCAAGAGGACCATGCTACACCTTACTCAATCCACCCCGCGGCGAGTAAGATGTACAAGGATTTGCAACAGTTTTATTGGTGGGATGGCATGAAGCCAGATGTAGAGAGATTCGTCGCTAAATGTCAGGTTTGCCAGCAGGTGAAGATCGAGCATCAGAGACCCGGAGGAATGCTTCAGCCGCTTCCTATTCCAGAATGGAAGTGGGAGGATATATCCATGGATTTCGTCACAGGTTTGAGACTCAGCAGAGGCCATGATGCCATTTGGGTAGTGGTGGATAGACTGACGAAGACTGCTCGCTTTTTGCCTATCCGAGAGACGTGGCAAGTGAGCAAGTTAGTGGAAGTATTTATTAATCAGATAGTTAGACTGCACGGAGTGCCTAAGACGATTGTGTCGGACCGAGATGGGCGTTTCACTTCTAGATATTGGCAGCAAGTGCACCAGGCATTGGGGACGAGATTACATTTCACGACTGCTTACCATCCGCAGTCAGACGGTCAGACAAAGAGGACGATTCAGACTCTAGAGGACATGCTGAGGTCCTGCGTATTAGACTGGAGAGGTCAGTGGTCGGATTACTTGGCTTTAGTAGAGTTTGCCTATAATAACAGCTGGCATTCGTCGATTCAGATGGCTCCTTATGAGGCCTTATATGGTCGGAAGTGTAGGACACCGCTGTGTTGGGATGATCCCTCGGATATAGTAGGAGAGAGGCTACAGATGATTGAGGAGACGATCGGGAAAGTGGCCTTAATCAGAGAGAGAATGTTAGCTGCTCAGAGTCGCCATAAGTCCTATGCAGACAAGAGGCGTAGACCGTTGGAGTTTGAGGTCGGAGCCCATGTTTGGTTGAGAGTATCGCCTACCCGCGGAGTAAGAAGATTCGGGGTAAAAGGGAAGTTGAGTCCCCGATATATCGGTCCGTTCGAGATTATGGAGAGAGTAGGCGAGGTGGCTTACAGGCTAGCGTTGTCGCCTGCTTTGGAAGGAGTGCACCCTGTATTCCATGTTTCACAACTGAGACAGTATGTCCCGGATCCTAGTCACAGACTGAATTACGAGGAGTTGGTGGTAGAACCAGATCACACTTTCCGGGAACAACCGCTGAAGATTTTAGATCGACAAATGAAGAAGCTGTGGAACAAGGAGATTCCTCTGGTGTTGATTCAGTGGTCTCGACGGGGAGTCGACGAGGCCACTTGGGAGACTGAGTCCAGAATGAGAGAGAGCTACCCAGAAGTTTACCCGAGTTTAGTGGAAGTGTTTGAGGAGAAGATTAGTAATTAGGGCATTGTTTCAATTAGAGGTGTGTTTCGTGTTTGTTGTTCGCTTGACTTGCGTATTTGATTGTTTCAATATTTAATTGATGTGTTGCGTATTTTTGGATGACTAGTATGAGTTATGTTTGCCTTTATCCATAAATTCTTGTTCGAGGACGAATCCTTTTTTTTAGGGGGAGAGGTTGTGAAACCTCGGGATAGTGGGATAGTGCTTCTTTCGTTAAAAAAATTTCGGGACGAAGCTTTCTTAAGGGGGATAGTATGTAATATTCGAATTTTCGTCAATCGTAGTAGGTCGGAAAAACGATGTTTCCTGTCCCACAAACAATCTCTTTTTAAGGAAACATTTGTCATTATTTTTCTAATATTCCCAATATCAATAAGTCATTAATATTCCTAAAACCATAACAAACACTAATTACCAATTTTTATCCTAATTTTAGCTAACAACCGTATCTACAAGGATTTCCACTAGGGAATCCTATCTTATCAAAACAGGATACGAAACTACTTTCTAAAGCTAAGTAATTTTACCTTGAGAATTAAATAAATATTTTTTTAATCAACCCTAGCTACTAGGAGATGTATATAATTAGTTGCTATGTCTGCCGACTCTTTTCCTATGTTTCTCGTTCTTCCTCACCGAACTAAGTCGCGTTGTACCGCTAATATACTCCGAACATTCTTGGTGAGTCTCCTTTTCACCTTACGAATTCTTTTTATTGTCTTCCTTCATCTGGGTTGTGGTTCTGTTGGCTAATCCAATCATCTCCCTCGCTAGTCGACGTTGCGCCGTCTTGCTGCATTGTCACCGAGACGACAACTCGGGCTCCTTTGTCGTCGTTTTCTTTCGTTCCATCGGTGCATTCCGTCATCCCAGAATCGTCACTCGTCGGTACGTCCTCGTTCACAATTACCCAAAGTTCGTGTCATCCTAGACACACGTTCGGGCTAATTTCCATTCGTTCCCGTTTAATTAGATACATGTCATTGGGGTACTGGTGAGACATGAGTATACATGTTAGTGTCATGAGTCTGAGAGTGGTACTTAATGTTGTGTCATAAGTCAAATTAACTTAGGATATATAGTATTTCCGCTTTTCTAGGTATAAAGGAGAGTTTTGAACGTACTTGTATGATGGGTTTCTTGATTGGAAGCTATATAATTTGAATGTATCCATGTACTTATAGTGGAGATTATTCTGGGTTTTGATGTGGTTAGCACGATTAGGCTTCAAGTTAGACTTATCCTTAAGTTAATAAAATCGTTAAGTGATGCCATTAATTTGTAATATAAGATAATGTTGGGCTTTCAGTTGTGCACCCAATTAATTAATTAGCTTACATGCACTTGTTGGGTATTAAATCTTGGTTAGAGCTGCATAATGTAGTGAGGGTTTCTGTCGGTTAATATACTAGGAAGTGAACCAATTTGGAAATGCTAGCTAGTTAGTACTTGAGTCTCGTTTGAATTAAAAAGTTTAATAGTAGTTTGTTATGTTAGGGAATCACTGTTAGCCGAGTTCCTAGCTTTTCTTCGTCGTCAAAAATCTGTCACTTGAGGTAAGTCGTTCTTCGACTTGCTCGGTTCTTCTCTCCCTTGTTAGATTGTGTATCGTTATTGTAGGGCGGGTTTTGGGAACTAGTCCCGAATACCTTTTAAATTGCTTTGAACTCCTTGAGTGTTGTGTGCGTTAATGATTTTAAATGTGTTTTATCGGAAAATATTTTGGAACGTTTTCTCTGTGTTGGTACCGTTTCCGACACGGCCCATCGTAGCTGGTGTTGAGGAAGAGTTGGCTACGTTGACCCGTGTGACTGGGAAAATCGTGCCCCTTCAAACGAAAATTATTATCTGTGTGTTTTTGGCAAGTGCTCCAGTGGAGGCTTAGCCGGGGTTAGAAGGGAGATTGTGAAGTGGAGTGAGAGGGCCTGCCTCTGCACTCGGCGCGGTGATGAGCGCCTTGGAAGTCGGATTGCGGAAAAGGAGGAATTGCTTTGATATGGGATTGTGATTGTAAATGCGTATGTGACTGATATAACTAATTTAGGTATTGGCCTATAGAGTTATGATTGCGATTGCGGATTTGGATGCTGACTCTAGAAATGATTTCAAACCGTTCTACAATTTCCGTATTCTTTCTAACTTGGTAGATTAGACGCTGACCCTTCGGGGAATATTTTTCAATTCCAGGTATGAACCAGGGAGCCGTGCAGGAACCGAGGAAAGATGGCGGGCCGGAGCGGTAAAGAGCGCGTGTCATAGTGGGATTGGTTATACTAGTTTATTTATATTAGTTAGGATGTTGATTTTAATATTTGTTAGACGGAGTTAGAACTATGTTTCGGTTATTAGTATTTTGTTCGGATAGTTCAGTTCTGTAGGCATTGTGACGTATTTGAATGTTTATGATTTTCGGGGATTCATGCATGATTACGTTTTCTGAGTTTTATTAAATAAAGATTGGATGTTTTATTATGTTTTTCTCGTCGTGCCCGCGTTGTAAGGTCCTACAGTGTAGTTGTCAACCTAATTAATAGTACCTTGTAAGGTCTATTCCCTAGTAGCGCCTCAACGGAAGTCGGGGTGTTACATGGTTTGGGCATATACAAAGGAGACTTCCAGAAGCTTCAGTTCGGAGAATTGAGAGGTTGATCAATACTGAGTTTCGTAGGGATATAGGCAGGCCAAAGAAGAGTTGGAAAGAAGTGATAAAACAAAACCTAACTCGTTGTCGATCTCAGCAGACATCGCCTTATGTAGGGACCAATGGCGTCAGAAGATTACAGTGACAGAGTGGTAGTATGGATGACCAAGAGGGAGTGTCCTGCTCTTTTTTCTTCTCTTTGTTTTAGTTTCTCTTTTCTCGTTTTCCGGGTTTCCTAGTGTACTTTTTCTGTGCCCCTCTAGCTTTTTCTTTTGCTTGTTTCCCACCCTTCCCCCCTTTTTACTTTGGGCCCTCCTTAGATACCCTCTTGACGTCAAGTTGAGGTAAGGGTGCGTACATCTCGACCCCCAGATCCCGTTCATACCAGGTTCCACCTGAGTAGATGTTGTATTGGGCTATATATGAACTCAACCTAGGGCTATGTATTCCCAGATCGGACCAGGAGGCTGAACCGAATTGGACTATATCGAAAAATTACAATTTGGTCCACAGTTTATGTTTTTGCATTTTTTAAGTTATGGTTCAAGACCGGGACAGGACCACAATTTTATGGTCTTGATCGTATTTATTTAAAGTGTAGATATGAGTCGACTAGTCCATCCAATCCAACTTAATTTACTTGTTTGATTTAATTTTTAGATTGTTTGATTTATTAGCATAGAAATCTAATGGTTATTGTGGGGATTTGAATGTGCAAAATACAACATATTATAAGGTCTATTAAGCTTGGATAAATTTGGACATAATTATAGAATCTATAAGCTAAAATTAGAAAATCGATCTAAATGGTTTAAACCTGAGACTAGACCGTAATTGGGTCGGGCCATATATATCTGATCTTATCAAAATATTCAGACAAAGAAGGTGTAGGGAGGGTGGATTGTAGGGTTCGGGGGGGTAGGTTTTCGCTTTGTGTTTTTGGGTATGGTTGTTTTTGAGGGCATGTTGGTCATTTCTGGAATGTGTTTGTGTGTTGTGTGTTTTTTTTATGGTTTTTCTTGATGTCTTTCCATTATTATGTTTCAATTTTGCATGGTTTGTTGCTATTTGGCCATGTTGTCTATGGTGTATTAAAATACCCTTTTGGTCATTTCTGAAATGTGTTTGTGTGTTGTGTTTTTTTTTTATGGTTTTTCTTGATGTCTTTTCATTATTATGTTTCAGTTTTGCATGGTTTGTTGCTATTTGGCCATGTTGTCTATGGTGTATTAAAACACCCTTTTGATTTCTTCAAACTATACACCAAATACTTATTTTCATTGTAAATAAAATTACAAATAGGAATAAGAATTACTACAAAATATAATTAATGCATACATAAGACGTGCACACTATTGCCCTTGAAATCATGTCATAGACTTTCATTGTAAATAAAATTACAAATAGGAATAAGAATTAATACAAAATATAATTAATGCATACAAAAGATTTGCGCAATATTGCCCTTGAAATCATGTCATAGACTTGCACAATATTGCCTTTGAAAGCATGGCATATATAAGACTTGCACAATATTGCCCTTGAAAGCAGGGTACACTAGCTTACAAGAAGTTAAATACAAATGAAATAAACTTTTATCCTAAAACGTAAAACGAATGCACTTTTTCTAGTTCGTAGTGCACTTTTCATACAAAAGCGCACTGCAAAATACAAAAAGTGAAATCCAAAAAACTGCACTACAAAGAGTATGAAAAGTGCACTACAAAATACGAAAAATGCAAATCCAAAAAAGTGTACTCTGAAATAGGAAAAATGTCTTACGAATTAGGAAAAGTGCATTCGTTTCATGATAAGGGTTCGTTTCAAGATAAATGTTTGTTTCATTTGAACCAAACTCTATTCTCTACTAATTTTTATATTAATGGTTTTCATATTTACAAAAGAAGTAAAAGATAAAAAAAACTCTAATACCTAACCTTAATAAATTAAATTAAAAATTTTTATTTTAATAAAGTATTTCAATAAATTGTATTATGCTTTTTAGAAACCCTATCTTAATTATTATCTTAATAAAAAAATCGAGTATTTTATGCATATGAGTATCTCCAACAAAAAGCAAAAAAATTATTTAAAATATTCAATTTAAGTGAAGCTAATATTTTAATAATGTCAATCTAAATTGCAACAAGAACTCCAAAAATAATAAAAAAATATTCAAATGCATTTAAACTAAATATGAAAAACGTTCTAAAAAATATTTTTTTTATAACCAGTACGTAATTTTATTACAATATTATATATAATATTTTATATAAATATAATAAAATTATATAAGTTTTAGTAAAATTAGTCCCTAAGTAATATGGAACTTTAACTAGTTAATGTATTATAGTTTGGCATGTAAAGTCAGCATGATACATCAACAAAATTATAAAATGGAACTATAAAGAAATAGTTAAGTCACTATAAACGAATAGTTAAATATTATGATTGAATTGAAATTTAAAAAAAAATATATATATGATTAATTTTCACCCAAGAGATTTTCACTCATAGTTCATTAGATTTGAGGTGAGTAATATCTTTGAATATCTTAACATATCCAATCCATCAAAACAAATTGAAATTCCATCTTGGTGGTTCCTGCAGCCTTTTAGTGTAAGAGCCATAACTTTTGAATCACAAACGATTTTGACCTCAAATTTTGAGGGATTAAAGAAGACTCGTAGATCTAATTCTAGGCTTTGAAATCACCCAATTCTGAGTCCAGACGAGAGAGATCTTCCCTTGTGATCCGAGGAGAAGTTCAACCACCGAGTTCCATCTTCCCTTGAAGTTTGCCTTTGGATCAAGCATCGGGATTGCCTTGCACCGCCTCATCAACAAGATCCTTCGTCACGTGGTATCAGAGCTACAAGACAAAGAAAGATTTGCAAGGTTGTAGATCTAGGAAGAGTCGAGGATGAATCTTTTTTAAAGGAGCAGAGGATGATGTGATTCAGGAATCCGCATCTCAAATCTCAAGAGAAGTGGCAAGGCGGTTTTCTCTTTCCTCGAATCCTCAGAAAGTGGTTCTATATTTTGGCTCATTTGAAGGATATGGTGATTTTCTTAAGGCCAATGAAGACTCGTTGGAAAGCTAAGAGTTAGAGATACAACTTTCATGTTGTTCACTTTTGCCAATTCGATCTAAACGTGTCCCAAAAGAAGTGTTCTTTCCAACAATTCAAATTTAGACGGATTAAGATCTCAACCTCATAGAGTGAGATGCATTCAAGTCATTTGGCTCTTCATTTTTTGTGGCAACTTCCAAAGGTCTTTTGCTCTTCAAATCCCCATAAGTTAATGAAGAGAAGACCTTTCGTATTTTAGGTTTTTTGGTGTGTTTAATTTGTGCTTTATTTTTCCTTTAAATAAGATGTCTAGACTCCTTGTTAGGTACGTTAATTTTTTGGAGATCAAATTTGTGATGGAGAAGCTCTTGAGAGATTTGGGAATGGTTTCCTTGATATTTGAAAATAATATCAACTCTACATGGACTAAATTTCACGGATTAAATGAAACGATGAACAATTTAATTAGCATAAGGTACGACTTATCTACTAGTTTAAGTATTGAAAATTTTCACTAGATTCTCTAGCTCATGGTATCTATCAATATCTCCCATCATCGCTTATACAAAATGAAACAATGAACAATTTGTTGGATCGTGATGTGTTAGTAACAAAGTATAGAGTCAACAATGTTTCTTGGGCAGCGAAAATACACGTAAACAAGAACAAAATATTTAGAGAGGAAAACTTTCTGTCCGACCAACAGGTCGTAGAAAGAAAAACCTCTACCCTTGAGTCTCCTTTTTAGAGGATTTCAATAGAATACTTTATATTAAGTTTCAACGGTTACAAGACAAGTCAAGTTCTATGGTAACTAAGGCACTCACCAAAGTTCAACTAACTAGAATTCTTCTACCTTAATCGTAAACCCAAACAAAAGTAAACTATCGACCTGAGTACTAACACAAGTGTGGATTTTTCATCGGAAAAAGCCACACGAACTCGTACACTTGGAAATGCTCTTTCTTCAAGTTCGTCGTCAACCAGACAACCACACTTAAACCCTAGATAATCCTAGCCCTTTTTAGAATATTACCAAGTCTAATCTCAATCACAATTCTTGCCTAATTGTGCCGATATTCCACTCCACAAATACCACAAAAATAGGAGTAAGTATATCAACAATTACTTCTATCCTCAACCACTTCGATTCTTTTCAAAACTAAATGATTTCGGATTTCCTAGATAAGACCGACTATATTTAATCTTATCTCTTCTTTGATCTTCTCACAAATAACTAAACAAAGCTGGCATATTTTCGTAGGAGATCGTTTGATTCTAGTATTTATAATGCTTATAATAAGAAATGAGAACAAAAGAAAATTACTACTCCCTCCGTCCCATTTTGTTTGTCCAATTTCCATTTTAGTTGTCCCAAAATGTTTGTCCAATTTTTTTTCTTTCTTTTTATATCCAACTTTTCTTACAATATTATCCCTATTCAATCTCACTTTTTACCTACATTTTCCAATAAAAAATCTACCCCCAATCAACTTTTTAGTCATTTTCTTTTTCTTTCTCTTTCTTCCCATCTTTATCCATCAACATCATACACTCTCTCTTCTCCCCATTGGTTACTTTTTCTCCCATTCCACTTTCTTAATTTGTGTGAGAATTGTCCTTTTGGACGAACAAAATGGGACGGAGGGAGTAGATTATAAAGATTAAAAGAGAGAAATATAATAAAAAGTCATGTGAATAATAACTTTTTACCATAAAAATTATGAAATTAAGTTATCTTAAGATACTGATTTACCAAAGGGTTGATTGCGGTCAAAAATCACTTTGTCCACAGATGGAACGGTTAACTAGGTAAGAATGTATGTCCCGAGTCCCGAGTCCGTCTCAAACAAATAATCCTTTCTAAAAAAGAAAGAAAGTTGAAGGTCAACAAACTGAACCTGAATGCAATCGAAGACTATATAAACCCTAATACTTCCCCCAATTTACTACCTGTCTTCGCCTTTATTCCCCGGCGCCATGCCCTGAATTAGCTGATTGCCCTCTCCTATGGCGAACAAATCCGACAGCAATTCGATTCCCAATTCGGGCTTATTGCCGCCATCGGCCAAGATACACCCTTCTAATGATCCGGAGATCGACCCCAGCTCTTACGTTCTGGAGAAATTTATGCTCTACGAAACTCGACAGGTATGAATTGTTAGAAATTTGCTCACAAATCCCTAGCACATTGTATTTAGTAATAATTTTGTTCCTGGGTTTGCTTTCAGAGGTTTTACCTAATCGGGAGTGATCGGTACAAGAGGTTTTTCCGAGTGTTGAAGATCGATCGCTGTGAGGCCGACGAGATCAACATAAGTGAAGACCCGGTGGTGTATTCGCAACAGGAGGTCAAGAGTTTGTTGCAGAGGATTGCCGAAGGCAATCGCGCCACAGGAGGGTTGTTGTTTGTGGCTAAGGTCTTCGGTGTTGCCGGTACGGCTGATTTTTGTATGCTTTCAATTCAAGTTCGGAAAATGCATTTTATACTCATTGTGATTGGTTTTTGCCTTTCTGATTTTCTTATAGGCTGTATTAAGTTTCTTGAGTCCTATTACTTGATCCTGGTGACAAAGCGTCGGCAGATTGGTTCAATCTGTGGTCATGCAATATACAGCATCGAGGAGAGGCAATTGATTACCATACCCCATACTACGATTCAGTCTGATGTTGCACATTCTAAGACTGAGTTGAGGTATTTTTATTGCATATATTTTGTATGTGTTTTTGCTATTTGCACATAATCAATGTTACCTTGTTAGACAAGGTATGTGCATAAGTTTTATATGTATATCAGAATGGGACTCCTCACTACTGTAGGAGTGTAATGCAGGTACTGATGCACAATACAAGGGAACTCTTTGCATGTTTTTTTCCTGCATTTTCTTAGTTTTAGATGGATTTATACAACTTTAGTTTCACACTATGTTTTATTGTTCTTTGTGGATGATGATGATGATGATAATGCATTTTTTGGCATGGAAGCTTTTTGTTAGAAGAACTGTTACAAATTTTAGTCATGATACATTTTGTGTTTGTTGGAATGATTATACTACAACTCTTGTGTTTACATAAATTGCAGGTACAAGAAGCTTTTTTCTAGTGTGGATTTGACAAAAGACTTTTTCTTCAGCTACACATATCCTATTATGCAGAGTTTGCAAAAGAATGTACAGCCTAAGGGCAAAGCTGGGATGCCATATGACAACATGTTCGTATGGAATGCGTATCTGACTGAAGCGATACGCTCAAGATGCAAAAATAATATTTGGACTATTGCACTAGTTCATGGGCATTTTAAGCAAGTATGCATCTTTTTTTCCCTTGTGCTTCTCATAATTGTTCCCTACTGGGATTTGATTTTTGGTACCTGTCCTTTTGTTGAAATTATTTGCAACATTTATTATGTTTAATAACATGATCAAATTCTTTTTGTCCATTGAACATTTATTTATCTTCTTGGCAGATGAGAATGTCAATTTTTGGTCGGGATTTCAGTGTCACTCTGGTCTCTCGGCGTTCCCGGCATTTTGCGGGGACTAGGTATGGTACTTAAGTACTGAATTTATGTTAAGAGTAAGAGCTAATAATTTGTAGATTTCTTTTCATCCCCCCTTTCGTGTGCAGTGCACCTTGCCTTTAAGTTTTCTTTTTGTTGTAAAATCTGACTTTCTCATTTACTAGTGACTAGGATTACAAAGACCCAATTATTGGCAAGTAAAATCATCTAATTCTTCTGTAAACATGTTTTTTCTGAATTTTGCCTCTGTCTTTTGTTAGTTGATCATCCCCCCTTTTTATTTTTTCTAAGGGAGCTCATGGTATATATGCCTAAAAGCATGTCTCATATCCAAAAGAATAGGAAAAGCTGAACAAATTTATGTTTCACATAATCACGTATGGTCAGTTTCAATATTGACAAGTGTGTGTAAAGTTGGAATTTTTGCATTTGTCTATATGTATCATAATGACCATTTCCATATGCAAATGCAGAACCATGTATGCCAGATTGAGTTTTGTAGAACATTAGAATTATATTTCTTCAGAACCATGTATGTCTAATTCTATATGTATCATATTTCTTCAGCTACCCATGTTTCTTTTCTTTTAATTTTATAAAATTTCCATGACAACACTATATTCAATTTGTGAACTAGTTGTTTAGTTCTTTTAAATTGTCCTTATATCAAGGTACTTAAAGAGGGGTGTAAATGACAAGGGGAGAGTTGCAAATGATGTTGAAACAGAACAAATTGTTCTTGATGAAGATGCTGGGTCATGCAAAGGGAAAATGAGTTCCATTGTACAGATGCGGGGTTCCATTCCTCTTTTCTGGTCACAAGAAGCTTCAAGGTTCAGTCCCAAGCCAGACATAATTCGTAAGGATATGTTTCATCTGTTTTTGCTTGATCCGGTGTTAGATTCTGTTTACAGTGCCTTATTGAGAAAATAATATATGTACACAGAGGAGAAAGTAGTTTCTTGGTATGATAAATTTCTGGACCATAATAAGGTTGCGTATATCCGCAAATTTGTTACTCACCACTATATTTCATAATCAGCTTTTATGTTTGAATGCCAGTGCAGAGATATGATCCTACTTATGAGGCCACCAAGAAACACTTTGAAGACCTAGCAGAAAGATATGGAAATCCCATAATTGTGCTCAACTTAATAAAGGTATGTCCAAATGGTCACTTTCGAGAATATTTTAGTATGCAGCTCTAAACGTGATAATGATTTGTTCATTGCTAACTCTGAAAAGCTGGCCTTAAAAGATTCCCGTCTAATGGTCAACTGAATGTGTTGGATAATTAGGACTTACCTGATGGGTTTTCTTCTTATCATAAATTTGTTAGTCGGAAGGTGGACTTTTTGAGATTAAACCTCACATGCTTTTCGATCCTGATATGAAAATTAGAACTTAAGTGGATTAATTTATTGCTTTCACGACCTGATGTCTGCTTTGCACAGACCTTTGAAAAAAGACCTCGTGAAATGATGCTCAGGCGTGAATTTGCAAATGCTGTTGGCTATCTAAACCAGATCTTCTCAGAAGAAAAGCATTTGAAGTTTATTCACTGGGACTTCCATAAGTTTGCAAAAACGTAAGCATAGAGTTTTATTAGGGAAAGATAGATCTATTTATATGGTCTTTTGCTTCTTCTATTTGATATCATCATCTTGATTTCATCTTAGGAAATCTGCCAATGTGTTGGCAGTTCTAGGAGCTGTGGCAGATGAAGCACTTGATTTGACTGGATTTTACTATAGTGGCAAATCTTCCGTTGTGAAAAAGAGAGCTACCCAACTAAGCAGAACTACAGCTACCTCTCTGAGGTATTGCCTTTCACTTGTGACTCCTCATTCCACAATGAACTTCCTTCTTTTTGTCACTTGCTTGGCACCTTTCAACAAATATTTCTTGTTTGTTTCAGGGATTCCTCTCTAAGGGATAGCAGACGTAGTTCCAGTGATCTTTCTCGAATTGGAAGTTGTGATACACTAAGCACACTCGTCATTAGAGAAAAAGAATTTGATCCTGGTCAAAGTTTTGAAAAAGAAGTTTATGGTGGTGCTGAACCTTGCTTCCAGAGTGGTGTACTTCGCACTAACTGTATTGATTGCTTGGATCGTACAAATGTTGCACAGTATGCTTATGGCCTAGCAGCTTTGGGCCGTAAGCTCCATGCAATGGGCTTGACGGATACACCTAAAGTGGACCCAGATAGTAGCATATCCACAGCTCTCATGGATATGTATCAGGGCATGGGTGATGCCCTTGCCCAGCAGTACGGAGGATCTGCTGCTCACAACACCGTATCTACACTTTGACCTGATTCTTGCTAATCAATTTGTTGTAGCAATTCACCAAATTTGTTCGTGCCACATTTCTTTTTTCTACACACTAAATCCTAATCATAGAAATATCTGTTGATCTTTCAGGTATTTCCAGATAAGCAGGGGAAGTGGAAAGCCACTACCCAATCTCGGGAACTTTTCAAGTCTATTAAGCGATATTACAGTAATGCATATACTGATGGGGAAAAGCAAGATGCAATAAATCTGTAAGCACTGTGCATTTTCTTCGGTTTACTTTTAATTAGCTGTTTAGACTTCTGTTGAGATGTATTTTAGCAGAGAGTGCTTACAATCTTATGGGCTATTGCTTAGTTGGGCCTTTTATAAGGTAATACTTAGATGAATTAATTTGGTATTTCCTAGTAAATTGTATTTAATTTTTATGTATGCTCTTTTGTGAATTTCATGCTACAGAAGTTAGCAACATTGGAATATATGTTTTTAAATTCGATAAAGTATAGCATCGTAAATTATACTGTCTTATTGAAAGATTCGTGGACCTCACATTTTGACAAAGGTATACAGAACCAAGTTTGACTTCTTTGACAACAAGCATCTAGACCCTCATTAATTGTTCCCGGAAAACCCAGACAAGGGGCTGCAACTTGGGGGTTGGGGTCTGGTGGGTTAGGAGTGTGGAAATAGATGTATCATAATTAATATCACTGCTTAATTGATTTCGTTACATACAGTCAGGCTTCCTAATATTCTAAAATTTGATGGACTGTCCAGATTCTTGGGTTACTTCAAGCCACAGGAAGGGAAACCTGCACTGTGGGAGCTTGATTCTGATTATTATCTTCATGTGTCTGGAGTTGGAGATGATCTGCTTCCAGCTCAGAGGTAGAGCACCGTTTCCACATGAATTCGTACAATTTTTTTTTGACACAATGGTTGATATACGTTATAAACTTTCTTTATTACTCTGGTTATTTTTTCCAGCTTATCACGAGATGCTATGCCCATAGAAGTAAGCAGTACTTTCAAACCCGTTCCTGCGTGCAAGGAAGACTTCTCAAGGATCAAGTTAACATCGTTTGATAAACTGATAGAAAGGACATGCAGCTCAATAAAGAATGTTCGCCTATGCAGTGAATCAGATCATAAGTCTAGTGGTGGTACTGGGACTTCTGGAGTGGCCCCTGATGCTGTGTAACTTCTCCATCCTGACTAAAATCCTTCTCTTTCAAATGGTTTTATCGTTTCAGTACTCGTATAAGATGACTGGAAGTTACAGAACCCCTAGGATACAAGGAAGTTTACTCAGTATGCATCTTTCTTTTGCAGTGAGATACAACTCAAGAGTCCAAATTGGCTCTTTGGTCAGAGGAAGTATGAAGACAATGCTGCCGCCCTTAAAGTTGCTTCTAGTGCAAATGTGAATGGCGGCTCTCAAGAAGAGAGGGAGCATGGTTCATTAGACCTTAGCTGGCTTTCTACATATGATGATATCCTTGAAGATGATATCTTTCAGAGGTATGCTAATCAGGAAGCTAGCCTTAAATCAAGGCTATTTGTTTCCATCTAGGTTAATGTAAAATCTAGATTCTGCCCTTGACTGGTTGGTGCTACACATGATTCTGTATGTGTTTCTAATTTTCTTTAATTTCCTTTCAGGTATCTTGCTATGACATCAGTGAATGAAGCCAATGGGTGGTATGGTGGGACTTTGCTCGGTGATCAAGATGAAAATAGTGAGATATACAAACATTATGCAGAGCTTTGTCAGGTAAAATCTAACAATAATGTGCACTCATTTTATTCCCCTCCGGACACTAATCATTACATCAAGTTGAGCCATTTTCAAAAAACATTTGACAGGGTCCATCAATGGAGCCTTTTGAGAATGACGTCGACAAAGAGCAGTATTATGCCAATGTCCTCGTAACAGGAAGGGTAGAGAACATGGATGACGCAGCAGTTGAAGCAGAAATGGAAGTTGCGTTGAACGAGTACAACCAAATTGGAGCCGATCTTGGAATCTTCCCCACGTGTAAATCCTTCGCCGGAGATCCTTGCCAATTAACAAGGTGGTTAATTGGAGAAGAGAGGTTGACAAAAAGCTGAGAAGGAAAGATCCTTTGCAGGACAATAATTTTAAGGTAAGTTGTTCATTTGAAAACCTGCATTTCATTATTCATTTCAGGTAAATAGCGTCTTCTGCCTGTACGAATGCTTGGATGTATTGCCTTTATGTTTGCATTTTTGAAATGTTTTGATAGAAAGCTTGATTGATTATCCTTGGACAAGATTGGATTTGTCGAATTACTTGTCAGTTGTCACCACTGATGGCAAATAAGTGTGTGGTAGATCTTGCACCTCTTTTTCTTGTATGTATTGATGTTTATACTTGAGAATTGAGAACCCTCGCCTCGTTGTGTGAGAATCTTTCCTTTTGTTGAAGGTAAAGAACACACAACAGATGCTCAGATCTTGTAACATGCTATCAATATTGAAGACTGCATTAATAGTTGTGATTAATTATGCGAGTATATATAGATGGTCCAACCTTAGCATATCAACATCAAATAGTAGCATAAATTAACAGCAATAGCAACATATATATATAACTACGTACCCCGGAACGCTAACATCTCATTTACTGCTCAAATTTAATTAGACGATGGACACACAACTTCATAGCATTACTAAATTTCAATAAATTAATTATTTAATGTTGAGTCATTAGAATTGAAGAAGAGGTTCCTACTTAGTAGTTACTACCCAGTACCCAGCGAGGATCATATTTTTGTCTAGGTGTATCATGGTGGCCGACAAATGGACTAATTATGATAGGCCATATTGCGTCGAGGGTGGTTAATTTTCAACGGAATTGGTTAAATGGGTAGTTTTCAGTAAACTAATATTAGACGGGTGGTTAAACCACTTAAACACAATATGGCCTATCTTACGGGTTGTTTCCGACAAAAGACTCATTTTGAAATGAGTCGGTGTTCTTTTGAATAGCTAGCTAGAGATATTAGTTTCAAATCCTCAATATGAAAATACATTCAAAACTCAAAAGTTACGTATGGAAAAAATAGAGCAATTTTATTATATAATCCGTATTTATGAACCAAAATGTAATCTAGGTGCAACTAATCAACAACAACATTGATCCAGTAGTGTTTCGTTGTAACGAAATCAGGGGATTAAGATGGAGGCATCCCTATCTTAAGTCTTAACATGTCATGGGGCGCACCCAAAAAACCAAAGAGCAAACAAACAAAAACTAAAACTCACCAACCCAAACTCAACACTAGTTGTCCGCCACAACTTTGATCTTCTCCCTCCATCAGTCTCTGCACATTACCAAATGTGATGGTAAATTATTTTTCCTTGGATTCAGGATCCCTCATCATCAGAAACATGATGACAAGAAGCAACAGTAGACCGGCAGACGCCAAGACAGAGTACCCAGCCAAAAACTGAAGCACAAGGGAATCGAAATGAAACATGATAAAAGAGATTAGTTGGATGAGTTCAACAGCAGGTCGAACGATCAGGCCTATCGACACCGGTGCAACTCCAGGATGCAGCATTCTCTCCACCACCTCCCATAACATCCATAAGCTACTATTATCCGAGGTGGCTTGATCGTAAATCTGTCTTTGGTTGGCTACACTTACCAGGACCGATCTTCCATGTGTAGAGCATTGCTTGCATCGCCGCCTCCACCAATTGGCCCCCATTACACCGCCGCTTTTTCCATTTCCGCTGCCTCCATTTCCACTTCCTCCTCCACCTTCGTTGCCATTGCCACCACCACCTACACCGTTGTCGTTGTTTTCTGGACCATTTGAATAGGTTTTACCTGCATTTTGGCATCTATTCGTATATGGCGCAAGTGCATCAACATATTAGTTCAGTTTTACAAGGATTAGATCAAATCAAACCAAATCCAAAGTTAACTAACAATATCAAAACTATTTAGCATCTCAACAGGGTTGGTTGTTGATCACAGCTATCCACCAACTCAGGCCTCCATTTTTGTAACTTCTTCCTAAAATTTCCAATCAGACTAATAATTGGGGCTTCTATATATGGTGGCATCTATTATTAACCAATAGGCTAAGCAATTACATCAAAACAACAAAGTGATGTACTATCAGACAAAATGTTTAACAATCAACTATGAATAAATCATGCAAAAATCCATCCATAAAAAGAAAGCCTAACACAAGGAAAAGTAGAGGTAACAATTACAGGAGTTCTTCGAAGGAGGGTATCAATGAAAATGGTGTAATGATGAACAATTAGGTATCTTATTGGATATTGGATCCAAAATCATACTCAATGATACCTTATTCAAATCATTTACGAGTAGGGTTGTTTTGGGTACCAATTATCCAAAAACCAAGATTATTAAGTTAAGACCTTGTCAATTAATCTATTAATAGACTCGTATAGTCATATTGATTTGTGTTTGCTAATGCAATTTGATATTTTCATACTGAACAAAAAGTTGGTATGTTTGATCAAAGAGTACATACCTCACATCTCTGGAAGAAGTGCTTCTTTTTGCAGATGGATCTGAAAAGCTCTTGAGAATGGCCTTGAATTGACGGTCTGAAAACGCAACTGCCCTTGAAATGCAACTTCCCACAATCGTTTCAAAAGTTTCCCGCTTTCTTCCGTTGCTCCTCTGCGCTATGCCGTGTTTGGATTGCACTGATGATTTACTAGGCAACGGAGCGACACCACGAATTGGAAATGGAGCTGATGCTTCAACAAATCCCCTCTGCAAGCTCAATAGTGATGTGTTCTGCTCGTTCTTGAGATTCTCACAGAATTCAAAGTGCCATGGTGAAAGAGGAGTGATCTTTGCGGGTATTGATGATAAGGTAGCCATTTGAGAAGTAGCCAGAGTTGTTGAGCGAGCTCAATCGGTTCTCTTCATCAGAATCAATGGCTTTTCAACCCATTTTTTGTGGGTCTTCGTTTCACACTATGATATGATTAGTATAACATAAAATAGAATTAGGAACGTGTTTTGGAGAATATTAAATTAAGCAATTAATCTGTTTCAAAGTGACGCCATGTGCACTGACAAGTTCATGGAAGATGCTTGGGAAAATTTTGTTCTATTGCACAACTACTAAAGTTTCTCTTGTAGCTTTTTTCAAAGCTAGTTTGAAATATTGGAAGGTTTTTTGAGAAAAAAAATCAATAGACATTAGTAACAACTATATAAAATTTCTCTAGAAGTGCAGTAACACTTTAACAAGTTGGCTTGTAAAGGAACATCCAAATAAATTGATGCTTATGGGTAAATTTTGGCAAGCTTAATGTACAAATTAAACAAACTTACCCCTTCTTGTTTGGCTTCCTGTTTACAAAGTTGAGGCCAGCTTAAATTTTGGCAAGCTGTGTTTTTTCCTGTTTACAAAGGGAGAACTGAACCTGATGCATCTACAAATTTCTTCTGCAACCATAGCATTGTAACTATGCTTCTGCTTCGAACTGATTGAGACATACATGCCTTATTAAACAACTGGCTTCCTTACTAAAATTAATTAACCATCTCTGGATGACTCAACTGGCAAAACAACAGTAGAGATTCTCGATAGATCAAAAACAAAAACTGTCATTTCTAATTCAGTTTAGCAGCAAAAAAGGTCTTTCATTAGAACAACAGAACAAAGTATAAATTGATTTAGAGCATGAAAACAAAGATCCAAGAAAGGAAGAGTAAAGTAATGCATATACACCAGAAAAAGCATGATTTAGAACAACAGAAGCACTGCTTTACTAACCACAATAACAACCTCAAATGTATGTCAAAACAGTGACCATGAACTAATGTCTAATAATGGTATATTATTCTCTCTAAAATGTAAGATCATCGGCGCTTCATACCAAACAAGGCGAAAAGAAGCAACAGTAGACCGAAAAATCCTGCCACAGAGTACCCAACAACAAGCGTAAGCAGCAGGGAATCTAGACTTGAGAAAATAAGAGAGAATAGTAGGAAGAGTTCAACAGCAGGTCTGATGACAATGCCTATCGACACCGGTGCAATAGCAACACCCAACATTACCTCCACCACCGCCCACAACGTCCATAAGTCGCTAATGTGGGTGGTGGCGTCGTGAACTTGTGTCTGGTTGGCTACCCTAATTAGAGCTGATCTTCCACATGTAGAGCATTGCCTGGATCGCCGCCTCCACCAATTGACCCCCATTACACCGCCACTCCTGCCACTGTCTCCGCCTTGCGAACCACTTCCACCGTCGCCCCCTTCATTGCCACAGCCGCTACCGCCTACACCATTGCCATTGTTTTCCGGACCATTAGAATAGGTTTCCTCTGCAGAGTGGCATCTAATCAAGTGCCCATTATCAGCATATTAGTTGAGATTTACTACAAGGATCAGATCAAACCAAACAAAATCCAAAATCGTGACATGCTATGATCAATCAATTCATAATGTGCAAGTCTTGAATGTGATTGCAATTGGATATTCTTCAATCTTAACCCTAAAAGGATTTTCGGATTAAATCCCATTGCAATTGGCGTACGAAAGAGGATCGGAGAGCATACATACCTTAAATCTCTTGAAGAAGTGCTTTGATTTGCAGATGAATCTGAAAAGCTCTTGAGAATGGCCTTTAATTGACGATTTGAAAACGCGACCGCCCTAGAAATGCAACTTCCTACAATCGTTTCGAAAGTTTCCCCCTTTCTTCCGTTGCTCCTCCGCGCTATGTCGTGTTTGGATTGCAATGATGACTTACATGGCAATGGGGCAACGCCACGAATTGGAAACGGAGATGATGTTTCTACATAACCCTTGTGCAACTTCAGTAGTGTTTTTTGCTGATGATTGTTGAGATTCTCAGTGAAATCAAAATTCCATGGTAAAGGACGAGGATTTTTTGTGGGCATAGAAGATAGGGTAGCCATTTCACATGTACTCGGATTTGTAGAAGAAGATGAATCTTCCTAGTTCATTTTTTTTTGGGTAGAAAATCTTCAGTGGCTAATTCATAACGTACTCCGCTTAGAAGTAAGAAGCACACTCTGTTTCGACCAAAAAAGAGAAGCACACTCTGTTCTGGGTTCTACCAAAAAACTCTAGGGATTTAGGGTTTATCCAGGGTAACACTTTTTCGACCCAAAAATAATTCAAAGGGTAATATTTGTTGGCGCAGGACATATACACACAAAAATGTTTTCCCGCGCATAAGATTTGACTCGCTTTATAAAGCGAGCTATTTTATAATGCGCGCCATCTATGGATACTCGACGGATATTTTGCCAAAGAGGCAATTCACACGCTTCATGAAACGTGATGCAATATGGTGAGATTTCCTTACCCAATCCAATATTTTTTTTACATATATAGGATTCTCTAGTCAATAACTTCGATTTGATAGGTAATAAGCTCAAATTAGACACCGAGCAAAAAGTTATAAACATTTAAAAATTGGACATATGCAAACAATTTTCACACGTCGCTTATCTAGGATATGATTTAAATATATTTTATCTTAATGAAATTACATGCTTATTTTGAGAATTTAAAATTATATTTTATTTTGAAAACATTATTTTATATTTTCATCATTGATTAGTTAAATATGCTTTTTTTTTTAATATTTAACTCCCAAGTATAGAATGCATATTATAAAGACAATTTAAAACATAACCATCATGTAAAGTAGTATTTATTTTGAAATTCTAATCGAGCGATAATATTTTTAATATAAAATTGATAACTTTATTGTTGTTCAAGTGTATTCTTATAATATAAAATTAAATAAATAGTTATTGGTTAACGAGAAAACCGAACTAAAAATTTGGTTAACAAATCTTTGATAAACCCTAAGCCCTAAGCCCTAGAACTATAAACGTACACTATCATAAACCATATACCTCACTCAAATCCTACCCTAAACCCTAACCCTACTTATAAACTCTAAAACTTGCCTAATATCATACCTTAAACCTTATTTTAAACACCATCATAAATCCTAATCCTTATCTAAAACCCTACCCTTAATCCTTAATGTAAACCCTACATTCAAACTCTATCTTAAATCTTATACCCAAACCTTAAACCACTCAAATCCTACACTAAACCATAACCCTTACTATAAATCCTAACCCTTAGCCCTAAAACCCTACCTTAAAGCCTTACTCTAACCATAAACCCTAATACTTACAATAAACTTAAATTGTACCAAAATATTATATACTAAGCCTTATCTTAAATCCTATCGCAAATAAAACATCGTGTTAAAGCAGTTTGCGTATGTCCAATCTTAAAATGTTCATAACTTTTTGCTCGGGTGTCGGATTTGGGCTTATTACCTATCAAATCGAAGCTATCGACGAGAGGAACCTATATATGTAAGAAAATATTGGATTCAGTATGAAAATCGCACCGTATTGCATCAAGCTTCATGAAGCGTGTCATTTTGCCGCTTTTGCAAAAAATCCGTTCGGGTATAGATGGCTCGCATTATGAGGCGACTCACTTCATGAAGCGAAATCTTTTGCGCAGGGAAAAAATTTGTGTGTATTTCCTTTTTATATTTTTTTTGGTAAAATTCTTTTTTACATTTTTTTAAATGAGAGGTTGATTCATTCATGACATCGAAAAACACTACTTACAAAAATATCTAGCATACCTAGATTTACATATTATCTATTAAAATAACGATTTTTCTAACTTGTGTCCTAAGTGCATAGGTTAAACACTCTTGTTTTAGAAATTAAAATCCTATAAGGAAATAATAACCCTATTAAAAAAAGTTAAATTGCTCTATATGATAAAAATTAACAAAAAATTTCTATTTTAAATGTCTTAACCTATACCCTGAAGGCATAGGTTAGAAAAATCGTTAGAACAATTCTAACATACCCTCTTCTATATTGTGCTTTTTCCATCTAACTTTAACACTGTTTCTCACATAGTTGATTATAATTCTAGTGCATTCTTTTATGTAACACTCTTCTCCTTGAAAGATTTTCCTACATTTAACTTGCCAAACATAGTACATGACTGCGCAATTGCAAGCAATTCATACCCTGTATAAGGAGTTGTTCTTTCTTGTCATATTGCTAGCTCACACCATCAATCCAAGCTTTTATTGTGTAATGCATTCTTCCAAATCTTGCCTTGATAAGCACATTATCCAACACATCCATGGAATAGCTACATTTGAACCATAAATGATTCTGGTTGTCTTGACAGTTGTTGTTGCACATCTCGCATGTAATTTATTGAATTAGCCCAAAGCATTTCAGCTTGTCTTTGGTGTGCACTCCCCTGTTAATTATCATCTATGCGTAGAAAGAAATTCTTGGTGTGTTTATCTTGCCCCATAACTACTTGTTCCATTCTACATTCGGCCCTTTTTCTCTCAAACTATCATATATGCTTTTTCAGTCAAATTTTCCTCTTCTAGTCATGATCACAACATGAATATCATTCCCATCCAGTGTTTCTTTTAGCTTCTCTCGGATCTTGGTTTCAACATCCCAAAATGACACGCCTTTCGGGATATTGTACGTGCTTGCCCATACACTCAAGATGGATCATGTCTCAATGAGTATATCGTAGATAAGTTTAGTGAATAATGCCTTATTCCATGAGAGTAGCTCTTTTAGCCCAAGATCACCCTCTTTTTTCGGTTTGCATACATTTTTCCAAGCTATAGGAGCTTTCATTCCTTCCCCATTGTCAAAACATAAGAAATTTCTTAGCTGTTTGACTACCTTCTCTATCACTTTCTTTGGAATCACAAAGACTTTGCTCTAGTATTGTAGAATACCATAAAGAAATGGCCTTATAATTATTTCAAACCTTCTTACATAGAAGAGCTTTCTGGTCGCTCATGCATTCACTTTATTAGTGAATTTTGATATTAGTGGCTATAATCTTCACTTGTTGCATAAGGAAACTCACAAGTAGGTCACTGGTAAATTCCCTCTCTCCATGCTCATAAGTGTTGGACCCAAAATTTTCCAATACGCTTGCTCCTAAGGATCTCAACCTAGCTCATGATGAAATTGGTGAAGATTGTTGGGTCTTTAGTCCAACGACCCATTAGAAGAATCTCGGAATATGAAGACCCTCTAGAAGATCATTGAAGACTTGCTATCAAGTGTCCAAGGGACGCTCATCACAAGGCGCTCAACTACTCAGCATCACAAGACGCTCAGCTACTCAGCATCATAAAACGCTCAGTTTCTTAGCATCACAAGATGCTCATATACTCACCGTCTCGAGACGATGAAAAGAGGATAGGTATCTAGATGCACCGCACCGGGCATATTGGACATTTTATATAAGGAAGATATATCCAAAAAGGGATATAAGAGCACCCCCATTGGGGGTCTCTCAAAGGGTACCTAGCCAAAATAAAGAAAGAGAAAAAATTATATAAAATTTTAAAGTGGGTTGAAGGGTATCTAAGGGTTTCTCATTTGAAGGACTTTGAGAGACCTTGAGAGACCCTAAAAATTAATAAAATATAAAATAATACTTATTTATTGGTTGCCAATGGAGATGCTCTAAGTATTTGGAGAATATATATTGGATAATAGATAGAAAGTTATATTTATATATTATCTTGTAACCTCGTTGTAAAGATATGACTTGGCACCCGAGAAGCCCTAGATTGGAGAATATAAAAACCTACCTAGGATCTCTCAAAGGGGCATGATTCATTCGTATGTAATTTTTCTTCAATCAATACAAAGAAAACTCTAGTTCTCACGAAATCTCAAGCCTCCATGACGAGCCTTGACTGTGGCCTCCTCCGTTGTATAATCAAGTCGATGACGATCACTTTTTTTATCCAAAACAATAAGATTGGCCAAGTCTGATGTCTTTTGTTTATTGATGCATGCACATAACAATTTTGATTTGTTGTAGTTGATGCTCAGTCGTGACATATTGCAAAATTGTCCAAGACATCCTTCATGGCTTGTAGTGAGGAATGGTCTTCATGTGAGAAAAGAAACAAATCATCAGCAAAGTAAATGTTGGTGATTCTTAGTCTTGTACGGATTGGATGGTATTTGAATCCCATTGCATTGCTCCGCCTTTTTCAACATTCTGCTTAAGTATTTTATCACCACAAATATGCAAGGAGATAGAGGGTCTCCTTGGCGTATACCTCTTCCTCCTCTAAAGTATTCATGTAGCTCAGTAGCTCACCTCCAAAGTTGACAGAATATGAGCATTAGTGATGCTCTCTTTAATCCAACTGATCAATCCTTGGGTGGATTTCATAACCTTCTAAGATTTTCAACAAAAAAGACTAGTCAGTGACTCAGTGGTGTCATATGCTTTCTTTATATCAATTTTACTGCACCCCTTAGGCTAATATACTTCATTGTATAGCCTTTAACAATGTAGTGACACTAGTTAAAGAAGAGGCTGGCATTAAGTTATTGTGATTTTTTATTTAAAGAAAAATATGAGTTTGACCAAGAAGTGAAACTAGTGTTTTTTAGTGTTGGCTCTTTTAATTCCAAAGAATTATTTGAATTGGACGTCATGACATATCAGTAGAAGCAAGCACAAAATCTTCAATGTTGTTTTATTAGTTCCTAATCTAACTCTTAAGGGTATAACAAAATCTCACTGGACTTATGTGTATGTTATGCTTACATGCGCATTTGTGCTTGTACGTGTGATCCCCTAATCTATCGACACAAGGACTTTAATATAATATCAAAGCAAGATTGATGCCTCGTGCTTTGATTGATCTTGGCTATAAAGAGAATGTGTTAAGAATCCGGGTAGGATCTCTAACGCTTGGTAGGGAACTTTGGGAGAGAAGACTACAACTAGGGCTAAAGGAAAATTCTTATTAATCGATAATCCTCCTGATAGCTTACAGGGTGTATAAATAGCCCAAGGATGATTCAATAAAAGCGACTCGGGAAAGAATCACCCTAAAAGAAAACCCGAGAAGACCGATAACAGCTAGTCCGTACACGGTAACATGAAAAACCCTAATTTAAACAATAAAATATCTTATAAAAATAAATCAACCCCGCAGCTTTGCTAGGGGTTTCCTGACGCGAGCCGATCTTCTCGGCTTAGGCGTCTCCCATGGTCCGTCGTCCTCTATCGAACCAGATTGTGTCGACGTCTGCGGCCCATGCACGACCAGAACGAAAAGATCCACAGAAAAAGAATAACCCTGTAACTCAAGAACTGTAGCGGCACACTGATGTCCGCAAAGGAGATATGCATCGTTGCCCACAAATACCCGGAATGGTGGCACGGCTGTAAGTGGCAACTGCAACTTCTCGGCGATGCTCGGGTGAATGAAATTATGTGTACTACCCCCATCAATGAGAACCTGAACCTGCGTGTCCCGAATAGTGCCCGGCATACGAATTGCGCGCGGATTCGGTAAACCCTCCAAAGAATGAATATATGAAATGTCAGCTGTAACTACAGTCTCATCCGGCGCGTCGTCCGCACTTTCACCATCATCGTCACTGTCATCACAGCTGAGCACGGCCAGAAAGCGTGGAGTGCAGCGATGTCCCCGTGTGTATTTCTCGTCACAATTAAAACACAATCCTTTCTTAGAACGTTCGTCACGCTCAGCTTTAGAAAGACGACGAATTGGAAGATTGGAGTAATTACCGGGAGGATTGGCGGGAGTGTGTACTCCCGGGGCAGGCGAGGTCGTGTGTGCCGGAGCTGCTGCTGGAGGTGAAGGCAGGGTCGGCCCAGATCTGGAGGCGGGTGTCTGCCATGGCCGACGGGAACCGGTGGACGCCGCGACTGTCTCGGTGAAGGACGCGGCCAACTCCTTGGCTAGAGCGAAAGCTTGCGGCAGCGACGTCGGGTTTCGTAACCACAAATCGCGTTGCACCGGTTGTTTTAAACCAGACGTGAATAAAGAAATCAGCATGGGTTCGGGAACGTTTCGAACTTTGTTGAGCAGCGCCTCAAACTCGGATTGGTAGTCATGCACAGATGTACGCTGTTGAAGCTTGGAGAGGAGGCCGAGGTAGTCCTCATAGTATGTGGGATCAAAACACTGTTGAACCGCTTGTAAAAATGATTGCCATGTCTCGCCCATCCGATTCAGTCGTTGATAGCGGAACCAATCCGACGCCGGGTGATCAATAAACATGCCAACAAGACGAAGACGATCATAGTCGGGTGTATTATAATAATCAAAGAAAGACTGAATGCGAAAGATCCAACCTGGGGCATCGGATCCGTTGAAGCGAGGCGCGTCAACGCGGATCCGAGGCTGTGAATCATGACCATGCGGTGCGCGGAAACCGACGCCATTAACGCCGTAAGGAGGTGCGTATCCGGACATAGCGGACGGTGGAGCGGCGAAAGGCGACGCGGCGGGCTGGTGGTAGCCGTCGAAAGGGCTGGACCCGAAGGGAAACGTCGGCTGGGGTCCGTCGAACCCTAGCGGAGGCGGCCAGAACGCTGGCGGCCCGGTCTCGTGCGAGACGCGTCCAGCGAAGGCGTCGATCGAGTGGCCGCCAGTCCCACCGGCGAGGGCGTGGAGCGCTGGATCACCGCCAGTCGTCGTTGGCGTGGGCAGCGGCTGGGACGAGGCGAAGGGCAGGGCGGCGAGAGGCGCGGACCCCGTTGGCGGCGGCGGACGAAACCCAAAATTAGGGTTTGCGGAGGCCGAGGTGGCGGCGGACGGCGGAAGACTCGACGCGGTGGAAGCCGCGTGGCTGCGCAGCGACGCCGAGATTTCGTCGAGGAGGGAACGGTCCCGCTGTCGATCATCCGTCAACTGTAACACCATATCGCTCAATTTAGCGACGGTGTCGGAAAGGGAGGCGTGCGCCGCCGGTGTGACGGTTGACAGCTCGGGCGTCGAGGTGTTGGTCATGGTGTTCGTAGATGAAAGCACCAGTTGTTAAGAATCCGGGAAGGATCCCTAACGCTTGGCAGGGAACTTTGGGAGAGAAGACTACAATTAGGGCTAAAGGAAAATTCTTATTAATCGATAATCCTCCTGATAGCTTACAGGGTGTATAAATAGCCCAAGGATGATTCAATAAAAGCGACTCGGGAAAGAATCACCCTAAAAGAAAACCCGAGAAGACCGATAACAGCTAGTCCGTACACGGTAACATGAAAAACCCTAATTTAAACAAAAAAAATCTTATAAAAATAAATCAATCCCGCAACTTTGCTGGGGGTTTCCTGACGAGAGCCGATCTTCTCGGCTTAGGCGTCTCCCATGGTCCGTCGTCCTCTATCGAACCAGATTGTGTCGACGTCTGAACCGTATCAGAATGAGATGATCACTAGTCGTTGTTAGAAATACCTATAATAAATTTGAGATAGAACAGTAACAGACTTATGTATCAATCTTATATTCACATTTACATTTGTACGAGCACGACTTCTGGTCTATCGGTCTACGCACTGGTCTATCAGTCTATGTATTGTAATGATAATTTTAAATAGTTTCAAACACTTGTTCACATAAAGTTAAAAAAAACTTTTGAATAGATAGTAGTATAATTTTGAAGAAACAAATTACTGTAAAAAACAGTTGAATAAATGATACTCCTATTTTTTAAAATAAAATAAAAAATAACATGATTTTTCTGTTCTTAATAATTAATGGTAAGATTTTTATGCATGCTTCGTAAAAAGAAAAATGTAAAAAGGAGGGTGAGAGTAGTGAGCACTAGCCAATATCTACCGACGACCCAGCCGCCCCTGAGTGGATCTTTTTGTCCAAGTCTCGTTGGAGTTATTTCATCATGACTTCATGACATAAATCCATGTTTCTTGTGAACTCATTGCTTCAATTGTCTAAGTTCAAAGATATAAAAAAGGATCCATCCTCTAGTTATAAAAATATTGAATAATGTTTAATTAGGGATTTCTTAAGATTTCGAAAGAGTGATAATTATATGTGATTTCAAAACAATGACAATAATTGTATGCCATTGAAAAATACATTATAACATTTAAAATTAGCGATTAAGTCTCACTAGTCTAGTTAGTAGAAAATAACTGGCGGAATATTTTATGGAAGAGAGGGCACAATTTATACTACCCCGGAAGGTGGAGTTAGTGACATTATTTTTAGGGTTTGTTTCTTTAATTTTTTTTATTAAAAGTGATCATTAAATCTTAAAAAAATTACCATTTGTTAAAATAGTCATCATTCCATAGTGTACTTTTTAAAATTAACATATACATTGACGAAGAAAACATAATTCAAGTTCTTAAAAAATTAACAAACTAGAAACGAGGGAAAGACTAATTTATACTAAGGAAGAATTTTTTTAAAAAGGATAAAACATATAAAACATATTCAAGTTATTAAAAAAATACCAACAAAATGAGAAATGAGAAATGTTAATTTAGGCTAATGAGAAACATATTCAAACAATGCACTCTCTACTAGTAAAATGATGACTACACCAATTAGACTAATCAATACTTTTAGTATTAGTGTAGTTTTTTTAATTATATAATTTACAAAAAACTTAAAACAATAAAAATAAATAATTGGTCGGAGGGAAGTCAGAGCACTGACCCCCTCCGATCTGCATGTCCTTGTTGGTAGACGATGATATCTGTAATTATTAGGTCGCGAGTTTGAATCCCTTTTCCTTGTTGTGTTAGGATACAATTGAACAAGTTTTTACAATGTCACATTCAACTTATATGAGTAGTTTGAATTATAACAATTATGACGATTGGATCTATTATTAGAATTGGTTCAAACTTGTTTTGGATGATTGGATCTTATTCTTAGATTTTCTTGTTCAAAACTTTTGCTATGAAATCTAATTGTGTAAGCTAAGCATATATACTGCATATATGTGAGTTGAGTTGGATGGTTCCCTATGAAATGGGGCGTGGAAGGGAGCCACTACGAAGAAGTTTCGGGAGTTATGAAGGAAGCTTCGAGCAACACGAGGGTCCCTAATACGGACCCGGTGTGGATCGCGTATCGAACCCTTGTTGGTCAAGGGGTTTGAGCCTAACCCGATGTGGATTCCGACTCGGATAATCGTGGTTGGTGGCCACGGAAAGCAAAGAGCAGACAAAGTAAATTAGGGCAAACTATTTCTTGGATAAATTATGAAGGTGACACCAAGAGTATTTATACCTAAGCCCTAACGGTTCAAAAAAAGCGTCCCGGGAAAGAACCGTAAAGAAAACCCGAGAAGAGAGCTTTGCTCTAGTTTATAAAAATTACATAAATTGCATATAATACTGAAATTATCAAATAATGTCCTAAAAAGTTTATAAATTATACTAATAAAATTAAATAAACTATTCTTCATATCGTCTTGGACGACGTCGGACTCGAGATGGCCTGGCGACGGATATTTCTCCCGTATCATTCTCTCCCCCGTTGAGAATAGGCTTGTCCTCAAGCCGTAAATCCGGAAAGGAACGGGAAATGACTTTGACTGGTTCCCAAGTGGCTGCGCCTGGCGCTCCGTCCGACCATTCAATGAGCCACTCGTGCCTGGGGATGCCGTCTACAATGACCTGGCGCGCGGCCGTGGCACGTCGCGGAAGTGAAATCGGCCGGTCGTACAAAAATTCCGCTGGTAAAGAAGCGGGTGTCACAGTAGAACCATCCGGTGTAAATGGTCGGAGCAGCGAAACATGAAATACATTATGTATACGAGCCGTTGCCGGCAGCTCAAGGCGATATGCAACAAGTCCAATCCGCTCAAGAATTGTAAATGGTCCATAGAAACGACGGGCAAGCTTAGCGGATAGAGGACGACTAACCGAATGTTGCCGATACGGTTGCAATTTCAACAGAACTTGATCTTCGACACTAAATTCCACATCCTTTCAATGCATGTTGGCTTGGGCCGCCATCCGCTGTTGCATTTTGGAGAGATTATGACGGATGAGGTCTAAAACATGCTCTCTATCACGCATGGCCTCCGATGCCGGTGTGGGTGGACCCGACGGAATAGTGACACGAGCAATCGGCGGTGCGTCACGGCCGTACAAGGCTTTGAATGGCGACATGCCGAGGCCCTCATGGTGCATGGAATTCAAGGCTAATTCAGCCCACGGTAAGAAGTCGAACCAGCGGCGCGGGCGCCCTTGCGTCACCGCCCGTAAATATTGTTCTAAGCATCGGTTTTTGACTTCCGTCTGACCATCGGATTGAGGGTGATAGGCTGTGCTATGATGTAGTTTTGTACCGCTCAAACGATGCAACTCGGACCAGAAAGCACTGCGAAAAATCGGGTCCCTGTCGGAGACAATAGTAGCCGGAATTCCGTGGAGCTTGACGACCATATCGATGAACAAGGAAGCCACTCGAGGGGCGTCAAAAGAGGGTCCCAAGGCGCCGAAATGTGCGTATTTAGATAACCTGTCGACGACAACTAGAATTGTCGTATGACCGCGGGACGGAGGTAATCCCGTAATGAAATCCATAGAGACATCATCCCAAACCTGTTGCGGCACTAGTAAGGGCTGAATTAACCCGGCAGGTTTAGCGGTACTGTATTTAGTGGACTGACAGATCAAACACGAGTCCACGAAGCGTTTAACATCAACGCGCATTCCCTTCCAATAAAAAACATCTGCGACACGACGAAATGTACGGTCAATGCCCGGGTGGCCAGCACTGGGTGAGGCATGAAACTCGGCAAGAATATCAGCCTTAAGTGGAGAAGACGCGCCGACAACCAAACGATGTCCATAGTATAAGACATCGTCGTGCACACGGAATGGCGCGGCAAGAGTCCCCGCCTCGGTAGCCGCATACCACGCTCGGAGATCCTCCAACGTAGAGTTTTCGGATCGAAGACGATGCAACATATCCGGTAACGGCGATGTGAAGGACATAAACTGCTTCAGCGTGGCCGCATCATCGATCATACAGCGGGATAATGCATCCGCAACTCTGTTACTTGCGCCGGACTTGTACTCAATTCGAAACTTATAACCCATGAGCTTGCGCATAAAGAATTGTTGATCGGGTGTCTGAATTACCTGAGTAAGAAGTTCTTTCAAACTTTTCTGATCGCTGCGGATAACAAACTCGCGGCCTAACAAGTACTGACGCCATTTCTGAACTGCAGAGACAATAGCAAATAATTCCCTGTGATATGCGGAAGACCCGCGACGACGAATACCCAGTTTCTTGCTAAAAAACGACAGTGGTTTCTCGTCCTGTAATAATACGGCGCCAACGCCCTCGTCAGAAGCGTCAGTCTCAACTACAAACGGATTGGAGAAATCAGGAAGTTGTAAAATAGGTGGCTGCATCATAGTGGATTTTAATTTCTGAAAGGCAGAATCAGCAGCGGCAGACCATTCAAACTTATCTTTCTGTAATAAATCAGTCAAAGGGGTGGCTAGCAATGCATAGTGGCGGATAAACTTCCGATAATAACCGGTCAACCCCAAAAATCCTCGCAACTGCTTGACAGATCTCGGAGCCGGCCACTCGGCCATGGCAGATAACTTGGCCGGATCTGCGATTAACTGGCCCGCGGTGACAATGTGCCTGAGGTACTCGACCTGAGATGTGCCGAAAGAGCATTTGGATCCTTTCACATAAAAGTGATTAGCCTGAAGAATCTGTAAAACAGTCGCTAAGTGTGAAGCATGAGTTGTAACTGAAGGACTGTAAATCAGAATATCATCAAAAAATACAATGACAAATTGACGCAGATACTGAGCAAACAGGGCATTCATGGCAGCCTGAAATGTGGACGGGGCATTCGTCAGGCCAAAAGGCATTACTAAGAACTCGAAGTGTCCATCATGTGTCCGAAAAGCCGTTTTATAAATGTCGGAAGAATGCATCCGAATCTGATGATAACCCGAACGCAGATCAAGTTTAGTGAAAATAACCGCTTTCCCTAATTCATCAAATAACTCATCAGCAGTGGGAATAGGGAACTTATCTGCAACTGTGATGCCATTCAAAGCTCTGTAATCAATACAGAATCGGAAACTGCCATCTTTCTTTTTAACTAAAAGCGCCGGCGAGGAAAAAGGACTTGTACTGTGCTGAATGATGCCTTGATCCATCATGGATTTAACCTGTCTTTCAATCTCAGATTTTTGAAAGTAAGGATATCGGTATGGACGGACATTGACCGGTTTAGATCCCGGCTGTAAATGAATCCTATGGTCCCATAACCGCGAAGGAGGTAGCCCTGTTGGTAAGGCGAACACCGCCTGATGGCGCTCCAGTATGTCACGGATTTCCGGTGCCAGATCGGACGACCAATCGGTGGCCGCAGAGGTCTCGGCCGGCGTCATGTGTAAGATTTCAAAACAGCTCAAAATGTTGTCAGAAGCACAAAGAGAATGAAGCTCAGACATAGTAATGGGTTTCGGCGATTGCCGGTCGCCCGTCAGAAAGACAGATTTACATTCCACATAAACTGCATAGTAAGTTTTGCATAATCATGGGACACAGTGCCCAGAGTTTGTAACCATTGCACACCGAGTACAACTTGCGGTCCATGAACCGCAAGGACAAAAAGATCAATAGCAAACGTGTGACCCTGCAGAACAACACGCGTTGCCGGGCACTGATGGGAGCATAATAAATACGCTCCATTTCCAACGAACACCCTAAAAGGTGATATGTGTAACAAAGGTAGTTGCAATTTCTCGGCCAAATCGGGATGAATAAAGTTATGAGTACTACCTCCGTCGATGAGAACCTGGATCTGTGCATCATTAATCGATCCGGAAAGGCGCAGGGAGCGCGGATTCGGCAGTCCCTCCATAGAATTAAGACTGGAGATGTCTCCCTGAACGGCTAGTTCATCGGTATGCTCGGAATCCTCGTCGTCATCACTATCGTCGCAGCTTAGTAAAGCTAAAAATCGAGGTGTGCAGCGATGGCCCCGAACAAATCTCTCATCACAATTCCAACACAAGCCTTTTTTAGTACGTTCATCACGTTCCGCTCTAGAAAGACGACGAATTGGAAGAGAAGAGAAATTACCGTTAGGATTTTCCGGTGTCTGCGAAGGGCCGGTCGAACCGGGGTCTCCGACGTTGGTTTTCGGCGTTGGCGCACTCTGGCGCGGTGCGTTCGGTTGCCACGTCCGCTTATTAACCATCCACTGCGACGTGGTCTCCGTATAAGATGCTGCCAATTCCCGGCTTAGAGCGAAAGCCTGTGCCAAAGATTGCGGATTCCGCAGATTCAACTCTCGACGAATAGGTTGTTTCAGGCCGGCTTTGAAGAGAGAAATCAATGTCGGTTCGGGAACGCCTGTCACTTTATTCAGCAAGGCTTCGAATTCAGTTTGATATTCGATAACCGATGATTTCTGTTTCAGATTGGCAAGGAGCTCTGTGTAGTCTTCATAGTATGAGGGATCAAAACGTTGTTGAACTGACAGCAGGAAGGCAGCCCAAGTTTCGGCGCAATTGTTCCGGCGTTGATAGCGAAACCAATCTGAAGCTGGGTGATCAATCAGCATACCAACGAGTCGTAAACGATCGTGGTCTGCAATTCTGAAATAGTCTAAATACGCCTGGACTTTGAAAACCCATCCATGCGGATCGGACCCGTTAAAGCGAGGCGGATCCACCCGAATTTTAGGACCGAAATCGGGGGCTGGTGGGATGCGCGGCCCGTCGCGAATAGCGATCGGCGGAGCCTGCCGAAAGGGTTCGGCCTCGGATATCGGGGAGGCAATGGATGCCAAAATCTGCGACGGCCCCGCGCCATACGTGAGCCCTGGATTCGAGCCTTGGCCAGGCCCGTGGTTGGCGAAACGAAGACCGAGGGGTGCGACGCCTGTCCAATCTGCGAAGGACGCAGTGCCGAGGCTGGGGGCGGCAGGTTGGGGCGTCCAACCAGCGAAGGCTTGCGCACCCTCGCTTGCGGCAGTGGAGGGCGGAGTCCAACCCGGAGAAACTTGCGGCGGCAGGTTAGGGTTCTGCGCGAACGGACCCGCGGGAGATCCGCCCCTGGCGTGGGCTTCCGGCGCAATAGTGGCGGCGGTGGAACTAGGGTTCGACAGCCTGTCGACCCGTTCCCGCAAACTGGCGGTCGTGGATTTGTGCAGATCAAAATCACAACGCAACGTATCAACGATATCGGTCAATTGCAAGATCAAAGTGCGAAGATCGGGATAATCTCCGGCGGTGGCGGACGTATCGTCGATCACAGATTTCGACATGATGTTCGGGATGAAAGCACCAGATAATACGGACCCGGTGTGGATCGCGTATCGAACCCTTGTTGGTCAAGGGGTTTGAGCCTAACCCGATGTGGATTCCGACTCGGATAATCGTGGTTGGTGGCCACGGAAAGCAAAGAGCAGACAAAGTAAATTAGGGCAAACTATTTCTTGGATAAATTATGAAGGTGACACCAAGAGTATTTATACCTAAGCCCTAACGGTTCAAAAAAAGCGTCCCGGGAAAGAACCGTAAAGAAAACCCGAGAAGAGAGCTTTGCTCTAGTTTATAAAAATTACATAAATTACATATAATACTGAAATTATCAAATAATGTCCTAAAAAGTTTATAAATTATACTAATAAAATTAAATAAACTATTCTTCATATCGTCTTGGACGACGTCGGACTCGAGATGGCCTGGTGACGGATATTTCTCCCGTATCAGTCCACATTCATTCATTACATCTATATATAAGCATGTGTTGAATATGCATGTATAAGTACGTAGATACCGAAGTTAAGTACAGTACAATAGTACATCACTCTTGTTAATCGAATAAATTCTCGTTGTCATAAATTTTAAAAAGGTGGTTCATTGGTCGGCCGGTGAAACAAGAAACATTAAACAAAAAACATAGGACGGCACGTTATATATGGTAACTGTTCTTGAATACCTTCTTTTAAAAGGGCTTGTGGTTTATTCGTTTTGAAGTACTCATGTAAGTTATCAAGAAATGGACTTATCTGTCCAATTTCTAATGAATCAAGATAACCATTCGTTCTGGTATAAATAGTCATTATCTGTTGGGGAGCTTGGGATTGTTTGAGCAATTCGCGTAATCGTTGGCCTCTTGCCAACTGATTCTGAGTAACTTTATCGAGATCAGAAGCAGATTGTGCAAAATCTTCTAATTCTATAAATTGCGCCAGTTCCAATTTTAATTTGTCGGTTATCTGTTTCATGGCTTTAATTTAAGCTGTAGTTGTCACCCTTCTTGATTGTCACCTTTATTATGTCCTTAGCTATAAAGAGACTTTTCCAAGATACATAATAAAGAGAATAGGATAGTCCCACAAATCCACAATATGCCAATATGGTTACCGACCAATTTTTAGTTATGTGGTTTAATGTCCATCGACATGAATCATGAGTTGGGTTGGGTCTCGTTCGATGGTAAACTTAGATCTGTATAGCCGTTCATGATGACGATGGGTCATCCTTATTATAAATGGCCAACCAATCCCAGCAACGTCGTGTCCCACGTGCTTAATTAATTGATCCTTAAAAGTTGACAATTGGATGAGTATTCTGATCCATGGATCCCTAAGTTTCAAGGGCAATAGACTGAGATCGTGTGCATATACGAACGTGTGTGTACGTGAGTGTGGTGGGGTTGTACGTGGGTGTCATTCTAAAATTAATTAACAATAAGAGTTAGTCGTTGATGTAGAAGAAAAGTTTTCCACATTAAAATTTTAAGAAGGAATCCTATAAGCTTGTGTTTTGGACTTCGTGTATATACGTACGGACAAACGTATGGATCCTAACGTTTATAGCTGGATTTAGACATGGAATCGAGCCGGGCCAGAGAAACTGGACTCAAGAACGGCCAGGTCTTATACCGGGCCGAGCTAGGAGCCGGGCCGGCCTGCCCTACTGTCCATCTCTAGCTGGATTCATCCTCTTGATTTGCATTGATTCTTATAAAAATAGTACAAAAAAAACAAATTTCGACAAACATATATCTGCGAGCGGGTAAATTTAATTGGCATAATTATTTTCGCTATTATTCGCCATAGATGTACTTTTATTTATTATATTTTTCTATCTTTAAGTATTTTTATTAAAAAATTAAATATGACGGTTATTCGTTATAATGGAGGATTCTATTATAATAAATTGGGCAAATTTTTCTTATGATATAGAAGATTGTGCTTGATCTAGTCCACTACCTGATTAATTAATATTAACTAGAAAGAGAATACATACATGAAATCAAACATCATAATCAAGCTTGCACCGACTTGGAGAAAGCTAAGGAAGATTAAGATTTGGACGGATGCAGAAGATCAATGAAACAGTGTAAAAAGTCAGTAAAATACGCACCTACTAGCAACATAGTGGGCAGCTATTAGCAACATGGTCCCCCAAACCTATCTAATTTTACTAGACTCTTCATAGTGGTGTAACAAGCACTATATATCCACCATACAATTTGAGTGAATGGTAGAAAGTTTGCATCACACCCCAAATAAAGCACAGTTTTAATTAATTTATCATCCAAATTAGTCATGAGACTCGTTCGTATGGTGCTAGTGGTACACTTTAATTTATTCCCTTTCGAAACATACACACGATTTACCTCTTCACTAGTTGAGTAATTTTCTGACTTCTGACCCTAATCTTAATTTTTTTCTAATAGGGTAGGGTTGGATTGAATAGGTTTTGTAATTTTGAGATTGAGATTGATTGAAATGCATCTTCTTGACTGGGTGCTTGGTTGGCATTCATCGTATTACCAATGACCTCTTGGTCTAATGGTAATTGGTATTAGGTCGCTTAAGCGTTTGTCCAAAGGTCTCGAGTTCGAGACTCTCTCGCGATGTGTATGCAACAAAGAGACTTGGGAGGAGCAACACCCCTTACAGGGTCCAACCGATCTCCGCTCCGGACATAAGCACAAAAAAGTGAAAGTGCCTAATCGGATGAGGCCCAACCCATAAAAAAAAAGAACAAACAGACAAACACACGCCAACCACATAAAAGAAACCAAAAAACCGAACAAGGGAAACATTATATATGCACTAATCAACAAAAACGACACAAACCTACACCATCGCTAAAGGTTGCACACATCCTCACCCGTCCACCACCCTAATTTTGTCTCTCCATAAGGCCCTATCTTGAATCATATTCTCTATGAGGATTATATATGAGGCTTAGGTATTGTTTGATGGCCTCCTTCTAACTCTTCTTGGGGTGCCCTCCTCCTCAACGGAAATTCCCCTAAGTTCAAGCTCTCATACCTCTGCACCAGGGTTGTGTGTTGTCCTCGTTGCACGTGCCAAAACCACTCGAGCTTCGGCTCACACATCTTATCATTAATGTTGGTGACACCGACCATGTTACCGATGACCTCGTTTTTTACTCAGCCTAATTTCATTTACTCGCACAACCATCGCATCATCCTCATCTTTGCTACCATCATCTTTTGTTCCTATGCTTTTATACGTGGCCAACATTTTGTATCATACAACAAAGTCAGCCTAACAACTACCTTATAAAACTTACCCTTGAGTTTAAGCGGTACTTAATTTCTTAAGCACAAACCCATGACAACGCTCTTTAATTTTGATAACCCGGCCGCCTGGATACGATATTTGATATCTGCATAAATCCCTCCATCACTTTGCATGAGAGACTCCAAATACCGGAAGCTCGCTTCTTTAGGATAATGTCTTCTCCAAGCTTCATGTCACCACTTCCCTTCGAAGCTCTTCCAAAGTCACGCTCTGCATACTCCAACTTAATCTTAGCCAAATATATTTTTTATGTAAAGCAAATAGGTTATTTTAAATTCATTTCCACTAAAATTGATTTTAACAAAAAGGGATCTAAAATGATGATTTTTTAATGTTTTAATCCTTATAAAGACAAAATTTATAATTTTTAAAAATTATTTGTACATGAGTTGGGTATTTTTGTCATAAAATGAAAAAGTGAGGAGTCAATCCACAAATTTACTTAAAATGTGGACACTTTGAGGATAGAGTGCACAACTATCACCAATATATAGGATATTTTATGAAATTTAAAAAGATCGGGGTAGAGTGTGCAACTGAATAAAAGGTTGAGATATTTATAGCAATTTTTCCTATTTTTCACCAAATTTTCTGCAAAGATAAATTTAACGGGTGATAGGCAAATTACAATATAGGAGTTGGTTTTAGACATTTTACCCTATTATAATTAAATATATTAATACCTCATCTACATAAAATTGATTGTTCTTTTACGGAAATTACTACTTAGTTCTTTTTTTCATTCAATAAATTTGTAGAAAGTAATACACTAATACCTCTCTTTTGGCAAAACCCAATAAAAAAGTGTATTTATCAGAACTTAGAATTAACATTCAGTTTTGATCTTCCCAACATACACTATTGTGTGTAATAATTGTCCAATGTATACAACAAGACCGAGTGGGCCAAGCCCTCAAAGCAAGAGGAAAGATTGCATTTGTGGACCCCCTCAACAGAACATAAGCCTCCCACTTCTATATATAGAGAGCTCTTATTTCAACTGCAACCCATTCACCACAAAACTTAAAACCCTCCATATCCTCCTACACACACAAAAAAAACATCTATACTTCATATAATTTCCTAAACATGGGAAATTGCTTGGGAGTTGAAGAACAGAGTGCGAAACACAAGAAGATCGAATACGAAGAACCCGTGTTCGCTCATCATGAAGCGATTTCCAATACCAAATACAAGAATCCGAATTCAAGGAAGAAAGTTCGGTTTTCAGACGCAGAGGTGGAAGAAGTTGGAAGCCCAAGTTTGAGAGTAAAGTTGGTTATAAGCAAGCAAAAGTTGAAGGAGATGGTAGCAAGTGGAAAAGTGTCAATTGAAGGAATGGTTTCTGAAATGGTGCAAAAGCAAGAGAAAGAAGTTGTAAATTTTGAATGTGATGAGGATTGTAATAGTTTTAGGGATAGAGCTTGGAAGCCTGCTTTGAAAAGCATACCAGAATCTGAGTGCTATAGTTAGTTTGATGATGATGGGTTTATAGAAAACTAACTAAAAGTCTTGATATATATATATATACTTCCATATTGATATATGTATGGTGTGGAAATTAATATACATGTCAGAAATTTCTCTCATCCAAGCACTCTTTTTTATCTTGCATTTGATATGTGCCACACATGAACACAAGACAAAGTTCACGTGGAAAAACTAAATGAAGCACAAAAGTAACTAATTTAGTGGAAATGAAGTGGAAAATTTTTCTTCTATTTGTGGGGTGGAAAAGGGAAAATATAAGTCAATTTCATTTCTCTTTTATTCAAAAAATTCATGTTACTATAGATAATGACTTCTCTTACATGTGGGGATCCAAACACACCCTAAGGGTTAACCGCTGATGGTTAGACGACGAAAATAATTTTGTATTTGTCAAGTGTTACTAGATCTTTTAATCAAGTTGACAAATTGTAGTGGAAACTTATTGAAGCATTGTGTCAGGTGTGGGAAATGGGTGGATGATCAAAGGGTGAGTGACCCCTTTAGATGACCACCCATTAGGTTTATCGAGTGCACCCGTTTGTTATCCATTGGATGGGTCGGGTCATCCGTCGAGTGGTTAATAATCATAACTACTTTTCACTTCTAATGTATTTGCACCATTTATATAGTAAATAGGACAATGTCTCGTCTAGGCCTTTCGAGGCACTAAAATGTCCTAGCCAGACTCACCTAGGCAACCGTTTAAACTGCTTAGGCAACCCCTCTACGCTCAGGATCCACCTAGCGTTTTTTAGAGCATTGTCCACTGGTAATTTCAAACCTATTAGTTTAGCAACCGTTTGTACTAGTGTCTAATTAAAATGGTAAGAATGCATTAGCCGCTATAGACAATGTTTGTTCAATAGAAATTACCTAGTAAACTATTAAAGTTCATTGTTTGAATTTGCAGAATGTCCACACAAAATAACAATTTTAACATATCAGAAACATAAATGGCAAGGTATATTTTTTTTACCATGAAATTTTAAACTAACTAATATTTGTTCTCATAATATTGCTATTAGTTAAGAACTTAAGATTCAATTTGCTCATTCGAAAGAATCGGTCAAATAAAATGTGATCATGACAATCCAAGATTTATCATCCACCCACAATACGTTGCTAGAAACACAATCATATATCATCCACTTGCCACATAATTTCCAGTGTGGACTAAAAGGGAGAATAGAATCCACATCCTTAAATTCTTTCATCTGCATTCATCCTATATTCCTATTTCTTTAGCATGTGGGTTATGTAATCATCACAAAATCCACCTTCTAATTTTGTAGTTGGCCCGATAATGCGAGTTTAACACTTTAATCCAATATAATCTTGCACCAAAAAACCCACTTTAATCCAATCAAAAGATTTGTTAGTTGATACACGGAAGAATAAAATTAAAAAAAGGTAAGATATTGAAACCCACTAGTTGAATAGGTAAAAAACGAAGGCAGTGTTTACTGTATAGTAGTTGAGTCTTTTCACCAAATTCATCTAAACAAACACTAAGCAAATAGAAATGGATGGAACCTACAAGTCAACTAAAGTCAATTCAGCCATATTTTGCATCGAGTGTTTCGATGAAGTTTTTTTAAACCGGATTTTCTAACCTGTGCACTTAGGAAATAAGATAAAAATGATGTTTTAGAAAGATTTGTTGTTTTTTGTTTATAGGAGTTTAAATTTTTTATACGACGGGTTTATACATTTAAATCATAAGTTAGAAAGACCGTTCTAAAAATCCGAAAAAAATCTGTAATAACTTTCGGACATCAATTTAGCAAAAGCCGCGTGAAAACAAATTTACATTTTTTGTGCTCATCTTGATTAATAAAATTTATGCAATTTTCATAAAACTCCAAAACAAATCATATACAAATTGATTAATTTTGACACCAACCAAAATAGTTATGTAATACGGAGTAAAACAAATAATATTTCAAAAAAAATAAATTAATCATGCAGTGTCCTCGTCAGCATTACAAACAATTCAAAAACTGTCTTATCATGCACTGTGTCCATAGTCCATTAGCATTGCAGGGTTGATGCAAGCATTCAAACCAAACCACTATTATCCAACCAAGTTCACTCTATCTTTGACGAGTCTCATTAAACTATATACATATTATCTTCTAATAAGTTAAAGCCAATCACTATACCATAATCTAGAGTTTGATTTCATGTAGCCGTTATACAAAGTATATACACATTGCAAGTGTCTCCAAAGGTAGCTAAGGTATAATATTAGTTTATGGACAGGACAGTGCAAAACAAGAAATCTGAATCCAAAAGGGGTTAGCAACATTCAGAGCAGTCTAATTGCAACAACGCCTAAACAGCTCGTTGTTGTACTGCAGAATCGTTCAGTGAAATCTCATGATCATAACGCAGTTGAATGATTTCCTTCTAGCTTATCTGATAGATAGAATAAGAATATGAAGAATGATACCTGTGCAATTTCAACTTCAGTGCCTTCTTTTATGAAGAATCTCAGTCACTCTTCAGTGCTTGTCTGGCACAAGGCAAAACAAAAGACACTCTTTAGGAATGTGATGGGATCTCAGCCACTCTTCAGTGCTTGTCTGGCACAAGGCTAAACAAAAGACTCTCTTTAGGAATGTGATGGGATTTTTTTTTAATATCCAGATAATATAATATGCAAAATTACCACAACTGCATTAAAAATATAAAATATTGGCATAATTTCTTTGCATTATACTTTACCTGAGTAGGCAGCAGAGTGCAACTGTTTTCTTTAACTAACACCTCAGTGACCCACTGATCCTCATGGATGGATTGCTAGGCAATGGTAACTCATGGTCGTATTTGGAAGGCATGATTAAAAAAAAAAAAAAGACATCTGCCACTATTCCTGATCATATTATCTGCAAAGTTAGCAACAGACATGATCTAATAATTCTATAAGAAATCTTGACATGTTTGCAATCTTAGCTGCAAAGTACCAAAAATGAAATAAAAATGCACAAAACTTGATATTTCATCAGAAGTACCGAGTACAGCATACTAGCATAAAGGAAAACTATTACATGGTCCCAGTATTCACTAATTAGGACAGGTTTCTAGCTTGTTTACTCCACAGCAAAAACTAGCACAAAAGAAACTTCTTGGCAATTTACTACATTCTTTTTCTCCTAAGCGCCCGCAAAATATTACTCAAGATCCAAGGAAGAATTTCATACAGTTGGCAATTACAAGGATTATAAATCCTTTGTATCTAGTTCTTCAATTGGCTCCCCCCATCCACTGCTGCTCCTGACATACTTATCAGTAATTCCAAACTCTTTATTTTGTGCAAGACGCCTAGCATAATTTTCAGTTGAAATAGGACCTTTCTTTAGCCTCCTGTAGTAAATTATCTCCCAAGGCCACAAGCGGGCACAGCCAAAGCAGTCCTCTACAGACAAATGTCCTCCATTTTCTTCTGTGTGTACCAAGTTGTAGTGTTTCATAACCCTATCCAATTCGTCCATGGATATGCTGGCATATTTAGCACGAGTTGTAGATGTGATTTTTGAATCTGATTTCATTTGTACATATGACTCGTCCCTTAAATTCCCATCAATAATATGCTCTTCTTCAAGTTCAAGGCACTTATCATCATTCTTCGGCAAATTGTCTATTTCAAAATCATCTACCACATCAACACACACAACCATATCTTCATCTTCTATGGCCATTTCAGTATCTCCAGATGCAACATTCTCTTCTTTTGAAACAACTTCCAGTTGCTGATTTTCTTGCATTGAGATCAAGTTGGACAGCACATTAACCTCGGCATTTCCACATCCAATATTACCCTCCTCTGCAAAAACTTCCAAATGCTGACTTTCTTGCATTACATCTGGCTTAGTTTGCAGACTTGTAATATGATCAAGAGAGCCGTTTAATTTTACATCAGTCTTGTTTGGAGGCGGTGATAGAGGCTGACCAAGAGAATCAGAGGACGACAAAGATGTAGGAGAGCTTGACCTGGACTTAGACCTGGACTTTACACTTCTAGACTTAATTTGTTTTAATTTTGAATCAGACATTAACCTAGATGAGGAATATGAAACAGATGACCTGGACATTGAACTAGAACAGGAGCTGGATGCTGAAGAGTGTGAAAGTGATCTCCTTCTCCTTTTACCATGACGATGTTTAAGTGTCTCATTTCCATCATCACTTCGCTTTTTTCGGCCCTGGGCTTTCCCATTATCATTATATTCTGTTGAAACAGGGGAACTCCTACGTCTCTTTACCCTCTGATATCTTTCTGATCCAGAATCCCTTCTGCCCCTCACTCGTTCCTTTGTTGATATTGAAGACAACCTCCTCCTTGAACTGGGTTCTGCTCCCTTTAATTCTATTCTACCTCTATGTCTGGTATTCAGTACACTATCCCGCCTATCATTAGAGTGGGCTAATTTCCGTACACGAGAGGCGTCTTGCAGAGAGCAATCACGCATTTTGTGACCTAAACTGCCACATTTGAAACACGCTTGATTTTTTCTTGAGAAATCTTGATGGTCCAATGCTACATCAGCAGCCTCCTTCCGCTTGAATTTGTCTTCAGAAATTTCCTTTCTAGGAGATGAATCATGCAGCATTAGTTTGCCTCCCTCTTGATCTGTTCTTTCATAATCACGATCCGGTTCGTATCTTTCAAATGTCGTTCCCTCATCAATATGATTATCATTTGACAAGCGTCCAAATTCTCCCCATCTACCAGATTCCAACAGGTTGTTGTCAGCATTATCAGTTTTATCCTTGACATCTTCTTTTTTACTATCACCTTCTCTCTCTTCAGAGACATGATCAAAGCTGCCTTTTTCAACATTCAAGTCATCAGACTTCGGCCTTCTAGCGTCAACATCTGGTTGCCTAAATTTGTAGTGTTGACGAACATTAGATCTTAACGGGCCATTCATATGATCATCTCTTCTTTCAAAACCTCTTCCCTGTTGCATCTCATGAGATCTGGGACCTCTGTTAAATGATTGTGGTGCATTAGGCTGTTTGTTTGACCATGAAAGAGATATAGGCAACCCACAAATGTTTCTACCCCTTAAAGCTCTCATAGCCACCTCAGCTTGTGCACGAATCCCATAGATAGCAAATCCATATCCATCTTTCAGTCTAATGTTACACCTTCCAAACCTCCCGAAAACACTTTCAAGCTCTTCTTTGCGAGCACGAGGAGATAAATTTCCAATATACAAAGACATCTGCAAAAAAAACAATAGCCTAAAACAACATAAAATGCACAAAAACTTACTGTTCAATTTACACATTCTCATAAATTCACATTTCACAAATATCAAGCATTATTCTTACAGCGGGATTAATTCTATCTCTTTTGACTTTTCTCTTCAAAAACTAATAATACCACCACATATCCTAGGGCCCTTAAACTTTAGTGAGGATTTCTACCAATCCAATACTACATACTAATTGAGTACAAACCACAAGGAAGTACAGGAACGACAAATGAACAAGACTTGTAAATATCAGCATCAATTATTCAAGAAGACTACTACTTTACCTTTTCTTATCTGTATAAGCTAGATTACTCTAAGCTAGCAACACAAGCATGATTCTATTAATCTGTTGGTTATTCAGCCTAATTCAGAAAGGCTAAGACAAACAAATTGGGTAATCAAACATATCTCAGAGCACTATCCGTAGTGACATTTGGCAGCTTTGATTCTTGGGGCGTGTTCAGAGGAGCCACAAATGACAAAAAAGCAATCAAAGTCTGACAAGGAAGATAGGTAAGTGACTAATTACAGCACAAAAGCAAAGCATAACGCTGCTGGAAGTAGTAACATCCGAGCAAATCAACACAAGCACCAAGCATTAATAACCTAGATCTAAACCAATCAAGAAAAGGGCGAAATTCAACAAAAAAAAGTACCTTGCTTGTGTTTGTTAGTTGCTCGCTATCCCGAGCCCAATGTGGCGACGCGAGACGCTGAGAGCTAGAAAGAGGTGGACCGAAGGGGAAGGAATCGCGAGAGAAGAGAGACGAGTGAGGTCGGCGTAATCTGTCACTGATTTGTGCAAAATAGCAAGAGATGAAGCGGAGAGAAATAAAATCACAAAACCTAGTTCTATCATTTATGACTTTACTTGAAACATATAATTACGGATTAACTTGCCTATTTTTTCACTTAAAACACTCTTTAAATTAAATATTACACAATACCACCCACTATATATCAAATATCATAATTAGCCACTCATTTCAACACTCTACAAAAATTATGGATTCCTAATTTAACCATTTTCATTAAAAATGCTAAACAAGTAAAATTCAGAATAAAGTGTTGGGAACAACACAAATACACAATTCGTATGAATAAATTTAGGTTGTTCAAATTTCAAAAGGTGGATCAATCAGTGCAATTTTACGAGTAATTGGTCAGATATTTTTAGTTTACGGGTTGGGTAATGCATTAGAATTTTTTTCAATGACCCGACATACATGTAGCTCATAAGTGATTGTGCATAATCTTTGCAAGTGAGTGCACATATTCTTTTATAATGACTATTTTTTAAATGAGTGTGTATGATGAACTTATAACGAGTGTGTGAAAATCATGCACACTTACTTATAGAATTATGCACCATCATAGGATTACACACAATCACTTACTATATTATGCACAGTCAATTGTAATATAATGCACACATACACAATTATGCACAATCATTTGTAACACCTAACAAGATAATATACACTCATTTGAAAATATCATGCACAACTAGTTATAATATTATGCACAATTAGTATTCGAATTATACACATTTTGCAATCATATGGTAAAATCTTAAACACTCGATTAGTTTTCTGTTCTCTTCTGAAGAAGCGTTCTCTCTTAAACCGAACTCTTATACACTTTACATTACTCATTTTATTTCCGAATTTTCTTTTTATGTTTGTGATTTTTTTTAAAAAAAAGAAGAAATTAAGAGAGCCTATGGAAGGATCAACGTACAATTGCCATCAGAATGGTACAAATACGTCAAAACCAGCGATATAGAATCTGCAACGATGGTGTTGACTTAATAAAATGTGAGATATGTATGTTATATCTGATTTTTTTTCCCTCGTACCAAATTAGCGAAAGCTATTTATTCTTTTTCTTGCGATTTATCCGATCACTAAATGACTCGATATTATAGGAGGAAAAAAAATGAAATTGCATGGCTTGAAGCTTGTTAATGTTCTAACAATACTTTAATAGTCATGAATGTTGTAGCTGATAAGATTGCTAAGCTGGGCCACAGCCTTCCGTTGGTTTCCATTTTGAATCACCAAGAACTTCTAGTTCTCATCCGCAAGGATGCTCTAGGACAATCTCCGTAAGGAGGTTATCCTAATTCTTACCTTATCAAAAAGAGAGTTGTAGGGTCAACTGGAACTTATAGTCTTTCTATACAAACCTGCCATTTGCCCTACGCATCAAAACGGCAAAGCCACACCAGATTATTTTAACCAAGGTTCGTCACAAGATGTCCAGATCGATGAATTTCAACGTATCGTTCACTCGTCTTTACAGACTCAATGCATTATTCGTTATACAAAATATTTCAAAACTTTCATGTAAATGCAATGCCCTTAGAGTGTGTTTGGGTTCTCAACCATAATGCATCATTTTGGGAGTCCAAACAAGCCCTTACAAGAAATATGGTGTTGACGCACAGGCATTCAGACCTAGTTATCAAACCCATCTTCGCCGGGTACGATATATTGATATCAGAATAGTTTTGAGTTCAAGTATGTATCCCACTACTAAATATACATACACACATTCATACACATGATAACTAGTATCTCCAAAGGTATCTTAGCTATGTACATAACATGCTGTAGTATACTGGACAGGACAGTTCAAGCAAAGAGATTGGATTCCAAAAAGATTAATTTTACCAAGAAGTGTGTGGCTTCTGTCTCCTTCCAACTTCCAGTGCAATCTCATTGCGACGAGTAAATGGTAAGGTAAATGGCGGGTTATACTGCAAAATAATTCAGTGCAAATTCATAATCCTAACTCATTCAAAAGAGTTCTCCTCAGTCCTCATAGAAGAAGCATATATACAAGAACGTGAGAATTATACCTGTGCAACTTCTACTTCAGCTCCCTCTTTAACTTGAAACTCTCTGTCACTCTTCAGTGCCTCTCTCAGAATTGATTCCCTTCTTTTAACCTCATCATCCGTAACAAAACCTGATTTCACATGACAAATAATGCATATGTTTTAAAGCAGTGCAACTGTGCAAGTGGATAAAAAGGGCAAAATTCAGTCTTGAGTTGTTGTTGTACTACTAAAGCTGAAGATCAGAAGTGAAGAGTTACCTGAGAAGGCAACAACTGCAACTATTTTCTTTGGTACTTCAGTGATCCTCACAGATGAATTGCTTGGCATTGGTAACTCAGCGCCGTATTTGGAAGGCAAGACGAAGGACATCTTCCATTCTTCTTGGTTTGTCGTCTGCAAATTTTGCACAGGGATGATTCGTCACAATCTATTGACAATAACAACAACAATCACAAGGTGTTGAGTTACCTTCTTAGTAATCACAGGTGTTGTCATTTCCATCTTCTTGCCAATAGACGTGGTCTTACGAGTGATAACAGGCGTAGTCATCTCCATCTTCTCTTTTGGAATATTCTGCAACGATTCAGGGACATAATCAGAAGAAGGCTCAGCTAAAATTAGATCACAGAAATTAATTTATTAAACTTCAAATGGTTGTATTTCTACCTTACCAAACAAATACTCTGCTAGTACATTGAAGGATTGAGAAGCTCCATTGAAATCAAATCCTGTCTTCCCAGGCATGGTTGTCTCCGCTATGAAATACGGCTGATTACAAATTTACAATAGTATTCAGACATAGACACATATCACAGAGTCAAGCTACAGAAACTTAAGAGCAACTGAAATAAGATCTCTCAGATGGAGATAACAAATTGAAATCAGAGATGAGGATACCTCAACTTCTCGGATTTCATAACGATCGTTTCGGCTCAGCACTTTGAAGTTGAACGATTCAAGATCAGGAACTAACAAAAGCCACAAACCGAAAATCAGCAACCACAATCAAACTTCGCAATCATACAAACCCTCAAATTCACAACAATCAACCATCGGCTGAACAAAGGAAACATACCTGCCATCAAAGCTTCTTCGAGATTCCGATTCTCAAACCTTCGAGGGAAAGCGTATTTAGCGGTTTCCGTCACCAAATCAGCCAGAACTGCAAGCAACAAATTAAAGACGAATATTACTACAACGCAGAATTTCAGAAATAAATCGAGGGAGAGAGGAGGAATAACATTTACGTCGTTGAGAGACGGAAGCGGATTGAGAAGCTAGGGCTAGAACGAGGGACACTCGAGCTTCAAAAGCCGACATGCTTTGCCGTTGTCTCCGAGAAGTAGGAGAAATAGTTCGATCGGACGCCATTGATTTGGGGACCTTCAAAGAAGATGAGAACTGGGCCGCCATTGAAGCGTTGCCGAGAAGCATAAGCATTGAAGTTGAGGGAGAGACAAAGTAAAGTTGGTTTTGGCGCGACTTATGTGGTCATGGATGAAGGAGAAATGGAAATTTTCACAATCTGGTACGCAGCTGAAATAAAGAACGATTTTTATAAACCACCAGAATTTCCATTATTTTTATCAAAACTACCTCTTATTTTATATTATAAAAATGGGAAATTCCTTTTGGTACCCTTATGTTTTAGTGTTTTCCTTTTGGTGTACTTACAAAAATCAATTTCCTTTTGGTATCCTCATATTTCTATGAGAGTTCTTTCCGTGCCCTTCTTTCTTGCAAACTGTTAACCCCGTTAGATGTCATGTACTTTTGTATGTAAAATAAAAAAAGAAAACAATTTTAATTAAAACAAAAGCTGTATCATCTTCTTGCTGGTAGAGAAGATCGACCAAAAAGAAGATCTACTGCCCCCAATTCTTCAATCGCTATATAGTCCATATCAATTTCTCTCCAGATCCACAAATTTCACAACTAAATCAGCCAAATTACAACCTCTACTGCCCCCAACTTCTTCAGATAGATCATATTCAGGCGGCGCGACCCTAAATTGCAAACAAGAAAGAAATCCAAAATCCTGGAACCAATCTCATCAAGAAGACAAGAAGAAACCCTAAATTGCTAAGCAAGAAAGACATGGCGGGATCTTCGCCAGAAAGCAGTTTAGATTCGCCTGATCTTCACCCGTTTCGGGTCTCGTATTCTGGAGCTGACAAGGCGAAGAAGCTGGCTGGACCATTCACTGCGGCTTTACCCGGGATTCAACTGTCTAGGTCAACCAGTGATGGGTATGAAGGTTTCAACTGCTACTGTTTTAGGAGGGCAACAAGTGAATTGGGCAGTATTCTTTTCGAGTCGAATTGTGATGCAAGCTCCATTGACAAGCTAAAGGCGGCGGCATCGTCTTCCTCATTTGGCCAGGCCAACTTTAGAAGACACTGATGATGTTTTGGAGCTGAAATTCTTTGATTCATGTTAAATTTTCTTCTCTATAAATGACAGAGATGCAATGAAAGAAGAATCTTTTGCTTGCAGTTGTAATTCTTTGTTAGAATATGCATTTCAGTTTTTTTTTGAGCCCAAATATGCATTTCAGTTGAAAGTTAATTGTGTAGAAGCCTTAAAAGATTGCCAGCAAAAGCCATTGTTCTTTTTTTTGGTAAGAGCCATTGTTCTGTAGCTTGCACTTTTATTTTGGTCATTTTTTCTTTTTCTTTTTTATAAAAAAAATGAAAAAATGGATGGAAAGTTACAAAAAATTAACGGAAGACAACTTTTGGGTACGGTAAGAGCAGAACTAAAAGTACAAGGTTACCAAAAGGAATAACTTTTTTTTTAGGACACCAAAAGGAATACACCAAAACACAAGAGTACCAAAAGAAATTTCCCTATAAAAATCAAATAACCTCTTATTTTATATTATAAAAATCAATTCACATCCACATGGCTAAAAGCCAAGGCAGTGCTAAAAATCACAACAATAATAGTAATTATGAAATTAATTTTTACCTCAAATATCTTTGAACATTGTCTGTTCTATTAGTATTATCCTTTTCTTTATATTTATAGTTTTTGTACGGAATTTGGAAGAAGAATGAACAATAGCAAGCTCCACATCAAACCCGAATATTAAGCATTACTGAAGTTACTGAGAAAAATCTTCAAGAAATTAAACACATTAGAGGGGAAGACACTGATTTCAGTCTGGTTCATAGTGGGGAAAAAACACAAGAAGAATAAAAGCTTTTCACTCTGATTTAATTTCTTGATTCAGAATGGCTCCTCTCTTATGCTCTCTGATACAGAACAAAATGAATGAAAAAGAGAAGCAACTAGAAAAATAGAAATAGAGCCCAATAATAATGGATCAAGGGAATCTGGCAATCTGCAGAAGCTTCCTTCTAACAATCTATCCAGCTTAATGACTCTGGTGACCATAAACCAACTCAGGCTGGCATCTTGAGAGTACGAGAGCCTCGAATAGCTGACATCAGCTTACATGTCAAGCCCACATCATAGGACAGCATAGTACGCGAATAGGAGATCCCACCACAGCAGCTCATCACACGCGCACCATCCAAGTATTACATGATAGCAGGATTCCAAGGGAAGTCCCTTGCCGCCGGCCAATGGCTAAATTCAACCAAAATGCATTGCATTATATATCTATGTAACAGTGCATCAGATTATATGAAGAAGACAATACCAAACATCTAAACACAAAGGATAATGTCCTACCATTTGTTGATGCCATGAACTGCAAGGTAAAGCTTTCAACTCCAACAGCAAAATGAGTGTCTTTACATTTGACCTTGTTTTCCATCAATTTGAGAACACATTCTAAATAAACACTACGGATTATCCGTAGTGTTTTTAGAAGATACAGCCTCAAGCACGGTCTCCAAGCCTCAAGAATATACACACAACACATTACCATATAATTGTCACCCATTAGCAGCTAATTTTAGTGGGACATTGCTCCTATTGTTAGACAAACCATCCATTAGTCTATTGTAAGTCGATATATCAGGTATAAATCCAGCTTCCAACATCTCATCAACCAAGCGCTCACCATCCTTCCTCCTCCCTTCTCTTTTATAGCCATCAACCAAAATACTATATGTCATAACATCAAGATCTAAGCCTTTGCTTGAAGCCAGCAATCTTAGTCTATCAGCTTCAATTGTTTTTCCCACACTACACGCATCTTGAAGAAGACAGTTAAAAGTCACAATGTCAAGCACAATATCATCTTTTAGCATCTTGGAAACAAATGCAAGTGCTTCTTCAGTATTACTGATTTTGATTAACCCATCTATTAAAGTAATACAAGTGATTGAGCTTGGAGCATTTCCATTCTGCCACATCACATTGACAACTTCTAGTGCTCTAGTCACATTTCTTACACTACACAGATTCTCAATAAGGGTGAAATAGTCGAACCCACACTGCAAAACCCCTTTAATCGCAAAATCAACCAACAAATCACACGCCATAAACAGTTTCCCTTCTTCTCTACAGAGTCCATCAACAAGAATCTCACAAGTGATATTAGTAAATTTATGACCCATCTCAACCATGTCGTATGCCACCCTCACACCTTCATCAAACCTTCTTTCTCTAAAAAACCCTCTGATCAGAGTATTAAAAGTAACCTCATTTGGTTCACAACCTATAACCCTCATCTCTCCAAACAAACCCAGAGCAGACTTCAAATCTGAATTCCTACAATAGCCATTAATCAATATATTGTATGTAAACACATCTGGCTTTACTCGATCTGTCTTCATCTTACTAAACACCTCCAATGCCTTACCAACTCCCCCGTTCTTAAAAAAGCCATGAATTAAAATATTATACAAGGCAACACTAGGTTTTCCATCAATCAATTTCTTCATGGTATCAAAAGCTGATAAAGCATCATTCAGCCTCCCAACCCTACAATATGAATTGATGACAAACCTAAAAATTGATTCAGTTCTCGGGCACCCAAAGATGCCATCAGAGCAAGGGCAAGGGTTAGAGGGCAAGACCTGGAGGAGAGACTCAAGGGCATCAAAGCGATCAGACACGGCAAGAGTTCGAGCCATCCATTCATATGTTTTGTGATTATGGCGGAAACCGTCAATTGTGCAGGCCCACTGGAAGATATAGAAGTCATAGTGGGTGAATTTGTGGTGGTAGTGGAGCTTGCTCTTGAGGAAGTGTAAGAGGGTTTCAGGGGTGATTGGTAGAGCAAGATGGGCTTTGATGAAGGAAAGGAGTTGGGATTCGGTGGCAGGAGAGGAGAGAGAGATAGTGGGCAGGGTTTGTGTGTGGGTTGGTATAGTGGTGACAGCGAGTGGTGGCTGTGAGGGTGCTATAATGGTGAAAGATGGTCTTGGTGGGCGGAGGGGTCTGAGGTGGCCCATCCTTCTTGTAAAACCTAGTGCACTGCCTTGCTGAATTACAGGATTTGAGATAGGAAGCAAGATCTTCCCCCTCGTCATTCAAAATAACATACGCCCGGTGATTTGCTTAGCCTTGCAATATACAAAGACATCTGCAAAACAAAAGTAGCCTAAACAACATAAAATGCACAAAAACTGACTGTTCAATTGACACATCCTCATAAATTCACATTTCACAAATATCAAGCATTATTCTTACAGCAGGAATAATTCTATCTCTTTTGAATTTTCTCTTCAAAAACTAATAATACCACCACATATCCTAGGGCCCTTAAACTTTAGTAAGGATTTCTATCAATCCAATACTACATACTAATTGAGTACAAACCACAACCAAGTAAAGAAACGACAAAATGAACAAGATTTGTAAATTTCAGCATCAATTATTCAAGAAGACTACTTCTACTTTACCTTTTCTTATTTGCATAAGCTTGATTACTCTAAACTAGCAATAAAACATGGTTCTAATACTTCAAACCTCTGATAAAACACCTCAATGAGAGCATGATTTGATACTTCTGATATAATCTGTTGGATATCAACCTAATTCAGAAAGGCTAAGACAAACAAATTGGCTAATCAAACATATCACATAACACTATCCGTAGTGTCATTTGGCAGTTCTGATTCTTGGGGCGTGTTCAGAGGAGCCACCAATGACAAGAAAAAAAAAAGAAGCAAAATCAAAGTCTGACAAGAAAGAAAGATAGTTAGGTGCTAATCACAGCACAAGCAAAGCATAACGCTACTGATAGCAGTAACATCCGAGCCAGCACCAAGCATTAATAACCTAGATCTACAACCAATCAAAAAGAGGGCGAAATTCAAAAGAAAAAAATTACCTTGCTTGTGTTTGTTAGTTGCTTGCTATTCCGAAGCCAATGCGGCGACGCGAGACGCTGAGAGCTAGAAGGAGATGAACCGAAGGGGAAAGACGAGTGAGGTCGGTGTAATCTGTCACTGATTTGTGCAAAATAGCAAGAGATGAAGCGGAGAGAAATAAAATCACAAAACCTAGTTTTATAGTTTTTTCTTTATGAGGCAAAAAATTAGGCTATTTTGAACGATTAACGTATGTCTCGAATCTCAATCGAGCAATATAATTAGTTGTTTTGTTACACGATCGAGGCATGTGTTTAAATACAGTCGTCTCAAAAACTTGTGTAGTTGTGTAATAGCTATAGTAGTAAATTCGCAATCATCATATCTACGATTCAGGGGCAGCTTCTACTCGTAGTATAAAAATCACTTGAATGTTATCTTCTTCAATTATAATACGTCTACACTTCATTTTTTGTGTTGCGTGCACTCCCATTACCACCCTTCTTGCCTCTGTCTGCAATGCACTTCCATCTTGTGTCTTTACTGCGTCTGCAACGATTACTTCTCCTTTCGAATTTCATATAATATAGCTCGATGTTGAAGCGTTGTTATTCGTCAGTAGCCATCAAAATTAATCTCTATTGTTCCCTCTTGTGGGTCGTTGCTTTATCCACCACGCGCAGAGGATTTTTCGCCCCGAGATTTGACAAGTGTGTCAGAAGAGGACCGGCAGACCGGTTCTATGGGGATCCGGCTTTCAAAGTCGGATCTCCACCGCACAAAAAATTTCCTAGATTGCTACGTTGGCAATCCGGGGAGAAAAAACGCGGATTGCCAACTTGGCAATCCGGAAGGGTAAGTTTCGGAATAGTAACTTTTTTGCCTATATAAACCTATTCACATCTCATTTTTACCTTGTTCATTCCTTCTTCATTTTCTTCTTGTGATTTTCTCAACATGCCATGGTTCTCTAATATTTTCGATAATCCTCAACAACCCGAAGAATCTCAAAATGAAGTCCCAAATTCGGATTGGAATAATGCTCCAATGAATTTCTCAAATTTGTTGGACACTACTCCTTTTCAAAATCCAAACGAGCAATATTATCTTCCACCATCCGAGCTTCCTCAAAATGAAATCCCAAATCCGGGTCGGAATCATGGTTATTTCTCAAATTTGTTGGGAAGTAATTTTTTTCAAAATCCATACTTCTTTCTACCACCGGAGCTTCCTTATCAATCGGAGCAATGCTATCCTTTTTATCCATCGGAGCAAGGTCACACGACTTATCCATCGGATCAAGGTTTCCCGTGCTTTCCTCCGGATCAAACATATCCTCATTATGCATCTACGGAAGAGGTATGTACATAAATATTCTTAATATTATTTAAATGTACTTAAGATTAATATTAGCGAGTTAAAATAGTTGAAATGTTATAGTGTCATTTTTATAATTATCTATTATTGGTCGTTAGTATTAGTTTATAGATTTATTGTAGATTTTAATTTATTATAATATTCTAAATATTAATATTAGATAATTATGTTAGTTAAAAGAGTTGACTTTGATATATTGTCATAGTTCATAACATTAGTAAAATATACTTAAGATTAATATTAGTGAGTTGTTATTATAATAAGTTTTATATAGATTTTGTAGAATTTAATTTATTATAATATTCTTAAAATTAATATTAGATAATTAAGTTAGTTAAAAGAGTTGACTTTGATATATTGTCATAGTTCATAACATTAGTAAATTATACTTTACATTAATATTAGCGAGTTGTTATTATAATAAGTTTTATATAGATTTATTGTAGAATTTAAGTTATTATAATATTCTTAAAATTAAGATTAGATAATTATGTTAGTTAAAATAATTGACTTTATCTATTATCATAGTTTATAATATTAGTAAAATGTACTTAAGATTAATATTAGTGAGTTGTTACTATACTAATTTTTATAGTTGTTTTTTTATATTTTCCTAATATTCATTACTATTAGTTTATAGATATATTTATTCTTTAATTTACGAAACGTGTTTAAAATTTATTAAATGTCATAGGATAAGGATGATTACGCTCGATTCTTCGTGTGTGATGAAGAGTGGTATAATCGTAAATCTATGTTGGAATGGGCGCGTACTGTCGGAAAGTTATTGAAGATGGTCTTGACCATAAAAAATTCATGGCCCAAAAAGGTTATATTAGCTTGCGAGAATGCGGGTGTATACAAGGAAAAAAAGAAGTTGATTCCAGGAAAACCTAGAAAAACAGATCCAAAATATGTCTCAAAGAAGTGCAATTGTCCATTTGAGTTGCACGGGTTCCTTCAACCAAATGAAACATGGAAGTTGACGGTCAATTGTGCAAAGCACAATCACGATGTTGGCACGACCTTATTGGGCCATGCATATGCTGGAAGAATGACGGATGAGATGAAGGAGGATGTTAGAACTCTAACATTGGCATATGTGCTTCCCAAGCAGATATGGGCGTTCATGCAAGAAAAATACCCAGGTTGTATGGTCACTCGGAAACAAATATACAACTATCGGTCTAGAATTTGGAGTCAGGAGATTGGGGAGAAGACGGTAACCCAAACGACATTGAGTTTCTTGGATGAAAGGGGTTATTTTGTGGCACATAGAAGGGTAGACGGAACTAACGAGATACAAGATTTGTTCTTTGTTCATCCACGTAAAAGACGAATGTGTAAGATTTGGCTACTAATCTCAATTCTTTATTTTATTTATGATTGTGTATATATATTGATTCTAATTACCATGTATAAATCTTATTATCTTATAGTTACAAAATGCCTCTATTTGAGTTGGTGGGCTTCACTTGCACTGGCCATACCTTCAACATTGGATTTGCATTCATGGCGCGAGAGAACACCACCCACTATGCATGGGTATTGAACGAACTGAGCCACCTTTGTGTCGTTGTGAGTAAGAGGCCAAAAGTTATTGTGACTGACCGTGAGCTAGCTTTGATTAAAGCCATGAAAACAGAATTCCCACTCGCCCATCATTTGTTGTGTTGGGTGCACATCAGAAGCAATTGCAAAGCAAAAGCGCTAAGCCTTAAAATTGACGATGCAAGAGCTACAGGTTTTTCTAGGCAATGTATCGGCGTTTTTTATTCAAGGTCAGTGGATACATACAATGAGCGGCTTGCAAGGCTAAGGGATTCCTGGGGTGATGGTCTATACAATTATCTCCAAGAAGTTTGGCTTGAGCCTTATGCAGAATGCATTGTCAAAGTATGGACGGATCAGCGTCTTCACTTCTTCACAACGTCTACGAATAGGTAATCCTAAATTCATTATAGCATTTTTGGAGTATGAATATATTACTTATTTAATTTGGCATGAACTTAACAATAAATATTTGTCATATCTTTAGGGTTGAGTCCGCACACTCAGTGTTGAAAAACTGGTTGGGAACTTCAGTGGGTGGGTTCCCCTATGTCGTAAGCAGGATTCATGGAATGATCGAAGACCAAGTATTTCATATTCGAGGTTTTTTGGAGAAGGATCGAAACACATGACCGACTACTGTCCTCAAAGAGAAGGCGTTGCAGATCTTGTTTTCATTGTTGCGCAACAGAGTGTCAAAGAAATGCATGAATATCTTGCTAGATCACGTGAAGTTCATATACGATCCGAAGAAAAACTATGATTCTAAGGTGTGCAACGATGAATTTTGGAGAACTAGTCGGGGACTTCCTTGTCCTCATGATGTTGAGTTTGCTATAAAAAACTTGATTCCAATTCCATGAGAATCAATTCATGCATTCTGGAGGACAGTGACGTGGGAGGGCGTTGAGGTAATTCCTCCACAAAGGTTTGAACCGTGTTCCGAACAAGCTGAGCTTTATCAAGAAATGATGGGAGACTTGAACAGTGGCTTATTGAACGAAGATCAAGTGCACCATATTATAACAACGTATGTCGATCAAAAAAGGCCGGGTGAGTCGACATTGAAGGAGCCGCCCCATGAGGAGTATAGGGGTAAACCACAAATTCCTACAAACGTGCAACCAAGGGACAAGACATGGTTAGAGCACGCCCAAGAAAATGCGAGTACCACTAAGAAGTCGAAACCTAAAAAGACCCAAGCGAAGGAGAAGGGGAAGGAGAAGGGGAAGGGGAAGAAGAAGGGGAAGGAGCCGATACAAAATAGTGAAAATTTCGAAGTTATGGGTGTGGATTTCGAGGTGGGGAATGTGGATGGGTTCATGGAATATTACATCACGCTGACTAAACCAATCATTGCGGATGGCCATTGTGGATTCCGGTCATTGGCTGAGTTGATGTGGAAAACCGAAAAACATTGGAAAAAAGCCACGCTTGCCATTATGGAGGAATTTAGTGAAAACATAGATCTTTATGCAAGGGTGAATGGAGTTAGACATGAGGCTGTTCAAGAGATGATCTCCACTCTTAACTACATGGTGTCCCCTTGTCCCTATGCTTTTTGGATGCACGTGCCGTTGCATGCCTTGGCGTTCGCTACGAGATTCTAGTGCGCAATTGTGGTTTTTTTGTAGTATAGGTTGTTTGGATACCATTTCATTTCATGCATCGCCTGATTTCCATCAAGCATATCGTTCCTCCTTATATCATGGAGTGATCCAATATCACAACGTCCAAGAAGCGTACATGCCTTGGAGGTGCACCCGACAGTATGGATTTGTACAACACATTCCTCCGAATCCCATCCCACCAAAGACCGCTAAAAGGGGGCCAAAGCCTAAAAAATACAAGATTGAATACAATAATATTTATTGCAATTGGGCGGTTCGTGACGAACACATAGAAAGTTCTATTTTGGACTTGCCCCGCGCTACTCATGGATGGGATGTGGCTCCTGGATATATGGATTGGTTCGAGCCACGCTCTCACATGAAGGTGCTTAGATCGTCTCCTACAAACCGATTCAATCCACACCAAAGACCCCCGATGCCTCAAGTAGGCAATAACATCATTGTGGTATGTAAATAAATTTTGTAATTTCCTTATAACTTAAATGATTTGCTATATTTATTTGATTGTATAGTATTTATTCTCTAATCTTATACATCTTATATGGTTTAAATAATATATAGGCCCACAACTACGTGAAATGTTACATAACGGATAATATGCATGTCTTGGACCGGTACCCCGAATTGAGGCCAATGTGGACACACATTTATGATGCTTTGACACAAACTCCTATTCCACCTCCTCCTCAAGTGCCCCCTCCTATGCAAGTTCCCCCTCTATGGCAGCCTTCTCCCGAGCCTCACCGTCACAGCAGTTATCATAGTCGTTTCTATCCACTCGACGAAGGCTCAAGTCAAGATCCTCAACCTCACCGTCAGAGCATGCATTTTGGTGGGAGTTATCCACACGGATTTTCGAGTCAAGACCGTAGCTTTTTCTAGATTTATTTCAATGTATGCTTTTAGTTTTTATTTCGATGTATTTCCGTAATCAATCAACTTGTCTTGACTTTGTTTGTTTAACCATTTTATAACATTTTAATTTTTATCCATATTAAACTATATATTAAATATACATAATATTTAATTTAAACTAAATTATTCGTATATAAGAAATATTATTAGAATAAATTAATTTAACTACATATTATTAAAACTAATATTATTAAAAGTAATTGTGGTGAAGGGATAGAACCGGCTTTCAAAGCCGGTTCTTATAGATCCGGCTTTCAAAGCCGGTTCTCATAGAACCGGTCTGCAGGGCCGGTTCTATGTCTGACACACTGTCACTTCATGGGGCGAAAAATCCACTGTCGCTGGTGGATTCAGCCGAGGCCCTCTTGTGGTTTTTCCCATTTGTCTTTCTTTCTACTTTTACTCTTTAACTTGGTTGTATGATCTTTATCAAGATCCGCTACTTGCTCTTGTTTTGCTGTCTTCCAGTTAGTCACTTATAATTTTATATATTCATTAAAATTTCTTCCATCGTATGCTAGATCTTTATCTATATCCCCTACTCGAACCACTAATCTTCTGTTCTCTTCCTATAAAGAACCTTCAGACAGGGAGCCTTGGAAAGAGGAAGACAACAATGTTGTTATATACTTACACATCATAGTAACAAGTTTTAACCAAAAAAAAAAATAGCAACAAGTTAATGAATCATTTCACATGTAAAAATAGATCATGTTCTTGATAACAATGAAGGATTGATCAATGCATAAGAAGAAATGTAATTTTTCATGGATAACCCGTCAACATAGAATTGCAACTTATAATCCACTAGAATTAATTCTAAGAAGTGCACGACTTTAAAAAAGATTGAAATTCTACTTTAGAAACATGATCTTACTTGCCAAGGCTAAGTATGTGAAATTTAAGTCGTCTTGTAGCCTAAAACAAGTTATAGTTAAACTAAACATTAAAATAAAGCAAATCTAGAATGATTAAAAAATGAATTAGAGCAATCAATTTTTAACTTATAATCCAAAATTTTACTAACCCAAATCAAGTCCACAACAAAGGCTTTGAAACCAGCCCCTTCAACTCTTCTGAGTTATAGAACAACATTTCTATCTTTGTAAATCTAAAATCAGAAACCAGTCCAGTTAAATATAAGTGGATTGGCATTAAACCATGAAAAAATGATCAATTAGCTACCTTAGGCACTTTAATTTCAGAAAATGGCATGACTTCTTCATGAAAAGTAACATCCCTACTATGAAACACTTCTTTAGTGTTCATATCAAACAGTCTATAGCCCTTTTGGTTTGTCGGATATCCCAATAAAACACACTTTCTACCCCGAGGATCAAACTTATCACTAACCCTCTTAGTAGTGGTTGCATAACTGAGACAACCTATGACTCTCAAATGACTGTATGTAGGCTTCTTATTAAAGAGCATTTGATAAGGTGTTTTCCACCCTATACATTCTCCCCAGAATTCCTTTGGAAAGTTTGCATGAATCCTAATTGCCCTGGCTGTGTCCAACAAATGGCGATGCTTCCTTTTCACTATCCCATTTTGTTGTGGCCTATATGGCATTGATCTTTGATGCAAAATCCCAAACTCAGCAAACATCAGTCTACACTTTTCATTCATCAGCTCAGTCCCATTATCAGACCTAATCTGTTTAATCTTGGTCTCAAATTGTGTATTTACCATCACTATATAATTTCTAACTACATCAACAACCTGATACTTGTTATGTAACAAGTATGTCCAAGTAGCTCTCGACATATCATCCACTAGAGTTAGAAAATAGTGTTCTCCATTCAAACTTGGCACCTTATAAGGGCCCCACAAATCAATGTGTACAAGATCAAAAGCATTCACACTGGAAGTCTATTGAATTTTGCAACAGAACAAGTGTCACAAACAATATCACTTTCTGAATTAGCATGATAGCCAGGTATATGCTTAAGCTTTGAAAAAGCCATATGACCAAGTCTATTGTGCATTACATGCTTATCACAATTTGCTACTAAAGATAAACTCTCCTTATTTGCAACTGGATCTTCTGAATTCTTCAACCTATAAAGTCCTCCAATACCAGTTCCAACAGCCACAATCTTTTTAGTCACACGGTCCTGTAAAGCACAATTTTGCTCATCAAAATAGGCTAACAGTCCTTTTTGAGCAACAAGTTTGCTTACTGACAAAAGATTAAATTTGAATGCTGGCACATGTAAAACATTCTGAATGACAAAACCCTTCTTAAGCATAACATCACCCATTTGAAGCACTCTCAATACTGAACCATCAGGCAGTTTTACCATAACTGGTTTATCCAATTTCCTTATATTGAACAAACAATCAATAGCAGAAGTCATGTGATCTGTTGCCCCTGTATCTAATATCCAGTCATGCAAATTCAACTCATTAACAGTCAGGTTAAGAAAAGCTATACCTGCAAAATTGACAGCAGAAGACATCACTCCCTTGCCTTTGAAAGCCTTCAGCATTTCTGAGCACAAAGCCTCTACCATAGCTGGATCAAAACTCAGTTTCTTCGATCCTGAAGTCCCTTCATCACCATCTAGAGGTGTCCCTTTCTGCATATCTGCTTGAGCCGCAATCTTTGTCCCTCTCTTGCGTTTTCCTTTATACCAGTCGGGGTATCCGATCACTTCAAAACAGCCATCAATTGAATGTCCAACTTTATCACAGTGAGTGCAATGTGGCTTCTTATCATCATTCTTGGTCTTCTTATACTCTTTCTTGTTATGATTGTTCTCTTTTGACTCATAAGGAACTGTCATGAACGCCATTGGATCAACTACAAAATTAGTTATCTGCTTCTGTTTCTCTACCTGCATTACTAAATAGTATGCCTTGTTCAATGATGGTAGATGATCCATTGACAGAATTTGACTTTTCACATTATCATAGTCACTATTGAGATTTAGCAAGAAATGCATCAAACGATCTTGATTCTCTAACTCCAAGAATCTTGCAATAACTCGGCACTCACATTTTTCAAGAATTCCGCAAGTACAATTAGGGATTCCATTCATACTCTGAATTCCGTCCCAAAGCCTCTTGATCTTAGTGTAGTATGCGGTCACAGACAATCCTCCCCGTGTAGCTCTCATCAATTCCTGCTTCAATTGGAAAATCATCGGTGTTGTGGATTAGCTGTACCTCTCCAGTATCTCGTTCCATAACTCCTTTGCCGAATCAGTGTAGACAAACGAGTTCGCCAACTCTGAACTCATCGAGTTCAAAATCCAACACGCAACCATCCGATCACACCTGTTCCACCTTGCAAATTCCGGTGCATCTTCAGCTGGTTTGACCACCGTCCCGTCGATAAACCCTAACTTCATCTTCGCGCCAAGTGCCATTCGCACTTGTTTACTCCACGCGATAAAATTGCTTCCATCGAAAGGAACAACTGTAAGTGATGAACCAGGTGCATCAGAATTGGTTAGATTCATCGGATCTCCACTGGAATTTTATTGCCGACTCGATTCTCCTTGCGCCAGAAATTGCATGAACCGATTCATCAAATCGGACGCCGATTCATTCCTTTCTGTTCCTGTATTCATTGTCGATCCTCTTAAGTTAAGTAGATCCTTGCTCCCGTTAATGTCTCCTGCGCTCTGATACCATATTGAACCCTAGATCAAACAAGAATCCATTGATGTAGGATCGAGAAAAGGAAGAAGAAAGGAAGAGGAAAAATATTCTGTTTTTATTAATTGTTCAGCTCTGTAATACACTGGTATTTATTTGGGAATCATTCTGGTGAGACTAGTAACAAACTCTACTTAGCCACGTCACCATTCTAAACAACATTTATATTTCTACACAGATTAACCATCAAATTAACAAAAGAAACAAACTTAGCTAGCAGGAGCAATTGGGAGAATCAATTTGGCTCTGAAAAACATATGAAAAAGCCTTAACAAAGGAAACGAACTTTATGAGCACTAACAAAGAGGGACGCACGCAATTAACAAATTGGACCAATTGGGGTTTTGGGTCAAACTTGATTTGAAAGCCATCAATTAACAAAAGAAACAAACCTGATCAAGAAGATATTAAAAACTAATCACTTTCCTTCTCAAACATTCTCCCGCCTAGGGTTTTGCCTTGAGCCTTCCTACGCCGCTAATGGCGTCGCCGCCCGCCGGCATTGAACCACTGCCGGCTCCGCCAGATTTTTCAACAACAGATATGGAGGTGGACCCTCCTCTCAATGGGAGTCAAATGCAAGTGCAGCAGCCTCAGCCCCAATGCCTACAACCTAACCCAGCATAAAACACCGCGGTTGTACCGGTGGCAAATGCTAGTTCAGAAGCATCTAAGTTGGAGTCCAATGGTCAGGGGGCTCCACAGCAGAGATCCTACAAAGACATGGTCACAGGAGGTTCATCATCGCAAAGTGGGGGACATGAAAGTGGCCAAGACGACTGGATATGGAAAGAGAGGCCAGACCTCTATGACACGGATGATGATGCAGAAGAAGACAACCCGGATCCATTGTGTCCTACTATCCGTTTCACAGCGAATGAGAAACGAGCGATGAGACGTCCTTGGGCAAAATCGTTGATCATTCATTTGTTTGATCGAGGTCCTGGATACATAACACTCAAGAAACGACTGGAGCAAAAGTGGGAACTAAAGGGCAAGCTCACACTAGTTGATATTGGAAATGCACACTATGTTGCAAAATTTGCCAATGAGGAAGATTACAACCATGTTTTGACCCAGGGTCCATGGATGATCGGAGACAATTATCTAATGATGCAGAGATGGAGACCTAACTTCAATCCATTCACGGACAAGCAACAATTCCTCACTGCTTGGGTTTGTATTCCGGGACTCGGCATGGAATATTTCAATGCAACTTGTATTCGTAGAATTGGAGAACAGATAGGCCAAGTGATGAGGATTGATCGTACAACTGTTGTGGCTGATCGTGGCCAGTTTGTTCGGTTTGGTGTGGAGATCGATTTGACCAAATGTCTACTTCCCAAATTCCGATATAGAGGACGCAACTGGCCGATACAATATGAAGGCATCCGGAGTTTGTGCTTTGAATGCGGTTGTATTGGACATTTGAAAGAAAATTGCCCATCTTTAGTCAAAGAGCCGGAAATTGCGTCGGAGGATGCACCAAAAATTGCCAAACCTTTGGCCCTAGAAGAGCAATTAGCCATGGAAACATATGGACCATGGATGAAGGTTGTAAAACCAACGAGGAAGCCATCTCCGGCGACCGGGCCAACTCAGAAACAGAAGGCTGGAAATAGTCAGCCTTACCAGAATAGTGCTGGACAATCAACTCAAAGAGGGGCGGTGAATCATGGAAACACGACCAAGAACCCAAACCGGAGTAATCAAACGTCAGGATCGAGATTTGAAATATTGGGAAACGAGGATGGCATGGGGGTGTGTGGTGGAGATGATGATGTTGTTCTACCGCCGGTAACTCAAGTCCAGCCGTCGTGCACCAATGCTGATGTGGCATCCACCTCATCAAACCCTAATCCGATGCCTAACCCTAATCCGAAATCTTTGGTAGTTGTTGCTTCAACGGGTGTGGGGCCCATAAGTGAGAATATTGTAGCCAAAGATTCGGTGAGTGCTGGCGCGTTAATTAGGCAAGTGAATCTCACTAATGAGGCAATGCAAGATGATGTAGTCAAATCCAATCTGAAACAGAAAGATAGGAAAGAGAAGAAGGATAAAAGAGATCCCAAGAATATCGCACTTGCCCCAACAAAGAGATCTCAATCCAAATCTTCCAACAAGCAAATAGTAATGTCGAAAGAAGCAGAGGTCAAAAAGGCCCAATTAATTGCGGAACAAGCCAAGGCTTTTACTAGCCCGAATGAGGTGATTAAGAAAAACGCTTGCCCCACAATTGAAAACTTGACGCACCCAAACAGTTCTGACTCTTCGATAGAATCTGAAGATGGATGCCTTGATGGAACTCCCGCCTCTGCCGCTCGTCCCCGAGATAGTTCACAACAGCCGAAGCCTCCTGATATCGGACACACAAACGGGACCGGTTCTTCCGACCCTTCGAAAACTTGCGACCAAGATGATAGCCGAGTTCTTGCCATTGAGAGCTGAGTCGAACCCGCTTCTTTGCAGGATCTCAATGCCTCCCATGTTAACTCAAGCTCTCAATAGGCTTGCCTAAGCGGCGGTAGCCTACATGATGGAAGCAGATAATCCTATGCAACCAGTGTTCGGTCCCCTCATCAACTCTTTTATGTCTATGAATAATATTAGCCTATTGATCTGGAACGTCCGTGGGGCAGGGAATGCCCGTTTTATCAACTCTTTAAGAGAACTCGTCCGTATGAATCGCCACAGTGTGATCTGCATTGTTGAACCACGTATTAGTGGTGTCCGTGCTGATGAGATCAGCCGTCGAATTCAATTTGATGGCATGCTGAGAATTGAAGCTGATGGTTTTGCTGGAGGAATATGGCTGTTCTGGAGAACTGTTGATTTTATTGTGACTCCAATTTCACTCCACCGTCAACACATCACTGTGGAGATATCACGAAGAGGAGAGGAACCTTGGCTCCTTTCTGCAATCTATGCGGCTCCAAACCCGGCGCGCCGTATGGATTTGTGGGATCACCTTCGTAGTTTTGCTCAAATTAATAACCGGCCATGGCTCCTTGCTGGGGATTTCAATGCTACTGTTGGATCCAATGAACGATCATCTTCTTCTGTTGGTTCCAATTATTCTTCACAGACTTTTGCTCAGTGGATAGATGACATGCAATTGATGGATTTAGGCTTTTCCGGCCCTCCTTTTACTTGGTCTTCTGGGAACTCAGTTCAGACTTGGTCGGCAGCTAGACTGGATCGTGCCCTTTGCTCTGAGTCTTTGTCGAATAGGTTCCCTGCTGCGACCGTTCAACATTTAGTAGCTCCGTACTCTGATCACCTTCCAATATTGATTAATACGACTCATGAAACGGTGAACCAAAATACTGCTAAACCGTTTCGTTTTCAAGCTTCATGGATGCTACATGAGAACTTCTCTTGTTTCCTGGCAGCTAATTGGAATCAGGAATCTGATATGCGAGCCTCACTTACATCTTTAGCTACAGATTTGTCTCAGTGGAACAGAGAGGTATTCGGCAACATTTTCCACCGTAAAAAGAAGTTGTGGGCTCGGCTCAACGGGGCCCGAAGGGCGATCTCGGCCAGGCCGACCCAATGGCTTATTGATCTTGAACGTCAGCTTTGCAAAGATTTGGAATTAGTGCTTAATCAAGAACAACTCTTGTGGTTCCAAAAGTCCAGGGCAGATTTTTTAGTTGAAGGAGATCGGAACACACGGTTTTATCACCTGACTACTATCATCCGACGCCGATCTTCCCGGGTTATGAGACTTCAAGATAGCAATGGGGTTTGGTTAACTGATGAAACTGAGCTGAAATCTCTTGTTCTGAATTATTTTGCGGGGCTATTTACGGCAGAACCTCAACTGAATTCAACTCAATGGCCTTTTATTCATGCTTGTTTCCCGGCTATCTCGAATGAGCAGTCTATATCTCTTGGAGCTGATTTCACGGCTGTGGAGGTGGAAGAGGCTCTTAAGGGGATGGCTCCTTACAAAGCGCCCGGACCGGATGGTTTTCCTGCTATATTCTACCAAAAGAATTGGAATGTAGTAGGGGCAAAAACTCTCGACCTCGTTCTCCAAGTTCTAAATACGGGTAATTTTCCGGATAATTTGGGTGATGCTTTAATGACTTTGATTGCGAAAAATGATGGGCCGACTTCTCCGGCACATTATAGACCAATTTCGCTCTTGAATGTCACGTTCAAACTGATCACAAAGGTGCTTGTTAATCGTTTTAAGCCGATTTTGCCATTTCTGATCCACCCGGCACAAGCAAGCTTTATTCCGGGACGGAAAATCGTTGATAATGTGGTCATTGTTCAAGAGGTAATCCATACTATGTCGGCCTATAATGGGTCAACAAGGTGGATGATGCTCAAAATCGACCTTGCCAAGGCTTACGATCGTATCCGATGGGACTTTTTGGAGTCCGTTCTTGGAGAAGCTCAACTCCCAGCTCGTTTGGTGAACGTCATTATGGGGACCCAACGAAGAGGTAAAGTCGATCTGTTGTGGAATGGTACCTTTTCTGGCAGTTTTGAGCCTTCCCGAGGTGTACGACAAGGTGACCCGTTATCACCTTATCTTTTCGTCCTCTGCATGGAGAAACTCTCACATATTATACAGGACTCGGTTGATGCTGGGGATTGGAAACCTGTTGAAATTGGTGGGGTTAGTCTTTCACATTTATTCTATGCTGATGACCTAATACTCTTTGCGGAGGCTTCTAGGGACCAGGCTGATGTTATCAAGCGATGCCTTGAACACTTCTGTGCAATTTCGGGTGAACAGATCAATTATAATAAAAGCTCGATCTTCTTTTCCAGGAAAGTTCGCGAGGCTGTCAAGGTTGAGGTGAGTCAGTTTATGTCCATGCCGGTGGTGGATGATTTTGGCTCCTATCTTGGCACCCCAATGGCTTGTGGTAGGATCACTGATGACAGATTCCAATTTCTGCTTGATCGGGTTTCTGCTCGGATCAGAGGTTGGCATACTCGCACTCTTTCCTTAGCTGGTCGAACTACCTTAGCCAATTCAGTTCTGACCAGCTTGCCGTTGTATGTTATGCAAACCAACTTAATTCCAAGGGCAATATGTGATTCTATAGATAAACAGATTTGTGAGTTTGTTTGGGGATCTACTTCAGATCAGAAACGCATCCATTTGTTGTCCAAGGAGAAAATTTCTCGGCCTAAGAAAGAAGGCGGCCTTGGCATTAGATCAATGCGTCATTCAAACACGGCCATTCTTGCTAAACTAGGTTGGCGCTTACTCAACAGTCCTGATGCTCTGTGGGGACGTCTGTTACGTGGGAAGTACTGTCAAGGCAGGTTAGACATTGATATGTTTAATTCTTGTTCTAGCTCTTCGAATATTTGGAAGGGTGTGATCCATGGGGCGGAGATCTTAGCTAAAGGCATTCAAGTGTCGATTTGTAATGGCAGATCCACTTTTTTCTGGTTACATCCGTGGATTTCTAATATTCCCCTGGCTGAGCTTGCTCCTAATCCGGTCCCGGAATCTATAATTGGGTTCACTGTTGCTGAATGTTGGCTTGGTGATAGATGGTATTGGGAGCTGATCTCTCCTTACCTTACCCATCAGATTTGCTTACAACTGATGTCCATTCAGGTTCACGATGATGACAACATGAAAGACAAGCTCTTTTGGGGACCTAACCCAAATGGTGTTTTCTCTACTAAATCGGCGATGAGCTTGATCAGGAAGGAGTTAATTTCTCCGGCTACACCAAACATCACATGGTCACACATCTGGTCGGTGCCGGTGCAACAGAGAGCTCGAACTTTTTTGTATCTTCTTGCTCATAACTGTGTTCTCTGTAACGCCAACCGCTTTCGTCGCCATATTGCTCAGTCGGCAAAATGTCCTAGATGCATTCAGGATGAAACAGAGCTTCACATGCTCCGAGATTGTGCGCCAATTAAGAATGTTTGGTTGGCAATTTTTGGAAATTCATCGCCTACCAATTTCTTTACCTGTACTGACCTCCAAGTATGGATTGACATGCTGATAAGTAAAAAAGACCGTGACAGTACACAAGCTGCGAACATGGTCTGGTATACGTGGAAATGTCGTAATAAGCTGGTTTTCCAGGGCCAAGATGAGCACACTAGGCTCTCGTCCATTGTTTGTTCGATGACGGAGGCATACTGGGCAGCAAACCAGAAAATTGGGGCTGAATATGTTGGTAACTCATTCAGCAGCTCTACTCTCCCTGATAAATGGTCAACACCTCCCCCTTCTTGGTACAAATTAAATACTGATGGTTGCTCAAAAGGTAATCCGGGCTTGGCAAGCGGCGGTGGTCTGATCCGAGATCACCATGGCAACTTCATTCGAGCTTTTATGGCGACTTATGGCAGTTGTAGAGCAGTCACAGCGGAGCTCAAGGCTATGGCCCATGGTCTGAAAATGGCAGTTGATCTGGGCATTCAAAATTTAGTAGTGGAAACGGATTCAGCTGATGTCTATCGCCTCCTGAATGGGACTGATATTGAGACACATCCCGATTATGCGGTCCTTTGCCAATCCTATGCTATACTGAAGCGCACTGGCTGGAATGTTCAGTTTAGGCAAGTGAGAAGAACGGCTAACGCCACTGCAGATCTCTTAGCTAATCATGCCTTTCAAATGAATTCACAATTTATGCTACTGGAGTCTCCTCCAAATTGCATCTCTCGCTCTCTTAATGTTGATTATGTAGCCTAGTATGGGCAAAACTCCCTCTACTTTAATTAATTAAGTACACCTCCTTTCTGATCAAAAAAAAAAAAAAAAAAAAGAAACAAAATTTATGAGCACTAACTAAGAAGGAGACATGCTAGAGAGATCAATTCGATGGATAGCAAGCAGGAGTATATAGATAGATTAACAGAGGATAAAATTACCTTAGTCTCAGAAATAAAAGGGCCTGCTCTTTCCGCTATCTGAATTAACTTCTCATAAAAAGGGATTTCATCCTCTAATATCAGCAACTTGAATTGGTCCTTATTGCCCCTCAAGAGCAAAGGAAAATTATTGAGAATAACAGAACATTAAAATCCATGATGAGCAAAATCAAGGAAGAAAACCATAGCAGCACTACAATCCCTCCCTGCCCAAAAGAACATTCAACATGGAATAAGAAAGAGAAAGTCAGTTTACCACAAGAAGAATAATTGAAGATTCATGTGGAAGATTATACGTTCCTCTGTTGCTCAAGATATATTGCAGAATACAATGCAATGCAATGCACATGCGAAGAAGATATCTGTCCAAAATTGTGATCGAAGGAGATAATATAATTGTGATAAATGCACTAAAAGGTAGTAAATCACGCCCATAGAAAATACAAATGATGATCTCAAATATTTTAGTTCTTCTACAGTGGTAGTCAGATTTGTATATGTACCTCGTGACTGCAACAAGGTGACACATTTAATTAGCGAACTACGTTACTCGAGTAGCTTCCCACAAATTCAGACCCATTTAAAATTCTGAGTCTTTATCCGCAAGGATGCGCTAGAATACAGCTTAAATCTTTCCTACTAGAAATACGTGCAATGAGACTTTGCTCGTTTCTTGACCAAAATGATTGTATACTGTATTGTATAGTATTTTCAAAAAAAAAGACCTAAAGCCTCAGTCAGTTCAAGCGACCCCCCAACAAACGTGTTCCAAATGGGCAATTACGAAAGATTACCCAAAAGTAGACCGGATTTTCCTTTGCCGAAAATGCTCGACACGTGTCAGTTAATTATTCGTTTTCCTCATTTTTATTTAACTTTTAAAAAAGATTTTTTTTTTTGGTATATATTTCTCTCCTTCCTCCATTGTGCTCTCCACTCCCAACAACAAAACTTACTGCAGCTGACCGGAACATATACTCCCCCACCGAATATCTCTCTTTCATCGGAAAATCCCCTTCTTCTCTCTTGTTAAGCAAAATTCGAAACTTTCAATTTCTAGGGTTAGGGTTTGCGCAGCCCCCTTTTATTGTCTCACTTGTGGAAAAGCAGGGCTACGAAAGCAAAGAGCTTGGTGTGGTGTGGCGGAGCTAGTAAAAGGAGAGAGGGGGATTCAAGAAAAAGTCTTTCCATTGATTATTTTCCCCTTCCCGATTCAATTGCTCGGATTGTTTATTCTTGCTTTTCAGGGCAAAAGAACTTTCTTTTTACTTAGATTGTAAGTTTTACCTTCTACGCTTTTGGGCGGTTCGTTCGATTTTCTTTCTACTTTGTACGAAGCCTCAGGTTGAAGCTGAAACTCTCCTCTTCCCTTTTGCAGAGACGGTCGAAGCAGACTCTTGATTAAATCTTCCTTGCAAGCAATTTCATTCACTGTTTGCTACTTTCAGGGTGAAATTATGGTTCTTGTTGGGGGAATAAAGCGTCCTTTGTGTGGTTGATTTGAGAAGATAGTACAAACTAGAAAGTGGGTAGAGGTCTTGCTCTTTGTCTTTATTGGCCCCGTTCTTCTGTTTTATTTATTAAACAGTTTTCTTCGGTGGAGCACAGAACAGTACAGACTGATTACGAAAGGTGACGATATCTGGTTTGGCTTTATCAGTAAAGGAGAGATTTTTGTTCTTGGGTTTGGCCCTTTGGGGTTTTTAGTATTCGGATTCCAAGGGATTGAAGAGGAGGAGGAACTGGGTTGAGTTTGAATTGAAATGAGGCACTCAAGAGTTATATGAGCATCTCTTCTTGGGTCGAGTATGAGTTACAGTGAGAGGAAAAAGACAAGGGAAGATGGGAAAGCCTGTGAGAAACCACTTGCCCGCCGATCAGTTGATGGCAGTTCGAATTCGTCTTCCCGAAATGGTTTGATTACCGATTCAGAGTTATCAATTGATGAGAATCTGCTCGTTGACCCGAAACTGTTGTTTATCGGGTCGAAAATCGGGGAGGGAGCTCACGGTAAAGTTTATGAAGGAAGGTGAGTAGCTGTCCTCTCATCACTCATCTTATTGTTAATTTTTCGATGTACTGATGTTCATTATTCGCCGATTAATCCATATTCTCTGAAGGGGTTTTTGAGTTTTACATTATGCTGGTTGTTTAGGTTTTTGGTATATTCTGATATAAATTGTTTCTATGGGCTGTAACTGTTTAACTATTCATAGAGATGGCTGTAATGGCTAGTTATCTTCTGGGGAAGATGAAAAGTAATATCTTGGACCATGGTTTCTGCTTGTTTGTAAGTGCAAGTAGTTGAATTGTTGGGACCAGAGTTTCACGGGATGTAAGAGATTTCTAGTCTGACAGTTGAGTATGGTTGCATAAATAAGTTGTACTTGGCCCACGTCATACATTGAAAGTACTTTGTGGGGATTTATGTTGTGTAATTATAATTTCCATTCTCCAATCATATGTTTGTACAATGTAGAAGTTTAAGACTGAAATGGAGATATTTATGACATGGACTTTGTTTAAGGTCAAGTGCATAGATTTAGAGCCTACTGGTACTCATGTTGTCTATCTTGATAAAAGAAGTGTTAAGAATTAATTACAATTCAGCAAGTTTGGGTAGCTTATATGGTGTTTTTCCCTTAAGAGGCTAAAATGTTTGTGTTCTATTGCTGTAGCACTGCAATTCCAGATATATGTCTACGAGATGTTGCTTTTTGATTGTTGACTTGACTTACTGCTTTATGCTTAATGGTACCAATTGAAGGCCTTGAGACTGTGATTCCTCTGATTTAGGTACGGTGACAGAATTGTAGCTATAAAAGTTCTCCACCGAGGGAAAACTCCTGAAGATAGGGCTTCCCTAGAAAGCCGTTTTATTCGAGAAGTAAATATGATGTCCAAAGTTAGACATGAAAACCTTGTAAAGGTAATAATGGTCTTCAGTAAGTTTGTGTTACTTTCCTTTATAGCTTCTATAAACTTAAACCCATCTTTGAAAAATGAATAGCAATTATGATAGAATACATATTCATGGTTGCTATATCATCATGTTACTTACGAGTGTATGTTTTCTTGTCTTTGCAGTTTATTGGAGCTTGTAAAGATCCTCTAATGGTTATAGTTACAGAATTGTTGCCTGGAATGTCATTAAGGAAGTACTTATTCAGTCTTCGTCCCAATCCTTTAGAAGTCCAAGTGGCATTGAGATTTGCCCTTGATATTGCTCAAGCCTTGGATTGTCTGCATGCAAATGGGGTTATCCACCGAGACCTAAAGCCGGGTATTATACGGACTTTTTTTCCTCAATAGCAATTCAATCTATTTCTATGTTTACGTTACCACTAATAACTAATAAGAACATCATTCTCCTTGGATAGAGAAGCTTGGCCTGAATGGTTGAGAACTTTCTTTGATCTATGGAGTCCGTGCTAGTGTCTATCTATCTTTGACTTACCATTGGTCACGTTTACATACTGTTTCATCAATCTTGGTTGATTTTTTTGAAGACTCGTCAAGATTCAACCCTAGGGACTTGTTTGTTATTGTTTTCCCACATGATACTCTGGGAAACCTGATATTCTTGCTCTCTTAAGCAATTAGGGACATGCTGTTGGTCACGTTAAACATGATTTTCTGAAAGACTGACACTAATATTATTTTTGTATTAACTGTGTCATTCTTGTTCAGTTACTTGTTTTCATGTTTTATCTATAGAACTGTTAGAACGTTTTAAACTTTTTCTGTAGAGGAATCTGGTTCTTGTGTTACTTATTATATTTTTCTTGGAGAGGAGTCATTCCTCTATTCAATTCAGCCAGCAGTCGTATTGCTGATAATTGATATTTGCTACCTTTAAAATCTGATAACATTTGGATATGCAGATAACTTATTGCTTACTGCCAATCACAAGTCTGTTAAACTTGCTGATTTTGGACTGGCAAGAGAAGAAACTGTAACTGAGATGATGACTGCAGAAACTGGAACTTACCGTTGGATGGCTCCTGAGGTTAGTTTCAGAAACCGATGGTAGCGTAATAATAATGTAATCTAGCAATTAGTTTTGTCTAATTTGGGGCTCCATTTTTCTCAACTCATTTGTAAGAGTTATTTGCTTCAGTTTTTATTAGATGATTCTTAATAGATCCTGTTGGAAAAAATAGTCCGGATTCTTGATAAGTTTGATCAAGTTAATGGTTCATTTCTCTAAGCATTTGAACACAAGTTAGCTATATAACCTTACCTATCGATATTCTGTTTTTCATTGTACTTTTTAGTTGAATTAGCTATGGTGTCTTTATTTGATTCCCTGTTAAAACTTAAAATTGCACTATCCATGATAGAAAATTAAATGCAAATGAAATGATGATATTGGATGTAAGAAGTAAACAATTTTAGGTCATGTTTCTTGTTGCAGCTGTACAGTACTGTCACACTGCGTCAAGGGGAGAAGAAACACTACAATAACAAGGTTGACGTGTACAGCTTTGGGATCGTCTTATGGGAATTACTCACGAACCGCATGCCTTTTGAAGGCATGTCCAACTTGCAAGCTGCATATGCTGCTGCTTTTAAGGTGCATAATTGTACTAATTTAACTTAGGGTGCATTTGGATTACACCTGATGATGCATTATCTTGCGTGATAATGCACGGTTATGCTTTATCAATTGTAATCCAAACGTGGCCTTATTTGTTCTAGTTTTTTTTTGTTATATCATATTATCATACATTTGATCACTCATTTATACCATTGCAGCAAGAGAGGCCAGGCATTTCAGATGAAATTCACCCCGAACTCGCTTTCATAATCCAATCATGTTGGGTTGAGGACCCTAATTTAAGGCCTAGTTGCAACCAGATCATTCGAATGCTGAATGAATTTCTGTTCAAGCTTGAACCGCCACCAACGTCGCCTCCTTTAACTGAATCTGAATCCAGTGATGCAGCTACAACTGGTAATTGTAGTAGTAGTGCAATTATTGAGTTCTCAGCTCGTGCTAGAGGCAAATTCTCTTTCATTCGACAAATGTTTGCTGCAAAGAGGGCAAGAAACTGACAATGAAAATGGTAGATTGCAATCTTCTTTTGGGTAAGGTCTTATTGTTCAGCTTTTGAGAAACTGATGAATTTTGGCTAAAGATTAGACTGATAAAAAGAGAAGAATATATGGATGGATAATAAGGATAGCATAGGTTTGGAAATAATAAAAAAGAAAGCGAAAAAGGGATTTGATCATACGAGATTGTTGCACCTTGAACTAGTCTACTCTGCTGTAAAAAGTTAAATTGGAGGTGTATGACTTCAGACATTTTGATTATGTGAACTGAACTTTCTTACATGGTAGCTTTTTTTCCTGGTCAGTCTTGCAATGTAAAGATGTGTTCATATGCTAACATTTCACCAAATAGACCAATTTATGAATTGCTGACAATTCTTGGTATGCCTCTATGGTGAAGAATGAATGGCTTGTTGGCATATACTGAGAGTGCCAAGTTGATTAATTTCTGAGATATGAACATTTTTTTTGGGATAAATATCTCTTACATTGTGTGGCTGTTCTTTGTATAGTTGTATGACTTGTATGATTTGTATCCATCTCTGTCAATTACCTCATTCTTAGGGTAATAAAGCTGCTTGTTGATTAGGAAATTTCTCCAACCAACAACTCCTGTTACCAATTTATTAGTACAACATCTTTAAGTTTTTAACATTAAAAGTATTTTTTTGGGTTAATTAAACTGAAATTTCTGAGCAATCAATGATTGATAAAACTGAGATTTTTTAATTATAGTCATTGAAGTAAGCTGCAAAATATATTTAAGATTCATTAGATTGATGCACTTTTTCACATCCTTATTCTTGACACTACTAAAATCTAATTAGGGACATTTTACTTATCATGGAATTTTCATTAGTGAGAAACTGAGAATTTTAAACTAGAGGTAGCATTGACTTGGACCTCAAGAATGACTACAGTCTACAAGTCTATAAATTTCATTTTCTAGAGACTTGTAAACTTGCTCCTCTTTTTCTCCTGTATATGCCAATAAGCAATAAGATGCACCATAGTTTGTCTTTTTTTTTTTGGGTAGAAAGCACCATAGTTTGTCTAACCTTGAATTAAATAAGAAAAACAAGAGCTTTTCTTTCTTTCATTTTTTTAACGAGGGCTTGTGGTAAATTTCGGATCTGTGAACAAACCAACAAAACGCACAAATTAGATAAATCGACTTACATCAACCTCTCGATCCAGTGATAACAAGAGCTATTTTTTTTACTTTATATTTTTGCACATCTATTTTAATGTATCTTTATGTGCTTTGGTTGAGGCCTCCATAGATTTGTCGTGATCTTGATCTAAAGTAACTTTTTAACGAAAAGTGTTTCATACAAGATTATGTAAATTACGTATTCACGTGGTGGAAATCTAACAAACTAAATTGCATTCACATTACTCTACTCATTGTAGTAGCCCCTAGTATTTTTTTCACTGAGACCAAATGCAGAAAATAGTACTACCCATTTTAGTTGTAGATCTAGACAAAGAATTTGGATGAATGCCAAAAATAAAAACGTTTTTTTTAAAAAAAAAAACCTTAAGCCCTTTACTCTTTTAGAGCATAAGGTAATGTTGTATTTGCAAAATATTACCCTAAAAGAAAAATACAATAATACATAGACCTTATAAAATAAATTCAAACATTGTTTAATAAATAAAACAATTTTTTTTAACCTATGTCCTTGAATTAATTAGATTCAAACAATTTTTCTAACAAGATTTTATAAATTTACATTTATTTAGGATTAGTTAGATTTTGTAAAAGGGTTCACTGCTTTCCTAATAGGGTTTTAGTTTCCTTTATTAGTATGTTTAACCTTTGCCATAATGATATAGGTTAGAAAAACAGCAAATGGATTTTTCTAATGTGTTAAATTTACAGAGTAATATGTAGGGAATGTATGGAAATTGTTTGTTAAGTTAATATTTTTTAATAGAGTTCACCAATTTTAATTTAAGAAATAGTTTATAAATTATTTTCAAATTTAATTTATTAATGTGTGTCGAGAATAATTTATCAATGGTTACCTAATTGACATTATTCAAAAATCACAAATCTGTTATAAAAAAATCACAATTCTTTTATTTTTAAATAAAATTTGTATTTTTTCATCTGCAATTACATTTTGGAATAGCACAAAAGTCTTCAGCCAACTAAACAAGTCAACTGAATGGGGGCCTTGGAGACGACAAATATTCAATCCAAAATCCTGCCCGAAGAACCAGTAAAACCCCTTCTTCACTCCTCATACTCGCCCTAACGTCTTCCATGGATTTCGAGATCCCGAGGAGAGAGAAACTGTTCTACTGATTCGCCAAGCAACCGCGTCTCCTAATTTGCTTTGAATCTCTCATTTTGGTGTCTTCCAGAAGATTTTACTTCGAGCCTGGGAGGGGAGACCAGGAGGAGGACAAGTTGGAGACTTTTTGTGCTTGCATGTGAAATTGGTGGTTTGTTGATTTCGAAATTGATCTCTAATTCGGAGTGGGAAGCTTTTCTTTTTAAATTGATGGCGGATTTGAGTTCACTACTCTCGGGTTGCAGTATTGTTTAGTGATTGATTGTCGAGGCTTTGCCAAGTGAGTCGTGCCTTCTATTTCTCGTGCTAGGGATTATCGGGAATCGGAGAGTGACTCTTCCAGGTTGCGTTCACAATAAGGTGGTTTGATATCAATTTGCGCTCGTATTGCTATTCTTTCTTCAATTTGTTCCCCCATCTTCTAGTTCCGTGCTAGGGTTTTGGAATATGGGTCGTCCGGGTTGGGCTGACAATAAAGTGGCTTGGCATAAATTTGGGTCCTTTTTGGTATTCTTTCTTTGATTTCTCCATTTTCTTCCCCAATTCTCCGGATTTTTAAATTTTTTCATCCCATAGCGGTATTTTGTGAGATGGGTGAAAATGCAGCTGCTTTACATACTGCTTATAATTCAGTGCAAGCTCTTGGGAGGGGCTTCGATGTCAACTTCGATACTAGGCTTTTGTATTGCAAAGGGGCCTTGGGTTCTAAGATAGTTCAAGTTGATGAAGAAGACACCAGGGATATGTGCATGTACGATAGTTTGGTGGTTCCAAATGTCTCCAGAGATATCAGGCACTCTCTGTGCAACCCTTGCCGTGAAAGCTCTGGTGTTTGCAGTTTCGACGAGGTACGCTTTGTCTGATTTGTAACTTTGGTGCCTTGTGATATGTGGTGGCTAACGAGTCATTTTCCTTACTTGTACATTATCCAGTGATCTTCTTTTTAATAGATTTAGATTAGCTCAATTTTTTTTACTTTGGATCCCTCTATTGGGGTTATCATTAAAGTGTAACATAACATTTATACTTCAAATGGTCTATATTTGTGTAATAATAGCTTAGAAAACCCTGATCAATCTCATCATAAAGTACATCTCTGCCAACCTTATTTTCTTGGTAGTCTTTTAACAAAGAAATCAAGATGAATGGTGGAGAAATGCTGAAGAAATCAAAGCCTTTTTTTGGCTATGATAACATGGTTTTGCAGGATGAATGTCATCTCTAAAAGTGCTCTTGATGTTGGGATGAACAATACCGTCTATATTACCTATCGCCATGTTGACATGCTGTTGCCACCGAATTCATTGCGCCTTTCTCCCTCATTTGTGAAAAGTGCCACATTTATCTCATATTAATCCTCTTTTAAGTTCAACCAAAATTTGAACAGACTTTAAACTTTGAACCAGAAAAGTATGGCCAAGTATAACTATGCTCTTCTTAGCTAAGATTGCTGCTCAGCTTATTAGAGTGCATCTTTCTAAAGTTACTTGCATTCTTATGTATTTTCTATGTTATCGTTATATATATTTCTACTGGGATAGTTTGTTTATCTCAGCTAATAGTTTCAAAAGATCAAAAAAATCATTTATCTTAGCTAGATATCAAAATTATTATCAATGTCAATAACTATGCATGGTGCAAGTTTGAAACATCAAATTGTACTCTGGAATGAACTGAAACTTCACTGCTTTTTTAATAGAAAAACAACTATATGAGTGAATGATTTTCTATGAATTGATTGTGAAAAGAATAATTTCTTGTCTGTTAATAACGGTCTAGCCTTGATGATTCCCCCGCCCCTTGTTCTAAGTGAATTTCGCTGATAATTGGCTGCAGATGGTTGAGTATTTCAATAGAAAGGCAAATCTGTCAGGAACTGTGCCTCTCGGCAGTTTCAATTCGGCATTTAGCTTTACTGGATCAAAGCATGTGGATGCTGCTGCCACCAAATCCTTAGCCATTGATGGACTTGTTATCCCACTTGCCAAAGTTGCGCTTGCAATACCCCTATTGCTAAGAGAGAATGTCAAGCGGGCCATCCCTAATTCGTGGGATCCACCGGCTTTAGCTGGGTATGTACATTCAAGATATCTTTACATTTTTGTGAGAAATGGGGGTGACTGTAAAATGAACATAGATCAACTTAGGGTGTCTTTAGCAACATATTGTTTACATTATGTTATATTTGTTCTACCATGTGATCAATATTCACCAAACACATCCTGTAAATCCTGTAATTACAACATCAAAATATGTGCAACAATCGTTCCTTTTGTGCAGTTTTATCGAAAGCTTTGGGACCCACCTTATAACATCTGTTACCATCGGCGGTAAAGATGTAATTTACGTTAAACAACATCTTTCATCTCCTCTATCAGCGATGCAGATGAAAAGTTATGTTGAGGAGATCGGCAATCAAAGATTTTCAGATGTGGGGAGCCAAGCAAATTCTGGTCCAATTAGAAAAAAAGAGAAGGTTAGTCTCATGAACACTACAAATGTATCTAAACTTTTGCCTATGTAGCACTAAGCTTATGTTTTTGTCTCTTTGTTTGCAGGGTGTTGACTCTGGATTGTTGTTCAATAGTCAAGGAATTTATCCACATCCGACTGGTGCCCCATATCTCAATGGGAAGGAGGCAAGTGAATACTTTCCAAACTGTTCTTCCATCTTCTAATTTCGCAAGCCAACCAAAAAATGCCTAAAAACTATTCCTTAAATGATACTCAATATTGTTGATGCAGGACATCACTGTCATTTTTAGGCGGAGGGGTGGTGATGATCTAGAGCAAAGTCACATCCAATGGGAAAGAACTGTGAAATCTTCTCCTGATGTTATTGAAATGACCTTTGTCCCCATTAGTGCTCTCATTGATCACATTCCAGGAAAAGATTATCTTGCCCGCGCAATCAACCTTTATCTTGAATGTGAGATGCTGCATTTTATGTTTTCCTCTGTGAATAATTGATTGTGGGCAGTGAATATTCACCGAGGCTGAAATTATTTCTGTTACTGATGCAGACAAACCTCCGATGGAGGAGCTTAGATATTTTCTTGAGTTTCAAACGCCTCGTGTATGGGCCCCCATACAAGATAGGCTTGTTGGTCATCAAAGGAAGGAGCCTGTGTGCCCAGCTTTGCAGTTCAGTCTTATGGGACAAAAGCTTTATGTCAGCCAAGAGCAGGTGCATTATGTCTTATTTTGCCAATATGATGATTGCTTTATTAATGGAAAAATTGATACATCTTGGAAGATGATTTTTTAATATTACATCATACTTGTGTATAATTTGGTTGTGTCTTGCTCCCAACTTGTTAAGGAGCTTATTCATATGCTTTGTCATCTGATTGCTACTTAACCTAAGTATTTTTTTCACCTTGTACCAAACTAACATATTAGGACTTGGAAATCTGGATCAACAATTACCGAACATTATGCAAAAGTGTTTTTGGTGATTTCAATCCCATGGAAAAATTTAATTGGATATTTCAGTCAATTACCTTGTTTTTTTTTTCTTATCTTCTGGTGATTTTTCATAAATTTGTCATAATTTGATGCTTGGGCATGCAGGTTTCAGTTGGTCGTAAGCCAGTGACAGGCCTAAGACTAAACTTAGAAGGAGCCAAACAGAATAGATTGAGCATTCATGTTCAACACTTAGCATCCTTACCAAAGATATTCCATCCATACTGGGATGCCCACATGCCAATCGGCGCTCCAAAGTGGAGAGGACCAGAAGAGCAAGACAGCAGGTGGTTTGAGCCAGTGAAATGGAGAAACTTCTCTCATGTAAGCACAGCACCCATAGAAAGCCTTGATAGCTTCACTGCTGACCTCTCTGGTGTATTCATTGTCACCGGAGCTCAACTTGGAGTTTGGTGTTTTGGTTCGAGAAACGTCTTGTACATGAAACTTCTGTTCTCTAAGCTTCCTGGGTGCACAGTTAGAAGATCATTGTGGGATCATACACCAATCGACAAATCAAGGAAGCCTATTGATACTGAAAGAATAAATGAAGTTGGAAGCTCAAGTTCTGGTGCTAATGACAACAAACTTGCAAAGTTTGTTGACATGTCTGAAATGACAAAAGGGCCCGAAGATCCGCCAGGTCACTGGTTGGTTACAGGTGGTAAGCTTGGTGTGGAGAAAGGGAAAATTGCATTGAGATTAAAATATTCCTTGCTTAACTACTGAGTTATGTCCTGTTAACTTGTTCGATTGTGCATCGCTGTTAGGGTAAATGGTGGTATTTTTCTTGTTTGGACAAACTTGATTTGCAGCCTGATGAACAGAGCCAGATTGGCTTGATGGCATTTGATGGATGTAGGTTTTGCAGTTTTGGTAGTAGTGTTGTAAGCTTATTTACTGTACAACTTGTAGATAATATCACATTGCACCTGTAAAAGACAGTGTAGTTGCATTATGGATTATGTAATCCATAAATGCTCTCTTTGGCTTGGGTTGTCTACTTGTCTTAATGCTGATGAGGGAGAGATGAAAGGCAAAATTGCTGCAATCAGGGGTCAGTTAAAAGTTGTTAGTATATATTAGTGAAATTTTGTTCAAAATTGAATATGAAATCTGAACAATCTTGATGTAGCTTTACTTGCTGAATCTACTCTTGATGACAAAAGGTTAAAAAACATAAATATGAAATAGTGATATGGAAGCTAAACCACTGTTGGGTGCTGCTAGTGTCACTTATATCACAAGTCTTCACATGTCTTGATCTAATTCTGACGTGTGAGTTGGGTTTCAAAAATGGAAGCCATCAACTCATGTATGTTCTCTTAGTAGGGGTGTCCAAACCCGGTTAACCGTGATTTTGGTTAACCGAAGTTCGGTTAACCATGATTTCGGTTAGTGAAAATCATGAACCGAAACCGAACCGTGAATCTCGGTTAACCGTAGTTCGGTTAACCAATTTTTCGGTTCAGTTTTCTCGGTTAACCGATAACCATTTATGTAATTTTACCTTAAATAATTAAGACTAAAATAATAAATTTTGAATAAAAAAAGTGATCAAGTATATCATATTGTATTGGTTGTTGTAAACAAATATCGAGAGTATATACTATATTGTGTGGAATCAAATATTGTGTATATTAATTTTTATCCCATCAAATTTAATAAATGACTTTTATATCAATGTAATATGGAAAAATAGTGTGTAAATTGTTAAAATTGAAGAATGAAAGACAAACTAAATTAACACATTAAAGATTATAGAGTTTAACCACTAAAAAAATCAAAGATAACTAATATTTGAATAAAATATTAATATATTTTCGGTTTTTCGGTTAACCGTTAAATGTAAAGTCGGGAACCGAAACCGAACCGATAAACCGAAATATTTTCGGTTCGGTTAACCAAACCGAAAATTCAAAAAAAGTCGGTTTGGTTAACCGAAAAAATAATCGGTTTTTCGGTTTTTCGGTTCGGTTTTTCGGTTTCGGTTTTACATGGACACCCCTATCTCTTAGCTCTCTTGGAGCTAGCTTAGTGAATAGTGCAAAAAGCTTTCAAACATAAAGTTAAAATTTGGGACTGGTTTGGCTCCTCTTAATTAATGAAGGAAAAGTTCATTTATAATTGTTTACTAACTGTTTCTTTTTTGAAGTTGGTGAATATATAAATCAAAAGAATAAAAAACACGATACACTTGACCCTTGATCATGTAGGTTCAAGGTGAGAAAAGGCTCAAGCCTCAAGGTGGACCAATTGTGTCCATGGAGCTACTCAACCGGATCCAAATGATCCAAAATACATCTCAAGGTTGGGTTGGAACAATGACTTACTAACAAAAGCCCTAAGTGGCCAAAAAATACAAATTGGGGTCCTCGTACACAAGCCAAAAGGCAAGACCAATGGGTAAGCATGGCTCTTGCTTCTTGCCAAACTTTGTCTTCTTGATGCCTAGGCACGGAGACGTTGCACCAAGGCTCGTCCTTCACGAATCACGACTATTGTGATCCACCTTGTTCGAGAGCCTACATTTGCATGCTTCGATGATGGCCCTTGCACATTCGGTCTCGTTGAGGCTTCCTCGAAATTTGTGATTGTTTCTCGCCCTCCATAATAGAGGCCGGTAGCGTTGATGGCGAGAAGCTTGGCTTGGAAGGTGGGGGTGTTCTTGCAACCGTACGAGGCAACGAACCAATACTAATTGTTTTAGGACATAAGTTAAAATCCCTTACTTGGAAATATTCAACTATTTAATTTATTTAGTGTTTTTAAATTATTTTTTATAAGGTTTACGTATCATAAAGACCCAATCGTTTTCACTAGCCCTTTCAGTGATTTTATAGGGTGGACTCGTTCAAATTTAGGTCATTAATTTCTGTTAATCTGTCATTCCAGAAAGAGTTCATTTGATACACACCTGTCCAAATTACAAAGATGATTTTGGGAGTGATTGTGCAAGGAATAACGATAGCACCACCTTGCCAGGAGACTGTAGAAAAGATAGGAATTAACTAACGAAATCAATATTTCTATTAAAGTCCGGTGGGCCGATAATCTGGGGGTCGTGCATGTAACAGGTCTAGCATACAAGCTCAATGAGGTTCTAACCCAAAACAATATGGCAATGGGTGGAGTAACTCGTTAGGTTGGTTCATGTGCACAAGCGCGTTCGGCCCAACATGTACGTACATAAGCTCGTAGGGTTCCATCCTAAAACCACTTGGACCCAGACCAAACACTTTGATACCATGTTAAATTCCGGTGACCAGGCCAATATGACGTGGGGGTACACACCCAATATAGACCAGGAGTCTGGACCCAGATCGAACATGCTCTGATACCATGTTAAATTCCGGTGGCCGAGCTAATATGACGTACCGCTAATATGACGTGGGGTACACACCCAATATAGACCAGGAGTTCGGACCCAGACCGGGCTAATATGACGTACCGCTAATATGACGTCGGGTTAATATGACGTACCGCTAATATGACGTAGGGTACACACCCAATATAGACCAGGAGTTCGGACCCAGACCGAACATGCTCTGATACCATGCTAAAGTCCGGTGGACCGATAATCTGGGGTTCGTGCGTATGACGGACCTAGTATACAAACCCAATGAAGTTCCAACCCAAAACCATATGGCAATTGATGGAAAAGATTAAAAAATTATATATTAGATAATTTTACGCCCAAAATTTAAATGTGGGATATATCATGAAAATCTCATATCAACATTTTGTAAATTAATTAGTCGATTGACAATCCCGTAGTTTGTAGCTTCTTTAATTTGATTGATCCCATGTTTTAGGCAATCAATAATTTCTGTGTGATGTGTACGTACTTGTTGCTTATTTAATTTAGGTCTTATATAAATTCATTTCCAAAATTACTTAATAGAGAATTCCGATTATCTGATTCTCGACGGTAGAGATAAGCATGACTATAGGTAAGTAGAACATAATTATAATCTATAAACACATAAGATAGTATTAATTACTCATAATTGGACCATAAGTGAAATGGAGGGATATTACCAAACGAAACATAAAATACGACCGACGCCTACAGACTCGCTAAGGTGGAGTCACTCTCTTTATTCTTCTACGTACTATTGTTTCTTTTTTTGAAATATAAAAAAGTAATACGCCATCATGCTAGCTCCCTCCATTTTCTCATAACCACCTTAGTGAACCCTGCAATCACATAATTAATAGCACAAATAAATTAATCTTCACATTATGAACAGATATGAGAAAGATAAACTAACGAAAATATTTAACATGGTTCACTACGATTAATTTTTAGTTAAACTCAAGTAATTCATTACTTGGAGCAGTCGGTTTTGGTGCTGATGGGGTACGGGACGCTGACGCCGCACTTGCCGGGGAGAGAGGCGGCGTTGCCGAGGTTGAGGCCGCTGATGGCGCCGGCCGAACTTTTCAGGCAGCCGCACGCGGCCTGACGGTCGGCTGGGCTCGTAGCCAGCGAAGCCAACGCCTTGACTCCGGCACAGCAGCCCGGGGTGGGCCCCACTCCTCCCTTGAGGTAGCCTATGCACGGTCCGAGCTTGCTGTTGACGGCGCCGCATGAGAAGGCCTCCGCCATGGGGGCGGCCGCCGCCATGGCGATGAGCAAGAGGCAGGCGAGCTTGGCGTAGGAGGAGAAGGCCATGATCGATGATATAAATCTTTCAAAGGAAGAGGGGGATTGTTGTGAGGAGTGATTGATTATATTAATGAGAGCTAGCTAGGGTTTAGGAGGATGGTTGCATTGGGTGGTTTTGAAAGGGTTATGGAGGTGGGTATTTATAGGTGGGGAAATGGGAGAAGGGCTAGCCAGGTGTGAGAGAGGAGAAAATGACATGCATGGCTATGATCATACGAGTATTATGCATGGTTTAACTTAAGTTGAGATGGGTGCATATGATATGATATGGCATTTTTCTAAATAAAAAGAGATTGATAAAGTATATCTAATCAGGTGATTAAGTCTTTATATAGTATGAGATGTCTGTTTCAATTAGGATCGGACTGGCCAAATTCCGCTCTGGACCGAGGTCATATCGGTTCGGTCCTCGGTCCATAAATTTTAATCCGGTCCAGTTTCAGTCTAAACTGATCGGACTGAGACAGGACCTAGGGTAAACCGGTTCGTTCCTCGGTCCAAAATTTATAAAATTCCGGTCCGGTTTCAATTTGGATCAACTTTAAAAAAAATTATATATATAAATAATATTTATTATCTTATAAAATTTATTTTTTATTGTTTACGTTTTACTTCTATGCATATATTTCATAACATTATATTTTTCATAAATAATATATAATTTTTCTCAATAAAAACATATTTTTAAAAAGTATTAATTAAAAAAATATATCCTGGTCCGAAAGTGGATTCGACCGAATTTTTCCGGCCCAGTCCTCGGTCTAAAGATATAGGAAATTCAGTCCGATCCAGTTTTGTACCGATGCCTACCTCTAGTTTCGACTCCCACGATCGAGTAATATCTTTGACCCAAAAAAGAGACGAATAAAGTAGTGTATGAATTGGGAGGGTTTCTCCAACAATTGGCTTCTACAATGTCTAAAAAAGATTATTTTTCAATTTGTATGAATTAGGGAATACTTTGGGAAACCAAAAAAAGGTGGAGAGGGGCTAGCTTATTTGCACATAAGCGAATGGACAAACTTCCCAATGATTTACCCGCCAAACTTCATAGCGTACGTGTTCGATCTAGCTTGAGTCTATCTTTTGGTTTGTTTGGGTTGGGAATAAACATATGCTCCTCACTTGTTGTTTAGGCTAGCCCGACACGGGTGCGTGATTTGTGCTAGCTTCTTGTACTTGTCAGCCTACCTTAAGATATGATCAGGCTTGCCAACTGTTAATCTTGTTGTAAGAGAGAGCAACTTGGGGAGAAGAGAGAGTTTAGGATCTCGTTCATTCGAGACTATTCTGTTATAGTTGGTAGTTTTGGTATTTATACAAGGTATTGTAAAAGTAGCTTCTTTTGTACTCAACATTGTTAGAATGTAGAATTTTACCATTCTCTTCATTAATCAATATATAGTATAATTATAAGGTTTTGTAGTCCAAGTTAGGCCCAATATACAAATACACAATAATATATATGTTAACACACTCCCGCAGTCGAAACGGAAGAGGACCCAACAATGAGACTGTCTCTGAAATCAAGAAATAATGAACATGGAAAACCCTTAGTAAAAATGTCAGCATATTGATATGATGATGGAACATGGAGAACTCGAACATGTCCAATGGCAACTTTATCTCGAACAAAATGAATGCCCAACTCTACATGTTTGGTACGCTGGTGTTGAACGGGATTGTGGGCAAGATAAGTAGCCGACACATTATTTGTATACACAAGCGTAGCCCGAGAGAGAGGAAAATGTAGTTCGAAAAGAAGATTACGAAGCCATGAACATTCAACAACAACATTAGCAACACCTCTGTACTCAGCCTCTGCACTGGATTTGGATATCACACCTTGACGTTTGGAGGACCAGGAGATGAGTGTGTCGTTCAGAAAGACACAATAACCCGATGTAGATCGACAAGTATCAGGGCACCTGGCCCAATCAGCATCAGTATACACAATTAACCGTTGTGCATCGGACGGTGTAATATTAATCCCATAATCAAGAGTGTCGTGAATATATCGAATTATACGCTTAAGAGCATGAAAATGACTCTCTCTAGGATCATGCATAAACAAACAAACTTGCTGAACGACATAAGATATGTCAGGGCGTGTGAAAGTTAAATACTGTAGTGCACCGACAAGACTCTTGTAAAGTGTAGGATCACGAACAGGAGGACCAACATTGGCGCTGAGCTTAGTGCCAGGCTCTACGGGAATAACCGAAGGCTTACAAGAAGTCATGGATGCTCGTTCAACAATCTCACGAGCATATTTGCCCTGACATAAAAACAAACCAAAATCCTGTTTGCGTGCTGAAATGCCGAGAAAATAAGACAGAGGTCCTAAGTCAGTCATGGCAAATTCCCGACTGAGCAGACGAATGATGTGCTGACGAAGAGAATCAGAGGACGCTGTAAGAATAATGTCGTCCACATAGAAAAGCAAATAAGTTGTATTATGGCCCTGACACAATATAAATAAAGAGGAATCACTCTTGCTACCGACGAACCCGAGAGTGTAAAGATATGCTGCGAACCGCTGGTATCAGGCCTCGGGGGCCTGTTTAAGACCATAAAGCGACTTTCGTATTCGACATACATGCTTGGGATAAGCAGAATCAACAAAACTCGGGGGCTAAAACATGTAAACTGTCTCACGAAGATGGCCATGTAGAAATGCATTCATGACATCTAATTGATGAACTGACCAAGAGCGAGAAACAACAAGATGTAACACAATGCGAATAGTTTTCGGCTTGACAACCGGGATAAAAGTCTCATCACAATCAATTCCGACTTCTTGTGAACGGCCATTGGCAACTAGGCGAGCCTTGTACCGTTGTAACGAACTGTTAAAGCGATAATTTTGAAATAGCCACATGCATCGAACCACATTTGCCTTGGGTGGACGAGGCACCAATTCCCAAGTTTCATTACTAATAAGAGCTCGATATTCGTCTTTCATGGCGGCACACCTATTTGGGTCAAGGAGGGCGGATTTGTGTGATGTAGGTAAAGGAGACAGATTGGGTTGTGATGTGGTGGAATTGAGGTCAAATATAGCCCGGAGTTTGAAAATTCCCGCTTTGCCCCGAGTAGTCATCGAATGTGTGTTGTGAGGCGGGGATTGGGTCGTGGTTTCTGGGGATTGGGTCTGGGGCGTGGTTTGCGCTGGGGAGAGCGCTGGTGAGGGGAAATTGGGGAGGGCGGGGCTGTCGGGTTTGGGATCGGGGGAGCGCGACCGTGCTCTGAGCTACCCACCCGCGCTTCGCCCGCAGAAACTTGGCCTTGTGGAGCGCGGTTAGGGTTTGGGGGAGCGTGACCACGCTCTGAGCTCCCCCACCCGCGCTTCGCCCGCAGAAACTTGGTCTTGTGGAGCGCGGGTAGGAGGCGAATGAGACTACAATGACGCATTCAGTGAGGGAAATAAAAAGAGAGGTGAAATGGACTCGGAATTAGGATTGGAATCCGGCGGAATTGGAGTAAGAAAGGGGAAACACGACTCACTGAAAGTGACATGTATAGACAAGATGATTTTGTGAGTGTGGAGGTCATAACATATGTAACCCCTGTGATTGTCCGGATATCCCCACCCGCGCTTCGCCCGCAGAAACTTGGTCTTGTGGAGCGCGGGTAGGAGGCGAATGAGACTACAATGACGCATTCAGTGAGGGAAATAAAAAGAGAGGTGAAATGGACTCGGAATTAGGATTGGAATCCGGCGGAATTGGAGTAAGAAAGGGGAAACACGACTCACTGAAAGTGACATGTATAGACAAGATGATTTTGTGAGTGTGGAGGTCATAACATATGTAACCCCTGTGATTGTCCGGATATCCCAAGAAAACACAAGGTGTGGAACGAGTTTGAAGCTTATGATTGATTTGAGCCGACAAGTTTGGGAAACAAAGACACCCGAACACCCGTAAGTGATCATAAGTAGGTGTGCAATTGTATAAAATTTGTGTGGGGGACCGATTTTGAAGGAGAGGAGAGGGTATAATGTTAAGAAGATACGCGACAGTGGAAGCCGCATAGGCCCAAAAAACGGGTGGTAAACACGCATGAAAAGTAGGCTTCGGACCATATTTGTGATTGTACGGATACTACACTCGGCTTTGCCATTTTGAGAGGAAGTGTATGGGCAAGAAAAACGAAAAGTAATACCATGGTTTTGAAAGAACTGATGAAATTCATGGTTATCAAATCCTTTGCCCATATTGCATTGAAAGGATTTTATTTGGCAGTTGAATTGTGTTTGGACAAATTTATGAAAGCGAACGAAATGATGTATTTAAGCGGAAAGATCAAAATAAAGTGAGAATAATTATCCAAAAACACCAAATAATATTTATGACCAACCAAACTAGTAATCGGAGAGGTCCAAAGATCACTATGAATAATATGAAACGGTGCAACAAATAAAGTTTTAGACTGAAAGAAAGGCAGTTTGGTATGCTTCCCTAATTGACAAGCTTGACAAGTAGAGGAATCATACTTATTAACTACACCTAGATAAAACAGAGTTCTTAAGCAAAGAAAAAACAGGAGCGCCAGGATAACCGCAACGAGCATGCCAAACCGGGGCGGACACAACGGAGAAAACGGAAGGGCCGGACGACCGAAGTGAAGACGAAGGCTGACATGTGACCGGGTAAAGCTCGCTGGAGCTAGTGCATCTCATTCGAGGAGTTCCCGTGTGAAGATCCTTTACAGAAAAATCAAACGGGTCAAATTCAACGGAGACATTGTTATCATAAGTGAATTGACGGACATAAATAAGGTTTTTAATAAGGTTTGGTGCGACTAGGGCATTGTTAAGATGGAGGGGTTTTGATTTAGTTGGCAGAATGGTGGATCTGTGACCCAAACATGGAATGTGCTTGCCATTTCCGACTATAATCGAATGAGAATTACTCTTAGAAGTAAGGGACGAGAGAATCATGTTGGAAGATGCCCCGTGTCCATGTACCAATTGTTGTCCGGCGGATATAGTGTCATAGTGTTGAAAGCTTGATTTAAATCCGTCATTTTCTGAAACCCATGGCCGGGATTCGAATAAACCGTGTGAGCTTGCTGCATAGGAGATCGAGGGACCGGGCCAAGTAAGCCTTGTGCTAGAAGCGATGGATACGGACATGGAGGTTGATTCCAAACCGTGGAAGGCCACGGCTGCTGGTTTTGATTAATCGGGATCCATCCATAAGGAGTGCGCTGAAATTGGACGCCAGAAATCCCTCGGCCGCGCCTGCGCCTGCGGTTACTGGTGCCGCAACCGCTGCTGTCCGAAGGCGAAGATTGTTGCGAAGGTGGGTCAGCCGATGGGGGGGGGAGCGGCGGTTGTGTTGAGTGCTTTAACCTCAGCCTTTAGCGCATCGCGCTTCTCCCGACGGGTTTCTTCAAGCAAAATCATCGATCGAGCTTGAGCGAAATCGGGAAACGGAATTCGTTGTTGAATTAAGCTTCCAACAGTCTCATATTCATCAGATAAGCCGGAAATCAGTTGGATGAACATTTGCCTCTGAGAAACCGGGAATTCGACATTGGCCATCTGATTTGTAAGATCTTTCATGTGTTGATAGTAAGCCAAAACCGATGGAAAAGATTCAAGGAGGCATCGCGAAAACTCGTTTTGCAAGTAAACTGCCCGAGAGGCCTTATTGTCATGAAAAATGTCTTTCAGACGATTCCAGGCAAACATAGCAATTGAATCCGGTGTGAGAATAGTAAGAAGCAAGTCAGACGAGATTGTGGCATAGATCCATTGAAGAATTATGGCATCGAATTGATCCCATAGGGAATCAACCACATCAGAAGGGCGTGGGACGGATGGATCGATGTGATCAAGCACCCGATGTGCACGAGGAGCGACACGAAAGAGAGCAACCCATGAATTATACTTCGTATTAGAAGCATCAAGCACCAGCGGAATGAGATTTTTGGTGTTGGAAACCGCTAGGGCAGAATGAAACGGCGGTTTGTTGTTGGACGATCCCGAGGCAGACGCGTCAGAAGTTAGCGTCGTCACTTTCGGCGTGTTTTTTGTGTCTGGCATGACTGGAGTTTTGGGGTCCTGATTTGCCGGAGTTTTCGACGATTCGTCGTCTAACATGTTGAAGAGGCAATTTGATCAGGGTTTAATGAACGGAGGGGAGCGGAAAGATGGTGGGCAGCGGAGGTTCTCAAGGAACAACCGGTAGGATCGGGAAGGGGAGTGACCGGCGGCGCAAGAGGAGGCGCAATGGCGGGAGGTGCGGCCGAACTGGGGGAGACGGCACAGGGAGGTCTAGGGTTAGGGTTAGGCTCGTGATACGATGCTAGAATGTAGAATTCTCCTTAGAGTTGCCATTCTCTTCATTATCAATATATAGTACAATTACAACGCTTGTAGCCCAAGTTAGGCCCAATATACAAATACACAATAATATATATGTTAACAAACATAACAAACTTAATACAACAGTATTTTCACCCCCTTGCAAGCTTGGCATGGAGTGAAGGCAAGAATATGTAAAGCTTAAAAGTAGATTGGATTGTTGAGCAGAAGGAAGTATCTTGGTGAAGACATTAACCAATTGTTGAGATGTTAGTAGGGCTGAGAAAAAAAAAACGTAACCAAAAAACCGACAAATCGATCACTTTTTACGGTTAACCGAATTTTAATCGTTTACGATTAACCAACTGATACTTTTAACGGTTCAACGGTTAGGATAAGGTTATTAATATTTTCACGGGCGGTTAACCATATAACCGATAAGTTTATACTATAAATTATATGTTTTCTAAAAGGGAATTATATATCTAATTAGTTTTAGTTAAAAATGTATTTTAATAAACAATAAATTATCTATTATAATTTTTGTTTGTTTTTTCAATTAAGTGAGAATGCCTTAGTGAGAGAGCTTAAAAATTATATGTTGAATGCTTGTGCTTGTTTTTAATTTGTTTTCAAGTTATTTTTGCTTGTGCTTGACTAAAAACTTCTCAAACCTAAACTCGCTCATCGGCAGTTGTTGCCTTCTCCCTTCTCTATATTATATGGTCTTCATGAACATTATATACATTTTAATATTTGGATGCTTTGTTTTGAATTATTCAAGTGGATGTATTTTGGAAATTTGTTTTTATTTTACATTTAGTTTAAATTTTAAGTTTAATTTATTTTATTAAAAATAAGGTAATTTTTTTATTAAAAACTAATTTTTGATTAAAAATAGAAATTAAAACATGTCGGTTTACCGATAAACTGAACCGAGTTCCACGGTTAACCGATATCGAATGGTACGATTATGGTTATTGAAATTTACTAATCGAAATTCCGGTTAACAGACCGTGCACACCCCTAGCTGTTAGAACATATGACAATTGGAACAACCCTTCCATGATCTTATCCCGAGTGAAATGCACATCAATTTAGTACGTTCGTGCTTAATGGCCTTTTTTTTGCAATTTGTAATGCAGAGGAATTATCACAATGCAGAACTACTGGATGGATGCTTGGATTTGTTCAACATTTCATGGAGCAACCGCACTAGCCAAGTGACTTCAGCAGCAGCTTGAGCCATGGCTTAATATAGAGCAAAATAAGTATCGGTCATCACGATGCCCATTTTTCATTTGATTACCACTCTCTTTCTTCCTTTTTTTTTTAATTATCTCTCTTTTTGATACCCAAGATTTTGGGCAACCATTTTTTTGGTAGAAGGAGAGACGGAGCTCTCCGGCCCATCAAGGGAGCGTTTTTATTAATAATAGAAAATGAGCTAAGTAGTCATCAAACGGGGGATAGCCCGGCCCCTAACATCATCATAAAGCAGTAAATTAATCCCCTTAGGTGGGGCACACAATACACGCAAACCTAACGGAAAAGAAAACGCACTAGACGTGAGGCAATCCGCAACTGAATTTGCCTCTCGATACACATGACGGAGTTGGATAGTCCAATCCCTACTAAAAAGCCTTGACATTGAGTGACCAGGCTAAATAACGGATGACTCGTCTTCATCCGCGAATTAAGAAGGCCAACAACAAGCTGGGAGTCCGATTCCACGATGATCTTTCGAAAACCTTTGTCCCAAGCAATGTGGAGGCCATCAAGAATCCCCCAAAGCTCCCCCATGGGGACGGAGCAAGCACCAATATTATGCACGAAGCCACACATCCATTGGCCATAGTGATCACGAAGAACCCCACCAGCGGCTGCCATGTTCCCATTTCTCACCGACCCATCCGTGTTCAACTTCACCCAACCATCATTCGGAACTACCCATGTAATGTCCTACATGATTTTGGGCAACCATTAAGAACACTCTTAGAAGTCTTGAATTTTCTATTTTAAATTGAAAAAAATGAAAAAGAATGGTTAGTTCTGTTACGAATGTATGTCTATATGCACAAATTAATCTTACCTAGCCTAATCCTCTTGTTTGTATCATATATATGATTGTAGATGAACCATTGAGTATTGTAGATTGGAGGTAACTTGTACAAGGTGAATTCTTCACTTTCTTATTTTCATGCATGAATTATGTAGATTCACCAAAGTTTTACTCCACCTTTGGCCTATAAATTGGGCCATCCTACATTGTAAAACTTGTAACAAAGAAGAGTAAGAAATACACTCTCTAAAAATTTTCTTCCTCCCTCTCTTCTAATGATCTAAAGTTCCTTCTAAAGTTGTCTAAGTATCCTTGTCATAAGGTTTGAATAGTTTTGCTTTTTATAACCCTTTCCATAACTAATGTTTGCCTACTCTCTAAAAATTTTCTTCCTCCCTCTCTTCTAATGATCTAAAGTTCCTTCTAAAGTTGTCTAAGTATCCTTGTCATAAGGTCTGAATAGTTTTGCTTTTTATAACCCTTTCCATAACTAATGTTTGCCTAGTATTATAAAAAAATCCAAATGGATCGATCGTGTTGGAACAATGGTTGTTCCATTGTTTCTCTTAGTTTTGATGATAACAAACTTAGTTGATATAACTTGCTTTTACATGTAAGTGTTTCAGGAAAACAGGTACATGGTCACGAGTGACGGAACATTGTGAGGAACGATGGAGGGAACGAGTGACAGTTTTAGGAAGCGCGTCTCTGAAGGAACGTGGCTTTCTATAAATGACAAGTTACCATATCTTTTGCGAACGATCTTCTACGAAGATTTACAGTCGTAGGCGGTTGCTTAAGGAGATAAAAGAGAAAATAAGATCAATCTTCATACGATCTTATCTAAGGAAATCCGAGATCATTCGGTTTTGGCAAAGATCGACATGGTTGAGGATCCGAAATCACAAACAATCTTTTTCCTTATTGTGTGGGATTTTTTAAGTGGAATATCAGCGTAATTAGGCAAGAATTACGTGTGAGATCAGACTTAACTTATCTTATAAATAGCTAGGTTTAGCTAGGGTTAAAGGGTGTGGTTGAAGACGACGAACTTGGAGAGAGAGAGAGCTTTTCAAGTGTACGAGTGTGTGGCTTTTTCCGGTGAAGAATCCACAAGTAAGTCAATAGTTTACTTTCAATTTAGGTTTACACTTAGGGTTGTAGAAGTCTAGTTGGTTGAACTTCGGTCAGTGCCGTAGTTGCCAGGGAACTTTGGTTGGTGCCTTAGTTACTAGAGAACTTGACTTGCCTTGTATTCGTTGAAACTTAATAAAGGTATTCTATTGAAAATCTTTTGAGAAGGAGTCTCAGTGGTGGAGGTTTTTCTTTTTATGACTTGTTGGTCGGACAGAAAGTTTTCCTCTCTAAACTATGTGTTCTTATTGTTTATTTCCGCTGCCCAGAAAACATTACTAGTTCACTGACTTGTTACTAACACGTCACGATCCAACAGATCGAGAGATAAAAAACACGATCAATTAAAGAGCATTAATTAAGAGTACGTTGGAGAAAGATGGAGGAGGGTACGGTGCCATGCCCGCATGGGAACTCCATAGTCCGTGACTTGCAATCATGTCGATTGTACGTGGCTTCTCGATCGATCCATTTGGCGTCTTCTTATGGATTCTCCAATCTCCAATCAATAATTTTCTCACAACTATTTTAAATTTTGCTTTAATCAATGACTTAAATTTGGTTTTTGACGTTTTTCAGGAAGAAGGGTACGTAATTGGTATCGTGTCGGTGATATACATTGTACGTGGGTGTCATTCCCTTACCGACATTATTTGTTTAGTGCAACCCATCCTTTCTTGTATGCTTGAGTTTATATCTACCACTAGAAATTTTATTCACCACTCAACATGTTTTTATCTTAATGCATTTATAATATATTGCCACTCACCATCATGCCGATGCCGGGGTAGCAAACTACGTACAGTATATATGTACGCGTACGTACGGTAGTGCATACAAGTATTTTAATGCAATACAATTTTATACACGATCGATCTAATAATGTACTGATATATATTTTTTTTGATACGGTAAGTATTAGGGTTGCCACAAGTATTACTTGGCCTCGCTTAGAGGATCTATTAGTGATGAGAACTGGTTACTAATCAATTCTAATGAGGAATAGGCAAACCGCCGTCCGTGAGATTCGAAACGGTGATCTCAAAGTACTACCCCAAAGGCTTAACCACTGAACCAAATGCCCGAAGGCTGATAATGTTTTGATATGAACAGGAAAGATCTCAAACCAATAAAACATTGATTAAATTTGATTCTATATTGTATAGAATTAAATATGAAATTAGGTTTTTTATGAGGTTGAAATTAGGCTAGTATCAACTACGATTGAAGCACTGTATTATCACATAGCATCTTTACGAATAAGAATTAAAAAATCCCGGTCTTCGGTGAAGTTTGGCTAGGAATTAACGACAAAGGCCTCGTGGTTGCCTGCAAAGGGTAGCAAAGCAATGTCACCCGACTTAGGCTGTAGGCACTCCTTGAGAAAACGGTCTCTAAATAGGGTGAAATTTTGTAGAGGCTCCTCAATAACAGTTTAATGAGGATCCTTCAATTTTGAGGAGGAATGGCTAACCGTAGCCTTGAGAGTGTCGGTGCCATTGGCCATAGGCGCGTCTCAGATAACACGGCTATTTTGGCACGTTCAACAACCAATTGTTGTCGAAGCTCACGAAACTTCAATTGCTCTGGTGTGAGCGCCAATATGGGTGGAGGTGATGATGATTTGGTGACATAGGAGTCACACCGAGAGGAGCCATGGGAGTAGCGCTCTTGATACCTATTTCGCGGGCGATGTGGTAGTTAGTACTCTATCATAGTGGAGACATTCATGTAAGATTGGGAGGCGGAATCCAATCAGAGTCATAGTAGATGCGATGTCGGGGAGGGACCTTGTGCGACGAGGTGGTGGAATCCAATCCGGGTCTGTCTCGTTTCGCCTCACGCCAAACTATACATCGTCGTCCTACACTTCCTCTAGATAAACTGAAAAATGAAGAGAAGACATGGAGAGTAAACAATACCAAGGTATCCAAAAGCACAATCAAGCAAAACCATTTAGGATGGGCTTGTCTAGGAATGCAGTGAGGGCGGATTAAGGCTAAGCACAAAAGAGTGATGTTATGATCAATATAATGCAAGTAAAGATGCACTTCACACTTCAAAAATTCAGATTCAAACAGCAAGGTATAAGCAAGCAAAGGCCAGAAACCGAAAAGTAGCCTGAAAGACACAAAGAAGCCGGTTTACCTTATTTTGGCTATTCCGCTTCAAATAATTTTTTTTAATTAAACGAGAGAAAACGTATATTATATGGAACATCAAAAGGGGGGTTGTTTTTGTCTACAAAAAAGAGATTTTCTGCGTTCTTTGAATCTCTTGGGGTGTTATTCGAATCACCGTTTTATCTAAAAAAAAATTCTATAGTAAGGCTACTAGTCTTATGTGTCAAACGAGGGCAATAGACTCGAGCCTAGATGTCGATGTTGGATCTATGACGTTTGTGTGATTGTATTGTGTTCGAGCAAGAATCCGAGAACAATGTTTTTGTTTGTGTTTGTATGGGAGATTTGCAAGAGAGAAGAAAAGGAGAGGCTTGAGACTCAAAGAAAGTAACGGCCAATGGAAAGAGTAATCTCAATTTCCAATTAACCAAAACTAATTCGTCAAACAACATAAGGAGCCTTATATAAGCAACTCCTGAAAACTAAACCTAAAGACTAGCATGGGTAAGCATACCGTCATGCACTCGTCTTCTACAATATAAATAAAAGATATTATATAATAAAGTTATGAAACATAAATAATAATAATAAAATAGATAGACACCGATGTGGTTTGTCTAGGCCAAGAGGGTCATGTCGTGGCAAAAGCGCGCCAAGGGGGCCGCCATGGCCTAGGGCGCCCCAGAGTCATTGGAGCTCGACTTGGGTCTGATCTGGATGCCATCAGACAACCTAAAATGTCCCCACACAAAACAAATTCTGAAATCCATCTATGCCAAGTGCGCTCACAATCCTCACATAATTGACCAAATCAACCCCGATTGTAGAAAACCACACAAAATCATCGAGGTAATTAGATGCAAAACCTCCAAAAATAAATTTTAATGGCTTTGCTATTCATGGTGTTCCATTTTGTACTTTATGCATTTAAAGACATTTGATACCAATAACAGTCAAACAAAAAATACCCAAACAAATATTTGTGAATTTGTATGAAATAGAAACATGTTTGGGATAACGTGAATTCTGATATAAAAGACCCTTATTCACCTCTCCTTATAAGTAGAATTACTAAAACCATGTGGAAGAGATCAAATCTAAAATGGGAGAAACCCGAAACGAATCACTTTAAACTGAACTTTGATGGCACTATCAACTCTGACGGTGTTTCATCTTTTAGCTTTATCATTCATGATCATTTGATGGTGACTTTTTGGGCAGACACTTTGTGTTAATGTCTGAAGCCATCGCTCTTCGGTTAGGGGATCCTTGAGGCCATCAGACGTGGTATTCCCCACATCTAGTCGAGGGTGACAACCTTCAAGGCTTCAACTGATCAATGATGTATTGTGCTAGTCTGGTCGGACATTTTATGCTTGTTGGCGCATTTTCAGAGTTGGTGCATCTCTCATATTTTCCGAAAAGTCAACTTTGTTGCGGACTACATTGCTAGATCGTTTCGCTATGTATTCTCTGTCCCTTTTGCAATTAACGCGAGTTTTTAGTACCTCATCCGTCTGTATGATCGACCATGCTCCCATGTGTAGGCCCCATCTAATCTCTTTCCTTATAAAAGAAATGTACAATAATGTAAATGCAAGTTATGAGCTACCACGCCTAATCTAACCGGACAATCAACTATGATTAACTCCTAAGCTTACCACATCTAATAGACAAGTTAGTTTCTACTCCCTCCGATCCAAAATAATTGTCGTTTTAGCTTTGGACAAAAGAATTAAGAAAAACATTAACTAAATTGAAAAAAGTAAATTTTTTATAAATTTTACCACTTATAACTTTTTTTCAACCAATAAATGAATAACATTAATTAATAAAAACACATTCCAATAACAATTCTCATAACTCACTTCTAATCAATTGCCTAGAAAACCTAAAACGACATATAAAATGGATCAAATTTGAAGTGCTAAAACGACAATTAATTTAAATCGGAGGGAGTATTTGCTAATTAATGGTCAACTATCAACACTAACCAATAACAAAACAAATGTTACTCTTCACATGAACCACTTCGACTGTAGGTCCGAATCACGTCCGTACTTAGACTACACTTCAAGATTTTGAAAATTTCATCTCTTCGAATGCTCTTTTTAGACAGATCGATCCCTCTAATTCATGTTACATGCATTGAAGACTTTGTGGCCTTTGTAACATCTCGTGTGTATAGCTTTTTTTACCAAGCCAGATATTGTTCCATATTTTTGGACTAGTTTGTACTATATGTACGCACGCTTCTAGCATTAATTAACGTTGATAGTGTTTGCACGCAACTTTTTTACTAGTTGCACTACACAATTTGTTTGTGTAGACTCACACAAACAGTTTGAGTGGAGTCCATACAAACAGTTTGAGTGGAGAAATGCCTCTTCTACCGGTACCTACTTTTCGATTTTTTAAAATTTTTATTTATGTCATCTACCTTAATATATTATAAAGCAGAACCCAAGTCTGTTATAAAATTTGCGTCACGTGACATTTTTGAATAAATTAATGTGAAATTATATTTTAATAGATTTTGTAACACCTTATAGTATTCTTGCTATCTATTACTAATAACTAAAGCCGGATCAATTTCTGCCACCACATTGCGCCACATCACCCTTTTAATAAAATAACAATTTTAAATAGTTAATTATGCAAAAAAAAAGTTATCTCCAACTAAACATAAAGATAAATTCTGGCCCCACCAGAACGATTCTGACCCCACTTCATATTTACAAAATTAATTTTTATTCCTAATATTTGAACTTTTTCCTATTAAATTCTTCTTTAGCTATTTAAATTTATCTTTAACATCAAACAAATATCTATTTAGTATAATGATATCTTTTGAAAACTTCCTTAGACAAAGATATCAATTTTTAAAATATTTTAAAATAAGTATAAATATCTTTTATCTTTTAGCATGATATATTTTCACGAATTTATTTATAGATATATATTTTTTATAATAAAAATAATAAAAATAGGTAATAAAATATTTGATAGATATATTAAAATCTATAACTATATATTAAAGGTGTACATTTTCGAGCCACCAGAACGATTCTGGCCCCACCTCATATTTAAAAAAATAATTTTTATTTCTATTATTATAAATTCTTTCAATTAAGTTCTTTTTTAATTATTAAATATATCTATAAAATCAAACAAATGTCTATTTAGTATAACAATATCTTTTGAAAGTTTCCTTATACAAGTATTTAATATTAAAGATAAAATATTTAAAATATTTTAAAATAAACATAAATCTTTTACCATATATCTTTTGACGAATTTATTTATAGATATAAATTGATTTTCTTTTATAAAAAATGTAATGATAAATATTTAAAATTTTTAAAATTAATAAAAAATAGATAATAAAATATATAATAGATATATTGAAATATTTGATAAACTCTAAATTTACGTACATAAAAAGTAATAAAATATGATGAATATAATATTTGACTAAAAAATTATACATTCTACAAGCAATAAATTACTTATATTAAAGTTTATATTATTTATTTATTTATTTATTAATATCTTATTTATAATATCTATAAAATATCAAATTCGTCGTACATGGTACGACTACGGGTAAAACTAGTATATACTAAATAGATGACATGTTTATATAATTTTTTATGTATATAATTTTCTATATATGAATTATGTATTAGTTTAGTACAACAGATAACATATTTATGTAATTTTTATATACATAAATTTTTATGAGATGATATTTTCCATATTAATTTAATATTTTTATCTCTTAAAAAGATTTAGGGTCTTAATATATTTTTTATCTTTTAACAAGGCTTGAGCTCAAAGTATAAAATTTATATCTATATAATGTTATAATTTTAAATAATAAATTTTGTTATGTTGATATATCTTTATTTTGAGAAAAAGATACAATTTTATGTTGATGACTAAGATTATTTGTAGATGTTGAAAAAAATTCGAATTTTAATTTAAATTAATAAAATTAGATTTTCTTTATCTTTTTATGCATTTATATTAAAGATTTTTTCTTAACTCAAAGTTTGATAAAAAAAAATTACAAATCTTGATGAATACTTGTTTAAATTGATAAATACCTGTTTAAATTGAGTTTTGATAAAAAAAAATACAATTTTATCTTGATGAATACTTGGTATTAGGGTTAATTATTAGGATTTTATGGTTAGGGTATAGAATTTAGGGTTAAGGTTTAAGGTTAAGGTTATAGAGTAAATGTTAAGGTTATGGCTTAGGATTTAATGTTCGGGTTAGGATTTAATTAAGGTTAGAGTTATGATTTAGGGTTATTAGTTAGGGTTAATGTTAGGGTTAGAGTTTAAGGTTAGGATTAGGGTTTATTATTAGGGTTGATGTTTAAAATTTAGAATTAGGATCTTGGATTTGAGGTTTAGGTTTATAGTTAGGGTTAAGGCCAGGTAGAGTATAGGGTAAGTATTAGGGTTTATGATTAGGGTTTATGGTTTAGAATTTAAGGTTATGGTTTAAGGGGTTTATAGTTAGGGTTAAGGCCAGGTAAAGTATAGGGAAAGTATTAGGGTTTATAAGTTAGGTTTATGGTTTAGAATTTAGGGTTATGGTTTAAGGGTTAGAGTTAGGGAGTAAAATTTAAGGGTAGGATTTAGGATTATGGGTTAGGGTTTAATGTTTAGGGTTAGAGTTATGATTTAGGGTTATGGGTAAGGTTAGAGTACGATTAAGGTTAGGATCAGGGTATTATTAGGGTTAGGGTTTAAAATTTAGGATTTAAGATTAGGATTTGAGGCTTAGGTTTATGGTTAGGAAAAGTACAGATTTTAGGGTAAGTATTAGGGTTTAGGGTTAGTGTTTAAGATTAGGATAAGTGTTTAGGTTTCAATTGGTATTATGTAGTCGGACAATTAATTTGATCTTTATCTATTAATAGATAATGGCTAGATACCATATTGTATGTGTAGATTGTTTCATATAATATCACATATTAAAAAATAAAAAATAATTAATATACACTTATCTTAAAAGTTTTAATTAAATAATTAACATTACTAAACAAAAATAGATTTATAAAGATTGAAGGGTTTTTAGGGTATGATTTTAGATGTTATTAAAATAAATAATGTATATAGATATATAACCGAAAAGGCGATCGGCAAAATACTAAAAGAAGGGACGCGAGAAGGGGCATCTCTCTACTCAAACTATTTGAGTGGACTCCACTCAAACTGTTTGTGTGGAGACTCCACTCAAACAGATTGTGTGGTGCAATCAGCCAAAATACGGTGTACAAACAGCATCAGCCAGAATAATCAGATTTTCTCTTACAAAATTGATTAGTACGGCTAACGGCTTAGCAATTAATTAGATGAACAAGTTTGTGATTAGATTACTTAACAAACAAGGACGATACACAACACATATAGCAAAGGCATATTTCATAAGACGTGACTTGTTTAGCATTTAATACTCTAATTTAATAATAATCCCAGTTAACTCCCACCCAACCAATTTGGTTTGGCTTCTCAACCAACGTGTAATACTAATTTAATTCATGCTGACACGTGTCCACAGCTACTGCACACGAAGATGACACTAGTGGCCTGCTCATTGGCCGTCCTATCTGATCCAACGGTCAGAATGTCACCCTCTGATTCGCATTCATTTTCGTGTTTTCATAAGTTGACAATGACTCGTGCATATACACCGATGTGAATGTTTTTCTTTTTAGAGTAAATTTAAATTCCGACCCGTCCAATTTTATGTTTAACTTTTTTAGTTTATGATTTGGAATGAATAAATTGTTGATAAAACAATAAAAAGTCAAGGTGAAACCTAATATTTAGGATTCTTGTAGCGCACTCTATATGGCACTTAAGTTAACTTATTATATAGCTTGTGAAAGTTTAGATATTAAATATATATATATATATATATACATATATTTTTCTTAGGCTCTGTTCATTACATAGAGCTAGAAGTGGAGGTGGCCGGATCCGAGTTGAAGGAGTAATTCGAGTTGGAGTTATAACTAAATCAGTAATTACTAATTAGAGCATTTAGACCTAATGTTTAGATGTATTTGCGTAACTTATATTAAAAGCTAATTGGGTGTTTAACATCAAGATTAACTTTTAAATGACTGTAGTAAAAAAACAAGTAAAGTTTGTTAACTTTAACAAGTAAGGGTTAGGGCATTGAAAATTTTGGCAAGTCACATTCAACTAGCCCGAGCTTCTGAAGGTGATTTTTTTTACCTTAATAACACTCATCATGTGGATAGGAAAAAAAAGAGTTTACCTCATCTACAGGGTAGATGAGGTAGATGTTGTTGTTGTTAGTAACTCTGTTGAAACTAGATATAAACTAAATGTCATAAGGGTAATATACAGTAAACTCGACGGAGTAATTAATTTTAGCAGCAACGGTCGGCATATATCATCATTCTACTATATGCTGTGCAATTGAAAGGTAGCTTTAATTAGATATGGCCAGTACTGAGATATATGGGACTCTTGCATTTGGCTTTTACCTCTCCACACTTACCAAAACTTTGTAGGTACGTGTATTTTGTCAACAATATACGAAGCTTTGTGGTACAGTCCCATGTGATCTCTACGTGCATGTGTATCCATATGTTTTTTTTTTTATCTTTGTTCATTCATGTACCTTTTTGAGGTCCTCTGCAAATCCTTTTTAAATTCTCCAATTAACCGGCCAATTTCATAAACACTTCCATAAAGGCTCTTTATCTATAAGTCAAAAAAGGTTTTTATGATTTAAATTTTTAAACCATATCTTCGATAACAATAATGGTCTGTTGTATCTCCGCAAAATGTAATCAAATAAGGCTCAACGTGGTTGATTCAACAGAAATTTTGATTCACCGATATTATTCGGTATAGTTTTCAGTTTAGAAATTTCCTAAATTGCAATTTGGTTCAGTTAGTTTCGGTTCAGTTTGAATTTCCAAAGAATAGCCTCCTATCCATCTCGAACCGACAGAACCGAAACAATTTAGTTTAGTTCGGTTTTAGTTAATTTCGATTCGGTTTGAATTTCTAAAGAATAGCATCCTATTCATCTCAAATCCAAAAACCGAAACTGATCCCAACAAATTTAGTTCTATTTTTGGTTCACCTTAAACAAAATTTTAATTTTTTATTTGGTTTAGTTTTTATCGGTGGCTCACCCTATAATTGAAATGTACACAACTTTGGTCGTGTAAGTTAACAAAATGTTTCGATCTGATAGTACAATTGAATCATCACATTTGCCTATAATAACCAGAAAAAACCACCCTAGAATTTGATCTCAATTGAGGTTTAAAAACCCGAATCAACTACAAGCAGAACAGATGAGATGTCACGAATTTCAATCGTTCCATGATATTACATAATTGAAATTTTCAAAAGGAGTTGATTTTGCTTAAAAAAATGACATACTAGCTATATTTATGAACCCATCTCAACGTATAAGTTAAACTAAACCCATGCAAGAAGAAACCAAACAAAAATAACATTTTTATATCTACATTTCTTGATCTATTGACATATCTACACATTTTCTCCTCTTTCACACCTAGCTTATAAACCCTCCTCCCATTCCCCCTTCCTATAAATACCCGCCTCCACAACCCTTTCAAAACCACATGAATCACTCACTCCTCACTCCTCACAACATCAATCAATACTCCAATTCCTCAGCTTGAATATATTAAGATGGCCTTCTCCTCCTACGCCAAGCTGGCCTGCGTCTTGGTCATCGCCATGGCGGTGGCGGCCCCCGCGGCGGAGGCGGCGTTCCAATGCGGCGCCGTCAACGGCAAGCTGGCACCCTGCCTAACCTACCTCAAGGGAGGAGCGGGGCCCACCCCGGCCTGCTGTAACGGAGTCAGGGGCTTGGTTTCCATGGCCACCACCCCCGCCGACCGCCAGGCCGCCTGCGGCTGCCTCAAGAAGTCCGCCGGCGCCATCCCCGGCCTCGTCGCCTCCAACGCCGCCGCCCTCCCCGGCAAGTGCGGAGCCAGCGTCCCTTACCCCATCAGCACCAAAACCGACTGCTCCAAGTAATTATCGATAGGAACCTCGTTAAATCTCTGTGTCTTTTTCTTGTAATTATCTTTCTTATATCGATCCGTTTTAACATTTTATTTGTTTGTTTAAATTTTGTGATTGCAGGGTTCACTAAGATGGGTATGAGAAGATGAAGGGAGCGTGATGGAGTGTGAGGATGATTAATTTTCTTAAATATTGTTATTACTTTTTTAATATTTAAAAAAAAAGAGTAATAGTAGTAGGCATCGTACGTGGAGAATAAAGAGAGTTGTGTGTGTGACTCCACCTTAGCGAGTCTTTTGTTATGGTTTCATTTTGTAACCCTCCATTTCAATTATGCTCCCCAATAATAATAGTACGTCATTAATTTATGTTATTAATTTTCTTGTTCATTCATCAATTTCTTAATATATTGCTGTCATAAAGTAATAAATTTTGGACAGTGAATTGAATTTAAGCACCAACCCACATTACCTATACAAAAATTTACATATAAAAAGTAACGTACGTACATTTCTCGTATCATGCAAGTGGAAATTTGAAAGGAAAAACAAATTAATATTCGATTATGGAAGTAAGATAAGTGTGAATAGATTTGGAAATAAATTGTCCTAAACGTATCCAACGACTTCCCAATTACTAGACTCATTTAATATTTCGATCTGTCTAAGACATCAATTGTGCTAGTGCCTTCTTTTCTTGATTTGGTCGTCCCTTGGACTATTTTTCTTAATATAGGTGGTCTGTGTTACATTGCAATTAAGTGAATATGGACATGACCTCTCTATCAATAGTACGGAGTATTAATTAATTATAAAAAATAAAGCTGACGCATGTGAATAAAATTTGCGGTGACAAGTACTTTAAATTAATTATCGTAAATCTATATGCTAAGGTATTTAATTTGAAAGACAATGGAAAACAAAGCCTACTTAATTTGATCAATTGAAATATGAAAATGTCATGTATTACTTGCTCATAAAGTAGCGCATTAAATCTACAAATTAATCGTCTAATAAAATAAACGGTCGGTATTTTATTTTTTTATTTCATTTCAGGCACATTATATTTGTAATGTGATTTTATTTTCAGGCTAATTTACTATTGACTTCTTTTATATTTTTGAGATTAAAAAAGAAATAATGAATCCTTGGTGAGATTTTGATATACGTACCATCCGAACATAGCAAGTGCCAAGTACTTTAAACTAGTAAAATTGCAAATGTATAGTCTTAAATCCGAGTCCAGCAAAATGACACATTACAAAAAATGTATTTGAAAATTGAAAAGGAGGGTTTTTAGAAACAGTCTTGAACATTTGCAACCGACCTAAACACAATTAACATGACAAACTTGGCCTATTGACAGATGTAGGCCTACCACAATATTACATTTACTTATAATTTATTACCATATGGTGGGTGGGTGATCAATCGCAATCACCCGCCCAATCTCAATAAATTCACTGAGGCCCCATCACTCGGTGCACGGTGCTCACTTAGATTCGCTTGTCTGCATATTTTTCACCCTACAAAAATCACCACATTAATTACCTTGCTACTCGTCTAAAATATACTGTATCACGTTTCTAGCTACTCGTCTTTTATACTAGTACAAAATACCTGTTTTACCACGGTTATTTTACAAAGAATACCACGGTTCATAACCGTGGTAAAAGTGGATGTGGTAAATCTGTTTACTACGGGTGTTTTTTTACCACGGTTACAATTCTATCACGGTTCATACAACCGTGATAAATATACGACCTGTAGTAAAATAACACTTCAAACGGATGATTAAACCCGTGATAATCTTGACATAACCGTGGTAAAATTGAATGTGGCAAATTTGTTTGACCCGTTGTAAAATTGATTTAACCATGGTAAACTTGAGACGTAGTAAACTTGTTTAATCGTAGTAATATTACGGAACCATGTTAAATTTGAATGTAGTAAAATTGTTTGACCCGTAGTTGTAATTTGATTTAACCGTGGTAAAAATTACCAATGCTCGGGTAGAAGCATGCCCAAGCTTCCTTTTATTTTGTCCACTAGGTTAGGCACAATATAGCAAATGCTTAAATTCATCATCTGAACAACAATCCAAAATATAATATATAAAATAATCATAACGTAATATCATGTACCACCAATCTCTCATCAATTCAAACATTACCATACCATAATGTCATAGACTAAAAATATATAGTTTTCTAAAATGTTGATAAACCTGTAAACTAGTTAATATTTTCTAAGGATATAAATCACTAAAAACTATAAAAACCTTTGCACAAATGCGACCCACTCATCTCGAACTTGATTTAACTTGTCCTTTGAAAGTGGCTTCAACGCAAGTTGTTCTTCATAGCACTGCATCCATAGTTTATAATTTAACTTTGATTGTAATTTCCTACTATTCAATTTCAAGTATATATATGATATGATTTTATGCAAACATATGTATAATATGTACCTTATCAGGAGTAGAGCCTTGTACTTTTCTCATTATGTCTCGAATATAGCGAAGAACATAGTATCCACAATTTGTATTATTTGGCTGACGAGGGCACTGCACAAATAAGTTAGTGAAACAATATTATACTTATCTCAAGACCACATTAAAAATGTGTGATAAATTACCACGGTTCTCTAATCAGCCGCGGTAGTTTAGTTTAACGATCAAGTTTACTACACTTAACACGGAACCGTGGTAAAACCAACCGTCCCAAAAACGCCTTTTTATACTAGTGTTAGTTTCGAAGAGATAAAAGAAACAGTAATTAACTATACTCATCTACATTTCATTTCTATAGTATTATCGTACTGATAATTATAATGTAAGGAAGTTCATTGGCAAATTCAAACTATTGTAAATTTCTCATGTTCTTTTCTTTCATTGTTTCAGAAAATGTAATACGGCGACGGATTTCCTCGTCAGAAGGTGTTTTAATTTTTCCCACCTTAGGCTTGCTAAATATTTGTTTGATCCTTTGTCTATTTCTCAGTTTAATCTGTGGTTCCGTACAGTGACAGAGCTAGGATTGTTCAGAAGGGGAGGCGGACCTCATACAGTAAACCTAAGACAAATCAAGCTAGTTTAATATATCGAAATATATGAACTATATCGAATATATAAAGTATATAAAAATTAAATTCTAAAATAGTTTAACATAATAAAATACAAAATCAAGTTACATTTATTTCTCGACTACAAGATAATTAATATCTACGAGCATCATAACTCTGAAAACAATTCAAAAATTACATTATCAATATATCTCCAAGTTACCACTCAAATCATTCATTTCCTATTTCGATTATGAAATTATTCAATATATTTCATGGCAATATCACCAAATTGATAAACAATTCTAGTAGTAACATATATATAGTTTACTAACTCAACCCAACAATAGAATAAAATCTGATTTTTTCATCAAAATCTTAATTTGATAAATTTGTACCAATTATGACAACTAATCAAATATTATATATTACTTAGTGTTGTTTTTTATTTTCCAATCTATAACTATATATTAAAGTTGTCCCCTTTCGAGACACCAGAATGATTCTGGCCCCACCTTATAATTACAAAATTAATTTTTATTCCTAATATTTTAACTTTTTCTATTAAATTCTTCTTTAACTATTTAAATATATCTTTAACATCAAACAAATATATTTAGTATAACGATATCTTTTGAAAACTTACTTTTACAAATATTTAAGATTAAAGATAAAATATTTTAGAATAAATATAAATCTTTTAGCATATATCTTTTGACGAATCTATTTATAGATATATATAGTGACTTTCTTTTATAAAAAATTAATGATAAATATTTATAATTTAAAAATTTTTAAAAATAGATAACAAAATATTTAATAGATGTATTAAAATATTTGATAAGCCTTAAATTTACGTAAATAAAAAGTAATAAAATGTGAAGAATATAATATTTGATAAAAAAAATTATACATTCTGCAAGCAATAAATTACTTATATAAAAATTTATATTATACTTTTATTTATTAATATCCTATTTATAATATCTATAAAATATCGAATCGTAGTCGTACATGGTACGACGTGTAAAACTAGTAATTTTAAAAGGGGAAGAGAAATGTCAAAGGTGGAAATGCAAAGTGCGCACGCAAAAAAAAAGGCTAAAGAAGATTATGTGGACCGAGTCCAGTCTAACATAGGAATTTTAACTACTTAATTAAAATCTGATTTTGTTGATAAGAAGTCCAATTGTCCGTGAAAAAGTCCAATCGCCCACCAAGATCATAAAAGTATAAAACGAGGCAGGCCAAAAAAATAATAAGAACGACGACATCGGGCTTCTCATCTTCTTCACTGATCTTCATTTCTCAGTTCCCGAATCTTCCGCGTCGGACAACTCTCTCTTTCCGATGGGAGCGGTCCTCTCTAATCTTTTATTCCTCCGGCCGTCGGCGGGGGTAGCGTCCCTGCCCGCACCCCCTCCCTCCGCCATTGATTCCATGATCATCCTTTATTGTTTGATTTTTTAAGATCACCTATTAAAAAATCTTAAGCTTTAAAACATTAGCAAAAAATATTAATTGATAATAAAAATGTGCCGAATAAAAGTAATGATTATATATAAAAAAAGGTTGTTTGATTCAAATTAGGGAGGGAAATCGGGACGGGGAAGAGGATAAGCGTTCCCATCTCGTCCCAATTGCAGTCGAGAAAATCATTTGTAAATTTCCGGTGAGAAATCTATGAAAATTCTTGTTGGAATTCTTAAAAGGTAAGAAGATGTTCCAACTTTGAAAATGGGACGGTTCGCAAAGAATGTTCGACCATATTAACTTGATCTCTTAGGGATAGCTCAAGTCATTTGCACGACTTTGATTAAACGAAGGTTATCTCCTTCAATTTGAATGCGGAGGATGTCACGTTGGATGGTTTCAAGAATTCCTTAATGAAAAGCGATGCCCTCAACCACAAGCACAAAATGTCTACCAGATAAACCACCATCAAAGTGAATTGGCATGGCTTACTGTTAAGAATCCGAGTAGGATCCCTAACGCTTGGTAGGGAACTTTGGAAGAGAAGACTACAATTAGGGCTAAAGGAAAATTCTTATTAATCGATAATCCTCCTGACAGCTTACAGGGTGTTTAAATAGCCCAAGGATGATTCAATAAAAGCGACTCGGGAAAGAATCACCCTAAAAGAAAACCCGAGAAGACCGATAACAGCTAGTCCGTACACGGTAACATGAAAAACCCTAATTTAAACAATAAAATATCTTATAAAAATAAATCAACCCCCCGCAGCTTTGCTAGGGGTTTCCTGACAAGAGCCGATCTTCTCGGCTTAGGCGTCTCCCATGGTCCGTCGTCCTCTATCGAACTAGATTGTGTCGACTTATGAACCGTATCAATCTCCCCCCGATCAAATCAGGCTTGTCCTCAAGCCGTAAGTCAGGAAATGAAAGGAGAATCTGATCAACCGGTTCCCAAGAAGCAGCGGCCCCATCGGCCCATTCTACCAACCACTCAGTACGGGTCGTACCATCACCCAAAATGTCACGAGATGCTACTGCACGCACGGGTCGTGATACGGGACGTCCCTGCAAGAACTCAGAAGGCAATGACGTCGGGACGACCTTGGAGCCTTCCGTGATGAAAGGACGAAGTAAGGATACGTGAAACACATTATGGATGCGTGCCGACTCAGGTAACTGTAAGCGATAGGCGACAGGTCCCACGCGCTCAATGACCCGAAATGGTCCATAAAATCGACGAGCTAATTTCGCTGATAAAGGTCGAGCCACAGAATGTTGCCTGTAAGGTTGTAGTTTAAGGAGAACATCATCACCTACTTGGAATTCCACCTCTCGGCGGTGACGATTAGCCTGAGATATCATGCGTTGCTGCATTTTAGCTAAATTAGACCGAATCAACTCTAACATCTGCTCGCGGTCCTGAATTGCCATTGTGGCGGGCGAAGGAGGTCCTGTCGGCAAGGTCACGCGCGCTAATGGCGGTGCATCACGTCCATATAAGGCCTTGAAAGGCGACATGCCGAGGCCTTCATGATACATAGAATTCAGCGCCAGCTCAGCCCAAGATAAATAATCAGCCCAACGCCTAGGCCGATCCTGTGTGATGGCACACAGATATTGTTCCAGCCCTCTATTCTTAACTTCAGTCTGGCCATCTGATTGCGGATGGTAAGCGGAAGTGTAATGTAATTTAGTCCCGCTCAAACGATGCAGATCCGCCCAGAATATGGCCCGAAAGATCGGATCCCTATCAGAAAGAATAATGGACGGAATACCGTGGTGTTTAACAACAATGTCAACAAACACCGACGGAATACCGTGGTGCGTCATAGGAAGAACCGAGTGCGTCAAAGTGACAATACATCGAAAGGCGGTCCACCACTACCAGAATAGTCGTGTAACCTCGTGAAGGAGGCAACCCTGTGATAAAATCCATGGACACTTCGTCCCAAACCTGCTGCGGAACTGGCAACGGCTGTAACAGACCGGCTGGTTTCTGTGTACTGTACTTGGTGGACTGACAGATCAAACAAGCGTCAACAAAGCGCTTGACATCTTTACGCATCCCGGACCAATAGAAAACAGTGGCAACCTTGCAGAAAGTACGATCAAATGCCCGGATGGCCTGCAGACGGCGTGGAATGAAACTCTGTAAGAATTTCTGCTTTCATCGGAGAAGCCGAACCAATCACCAAACGCGTGCCGTAGTACAGAATACCGTCGTGTATCTGAAATGGTGCAGACAATGTACCGGCAGCCACGGCCTGGTGCCACGATTTCAAGTCATCTAGCTGTGCATTCTCCAAACGCACACGCTGCAGAAGTGTTGGAATCGGAGCTGAAAAAGACAGAAATTGATGCAATGTGCTGGTGTCGTCAATCATGCATCTGGAGAGTGCGTCAGCCACTCTATTGCTTGCGCCGGACTTGTATTCAATGCGGAATTTATAACCCATCAACTTCCGCATGAAAAACTGCTGATCCGGCGTCTGAATGACCTGTGTAAGAAGTTCCTTAGGACTCTTCTGGTCGCTACGAATCAGGAACGCACGACCCAACAAATATTGTCGCCACTTCTGCACAGCGAAAACAATAGCAAACAACTCCCGGTGATATGCCGAAGACCCTTTGCGGCGGATGCCAAGTTTCTGGCTAAAGAAGGCCAATGGTCGATCACTCTGCATCAATACCGCACCGACGCCTTCATCTGACGCGTCTGTCTCAATTACAAACTCCTTGTCGAAGTCAGGGAGTTGTAGAACGGGAGGTGACATCATCGTATTCTTAAGTTGCTCGAAAGCCGTCTGAGCCTCTGAAGACCACACAAATTTCTCTTTCTTAAGCAAATCAGTCAACGGAGCGGCTAACGTGGAGTAGTGCCGTATGAATTTTCTGTAATAACCGGTCAAACCAAGGAAGCCTCGGAGCTGCTTTACGGATTTCGGGGTAGGCCACTCGGCCATAGCGGCAAGCTTCGTCGGATCGGCAACTAAAGTACCCTGTGTGACAATATGGCCTAAGTACTCGACGCGAGATGTAGCGAATGAACACTTTGAACCCTTGACGAAAAAATTATTGTCGTGCAGGGTACGGAGTACGACGTCGAGGTGCCGAGCATGTGCTGCCAAGGAGGAGCTATAGACCAGTATATCATCAAAAAATACAATCACGAAGTCACGTCGGAAGCGAGCGAAAATGTTGTTCATTGCCGCTTGAAAGGTGGACGGCGCATTCGTCAGGCCAAAAGGCATCGCCAAGAATTCAAAGTGGCCGTCATGAGTACGAAAGGTTGTCTTGTATATATCGGACTCATGCATCCGAATCTAATGGTAGCCGGAGCGTAGATCAAGCTTAGTGAAAATCACGGCACGGCCCAGCTCGTCAAACAATTCATCCGCTGTAGGAATAGGAAATTTATCGGCGACTGTAATGCCATTCAGTGCCCTGTAATCAATGCAAAACCGAAAGGTGCCGTCCTTCTTCTTGACCAAGAGAGCCGGAGAAGAGAAAGGGCTCGTGCTGGGGCGAATGATACCCTGATCTAACATCCCCTGAACCTGACGCTCAATTTCAGTCTTCTGAAAATACGGATAACGATATGGCCGGACAGTGACTGGTTTAGATCCCGGCTGAACATGAATGCGATGGTCCCATAATCTGGGCGGCGGCAAGTCACACGGAACAGCAAAAACGGCCTGATGCTGCTCAAGTATAGTGCGAACCGTGGTGGGAACGTCGGTCGGAATCTCCAACGGGTGCGCAGGCGGGGGTTCCGGCACACGCACCACTTCATAGAACTCAGAGACTGATTCTGCTGCCCATAATAAATGAAGCGCATGAGCCGAAATTTGTTTCGGGGCCGATCGGACTCCCTGCAAAAAGACCTCTTTATCGTTCCAGGAAAAACGCATCGTTAGCTGAGCGTAATCATGTGCAATTACTCCCAATGTCTGCAACCACTGAAAACCCAGCACGACCTGCGGCCCATGCACGGCCAGAACGAAAAGATCCACAGAAAAGGAATAACCTTGTACCTCAAGAACTGTAGCGGCACACTGATGTCCGCAAAGGAGATATGCACCGTTGCCCACAAATACCCGGAATGGTGGCACGGCTGTAAGTGGCAACTGCAACTTCTCGGCGATGCTCGGGTGAATGAAATTATGTGTACTGCCCCCATCAATGAGAACCTGAACCTGCGTGTCCCGAATAGTGCCCGGCATACGAATTGCGCGCGGATTCGGTAAACCCTCCAAGGAGTGAATGTATGAAATGTCAGCTGTAACTGCAGTCTCATCCTGCGCGTCGTCCGCACTTTCACCCTCATCGTCACTGTCATCACAGCTAAGCACGACCAGAAAGCGTGGAGTGCAGCGATGTCCCCGTGTGTATTTCTCGTCACAATTAAAACACAATCCTTTCTTAGAACGTTCGTCACGCCCAGCTTTAGAAAGACGGCGAATTGGAAGATTAGAGTAATTACCGGGAGGATTGGCAAGAGTGTGTACTCCCGGTGCAGGCGAGGTCGTGTGTGCCAGAGCTGCTGCTGGAGGCGAAGGCAGGGACGGGGCAGATCTTGAGGCGGTCGTCTGCCATGGCCGACGGGAACCGGTGGACGCCGCGGCTGTCTCGGTGAAGGACGCGGCCAACTCTTTGGCTAGAGCGAAAGCTTGCGGCAGCGACGTCGGGTTCCGTAACCGCAAATCACGTTGCACCAGTTGTTTTAAACCGGACGTGAATATAGAAATCAACATGGGTTCGGGAACATTCCGAACTTTGTTGAGCAGCGCCTCAAACTCGGATTGGTATTCATGCACAGATGTACGTTGTTGAAGCTTGGAGAGGAGGCCGAGGTAGTCCTCATAGTATGTGGGATCAAAACGCTGTTGAACCGCTTGTAAAAATGCCAACAAACATGCCAACAAGACGTTGATAGCGGAACCAATCCGATGCCGGGTGATCAATAAACATGCCAACAAGACGAAGACGATCATAGTCGGGGGTATTATAATAATCAAAGAAAGACTGAATGCGAAAGATCCAACCTGGGGCATCGGATCCGTTGAAGCGAGGCGCGTCAACGCGGATCCGAGGCTGTGAATCATGACCATGCGGTGCGCGGAAACCGACGCTATTAACGTCGTAAGGAGGTGCGTATCCGGCCATAGCGGACGGTGGAGCGGCGAAAGGCGACGCGGCTGGCTGGTGGTAGCCGTCGAATGGGCTGGACCCGAAGGGAAACGCCGGCTGGGGGCCTTCGAACCCTAGCTGAGGCGGCCAGAACGTTGGCGGCCCGGTCTCGTGCGAGACGCGTCCAGCGAAGGCGCCGATCGACTGGCCACCAATCCCTCCGGCGAGAGCGTGGAGCGCTGGCTCACCGCCCGTCGTCGTTGGCATGGGAAGCGGCTGGGACGAGGCGAAGGGCAGAGCGGCGAGCGGCGCGGACCCCGTAGGCGGCGGCGCGCGGAACCCAAAATTAGGGTTTGCGGAGGCAGATGCGGCGGCGGACGTCGGAAGGCTCGACGCGGCGGAAGTCGCGTGGCTGCGCAGCGACGCCGAGAGTTCTTCGAGGAGGGAACGGTCCCGTTGTCGATCATCCGTCAACTGTAACACCATATCGCTCAATTTAGCGACGGTGTCGGAAAGGGAGGCGTGCGCCGCCGGTGTGACGGTCAACGTCTCGGGCACCGAGGCATTGGTCATGGTGTTCGTAGATGAAAGCACCAGTTGTTAAGAATCCGAGTAGGATCCCTAACGCTTGGCAGGGAATTTTGGAAGAGAAGACTACAATTAGGGCTAAAGGAAAATTCTTATTAATCGATAATCCTCCTGACAGCTTACAGGGTGTTTAAATAGCCCAAGGATGATTCAATAAAAGCGACTCGGGAAAGAATCACCCTAAAAGAAAACCCGAGAAGACCGATAACAGCTAGTCCGTACACGGTAACATGAAAAACCCTAATTTAAACAATAAAATATCTTATAAAAATAAATCAACCCCGCAGCTTTGCTGGGGGTTTCCTGACGCGAGCCGATCTTCTCGGCTTAGGCATCTCCCATGATCCGTCATCCTCTATCGAACTAGATTGTGTCGACTTATGAACCGTATCACTTACTCATATGGTCATAGAGGATAAATCTAAAAATAAAAAAACATCCGGACTGATAATTAATACCGTTGAAGTTTAGATTTGTTATGCTTCCCCTTGTTTTCATTCTCCGTCATCGCATAATTATGATGAAAAGTTTACAAGTATACTTTTAATTTGAAAGTGGAAAACAATTAGCATAATTAAATAAAATATTGAGAAAGTGATTTTATCCTACTAGACTTAAGTCTCCTTGTTTTGTTTTGTTGTCTATATCTTTAAAATACTTTTCAGTTTTAAGTAAGCAAGACGCATTAATGTTATACTAGTATAGTAGTAGTAACCTTCGTTACGCAATCCCACGTCCCACACAAAACTCAGCTCCCTTCTTCGTTCATAAAGTGTTGTGAACACTATGATAATTCATTAGTTCAGAGTTCAGACCACAAAAAAAAAACATTTTTATTACGGCAGGTCGCCATGAAATAAAGACACTTTACATCTTCATACATCACATTTCTGGCTAAAGTTTACAACAAATAGGCCAATAGGGGAAACACAATGCAAATTCAATTAGATATGCATTTCTGTCTAGTGCAACTCAACACAACTTTGACAACCGGATATTGCGTTTGTGCAAGTAGTGACATACTGTTCCCACATAATACGCGCATGTGTCATACACTCATACTAGTAAATGCTTAAACTCTGTTCGGTGTATCGTGCTGAAGCTGAAGATGAAATTGGATGAGTAGCTGAAATCCAATTTATCAACTTAATTATTTAATATAAAACATTAGTTAGATGTTCGACATTTCGAGCTGAAGTGGGAACAAAAATGAAGTTCAACTTGTTAATGTTAAGTTTCAACAAGTCGAGTAAAATATTAAAATTTTTGGTAAATTTAAGTTGAGTTCATACTGTCTACTATGAGCTTCTTGATACGGATGCATCAGTCTCCTGATATATAAAACGTTCCTCAATCCTAACGTACAAGCTGTAATAGTCTCACATAAATATAAAAGGTTGGACATCCAAATTGATTAACATAAAACAGAACCACAAATGTTTTCTTATACATGCTACTACATCAGAAAATGAATCAAATACAACATAGAGAGATCAAGAAATCCAGCTTCGCTAATCTTCAATTGCAAGCCTAATCAGCTTTCAAGGTGTTGCCGATGTCAATGACGAAGCGATACTTGACATCAGACTTCAACATCCGCTCCATGGCGGTGTTGACATAGTCCATGGGGATGACCTCAATGTCTGCTTTCAATCCCTTGTCTGCTGCAAAATCCATCATCTCCTGAGTCTCCTTCATCCCTCCAATGCAACTTCCCGCTACGAGTTTCCTACCTGAAGTATGTTTCAGAGTCAGATCACACCAGCCTAGCTCGACCATCACATATATATATTCATTTTTTGTTAATATATCAATGAAAAAAACATACTTACCCATAATTAGCGGAAATGCGGGCAGCTCAAAAGGCTTCGATGGAGCACCAACGAGGACTAACTTCCCATGAGATTTTAGTAAACTAATTAGGGGTGGTATAGGGTGAGTTGCCGAAACAGTGTCGATAATCCCATCCATTGTTCCAACACTAGCCTATACAACACATAACGTGAAGAAAACATGATGGGTACGTGCATACTGTGCAATAAAATCAATTGACAATAAGAGAAGTAACCTAATGAATACCTCCATCTGATGAGGGTCGGTGCTAAGGAGGAATGAATCAGCACCAAGGCGGGAAACAGCCTCATCCTTCTTCCCGGGTGAAGTACTAATAACAGTAACTCTAACACCCATGGCCTTGGCGAATTTAACGGCCATGTGGCCCAGCCCACCAAGGCCCACGACGCCCACGTGAAGCCCAGGCCTATCAAGCCCATAATACTTCAACGGGCTATACACGGTGATCCCAGCGCAAAGCATGGGAGCGGCGGCGTCGAGCGGGACGCCGTCGGGGATGCGAACGGCAAAGTGCTCGTGGACGACCATGTTGTCGGAGTAGCCGCCGTGGGTGATGGTTCCGTCGTGGTAGTGGGACCCGTATGTCTGGATCATTTTGGGGCAATAGTTCTCCAACTGGCTAGCGCAGTTGTCACATGAATGGCACGAACCCACCATACATCCAACACCAACCTTGTCCCCCACCTTGAATTTTTGTACCTTGCTTCCTACTTCCGTCACTTCTCCCACAATCTCGTGCCTGTTGTTGATTACAAATTGATTAAATGTATGCAATGTTTTAAAAACCCTGTCTAACTCCTGCCTAGCTATCAGGAACGCCTAGGTCTAAGCTCGTCTAAATAACAGTTCTAGTCGTTTAGGCACTAGGCAGTTTCTGTCCTGTCCGCCTAGCATTTTTTAGAACATTACGGTAACCGATGCCAATTGGTGAATTCTGGGGTTGGCTACGGCTTTTGGCAACGACCACGTGGCTGCTAATTAGCGACCACATCATCCATGACCCTAAAGCTAAACGGCTAAATCTATGTCGTAATCGCAGAATAGCGACTATGTGTATGTTAAATCTAGATCCAGAATTAGCAACCACGTGGACGAGGATATCATGTGGTCGCCAAATTAAGCAACCACGCATATATCTAAGACTGAAATTCCTACACATTCGCTTATAATTTTGTGTATATATATATGTATGTATGTACCCTGGGACTGCAGGATAGACGGCGTTGTGCCACTCGTTCCTGATGTAGTGAAGATCGGAATGGCAAATGCCGCTGTAGAGTACTTTGAATGCAACGTCTAGATCTCCAGTTGCCCTGCACCGTACCATACATTATTTTTTTACTCAATGCCAAATGTCTTTCAAGTAATTACTGTAATAAGCATTGGAATTTACTGTATGAAATGGGTTACCTTCTAGAGAAGGTGAAAGGGGAGAGGTGTCCAGAAGTATCCCTGGCAGCCCATCCTATTGCCCTTCTTGAGTGCTCTTCTGCCGCTACTGTTGCCATTCCCATTGCTCTAAATAAGTGCTCTTCTTCTGTTGTTTTGTGAATTATGTGTTTAGTTTGATGGGTTTTGAGTTCCGGTGAAGATGGTGTATTTATACTAGGGTTATTATCTCATGTATGTGCTGACGTAATCCATGATTCAACATTGAAAATTCCGAGTCCATCTCCACCTTACTTTTTCTTGCCTCTGTGACGTAATCCATGATTCAACATTGAAAATTCCGAGTCCATCTCCACCTTACTTTTCTTGCCTCTGTGTACACACTGCCACTTATTACATATTTCTAGAACAGTGTGTAATTATAGACTGTAGAGTCCCACGAGGTTAAGGCCAATCATTCTCTAGGGTCATGCTGTCATGGGCTTATTTTGGACTGGGCCTAATTATAGACAAGGCCCATAAAGCTTATTTTCTAACGTGCAGCTATAACTATTGGACGGGCTTTAAATTTCAATTATTCCCCGGGCCCAACGCAAACGCTCCAAGCCGAAACCCCAGCGCTTCTCTGCCTTCCGCCATCGCCGTCTTCGTCACCTGACCTCTGGTGCAATGCGGAGCTTTCTCCGTCGTTCTGGCGATCGCGGTGGTGGCTTCTGCGTTTGGATTCGATGTGACGAAGCTTCTCGAATGTGCGATGAGAGATGGCTTGCAATTGTAAGTTACAGAGACTTTGTAAAGTCTAAACTGTTGATTTATCCTCCGGTAAAGTTAAATAGAATTCTGAAGGTATGAGATAGAGTGGTCAATTGTGAAAAATGATGATTTGTTTGTGGAGTTGCTGATCCATAACCATTTTCCAATTTGGAGTAGTTCAGTTCTTCAACAAATTCCCGCCGTTTTAATTGCCTGTAGTCTGTAGACTGTAGATAATGGTGTATGACGACATTCGAAAATCAATCACTTGTGTTAATGGTGTATGGAACCAGTTGTTAACTTTCAAAGTTTAGTACACTTCAAGAGAAACTGATTAGTTCATGATAAGATTTTGCTTCATTAACCAAACAAAGCCTCGAGTTAGCGTCGTTTTGGCAGTTGAGCGTATCATATTATGCTAATGCATGATTGCTAAGAAAAACAATGGAACAAAATTTTCCACTAGCCTATTGAAGTGTACAATCTTCAAAATAGGGCTGGAAATTCTCCTCTTGTGTTCGATCCCCTTCTAGTCCCTTTGAAGTGAGTCATATATAAATATCTTGTAATCTTGTAAGTGTTATGCTTTTGAGTCTTCCCTGTTCCCAAACCGCATGCATACATGTGACCGGCCCGAAAAAACCAATGTGAATATACGGATTTCATCTGAAGCGAAATGAATTGGTTGAGTACATATGAAGATGGGTTCGATCTACCGTCCACACCACCCACCATTACATATGAGAACTGCTTTTACGGTTCGTGAGGTTTGAACTCGAGGCCTTAACCGTCCGACCAAGTTCGTGAGGTTCGAACCTGAGGCCTTAATTGTCCGACCAAATGCCCAAAGGCTATTTATCTATTGTGATAAAGTCTAGTGGTCCAATAAGCTGGGATAGTGCGTGTAACGAGCTTAGCATACAAGTTCAATGACGCTCCAACTCAAAATTATATGACTGAATCGAGTAACTAATGAGATTGTATATTAGGCAATTCTTGTCCTAATTTTTCTATGTAAGAACATTTTTCTATGTCCTAATTTTTCTATGTCATATTACTCATATTCTCAGTTCCACACTTCCACTTCCACTAGACGTTGGTCTGGCGATATCACTTTTGTACTCCTCTATTCGACAAACGCAACTGATTATGGGCCGACGTCGACTAAGCCCAATGTGGCCCAATCGATTTGAATTACTACTGTGAACAGAAATCTACTGGTGAATGTAAGGCTGAAAAAAGTGGGGCCCGTATAGGGAGCCAACACACTCAAACGTAGCGAAGTGGGCCCGACCCACACATGGTTTTAACAAAGATTCTTTTCCGCACGCGCGCGTGGAGGCTTACGTTGTAACCCTATCTTGAAGGACAACATTGAGTCATTGATATCAGTGGGACCCGCTGGGCCTTCTAAGAGTATAAATCCAAACCCTGGATCACAATCAAGGTATTGATCGGACGGCTGGATTTTAGAGTCAAGCTCCACCCTTGATGGGCCTCTTTGACCACACCGGAAACCTGCTTTCTTTGAATGGCACCCCTCCTCTTCCACATCTCAACTAAATACTGATTTAAAAAAATTATAAACTTTGACTGGGTTCTCCACTTCAATCGAGGTGCTTTTCTTTGAAAGATGGTGCATGCAAGTGCAACACATGGTATTTCTTTGGGATAAAATTTAGGGAAAATTGTATTTAACCACTTTTTATTTTACCTTTGTTACATTTAACCACCCTTTATATTTTTTTAGATATAAAACCACCCCTTATATATAAATTTATGACATTTAATCACCTTTTAACGGAAAATGTTAATTTCTCAGATAATTCTAATAAATTACATATCTACCCTTCATTTTTATTTTTATTTTTAAAAATAAAAGAAGAATTTTTGCAATTCTATTATGTTGCAGTAGACGGAAACTCAAAACAACATCGTGCACGTCTCTAGCCACCAACGATTTTGCATCGGCGCCTCGGCAGCTCTATGGAGTAGTCCCGCTTCGGGAATAAAACCTTAATAACCTTCGCCTGACAGATTTGTTGTGGTACTGAATTTTTTTGGAATGGATGCAGAGAACAACTACGCCGCTAAAGGTAACCGGGAATTGGTAACAAATTTGGTGTTGTACTGGAATTTGAAACCATATGAGTTGAAATTTGACCTATATTTGGACAAGATATGGGGTTAATTAGAGAGGTTTGATCTGGGAGTGATGATGTAAAGGGTAATGGCGGGGGGAGGAGTATTACACAATCTGGACGATTTGACCCATGGTTGAAATTTGATGGGGAACTTGACCCAATTTGGGGGGTGGGGATATGGGGTTAATTACCGAGGTTTGAAATTTGATCCATATTTGGGATTGAAGTCAAGGATTACCTAATCTGGACGATTTTTAGAGGGTAATGGAGGGGAAAGCTCCGTCAATGATGGAGAACTTGCTCACTGCTCTCTTGGAGCTTCAAACCAGTTAGGCAATGGAGCTTCTGCAATTTGAATGTATAATGGAGAGAAGGGGTGAATTTTTATTTATCTTTTTTTTTTTTAAATAAAAAAATGAGGGGTTAAAAAACTTAACCAGGAATTTAACATTTTCTGTCAAAGGGTGATAAAATGTCACACAACTATAAATAAGGGGTGGTTTTATGCCGATAAAAATATAAAGGGTGGTTAAATGTAACAAAGGTAAAACAAAGGGTGGTTAAATGTAATTTCCCCTAAAATTTACACTCCAAAAAAAACTGGTGGCTTAGGTATTAGAATAACTGAAAATACAAATATTACTCTTTAAATGATACTAATTTGAAAATTTATAATTAAACCGTAAAATATGTGGGTTCAAATTGCTATTCAAAAATATCTTGAATCTTCTTCTATTATGTAGTATCAAGAGAAAATTTGTTCTTAGCAATTTGGCCGTTATTTTATATTAGAGATTGGTTCGTTAATGGTATTGATTGGTCAATTGCAAATGAACAAACCATTAACTTCTGAACAAATAAATGGATATCAAAACATTATTTACTTCCTTATTTTGATAATATTAATACAATTTTTTTATTCTATTCTCTAAGGGCATAGGATAGAAATCCCATTTTAAAAGTATATCTTGAATTTTGTATGTAGAATATTTTTTTACAGGTTTAGACTTTCCTATATAGGATTTTAGTTTATATACTAGGATTCTTATCATGTTAGAAAAACCGATATTAATATTAACTTAAAAGTTTCTCATTTTATAACTAATCATAATACTTGAAATCTACATGAGTTAAGTCAATATGTTCCTCCCTATCTAGTACAACTTATTTCTAATATTCGTATCCCATTTTCTTCTTCTCCAAATAAACTTGTTTGGCTCCCTGCTTCTGATGGAAACATTTTGGTTTCATTTTATCTCTAATCTACTTCCTCGTGATTTATCTTTTACACAACATATGCAATGGAATTTAGCTAATTATTTTTTAAGACAATCTCAAAATAAACTTACCGCAACGAACAAATCATTGCTCTTGGATTAAACCTCCTCCAGGCTGGCATAAATTGAACTTTGACACTTCTAAACAAACAAATTCTGATACTTAAATTGGATTTTTAATCTGTGCTCATAATAGTAAAATTATTCATTTTGATAAAAAAGAGTTGTAGACTATGTCAGTCCTTAAAGAAGAGGCATTATCAATTTTACAAGGTGTTAAATATGCAAGTTCAATAAATATATCTAATTTAGTTATAAAAGGCGATAAACATGTGCTTATTGATTCTTTAAAAAATGTTTGAAAAATTCCTTGGGAAATAACGAAAATATTAGAAGATATTAGACTCTTTATTTCACAAATTTATCATGTTCGTTTTTTCATTATCACATGGAGTATAATTCGGCAACAAACTTCATAAATATAAGACATTTCAATCTTGATCATCTTAGATCGGCATTTCCAGGCTCATTATTTAGTCTTCGTATTATTATTATTATTATTATTTGTTCTAATAACTTGTATTTTAGTTTGGAATCATGCATATATAGCTAGATGGTATATGCACGACATAAATTTAGAATTTTGACCGAAGATAAACATTGAAGATTATTCGATGCAACGATAGGGAATTTTAATGCATTTCATGATATATGATTGGTTGAATTTTCTACATATTAGCAAAGCTGATAATGATAAATAATATAGTCTAATGTTTCTGATCTTTGACTGGATTTGTTCAGGATGAATTGCAGGATCAATAGCTTGCGAATTTGCAATGATGCTAAATAATAGTTTTTTAATGCATGTTAATTGTAAAAATGGTTAGTTTATACCGAAAAGTCAATTATAATTTAGAAGACTTTTATTGATTAAAGGCTAATGCTACATTTTTTTATAAGAAAAGTAATTAGGGTGACCACTAAAATTCTAGTGGTCGCCCTAGAGCATGCTGACGAATGAGGATAAGTAAACCCGGAACATCTGCAAGCGGAGAGGATGAGACACGTCTGAAAGATCCAGCGATGAAGTCCGCCACAGAATTGCACACCCAATAGACGTGAGTGATACACCAATCATAGAACCGAGCAAGCAAACAGTGGATGTCCGAATACAGCAGCTCAATCTCCCACGGGCAACACCAGTAATGTTACGTTGATTAATACAGTGAATTTCAATGATGCTCTTTTATATGTTTTTTTTATTAATAACGACACACATATATAATAAGTTTGAATTGTTTGATCATATAAAACATATTCTTATTCTATAAAATAAGAAATTTTTAAAATCATAGGATAATGGCTGATACTTTATCTTATTTGATTAAAATGAGGGTACTTTAGTGTTTATGCTCTTTTTAATAAAAATAGGTATTTTAACATCTTTGTTTTTAATCTGAGCTAATCGTATGTGGTTCTTCTGCATTCATCGTGCTTCTCTGCGTTCTCTTCCATGTTAGCAGATTTTATAATTTTTTTCAATAATCTCTCCAAAATTATGAACAAAATTGATATTTGTTTTTCCTATTTCGGTTTTTTATTACTTTCTATAACATTATATGGTTTCTAATTTCAGCTTCCCTCCCAATTTTAGATTTTGCATTATCTGTTTGTAAATTATTACTAATGTTTTATGTTTGCTCTTGTGATTAGAATGACATATTTTAGGGTAGGGTACGAAGCCAATGAGCATAAGTAAGCACTTTAGCCTTAAACAGATAATCAAGAGGCATAAAATTCAACCAAATCTAGCGTTCGTTTGGTTACACGTGAGAGGTAAAATTTCTAGGAATTTAATGCATATGAATACAATTCCTAGGTATTGAATTTCATGAGATTCGTCAAAATCTGTTTGGTTACAATTAATTGGCCACCAATTAACTTGCTTCAATTTTGTTTGGTAGAAGGTGAAAAATCGTATGAATTTATTTAAATTTACAATAATAACCCTTATTGCTAAATAATAATATAATTATGGATTAATAAGAAATTTGTAATTTAAATAAGAAAAGAGATTTTAAATAAAGGTGGAGGAATTAAATCTTACTCACTTGCACCTCCATCGTGGTAATTCCGATCCAATTCCCCCCGTTTTACAAGAAGTGCAATTCATGTGAGATTAAATTCATATGTTTTATCTGCAGAAATATTACAACTAAACGTCTAATAAGTAAGGGAACACCACCACTATTTTCCGACAAATTGTAGCCATATATGTTACTTGGCTAAATATTTATTGAAATCTTGAAAAGGAGTTGCCATCAAACACGACTTTGCCTACATAAATCACCGAAAAATATTATCGGCTACACAAATTTGATGGGTACTAGTAGACCAACAATTAAATCAGCGACTTTGTTGTAATCACGAGGTACATGTCCAATTCTAAATACCTCAAACGATTGCTGCATAACCAAAGTATTTGAGATTAATATCTCAATCTGCCACGAGCATGATTTACTTCCCTTTAATGAGTTTATCACAATAAGACTTTCTCCTTCAATCATAATCTTTGTCATATTTCTGTTTGTTTTTTTTGGCTCCGCATACTACCTGATACATTCCTCTTGCTTTTGCTTGAATTATATTCCAATGGTCGTTTGCTGAGGCATTTATGGAAATAGTATTTCCATTGTATTCCCGAATAATATATCTTGTGGTTATTATTCCATTTTCTTTTTTTGATCCATCAAAATTAATTTTTACAAATCGATGACCTGGTTTGATCCATTTTCTTGTTCTTCGTCTTGGATGCTCCTCTGTTTTATTTCTTTATACTGATACTTGTGCAACCATTTGTGGTTTTTGCTTTATGCAATGCCTTGATTTGTAATTTTATGAATTCTTTTATGGCCGTAGAAGGTCCATTCGATCACCCCTTGGAATTTATGCAAAATTGTCGCCATACTTTGATCATTTCCGAGGGCATGTGTTATGGATCCCACAAATACCGGATCAATGGTATCTAAAGTCTGTAACGTAAAGGGGCATTGTATAAGTAGATGCTTTGTTGTTTCATTTGAGTGTGAGCATAGCGAGCATTCTGGTGTTACCGTCGCATTTAGTCGAAGTAGTATGCATGTCTTTTGTCGGGAGTCCCTTGGCACATATTTTCCATAAAAATAATTTACATTTTGGGTTTATGTCCAATTTGCAGATCCAGTCATATTCACAAATTAGGTATATTATCCTCATTAGACACGAAAGAGGTGGTCGAATGCGTAGAAAACCATTCATTTTTACTCGGGAACCAAAATAACCTAACTCTAATTTGATTTTTCGGAATTATTATGGATATGATTCTAGCTATCCATTTAGCGGTAAAATTCCATATAGTTCTTGATCCTTCCATTGTCCATTTGTGTCAATAAACTGTGACATTGATATCAACATTTGAATTAACCGGACATATATCCATAAGTGGTTGGTTAGTCACCTAGTGATCCTTCCAAAACTAAATAGTAGTCCCATCACCGATTTGCCATATTAGCCCTTTTATAAATTCAGGTTTTAGACTTATCAATTTGCCATGAAACATTACGAGAAAGTGTATATTCAAACAAATTCTTAGTCTTTAAATATTTTTCCGAGATAATACGTACCCACATATTCTTTGTTTCTGCTAGAATTTTCCACAATAATCGCATTTGTAGAGCCTTGTTTATGTGGATTGATTTTCTAAGTCCAAGGCCTCTATCCCAACCTATTAGTGGGGTATGACCATTCGATTTATTCCAAAAAATTCTCTATTAACTGTGTTTCACTTAGCTAAGGTTCTTTCGGTAACATGATATTCTGTATCATATAGTATGGTTTTGTTGAAAGTATTGATTTAATAAGGGTTGTTCTCCCCGCCTGAGACAAAGCATTTGTCTTTCATTTAGAGAGTTGTTGTTCCGCTGATTGAATAACAGGTTCAAATGTTCTTTTTTTCACTTTCGCACTTATGATAGGGCATCCCTAATATTTTTCTCATGAACATGTGTGTGGTATGTCTAGTTCTTGTTGAAGATGTCTCTTAGTCATTACTCCTTTCGAGTTGTTTAAAAAATTAATTTGTAAAAATTTATTTTTTGTCCCAAAATTTCACAATAAGGATATATTTTAATTTCACAAAATTAATTTGTAAAAAAATATTATGATCCAACATCTAATACAACAACTTAGCTTTTCAATTTACTGGCAATTTGGTATATTAATCATTTTTCTAATTATTTTTTCAAAAAAAAAAAGAAGGGACAAGTGCCCACTAAACCTATATGGGCAAAGCTGTACAAAAAGAGATAACTAGTGAACCGGAAAAGACCAGTCTGTTGTTCATACATTTTTTGTTTGTACCAAACTTAACAGTTTTATTAATGGATTATGAAAATTAAACATTGATTTATGACCCCGAAATATTACAAAAACTCCATGATGTAATTTAAAACCTTTCCTTAGGAAAGGCCAAAAAAAAAGAAAATTCCAGTGATTAATTATGTTAGGTTTGACCACTGCTCTTTCCAGGGCCCGGGGAAAGTTTGAAACTTTATTTCATTGTTTAATCAATTTCCTCTCTTAATCTTCTTTCTCAATTTATTTTCATCCTTCTATCTTCGTTTTCCTCACACTTTCCCCCCTTTTTTGTGTACGAAGAAAATCTGTATTACCTATCCTCATTCTTCCATTCCGTTTATTTTTGACTTGCTTTTAGGGTTGTGTTGTTCTTTGTCTCCCTTTTTAATCCTAACTTCGCCATTTGTATGGGTGATAACTTCAAAGATCAGAAAAGGGTTCATGGTGCTTGAATTCAGGTATGCTTTTTCATCACTCTCTTTATACCTGGGCTTTTCACTTTCCTACGTGCGTTAGGTTAGGCAATTAGCTTTGATTTCTGTTGATTTTGATTGTTGGGTTCATGATACAAATCCAATAAATTCACGGCTATACTTTAGTTTATCTTCGTAGTGGATTGTGCTTGAGTATTGTTTTCTTGGATCTGGGATTTTTGCTTTTTGCTTGGACTTCTGCATTAAGAATTGGGAAATTAAATGAATTGGGTGTTTTTGTTTACCATTTTGAAGTCCCGAGATTATAGATGAACCTATAAATTCTCTCAGCCAATAATTTGGCTGAACAGTACCGTTAACTCTTTACATTCTTCAAGCTTAACAGTTTTGTTATTAAGCTTCGTTTTAGATTGTGTTTGTTTCTAGTACTTAAGATGAGAATCGCCACAGATCTATTCTGTGATTTCTTCCATTGTTCCTGAATTTGGAAGGCTTAGATTTCTGGTTCTGGTGATAAACTCTTAGGAATTGATGATGACTCTGGAATTTTAAATTAAGCATCATGGAGTACTCAAGGAAACTTCAAAGGCCAAAAGAATTCAAAGGTAAAGAGGAAAGCTTAAAAAGGGACTTGTATTCGCAATGTAACTGTGCATATGTGTGAGAAGCTAGTCTGAGAATTCGACCGAAAGTAGAATCTGTGGATTGTTTGGTAGCTAATGACTTGTGAGACATAATTCAGAAGGTGGTCCAAGAAAGAGTGCTAAAGGATGATAGTGGGGCGCAGGCGATTATTGGAGTCAACTTGAAAAGTTGTAGAGTAATTTGCTTTTGAGTAAAATTTGAACTCCTTTTGTATACTTTTGCTTGAGATTGAAACTTTTGCTTGAAATTGAACTACATTGGGTTGAGTGAAAGGATTTTAGTTGATGCTCATGTGTGCACCTATGGTGGCCTTTTCGACTTTCAAGCTTTAATAATCAAGATGTTTCATAGCGTGAACACTTGGCCACTTGTTAGTCAAAAGCTACTCATGGCTGGATTTCTGTCTCTTTTGAAGTTCAAATTTCTTCTATATATTCTCCTCATGATATCTTCTTCTTTTCTTATCTAACAGGATTCTCTATTAAGATTTGCACTTCTAAGATGGGCTGCTTCACAGTTCTCAAGACTAAAAAGAAGAAAACCAAACAAAGTGTTCATATGAAACGAGTTTCGCCTCAAGATCATCCACCCACAACCCTTCCTAAGCCACAAATCAGAAGCCATGCACTTCAATCTTCTCCTCCAAGCTTCTGCGCTAGAAACAAAGCTATTCAAAACTCCATTGATGTAACCAATTCTAGGATCCGGGCTTTATCTGCTCCTTCAAGCCTCCATGGCAATCCTTCATCTGTTGAATATGATGAGCCGAAATCCCCTAGTCCACAGCCTCTTCCTCTTCCTGCACCACAGAAAGTTTCTGGGCTTAAATCTATGAAGAGTTTCAAGTCACCAAGCAGTGGGCCGCTTTGTTCTTCTGGGCCTCTTCCATTGCCTCCATCTAGATCACTCAGGAGCTTCACTTATGAAGAGATTTCTTCTGCCTGCCACAATTTCTCTCCTGATCAATGCACATCTGAAGGTCTTTCTTCATCAGTTTACAAGGCTTCTATTTTGGATGTTTCTTTTAGTTCGAAAAAATTGGAGGCGACCGTTACTCGATTTTACCCTTCAACCCAGGTAAAATCTTAAAACATTTTGGAAATTCTAAAGTGGTAATTGGTTGTTGTTTTTTCTTGCTCATCTCATCCAACATTAAATTGTTTATATGGCTTCAAATGGGAATGATATGGTCTTTTGGTTCTCTTGTTTTAACTAGAGTTATTTGTTTGTAAGATAAAATTTGTAGACTAATCACATTAGTTTTCAGAAAGAGAATTCATTAGACATTTTGCTAGTATTGCTTTTAGTTGAATTTTGTGTGACGAAGTGAAAATAACTGTTCAGGGATTGAAGGAGTTTATGAATGAGGTGAATATTCTCTCAACCCTCCAGCATCCAAATCTCTGCAAATTGATTGGCTACCATGCACGTGAGGACTCAGAACAAAGGATCTTGATCTATGAGAGGCTTCACCATGGCAGTTTAGATCATCTTCTCTTCGGGAAATTTGATGGCCCTGCAATTGACTGGAGTGCAAGAATGAAAGTAGCTTTTTGTGCTGCACAAGGTCTTACTTTTCTACATGAAGAAGGTCCTTTCCAGGTATTGATAATTTATCTTCCTTCATTTTGATAACAAGAATACTCAAAATTGTTCCTTGTCACTAATAACTTCCTCTTATGTGTTCAGGCAATGTACAATCAATTTTCAACAGCAAATATACAGATTGATAAAGATTTTAGTGCCAAGCTTTCAGGATATGGATGTGTTGCTCTTCTACCAGAAGCCGACTTCTCCAATGCTTTAACTGTAAGCAATCATCCCTTCTTTCTCATACAGAATTTCCTGGATTACCTTGTCATTCTCTTAGTATTGTTTGGCTCTACAACATATAATGATCACATTTTTAGTTATAATACTTGTGCGCAAAAAGTATGTTTGGTATAACAAGTATTTCTTATAAATAATTTCCTTTTTAACCAAAAGTTTCAAAAACACCACAAAATTGAACACACCACTCAAATTCCAAAATTTTAACACTACTTTTTAGTTTTTACCATAAACCACATTGTAACTAGTAATGGCATATCAATTTTTCCAGGCATCTGGAAATCTATCAGTAGAGACAATGGAAAGAGGACTCCTCACTCCCAAAAGCAATGTATACAGCTTTGGCATTGTCCTACTTGAGCTTCTAACTGGAAGGAAAAACATGGATACTCGCCGTCCCAAGGAAGAGAGGAATCTTGTCAAATGGAGCTGGGCATTTCTCGCGGACGAATGCAGATTATCCCTGATAATGGATCCTCAACTCAAAGGTCGGTTCCCGATGAAAGCAGCAAGAACAATTGCTGACATAGCCCAAAAATGTCTCCAAAAGGGCCCATCAGAAAGACCCACAATGAGAACAGTAGTTGAACAACTCAAAACCATTCAAGAAATAAAATACTCTTGCAGGTTTCCTTTACAAGAACCAGGAAATGTCGCGGGGAAACAAATGATGAAATCTCCTAGTCTTAATGGTATTATTGTAAACCCTAAACCTTACAGGAGCAGTTTCTCTCTTTCTATGCCTTTGAGAGGGCAATCACCTTCTTCTTCTTCAGTTTCCCCAACACAACACTTGATCAGTTTGCCATTGTTGGTTCCCTTGAGAGGTTGCTCGTCGCTTCTTGAATTGGATGAGTTTGATAGGGAGAGAAGGAAATCTGCGTCGTCTTCAACAACAATGAGAAGGGCTAGTGTGGAAGGATTTTGATTTGATGGTATATATCTTGCAATTTTTTCATTTTTTGGGTTTGTCTCTTTTTTTTTTGGATGTCTTGGTTCCTTCCATGTCACCTTTGTGAATCTCACATGATTTTATTATAGTCATCATATAAATATGTGCTTGAAACAGAGGAGATAGGTGGTGCTACATTTTTGTTTTTGTATATATAAGTGTAAACCTATTTGATAAGTTTTGTTTTGAGTAGTTGCATCTGAAATACTCTTTAATCTTTCTATTTGTTATTTGCTATTTGTTATTTGCTATTTGTTGAAGCTCTTTTTGGAGAAGAGTTCTTTTTCTGAATTATATGGTTCAGTGTAGCTTCCTTGCAACTTCCAAGAGATACAGCTGAGGTCTCCATCCAATAAAAAATAAGGAGAGACGAATCAGCCAAATTCATCTAATTATCAGCCGCAGTTTTTGAAGTATTCCTTAAGATTACAAAACTTTGAATTTGACAAAGATAAGGGTTGATAAATGGGAAAGCAGATGCATTATGTCCAGAAATCAGCAGGCCAATATATACAAGATCTTTGAATAGTCACCACAGGAAGTTTCCAAGCTAACAACTACTGATGTAGACTTTGATTTTCTTTTATTCTGGCAGAATGAATTGAGGTTGAAAGGTTGTTTTTTTATGATGATAAAGTTTGTTTGAAGATTTTCTTTGATCAACGTAGAGATGGGTTTTGCTATCTTGTTAACTATAATTGATTATATTCCCCAATTCCCAATCATTATTCAGCTTGAAGCTGACTTGTACCAAAAACACATATATCAGTAATTGTACTTCAATGTTCAATTGTTCATACAAAAAGGAATTCTTAGGTTAATAAAACGCCTCTCTCTTCCTGGACCTTGGATGACAAACAGATTAACAATCTAAATATCTAATAGCCGTTGTCAATTCTTTTCTCAGGCCACCTTCTCACAACTTTTTTTTTAATGAAAGGTGTGATTTATTCTATTTGTCAATTCTTGATTTCCTATGCTTGTAACGAAGGCTGTCTAAAGCCTCCTGATTTTGGTTCTGGAATAGGGCATAATAAAAAAAAACTGTCCAGCCGAGAGCTCGACTTTAGGCCTATGTTGAAGAACCGCCACTAGTATAGGAGATAAGCTGCGCGAATCAAGATTACGCTGGTTTGGACATGTCCGAGACCCTTGGGAGCCAGTTCGTAGATGTGAGAGTCTGGTCCTTGGAGAAGTAGGTAGAGGGAGAGCACGACCGAAGAAATGTTGGAAGGATAGTATAAAGCAAGATGTCAACCAGTTAGGGATTTTGACAAATTTGGCAGTGTGCAGGGATAGTTGGAAAGAGAGTATTTGAGTAGTGGACAACTAGACATCAGAGCAGACCGGTTCTCGGGGAGCTGAGGCTTTGGCACCATGTTATTGGTTTTAAGTTCCTTTTACTTTAAGTTCTTTGTTTTTTGGGCTTCGGCCTTCGTTTATGCTTTTTCTGCGTGTGGTGGTCGTGTTGAGTCTGTTGGGCGCACCCCCTTGCGTTAAGCCAGGGGTGCCTCTATTTTGCCCCCCCCAGATTTTTCGTAAGGGGAGCCGCACTGTGTAAATGTTGTTGTTGTTGTTGAAGAACCACGACCGTGGTTCCAAAACTGCAACCGCAATTTCACCTACTAAAAAGAGACATAATATTTGTGGAATTGGCGGTTCCATCCTATTCCAAATCGCCGGTTCCACGGTTCCTGGGGTGGTGGAACCTGTATCGTAACCACCCCTGGAACCAAATCGACGGTTTCAGCTCTGAGCCGGTCCCTGGAACCGAACCCATGCCTAAACTTAGCCCTTTGTTGCAACTCTGTATTTCTGCTCTTCAAGGAACTTTTAAGCTCCTCAAGAACGACTTTCTCTAAGCTCAAGAGAGTTGGATCATTCGATTTGCATTGAATCTCGTTCTGGACCATTTGCAACTTGCCATGAAAATCTTTTATCTTGGTCTCCTCATCATCTACACTTACTGATTTCAATATCCTCAAAGGCACTTTAAGCGCTTTCAACTTCACCACTAAAGCAAACATTTTAACACCTTGAACTATTTGTTGCTCTAGAGTTTCTACATTGTATTTAGGAACTCAAGATTATCGCATCAAGTATTGTTGAATCTGAAGGCAGAGGTTTTTGACACATGTAAGCCATTGATGCTTAGTAAGGCAAGAGAGTGATTTGAGCACTCAGGCAAGCCAAACCTCACTGAGTAGCTCGGGAAATGGTCTATCCATTATTGATTAGATATTTAGATACCACTCTGTCTAGCTTACACATGATTTTAGTGCTATTTGTACGATTCAATGAACCATGTGAACAACGTTCTTGAATAGTTGAGATCCAATAAACCATTTATGTCGAGACAATTGTTGAGATCTTTGTTGACTTGAAAAGGAGTGCCATACTGCCATCCTCTACAAACTTCTCTCTGTAGTCCCTTATTATTATTATTTTTTTTTGATTTCTCGCTCGGTTCGATTAGCCGGGGCCAAACTACGTCCGAACCGGATAATGCAGAGGTTCATTGTTGGGGGCGACCCTCCCAATTCATTTTTTTCCATACACACATCCAGGAAGATTCGAACTTCGAATCTCCTGAACAAACGCTTAAGGAGCCTAGCACCTCATCCCACTAGACCAATTGGTTATTGGTTCTGTAGTCCCTTATTGCATTGCAATCACCCATCAACATTCATGGCTCCTTATTGTTACTCACAAGTCACAACTTTACATGTAACTTAGATTAGAACCTAGAAGATTAGGTTGTATATATTTTTGTGATACAAAAATGCTTGCCAACAACAATCAACACTCGTATCCAAATGAAGCCTAAGCAGCCCACAAACTAAAATTGAAAATCCAGCCCAAATTTGCCAACTAACCCAACACCCATCTCAATTTCCCCACCGGAATTTAGGTTATTTAGGAGGTAAAAAAGGTTAGCGCTTTGTCGCCGGCGTCAACCGGGTCAACGGCTAATCTGCCCAACGTATATAACAAACCAAGATTCACCATCATAAAAATGTTGACTCTGCAAATTTCTACAATCCCTCGTCAAATTCCACGTTTCCCCTTCCCTCACGAAATACACCCAGATGTACACACATACAACCTTCTCTGGTTCCCTTCTCGTTCAAGCGAAAACAAATCTTTAACCTACTACAACTTATTGATCTACGGATCCACGCACCACCCTTGCTCTCATCTCACAGTTTCTTCTTTCCGAGGGCGTGAAAGTCGTGATCTTTGCGTTGAGCTGAAGCTGGGCTGTCAGGATTCATCTGTGTGTTTGTCCTGTGATTTTTTTGTTTTTCTTGTGAGGGTCTGATTTGATCCGAAATTCTGACGGGTTTTTATGCGTTTGAGATTCGGTCATCTGCTGGGAAGAAATTTCACGGCTTTTTAAATCTGATGGCTGGATTGGGATTTGGGCATGTTGATTGGTATCTGATTCTTCCTATTTGATGATTTGGATTTGAAATCCGTCCCAAAGTCTTCAGCTTTCGTTGCATCTGACTGAAATGGATAGGCGAGCGGCTTTCGCTACGATTCTGTTGTTTCTCATCGTCACCGATGTTGCCAGCGCTACTCCCTTCTTGTTGAATTTGGTATCCTCGGCGCCAAAACAGAAATCCGATGGAACAGTAAAGATCTTCAATGCTTGAATCTGTATGCTTAATTAGAGATTTTGGGGGAATTTTTTGTGCATTAATACTTGAATTTGGATTTCAGGTATCTCCGAATCCAAGCCCTGCCCCAATTTCTGGTGATGAAAGTTCCAAGGATAAGCCGAGGAATAAAACCCCTCCGCCGGCGACTGCAAAATCTGGTGATGAAAGTTCCAAGGATAAGCCGAGGAATAATAAAACCCCTCCACCGGCGCCTGCAAAAGATAACAAGGAAGGAGAGAAAAAGAAAGATGAAAAGAAGACGAATGAGCCCTCAGGGAGCAATGAGACCTGTGATTTGAGAAAACAGTTTTGCAAGGACACTTTGTCAATGGTTGCCTGTGTCCAAGCTATTGATGAGGGTAATTTACTGATGCTAATATTGAGTTTCTTTCACTATCTAATCTTTTGAAGCTGGAACTTGATATTTAGTAGTAAATTGGTGTCTTGATCTGCTGAGTTAAATGCTCTTGAATAATTTCTGTATTCTGTTGGTTATGGTTTATGTTTAGTTAAGCTGAATCAATGCTTCTTCATTTCTTCTGTTCTGTTTAAAGATGGTTTAATGTAGATTCTTAATCAATTGTTAGTAAATAAGCAGGCATGGTTTAGTTTCAACCAATGGTGATTAGGTTAAGTTGACAAAATTTGTTGATCCTTTTTAATTTTCACATACAAGAAGGTGATGGATTGGTGTATATCTCTTGGGATCATCCTCTTATTTGTGGAACTTTAGTTAAAGTGCCGGGAGTATAGATAGCCATATGCGCATGTAAGAATGCTTTCATTTCTAAAAGCAATAACATGTGTTTTTCTGTTAGAAATTTCGGTATTGGATAAATAAGGCGCGAATACTGATGTCTCAACTTAGTTTTACCACCTGCAGCAACTACGTTCTTTTTAGAATAAGTACAAAGATGGTGATAAGATAGATTTTGAGCTCTGCACACACTTGCCTTTAAGTTGTAAACGAACTAATTTTCATAGTTGGTTATTGCTTTTCAAAATAGGTATTCTGTCACCAAAACTACACGACAAAAAGGATTTTCACTCTCCTTCATTGTATATAGGATTGTTTCCATCTAATGACTGTTTGTACTATAATCTTGATATTTACATTAGGTACAGCTAAATTTTCCATAGATGTGTTGAGCTATGGTTGAAGGTTAAAAAGAAAAAAAGAAAGATCAAAGGTGTTGCATTGTCAAGTCCGTGATATTCTGATTTGTCCCTGAAAGTGGACTCTTAACTTGTTGATCCCAACAAACAGAAGTTATAGAACAATTATTTTTTATCATGATAAGATCAGAAATGGCTTGGTCACTATTCGTTTTGCTCACTTCTCACGAATAATCTGCTTATCATATTATATAGATTGATTCTTTCACTTATATTAGTTGTTCATTTTTCATTTCTTTTGTCTTGGAGCAGTAAACAAAGTTATGGTGGTTCTTATCCAAAATGATGGGGAAAGCAATCTGAAAGTCAATATCAGAACTTCGTCTATGAAGATGCTGAAGGATGAGATACAAGTACCTAAGCACCATTCACAAAAGGTAAGCATTAAGCTGTAAAGCCTTAAACCTTAGGCCATGAAGAAACTGCAAATTGGCCTTTTCTTTTCATCAGTCTTTTGCTACTAAAAGTTTGAGATGCGAATAAAATACTGGTCTTCAGCACAACATAAATAAGGAGACACTGATTATATAATGAATGATCAAATGTCAGTATATTTTTCTAGCACGTGAAATACGTTTTTTTTTTGTGCAGACCAATATTTCACTCAATGACGCCGGCACCCAAATTCTTTTGAATGCTGAAAGTGGGGATTGCACTTTACGATTAGGTGTTCCTGTCCCCAAAGGAGCCTTCTCTGAGTGGATTCCTTCTTCATATACCGATTTAATGACCCCAATCTATGGTGCTTATCTCCTCATACTTGTTACCATAGTCGTGCTTGGTGTGTTTGCTTGCTGCAAATTCAGGAGCAGAAGTCAAGATGAGATCCCATACCAGGAGCTTGAAATGGGCGAAACACGGGAGGCAACAACATCGGTTGACGTGGAGGCAGCAGATGGGTGGGACCAGGGATGGGATGATGACTGGGACGATGACAAGGCGATAAAACCATCTGGGGCCCGGCATCCTGAAATCGTATCTGCAAATGGTCATAGTACCAAGTCTCCTAATGGAGATGGCTGGGAAGACTGGGATGATTAGAATTGGAAAGCATTAAGGAGTGGTGAATGTAGAATTATTCTTTGCAAGGAGATAACAAGGTAAAGGAAAGTGTCATTATACTGATGTCCTTTTAGGCACACACGCTTCATAGCAACTGTTTTTGGAAGTTTTAGATTTGTGGGCATGAGCCAAATGAAGGTTATGAGTTAGGTTGGTTACTTGGGTCAAAAGGTGGGTTTCTTTGTCCGTGATGTCTTACATGCATTGTTCTTATTTCCATGGTGTTGATTTGAGTGATACTAGATGGCCTAGAAGAACCAGGGAGACCCAATATATGTGGAATCATGCTGTCCATTGATGTTGGATCATATGAATTTTTGTTTTATAGGTTTAATGTACTTGAACATATCCATCATTTATACGTTCAGCTTCAATTTTTGGAAAAATAATGGTCCAGAAAAGTTGTGTCTAATGCTGCTTGATACATTATATAAATTTTGATGATTTATACCTCCAGCTACATTATATAAATGTTGATGATGATGTGTCTTCTGTATTAATCCTTGGGAATGGCTAGACGTCTTTTGCGAGATATCATCTCGCAAGGGGGAAAATACAAAAATGTAAAATAAAATCCATGCCAAAAATGATTTATTCGCCTATACATTACATATGATGATATGAAATACTAGATAGCTAGTACGAAGTAAAACATACAAAATCATGCCAAAAAAGCCCAAAAAGATTATTGAAAGGAGGTTGCTATCAATATTTTTGATGTATCTACTCACTTTCAGTTTGATTCATAACCAAACAACCCCTAAACCCTTAATCAACTCTCTGAAATTCGTTCCAAGATGTTAACCACCTCACCCATATCCGGTCTATTCGATGGAACCTGAGAAGCACAAATCAAACCAAGCTTAATCACTGGTTCAGCTTCCTCTACACAAAACTCATTCCTCAAAATACCCTTGTTCACACAATCCTCAACTTTCCCTCCTTCCAAACACTCCCTAACCATATCACACAACACAACCACATCATCCTCCATGTACTCCACAGGCTTCCTCCCTGTCACAATCTCAAGAACAAGAATCCCAAACCCATAAACGTCGCATTTCTCGGTTATCTTCACACTCCTACAAGCAAACTCCGGGGCCATATAGCCGAGCGCACTCTGAATCTTACTGCTTAAGATGTAACGGTCCAACATCGGTATCAGCCTGGCCAACCCGAAATCTCCAACCTTTGGCTCGTTGCACGAATCGAGCAAAATGTTTGTTGATTTGATATTGTAGTGTATGATGTCCATTTGGTGTAAGTGAGCTAATCCATTTGCTATTCCTTTGATAATCTTGAATCTTTGTTGCCAAGAAAGTGGGGAATTACCCGGGTCATCATGAAGACGGTTAAACAAGCTTTGGCCTGATACGTATTCGTTGATCAGAAGCTGCAAAGAAGAGGTCCAATAATACCCTTCTAGACCAACAATGTTATGATGCTTTGCCTTTCCTAACTTGTTCACCTCTCTTTCGAATTCGTCTTGGGATTTTATTAGGCTCGAAATGCTCAATTTCTTGATTGCGACTGACCTCCCATTTTGCATCATTGTATGGTAGACCGTTCCAAATCCTCCATGGCCAATCTCTCGGTCCTTGGTGAGGAGGGTGTGGGCCCCTTCTCCAAAGTTGACTTCTCCAGAGAACATGACCAACTTTCCGTACTCAGATTCACTAACCGGTGACTGGCTGAAGTCGTCTTTGATGGAAAAGCCGAGTTCAGGTTGTGAAGATGAGCTTCTAACATGAAAGTTGAGGATAGTTATGGCTACAACACCTAGAAAAATAAACGCTGCAGCGCCTATAGCAACAAGAGTTGAGATGCTTAGCATGAGCTTCTTTTTGTGTAGGTTTTGAGGGGCGGTTTTGTCGGTTGAGTCTGAAGATGAGTTCGGGTTCAGGACGATGGGCTTTGGGTGGATTGCAGGGCAAGTATGGTTAAGGATGGACCCACATAGTGAAGGGTTGCCTGAGACTGAAGAAAGAGGAATGGTGTTGAAGAAACTACTGTCTGGCAGTTCTCCTTCAAGGTGATTATAGGAGATGTTGAAGGATTGGAGTTGTGAGAGATTTGTGAGCTCTTTGGGTATGGTTCCTGTAAGATTGTTTTGAGATAAATCGGTTATTTGAAGGTTTTTGAGGTTTGCAATGGTTGTTGGTATTTCGCCTGTGAGGTTGTTCTGTTTAAGTATCCTGCAAATTTTGTTTGATAATAGCATACAATAAAGGATGATCAGATTTAATCATAAGAAAATGTCCTCTAACATTTCAGCTAAATGCAAAAAATAAAAAATAAAAAAAAATTTTAAGGCATGTTAACCTACCTAATCCAGTTCAACCAAAGTTTTATGCATAAGCTATTAATCAAAGCAGCAAATATATAAATTTAACAAAAAAAAAAGTTATACTAACTGAAAGAAAGTGACATTTGAATTGCTATATTGTAACTGTAATCTAACAAGGATCCTGCACATTTCATAAAATTATTTACATCAATTTGTAACTGATGTATACATTTTCAAGGCATAGTCCTATCAAATCCAATCAGCAAAAAGAGTTACGCAAGTCCAAAGAATTGAACTTTGGACTCTTCTAAGAAGAACTTTACATGTTAAAGTCAAAACTATTAAGAGAAAGACAGGTTTGAAGTGAAGTGAAGTAGAAATAGTACTTACATTGTGGTCAAGGATGAGCAGTTCCCAATCTGGTTAGGGATGTATCCAGTTAAAAGATTGTTCTGCAGCCTCAGCTCTCTCATGGAAACCGCGCCTCCAATTTGAACAGGAATGATCCCATTAAGCTTATTGTTACTCAAGTCTATTATCTGTATCAGATTCAATCTTCCAACCGTTGGCGGTATAGACCCAAATAGCAAGTTACTAGACAAGTTCAAGACCAGCAAATTGGCAAAAGCCTCAATCTCAGAAGGAATCACACCTAAAATCATATTAGAAGACAAATCAAGAAACTCCAAATTCTGGTAAGAAGATTCCATTTGAAACTGAATTCTTCCAGTGAATTTGTTGCCAGATAGTGAGACACTATGCAAACCCATCTCAAAAACCCAGTTGGGAAAATCACCATCCAACAAATTCTTGCTGACATCGATTGAGATTAGGCTGGAGCAGGCATTTAGAGACTTTGGCAAGTTACCAATCAATCCATTGGAAGACAAATTCAATGTTGTTAGAGATTCAGCAAGATTCCCTAGCGAATCAGGAATCTTACCACTGAATTTGTTTCCAGAGAGATCAAGATTCACAAGGCTTACCAAGTGACCAATCCAATTGGGAACTTCTCCATCCAATAAGTTCCAATTCAAGCTTAAAAAGGTGCAATTTTTCAGCTGCTTCATTGAATTTGGGAGACCCCCAGAAAGCAAATTTCCACCAAAATTGATGGATTGCAATTGAGGGCAATCCCCAATATCTTGTGGCAAAACCCCAGAAAAACCATTCCTCCCAAGATTAACAACACGCAGACTGTACATTTTCCCAATTCCTTCCGGAATCTCGCCTTCAAAGAGATTATTTGAAAGATCAAGAGATTGCAATCCACTCAAAGACCATAAATTTGAGTTCAATTGGCCAGTGAGCTGATTTGAGGAGAAATCTACCGACTCAAGACTCATACAAGAGCTCAAAGACTCTGGTAACTCGCCAGATAAGAAATTACCAGCAAAGGAAACAGATTTCAAGGACCCACATTGTTGGAAAAGCTCACCAGGGATTGAGCCTGACAAGCTGTTCCCATTAAAATTGATGAGTTGCAGGCTCCAGAGGTTGGAGAAATCAGGGCTAATGGAGCCGGAAAAGTTGTTGTTAGAAAGGGAGAGTCTTTGGAGGAACTGAAGCCGGAGAAGTCCCCGGCTGATCTCGCCTGAAAGAGAGAACCCGTCTAGAGCGAGTTCGGTTACCCGGTTTGTAAACAGGTCACATTTAACACCGTCCCATTTGCAAGGCGTGTCGTCGGAATCGGTCCAGGAGGAGAGTTTGGATTGTGGGTCTTTGAGACCGGCCTTGAAAACAATCAGCCCTAAAACGTCGTCGTTGAAGGTGTCGAGGGAGAGGGTGGAAGAGGGTAGAAGGAGGAGGAGAATCAGAAGCCATGGCAGAGATTTTGGAAGCATTTTTTTGGTAATGAATGTGGAACTATACCCACTGTTTAGGGTGAAAGATCAGAACTTTTTGTTCGCCATCAGAGTACAGAAAAGGAAAGTGGGACGAGAAGGAAGAAAAATGCTCAGGGAAGAATGACAAAAGATTGAATTTTTATTTGTAAATGCTCTTGGAAGAGTAAAGCTGAGGTGTGTGTTCTGGTGTTTGGACTTCATTTGTGAAGAATGTGAGGATGCAGAAAGAAATTGATTTTTTTATAGGTTCAAAAAAAGCACGTCTTGGAGAAGTTGGAGGCTTTTGATGGTGAGTTGAGTGTTGATGAAGGCTGTGCTAGAAAAGAGAGTGAGAGGCAGAGTGGTGGGTTTTTCTTTATTAAAAAAAGGGAAAAAATATTGGGAAAAAAGAAGAAGGTGAAAACGTAAGTGAGGAGTGAATGAGGTGTGGGTCAAAGGGGAATCTGAAGTGATTCCTACATTGAGCACTCCTCTCGCGTCTGGATTTAGCACATTTTTTGGAAAGTGAATGGGATTATTGATCCCTTTCTGAGTTTCTGTTATATACTTGTCGTTATATCAGTCTAAATATTTTGAACACTTAAAACTTTTAGTTTTTATCCGCAATAATGTCGGTAAAATGGTAGATTTAATTGACAATGTATTTATGATATAGCTTTAGAGACAGAGGAGACATGACTAATTAGAACACAAGAATTTGGGGTAAGCTTAATACTAGAGTTTTCTTCACTACTTGGATGGTAATTAAGCACGGTGTGCACACCAAAGTCAAATTGCTAGCAATGAGATTTTGGCAAGATGTAGGACTGTAAATAAACCGAGCCGTTCGTGAGAAATTCGGTGTTTGGCTCGGTTAAATCTTGTTCGTGTTCGGCTCGGTTTGTAAATGAACCGAGCTTGAGCACAATTTTAAGGCTCGAAAGATAAATGAACTAAGTTTGAGCACAAGATAACTCGGCTCGTTTTCTTATGAGCAAACTCGATTTTATGCTCATGAGCAAGCTCGATTATACACTCATAAAAAACTAGATTACATGTTCATGAATAACCTATACTATATATATATATATATATTATATACAATATAACATTTATGTTAAATTACATAGTTTTGGTGGTGTTTCTCAAACCACGTAGTTTAATTTTTAGTTTGATCAAGTAAACGAGTTGTTCACGAATTTGTCTATCGAAGAAACTAAATGAGAGGTTTGCGAGCAAGTTCGAGTTCGGTGAAAATTTAAATGAACGAAACTAAAATAATAATTTAAGCTCGAAACAAGCTCGCGTTCGAGCTCAAACTCGTCTATTTTTAACCAAGTCAAGTTTGAACAACTCAAAGCTCGATTTGGCTTGGTTCGATTACATCAAGATGAAAGTTGTGTTTTGTGTCAAGATACAACTTATGGAGTTACGGGTCTTATAATAATATAATGTATGAAAGTTCTTGATAATTGAAGTCAATCTTATGGAGCTACGTACGTATCTTCTAATGTTATATGTTTGGTATTTTTTTTATTTATAATACTACAAGTCTTATGGATCGACCGACCGTAACCTGATAAAGCAACTCGTAACATGGTTCATAATCTAAAAAGTAAAAAGAATAAAAATAAAAAACTCTGTTAACCTATAAATTATAAGTTAAGTGTTCAACTTATAAATTTAAGGACGGATTGGATTAAGGACATAAGTTAAGAGGCTAAATTTATAAATAAATTATGATTTTAGGAATGGAAAGTAGAAGTGGGGCTAGTTTTAATTGAGAGGGTTTTCGGTCCTACGTGGCTGCCCACTCTGTTTATTTCAATTATGTTGAGATTGAAAATTAGAAGAAAAAAAAGTGTAAAATTTTACCTGAAATTAACCAGAATTTGTTGGAAGGATGCAAGTGAATAATTGGGTGCACCACCCACATAATCATGGAGGAATATGAAAAAATGGGGGCATCATCATCATTTGAATAAACAGTGAGGCCATTTCTATATTATGAAAGAAAGGCAGCAATGGATGATGATGTTGAATGTTGATGCTCACTATCACTAATTACCACTGCCCTTTTTGTTTTCATGCTCTCTTTTAATCCCTTTTAAAAGTTATCATGTCATTTTACAACCAAAAAAATTATGATATATGTTACAGGGTTGAAATTGCAAAAAAAAAAATTATAACACACTTTAAATTCCCATTTTATAAAAAAAAAAAAGTGGATTGTTAGTTAGCAAGTCAGAAAAATGATAAATCCATAACGCCTATATATATTGACTCATTTGTAAAAGCCCTTATACTCTTATAGCATAACATAATAATTCAAAGTCAGACATGCATTAATCTTAGCTGTGTACATAAATCATGATTCAATTGGCATGCATTACATACAAAAAAGAATGATTATGTATATATACACTGAATTTATTCGATGCCTTAACATAAAACTCCTTTACACTTTTTATATTTTATACAGGCATGAGCCATATACTATATACAAGGCGCTGTTTAAAAATATATGCATGCACTACATGCATCATTAACCAAGACCATTATTAAGACCTGCAACATTTTGTCCCCCCATACCATACTAATAGATAGAAGATATTTTCACTTTGTTCGTAAAAAAGTGGAGTCAAATGAGTTGGTGGTTCGTCATATTAGCTCTGATTTACAGAATACTGATATATTTACCAAGGTTTTTGGTTCTACTCGATTTCTTCACTTGTGTTCTAAGCTGCATGTTCGTGCCCCTTCATGAGCTTGTGGGGGTAATGGATAGAAGATAGAGATAACATCAAATCTTCTTATCTTATGTATAATATTTAGTTTCCTTATTGTATTTATTCTTATCCTTATATTGCTTGCTCTCTAAGTTGTATCTTGTACACTTATTATAAATACCATAATCCTTGTATGAGCAGATCTCAATAAGGTTCCATATTATCTTTTACATACCCACAAGGCCATGCCAGAGATTTTGAGTATAATCTACGTTATATATAAACCTAATTAAGCTGCTTCGATTTAATTAATTAATTGGATTTCAAAAACAACGTAACGTAATTACTTAACCAAAGACCTGCCTAACTAACTAGCTAGATAGCTAGATCCAAAGACCATATACGGATTGCGGAGTACGGACTATATGTTATTCTATCTGTATATTTAATTATTTAAACAATAAGCACTAGAGCTTCAAAATCCTACACAGTAATTAGTAACCTGAAGCTTAACAATAGCGTGACATGCATAAATTCAGATATATTGATCTTAACCTCGAAAACTAATTACCATTTTAATTGTATAGGTTATGACTTGTAGTTATGTAGACTTGTTCACAATTCAGACAGTAAAACGATCGACAAGCACTATCACATCTCTTTTTAGTGGTTGTTTTATTAGTCCTTGTTTGGGTACATATACTCGAAAATTCGTTGAAAAACCAAGGCTATGTTCGACATTTTATAACTTGAGCTTCTTTATTCATTCAGCTAGCGGAAATTAAAGAAGCTTGTGAGAACGAGCTTCTTAAATCTGTTCATTTTTCCGCTCCAGCTAGTTGAATTCGTTCCTAATACGCTATTGTCGAACAGAGCCTAAGTAGAGTTTGTTGGGTTTTTACTCTTTTTTTTTTTTTGGTCAAGGACCCCATCGTGTTTTTACTAGGACATACTACAATTATATATTCGACCCAAAAAAAGTATATTAGTACTACATTAATATTTGTTATCGATCTTCCTTCTTGATTGGATCTACCCTACACATTACTACCTGCCATATTAATTAATTAGCTAATTAATTAATTGAATTAGTATAGTATAGATCGTACTTATGGCCACAGGTTGCCCTTCTTGGATCTCTCTCAATAGTCAACACACAGAATGGCGTAAGGGGCGCTCTACGTTCTTACGAGTGAGATTTTAGTTTCTTCTCCTTCTCGATCAGCTCCCCTCCAGATTTCCTTTTCCTTATATTAAATACCAATCTTAAAGTATGAAAAATATTCAAATTACGTGAATTTGTTTTTAAAGAAATAGAGATTGGAACGTAATACCATCAGCAGTGGACCCAATATATATGAACTCATGATGGGTTAGTCACCTCCAACAATCCTAATTGTATACAACTTGTGTACGTACTCTTAAATATGGACGGAATCAGCCCTAAGAAACTTGATGGGCTACATATTATACGATCAAATTTTAAATTAGTAAGATTGTAAGAATGTGAGATAAAATACAATTAGCAAAAAAGTAAGAGTATGTGAGATGGAAAAGCGTGAACCATTGGGCTTAATGAGATAAGATAATGGAAAGATGTTATTCTTCTATGATCTCAATATCCCTCTGCAAGCTGAACGTCTTAGAAAAAAGGCAAAGCTTGTGTAGACGAAGAAGGGCTTGCTTTTATTAAGTTAATACTCCGTATCACATTTAATGATTTAATGTAACACTACTTGTATTAAGTTAATACTGCATTTAATGATTTTCAACCAAAAAAATACTGCAATTAATGATTTAGTGTAACACTAATTTGCTAGTGTAACTTAATACATTGAATAGCTGCATTTAATGTATAAATATAAGTACGGAATATAATTTAATACTTCCTCCGTTTCTTAAAACATGTCCTTTTAACATAATGCACCCATATGAAGGAATGAAAATTTTACCCAACTTACCCCTACATTTAGAGAAGTGTGTATTCTAACACCCTTCTAAAAAATTGTTAAGAATAATTATTAAAGAAGTGGGAAAAATATTAAAAAAAAAATATTTTATGAAAAAAGAAACATGAGCTAAACAGACATGTTTTAAGCTTATAACTTTGGCCATGTAAAAATGGAGTCTTGACGATCTAAATGGAGTCTTAACAGTTCAACCCCCCCAAAAAATGGAGTCTTAACAGTAGGCCGTAAATTCCTCTAGTTAACTTTAACACTGTATGATTGAGGTCTCAAAATTTGAGCTGAAGAAGCCCACCGCTAGGAGTTTTGGGCCGGAAGCATTCTTTTGGGCTTCAAGATCCGACTTGTATATTCCCATAGTTTCCATCCCAACCGTATTCATACTTTATTTGTTGGTTGAAACTACGTACAATACTAGGCTATCCTGTACCCCACACACATGATCAAATAATCTAAACACAACCAATTTTTTGAAGTTTCCCTCTCGAATTTGCATTTAACTTGTTTCACACTCCCAAGTCAAGTCAGAGTCAGTTGAGTCCCATGGGCCACCAAAGCATCAAAAAAGGCAACGAAAATTACAGCTGGATCGAGTGGCTCCGACAATCTTAGAATACGTGTCAAGCAATTAAAACAAGATTCCCCTGATCCGTTTGCGTTTCACTCACACCCGCCCGTCGTTTTAGAGCTCCCTCCAGAAGATTCTTGTCTTCTTCCTCATTCATCTGAACTCCTTCACCTACCCCTCTCTCTCTCTGATTTTCCTTCAATCTTCCTCCGTTTATCTCTTCTTCGCTTTCGAATTGTGGAAATTCGCATTCCTAAGCTATGGCTCTGACATGCTTTGATCTCGGCAACCCTAACCCTAGAGCACCTTCGATTCCTTGTATTTCGTCGACAGCTTCTTCGTTCTCTCTCCGGCTTGATTATTCCCGCCCGAGTCGCTCGCAGATGTTGTCCGCGGCTGCTTTCGGCTATACTCCGAGAGGAATTTGCGGCTCCGCCTTGCTTCCGGCGAGAAACCGCCGTTCCTTTCTTCAATTGGCCGCTCCTCATGAAGATTCGGTAATCTGATTAATCTCCCTCTCAATATCTGATTCTCTTGGTCTGTGATGTTGAAATTTGATTGGATTATTGACATTTTCAACCAAGTCGTTGTAACTCGATTGAAAATTTCAGAAGCAGCCTTCTTCGAATGAAATGATATTGAATTTGAGTTTGAACTAAATTGAAAAACTAAAGAGTTCATTTCACCTCTTGTTAATTGGAGTAATTATAACACTGCATCCATTCTTATATATCTTAAAACTGCTATCATTTCTGGCAATTATAATTGAAGTCACCTAAATAGAAGGTTTCATGTTTAGGATGTTTATCTTGGTAGGCCCCATTGGATGTTGAATTTGAGGATGCAAGGAGTGAACTTGAACAAGAAAGAGAATCTGATGAAGCTTGGGAACAGGTATTGGTTGCTTTCAAGGAGAAGACTTTGAAATTGCAGAGAGTTTCACAAGAAGCATATGAGAATTATTTGAAAAAGACAATGGTTGTGTTGAAGAATACAGCAAGGGATTTGAATATTGAGGCTGCTAAGGCAAGCTATGATATCAGTATCATTGTTCAAGAACTTGGGGAGGAGGGTAAAGAGTATATTGCCAAAGCAGCTGCGAATTCCCCTGAACCTCTGAAGGATGTTGTTGAGACTTTTACATCCTCAACAATAAATGTCAAACATGTCTCTGAATTGCATGACTTTTATGTTGGAGTACCATATGGTAAGCTTCTTATATTGCTGTAGTTTGATGAGGATGTTCAAGATTATATCTTCAATATGTTGATTATAACGCCTTGTTGTCGCCTGGTGGATGCTTAAGATTGGTATGCTTAAATGTGTGATGCATTGGATATGAATGTACATTGGAATTATATGAAAAAGGTGTCAAGGGTGATTTGATTTGTTATGCTGTGATTCATTTACAGGGGCACTTCTTGCTGTTGGTGGTTTCCTTGACTTCATGATAACGGGAAGCACCTCAGCCATTAGGTTTGGTGTTATCTTAGGAGGTATTCTGTTGGCTTTGAGTGTATCAAGTTTAAGATCATGGAGAAAAGGAAAGCCGGCAGATGGTGGAATCTTGAAATGTGAGACAGGTTAGTACTCAGATAAGCTTCAAATGTGTCCTTATACAGGTACATGTATCATCTATTCCTAGCATAGAAAACTGCACATATGGAATCAATTTATGTCTCAAACTTTTGTATACAAATTTTAAACTATGGTTTTGACTGTGCAGCAATTGTTGGAATTCTATTTCTAAGGCAGTTCCGTCTCTTCTTTCAGGTAAGGTCTTTGGTTTGTAAAAATTGTTTGTACAGTTCGCTAGTGCAATACATAACTTTTTCACTTTTGATTGCATGCAGAAACTATCATTTCCTGGTCTGATCAGCACTGCTATCAGGTAATTTTCTTATATACACTTCTTCTATGACTTTGCCGATGACACCCTTTTCCGTTTCAAATGCTGCAAGTTGTCCCTTGTTCTTGTGATTATATATGGGAATGACTCATGATTAATGTTAAAGCACACAATTGGGTTTTTATGTTATCTAGTTTAACTTAAGCCGGTATCTTTTTAATTAATCAATCTTAGTATCTATGAAAAATCACTCAATACTACCAGTAGATGCTATCTAGCAACCATTGACCAAATCCCCTGACCTATGAACATGAGAAATTGAAATGAGGTAAAATACTGACTACCGGCAATAAAATCAAACATGACTAAACCAAAGTAAGAAAATAAGTGATCAGTATCATAGGCACTGATAGGAAGAATGCACATAATTATCATCTTACTTGAATCATCTGTAGTCATGTAAAATATTTCTAAAATTAATTGGAACATCTGGTTTAAGTTTGCCTTCACTTTCTAACTACTGGGAGTTGGCCTGTGACCTGTATTATAGGCTAGGTTCTCTAACTATATCTTAATTTTTCTGGACTTACTTAAGCTCTTTTGTTCTGAAAGTGGCAATGTGTATGATTGGCAGTGGTGTTGTGGCTGCATTCTTCATGTATAAGCTGATGGATGCAAAAGAATCAAACATTGATGGAGAAATGCAAACTTGACGTACTCTGATTACTTGGCTTGGTATGTCAATGATAATGTCATCCTTTTTAAAGCTTGTACAGTAAAAGTATCTGGTTAAAATCCAATCTCATCATGTAGCCATACGCATCATGTAATGTGGTCATTCTAGTGGCTTGAATTTTGCGATGAATGCTTGAATCCAAGTGGACATTTGCAACCTTTTGTATGGGCATCTTGAGCAATGAATAATGCATAGAAAAATATGAATTTACAGTATCATTTTAGTCGTTCTCAAAATAAAAATTAAAATACCAACTCCATCACTGATTTTACAGCGCATGGCCTCAGAATAGACCTGTCGGTCGGGTTCGGGTTCAAACGGGTTCGGGTCCATCTGGTTATGGGTTAAGTCGGGTCAGGTCATGGCAGATTATCGGGCGGGTTCGGATTGATCAGTGGGTCAATAACAAAATTTTTATTTTTCAATTACTATTAAAATAAGTTTTAAATAATACGGAGTAATATAAATAGGTCTAAAATATTGATTTAGAAATAAAAAATAGTATTCATTGATATTTTTAAAATATAATTGGGAATAATTTTCCTAAACCATTATTTTAATTTAAACTATATAAAATTCAAAAATTAAACACGGAGTTATGTTACACTAAAATATTGTATTACTTCTATCTTGTTCGATTTCTATGTTTCAAGTAATATTTTATTAAAATTTCACATTTACTATTATTAATTAAGTTGATATAAGTTCAATCCTGTTTCGTGTTTAATAAATGAAACATTCTCCATTGCGATCAAAGATAAGAAAATCAACAATACTATTACTAAGTAGCAAGTACTAACTAATTTAACCCTAGATAAAACAATCCATATGATGAATCACATTTACTTAACTTGAATAGCTCATTTTCTAACATGTTGTCTTAATTGGTTTAATAACAACCTAACATGAAAAAAGTCTCATTACAACCAAATTAGCTTTTAACAAAAAAATTTATCTTCCATAAATTATGCCAAAATTGAGCTTGGGAGTGATTTGTTGATTCTTTGTTTAGGCTTGCATCCAGGGATACATGTGGTAGATGTGACAGATGTGTCATATAGGCCAAAGGAGCCATTTGTTGAGTTGCCAAAGTCAAGTGTTGAATAAGAGTCACATTAAAGTGTTGAATAAATAAGTTCAACTAATAGTAATAGTGCATCTTATAGTAGCTCAGAAGAAAATACTCAATTGATAGTGTGACATTGGTTTTTAGTGATGATAGTGATGTTGATGATGAATTAAGAGAAGTGAGACAAGTTGTAAGAGATCTTAATGCTAAAAAGAAGGCTCATAAGGAGAATCCAATACATGTACGTTGATCTCCACCCATCACCTTCTTCCCAATAAGAATAGACTTCATGCATGACAGAAGGAACCGGTTTAACAACAACTTCAAACAATTGGCCATCTCCCAACCAATCATCGAGCCAAAAAATGGATTATGCCTAAGCACCAACGGGTACCCGGCAGTGCACCACCACATGACTCACCCCCGTTTTCACACTCTTCCATATATACGAGTTGTTAGCTCTATCAACAAGCGAAGGGTGCACCACCCAAGTTTACCCACAAGCGCAACATTCAGCTTCTTCATAGAGCGAAAATCTACACCCCTATAATATTTGGGTCTGCACACTTCTTCCCAACTCACCAAGTACATGTGCCTTCAACCCTCAGCGCCCCCCAAATAAAGTTCATGGTCAACGCATCAATTTTAGAACAAACATCCTTAGGCAACATAACCATAGCCATGGAATAAACTGAAATTGACGAGAGCATTGACTTGGCAAGTGTGACAAGACCTGCCATACTATGAAAACACCCTTGCCAACTCTTGAGCTTAGGGTTGATCTTCTCAATAAGTGGCGCAAATGTTTCATTTTTAACCCGATCGTGGAAAATTGGCATGCCAAGATACTTTTCCAAATTCCGAGTTACCAGCATGAAAACCCTAAACCCTAAAATTGAACCATGAAAGACAAGAGAGTCACCCATTGTCACTTAAGTTCTCAGTTTCTTACCCGCGTTTTCAATTTTTGCTAATAATCGAACCATGGAAACCCTAGACTCTAAAATCCCCAATTTTGCACAACATTAACCTAAATTCTGGAAATTGGGAACTCACCTTATGAGAACCTTGGACTTCGATGGCGTCTTCAACCTTCGAATGTCTTGCAATGGGGTCTGCAACCATTGTGCAAATGACGAGTGAAGTTCCTCCGACTAGGGCTCGATCACCTCACCCCCATTCTCCTTCGATCTATCTTGAATGCGTTCTCGGGTTTTCTCTCGCACGGACATTTGTTCTTATTAATTTAATTGTAAAAGTTTGGGTTTTTCCTTTTGGTGCCCCTGAGTTTTTGACAATTCCTTTTGGTACCCAGTAAAAAAAGTTATTCCTTTTGGTGCCCCTGTACTTTTGAAATAGTTCTCTCTGTAACCATAACTATACTAAAATCTAAATTCATCCAATTTTTTAACTGTTCCGTTTAAAATTTAAAAAAAAAAAATAAAAAACCTACATTTCTATAATTCTATCCAAGGTGAACGACAATCCCTAATATTTCTATCCAAGGTCTCTCGACATTGCTGTATTAGGAACGAACAACAGTCTGCCGAAGATGGAGGACTATGCCGGCGACGAGCAGTGTGCCGGAGAAGAGTAGTTTGGACGACGAGCATTCTACGAGTAGTGCCGGCGACAAGGAGCGGGACGACTAGGGCAGAGAACTTCGATTCAGTGAGGTCAAAGGGCAACGAGAGGCAATGAAGATAGGGTCGATCAGGTACGATTTTCTTTACTCCAACGCATTTATCTTCTTGTATGTGTGAAATTAGGGCTTTAATTTCGAATTAGGATTTGTGGTGGGAGAAATTTTCAATCTAGAGTTTACAACAAGTGGGGCGATTTTTTACAGGAAGTGTATCTTTAGGTTGTTGTAATGAATGGTGATCTAAATTAAGCATTGGAGCTTTGTAAGAAATAGACTCTCATTGAAATTCCTTTTGTTAGACAAATCCATGATGCTTGACTGATAGTCCTGTATTTGTTGAAACCTATGTATTATGATTCTGATTTATTGGACGAGTCTTGTGCATTGCTGAATATAGAAACTAACAAACATTTTACACTTACAATGATGGCTCCAACAGGGTCCATCCAGTCACTAAAATAGTTGGCCAGCAGAGCAGCAATGAGGCCAATAATGTTGGTGATTACATCAAAAAAGTGATCCTGGGCATATGCTTTTGAAAAGAAAAAAAAAAGGACTAATTACATTACTTTTGAAAAGAAAAAAAAAAGTTGTGCATAAAGAAAGTTTGATGGCAAAAGAAGAAAACCAGAAGTTCTAAGGGCTTACACCAGAAAACAGCTGCCTTAGTGACTAGTATAATTTGCAGCCCCAGATTAGCCATAACAGAAGCAAAAACAAGAATTCCCTGCATATAATTTAGAGTCAAACATGCAATGGAAACAGAAATGAGCTCTGAGCTTCAAGTGACCACTGCCTTTCCTTGACAATACATGCAACAACAATCCAACTTGGGATTAACAAAATAACCCCATAACAATTCATGTGCATTGCTGAATCTCTAATCCGAACAGCAGTGGTAACAATTCAGCATATGTTTCACATTACATTCATTTCAAAGGGAATCTAATGTCAGCCATCATATGTCAGACAGCAGCAGCAGTAACAATTCAGCAGCAGTAACAAAAGCTTAAATGTTACATGTTACATTCATTCCAGTTGAAAGTTACATTGTGCCTTGCTATGGCTAAATGTTACATTCATTTCAGTACTACCATTAAACAAAGGTTGAACATGACATGAATAACTACTACCAGTACAACATAACCAGGTACAACACATCGAACGATGATCATTTGTTTAACACAATAACTAACATGACTAAGTACAAAACAAATGCCACTCTAACAATAGTATGAACAAATGAAATGAGCTCCTTATTGCCATTCTTCAATTGCTCGAGCTCCTTAATGACATCGACATCACCTCGAGAAGCCATACCATCATCATTTTGAGACGAACTTTCAATCCAATGCTCGTCATCGAACCATCAAAAGAAATTGTACTCATCGCAGTTGTAGTACAACCTATTCGGGTTGTTTGTTGAGTGGGATATCCTAATGCCAACTCTTTTTGGTGGTCGACAAGTACAATATATATTTCTGGCTCTTAATCGCGTTGAAGATGTTGATGACGAATCTTACAAAACAATCAATCACAAGAGTAGGTGAATGAACAATTATCAGCTTTCCACTAACAATTAAATTGAGCATTCAATTCAGATTAAGCATCAACATTTAAACTAGATAAGCTTTCAAAACTCAAATTTAATTACAAAACTCAAATTAAACTAGATAAGCTTTCAATTCAGATTTTGAATCATTGACATACTTGTATGATTCTTAACTAAAGTTACTTACAAAACTAAAGTCAGATCCTCACTAATCACTAGATTGATCAAATAATAACCAGTAGGAAAATTGCAAATGATCGTAACTTAACCCCATCTGTGTAATTGCTTCAAATTACTCTAAAAGCTGAGTAGATGAATTGTTTATTGACCAAATTTTAAGCATTCAAACATAAAATCTCTCAATACGATCAGATTTAAAGCATTCAAACAACTATTCAGGTTTTAAACAAACCCTAAATCTAATTTGAGTCTAAATTGAACCCCAATTTGAAAAAAAAGCCTAAATTCAAATAAACCTAATATGTTCATCAGGATGTGATTCAAACTGGATGAGTAGATTAAAGCCTGATTTCACACCAGATATTGAATCAAAAATGGGCTGATTTTAGAGAATCGAACCTGAATCGATATTGTCGTGATTTCACGCCTTGATTTCACGCCTCTTTCACGCAACAGGCTAGCTCGTCTTTCCCGGCGGCTCGTCCCAGTGTCGCGTCTCGGCGTGGCGTCTCGTCCCGGCTTCACTGTCTCGTCGTCCAGAGAAGATGAATGTCGCCCAGTGGTCTCGAGAGAATGTGAGATAAAACCATCTAATTTAATAACGGGGTAAAACAATGAAATGTAGGTTTTTTTAATTTTTTTTTGATTTTTAACGGAACAGTTAAAAAAATTGGATGAATTTAGATTTTAGTATAGTTATGGTTACGGGGAGAACTATTTAAAAAGTACAAGGGCACCAAAAAGAATAACTTTTTTTGCTGGGTACCAAAAGGAATCGTCAAAAATTCAGGGGCACCATAAAAGAAAAAACCCAAAAGTTTTTTTGTCTTGTTCTTTTTTTCACCGTTCGTTTTTAGTACTCAATTCCTTCGAGCTAGCACACTTACAAGAGAAGTGACATGTATAGAACCAACCATTGGCAAACAGAGTAGAGAATACAAACCGAATTCAAAACTAGATGCTCTATTATTATTGCCCATTTATACTCATCATTTACACTTGATTAATGACTGAATACAATCAATACATGATCTGTACATTCTGTCCAGGTTTTGGCATGAACTGGGGGCTCAAAATCCTCAAATACAATGAAACAAGTCAACCCAGCCTTTTTCCTCACTAAAACCGCAACTCAAACCAACAAAACTACTAAATCATCTCCCGACTTCATACAAACTGAAAATATAGAAATTTCATTCAACCCATAGGAGCAGCTTAAACCAACTTGTAGTCGCAGCATTGTCCGATTAGGATAACATCGAATCCAGATCCGCAGCTGCACTTGAATTTGAGACGAATGGTGTCTCCGTCCTTCTTTGCACTCACCACATCCTCCTCTGCCTCCCCTATTGCCTGAAAGCATTTTCGCACTTGAAAACAGACAGAGAAAAGCAATTAAAACCAAAAAATACAGCTTTTGCAAGAGTTTCCCCTTCACCTTCTCAGTAGAGACGTTGTTTAAGCCATCATCTTGCTCATCTTCTTGGACCATTTCATCGAACAACTGCTTCATCTGCTTGATCCTCTGAATCTGATCCAACCTTTTCAATCTCTAAAAGAAACACCGGATTCAATTAAAACCCTAACAACAACAACCGGACCCTAATCCAATGAAATAACGAATTGATTTATTACCTTAGGCGACGGCAGTTCTTGAGCGGGAGACTGGTGGGAAGCGGTTCCAAGAGACCCGCTGGGCGAATTCGGGTCGGTTCTTGAACCGACCGCATAGCTCGGACCCGAATTCTGAAACTGAGACAGAGGAACTGGATCGGACGACGATCGATCGAGCCGGCGAGCCGGGAAAGCCATCGGCGGCCAAGGAATCAACGCTTCCGCCGGAGGCTCCGGATTGTTGCCGCCGCTTGGGAGTTGGAGGACGTGGAATCCTCCGGAAAGAAGTCGGCGGTCGACGGAAGCGGGAGGCGCTTGCGACGGAGAGAAAGCGGATGGGGAGGAGGACGGAGAGGGCCACATCACGGGAGCAGTGTTTCCGTACGCGGTGTACGGAATGGAAGGGTCGACAGCGGCGCCGGAGAGGTAACCGGCGCCGGCGTCAGGTTCGACTGGGGTGGAAGCCATTGGAAAGAGCCTCTTCCGGAATTAAGTTTCTAGTTGTGGATCTTCTTCGCTCGCACCTGTTGAATGTTGATCGAATTGGTTGTTCTTGTTACAGACTTCACACCTCTATTTTCCTCTTAATTCTGGTTGGTGGTATATATAGCCTACAGGAAGGAGTTTGATTAAGAATTTGATTGAAATTCCAAGAGTCGATCTGAGCCGTCCAATCAACAGCACTCACTTATTCTAAAAATCTTGACCATAGTATGTAGATTTGAAATTTATTATCAACCCTTATTCTAAATATATCCGCTAAATTATTCCCAAAATGTATGAGATGTATATACTCTTCTCTTAATTTTAATCCTATTAGTATTCAATAACATGATCTTAACAAAAACAAAATAGATATTTTCAATTCTAGTGGTAGCGGATAGTTGTAGTTGTAGTGGTTAACAAAGCAGTTGAAAGTAACAGTAAAAAAAAAAAAAAGCCAATGTTGTTTGGTTAATGTAGCTTTTGGTTTACAATGCAAATCCTCTATTTCACCTTGAGTGTTCCATTTTCATATTCCACTTGTATTTTAAATATTTAAGATATATTTAAAAAAATAAAAAATTATATTTATATTGTAAACAACTATATACATATGTCTACAAATTTTTAGATTGAAAATCATATTATATAATTTTTTGAAATTAAAAAGGTAATATTTTGTAAGAAAATCATCATTTTAATTTAAAAAATTGTGTATTATGATTTTTAATATAAAACTTTTCACACATATGTATATAACCATTTACAATATAAATATAAGTTTTAAAAATTATATTAACTTAATTTGATATTTAAAATTTCAAGTGAAATATGAAAGTGGAACATCGAAGTGTAACGGAGGATTTGTGTCGGTTGGTTTAGCTTATACTTATAAAATGATAAAATTATTAAAGAAACTATCAATTTCCTTTTTGGTTAATGACATATATGGAAAAAATAATAATCAAACTCTAGTTTAAATTTCAAAAAGCTTTCTAAATTATCTTTGAAAATGAAAGCTTCTGAAGGCTAGATACACCTCTACCACTAGAAAACAGGGCCTAAGTAGCGTTTAATAGCATTTAAAATAAAATTTTAAAAGCTAAACGCTAGCGTTTTGGCCTTGGAAAATAGGGTCTAAGCCAAATTAAAAATAATATTTGTTTTCAAATCTAAATGTCCTATAAGAAAATTATTGAAACCAAAATTATTTATTTTTTCAAAAAAATATATTTATAAAATGATGTCTCTGACTGATGTAACCTTGCCCATGGATGCTAGCAAGGAGGAGTCCTTGTCCTTGCGTTTCGATGAACCTATCATTAAAACCCGGACTTGCGCCATTGCTCGAGCCACGAGCTACATAGTGCCGGACTTGCGCCATCGCTCGTGCCACGAGCTACATAGTGGCACGTACGCTAGCTAGCCACGGCGCGCCCACAGCCGAGCCATCGCTAGTGTGCATCATCACCGCGAAGACCCGAGCCTCGACTGCCTACAGCGGAAGACCCGAGTCTCGACGCCGCGGACCATGCCATCAAAGCAATGTTTTTTTCTTCTCTTTCTTTTCATTACATTGACTCCTTGTAGCAATGACAACCGCCATTCCATTAGTATTTTCTTTAAGACCGATAATATGATTAAACATTTACCATTAAACAAAAACACAATCACAAAAGCATGACATCTTTTGATCTTTGTAAAGTTTTATTAGATTGAACCCTTCTGCTTTACATCAGTAACACGCGAATGAAATTAACCAGTAAACCGCCAGTAAACCGCAAAACTTCAGAAGCCCAAGTGACAAACGTTTTACCTAAACTTCCACAACCAAATCTTGGTCCAAAAACTTCAGATATCTGCTCGGACAATTTGATTCGATATCTCAACATTATTATCCAGTGGCATGTATTGAGCCATGATTGCCCTGATCTCTGAGTCCATATACCTTCGAATCCTGTACTTGTACACCGCATATGCCCCAACACCAGCACCACACACGCTCAAAATTATCAGCCAGAATAAGCCCCATCCCACTCCTGAACCGCCCAAGCTACCTATAAAAACGGTCCAAGTTAAAATTGATCAACCGAAAACACAAAAGAACACAAAATTGATAGAATTTTTGATACCCACTTATGCAAATATCATGTTCTTGCATGTAGAATAAACCGTCACTGCAGCTGCACTCGTATCCGCCCCAAGTGTTCTTACAGCTGCACTGTGGGCATTGGCAATTCGTCTTTTCCTCGCATTCATTCACATCTGAAACGCGCCTGGTGAGAAAAAGAAAGAAAGGAAAACAGACAAAAAGTGTGACATTTACCTTCACACAAGTTATCTCCATCACCCTTGAACCCTATTGGACATTTGCAGCCTCTTGTATGTTCATCCTGAACAATCAATAAATAATACATGGCAGAGTATGATTATCTCATTTTTCTTGTGCATCTGTAACTAATGAAAATATGAACTTCTATTAGCATAATGATCGTCTACGCCACTTACTAAGCAAGCAGAAAATGTCCTGCCACCGCGAGTTTCTGACCAACAACCTCCATTGTTGATTTTACAGCGCATGGCCCCGGAAGCTGCAACTTTTAACACAAATTATCATACATGAAATGAAATTTTGTATACCGATTTTCGTTAGCTAAGCTCTCTATATATTATAGCACAAGTGTTCACCTTCACAATGTGTATAGCCATCACCGGTGAACCTTACACCCTCTACCACAGGGCATTCACAAACTTTACCTCGGAAAGTATCCTATACAATGTTAAATGTAAAACACATTAGATAAGAGGAGTAAAGAGTTTCCTGAACTGAAAAAAAGAAAGAAATGCTGATGAAATTTACCCTGCATGCAGTAATATTTGCTTTCTTATCTTCCCAACAACCACCATTGTTGTCTAAGCATTCATTTGTTTCTACATCTGTACAAATCAACGTTAAATGCTACGTGCGCAAGGAAGAATAAACCTATCATTAAAATTTCTATGACATTCATTCAGCAACTTTTATACTAGTTATGCATTTTTTTTCAAACCTGCGGTTAGGCACAACGACGGTTCAGTGGTCTCCTCAAAACCCGAGCAAATCGCCTTCACAACAGCTCCCTTGTCCAGTTTACCTGAAATTTCCACAGCTCCACTTCATAAACAGAAGTTCAATTCAGCTAGCACAAACGTAAAACGGCATTTCGTTGTTACCTCTATACTGTCTATTATTAATTACAAGCGTAGGTAATATCGTCACATCTCCACGCGTTCCCTTCCCAATCTGAAAAGTATAAGATAGAGCAATTAGTAATAAAAATCACAAGTCTTGATCTAAGGCTTCACCAAGCTTATATTCCTCCTACCTGTGCCTCTTGCTCATCCCTAAGCACTGGATTCTCCTTGTCAGCATCAATGTCTCCAATACAATCATTTATTTTACTGAGATCAACACCTTTGCAAAAAAAAATGATCAAGATCACTTCAAATTGGCGACTTCTCACATGATTGACCGATTCGTTTACAAATTAAACCAGGAAGTAGGAAATTTGGACGGCTTATTTTAAACTTACCAAGGGACCGAATAACTCGTTCAGCACATTCTTTGGTATACTTCTTCTCTCTCATCGGGCAACGAATCGAAAAATCAGACACATAATCCCACCAAAGCCACGGCTTTCCGGTTTCGTTAGCAACTCTAAAAAAGCAAACTTGGCGTAAATTCTGAACAACGACGTCTTTCCCATCATACCCTTTGCTAAAATCCTGCTCGGGATCCGGCGAGCAATACCGACCATGATTGATACACTGAGACTGACACTGTTTGCTCATCAGAAACGCTTCAGGGCAATACCAAGTAATGTAATGTGGAGTGAACTGAGTATAGCCTTTGTGCTCCATTAACTGAGCCACTCCTTTAAAGTCCTTCACAAAGTTAATCTGGCTGTCGCATTTTGGGCCGCACTCGTCGTTACTGTTGGTCCAAAACTCGTACTCGACTCGGTCATCGGGGTGCGGGAGCGACTCTCGCCAATCGAGATTCATATTTACCATTTCGCCCTTTGATAAGGCTTTCTTGATGCTTTCACCCAAGTCTTTGCTGACTAAGGCTGATGGAATTGTTAGGTTTTGGAGGTATTCCGCCATTGCGTCGTCTCCTTCGGGGACGTCCATTGTGATTAGTGGCTCAACTCTGTTGTCGGCTACTAGGATGGCGGCTGCTCCAGCGTTTTGTGCATGCCATGCTTTTAAGGTGAAGTAGCATTCTGCCAAGACAATACAACGATCATAACAAAGACAAGATTTATACTACATTATATCCTAAAATAATGCATTATTTTGCATAATCTTAACACACCCTATAATCCTATATCAACAATAATTATAAGGCAACTCTACCAAACAGATTGTAATCTACTAATCTGCCCTTTTTCTGTATTAGAACCTCTTCTAGGCCAATTGACACCTTTAGTACCTCAATTAATTATTTCCATATGGATCTTCACTAGTAAGAATAATTGAAATTATAAAACAAAGCAAAATTTAAAACTTGTCATAGGGCGACTTAAATAGTGTCAATGTGCATATGTCATCGATCATAACACTTCAAAGTTACGACCCAATAGAGATTTATTCTACTTGAATTCAATTAAGTTTTACATAATCTCATATTGATCAAACAAATTTGCAGAAGGATCAAACAAAAACAGGGAGATTTAAACTGACCCCCACGATCAACAAGAACAAAGACTGGCTTTCCTCCGGCCTTAGATTTGAAGGAGACGTCAGAATTGGAGAAGGCCTTGCAAGCCTTCTGATTAGCACTAGGATAAACCACGGTTCCAACCATGGTTCCCCCGTATTGTGGGACCCCGAAATTCCCAATGGCGCACTCGTACACGTCTTTCATCCAATCCGGTGACGTCACCCTCACGTTGTTCTTCTCCACCACAAATCTCCCCAAACACACCTCAAACCCTAGAAACCAAATCATCCAAAAAATTGCCCCCATTTTCAGTTTCATCTCTGAAATTTTTTTTTCCTGCCTACAAATCTAACGGTTTTGATTCGATGGCACTCAGATCCACCGAAAATGTTTTTAAATCGCGATTGAGGATTGTAGGTGAAGAATTTTTTTCATTATGGTGATGTGTGGAAAAATGTAGCTGATCGAGGATACGATTTTGATTTGGGGATGGAAATTGAGAGAAATGAATAGTGTAGTTAGTTACAGGTGTGGAGTTGGAAGAGAATGAAGATCTCACTCAACCGCCATTTGTGGAGAACTCGATCAAACTCGAAAAACGGAGTTCACTCGCCACTTTTCCTCTCTGCTTTGAATTTTTCTAGATTTCTCGTCCATTTCGATTTGGATTTGATTTTTTTTTTCGGAAAAAATTTCAACCGTTAGGATCGTTTTGAGTTAACGGACGATGGTATAAATGGGCGGCTGGGATTAAACGACGCAATGCATTGTGACGAATAGGCGCATGCACAACACGTGTCATATTTGAGAATACAGTTTCAATTTTGAGTTCGTGTGCATATATAGCACGTGACACACCAACGATTTTATAAGTGAAAATTTAATGTGCTGTTTGGACTTTGGAGTGAGGGAAAATGGGCCATCCACTAAAACGACATTGGGCCAATTTAACGAAATGGGCCTAATTCTAGCGTAACCAAAATACATGATACAAATATACAATCACGAAGAATATCAATATAATTATATTTTAAATATCAATAAAGTAGGATAGTTTAATTATTTATGTAAATTTATACTTATGTGATATTCATATAAATGGGGTGATTTTTGATAACATTGTATTTTATGGATAATTTTATGCAAATATGAATTTTAACGAGTATTTTTGGATAAACTTTTGGGTTTATGGGTGACTTTTTATAAATGTGGGTGGTCTTACACGATCCTAATTATCCGATCCGATCTTATTATTCCTTACGATTTTATCCAAAAATTTCAATCCTGATAACATTGCTTTAAGACTGCCTCCTATTGAAGGAAGCTCCCTCTGTGGTAGTAACCTTAACACGGTCGGAGGGAGCTTGCTTATAGAAAAAAGATAGGTCGGTCAAACAAAAACAACAGGCTCTCTGCAATACTTTCACTAAGTAGTGCTATTTTGTCCTCCGGGGGACTGGACTCCACCAAGAGGTTCTTTACTTCTTTCTCTTATGTAATTTCGCCCGCTCGTTACACTTTCGTGCCGGAGGAAATGGGATTCGAACCCATGATACAATCTTCTTGCATGTCGATTTAGCAAAATTAAAAAAAAAAAACATAACAATGTCAATCATGTATTTTAATGGTACACCCTGATCTGTCGATCAGTGATAACTGTAATGTTATGCCAATTTTAAAATAAATAAAATATACGATTAGTATAATTGTTAAGTACGATTGATGCCAATTAAAAACTGAAAGTCTATCTAGCTGGCTCGATAATATTAATAATACTCGATGTACTTACTACTGATGATGCTCTCATTAATTAATACTGGATAAGTATTAACTATGCAGTTATTAAATTATAGCGACTAATTAATTTCTTCATCAATCTCAAGCCTAGCCTTGGCGCCATTATGCACGCCATCTCATTTCCACAATTAACTTAACTACTTACTTACTTAATTAATTCGTATATTAATTATTTACTCCGTATATGGAGGACCGAGCTCCATGTTCAAGTGTCCAGCAATGAATGGAAATTAAACAAAGCACGAGGGGTCACGTGCTTTTGAAAATTAAAAAAATCTACTACAGTACCATACTGTATTAATTTACTCCGTATATGAAGGACCAAGTACCAATTAAGAATTTTATAAGCAATATTTAATTTGCATTTTTTGAATAATAAATTCACTAGAACAGTTAATAAATATATAGTGGAGTAATTGATTAATATTATACTGAGTAAATAAAATACGGAGTACATATTTATGTGCATTGCCCATGTTTTTATTGTTTCGTTTACCACGCGGTAGTGACATATAGCTTGGGTACGTAGTAGATTCATGATTTGTTAGATTAACGGAGTTTAGTCAAAATACCCAAATCACTTCTTATTGATTGTGACTTGCTGACTTGTGCATCTTACACGAATTGTAAAATAAAGGCCCCTTAAATACTATATTTTAGTAAAAAAATGTAAAATAAATACAGACAATAAGATAAATAGACTTACAAACAAGTAATTACCACTCATTTTAAACTTTTTTTCATTAAAAATGATGAGATTTAGATCTAAACGAATCCGTTACGATTGTTTATAAATAAGTTTGAAACACTTTGATAAAAAAACGCAAGTAGATACATATATTTGTTGATGCACTTTGAACCTAAGTCCTATCCTGTGGAGCCTTAAGAGGGGTAGACCGACCTAATCCACTAGGCACCAAAAGTCATAACAGACACACGCGCGCGATTACAAGCATACACAGACAGACATTGGTGACTAAGACTAGAAACAAGAACAAGAACCGAAAGTAAGCACAAAGCAGAAAGAACATAAAGCGGAGCAAGCAAGCAAGCTTGCGGAGCTCAAGTCACCGAGGCACCAGTCTCCCTCATCCCTCTCTTTAATTACTCTATTTCTTTCTTCTATGGCCTTAACATAACTCTGGTGAGCAACGGTGAAATTGTCGAGCTCATACTCAAGAGAGAAAAACCCTAGGAATTCCATAGCTATGCGGAAAAAATGAGCAAGACATGTTCTAGGGTTTGTTTTACACCCCAAAATCAAAAGAAAAAAATCAAAACCTCGAATACAATAAAAAAAAATTATTTTTTTTTTATAAAGTTAAGGGACTTTAGACAATTAAATTTTTCCATAAGATTGCAATTGAATTTTGTATGGCATCTTCGGGCAAGATTGTCGAAATATTTTTTTTTTCCAATTAAGTAGTAATATCGCATTATTGTAAATATTTATTTATATATTCGACCAACTGCTAAGAAACCATTAATTATATGGCTTTTTTTTTTGTTGTCAAGCAACCATTAATTATACTATGTTGCAAGCTTGTCAAGTGCACTTGTTACTATTTTAAGACACATTTGCCTGTAACATTGTTAGAACGGACGTGTATGATCCTTAGGATTATTGTTCAGAAATTCAAATCAAAATAGTTTAGAATTTTAATATTTTAAGAGTCAAATTATAACAATGACGAATTTGAATTTAATCAATTCGAACGAAAGAGGGACACTAACTTAAAAAGCTAAAACATTATGATTATCAAAAAGAATAAGTTTTTTTTAAGACACCGAAAAAAGGAAGAAATTTGAACGTATAAAAAAATCTTTAAAATAAAGCTTATATACACGCATAAAAAAATATTACAGACTACATATATACTATAGTATTATTATTTTCCTTAATTATTTTTAATTCCATTTTCCTTAATTAATTATAATACAGGAAGTTGCCTGAACTCTTAGGTACGTGGATTATTTTTAATTCCATTTTCTTGAACCGTTCATGACGTTGTCTTTTTTATATAAAAAAAAATATAGCACAATAGTACTAATTAAATCGGGTTCCTGTAACAATTTGAAGTAAACTACTCGTATCAATTTTTATAATTGAATTTTGGGTTTGAAGCGCACGTTGTGTTTTGCATTTCTCTCTGACTTTGAATACTTTCATGTAAGCAAGACTTTAGATCAATTATTAGTTATGTACATTCCGTTATTCCCTTTTCTTATATCTTCAATATGTCAACAAGACACATTAAAAAAATCTCCATTTAATTTTTTTTATTAAGTATTAGTATAATTTTTCTTACTTAATTAATTGTAAGGTTTAGATGAAATTAAGCCTCCGATCCTCTGATTAATGATGACATATAGCCTTGGTTTAGTATGAACAGCGATAGTAATAGTAAATTGGTTCAATGTATATGGCAATAACAAAGGTGTGAACGCACGCCAATTAACAAAACCCTAATTAAGTTATCTCTGAACACTTTCTAATATTATAAAAAAAAAATTGCTTGACTAAAATATTTTAATGAAATCAACTCATTGCTTGTAAATGACGTACTATATATATATATACACGACGCGGTTAGATTATTATCTGTAATAACTTTTATGGTTAACTTAACAATTAACATTGATAGGATAATTTGCCCAATCTTTGGCTCATACGTACGTACTTATGGGCTATAAACATCTTTTTTTTGATGAAAGGCTATCTATATCATATCTATATACATGCCTTCATATAATCATATGGTAACATGTCACATCATCAATATATAATCAATATATGGAAGAGACCTTATATTATAGGAGAAAGAGAGTGTCAAGTATTTTATTTATCCTTAAGAAGCTAAAACTAATCATTCAATAATAAATTAGTAGAAGATTAAACAAATATAAGGATATATTCCACATAACCACCCTTCAATTATCCTAGTTATGCTTAACCACCCCTAAATAATGACCTCTAGCACGACCTAAATAATGAGTCATTTTGCGCAAAAATTCCCTTGGGACTAGTATCAGCCGTCGATGCAAATCCTCCGTCTGGGACAGAAGATTTACATCGATCAATCATGTACTGTGGATCTTTGATCTAGGTGGAGGGGCACACGATCATGCATCTTTAATCTCATACTCAAAATGAATTTCAAAGTGATAAAAAAATCCATAGTGCTTAACCACCTTTTAATGTCAATGCTACATAAAACGACCAAGTTCTCCAACATGGACTAGATGAGTTATATATTGTACAAATAAGTTACGTTACATCTAAAATTCATAGTTTCAATATTGATAGTATAATTCTCATGTGTACTTCCATTACAAAAAAGTAGCCAATTCAATACACCCTAATGGAGATGAATTTATGATTGAGCAAAAAAACACATGAAAAGTGCATAAAGTGTACATAATATCAAATATATGGTTCTAATATTACTATACTACTAACACTCTTGCATGAAATTAACATGATCAACGTTTAGAAGCTCGTCTAACATCATGTTGAAATCATAACTGTCGAAATCGCAATTAGGGCTTGGAATTGAAGGGAAATAATAGTCACTCTCATTTCCACAAGTCATCTCATTCTCTAGACCCTCCCAAAACATAATAGAATCAACGGTTGGGATCGACGGTGGCGACGCAATAGGCTCCATCTGCTCTCCTTGGATATTGGAGAGATGGTTTGAATCGGGCAAGTCGAATCGTAGGAGAATAGGTTGTTGGGACGACATGGACGAATAGTGAGTGTGATTGAAAGATCCGATCATGTTGTCTGGTGATGAAGTTAAAGACGAATAATCGGCAGGGTAAAGGATTTGGGGGATTCTAAGAGGGTTTTTGCAAGTGTGATGGCCGATGTATGTGGTCTTGTAAACCGGAGGATTGTCGGATTCTTGTTGGACCCATTTTTTAGCCAAGCATTTCTCCTCCTTATGGTGTGTGCATCTATAGTAACTCCTGCATTCATATGATAAATTCCAATTAGAAACCATATAATAAGATGGATGCAAATATTAACTTTGGTCAATAAACTGGGAGTCGTGCATTTAAAGTCTAGAAATATTTTTAGCATAATGCTAATTGACAATCGGATTATCAACCTATCAGATTCCACTTGGATCTACAGAACGCATGTTTTAGACATGTTCAAGTTACAGGTGCACCCATTTTAGTTAACCCCCAAATCTCACTTCGAGTGGAATTTTGCTCATCGATAACCTATGATTGACTATTTAGTTTTAATTTTTAGATGTGCGAAACATATATCCTCAACAACAAACTAATTAAAATTGAGTTTTCAAGGAAAATAGTAGTTACTTGGGATGGTGTTCATTGTGGATAATCTTTTGGCCGTATTTCCTCCAACCATAGCCATCATCCGTGAGACTCGTGGTCTTCACCGTTTGAGTTTGGCTGTTCATCTTCTTCCTGCTAGATAATTCATGAATTGCATAAATTAAGTGACAAATCTTAAGATCGATTAAGTACAATTGAATGTCATATGTGCAAATTAAGTATATATGTGTATCAAGCTAATTAAGCAAGTTCATAGTTGATAAGTGGTCCTAGTGGACCCCTAAGACAGATCTAACAGGTTAGATTCATGTGTCGATCTCTATCCTTTCAAAATGACAAAAACTAAGTTGGATTTGAATTAAAGTAATTAAGGATAGCCGCCCTTAAACCTAAGCAAGCAATTATTAAACATATAGTACAAACCTTGTCTTATTAGATGCTCCTGGATTTTTCCTTTTGACAATGTTTTTGATGGTGATCTGTGAAGATTCCGATCCGGATGAAGGAGAGCGCTGATGATCCGTCGAAGACGCGCTGTTGGAGGATTCGATGATATTCCCAGCTGAGACTGAGAACACATAATTAATCAACATTTGTTCTTCTTTCATTCCCGAATATGCCATGTATATATGTTTTCTCGTCCGATTTGCCGATTTAAGATTAGCTTGATGGTTTTTCAATGGAGAGTAAATGTAGAGTATGTAAGATTAGGGTGAGTGAAAGACTGAGCTGGATCTGGAAAAAACAAGAAGTTAGCTTGAGAAAAGTGAGGAAGGAGGTATTTGATTGTATTGACTTGGAGAAGCGTGAGACTGCAAAATGGCCAGCAACTCCTGCCACTAATATATACTGAAAATCCAGGGAGCTTGGATTAGTCAAATTTATTTGATATTATTTATATACATATATTTATATATGTAGATTCTTTATGTATGTAAACTAATTTAAAAGGATAATGATGGTGCTTAAATAAATCGTTAAATGACAAGTTTGATGAACACATACGAGGGAAAATCGAGTAAAATTGAAGTAAATCGTTCTTTAATCATGTTAACATATATATTATATATTATTGTGTATTTGTATATTGGGCTTAACTTGGGCTACAAGCCTTGTAATTGTACTATATATTGATTATTGAATAGAATGACAACTTTAAGAGGAATTCTATAATCTAGCATGGTATCACGAGCCTAACCTTAACCCTAGACCCCTCCCTTGTGCCGCCTCCCTCTATTCGGCCGCACTTCTTGCCGCCGCGCCTCCTCTTGCGCCGCCGGCCACTCCCCCTTCCCGATCCTACTGGCTGTTCCTTGAGAACCTCCACTGCCCACCTTTATTCCTCTCCCTTCGATTCATTAAACCCTAATCAAAATGCCTCTTCAACATGTCAGACGACGAAGCGTCGAAAACTCCGGCCAATCAAGACCCAAAAACTCCGGTCGTGCCAGAAACTCAAATCACACCGGAAGTGACGGTGCTCACCTCTGATGCATCCGCCTCGGGATCGTCCACCACCAAACCGCCGTTTCATTTCTGCCCTAGTGGTTATAATTCATGGATTGCTCTCTTTCGTGTCACTGCTTGTGCGCATCAGGTGCTTGATCACATCGATCCATCCGTTCCACGCCCTTTTGATGTGGATGATGCCCTATGGGATCAATTAGATGCCATAATTCTTCAATGGATCTATGACACAATCTCGTCTGACTTGCTTCTTACCATTCCCACTCCGGACTCAACTGCTATGTCTGCCTGGAATCGTCTGAAAGACATTTTTCATGACAATAAGGCCTCTAGGACAGTTTACCTGCAAAACGAGTTCTCGCGATGCCGCCTTGAATCTTTTCCATCGGTTTCGGCTTACTGTCAACACATGAAAGATCTTACAGATCAGATGGCCAATGTTGACTTCCCGGTTTCTCAGCGGAAAATGGTTATCCAACTGATTCCCGACCTCTCTGCTGAATATGATATTGTTGCAAGCTTAATTCAACAACGAGTTTCGTTCCCCGATTTTGCTCAAGCCCGATCGATGATTTTGCTTGAAGAAACCCGTGGGCAGAAGCGCGATGCGCTAAAGGTTGAGGTTAAAGCCCTTAACACCACCACCGGCTAACCCACCAGCACAACAATCTTCGCCTTCAGACGGCAGCGGGCGCGACACTAGCAGCCGCGGTCCTGGACGCGGGCGAGGCAGGGGTCGCGAGCGAGGCTGAGGGAACTCCGGCGTCCAATTTCAGCGCACTCCTTATGGATGGATCCCGATTAATCAAAACCAGCAGTTGTGGCCTTCCACAGTTTGGAATCAACCTCCGTGTCCGTATCCATCGCTTCTAGTGCAAGGCTACTTGGCTCGGCCCCTCGATCTCCTATCAAGCAAGCTTACATAGTTTATTCGGATCTCAGCAATGGTTTTCAGCAAATGACGGATTTAAATCAAGCTTTCAACACGATGACACTGTATCCGCCAGACAACAATTGGTACATGGACATCGGGGCGTCTTCAAACATGACACACAACCAAGGTAATCTCTCGTCCATTACTTCTAAGAGTAATTCTCATTCGATTATAGTCGGAAATGGCAAGCACATTCCATGTCTGGGTCACGGATCCACCATTCTACCAACCAAATCAAAACCCCTCCATCTTAACAATGTCCTTGTCGCACCAAACCTTATTAAAAACCTTATTTATGTCCGTCAATTCATTTCTGATAACAATGTCTCCGTTGAATTTGACCCGTTTGGTTTTTCTGTAAAGGATCTTCACACGGGAACTCCTCGAATGAGATGCACTATATATTGATTAGCTTTACCCGGTCACGTGTCAACCTTCATCTTCACTTCGGTCGTCCAACCCTTCTATTTTCTCCGTTTTATCCACCCCGATTTGGCATGCTCGTTGCGGTCATCCTGGTGCTCCTGTTTTTTCTTTGCTTAAGAATTCTGTTTTTTTAAGTGTAATAAAAAGTATGATTCCTCTACTTGTCAACTTTGTCAATTAGGGAAGCATACCAAACTACCTTTCTTGCAATCTAAAACTTTATCTGTTGCACCGTTTCATGTTATTCACAATGATCTTTGGACCTCTCCTATTACTAGTTTGGCTGGTCATAAATATTATTTGGTGTTTTCAAATGATTATTCTCACTTTCTTTGGGTATTTCCGCTAAATACAAGTCACAAGTGTTTGATCATTTCGTTCGCTTTCATAAATTCGTTCAAACACAATTCAACTGTCAAATAAAATCCTTTCAATGCGATATGGGCAAAGAATTTGATAACCATGAGTTTCATCGGTTCTTCCAAAACCAAGGTAGTACTTTTCGCTTTTCTTGCCCATACACTTCCTCTCAAAATGGCAAAGCCGAGCGTAGTATTCGTACAATCACCAATATGGTCTGAAGCCTTCTTTTTCATACGTCTTTAACACCCGTTTTTTGGACCTATGCGGCTTCCAATGTCGCGTATCTCCTTAACATTCTACCCTCTCCTCTCCTTCAAAATCGGTCTCCCACACAAATTTTATACAATTGCACACCTACTTATGATCACTTACGGGTGTTCGGGTGTCTTTGTTTCCCTAACTTGTCGGCTCAAATCAATCATAAGCTTCAACCTCGTTCCACACCATGTGTTTTCTTGGGATATCCGGACAATCACAGGGGTTACATCTGTTATGACATCCAAACTCAAAAAATATCTTGTCTAGACATGTCACCTTCAGTGAGTCGTGTTTCCCCTTTCGTACTCCAATTCCACCGGGTTCCAGTCCTAATTCTGAGTCCATTTCACCTCTCCTTTTATTTCCGTCTCAACCCTCGCCGGATGCGTCCGTGCTGTCTCGTTCGACTCCTACCCGCGCTCCACAAGGCCAAGTTTTTGACGCCTCAGCGCGATTGGGAAGCTCAGAGCGCGGTCGTGCTACCCTTACTCCTACTCGCGCTTCACATGGCCAAGTTTCTGACGGCTCAACACGGCCGAGGAGCTCACGTCGCGTTCGCGCTCCCCCGAGCCCAAACCCGCCATCCCCGGTCTCCCCAGTTTTCCCCTCACCCGCGCTCTCACTTGCGCAAACCTCGGTCCAACACTCGGCCGTGCCCCAGGCCGAGTTTTCCACTACCCAATCCCCGCCTCACAACACACATTCGATGACTACTCAGAGCAAAGCGGGAATTTTCAAACCCCGGACTATTTTTGACCTCAATTCCACCACATCACAACCCAATCTGTCTCCTTTACCTACATCACGCAAATCAGCCCTCCTTGACTCAAATTGGTGTGCCACCATGAAAGACGAATATCAAGCTCTTATTAGTAATGGAACTTGGGAATTGGTGCCTCGTCCACCCAAGGCAAATATGGTTTGATGCATGTGGCTTTTTCGACATAAATTTCGCTTTGACGGTTCGTTAGAGCAGTACAAGGCTCACCTAGTCGCCAATGGTCGTTCACAAGAAATCGGCATTGATTGTGATTAGACTTTTAGCCCGGTTGTCAAGCCGGCTACTATTCGTACTTTGTTACATCTTGTTGTTTCTCACTCTTGGCCAGTTCATCAATTAGATGTCAAGAATGCATTTCTCCATGGCCATCTTCTTGAGACATTTTACATGTTTCAACCCCCGTGTTTTGTTGATTCTACTTATCCCAAGCATGTGTGTCGACTACGAAAGTCGCTTTATGGTCTCAAACGGGCCCCTAGGGCCTGGTACCAACGGTTTGCAGCATATCTTTACACACTCGGGTTCGTCGGCAGTAAGAGTGATTCCTCTTTATTTACATTGCGGCAGTTCTATAATACAACTTATTTGCTTCTCTATGTGGACGATATTATTCTTACAGTGTCCTCTGATTCTCTTCGTCAGCACATCATTCGCCTTCTCAATCGGGAATTTTCCATGACTGACTTAGGACTTCTGTCTTCTTTTCTCGGCATTTCAGCACGCAAACATGATTCTGGTTTATTTTTATGTCAGGACAAATATGCTCGTGAGATTGTTGACCGAGCATCCATGTCTTCTTATAAGCCTTCGGTTACTCCTGCTGAGCCTGGCACTAAGCTCAGCGCCAATGCTGGTCCTCCTGTTCGTGATCCTACACTTTATAGAAGTCTTGTCGGTGCACTTCAGTATTTAACTTTCACACGCCCTGACATATCTTATGCAGTTCAGCAGGTTTGTCTCTTTATGCATGATCCTAGAGAGAGTCATTTTCATGCTCTTAAGCGTATAATTCGATATATTCATGGCACTCTTGATTATGGCATTACTGTTACACCGTCTGCTGCACCTCAGTTAATTGCGTATACTGATGCTGATTGGGTCGGGTGCCCTGATACTTTTCGATCTACATCGGGTTATTGTGTCTTTCTGAACGACACACTCATCTCATGGTCCTCCAAACATCAGGGTGTGATATCCAAATCTAGTGTAGAGGCTGAGTACAGAGGTGTTGCTAATGTTGTTGTTGAATGTTCATGGCTCCTTAATCTTCTTTTCGAACTACACTATCCTCTCTCTCGGGCTACTCTTGTGTATATATATAATGTGTCGGCTACTTATCTTGCCCACAATCCCGTTCAACACCAGCGTACCAAACATGTTGAGTTGGACATTCACTTTGTTTGAGATAAAGTTTCCATTGGACATGTTCGAGTTCTCCATGTTCTATCATCATATCAGTATGCTGACATTTTTACTAAGGGTTTGTCACGTTCATTATTTCTTGATTTCAGAGACAGTCTCATTGTGAGGTCCTCTCCCGTTTCGACTGCGGGGGTGTGTTAACATATATATTATTGTGTATTTGTATATTGGGCCTAAGTTGGGCTACAATCCTGGAAATTGTACTATATATTGATTAATAAATAGAATGGCAACCCTAAGGGGAACTCTATAATCTAGCAAATCAAATATCGTGCATTCAAAGGCATCGGAGAATGTGTCACCAATGAAGTTATGCTCCCATAAAAAATACAACATTCTCGCACGAACCACAACATCCGAACCAAGATTAACAAATAAAGTGTGCTAACCCAAGACTAGTGCAAGATTCATGCACAAATGGCGTGCAACCCCAACATAAGCACACGACTCGGAATACCGTGTGGAGCCCTAAGTACAAGACTCGGGGACAAACAGTGCGCCACACCAACATAGATGCAAAGGATCCAAAGCATTACGCGCATTGATCGAACAGTTAGAAGAATATGAGCATCACCCAAGACATCATCAGACAACACGCTACACTATAATGAAGTCACTTGTTGCACTAGGCATTGAACAATGGTGATGGAGGATACCCCTCTAGCCAACCTTTGAAGCAAAATGCGTCCACTAATTGGCAATAAGACATGTTGCCATCTTATTAATCGGCTCTTGAGGCAAAACACGCCCGTCGTGGGGTCTACTAATCCATGACCAACACATCACCTACTAGCTCGCCTATCTCACATCAAAACTTTCCAACAAACTGACCCACTTTGATGCCTATATATAGCCAAATAAGGCAAAAAGCAAGGGTTGAAAAACATCTCTAACTCAAGACAATCCCTTGTTAAAAGACATTCAATGAAATCGAAAGCTCCAAAGAGTGAGATTTCAGATTAATTTTACCGCCTCTTGTTGACGGGATGTGGACACGTGGAAGAACGTGGGCCTAGGGTTTCACTTGGGAAATCCAAATGTCTCACAAAATCTTTACTACCCCTGCATGCAAAGATCTTTTCACCACACACACCTCAAATATCTTGAGGTTACCTCTCTCTCTCTCATCTTCTTCTTCCTTATTTTATTTTCTACATTATTGCCAAAAGAAAGACCACCCTCGACCATAGATTTTCTTCCTCTAATGTTCTCAAAGAATGCGATGTTTACCCTACCGCCATGACCTTTGAGAAGATTGAAGACATTATCACCCACCATGGTTTTTCGGCCGACATAGTTATACTTTCCTAGTCGAAGGATAAACTTGACTGGGTCAGGGTTGGTTGGGTCTAGTTTCTAGAATTTCCTTTTACTCTTGGCCTCAACTTTCCATTTACACCCTTGATCCGAGAATTATTAGCTGCACTAAATATCTCATCGAATCAACTTTTCTCGACGACTTAAAAGATCTTATTTCAAATTAGCGAATTGGTGCTTGAACATGGCGTGGTTTTCTTTGTCGTCGACCTGCTATTTGTGATAACTAGCGAAGGTCGTCGATTGTAGTTGTGTTCGGAGGTCGTTGTTCTCGCTAGTGAGGCGACTAACATGCTTCTGGTAAGTCTCGTTGCTCGCCCTTTGCTCAGAGAGTTCTTTCTTTAGGCTTTGGAGCATGCTTGAAGGCTACCAATTCCGCTTAATGGTTTGTTACATGAGGGTCTTCTTGACATGGGGAGCCTTACATGTTGTTGATTGCCTTCAAGTTTTTGGTTTTCATGATCACACATGACGTCGGTTTTGAACTAGGGATTGCAACTTTCTCGATTATGGCCCAACTGTTGGTGCCAAATTGTTTTGGATAAAAAATAATTGATCTACTCAAACGTCCTTTAGAGAGGGCCCTAACGAGAATCACAATTTAAGAGCTTTTTGGTTTGATTCAATCCATGGGGATTCAAGCATTCGAGAGAAGACGACGAGTGTAAAGTTGTATTTCTTGTTTTCGAAGGTTCGAGTACAAGTGCTTGTTGTACCAAAGATCAAAGTTAGGGTTACGAAAAAGGTCATCCGCCAATCTCTTTATAGAGTCACTTATATGGTGGCTAAATGATATCTTACATATTCTCAAGATATTCAAAATCTTTTGATCATGATATTCTACTTTCCTTCTTCGCTCCGCCTTTATAGGAGGAAGCTTCTAACAAATGGTTCGGATCAACCAATTGGGCTTTTCCAACAAACTTCTCTGAATACGAGTCAAATGTCCATTGTTGTCATCTAGTGAGATGAGAAGATTTAGGCCCAACAAGTATGAGGTGGGTTTACTAGTGTTGAGAATATAATCTATCTCACGTACATATTGATGAAACCCGAAATAACTCTTACGCTACGAGACAAAAAACAAGATGATTATATTTGAGTGCAAACACTTGCTCCTTTATTTATGATTTTTCCGTGGTAGCGAGGTTACAAACCTACGAGGTTGATGTACAATTTTGAGAATCACACCTAGACCTCCTACAAGGTTCCGAGATTGCACCTAAATGTTGCGAGGTCGATTCTAGGGCGAGGTAGATTTGAGGGTGTGATGTAGAGAGTTTTGTGAGTTTCTGTAGTGAGGTTTTTGGTGTGAACGAGGTCCCTGCACGACTTTGAGGTCTTTTTGTGGGTTTCTCCTGTCTGTAGCGAGGTCTTTTGACGATGTTCCTATCACGTCGATCTTTAACAAGCAAGAGAGTTCTTGAGTTCAAGTGGTTTTTCGACCCTTTCTTCCTACGAGGTTCTTCTCTATTTATAGAGAATTGGGGGGCCGAGTTTAGGCCAATGTTCGATGTGGGACGCCCGAAATAAGGGTTTTTGATTGGTCCGCGAGTGAGGTCACTTGTGATTGGTTCGGGAGTGAGGTCGCTGGTGATTTGTTCAGGAATGAGGTTGCTTGTGATTGGTTCGAGCGGGCGGGTGTGTTAGTAGAGTCGGTGACGAGGTCGAGACCTCATCTCGGAATGTTGAGAGACCTCGCATCCGTCGGGAGTTTTGTTTTTAAATAATCGGACGTGGACGTGGGTCCCTAAATTGCCTGTGGGGGTCCCTCTGGGCCCACTTTTTGCTTTTACTGTTTTGGACATCATCACAACCCCATGGCCTGGGGGCCTCGCCCCGAGGGCCGCAGGGCATAAGTTCCCTGGATCCGCGAGATGTGGGGTGTTTTTAGAGGTTATGAAGTTCTCGAGGTCGGGAGGGCATTTGCGAGGTGTGAGGCTCTGTACTTAGGTGTTCTTCTTGTTCTGCACGGATGAAGATTCTTGGGCCTTTTCGCCATACCTTGCTTAGTGGGCCGTCCAGGTGAGACAGGCTCAAAAAGCCTTTCGGGAGTGGGGGAGGCCCAAATTTGCTCTTTATAAGGGCGTATTTCACACGCCTCCCCCTCATCTTCTCTTTCCAACATTTTCGCTCCTTCTCCCTCTTCATCTCTTCGGTTTCTTATGAGCGGTTTCTCCAGACGGTTTCCGATGAGCTTTTCGCCATTTGCTAGTTGCGCCACCGCCTTTCGTTTGCTGACTTTAAACAAGTAAGTTCTTGATCTTCTTCCCCCTGTCTTTTGGTATTTTTTATCTTTGATTCTTCCTTTGTTCGCTTTTTGCCCCGTGTTTTGTAAGGGCGACGGTGTGTCGCTCGGTGCTTCGTGCCGGTGTCACGGTGGCAAAGCGGCGGTGGCAGGGTTGTGTGTGTTTTTTGGCGTTTGCCCTTGTTATTTTTCTTTGTTCTTTCCTTGTTTCGTTTTGCATCTGGGTGGGTGTTGGTGGTTTCTGGGTGCTTCTTTGTTGGCGGCGCGACGGTGTTGGGGGTGGTTCTTGCTCTGTAGTGCCCTTGTTTCCTCTTGGTTTTTCTTCTCCTCCCCTTTCTTTTCGTTCTGCTTTTCTTTTTTGTGTTACGCTTCGGGGGGCGGTGGTCGTTTCTTGGTGTGTTTTGCTAGTGTTGCGGCGGTGAGACGGTGGTGAGGGGCGGTCGCCGCCGTGAGGGTACCGCTGGGTTTTTGGTTTTATTGCTCCTCTTTTTTTTGGGGTGGCGGTTAAACTTCCGCTTCTCCGCCCACCACTTTTCGAATTTCGAAAACCCTCGGGAGCCCAAACGTCATGATGTCTGATTGACGGGACGTTTGGGCTTCCACCGCTGGCTTCCACCGTTGGTTGGCCTTCTTTCTCTTTCCTTTCTTTCGGCGCTTCAAATTCTTCTTTGTCGTCCTATCCTGTCAGAGTAGCTCGTAGGATGCCACGTGGGCTTTTCCTCTACGACCTCGCGTTGCTTTGTCCCCCGAGGTTGCGACCTCGTGCCCATTTCCTCCCGAGGTTATGATCTCGTGCTTTTTCCTTTTCGAGGTCATGACCTCGTGCTCTTTTCTTTTCGAGGTTATGATCTTTGTGCTTTGATCTCGGGCTTGACCTTGTCCTTCCTTCTTTCCCGGGTTCATGATCTCGTTCTTCGATCTCGGACTTGACCTCGTTCTTCCTTCTTTCACGGGGTCATGATCTCGTGTTTTTCTCTTTGGTTGCCTTGCCCTTAGTGTCTTATTGACCTTTTCTTTTCCAGGTGCTAGCTTTTCGCGGCCTGGACGTTGTCTTTTCATGCCTAGGAGAGCCTCTGAGAGCCCACCGCCCGGCGTTGTCTTTAATTTTCAAGAGAATTTCTATCAGGAGGTCTCCGAATCTGTAGGAAGTGTAGAGCCTAGTGATTCTCAGAATCCAAGTTCCCCTTCGTTGGTCTTCAGCGAGCCCTCATCCAGCGACTCCGCTGTTTCGATCAATTCCTCCTTTCCCCGTCTGCACATATATTCTAGCGTTGAAATGGCTTCCTCTTCTTCTCCTGATGTGATCGCCACCGAGGTCGAGGCGAGGTTGGACGCGGCAATTGCCTCAGCCTCGGCCGCGTACGTGCCATCGAGCTTCCCCGAGGCCTATATTACCGACGCCGTGTCCGACACTCCTGTCGTCCTCGAAGAACGGATTCCAATGAGCTTGAGCACTCCCGAGGCCTATTTGTCCGAGGGGGTGGCCACCGATTTAACGTTGGACGACCTCGCAGACATAGCTAAGGACTTCCCCTGGCCCAAGGGAGTCGAGCTGGCACTGCCAGAGGAGGAGGGGCGACCCTTGGCGTCCTATGAGGGGTGTGCGGTCGTGCACCTCGTTAGTCTTCAAGCGGGCTTTAGGCTGCCCTTGGCGCAGCACATCGTTGATTTCTTGTGGGCCATGGGCGTCTGTCCCGCCCAGTTGTTCCCGAATGCCTAGCGGTTGTTGTGTGCCTACACAATTCGAAGTCGTGAGCTTCTGGACGAGCCGAACCTCAATGATTTGTCGGCGTTAGTCTTGGCGAGGAGAGAACCTCGATGTTCCCTGGTCAACCTCAGCACGCCGAATGTCAAAATCATCACGACCCAGTCGAACGTCGGGATGTGGAAACCTAAATGGTTTTTGGTCCGAGACCTCAGCGGGAGATACCTTAATTTCCCTGTGGCACCGGGTAACTACGAGAGATGCGTGTGCCCGTACAAGGTCGCTGAGTTCCAGGCACTCAAGGCTCGGTACGCCACAGCGTACCAGGCGCCATACAAGCGTTACCTTTCTCAGGACCGGCTTGAGCGGGCCGGGCTGAGCCTCAGTTTCCCTCCTCGCGAAGGTGGAGAGGGTATTTTATTACTATTATTTCTCTGATTGCTTTCTTTTTTCTCGTAAGGTTACGAGGTTATCGACCTCGTTATATTTGTTTCTGACCTCGTCTTAACCTGCTTTTTCTTTTTTACCCCTTCTTTCTTGACAGTGGATCTTCTGCACGCTCTTACCGCGAAGTCGAAGGGGAAACAGCCTTTGACTTCAAGTTCCAAAGCCCCTGCTCCCCGGGTTCTTAAGGGGATTTCAATTAACGAGCCGAGCTCGCAGGTGAGGACGGACACAATGCAGCCGAGACCTGTCCCGCCGACGACCGCGGCAGGGGGGGTTCCGCCCAAGGGGAATGTTGCGAGGGCGTCGCATTGGGACGTCGCGGGGCCGCTCCAGGGGGAAAAGAGGTCCGAGGGGGACTTGCCAAGAGGGGCTACTGCGAAGGTGCCCTCCCACCCTCCTCGGGGGTCCGACGACAAGGTCGGGCGGAAAAGGAAGGACGCGGAGTCTCCTTCTGGGGAGAGAAAGAAGAAGTCCCGGGCGGGCGACCATCCACGAGGTCCGCGGGGGCTGGACATCATCCCTGCTTTCGACTTCGAGGGGCGAAGTCGCGAGGTCGAAGGCCCCCATCCCGCCAGGTTTCACTGCCCCGGGCCCATTAGGGGGGCCCCGTTGACGTGGAACCGGGGGCACTACAAGGAGGAGGTTGCTTGGGCCAACAACCTCACCGAGGCGGCGCTCGACGACGAGGCCGCTCGGTACTCGGCCATGGTAAGCTTTTTCGTTTTTGTGTGTTTAATTCCTGTCACTTTCTTGTTTCTTTTCTCACCCTCCTGTGAATTTGCAGCACACCTTTTTTGATAATTACAACCGGAGTCGCATCGCCCTCGCCCACTCTAGGATGGACAAGATGGAAGCGGCGCTTCGAAGCCGCAACGAGGTGTGCGAGCGACAGGCCAAAGAGCTGGCCGAGGTCGCGGAAAGGTCCAAGGCCGCGGAGGCTGCGGCCCAGAAGCGGGTCGAGGCCGCGGAGAGGGAGGAGGTAAAGGCGGCGAAGGACGAGGTGAAAAGGGCGAAGGAAGAGGCCTCTGTTATGCGGGGCGAGGTTGAGGGGCTTCGGGACAAGCTCTCCGCTGAACATGAATTCTTCAAGGCGAAGGAAACGGAGTTTCTGAAGGCCGAGGAGGAAATCCAGCGCCTCGACGGGCATATTGTTGAGCTCAACGAGGAGGTTGTTAACGCGGGTCCTAGGTATGTGGACTCGGAGGAGTACAAGGCGGAACTGGTGGAGAGCGTGAGGAAAATGTTCCACCAGGCGGTCCGCATGGGCGTCAAACAGGCGGTGGCCAAGTATGGGCACCTCGACCCCCAAATTGTCTTTTTCAACCCCAACTATAATGAAACCATGGGGGAGCTAGGGTCGGAGGATCCCGAGGGAGAATGCGAGTTCTTCCTCAACGAGGACGGGACCGTGTCCAGCACCGCGCGCCCCGAGGTGGAGCTTACTGGAGAGAAACCGGAGTTGACCTCCACGGGACCTCAGCCCGTGACCGAAGCGCCCGCGCCTCTTGCCTCTGCCGCCCCTGCTGAAGCCTCCGCTGCCCCTGCTGAAACCTCCAAGGGCGGAACCATTGATCTTACCGGTCCTGAGGCTGAAGATTTGAAGAAATGAAGACCTCTTTTTTTTTGTGGCCCCACGGGGTCTGTAATTAAAACATCTCTTTCTTTTTTCTTTTTTTTTTGTTTGGGTGACCCTACGGGGTCTGTAATCAAAACATCCTCTTCTTTATGTCTTGTGTTATTTTCTTTTCCTATGCTTGTTCGTTTGTTTGTTTGATTTTCTTGCGTACCGTCCAACCCCATGGTTCGAGTGTCACATCTTTTGTGGGGCTCGGACCACACCGGGCGTTGTAGTCCTGCGACGAGGTCGTGAGCCTCTGTTCGGACCTCATTGTTCTGGAAGTTCGTTCCAACCTAAGAATAGCCGTCCGTGAATCCTGGCGTCTTAGGGGGTCCACGAACCTCGTTCGTATCCCAAACGTGAAGCGAGGGGTGGAACTTTTCAACGAGATTCTCCGACCCCAAGCGTGAAGCGAGGGGTGGAACTTTTCAACGAGATTCTCCGACCCCAAGCGTGAAGCGAGGGGTGGAATGGAACTTTTCAACGAGATTCTCCAACCCCAAGCGGGAAGCGAGGGGCGGACCTTCTCAACGAGATTCTCCAACCCCAAGCGGGAAGCGAGGGGCGGAACTTTTCAACGAGATTCTCCAACCCCAAGCGGGAAGCTAGGGGCGGACCTTCTCAACGAGATTCTCCAACCCCAAGCGGGAAGCGAGGGGCGGAACTTTTCAACGAGATTCTCCAACCCCAAGCGGGAAGCGAGGGGCGGACCTTCTCAACGAGATTCTCCAACCCCAAGCGGGAAGCGAGGGGCGGAACTTTTCAACGAGATTCTCCAACCCCAAGCGGGAAGCGAGGGGAGGACCTTCTCAACGAGATTCTCCAACCCCAAGCGGGAAGCGAGGGGCGGAACTTTTCAACGAGATTCTCCAACCCCAAGCGGGAAGCGAGGGGAGGACCTTCTCAACGAGATTCTCCAACCCCAAGCGGGAAGCGAGGGGCGGAACTTTTCAACAAGATTCTCCAACCCCAAGCGGGAAGCGAGGGGCGGACCTTCTCAACGAGATTCTCCAACCCCAAGCGGGAAGCGAGGGGCGGAACTTTTCAACGAGATTCTCCAACCCCAAGCGGGAAGCGAGGGGCGGACCTTTTCAACGAGATTCTCCAACCCCAAGCGGAATGCGAGGGGTGGAACTTTTCAACGAGATTCTCCAACCCCAAGCGGGAAGCGAGGGGTGGACCTTCTCAACGAGAGTCTCCAACCCCAAGCGGGAAGCGAGGGGTGGAGCTTTTCAGGGAGGGAGACTTTTTTTTTTAGAAAAGCCTGCAATCCTTTATTTACCAACTGTGAGGAACAACGACGTTTCGAGTTTTTTACACGTAATATTTTTTGAGTCGCGCGACGTTCCACGTTTTGCTCAGTGTGCGCCCCTCGTCGTCCCTGAGCTTGAAAGCCCCGGGCGCGACTTCTTCTCCGAGGATGTAGGGTCCTTCCCAGTTAGGGTCCAATTTGCCCCCTTCGGTTCGTCTTAGCACGAGGTTTCCCGTGGCCAAGATGTGAGGTCTGACCTTCTTGTCGTGATACACGGCGACACGTCGCTTGTATTCTCTAGAGCGCAAGTCCGCCACCTCGTGGATTTCATCTTGGAACTGCAGTTCGACCTTGAGGTTGGCCTCGTTTTCTTTTTCGTCGAAGTTGTACACTCTTGCTGATGGGATCAGGGTTTCTACGGGAACGAGGGCTTCTGCCCCGTAGGTAAGAGCGAAGGGGGTCTCGCCCGTTGCGCGGCGCGAGGTCGTGCGATACGTCCAGAGGACGAGTGGGAGTAACTCGGCCCAGCGGCCTTGTGCCATGCCCAGGCGCTTTTTGAGGTCTGTCAAGATGCGGGCATTAACGTTTTCTACCTGGCCATTGGACTGGGGATGAGCCATGGAGGAAAATTTGAGGTCGATGCCCAGCTCAGAGCAGAAAGTCCGAGTTTCTTCGCAATCGAATTGGGGACCATGGTCGGTTATGATTGTCATGGGGACACCGAAACGACAGACGAGGTTCTTCCATAGGAATTCGCAGACCTTTGCCCCGGTGATTTTTGCCATTGCCTGTGCTTCGATCCACTTCGTGAAGTAATCCACGATGACCAAAATGTATTGCACTTGGCCAGCAGCTTTAGGAAAAGGGCCTAAAATGTCCATTCCCCACATTACGAATGGGCTTGGCGCGTGAATGCTGCGGAGGGGAGCCGTCGGGGTGTGCTGGACGTTCCCGTGTTTCTGGCATCCGAAGCATCTTTGGACGTAAGCCTTTACGTCTTGTCGGAGTGTGGGCCAGAAGTACCCCAAATGGACGATTTTGTGTGCCAAAGACCTCCACCCCGGGTGCCCTCCACAAACTCCCTCGTGGGCCTCGTAGAGGACGTGGTCCGTGGTCTCGGGTGGTATGCACAACAGGTTGGGTTCAGTGTAGCCCCGACGATAAAGCTGATCGCCGACGACGTAGTAGCGGGCAGCTTGCATTTTTAGTTTTCTGGCCAGCGCGGGGTCCTCTGGAAGGATGCCGCTTTGTATATACCTCGTTACCGGGAACCTCCAGTCCTCGGTCCTTATGGACATGACCTCGCTATCGACGCTTCGTGAGAGCTTTCTCTCCACCATTACGCGGTTCCCCACATCCAAGGGAAGCGCGGAGCCTAACCTGGCGAGGGCATTCGCCTTTGTGTTTGAGGTCCGCGGGATTGACTCCACCGCGAAGGTCTCTAGGCATGAGACCAAGGCCTTGACTTTTGCTCGGTAGGCGGGCAGAAAACCTGTCCTGGTGTCGTATTGGCCGTTGAGTTGTCGTGCCACCAATTCGGAATCTGTGTAGACCCTGATTTTGCGGGCTCCTTTAAGTAGCGCCATTTCGATCCCGGCGATCATGGCCTCATATTCGGCGTCGTTGTTGGTGGCGTCAAAGGCGAAGTTGAGAGCATACTCCGTCTCGATTGAGGGGCCAGCGAGGAACACCCCGGCTCCGCCACCGGCGTCACATCGTGAGCCATCAACGAACACTTTCCATTCGTCCGAGCTTGTGTCTGTCTCGGGGAAGGTGACCTCCACCATAAAGTCGGCGAGGGCTTGTCCCTTCATCGCGGTTCTCGGAAGATAATTGATGTCGAACTCGGAGAGCTCGACAACCCACTTGGTCATACGTCCGGAGAGAGCGGGCTGATGCAGAATTTGACGAAGTGGGAGGTCTGAGAGAACCTGGATGGGATGTGCGTGGAAGTATGGGCGTAGGCGCCTTGCAGCGGTCACTACAGCCAGTGCCATCTTCTCTACCGGGGAGTATCTCTGCTCCGCAGGCTGGAGCAAGCGACTCACAAAGTATAGCGGGTGCATGGCCTCTCTTGTGAGCACCGCGCTGACGGTCTCGGGACTCACCGCCACATATAGTTGCAAGTCTTCGCCCGCATATGGAGGTGACAAGGTGGGGAGCTTGGTGAGGAAGATCTTTAACTCGGAGAAAGCAGTCTCGAGTCTCTCGTCCCAGACGAACTTGTCATTTTTTTTGACGGCGGCAAAGAATGGGAGGGACTTGTCTGCTAGGCGGGAGCAAAACCGCCCCAAGTAATTTACAGCGCCGTTGAGTCTTTGTACCTCAGTACGAGATCGGGGAGACCTCATTGCGAGGATAGATTCTATTTTGGCGGGGTTGACGTCGATCCCGCGTTCGCTGATCATGAATCCCAAAAACTTCCCCGAGGACACGCCAAAAACGCACTTCTCGGGGTTCAGGCTGAGCTGGTGGTGTCCGAGGGTGGTGAAAACCTCGGCGAGGTCAGCCAGGTGCTCCTCGGGGCCCTTGCTCTGTACCACGATGTCGTCAACGTAGGCGGATACGTTCCTGTCCAGGTGGTCTTTGAAAACCCGATCGACGAGGCGTTGGAATGTGGCCCCGGCGTTCTTGAGGCCAAACGGCATGACCTTATAACAGTATGTCCCCCGCTGGGTGATAAAGGATGTCTCCTCCTCGTCATGAGGATTCATCGAGATCTGGTTGTACCCCGAGTAGGCGTCGAGGAAACTCAAGACCTCGTGCCCAGCAGTCGAATCTACAAGTGCATCGATCGAGGGGAGAGGGTAGCTGTCTTTGGGGCATGCCTTGTTGAGGTCCTTGAAGTCTACACACATCCGCCACTTGCCACTGGCTTTTTTGACCAACACGACATTGGACAGCCATTTCGGATATTGGACTTCGCGTATGAAATCTGCGGCCAGCAGCTTGGCCACCTCTTCATTTACGGCGGTTACCCTTTCTTCGTTCATTTTTCTTCGACGCTGCACCACAGGGCGAATGGCGACGTCGATGTTCAAGGAGTGCTGGGCCAGGGTCCGAGGCACACCTCGGAGATCTTTTGCAGTCCAGGCGAACACGTCGCGGGACCCAGCAAGCAAGGCCTCTAGTGACGTTGCTGCATTCCCAGTGAGGCAACCCCCGAGGTAGATCTTCTCGGATTTGTTTTCGAAGGGGGTAATCACCCTTCTTTCTGCCTCGGGAGTGGGCATTGTGAAATCCCGGACCTCGAGGTATGCTTCGCCTGAAGTCTCTACCATGAACACGGATCATTTTTGTTTAGCCGAGGTCATGTAGCAGACGCGGCCCTCTTCTTGGTTGCCCTTCACCTCTCCGACACCTCCGCTGGTGGGGAACTTCATTTTAAGGTGGTAGATGGAGACCACCGCCTGGAATTTCATCAAGGAGACTCTCCCGATGATTGCGTTGTAGGCCGAAGGCAGGTGCACCACCGTAAATTCTATCACCTCGGTTCTCATTGTCGAGCCAGTACCGAAGGTCATCCATAGGTCTATGAGACCAGCGACATCGACCTCGTTTCCCGAGAAGGAGGTGAGCTTCCCAGCGTAGGGCCTCAATGATGTCGCGGAGATCCCTAGCTGCTCGAAAGCGCCAAAATACATGATGTCCACGGAGGAACCCGTGTCCACCAGTATTCGCTTCACTATCTTCGAGCCTAATTGAGCGTGTATCACCAGGGGGTCGGAGCGGGGCATATGGAGTCCTTCGGCGTCTTCGATCGTGAAGGCCATACCCACGTGGGACCATGAGGTTTGTGTCACGCTGTATACCGAGGGCTCATGGTGAATTGCCCTCGCGTATCTTTTTCTTTCCGCCTGGCTCGAACCCGCCAGCAAGGGTCCTCCCGAGATGGTGTTGATGTACCCATCGGGCGCCGCGGCTTGTCTGGAGCGCGACTGCCTTGGCGGAGCTTGCTGCTCTGCGTTGCTTGGTCGGGACCGAGTTGGTTCCTGCTGCACGAGGTTGGCCCCCGACTCGGGGTTGGCGCGTTTTTTCTCGTTTGGGTTGTAGGCGGGGCCACCTTTGCCTCTGTAACCTCGTGGCTTCCCGCCGAAGCAGCTCCAACCTCCACCGCCACGGTTGTCGTAGCGGTTGTTGTTTCTATTGTCGTTGTTGCCTCTGTTATTGTTGTTGCTTTTGTTGTTGTTGTTGCTTTTGTAATCGGCACGCCGGTCGTGAGTTTGTGTCATGTACGCGTCCCTCGCAGCCGACGCATCCACTTTTGCTTTTCCCTTAGCCTCGGTCACGATTTCCTTGTCGGTCCTCGGTCGCGAGCTCTGGCTGGCAGCGTCCTCGGCGTAGACCTGTGCCGTGATCCGAGCACACAGGCTCTCATATGTGGTCGGATTCTTGAGAAAGATGCGACACTTGAAATCCCCCTGGCGAAGGTTGCCCATGAGGATGTCTCGTACCGACGCCTCGTCGATCTGCGCGATCTCAGCGACCGCGGTGGTGAACCTCGTAAAAAAGGTACCCAGCCTCTCGTTTTCCCCCTGCTCGATGCCACGGAGATCGCGCATGTTCTTCTTGCGCTTTCTCGAGCCGTTGAAGTGCCCGACGAAGGACTCGCATAGCTGGGAAAACGAGGCTATCGACTCGACCTTAAGGCTGGTGAACCACGTCATTGCCGTCTTGTCCAGAGTGGTCGGAAAGATTCGACAGAAAATGGCGTCATTGTAAGAGTTGACGTTCATCTGGACGGCGTAGTGTTTTATGTGGTCCTCGGGGTCGGTCGTGCCGTCGTAAAGTCCCATTTGCGGCCAATGGAAACCTTTGGGCATGTGTGCCTCTTGGATCTCGGGTACGAAGGGATTCTTGTACCCACTCTCGACGGATGGGCGAGCAGACTTCGACTTTGACCTCGCCAGAGGGCGTGGCGCGCTTGTCGCCGTTTCGGACAACTCCATGTCACGCCTCTCTACACGTCGCGAACGGGATCGCGAGATCTGCATCGGATCTCGGGAGGGTCTCTCCATGGTAGATCTGTTCGTGGGCGCCTCCTGCCCCGACATATAGCCCGGGACATATGCGGGCACGTTCTCGGAGTGATATTGCCCCTGGGAGGGGATCGGGACGTATGGGGGAGCTTGGCCCTGTTGGTACTGCCCGTACCCCGGGTAGGGATACTGGTTGAAAGGAGCGCCACCCTGTTCATACCCCTGGAACGGGTATGGGTTTTGTGGAACGTTGTATGTCCAGCCTGGCGGGACCACAAAAGGGTATCCTGACGGACCTGCCGTCGTCCATGGAGGGGTCTCAACCATATTGTCGGGATGTTGGGGGAAGAAATTGTTTGGACAAGCCATTTTGAGGGGGTTTTAGGAATCAAGGTTTGCACTAAAATGGGAAGCTGCTTAGGATGAAGAGGTTCCCACAGACGGCACCAGTGATGAAACCCGAAATAACTCTTACGCTACGAGACAAGAAACAAGATTATTATATTTGAGTGCAAACACTTGCTCCTTTATTTATGATTTTTCCGTGGTAGCGAGGTTACAAACCTACGAGGTTGATGTACAACTTTGAGAATCACACCTAGACCTCCTACAAGGTTCCGAGATTGCACCTAAATGTTGTGAGGTCGATTCTAGGGCGAGGTAGATTTGAGGGTGTGATGTAGAGAGTTTTGTGAGTTTCTGTAGTGAGGTTTTTGGTGTGAACGAGGTCCCTGCATGACTTTGAGGTCTTTTTGTGGGTTTCTCCTGTCTGTAGCGAGGTCTTTTGACGATGTTCCTATCACGTCGATCTTTAACAAGCAAGAGAGTTCTTGAGTTCAAGTGGTTTTTTGACCCCTTCTTCCTACGAGGTTCTTCTCTATTTATAGAGAATTGGGGGGCCGAGTTTAGGCCAATGTTCGATGTGGGACGCCCGAAATAAGGGTTTTTGATTGGTCCGCGAGTGAGGTCACTTGTGATTGGTTCGGGAGTGAGGTCGCTGGTGATTGGTTCGGGAGTGAGGTCGCTTGTGATTGGTTCGAGCGGGAGGGTGTGTTAGTAGAGTCGGTGACGAGGTCGAGACCTCGTCCCGGAATGTTGAGAGACCTCGCATCCGTCGGGAGTTTTGTTTTTAAATAATCGGACGTGGACGTGGGTCCCTAAATTGCCTGTGGGGTTCCCTCTGGGCCCACTTTTTGCTTTTACTGTTTTGGACATCATCACATATGATTTATAAAGAGAAACTAGTTTAGCATATATACCCTTAGGGTTATTCCTCTTTTTGTCAATTGGCTTTAGGATGGAACCCCACTAGGCTTGTATGCTAGGTCTTACATAAGCACGACCCTCGATCCATCAACATATGGAAAGTTAAATATGGTATCAGAGCTATCTGCCTAACGACTTCTCTCAATTCAGGTTCGTTTCCTATGCATCAATGCATGGGTGCTTTCGGCTAAAAGAGAATGAGATTCCCCCACCCAGGGTTAAGTTGGCTATAAAGAGCAGAGACAGCCCGGAGTGGGGACTGGTGCCCCCACTTCCGTCCGGCAAGTTTCACATAGAGAGAGGGGTGGTCGGGTGGAGTTGTCGGAGGATTGGGGAGCTGTTGTGGGCGGGCGGCGACCATTGGCCCATTAGAGCTCCTCACTCGTCAGATTCGTTTTTGCGTGGAAGAAGAAGAGTTAATTATTTAGGTCTTTTTTTATTAAAAAAATTACATCAAAAAGACGTCGTTTTGTTAAAAAATTTAATCTTGTGTTTTTAAAAATTTTAAATATTTATTTTTAACAAAAAAATGCCTATTGGTCGATGGTCATAAGCAAATTGAAAGTCTCGCACAATACACTTTTTTCTTTGTTTCCAGATCTGTGCTCCAACGCGATGAAGTCTTGCCCAATCGCCCTATCTCCGCCCGCTGCTCCGCCCTCCCTCCTCGTCGGCGATTTGCTTGTTCGTTCGCTCCTTAGGCAGTAGGTTGTAGTGTCGTTCGTCTTCTACTCCTGACTCCTCTAATTGCTTAAATTTGAAATTTTATAATCTAGGGTTTTATTATTTAGGTACGCAGAACACATAACACATGGTGACGTGGGTAAATTTTACTTACTTATAGGTTTTTTTATTTGTTAAATTAATTGTTTGATTTTTTGGTTGTATTATGTATACTTGTAGATTTGTAGTGAATGTTGATTGTTTCAATTGGTCTAAATGGTTTTGTTTGATTTATTTATGTTTAGGGTAATGGAAAAATTTGTTATTCGGTATGATAAATCGTCAATTCCGCCGACAAGTATTGAACCTCCAAGTAATTCAACCGAGCCTCAAAATATAGATCGTGATGTTGGTGGATCGAGCAATAAAAGACCTCGAATGGAAACTATAATTGAGGATGAAATTATTAGTGATCCAGCATTGAGGATACCAATTAATGATTATGAACCTCGAATTAGAGATGATATTAGAAGAGAATATGTGCTCAAGGGTCCTTGTCAACCATCTTCTCATGATTTTCAGAGAAGCGACTTTGGTAAAAAAAATCTAGGTGTTTTCAAGTTGGATGGTTCAAGAAATGGGAATGGTTGGAATATAGCGTTTCTAAAGATGCCGCGTTGTGTTTTTGGTGTTATCTTTTTAGAGGGGATAAATGCAAGAGATTTGGAGAAGATGCTTTTGTGAAGACGGGATTTCGTAATTGGAAAAAGGCTTGTGAAAGATTTAGAGATCATGTGGGAGCGGTTGGTAGTGCACACAATTATGCTCGAACTTCATTTTTTGCTTTCAAAGACCAAAGGCAAAGTTTGACAAGAAAGGTGGCTTCGGGAAAGAAAGAATTGGGTGATGCATATCGTATTCGTTTGACGGCAAGTGTGGATGTTGTTAGATTGCTACTTGGCCAAGGATTGGCTTTTCGAGGGGATGATGAGTCGGCAAGCTCACTTAATAAAGGTAATTTTCTTGAAGTTCTTGATTGGTATAGCTCACACAATATTGATTTTGGAAAGGTTGTGAAAAGAAATGCACCGGCAAATCATCAACTTAGTTCTCTTCGCATTCAAAAGGAAATTATAAGTGCTTGTGCATCGGAGACAACAAGAGCCATTATTTGTGATATTGGAGACAAATTCTTTTCTATATTGATTGATGAGGCTCGTGATAGTTCGATAAAGGAGAAAATGGCTATTATTTTGAGATTTGTAGATGACCGTGGAGTAGTCAAGGAACGGTTTCTTGTAGTTGTTCATGTTGTTGACACCACCGCACTCTCCTTGAAAAGTGGTGTTGATGAGTTTTTTTCTAGCTAGACATGGATTATCAATGTCTAAACTGAGAGGTCGAGGATATGATAGGCTTCTAATATGCGGGGTGAGCTTAACGGATTGAAGACTCTTATATTGAATGAAAATCCATGTGCAAAGTATATTCATTGTTTTGCTCACCAATTACAATTGATTGTTGTGACGGTTTCACAAAATAATCAATTTGTGATGGATTTTTTTGAGTATTTGTCCATGATTGCAAACATTGTTGGAGCTTCTTGCAAAAGAAAAGATCAATTCCGACAAAAAAAACACGAAGACATGGTGGAGAGCTTAGTAAATGGTGAAATTTCTACCGGGAGAGGATTGAATCAAGAAAGTAGCTTAGTTTGGCCGGGAGCTACACGTTGTGGTTCCCACTTTACCACCATTGCTCGTAATTTATCTTTGTGGTCCTTAACCATAAAAGTGCTTGAATCTATATGTGATGATGCCACCGATCCAAAAGCTCGAGCCCTTGTCGTTAGTTTGGGTGAAAAAATGAAAAATTTAGAATTTTTTTTGTTGCTCACTTCATGAAGCTAGTTTTGGGCTTGACAAATATTTTGTCACAATTCTTGCAAAAAAAGGATCAAAATATTCTCGAGGATGTCAGTTTGGTTCAAAGAACTAAGAGGAAGTTGCAAATTATGAGAGACAAATAGACAATGGATGGGCTGAGCTATTAGAAGAAGTCAACAACTTTTGTGTTAAACATGACATCACCATTCCTAATATGGATGATAATGTTCCGGGTCGTTTTCAGGCTAGAGGTGATGGATACGCGGTAACATACCTCCATCACTTTAAAGATGAGATATTCAGTCAGGTATTTAATTATTTCTCTATTAACTATTTGAAGATTTTCTTTTGTTAATAGATTTAATTTTATGATTTATTTTTTGATTCTTGATCAAATTGGCAAAGAGATGGAGCAACGTTTCAGCGAGTCAAGCACAGAGTTACTTACATGTATAGAATGTCTTGATCAAAAGAATTCATTCTCTAACTTCAATGTGTCAAAGCTACTTCGATTTGCAGAAATGTATCCACAGGACTTTTCAATGTGTGATCAAATGGAGCTTAAGGGGCAACTCAATTTGTGGATTGATGAGATGAGAGAAAATGAAAAGTTTGCACAATTGCAAAATTTTGGAGCTCTTGCTCAAAAGATGATTGAGGTTGGAATTCAAAATGCTTTTCACTTGGTCTATCGCCTCATTGAGTTGATTTTGGTGTTGCCTGTTGCTACTGCTATAGTGGAAAGAGCCTTTTCTGCAATGTCTTTTATCAAGACAGATTTGCATAACAAGATGGGAGATGAATTCCTGAACGATTGTCTATTATGTTATATTGAGAAGGATGTTTTTAAAGGCATTGACAACGAAGTTATCATCCATCATTTTCAGAATATGAAGACTCGAAGGATGGGTTTACCACCTCTATCGAATAAAGAGTCGGAAGAGACATGATAGTTTGACTAATAGTAGTCTCTTGTTTTGTTGATATCAATGTTTTGTAGTGAGCACTTTAATTGATATCAATTTTATAGAGTTCTTATAGTTAACTCATTTTTTGCTATTTTTATTAAGTTTTAACAATATATGTAGCGTTTAAATAAATATTTAATATACTGTGTCGGCCCCCCTTCGATTTGTTTCTGCGTCCGTCACTGATAAAGAGATTGAAATGCCACCCTCCGTTATTGTCCGGGCTAGCTCTAAAGAGATTAATTGAGATGCTAGACTCGTTTGTCCAAGTGTCAAATGGGTCAAGCTAATTGCACTTGCGAGGGTGTGTTGATAATATACTCTATCCCACATCTGAAATATAAAGATAAACCAATCTAGTATATATTCTCCTGAATTACTCCTCTTATTATCAAGTGATTTTAAAAAGGAAACCCCACTAAGCTTGTATGATGGGCTTATACACGCACGACCCCTAATCCATCGGCCCATGGAAAGTTTAATATGCTATCAGAGTTATTCGCCTAACGGGTTCCCTCAATTTAGGCATGTTTCTTATGCATGGGTGCTTTCGGCTAAAAAGAGAATGAGACCCCCCCAGGGTTAATTGGCTATAAAGAGTTTGAGATACCACCACCCGTTAGTCCGCTACTGTTCGAGTGAACTATAAAGAGATTGAGATGCTAGACCTGTTTGTTCAAGTGTCAACTGGACATTGTCAATTATACTTGCAAGAATGTATTGAGAATAGTCTATCACACATCTAAAATATAAAGAGAAATTATAGATATATATTGGGTTGCTTTTATTATCGATTAATTTTAAAATAAAACTTTACTAGACTTAATAACCAGAAACTCTTCCCTTAAATAACAGTCGGGTCCATTCTAACACATGTCGCATCCTCACGAAAAATAAATCATCTAAAATTTGATCCAATTACAATTAACCATGTAATGTACACATTTGTCTTATCTATGTCTCTCATATAAAATATACCATCATGCCATTCAATTAAGAACATAATATAATATATAACTGTTTATTGCTAACTTATACTAACGTTCATATCAGATCTCCATATAATATATTATATCACCTTACATATATAATTTTGTGCACTTTCTTAAATCTCATCTTTAAATGATATACTTAGTAAATTAATAACTTGATTGTTTAATATATCTAATTATATATATATAGTTTAAGAAGACTTAATGTATTGAGTTTTATTTATCGATTTTTCTAACTTATGCCATTAGACTCCTTAAAATGATAATGTTTTGTTAATTTATATTTATTTAAATTTTATTTAGTTTTTAAAGGATTTATTAGTTTTCTAATAGGGTTTTAGTTCTCCTGAATCGAATATTTAACCTATGCTCTTACTTTTTCCAACCCTAAAGAAAATGATAAACCTTTTTAAAAAAGTGATTAATTATAAGGAAAATGCCCTAGGAATAGCTTTTATAATTATGTTTTTCTCCCGTTAAAAATTTCTAGATACACTTGGCAATCAAGGCACAAAAATTGCTATAGTCTTGACAGGTGATACATAAAGCGATCGGTTTGACTGAGATCAACACAACTAAACTTATTTAGACCAATAAATATTATACTTAGGTTCTTACTCGTTAGACTGATATGATTAGTAACTCGTAATACTTATAAGCTTTTCAAAACTTTTAAAAAGCAATTGTGTATAGATTCATGGTTTTGTCCCTTTTTCTTTCAAATTTTGTACTTTTTTCCGCAAACTTTTTGAATTCAACATAAATAATTAACCACTCTAACATGCAACTGATGAAACATTTTAACATTTTAAAACTAAAAGCCAAGAACTTGAAAAAGTTTAGGATACCAGGAATTCAAAGTCAATTGTGTGATTTTTGTATATGCATACCGTGTGAACTGTGAACATTATAAAGAGGACTAAATTAAATGGGACTCATTATTAATGAAGACAATTAAGCAAATCAAAGCGTGTTTACGTTTAGGGTTTCAACTACATGTGGAGTTGACTTGTGAGTGCAATATTCAAATTTTCACATTAGCTGGCATGTATTAATGTATAGGTTCCTGGAATCCCCACATTTCTTAAATATTTTAATCTCCAATTGATATTTTATTTTATTTTTTTTATATGTAATGGGTTGATCTCATCAAATTCATAGTTATAAGAAACATATATAGGTATGTTATAAGAACGTTACATCATATATGCACTATGGACACCTTGAGTGTTATAAAACTGATATGAATTGAAGCTAAAGTTATAGATTATATACATGAGCTGAGCTTGAAACTTTTTATTGGTTGAATTTTGTATTTGAAATTCAAAACTTATTTTGTTCGATATTTCTTTTAGATGTTTGATATGCAAAGTTAATTGAAATTGATATTATAAATAGTGGATAGAAATTACAAAAAAGAATATTAAATAACTTAAATAATAAATTTTATTTATAACTTAAGCGTAATATATGGAAAAGGATTTTTATAAGCTTCTATGGTACAAACGTATAAGTTTATTTAAGGTTGGGGATATTTTGAGAAATTTCATTAACTATTTACGTCAACCGCTTATGCAAAAACTTATTTATTTACATAATCTTTAATAAGCTTCATAAATTTTAATTTAAACTATGCCGAAGTGGCCGAACGAACCATATATATATTATGCAAACAAAATCCAAACTTGATTTAAATTCATTATTTTTGTTGATTAGATGCATGTGCTCAATTACTATAATATTCTTATTCTATGGAAGGATGATCTGTCCATAATTAATTAGTGAATTGTGTAGATTTTTCTATGCCCATTTGAAGAAGTAGTTCAAACCTAAACCCATGATAAAGTAAGGACAAAAAACTGACAGATAAAATATTAATCCAATTTAAAATAGTGGTGGCTTAAATTCTGCACTTTCCTAAGTACTTCCCCCTTACAGTCTTACACCAATTTAAAGTCTTGGATTACTCGCAATAACCAAATTCTAACAACGATCATAAACGGTTTGGAATTTGGATTATTCAGTATCATAAATCTAAAAGTATTTTTTAAAAAGTGAAATAAAAAGGTTAGATTGAAAAAAAAATTAGAGAGAATGAATGAAGAAAACCATTTTTTCTACTAAAATAAGAAAACCATTTCATCCTCCGTGACTACCTGGACAAAGCAATCCACATTAATGATGGACTGGTTGGCCGGTGTTTCTGTTGATGACTGTGGTCATTGTTCTTCGACAAGAAATTAATAAGCCACCTGACGTGTTATATTCTCCATATCCAGATTGAGGGTGATAAATATCGACTGATCAAAGGCGTTCAAGGTGACTGGAGTTGCCCATATGAGATTGAACTAATTCGGTTGAACATCTTATGCTCGTTAGTCCGATTTCAAGGCCGCAACATTTTTCACGTCTTTTGGGAGATAAACTTTGTTGCATACTTTATCGTTGGATCATGTCATATTGTCGTGCTTTTTTTTCCTCCCCGATTGTAGCTGATTTGAGCATTTGAGATTCATCTATACAATGATCTAAGGCGGTCCACGTCCCGCTAAATATAAACCCCCTAATCTCCTTTCTGATAAAAAAAATATTGATTGAGCATGCATAGGTATGTTAAGTCGTAAGCCCTTCATTAGATAATGTTATGATCTTATATTAAGCTTAGTATTATTTCTAGTGACATAAGTATTGGTATGACACATATTGTAACTTGAATTGAGGTAGAAAAATACACTAAGTTCATAACCGGTTTCAATAGCATTTATAGCCTACTAAAACGAGGTGAACCGGATTAAGCAACCCCGGATCAAACTCGGTTGGACGGCTTAACTAGGTTTTACCGAGCTTGGTTAGCTAAACTTGTTATTGGGATTCTTTATCGGTTTTGGGCCTTGTCTCTTGACGGCCCATCTCCTTGGTCTGAAGGTGGAGAGTTCCTTGCTTGACCTAGCTATAAGAAGCTTGTTTGCTTCTTCCGGAGCTCATTCGAGGTGGAGCATCTGAAAGAGAGAGCTAGAGAAGAGAGAGAGAGAGAGATTCCGGTGGCGATCGATAGTCTCCGGTGTTCCGACGTTGGTGTTTGCAGAAGGCGATTGAAACTTCTGCATTCAGATGAAGCAAAGCTCCATCTTCGAGCTTTGTCAGCCTTAGGGGGCCGAAACCCTAGATCTACTCTTCTTCCCTTTTCTATATTTCTATGTTCTTGTACCTTCGAATTTGTTTGTTCTTGGTTGTTCTTCGCTCTTCTTGTTGCGTTGTGTAAACTGTTTGTAACTTTGAGATTTAGTGGAATTTTGAGACGAACTTCCTCTCTGAGGCTCCGTAGATGTAGGCTTTGTCGAATTGCGTCACCAATTGCTTGTGTTCACTTGTTCTTTTGTTTACTTGCATGTTTTTCTGCTTTGTTTTTGGTTGATTCGACTTTCTGAGTTGAATGAAAATTACACATAATTAGCATTTAGGCTAGGTTTACATTTTGCATTTTAATTATTCTACATTCCATGTTATTTCAATTTTAGGTGTTTTATAATTTCGGTTATTTTGGGGTTTTGCATGGTGTACGACTACGAGTGTATCAATTGTTTGAATGTTTTTTTTTGAATGAAATGAAAATTCTCATTCAAGGTAAGAAAAGGTTACAAAAATCCCTAGGCAGTCCTAGGTATTATAAGGATCTCTCAATCCCTATTTTCACAAGCCATCTTCTGGTTTCTCGATTGTTTTTCTTCCATCTAGCTTTTACACAGTTCCTAACATGATTTATACAAATCATGGCACAATCACTCGATCTCGTGTCTACTTGTTGGAACACTTTGATGTTCGTGGCTCTCCAATTGAAGTACATGGCTGTTGTTACACAAGCAATCCAAAGTGAAAAGAGAAAGCTATTTTTCCCCTTGATTCTGTGAAGGCAGTCAATCCACTCTTCAATTGTTTGAATGTTTTTGTTTTGGGTAGATTAGACGGGTTCTATGCTTCACATGAGTTTGTTTGGGTCACAGTTGATGATTTATCGTAGCATGGGCCTTCAACCAATTGAACTGGATTAGTTGAAACTGAAACAAGCCCAAACAGTTCATTCACACGAGCCCGCGTTCATTCACACAACCAATATGTCACTGAGGCATTTCATCGAACACCTAGCCCACGTTCATTCACACGAGCAACAGGATGATCCATTGTGATATAGGTTTATCATAGATGCCAACAAACTTCATTGGCATTGCATCTCCAGTTCTCCACATATACATATCACCATTCTGAATGGACAATTAGGCGTTACATAGATGAAACTGAGATTCTGAAATTACACAAGAATCAATGGCAATCAAAAGATTTGATTGCAAATCACATAAGCGATGTGCTTTCGGATCTGAAACTCGGAGTCATTCTCACAATTCGATCATCGGATTCCACCTTCCTCGACGAATTCTGTCAGGTTATCAAGCAGAGATATTAGCTAGAAATCGAGGAATTTGTGCATAAAGGAGTCAACAAGAAAACACCATCACCTCAGACTGCGATGGCGACTCATGAGTCCTCTTCTGCAGTTCTCTCTCTCGCAGGGATCGAATTGGAGACATCGTGTTAAGAATCCGGGTAGGATCCCTAACGCTTGGCGGAGAACTTTGGGAAAGAAGTCTACAATTAGGGCTAAAGGAAAATTCTTATTAGTTGATAATCCTCCTGATAGCTTACAGGGTGTATAAATAGCCCAAGGATGATTCAATAAAAGCAACTCGGGAAAGAATCACCCTAAAAGAAAACCCGAGAAGACCGATAACAGCTAGTCCGTACACGGTAACATGAAAAACCCTAATTTAAACAATAAAATATCTTATAAAAATAAATCAACCCCGCAGCTTTGTTGGGGGTTTCCTGACGCGAGCCAATCTTCTCGGCTTAGGCGTCTCCCATGGTCCGTCGTCCTCTATCGAACCAGATTGTGTCGACGTCTGAACCGTATCAATCTCCCCCCCGATCAAATCAGGCTTGTCCTCAAGCCGTAAGACAGGAAATGAAAGGCGAATCTGATCAGTCGGTTCCCAAGAAGCAGCGGCCCCATCGGCCCATTCAACCAGCCACTCAGTACGGGCCGTACCATCACCCAGGATGTCACGAGATGCTATTGCACGCACGAGCCGTGATACAGGACGTCCCTGCAAGAACTCAGAAGGCAATGACGTCGGGACGACCTTGGAGCCGTCTGTGATGAAAGGACGAAGTAAGGATACGTGGAACACATTATGGATGCGTGCCGACTCAGGTAACTGTAAGCGATAGGCGACAGGTCCAACACGCTCAATGACCCGAAATGGTCCATAGAATCGGCGAGCTAATTTCGCTGATAAAGGTCGAGCCACAAAATGCTGCCGATAAGGTTGTAGTTTAAGGAGAACATCATCACCTACTTGGAATTCCACCTCTCGGCGGTGACGATTAGCCTGAGATATCATGCGCTGTTGCATTTTAGCTAAATTAGACCGAATCAACTCTAACATCTGCTCGCGGTCCTGAATTGCCATTGTGGCGGGTGAAGGCGGTCCTGTCGGCAAAGTCACGCGCGCTAATGGCGGCGCATCACGTCCATATAAGGCCTTGAAAGGCGACATGCCGAGGCCTTCATGATACATAGAATTCAGCGCCAGCTCAGCCCAAGATAAGTAATCAGCCCAACGCCTAGGCCGATCTTGTGTGATGGCACGCAGATATTGTTCTAGCCCTCTATTCTTAACTTCAGTCTGGCCATCTGATTGCGGATGGTAAGCGGAAGTGTAATGTAATTTAGTCCCGCTCAAACGATGCAGATCCGCCCAGAATGCGGCCCGAAAGATCGGATCCCTATCAGAAAGAATAACGGACGGAATACCGTGGTGTTTAACCACAATGTCAACAAACACCGACGCCACTTTTGGGGCGTCATAGGAAGAACCGAGTGCGCCAAAGTGACAATACTTCGAAAGGCGGTCCACCACTACCAGAATAGTCGTGTAACCTCGTGACGGAGGCAACCCTGTGATAAAATCCATCGACACTTCGTCCCAAACCTGCTGCGGAACTGGCAACGGCTATAACAGACCGGCTGGTTTCTGTGTACTGTACCTGGTGGACTGACAGATCAAACAAGCGTCAACAAAGCACTTGACATCCTTACGCATCCCGGACCAATAGAAAACAGTGGCAACTCTGCGGAAAGTACGATCAATGCCCGGATGGCCGGCAGACGGCGTGGAATGAAACTCTGTAAGAATTTCGGCTTTCAGCGGAGAAGCCGCACCAATCACCAAACGCGTGCCGTAGTACAGAATACTGTCGTGTATCTGAAATGGTGCAGACAGTGTTCCGGCAGCCGCGGCCTGGTGCCACGATTTCAAGTCATCAAGCTGCGCATTCTCCAAACGCACACGCTGCAGAAGTGTTGGAATTGGAGCTGACAAGGACAGAAATTGATGCAACGTGCTGGTGTCGTCAATCATGCATCTGGAGAGTGCGTCAGCCACTCTGTTGCTGGCGTCGGACTTGTATTCAATGCGGAATTTATAACCCATCAACTTCCGCATGAAAAACTGCTGATCCGGCGTCTGAATGACCTGTGTAAGAAGTTCCTTGAGACTCTTCTGATCACTACGAATCAGGAATTCGCGACCCAACAAATACTGTCGCCACTTCTGCACAGCTGAAACAATAGCAAACAACTCCCGGTGATATGCCGAAGACCCTTTGCGGCGGATGCCAAGTTTCTGGCTAAAGAAGGCCAATGGTCGATCACTCTGCATCAATACCGCACCGACGCCCTCATCTGACGCGTCTGTCTCAATTACAAACTCTTTGTCGAAATCAGGGAGTTGTAGAACGGGAGGGGACATCATTGTATTCTTAAGCTGCTCGAAAGTCGTCTGAGCCTCTAAAGACCATACAAATTTCTCTTTCTTAAGCAAATCAGTCAACGGAGCGGCTAACATGGAGTAGTGCCGTATGAATTTTCTGTAATAACCGGTCAAACCCAGGAAACCTCGGAGCTGCTTTACAGATTTCAGAGTAGGCCACTCGACCATAGCGGCAAGCTTCGTCGGATCGGCAACTAAAGTACCCTGTGTGACAATATGGCCTAAGTACTCGACGCGAGATGTAGCGAATGAACACTTCGAACCCTTGACGAAAAAATTATTGTCGTGCAGGGTACGGAGTACGACGTCGAGGTGTTGAGCATGTGCTGCCAAGGAGCAGCTATAGACCAGTATATCATCAAAAAATACAATCACGAAATCACGTCGGAAACGAGCAAAAATGCTGTTCATTGCCGCTTGAAAGGTGGATGGCGCATTCGTCAGGCCAAAAGGCATCACTAAGAATTCAAAGTGGCCGTCATGAGTACGAAAGGCGGTCTTGTATATATCGGACTCATGCATCCGAATCTGATGGTAGCCGGAACGTAGATCAAGCTTAGTAAAAACCACGGCACGGCCCAGCTCGTCAAACAATTCATCTGCTGTAGGAATAGGAAATTTATCCGCGACTGTAATGCCATTCAATGCCCTGTAATCAATGCAAAACCGAAAGGTGCCGTCCTTCTTCTTGACCAAGAGAGCCGGAGAAGAGAAAGGGCTCGTGCTGGGGTGAATGATACCCTGATCTAACATCCCCTGAACCTGATGCTCAATTTCAGTCTTCTGAAAATACGGATAACGATATGGCCGGACATTGACTGGTTTACATCCCGGCTGAACATGAATGCGATGGTCCCATAATCTGGGCGGCGGCAAGTCAGACGGAACGGCAAAAACGGCCTGATGTTGCTCAAGTATAGTGCGTACTGAGTTGGGAACGTCGGTCGGAATCTCCAACGGGTGCGCAGGCGGGGGTTCCGGCACACGCACCACTTCATAGAACTCAGAGACTGATTTTGCTGCCCATAATAAATGAAGCGCATGAGCCGAAATTTGTTTCGGGGCCGGTCGGACTCCTTGCAAAAAGACCTCTTTGTTGTTCCAGGAAAAACGCATCGTCACCTGAGCGTAATCATGTGCAATTACTCCCAATGTCTGCAACCATTGAACACCCAGCACGACCTGCGGCCCATGCACGGCCAGAACGAAAAGATCCACAGAAAAAGAATAACCCTGTAACTCAAGAACTGTAGCGGCACACTGATGTCCGCAAAGGAGATATGCACCGTTACCCACAAATACCCGGAATGGTGTCACGGCTGTAAGTGGCAACTGCAACTTCTCGGCGATGCTCGGGTGAATGAAATTATGTGTACTGCCCCCATCAATGAGAACCTGAACCTGCGTGTCCCGAATAGTGCCCGGCATACGAATTGCGCGCGGATTCGGTAAACCCTCCAAAGAATGAATATATGAAATGTCAGTTGTAACTGCAGTCTCATCCGGCGCGTCGTCCGCACTTTCCCCATCATCGTCATTGTCATCACAGCTAAGCACGGCCAGAAAGCGTGGAGTGCAGCGATGTCCCCGTGTGTATTTCTCGTCACAATTAAAACACAATCCTTTCTTAGAACGTTCGTCACGCTCAGCTTTAGAAAGACGACGAATTGGAAGATTAGAGTAATTACCGGGAGGATTGGCGGGAGTGTGTACTCCCGGTGCAGGCGAGGTCGTGTGTGTCGGAGCTGCTGCTGGAGGTGAAGGCAGGGACGGCCCAGATCTGGAGGCGGGCGTCTGCCATGGCCGACGGGATCCCGTAGACGCCGCGGCTGTTTCCGTGAAGGATGCGGCCAACTCCTTGGCTAGAGAGAAAGCTTGCGGCAGCGACGTCGGGTTTCGTAACCGCAAATCGCGTTGCACCGGTTGTTTTAAACCAGACGTGAATAAAGAAATCAACATGGGTTCGGGAACGTTCCGAACTTTGTTGAGCAGCGCCTCAAACTCGGATTGGTAGTCATGCACAGATGTACGCTGTTGAAGCTTGGAGAGGAGGCCGAGGTAGTCCTCATAGTATGTGGGATCAAAACGCTGTTGAACCGCTTGTAAAAATGATTGCCATGTCTCGCCCATCCGATTCAGTCGTTGATAGCGGAACCAATCCGACGCCGGGTGATCAATAAACATGCCAACAAGACGAAGACGATCATAGTCGGGGGTATTATAATAATCAAAGAAAGACTGAATGCGAAAGATCCAACCTGGGGCATCGGATCCGTTGAAACGAGGCGCGTCAACGCGGATCCGAGGCTGTGAATCATGACCATGCGGTGCGCGGAAACCGACGCCATTAACGCCATAAGGGGGTGCGTATCCGGACATAGCGGACGGTGGAGCGGCGAAAGGCGACGCGGCGGGCTGGTGGTAGCCGTCGAACGGGCTGGACCCGAAGGGAAACGACGGCTAGGGCCCGTCGAACCCTAGCGGAGGCGGCCAGAACGCAGGCGGCCCGGTCTCGTGCGAGACGCGTCCCGCGGAGGCGCCGATCGAGTGGGCGCCAGTCCCACCGGCGAGGGCGTGGAGCGCCGGATCTCCGCCAGCCGTCGTTGGCATGGGCAGCGACGGAAACGAGGCGAAGGGCGGGGCGGCGGGAGGCGCGGATCCCGATGGCGGCGGCGGACGGACCCCAAAATTAGGGTTTGCGGGAGCCGAGGTGACGGCGGACGGCGGGAGGCTCGACGCGGTGGGAGTCGTGTGGCTGCGCAGCGACGCCGCGATTTCGTCGAGGAGGGAACGGTCCCGCTGTCGATCATCTGTCAACTGTAACACCATATCGCTCAATTTAGCGACGGTGTCGGAAAGGGAGGCGTGCGCCGCCGGTGTGACGGTCAACGGCTCGGGCGTCGAGGTGTTGGTCATGGTGTTCGTAGATGAAAGCACCAGTTGTTAAGAATCCGGGTAGGATCCCTAACGCTTGGCGGAGAACTTTGGGAGAGAAGTCTACAATTAGGGCTAAAGGAAAATTCTTATTAGTTGATAATCCTCCTGATAGCTTACAAGGTGTATAAATAGCCCAAGGATGATTCAATAAAAGCGACTCGGGAAAGAATCACCCTAAAAGAAAACCCGAGAAGACCGATAACAGCTAGTCCGTACACGGTAACATGAAAAACCCTAATTTAAACAATAAAATATCTTATAAAAATAAATCAACCCCGCAGCTTTGCTGGGGGTTTCCTGACGCGAGCCGATCTTCTCGGCTTAGGCGTCTCCCATGGTCCGTCGTCCTCTATCGAACCAGATTGTGTCGACGTCTGAACCATATCACATCGTCTGCTTGATCGAGGATTTTCAGCTAAAAAATTCTAACAATTCAAAACACAGGAAAAATTGAAATCAAATTGGCTTGTTTACCATGGAGTGAATTTGGAGCTGCTTCAATCGGTAAAGACGATCGACCTCACTCTCGATCCGTTTCTGAAACTTGCCTTTGAGCATGAACTCCTGCAATCGCGTCTCGAAAATCCGATCTCTCAGCCTGAGCATCCTCTCGGTGGTGTCCCTGTCCATCCTCAGCCGCTCCAGCCGCTTCCTGACGGCGTTGAGCTCCTCGGCGAGCGAGGGGTCCACGAATGAAACCTCGACCTCCGTCTTGGTGGCTGGAGGAGTGAATTCCGGATGATTCTCTTTGTTGTGAGCATAGTTGATGGGGGAGACGGGAATTGATTTCTTGAGATTTGAGTGAGGATGTTTGGAGGAGGTGTGGTTGCAGGGCGTGTTCTTAGGCTGGAGTGGTACCCGACCTGGCATCTTTGGCTGGAGAGGGATGTTGAGGGGCGTTATTGGAGATTCAGCATCCAACATTTTTCACAGATATTGAGAGAAAGTGAGAATCGATGGAGGAGAAGAGACAAAGGTAGCAGGTGAGATATTTGAATTTGAATGGGGTGGCAACGGCTACTTGGAGAGAAATGAGTAATGGCAAATAGTACTAACGAAATCGACATGGCCCATTAGCTCAGTTGGTTAGAGCGTCGTGCTAATAACGCGAAGGTCGCAGGTTCGAGACCTGCATGGGCCAGAAATATATTTTGGCCTTTTCTATGATTTTCAGTTTACTTCTCTTTATTTCAAGTATTCAGAAAATTACCCCTCATCCTATTCTTATTTTTATCTAAGTGCCAATTTTTTTTGAGATTATTCATTTTACAACATGGGCCAGAATTTTTCCCTATTGTTTCTATAGATTTTCAGTTTACTAATTTTTAAAAATATTGGAAAGGATTGCTAAATGAAAACTAGATACAAAATGGAGATGGGTTTCTGTAAAACTGAGAATAAAAAAAAAGTAAGGGTGGTTGAGTGTAATTTAACCAAAAACATTTTTTTGGTCGAAAACACCAGATCAAAGCCCGGGTGAGGGATTAGATAACTAAACAACAAAACAACAAAACAACAAAATAAGAGAGGCTAAAGGCTAACCAGGCGAGGTAAAGCCCGACCTCTCAAATCGTCTAATAACAAGGAAGTTAAACCCACAGGCGGTGAACTAAAGAATGACAACCTAGTGGAAAAGAAAACGCAATCGAGGCGAGGGAGTCAGCGACCATGTTCGCTTCCCTAAAGACATGGGAGACCCGGGCATTCCAATCCCGAGCAAGGAAGCCTTGGCATTGCGATACCAGGCTGAAAAGGGGGTGAGTCGGTCTCAACGGTTTCCCAATGAGGTCAATAGCGAGCTTGGAGTCGGCCTCCAAAATAACGTTTCTGAAACCCAGATCCCAAGCAAGTTTAAGATCGTTCAAAATACCCCAAAGCTCGGCCATCGGGACCGTGCAACTTAACCAAAAACATTTGAATCTTTATAAGGAAAAAAAATCCCTTTATCCCGCTTTCCTAGTGCCAACCATGACATATTGACATCCATTTATTCTGCACTTTAAGATAGACAAACAGATAGCCACGTGGAAAAAGACTAGCCACTGCTGACAACAAATGAAACGAAAGACTATAATCAGTTCATCACCCAAACCCAGCTACACAAAACTTCCGAACCCTGCAAAAATGGCTTCTATCCTCTCTCCACCAGCAACAACTCCTCCTGTGACTTCAAACCCTACTCCAAAGACCCATTTCTTCCCTCTCCCAACTCACTTAAGGCGAAGCATCAAAACCTGCAAATGTAATGCGTTCATTCCTGACAGTATTATCCCACCTCAAGGCTTAGTTGACACTGCTCTACAACTAGGCCCTGCTTTGAATTCTGGATTTGCCCAATTTGAGAAGATTGCCAATGAAATTCCAGAGGCACAGAGATGGGGGATTTTGGTGTTCTCAGGCATCACTTGGCTTTACTTAACTGCAAGGCCTGGGGTGTTATTTGGTGCCATTGATGCTTATCTTTTAGCTCCTATTCAAACTGTGTTTGATTCATTGGCAGGGAAAAGAAGCTTGAAAAGGACTAATTTTGTGATTACTGATAGATTGGGTGAAGGGTCTTTTGGTGTTGTTTATTCTGGGCTGGTGGTGCCTAAGGATGTTAATGTGGATGAGAAAGTGCTTCCGAAGAGAAGTACAGGGAGAGCTTTGAAATTGGATGACAGATTCAAAGAAAAGGTTATTCTGAAAGAGGTGGGTTCAGTGGTAAAAACTAAAAAAAGTACTAGTACATTGTAGACTTGTAGTTACATTATATGCACAATGTAATGGTAACTATTTATCTGCCTTGTCTCTTTGGTATATGTAGGTGAAGCTTGGTGTCCAAGGGGCTAAAGAATGTGGTGATTTTGAGGAGTGGTTTAATTACAGGCTTTCTAGAGCAGCTCCTGAAACATGTGCTAGTTTCCTTGGTAGCTTTGTGGCTGACAAAACGAATTCACAGTTCACAAAAGGTGCAAAGTGGCTGGTCTGGAGATTTGAGGTTCTTAATCTACTCAGTTCTTCCGGACTTGTTTGGTTCAGCTTTGAGTGTTCGATTTTCACTTTTGAAACAATTTTATTCTCTTAAATTATTCAAAATAAAATTCTCAAAATATCATCATTGACCCAGTGAGGCTCCGCTACAGCGGAATCTGGGGGGTCAAGAGGGTACCCCTGCCCAAGGGAAAGGGGTACGCCCGATGGACCCAAGAAGAACTGAAATTCAGCTATGTGACAATAATAACTGAATTTAGTTAGAATGCACCAAAATTGATATAGGGACTAAATCCATCTCAAAGGCAGTGTATAAAAGCCAATGAGCATGAGGATGCGCCCAAAATTGTTTAGTCCCTATATCAATTTAATAATGAATAAAAATTGTTTTCAAATATCTGTTTTTAGTGTTGAGGAAAAAAAACTAGAAACTCAAAGCTGAACAAAACAAGCCCAATTTTCTGAATTTTAATCTTATGGATTGTAATGAAAAAATAAGGGTAAACAATTAAGAGCCAATCTTAACTGACAGGGTGATAAAGACCTTGCTGACTACATGAAGGACAGGAGTTTCCCCTTGAACCTAGAATCTGTCATGTTTGGTCGTGTTCTGCAAGGACTTGGTTCGATGGAGCGCAATGCATTGATCATAAAACAGGTAATGCGCCAGATCATCACGTCGTTGAAGAAGATCCATGACACAGGAATTGTTCATAGGGATGTTAAGCCTGCAAACCTGGTGGTAACCAAGAAAGGAAAAATCAAGCTCATAGATTTTGGAGCTGCAACTGACCTTAGAATAGGCAAGAATTTTGTGCCTAACCGTGGCTTGCTTGATCCTGACTATTGTCCACCTGAACTTTATGTGCTCCCTGAGGAAACACCTATCCCTCCTCCTGAACCAATTGCTGCTTTGCTTTCTCCTATCTTATGGCAGGTAATAATTATCATTTCCAGCATCAAAGTTAATCTTCATATAGATATTTAACTAGAGTAATTTACGAACAAAGTGGTAATATAACATTTTTTAGTATAAAAATGACATGGAAGGTTCTTTAAAAAAAAATCGACTTACGGGTATTTTTATGTAATTTGTCCTCATTTCTAAATGGTGTTATGGAAAAGAGTGATTTTTTGGGTTAGATCAAATTGAAGTTCATTTTCCACTCAAGTGAAAAAAAAAAGAGATTATAATCAACATTTCATGATTTATGGCAGTTAAACAGTCCTGATCTGTTTGACACGTACTCTGCTGGGATTGTACTCATGCAAATGGCAGTACCAAGTCTAAGGTCTGCTTCTGCCTTGAAGAATTTCAATTCGGAAATCAAGAGTACAGGATATGATATGAAGTTGTGGAGAGAACGTACCCGGTTAAGACCCGACTTGAGAGTTCTTGATCTGGATGGAGGAAGGGGCTGGGACCTGGCAACAAAGCTCATAACAGAGAGAGGATCTCTCAGAAGGGGGCGTTTATCAGCTGCAGCTGCTTTAAGGCATCCTTACTTTTTGCTGGGTGGTGATCAAGCAGCTGCTGTTCTTTCAAAGTTGAGCTTTTCAAGATAAAAATCTTTGTACAAGTTAATGCCATGTGAGTATGATAATGACATACCCTATATCTTGCTATATGAAAGGGAATGCTAGATTAACTCATTTGAGCAAATTCTGATTTGCTGGCAGATATACATTGGAGGTTGTCCTGGAACACCGATTGACCGAGTTTCTTCTCCATTATGCAAACATAATGAATCATATAAGAAAGATTTATACGGTGAGATCACAAGATTTACCACTTCTCTTCATATTCCAGTATGAAAACTTCAATAGTGGAGAACTTCTGTTGTTTACATCAGAATCTTGATGGAGTTTTGATCAGCAGCAGCTGGGAAACAGAAGTTTCCAGTTTCCTCATTACCGGAAGATATTTCTTGTTTAATTTCCACTGTAATTTGAAGAAATATTGTTTCTTAAATATCCATGATGTAAATGACTCAGAAAGGAATCCATTGACACGATCATACAAGAATTATGGGTTGGGAAACTGTGACACTGTTGCATTGTTCTCTTTGGTATAGGTCATTCTGCTGTGTCAAGAAATTTCTATTCTAATCACACCAGCACAAATTATAAACTATTTGCATATTTGTGTTGCATGTTTCATTCTTGCAATTTCAACAGCAGTGCAAATTGCACTATTGTCATGAGCTTAAGCTGTGTCAACAGAAGAGAAATGATGTTTGATTAGTAAACACATCTTTAATGATATCAAGTATGCCTTTCATAAAATTAGGCAAGAAAGTCTTTACAAGTGACAGCAAACACATTATGAGATTTTTTTATGTGGTACAAATCTAGCAGTACAACAACAAACATGTGTGGATTAGATGACCTCTACATCTAATAACAAACTACCTTAATGCTGAACAAGGCCTTGAGTGTTTCATCTTGTTAGCATAACATTGGCTGCTTGAGCATCATATCCACACTGCAATCTTCGACATGTTGGGTTAAGCATCATATCCAGCTTTGTTTCATTCGTTTAGAACTTTGAGTATCTAACTCATTTGTTGATGGAGTTGGGTTAACTCATTTCCCATTCTTCAAAGGTCTGGTTTATCGCCATGTCCAGCTTTATTGGGAGCAAGGGACTGCTCAAAGCCACACTGCAGACAAAAAGAAGAAAACATTAGTTGGAAATGTTGATGTCATGAATTTAAAATTAATAGAGTGATAGGCTCCCTTGTATATGCATAAGTTTACGGAAATCATTTAACCAATGAAGCACTAAACATATAAAAAACATAGCATGGGGAAAGATTATGGCAATATAATTGTGTAACTATCATCTTCATGTACTAATAATAAGATTATGACAATATAGCTTATTACTTGATCTTGATGAATTCATGGTTTCTTGTTAAAATAAATCTTTGTGCTTACACTTCTACTTCTAATATAGGCCTACCATCCCGTGGTTCACAACTGTAGATGGCATATCTGGTATAAAAAAAAATTATTGCATTTGATAAGATATTTTACTTAGCTATGTTTTCTCAAGCAGTCTCTCCAATTTTCTCTGCTCCATGATCACTATTCACTATTTTGAATGAGCTGATGGGTTTTAAAATATTCTTAGTAATAACAATTGTACCATATAACATCCTAGGGTGAAAAAATGTCGGTCCTTGGAGAGAATGGTGTCAGGACTTCTACAGACACTGCATGAAACATACTCACCTGCGGGAAAACAAGATAACAGTGACGACTTTAGAAGAAATGTATTTGAAGTAGCAAAGTATCCAAATGATACTTATTGTTGGTTTTAAGAAAGAATTAAGCCTTCAAACTTACCAATATATCTCCTTAATATTGCTTCTACAATTTTAGGAGTATATCTCCCTCTGAAAACCAACCTATCTGTCGGTCCAAATGCCCACTTGTCCCTATTTCAGCTAGCAGGAAAGCCACTAAATGATCGGGCTGCCTACGGATTCTGAAGATTAAAAAAAACGGAATAAAAAGCATAAAATGACTATTACTGATATCCAATAATGAAGAGAAGATCTCCATAGAGAGAAAAGAAAAGCATACATATCACAAATATCTTTGAAATTAACAAATAGCGTTCTCCCCACGCCTTCTTGAAGAACTTGTGGTGGCTTCATAACCATCCTTCTCTTATCTCCGGTTAGCTCTGGGTTATTCTCATTCAACAGACTGTATACCCTGTGTAGTAGCTGCACATTATCCTACTTAGTTTGCATTTATAGAAGTACTCTGAAGAATATAAGCAGCAACAAAGTGTAAATGTCACACATATGAGGATTACAATAGTGAGAATCTGTCAGTAACATGATAAAAGTCCAAGACTAAAACTATGACAGGCAATAATTTCAATTGAATTGTAACTGAAATACACACCACAAGTAAAGAAGCACAGCATGGACAATTAGGAGTTAGCACTGGTTGAAAAAAAAATGCAATCCATTTTCTTCTGCCTATCAAAAGTTGTTATTTGGTTTAAAAATTCCTAATAATCAAACGTGGAAAAGTAAATTATGGTCTTGCTACAAATTCAGCCATTTTAAGCTCATTAGAACTGTGAACAGCCAGTGTCTTTGGAAAATGAGTCATGCTTGGAGCATTCAACAGTTGATAGAGTTAACCTCTCACACCAGCAAAAATTGCATAGTAGTACTTAAATCATCTGAGGAACAACACAATCAAAAAGCACATTCCCCTAATCATAACTAATTAAGGCAATCTACAAAAAACTTGCAATTGTACAAAGAAATAAGAACTGAACACAAAACCATATCATTAACTACCTCTTCGTACCCATATTCTCTGTCACTCCCTGTCCATGGGCACTTCAACTCAGCTCCTTCCTCACCCTCAGTGCCATGGTGGTCTAACATGTAACAGAAACTTTATTAGCCACAACATAAACTGAGCAAAATAGCTCTAAATTATACAAATTGTCTTCAATCAATGGCATTCTTCAAACTATCAGGACATTTCTAGTAAATATACATGTGAGATTGAAAGCTGATTAAAATTATTGAGATTAAAGATCTCTTTATGCTTAATGGAGAAGCTGAATTCAAGTAGTACATATAAAAATGAGAAATCTTTTGTGATGACTGATGATTAGACCTTTCGCACTAATAAGCAACCACTCAATGATTCAAATTACCATAGGTATCTTCTTCCGGATTAACATTGTAAATGGAGCCATATCCACTGCACTGAAGCACCACTGCCTTCTTCTTCTTCTTCTTCTTTCTGGTGGGGTCAAATTTAGCAATCTGCAACAGAAATTGTGAAATAGACATAATCAACTTCAAGACTAGATTCAGCTTAAAAGTGTTCTCAAGGCAAATACGAAGTTATAAACACCACAAAATGGTAAAAAGGCACTAGGTTCAGCTTTGAAACTCTGTTTGACTAAATTGAATTCCATCGTTGGAAAATTAAGGACAGATTATCCGAGTGACAAATAACGCTATAAATGCAAATCTACGGAAGACGGGAAGAGTAAGTAGAAGAATTGGTTTTGGTTTTCAAAGGAATCCAAACTCGATTTTTGATTGATTGAAGAATCGCGGATAGAGAAGAAACGAAACAGTCGAGAACAAGAGAGGATAAATTGTTCTTACTTCAGGGATATCAGGCTTGTCTCGGTAAACTAGCGGAGGTTCGGTTTCCATGGAATGTGGTTTTGTATTTTGTATACAGGAGTCTCCCTTCTCCGGCGAGTGACTGGTTTTCGGGGCCTCCTTAATAAAGTCTTCTGGCTTCAATATTGGAACTTGAACCGGGTTTTGGAAGGGTTTGGACTTTGGATTTTGGACTTCTTAAACTAATTGATGGCCTCGGTTGCATAGATGCGTTAACTAGAGTGAAATTGATGACTTTAGTCTTTAGTTAGAGCCCTAGGTTAAATGGCGCGGATTATGGGACTCCCTGTTACAAGCATGCGTTGCTGGACCCTGGTTAGAAGTATGGGTTAAATGAAATGGGTTGTGTTGTTTGATATTTTAAATGGGTTGAATGGCCTTTATTAGGGGGCGTTTGGTATAAATTTGGATATGGGAATGAGATAAAGTATAGGGTTAGATAGGTATGGGGTTGGAAACCCATACTTTACCTTAGTTGTTTGGTAAAAAAAATTAAGATAAAATTAGGGTTTATTTTTGGAGATTTAGTATTCTCTGTTTACTCCTAATGTACGATTTTTTTCATTAATCATCTTCTTTCTTTTTAATTTCTTCTTCCTACCTCATCTTAACAGAGCTTGGTATGCGTCTTCTACTGTACTGACGATACTTTCTTCTACTGTACGATCTTAACAAACCCATACTTTCTTTTTTATTTTTTTCATGGGGTTAGATAGATATGCCTCTTCTACTGTACGTTTTTTTTTAATTTCTCCTATACCTGCACTTATTCTTATATTGTAAGAAGCTTAATTTGATGGTGACTAAGAGCTTGGTATGAAGAAGAAGATGGTGATTAAAAAAATAAAGCCCTAAAACAGAGATTGAAATTGAAGCGATTAATAACAGCGTGAAAATGGTAATTTTCATTCTCACATGGAATGAAATCTCATACCCTAGTAATATGTGAGGTATGAGAACCCCATACCAAGGAGGCTTAGAGTATCGGTTTGAAACCTAAAAATTCTTCTAACAAACACCATATATGGGGTTTTCATTCCACAACCCCATACCTGATTCCTCAATCCATGTAAACAAACGCCCCCTTAGAAAGTTACATTGATCAAAGTAAAATTGATGATCTCGGTTAGATAGATGTATTGATCGTAGTAAAATTGATGGTTTTGTTTAGAGGCATTGGTTGAATGGAGTGAGATGTGTTGGCCTCCTATATATAGATTTGTGTAATAAGGAGATACTTGCACCTTCTCAGCCAATCTATCTTCTCTTATTTTCTTAAAGTAATATTTCATCCTTCATTCGAAATGGATCAACATTATCTCTACAATCATCAACATCCCTTACATTTTGATCAACACTTTTGGAATGCAATTACCAAAAACTCAAACCCTCAATTTAAATGAACAAGTCGAAGACTCTTCTTCTCAAACCTCGAGTTTTTGTGGAAATGTTTCTGCATTTTGTCAAACATGGATTCCACAACAACATGTTCAAAACCTGGATAAAATCCATGTTATATCAAAACCAAAAACCGCTACACAAAAGGCCTCTAAAAAGAAAAAAAGGCGTGCTCATCCACTTCTTACTAAAGCAACTCCTGAAGGCGGTAGATCCAATATCTAGAGCAAGGTGGAATCACAAAGAGAATTTATTGCTAGTTAATGTGTGGGTGAATATCTCAAACTGATAAAGTTAGGTGTGTCGATAATTTTGGGATCGTATGATAACATACCTAGCATACAAACCCAATAAGTTTTCAAACCAAACCATATGGTAATGGGTGGATTAGCTCATTGTTTTATATAATTACTACGCAATTTTAGTCTTAGGTTTCCATAACACTCTCATCACACTCCCTCAAGTGCAATTGTCAATTGTCTTGGTCAATTGACACATGGGAATAATCCATCAAGGTTTAGTGAACCGTCATAATTATGGATATGAATGATATTCTTTATTTAAAAAAACATGTGATAATGACTACCTTCTTGTAGTTTGAACACGTGTAGAGTACTTTATTGGAGAGAATACATTTCAATATTTGGAATATTAGAACATCAATTCCTACTTCTATTACACATACACGTAAGAAAACAATTCACAGTGTATATTCATAGCATTAGTTTAGGATATTAAAATATCTTATTTATCTTCTCAAGTTTTGTAGGTTTGAAGGAAGTTTATTCGCTGAGATAACTAAACTCAGTTAGTATTTTAGTAGCATTTAGATCAAATATCTTAAACGTGAAAAGTAACCTATCAGAAGTACAAAGAACTTTAAAAACTCTCTATTTTACAAGCACTTTCTTTTTTTACTTCTTCTACTAGAAAAAAATCTCATTTGCATGAATAAGAAGATTGTATTTTTCAAGATGCATGAAAAAGAAGAAAGCCGAGTTTTACGCGATCAAAGGTTAATAAACACACTCTACAAATTCTTATAGGCATTTTAACCTTTCACCTATTTGTCTCGTACTTTTGATCTCTACCCCATAGTCACCTTTTTTATTTTTTGTATTTCCTCCACATATTTTTGTCTACTCCTTTCTTATCCACTTGACTCCCTCTATTCATCTTCTTTCCTCATTGTTTTTTTCCCACTCAAATCAACATGTCTCACTCCGACCGATTTTTTCTTGAAGCTATCATATGTAATATACTTATTTATATAAGGGAAAATTGCACTTAACCACCCTTTATCTTAACTTTGTTACATTTAACCACCCTTTATATTTTATATAACAAGAAACCACCCTTTATTTTTAAATGTAGGCCATTTAACCACCTATTGACAGAAAATGTTAATTTTCTCAGTTAAGTTTGACATAATAACATTTATACTCTTTATTATTATTTTATTTAAAAAATAAATAAAGAAAAGAGTAGAAATTCTAGTTTCCACTGTAGATGCACGAATCCTCTGCCGGACTCACCGATGGCTCTGACGACAGAGAATAAGGGGAGAGCATGACCGCCTCTCTCGCATCCGGTTCTAGCGCCTAGATCTATACCCTTCGTCGACTTCTTTCTACTCTTTGTCTCGATTGATCGTGGCTCGCTTGGAGTTGCCTCCGATTTGGTCCATTACCAGATCTGAGTTCTCTGCCTAGTTTTTTGTGGGTATCACCAACTCATCTAAAGTTCTCTGCCTAGATCTGGTTCACAAACAACTCAGATGGGTATCGGTGAATCACAAACCGTGGGTACCAGATCTAAATTCTCTGCCTAGATCCATTACCCGATCTGGTCTCGAGATGTGCTATCATCAACTCATCTCCATCAAAGGCCTTTTAAAGCACTCGTCTCTATCCTTGGCCATCGGCGGCGGCGTGTTCCTCTTCCCGTCATGTCCCCAGCGAGGTAGACCCTCCCGCCAGTAATTGTTGCAGTGAAGAACGATTGGGCAGAAGTTAATCATGAAATGGCAACATATTTGGTGGTGTTGAACTGGAATTTCTAACAATATGAGTGGGAATTTGACCCGCATTTCGATGATTTATGGAACTAGTTAAAGGTTGAGAGGTTTGATTTGGAAGTTATGGTGTAAAGGGTTTTAGAATCAAAGCCAGGATTACCAATCCGGGACGATTTTTAGAGGGGCAATTGCAGGAGGAGCTCCTTTGGTGAATGGGAACTTGTTTATCGCTCTCTTGGAGTTGCTACTGAGTTAGGAAATGGAGCTCCACCACATGCTTGTTTTTGGTCCAAAGATGAAATTCTTAATGAATGGAGCTCCACCACATGTTCTCTTGAATCTCCGACGTGGTGAAAAGAAAGAAGAGATGAAGGGGCAAATTTTTTTTATTTTTTTAGATTAAAAAAACTTAACTAGGAAATTAAAATTTTCTGTTAAAAGGTGGTTAAATGCCCTACATTTATATATAAAGGGTGGTTTCCTGTTAAAAAAAATATTAAGGGTGGTTAAATGTAACAAAGGTAAGATAAAGGGTGGTTAAATGCAATTTTCCCAAAAGGGTTTTATAGATCCGGAAAAATAGAATGTAAAATCGGTTTTTAGTTAGACATAATGTGAATTAGGAGTTTATATTTTGATCTTGAATGTAAAATCTGATCTTGCTGTAATATCTTTTTAAATCTAATAAAATATAGAGGTTTATGTTCAAAAATATTTTGTTTAATATGATAAAATAATATTTTGATACAAACTTTCATATCATGGATCTATTAAAACGATGATCTAAAAAACTAATATGAACCAAAAGTAAACAAAAAACAAAAACATGTATAATACAAAAAAATAAATAATTCACTCTTTATTATCTCTTTAACAATTTTAAGGATAACACCCTAAAAAAATAGTATTTCAGATATACTCTCAAATTTATTTTAGGGTGGTTGTGTGAAATTCATTTTAAAAATTAATTAAACGAATAGCTGAAACCGCCCGATTAAGTGCGAAAATACTCTGAAATCTGAATTCAATTTGTTTGAGAAGTGGAGGGAGGGCAAACGAGGAGGGCAAGTGCTTCCCGCCCCTGTTCTCGTCTGCTTCATCTTCAAACCCTAAACCCCCGAATCTCCCAATCCGATCTTATAATCGTCGGAGACGGGTCATCTCATCATACTTTGGTATTTCACGATTCCTTTGTTTGTAGATATCAGCTCTTCCTATCAATTCAGCTCTACCGGTTGCAATTATTCAACAAAATTCAATCTCTATTTTTGTAATTGAGCTCGTCAAATTTCTTTGTTATTTTTGCAATTAGATCATCCCTAACCAACCAATTAAACTTTTATTCTTGATTAGTTACAATTTCTGTACACTTTGCCTTTAGCTTCCTGCGGAAGCTTTCCCTTTTCCCCCCTTTTATTGTCGTTTTGGGGGTGGAGTGGTTATTTATTGTTTAGGAATGAAAGATTCAAATGCTTGTAATAGGGTTTATAGTTCAAAATGTAAAAAGAGAAGTGGAGAAGAAAACCAGATATCTCAATCATCTTCCCATGGAAAGAGGTCAAAGAAAGAGGCTGAAAAAGGAAGGAGAAGACCTGTGAAGGCAACATGGGTTGATCTGGAACAAATTGAAAATGAAAAAGAGGGCGCAAGCTGCTCTTACCACTCTATCTGTCTTAAATCTGGCCAGCCTTACACCATTGGTCGGAGTCCTAGCCAAAGCCAGTTGGTTTTTCATGACTCTCGTGTTAGTAAGCAGCACTGCCAGATGCTCCTCGATGCTTCCCTTCACAAAATCTATCTTCTTGATGGGGTCTTGTCTTTGTCACTGGATGGAATTGTGGAAGAGTTCAGGAATAGAGCTTTATCATCTGTTTGTTGTGGGAAGATGGAAGAAGAAAAGGAAAAGGAGGAGGCATCAATAGCTGATTGGACATCCAGATTTAAGGCTTCACTGAATGGAGTTTTTGTCAATGGGGTTAAAATTAGAAGTGGTTCTGTTGTTGAATTGTTTGTTGGAGATAAGGTTGCAATTGTTGGTACAACAAGTAAACATGGCGCTTTTTCTTCTGGTGCTGAAGTTGGGTTTCTTGTAAAGAGAATTAGCTGGGTTTCTTCTGATGATATTGCATCAGAAAGACCTATGGCGGTTGAGTCGATGTCAAATAGCAACAATAGTTATGGCAGTAAGAGGATCTCTGCACCAAGGGGAAATATTCAGGGGTATATATCAGATTGTGATGATGTGTTTGATAGAGCAAAGTCACTATTGAAATGCTGCAGACGGATATTGAACAGTGAAGATCCTATCTCTTACATTCGTCGCTGTAATTTCCTCAGCTCTCAAATGGATGACACTTACGCGTGCAGCTATAAGATGAGTAATGCTCAGAATCTGAAGAAGAGTAACACTCTTGATCTTCCTGCTAGTATTGACCAGCAGTTCAAGAGTAATGCATCAGTTGGCCAGCACTGTACACTTCCCTGCAACAGCTTGCAGAACATAGAATGTTTGCAGTCTTTAGTGGCAAGGTCAAACTCAACTGCAGTTCCTAGTGACAAAGTGGCCCCTTTGGAGGTGAAAACTAATAATTCATATGAAGAAGCATCTACCTGTAAGGATGTTGATCATAAGAATCCAGTAGTTCTTTCATCAAATTCTAACTATGAAAAGGACCCTTCAGCTGATGATGTTACTAAGCAGGAAAACTTTCAGAACAAGTTTGTTTCTCCTCCAGGAAAGAAATTTTGCCTAAATCTTCTTGTAAGTATGCAACCTAGTTCTTTTGGACAAGGCAATGGTGTTTCATTGAGAGAACTCTTACACCCTGTTCAAAGCATATCAAGGATATTCATTGCAACATTTACTAACGACATTCTATGGTAATTTATATCTTCCCAATCATTTTTCCTATGTTCCCAGTGCCTTGATTTTATTTGCTTATTCTTATAAATTGTCTGCTCTTTTTATGAATGGGATGTTGCCAAATATTTATCTATGATACTTTTTATTTACTTTCATTTCTTGAGATCTAACTAGTTTCTTCTGGCAGGTTTTTATCCTATTGCAAAATTCCTAGCCATCTTCCTGTAACACTCGTGTGTCATAATGCTGTCAAATGTTGGAGTACTGACGTCGGCAGTAGATGCTCAGTGCCTTATCCTGACTTTCCAAATTTAGTTGTAGTGTAAGTAATCTATTCCATGCTCTGCTGAAGAAAAGATATGTTATAGGAGGATGTAGATCCTCTATTAGATATATGCTACTTGCCTATATGTAACTTTTTTCCATGACCTTTTTCTGTTACAGTTATCCTCCCTTTCCTGAGGCCATAGCCTTTGGGAATGACAATAAGAACAAAGGTGTTGCCTGTCATCATCCAAAGTTGCTAATTTTGCAAAGAGAAGATAGCATTCAAACCATTGTATCTTCAGCTAATTTGAATGAGAAACAGGTGATCAATCTAAAAGCATGTTGATCTCTCCAGACATTTAATTACAGCCCTATGTGTTTCAGTCCAATTACTTTATTATATCTGATGTTTATGATAACTCCTTGTTAAACAGACAAAAGATATAGATCTGTATCTTCCAACAGCTTGCTCAGATGGATTTGTTATGAGCTTAACTTTCGAGGCACATGGCTATATTTCTCAGAAAGAAATTTACACTTTTTGAATATTAATTAATCATGGTTTTATTTGCCTTTGAGGCTCATATAGGCAGTACCATATGAAAATATTCTTAAGCCGGTATAAAATAAATAGGCTTCAGCTGTCCAAGAGCACTAGGCTGCAATATGCTTACCTTTTCATTAAATTCTTTGCTATAAATCCCACAAGAGAATAAACTAATATGAGAGGGTAACATATAATGACATTATGCATTTTCCCATATTGCAAATCATTTGCTTTTTGACGCGCAAAAGACTAAAAGAGCACTAAAGTTGGTTGAAAAGAAACGATAATCTGGATCATTTTTTTTTATTTAGACATAATGTAGCAAGAAATTTACTTTGCCTTTCTAACTCGAGGAATTACATATTTATGTTGCAATTATGGTATGTGCTTTTTTTTTTTACTGATTACCTCTCTTGAAATAACTTGCAAATTTCAACTTGATTAACATTTTTTACAATTTTGGCTGTGAGACTATTTTAGTTTCATCTTCTGCACTATCTTACTAAGTTTTCCTCATTTTACAGTGGAATAATGTGACAAATACTGTTTGGTGGCAAGATTTCCCTCTAAGGAATTTGCCTGACTATTCAACGTTGTTTACCCAAATTTGTGATGCGAATATGCATAAAGATTCAAACTCAGATTTTGCTGCTCAGTTGGCCGGATTCATGGCACATCTTCTTACAGATGTTCCCAATCAGGCATATTGGATCACTGAGTTGACTAAGTATGACTTCAATGGGGCAACGGGTTATTTGATTCCTTCAGTACCTGGTATTCATTCTTATAGTGGTGTCACTGCTGCTAAAGACATGCAGTACTTACATGTGAGTACTTATTAATGTTTACATGCAAATGTTATTGCTCTTGCTTAATGATTGGCAATGTTAAAGACCTCTTGTTAGTTCATATCCATAGCGTAGGTAGGTTTGCGAGGATAATCATAATAACACTCTAAAACTCACTGAAGCAACTCACTAAATATCACTGCCCTAGTCTGTTTTACTGAATATTGCTGAATAACTAGCATAACCTCCCTGGTTATTGCTGACTTGCATGCTCTGTACCATGGTATTTCTTTCAATTTTAGATACATTTGTGCACTTTTGCATGGATTACCTTTCTCATGCTTCATAAATCGGTGTTGATTGGATTGTCTGACTTTCACTACAGGCTAATCAATGCAGATCAGGGTCTTCTAGAATGGACTTCATTGGTTCAGTTGAAGCATCTGTTGTTGGTTTAGGTTACCTTTTTCGTAGGGCAGTGGACTCAAAAGGTGCCCAGCTTAAGAAACTAGCTAATTTTCTCAGAAGATGTGAAAAAGCTCATGGAATGGCAAGGGTTATTCTTAGAAGGAACAAAAATATACCAGCAGATGTAAATGCTGTGAGCATTCTTGTTCCTAATCCTAAGGATATGTCTGAGGGGGGTAGGTCATTCTCTATTAATGAATTTTTTTCTCTTTCCTTTTGTTTTTATTGAAGCAAGTGTTCATTGTGCTTTGACCAATTTTTTATTATTTCTGATAGTAGTCATTTTTGATAAATACACCATGTAATAATAGCACCACTTGCCTTTTTTTGCTAGACTGTGTTCAGTTGGGCTTTCTACCAAGAAATTTTGCAAAATGGGTTTCTCCATTGTGGGACATTGGATTCTTTGGGTTCACTGGATATGTTTTCCCTGAAGAAGCACTTGCATCTGCTTTAGAAGGAAATGGCATGAAAGTCCAACTGGTTCTACACGTATCAAAGGCATAGTTCTTTCTCCTGAATTTTAACTGTCATTTGATTGCATGTATAAAATACAAAGCATGAAGGGAATAATTAACAATTCATTGTTCAGGGACCTCACTTTCAAGACATATCAGAAAAGATGCAATCTGAACATGCTGTTGCTTTTTGTTCACTTATTGGCTCACTTCAGAGATCTACAGGCCTCTGGCGACTGGAAGAGGTATTTCTCTAACTTGGAATGGCGATATTCATTCTTTAATTATTATTCCTTCATTCTCTAAATCTCAAATAGAAACGTTCATCCTGATTTTCTCATTGTGATACGTTGTTTACAACAGGTCTTAAGTCAATACAAATGGCCTGAGCATTTAGAATCTGATTTCATATATGGTATGCAAGTTTTCCCTCATGAAAATCTATTTTTTGAGGACTATTATATCATATTTCCTCTTTAACCTCTTATTGAACTGCTCTACTTTGAAGGTGCATCCTCGATTGGCTCATCCGTTGATGCAAAATTTGTAGCAGCATTCTCATCAGCTGCTGGAAAGAAGTCATTACATTCTTTTGATTCTGAAGAGTCTGATCCTGAGGTGATGAATTGCCTTTTTTTCAAGTATCAATATCTCTAAAATGTTGATCCTTTGCTTATTCTTTAACTTGCATTTGTTCACTCTATGCTTTGATAGTGGGGGCGCTGGGATTCAAGCCATGAATTAAAAAACCCGTCTATTAGGATCGCTTTTCCTACTGTTGAAAGAGTTAGGAATGCACACAATGGAGTTTTAGCTTCTAAATACGTACTTTGTATGGCAGAGGTATGATGACTCCATAGTCTGGATTTTTATATGTATCAGTTTTATCATATTTTATTGAATCAATTGCTTTTAAGAAGTATGAAATTCATTTTTAATCATTTTTTTTCAACCTATGCAGAGGACATGGCAAAGGTTGAAGCCTGTAGGCATACTTCGTGATGCTGTTCCTTACCCTAGTGATAGAGTAGGGCATCCCATGCACACCAAGGTAATTCATTTTTTATTCTCATTTATCTAATGAGCTGTGATTATTTAGTGAATAGATAGATTTAAGATTGATCAAGGTAATAATATCTTGCTCTAATTCATACATACTCATATTCTTAATGAATGGTGTTATCATGGTAATAAACAGGTGGCAAGAAGGCGGTTCCAATCAAATAAGAGGGACGGATCGAGCTCCTCCTTTGGTTGGGTTTATAGTGGGTCCCACAACTTCAGCGCGGCTGCCTGGGGAAGACCAATCGGTGGCTCTTCTGCAAGGTCGAGGCTTCACGTATGCAACTATGAGCTCGGGATTGTATTCGTATATCCTCCACCAGATTCCAAAAGGAAAACTGAGATTGATCCTGCACAGAGTCTTGATGACATTGTTTTGCCTTTTGTGGTTCCTGCGCCGAAGTATGGGTCTAATGATAGGCCAGCGACAATGCAGGCTATGAAAGAGGCGTTGGCTATTGAAATTGCCGAGCGACATGTTGTGAGAGAAGTGTTTTCAGAGATTATGGAAGAGGAGGATGAAGAGGAGGAAGAGGAAGAGGAAGAGGAAGATGAAGGAGCTGTAGATTATGTAGCAGAAGAGAAGGATGAAGAGAAGGCTTATGCTAACATGCTGTGGAACCAAGTTGACTCTTCATAAAATGGAGTAAATATCATCTGTAGTGCAATGTGTTGTTAAATGTTTTATTCTTTGTGAGTTACTCCCTCCGTCCCTAAATGTTTGTCCTCTTTCCATTTCCGTTGTCCCTAAATGTTTGTCCTCCTCCCCCTTTTTTCCTTTTATATCTACATTTTTCTTACAATAATACCCTCATTTAATATTTCTCTATTCATATTAGCCAATCAAAAATCAACCCCAATACCCTTTTTAGTCTTTTCCTTTCTTCTTCTCTTTCTCCCATCTTTATCCATCAACATCACAACATCTCTCCTCTCCCTATTGGTTACTTTTACCTCTCTTTTTCTCTTTAATTTGTGTGAAAATGTCCTTTTAGGACAAACATTTAGGACGGAGGGAGTATAAGATTTGAGGAGAAGGTCAATCTTAGGTAATTTACATATATAGTGATGTGTAAATGTATGTAAAGTATAAACTCAATTGGGCAGATATGTTTACTTGATACTATAGCAATGCCATATACAATGTGGTTATGCTTTGTTCATGGGTATTAGTTTGTTTGGAAGAATTCTAGGTTATGTTTATTCATTGATCTATTCTTTGATGCAAAGAAAGTGTTGAATATGGTTATGATGTGTTCGTTTGAATTAGTTTCTTTGGTTAAATATGGTTATGATTTGTTCATTGGTATTAGCTTGTTTGGGAGAATAGTTAATGTATGTTCATTTATCTATTCTTACTTTCTTAAATTGTTACCACGAATCGGTGCAAAAGTGGTAAGAGAATCAAGCAGTCTTCATAGTCATCAAACTTTAAAGGCTAAACTACTAATAAATGAACAAATAACTTCAATAATTGGTCATTAGGGGTAAAAACATCAATCATTAGAAGGAAAAAAAGTCTCAAATGCAGACCTGAAAAATAGCAAAATGTGTTTGTATATTCGATTTCTTGAACAAATACGCGTCGAGTAGTAGGAGCCAGGCGGTGAAGATTTGTGGGAAGCCACAAAAGTACATAAAACACCAGTTCTTTCGCTTACAACACAACTCAGCTCCGACAAATTTTATTATTTTACACACTAAAAACAATTAAAAATCCAACCTATATCTATATTACAAGTTTCCAACCACCGTTTAATTCAACTAATCCCTCTGATTTCAATTAATTAAATAAATATAAAAATACATTTGAAACCGTCTGTATGATTCAAATATATGATCTATCACATCACATTTTCGGCAACTTATATATTTTTATTAAATTATTTATTGGCCAATTGCACTATTAATTGATTTCTCCAGTTTAATTAATTATAGTATATTGAATTTAAAAAATGAGAGAGAATATAAATGAAGCGCGTAAACTTTCCAACCTCATTATCCTGTGCTGGACAGCTGGATCAGCGATTGTGGTTCGTAGTCCTTGTGAATCCAGCTCGCTAACAATGGCAAAGTTGTAGATAAGCGCCGTCTTTGAGCCCTTTTTGGTCTTTTCACTCCCCTGTAATTATAAAGAAACGGAAAAGCTAGTAAATACAAATGCTCAAGAAGCTACCGTCCTCCATTTTCGAACCTCTCTCATCTCTCTCTTCGTGATTTCATCACCAAATCTTCCAACCCTAATCTCTCTCTTGTTTGGAAGCGAAGAAGAAGGAGACAACATGGCCTGAGAATTCTCTTCGTCTTCAAGAAGCTGCTGGATTCCATTCTGAAGCTGCTTCTCTTGAGTCTTTCGATAGATCCTTGAGCTAATTTCATCTTTCATGTTGTAAGTCGTTTCTGGTTTCCCTCTGATTTCCTCTTTAGCTGATTGCTTCCTAGCTTAGCCTGCATTTCCAAGGCTTTGTAGTTTAATCTCTTTTCCTGTTCATCGCCAACTCCCGCCTCCAGATCTTACACGGTTTCAGTTTTCGTCAATTCGTTGAATGAACTGTCTCTCATTTGACTTTGAGAATCCCTAGATCTGAGCTATGGTCAATTTCAGTAGGAATAACCTGCTACAAATTCTCCTCCTTGTCGGCCTTTCCGTAATTTCAGTCCTCGCCGGCGATTATAAGCCGACCGAGGATATTCTCCTTGATTGTGGAGCTTCTTCAGATGGATCCGACTCCGATGGCCGGAAATGGACCACCGACGTCGGCTCCAAATTCGCCTTGTCCTCTTCCAAAACCTCCCCACAAACTGCCGATAGCCAATCCCCCGATATCACCCAAGTTCCTTACATGACAGCTCGGATTTTCCAGTCCGAGTTCACCTACTCTTTTCCTGTTGTCCCTGGCCGAAAATTCGTTCGTCTTCACTTCTATCCTAGCTCCTATGATAAGTTCAACACCTCCAATTCCATATTCTCTGTCACGACTGGCCAGTACACTCTGCTCAGCAACTTCAGCGCCTACCAGACGGCTCAGGCTATCAGCTTCGATTATCTGGTGAAGGAGTACTCCATTAATGTGGAATCTGAGACCTTGAACATCACCTTCACCCCGTCTTCCAACTATTCCAATTCATTCGCCTTTGTGAATGGTATTGAAGTGGCGTCCATGCCTTCTGTTTATGATGATTCCTCAGCGACCTTTGTTGGGCAGTCCACCCCGTATACAATCGACAATAGCACCGCTCTTGAGAATGTGTACCGCCTGAATGTCGGTGGCAATGTGATCTCGCCAATAAATGATACAGGTCTGTTCAGGACGTGGTTTATTGATACTCCTTATTTGTACGGGGCTGCTTCTGGTGTTCCTGATGTCCTTGATCCGAATTTGACAATTACATATCCCAAAAGCATGCCAACTTATGTAGCGCCTGTTGATGTCTATTCCACCGGGAGATCTATGGGTCCTAACTCTAGTGTGAACTTGAATTACAATTTGACATGGCTGTTCTCTGTTGATGCTGGATTTTTCTACTTGGTGAGGCTGCATTTCTGCGAGCTGTTCACGGATATAGACAAGATCAACCAGAGGGTCTTTAATATTTATCTAAACAATCAAACAGCTGAGGCAGGAGCTGACGTGGCAGGCTGGACCAACGGTGGCAATGGGATACCAGTGTACAAGGATTATGTGGTGTATGTAGCAGGAAAGCAGCAGCAGGATCTGTGGCTCGCATTGCATCCAAGTACTTCTGCTAAGCCTTTGCCTCAGTACTATGATGCCATTCTAAACGGTGTGGAGATTTTCAAGATAAGTGATACCAATGGTAATCTTGCTGGGCCAAATCCCATTCCAACTCCATTGCCCACAACAATTGACGTATGGACAGGGGATTCATCTGGGTCAGGTACTAAGAACCAGAAAGCAATCATTGGCGGGGCTGTTGGCGGTGGCTTATCTCTTTTACTCATTGCTGGCCTCCTTGTTTGTCTTGTTTCCCGTCGCCGTAGATGGGGGAAAATCTCCAGCCCAAGTGATGCAACATCTGGATGGCTTCCTATCTCTTTGTATGGTAACTCACACTCGTCTGCTTCTGCCAAGACCAACACTACAGGAAGCTACACCTCCTCTCTCCCTTCAAACCTTTGCAGACACTTTTCATTTGCTGAAATCAAATCTGCCACCAAAAACTTCGACGAGTCTCGTATTCTTGGGGTTGGAGGTTTTGGAAAAGTGTATCAAGGAGAAATTGATGGCGGGACAACTAAAGTCGCTATCAAACGAGGTAATCCAACCTCTGAGCAGGGCGTGCACGAGTTCCAAACCGAAATCGAAATGCTTTCGAAGCTTCGTCATCGCCACCTTGTGTCATTACTCGGTTACTGTGAGGAGAATGATGAGATGATTCTAGTGTATGACTACATGGCCTATGGAACCCTCCGTGAGCATCTGTACAAAACCCAAAAGCCTCCTTTACCTTGGAAACAGAGGCTTGAAATTTGCATTGGTGCTGCTCGTGGTTTGCATTATCTCCACACCGGTGCAAAGTACACCATCATTCACCGTGATGTCAAAACCACCAACATTTTACTGGATGATAAGTGGGTTGCAAAGGTCTCTGATTTTGGTCTTTCTAAAACTGGACCCTCACTGGATCACACCCATGTCAGCACTGTTGTGAAGGGTAGTTTCGGGTACTTAGATCCCGAATACTTCAGGCGTCAACAGCTGACCGACAAATCTGACGTGTATTCTTTCGGGGTTGTGCTTTTTGAAGTCTTGTGTGCTCGACCCGCCTTGAACCCGACTCTACCCAAAGAGCAAGTCAGCTTGGCTGAATGGGCAGCTCACTGCCAGAGAAAGGGCATTCTTGATCAGCTCATTGATCCTTACTTGAAAGGCAAGATTGCACCAGAGTGTTTGAAGAAATTTGCAGAGACAGCAATGAAGTGTGTGGCTGATCAAGGGATTGACAGGCCTTCAATGGGAGATGTGCTGTGGAATCTGGAATTCGCTCTTCAGCTTCAGGAGAGTGTAGAGGAAAGCGGAAAGGGTCTTGGAGGAAAAGACTATGAAGATGGGAAGTATGACATTGAACGCGCTGGGAAGAAGGATCCGGATGCTTCTCCTGGTTTCGATAGTAGCAATGTGATTGACTCCAGGAGTACTGTGAGTATCGGAGGCCGTAGCCTTGCTAGCGAAGATTCTGATGGCTTGACACCAAGTGCTGTCTTCTCACAGATCATGAACCCGAACGGGCGTTGAGAGGTACGTACGAATGCTGTAACTTTTGAGTCTTACCATCAGATGAAATCTGTTGTTGTTGATCAGGCAAAGATTTGAGGTTTCATTGTGATGAATGTGTTCATCCATTATAATACCCTTTTGTTACAACTTTACGTTTGGTTGCATATTTATTAATTTGTATTTTGATGAAAAACCCTGTTGGTTAATTTGTATCTAGGGTTAAAATGGAGTGAAGTGACTACTTCTCAACTTGTTGCTCATTGATTTGAGTTGGATTCTGTAATATTCACGGTTGTTATTGTAACAAGTTATATAACTTTTACAGATGAAAAGGCATCTAAGATTTACGATTGTGTTAATGAAAATTAAGTCATATAAATTTTACAGGTAGAAAGGCATTCTAAGTTGTCTGCATGTTATAAGGAGGGGTCGGTCATATGAATGTGGAGGTTGAATAATAATGGAGAATATGGAGAAGCACTTGCACATGGGTGGACCCTACATTGCGAGTTGTTTGCATGTTAGGTTATCAGTTTTTAAGACTTTCAAATCAATGTTGCCACGACCTAATTTATCGTAAATGTTATCCTCTTTTCTTTTATTACAATTTTACAATTTTATTTATTTATTTTGGTAAGTGACAAGTGACAACCATCCTTTGACACAATCAAGTTAATCGCTGGCACGCAGGTATATGTGTTTTTCATTTTCAATCATTTTGATTTTTTTGAAAATAAACTTTACTAATCATTTGATTGAAAATGATTTGTTTCGCTGTTTTTAATTTATTAGTAAGAAATCATTCTTCACGGAAAGAGGTGCATTTACATTAAAATGTCTTATGTCTAGTGTATTGTAATCCGCTGATTATTCCTATGGGCCAAAAAAAAGAGCATATTATTTGTATCTCTTTAGTGGATAGGCTTTTATGGTTTCACCCGAGAGAGGAAGAGCCATAGCTTGATTGGAGGGGAGCGTAGCTTAATTTTTAGACATGAGACTGAAATACTAATAGCTTTCCTCATTATCAATAGTCTAACATTACAAGTACCTAACTAACATTTAATGTCAAACAAGCCCCTTTTTTCACCATATTGCCATGGGAACGAACATGGGTTGCAAGCTTAAATGTCATCGATCACAATCCCTATTAACTTTCCAATTACCCCAATAGAATCATACGTGCCATGTGCCATGCCATACCCACCCAAAGCTTATGTTCATACATGCTAAGCTCAACTGTGTCTGGGGGGATGGCATTTATGATAAAAAAAAAAAGCACTTGTCTGAGCAAGTAAGTTAACGTCACTGCATAGACTTTTTCTTGGTCCACTAACCGACGTAAGATTGCAAACACCGGTAGACCGGTATATGATAGCTTTAGTTTGTAAGATGGCTCATGCTTAAAAATCTCCTTTTTTTGGGTCTTTATTTTAAGTTTTATGATCCATTCATCTAATATATATTGTCCAATGTCATTTTAAACTCACTGTTATGATTAGTAATTGTACGATCTAAGTTCATTTCAGCTACCTCCCTCTTAAGCAAAATAAGCCTGTTACTCAGATACCTCAAATTACACGTGAAGGAAGGCATTGCTTGACATCCGGTAAATAAATCTTATTCCATCGTTAACCCTGTGCAAGAAGAATAAACTACGTACAACATGCAATCATTGCACAGAAGCACAGCACATGCCTTTGATTTGATCTATCTCCATCCACTTCTCAATTTTAATTCCAACTAAGGAGACAAGAGCAGGAATACAACAATCTCGGCCCCCTTTTCATTATGACCTTTGTAATTATAGCTAGCGAGACATTAGCCTCAGCCCTCAAGTACAATAGTGGAAAATATGCCTCAATTTACAAATCCAACCACATAATAACTTAGTGAGAAAATAATATAATTTGATTATATTTTCATGAGAGGCCGAAAGGTTCAGGCAGAGGCTCAAAACCAGGGTCAAACATCAGGCCATAATCTGACTTTTCATCAGCACTGAGCAGCCAATTTGTGTTCTTCAGATCCTCTTTAAGTAGAATTGCATCATAACGGGCGCTCTCAAACATGTCTACGTCACTTAATCTCTCAATTAATAATCTCCCGTTTTCTTCTCTTCTTCTCCCATTCTCCAGTCCTGCCTTGTCAGTATACTTACCATACTCTGAGCGTTGTACAAAGCCGTTGTTAATGTTAACTGGAAGTCGTCCATTTAGGCCACCAGATGTAGAGTTGCTCAGTGTCTGGGGAGAATGGATTTTGGAAGTGGCAGATCGAACGCTTTGTGGGTAACGGACAGTTCCTCCAAGTGGACGCGTATTTCCTAATCCATCTCTTGCGTCCTGTTTACAGGAAGAACACAAAATAAAACCATTCATTCATTTGCAACAAATCTAGTATACAAAATAACTTCAGCATTCCACTTTCTTTTTTTAAATAAATCCTGGAAACTTGAATCATTGAATTGGAAGAACTAGAAAAGAGAAATCTTGCAAATCAAAAGGAGATTGGTATTGCAGAAGGCCAGAAATGAAGATTAAATGCATACCATATGCTTCATTGCCATATCAAGGGACTTCTTGGAAATAGTCCTTCCATAAACATTGCTGTCTGTGGTTGTAGTTGTGGAAACTCTTGCATTTCTCCTTGATGGAGACTCAGGAACATATGATGACCTTCTGGATTCTTGAACTTCACTAGCATATCCATTAGAATGGACTACATGACTCCTTCCCTTCGGTTCTACTGACCTACCTCTAGTAACTATGGGTGATGAGGCTCTTCTTGTAAAACTGCCATGTCCGTAATTGTCCGAGTTTGCCTTTGCTGCTGATATTGTAGCATTAGCAACTGGTCTAGACCTTCCAGCAGAAGCTGGCCTATCTGACAAGGTTGTTCTTAGATTCGGTGGTGTATCATGTGAGTAATCAGGGGGGATAACAGACTGCTGTGGACGAATCCGGCTAGGATTTGGAGAGCTAGGACGAGATCCTGATGTCTGACTTCGCCCATTATTAATCACTCCACGCACACTCGATGCTGAGATATTATTATTAGGTCCAGGGGAAGATGAAGATGTTATTGTGCTCCGACGTGTGGGGGTTGAAGAACGTGAAGCTGTTAATTGAGAGGTGGCAGCAATTTGAGGCCTAGAAATTGGGCTCGATGGTCTTGAACCATATGAGGGGCGAGGCTTATCAATTGAAGAGGGAGAGGGGGAAGAACGGGCTCTAGAAGGAGTAGAGGATCTTGATGGTGTGGTACGAGCAGATGGTGTAGAAGGTCTTGTAGTGGATGAGGAACGGGTGATGGGAGAAGACGGTCTAATGTATGATGAGACAGAGGCTGAGCTTGTGTTGAGAATTGAGGAGGAGGATCTAATGGAGGAATACTGTGAGTGTGATACAGAAGAACGAGTAACTGAACTGCTTCTTGCTGGTCTTGAAGAAACATTGCTATCTACACGAGTTGTTGATAGCTGATATATAGAAAATTATGACAGAGATACAATGAGTGAGTGTTCAGTTGTAAATGACTATTATCAAATACTCCGTAACAAAAACCAATCCCATCCAGAAATTTGAATAGGTCTATTCTACACATTGAACAAACAGAAACTAGAGATATGCTACATTTAATCTTTATTGCACTCTATAAAAGAAAACCATTGTACTTGCACAATGCATCATACAAGATGTGAAGTCCTGGAATAGAATGAAGAGATACATACCCTAGACGGTTTACTTGTGGAGACAGATCTTGTAGCTGAGCTTCTTCTTGGAGTTGTGAAGGACTGTTGAAACTCATTACCCTCGGCTGAAGGGACTAGAGGAGTTTCTGGAGGTGTAAGAAGCCTAAAAATGTAAAATCTGATTAATTGGACTAAACAATCAATGATGAAAAAACGGTATCATCCGGAGCTGATCCCACTACATTGTGCAGTAATAGCAATTGCACATAGTAGTTATATGCATACTCTTTTCTGTGATTGTTTGTATTATTCGTTCACCCAAAGAGAATTAAGAAGCAGTGATAAAAGGAAATTGAAGAGATTAATGTCACTAAAGGTAGTACCAGTCGTAATCATGTTTGCCACTATCGGCGGAAGTCAAGAGATCATCCAAACCGCTTTTAACTGATTTCACCGATCCAACTGAAATCTTCCCCAATCTTAGCGACGCTAATCGATCTGGCAAGGAATAGAGATATTCAGAAAAACAGCAAGATATATTTTCTAGAAAATCACCACAGCTAGAAACCGAATTCAAGCATTTATAGCACGGAGATTATATACTTGATTAATCTGCATACGGAAACAGAATTAATCAAAGTAGGAGCAGTCAATGAAACACGAGATTTGGACAGGCGAAATTAATAGTGGAAAGAGAAGCAGGGACCATTAAGAAAGATCCAAAACGGATCTGTAGCTTAAAAGCATCTTAAATTCAGAACAATTCGAGGAGATGAAAACGACAATTAACTAATCAAGGATGGAAACGCAACGAAAAAGACCGATCTCAAACTAGATCTAATCAATTAGGGATTACTAGGTAGTTACAACTGAAAATTGATCGGAGAATGCAGAAATAAACAGAGAGAGAGAGAGGGAGAACCAGAGGCATCAAGTGCTACTCGAGGACGATTCCTGGAGAAGAGATCGAGAGGGTGGAGGTCTTCGTCGGAATTGCCAGTGCCACGGCGGCGCTGCTGGTGGTTAGACATCGCGTACTCCTTGAAATTGCGATTCATCTCTCTCGATCGCTCGATCTTTCGATCGATCGCTCTTCCTTCTTCTGTACTCTAGCTAGCTACTTGCTTACTGTTTTCTAACTTTTTTTTTGTTGAAGAGTGTGGCGCAAATATCTGAGGATATGATCCACTACTAGTAGGGCTGCATCTTGTTGGGGCGTCATTTTCGAGGCACAATTTATTAATTAAACAATTAATAAACTGCCAAATCAAGAAACAAAAACAATTGGAAAAAGGTAAAATTTGAGTACTTAACTTAACGACCCATCGCTGTCCTTGCCATGGTCACCGGTTTTTTCCTCCAAACTGATTTTGAATATTTTCATTCAATAATGAGTGGCATGTGCTGATTTTGTGTAAGAAATTTATTTATACCAGGAAAAAATATATTTATACTTATATACAATATTCTAAAAAATACTGGACGGAGAGGAACCGTCCAATACTTACGCGATCTAAACGGCCATTTAGAGATGAAAATATGCAGCAAAGTGCAATACAGTTCAATTGGAACCTTGTGTGGAAAACACCAGCCCAGTGCCGAGTTTGCAATTTCTTTTACTTGCTCCTCAACAATTGAGGCTTTTCTATAACATTGTCTGGGAAATCAAGATTTGCCATGTTTGACGTTTGGCTAACTCTGTGGCCGATAGTCTTGCAAACTTAGCTCTTAATTCAGCTTCTAGTTATGCATCTTTTAGTGGACCTCCTTCTCAGATTAGTAGTATGCTTAATCAGATGTTGTAGGCCTTAATGGTCAAACCTAAACTTTCTTATTAATAAAACTCGCAGGGGCCTTGGCTTTGTTTGTTATTGTCTAGTAAATTGTTGAAAGATAGAAATAATATAGACTTTTTAAATTAAAATAAATTAGAAATTACTTAAAAAGCTTTAATTTATAACTTTTAATTTAAACTATATTTTAAATTAAAAGCTAGTTTAAATTGTACATACAAACACATCTCCACCACTAAATTAAACTACTATTACTATTACTTTAAATTAAGAAAAATACTATTACTATTACTTTAAATTAAGTTTATATGTGCTTGCAAACACAATATCTCAGTCTAACTAGTCTAACTAGTTGCAACTTCGATGTAAGGATTGACTACATTTCCAATCCATACTCTACCATCAAATTCCTTAACGTCGCTCGCATCTCTAATTAGTAGTCCACTTCTCGTATCAAGGCGATCCAAAATACGTCCATCTCCATTAATCTTCACTGGCATTCCTCCCTCTCCCGAACGACCGTTAGGCAGCGGCACTTGTGCGATCCAAAAATTACCATCGGGTGCCCTATTTATGTTATCAGGACGCCCTCTAAGTGTAATCAACAAATTGCTCGTGAGGTATTTAGGACCCCTCAACCAAAGCTTATGGATTTGACCCGTTGTTGTCTCAGAAAGCAAAAGAAAGTCCATGTCTCGACTCAGTGCTACTCCATTGGCGAAATGCAAGTTACGGAGCAAAACTGCCACCGTCTTGCTTGCTGAATCATATGTCATTAACCTCCCTGTTCTTTCCCCTGTATCAATTATGCTTTGATATCGCCTGCATACAAAGATAAACTCAGTACCTTAATAAGACATGAGTTGAGTTTTCATGAGCTTGAATTATACAAGGTTAGATTGTTAGAATATCTTACCATCGCTGAAATTGAGTGCTTGAGTCGGTGAAATACACAATCCCACTTTGAGGATCGATGTCAAGGGAATTCGTAAACCTGAACGGGATACCTTCGGCACTAGTGGCAACAGACTCACCGCGGCCACCTCCTCTACCGACTACAACTAACCCGTGATATGCATCGGCAACATACAAATCGCCCGTGGTTGGGTGAAACTTGAGACCCAAGGGCCTTCCACAGCTAGGTTCCAATTGTGGACCATTCACCCTTGAACATCGAGGAGTCCTAGGAAAAAAAACAATTCACATTAATAAGTTTAGCATGATTTATATTAAGAAGTAAAGATCAAAACTGATAAAATGAGATATAAAACTTACCAATTAGGCATTGTGGCGAATGTAATCCAAGATGAACTGGTTTGATCCCAACGTAGTATTCGTCCATCCGAGACCCCAACATAAGGTCCTACATAAGGACCCGATTCTAGATGATTGAACGCGATGGTCTCGGGTCCTATCACTCCAGCAGGCAACGACATACGATCATAAGATCTTGCATAACATGTTGAATAGAAGGATGAACAGATGACCAATACGAGTAGCACATAACGAAAGATCTGCATTGAAAAATCATGATTAATAAAAAAAATATATAACATTTACATAATATCAAATTATAACATTATTGCTCCTGAAAACATAAAACCCATGATTAACAAAGCATATATATAGGAAATAGATTGTTAAGAGTACTAATTTTGGAAATTAAAACCCTAATAGAATTAAAACTAATAAACCCTATTAAAAAAATAATTAAATCTAAATAAATACAATTTTAGAATAAATTATCATTTTTAAGTTCATAACCTATGCCCTAAGGGCCGTATAGGTTAGAAAAATCGAAAAAACAATTATGTTTTAGAGTCGAATACTGTATACTATACTTCTAGTTCATTGCTTTAATATACGGAGGTTTAATATCTAAAATTATTGTTCTAATAAAAACTTCATTAGAAGGAGGAAGAAATACTAATCACGATTAACCTAATATTTTGAGGATAGAGCGAAGAGAGGCAAAATTCCATCTCACAAAATCAAAGGTTCAACAAAATTTTGACTATGATCAATGATAACTCTAAATTTAATTTTAGTAACAGGGTTGAATTTGGATTTTTCAATTACAAAACATACATCAATTAAAGATACTTTGTCACAAGAGGAGAATTAGAGAATAAAAAATAGTTTAATTTACATACCTTCATTCTAAGTAACGAAGGAACAAGCAATTCTCAAGTATTTTTGTCTTGAACTCGGAAGTTTTTTCCTTTCTTTTGAAGGAGCGGAATTCGAAGGTATTAAGTAATGCTTTATGAAAAGGTTTAGGGCATCCTTTATATAGAGAACCGAATAATCCTAATCAAGGAGTATCACTTATAAAATATATTCCGTTATCTTTTATCTTCTAAGAAGATAATACTCCGTACTAAACATATAAAATTTTAGTTATTCATATCTTCTAATTTACAAAATTTATATTATTGAAAAGAAAAAAATACTCATATTTCCTAATATACAAAATTTTATTATTATTTTAATGAAACGACATCAACTTTAAAGCATATTTTTGGAATATATCTTATCCTAATTTATAGTCTACAATATAATAACGTGGGATTAACGTAAGATATCTATCTCATATATTTGATAGTTCAATTTAGACACCCGTCATTTTGGAAACTAATTATATTGATTATAGAAAGTAAAAAAATCCGAACAAGTTCTGCAAGATATTGATTATCTTTTTTTCTTTTAAAAAGATAATATTATTACGTTATCTTTCCTCTTTATCAATTTCTCTTTCTATATCTATTATCTTGTAAGTATATTTGAGTTTTCAGAAAATAAAAAAAATACCTTAATCTACCCTAATACATTATAAAGCAGGCAGAATCCAAGTCTGTTGTAAAATTTACGCCACGTGGTATTTTTGAATAAAATAATGTGAAATTATATTTTAACAAATTTTGTAACAACTTAGATATTCTTGCTATATATACTAAATAGATAACATATTTATATAATTTTTTATGTATATAATTTTCTATCTATGGATTATGTATTAGTTTACTACAATAGATAACATATTTATATAATTTTTATATACATAAATTTTGTATATCTTTTTTATCTTGTAACAAGATTTGAGATCCAAATATATAATTTTTTTTATCTACATGTTGATAATAAATAGACCTAATATTTTTTATATTAATTTTATGCATAATATTTTTTATCTCTTAACAAGATTCGGACTTTAAGTATATAATTTTTTTATCTATATGTTGATAAAATATGGGGCACAATCTTAAAGATTTTTTTTAAATTACATAATTTTATTACGATATTATATACAAGTGTTTAAAATCTTATATTAATATCATAATTTTGTATAATTTTTTAGTAAAATAAACCCGTGAATATCACAGGGAATCAACTAGTTAAAATTAATGAAGTGGATGATGCATAACGATTAACGAACATATGTTGGCAACTAATCTAAATTTTTTTTAAATAAAATAAAATAGATAAGTAGTACTTCATCTATCTTTTTTTTTTATCGAAAGGTGCAGGGTTGAGCCCTAGTTATTATTAAACCAGTAAAACAAGAGTTTACAAAACAGCTGCAGCATCATTATGCAGCATATTAACCAAAGAAATAGGAGGTTCATTGATAACATTAAAAGCTAAATTATTAACTAATGCTAAATTTGCTAAGTGATCAGCTGCTCCATTCGCCGAACGAGAAATGTGGGAGACTTTGAGTTCCATGCTTGGGTTTGCTAGCAGGTGCTTACACTGGTTGATAAGAGAAAAATCAATGATCAACTGGTGGATCCCAAGGAAAGTGGCCAATTTGATACCATGAAATAGGGCCCAAAGTTCAGCACGTAAGGCAGTGCAAACACCACATTGAAAAGTAAATCCATGAGTGAAATTACCTTCAAAGTCACGAAATAAGCCACCACCTCCAGCCTGCCCCGGGTTTCCTTTTGACATTCCATCAACATTGAGTTTAAACCAACCAGGGGGCGGGGCTATCCAGTGTTTGGTGGAAACCTGGTTAGGCACAACTGCAGATCCCATGTTAAGCTTCAGACGCTCTTGGCAGCTCCAAAATTCTCAAGTAACCGAAATAACAGTTGCATAAATCGCAAGCCAAATTTGGTGTATACTGTTGTACTTCATCTATCTTGACTCTTGAGTCTTGACAGAACAAATTTGACAATTTGGAATGAAGAAAGTCGCGGATGTCAAGGTATGCCACAATTAAATTATCTGATATTCTGATCGATGATGATCTGAGAAATATTGAGCCTGGAATTTGGAATAAGTTTAAGAAGATTAAAATTCTCAAAGCAATTCAACAAATTGGAGGATTTAGATTGTTTTTCTTTTGTTAGATTTTTTCATGTGGGTGAGTGAACTAGGGATGATCAACGAGTTGAGTCACAGGTTGGGTCGTGGGTCGAACCGTGAACTGCAAAAAAAAAATATAATTTGACCCGCGACCCGACTAGTCAATCGGGTCAAAAAATGATTTTTTTATCTACAAAGCCAAAAAAAAATATATTTTTAATTAAAAAATCTGTCGGGTTTATGGGTCATATAAAATATTGTGGGTTATGGGTCGACCCGCGACCCGCGTGCGTTTAACCCGACCCGCAAAATAAAAAAATCGACCCACGACCCACAAAATGCGAGTCAGGTCAGGTCGCCCGTTGAACATCCCACCCAACTTTCCTGTCTACTAATTGGCAGAGACAATACCATGAAAGATCTCATTAGGTAATCCTACCATGAAAAATCCTATTATTTGACTGGAATTGCCGACATTTTTTCCCAGTACAGGAGAATAAATAATAAATCTTTAAAACACCATGCAAGGAATTGAATGCTGTTTCTTTTCTGATGAGGTTAAGTAGACACTTGATCAAAAAAGAACAGCACAACAATATACAAGATTGAGCATAACAAATGAACAATTTGTTCCGATATGAACATGTACAGTAAAAGATAAAAAGAACCAAATCTGATTTTAGAGTTTGTATACAAATTTCAAGCCTTTTCCTGCCAGGCTTAAGAAGCATTTCATTCCTGAACTGGTTCTGTCACAGGAGGTATGCAATCCACCTTGAACCGCAAAGCCTGGTCAAATTCAATCACAAGGATTTATCATTACAGAGATCTTGCCAAGAACATGACCTTGGAAAAAAGATTCTAATACAGATGAAAATTACCTTTTTAAAGAAGGTGGAATAGGAGTTATCCCAAATCAGTTTGTAGTTTCCAGCCATGCATGTGCAGAAATTGCCCTGATCAGCCAATTTAAAAATCGAATAAATTGTCAAAAAAGGCTATTAATCAGCAAGGAAAATAGCAATTTAACAAAAAAAAAACTCTATAAAATATAAACTTACTTGGTCAGAAGCACAGCGTCGGTAAGGCAAGATCAACTGTGAGTATATATAATGAGATTTGTTAGTTAAAAGTTGTATAAAGCGGAAGCTGAAACTGTGTTTTATGTAGATTCATACCAAAATGCTTACATGGGAAGGACAGTTGAAATTTAAATGGAGGTTTTACTTACAGTCTTTTCTCCCGATCCATTCGAGTATTCCATGCTAAATCCAATATCCTGTAAACAGATATTCCAGATAGAGAGTCACAGAAAGACGATAACTCAAAGTTTAGTTAAAGTCTAAGGGCCTAAGAACCGTTACCAGATTCAATTTGCCTTGTTCCAGAGCAAAATCCCAGGCAATGTAAGAATTCACAGATTCCACATTCAACACCACCTACAAAGAAAGATAAAATTTTACTAGGATTTTAGTAGAAGACTAGAAGTGGTTAGTCATTTCATTATTAATGTAAGAAAATTGCACATAAACATCAAAAGTAGAAATTCGACTGAAAACAGCTTAATTCTATGAGAATTACTGCTATCTTAGGGAAAATATTTCACCAAGTGGTCAAATCTCAAATTATTTTTCCCCTCTCTTGAGGTTTCTTAGAGGTATTAACATCCTCACACCAAAAATCACAAAATATGACTTTGAAATTGCTGGGGTAGAAAAAAACAGTTTCATTGGTGTAAGCCAAGTTTAAAGGAATATAGTGCATAACAAACCTCATAAGTTTTACCAGCTGGAATGTTCTCCTCCTTGAAGTCCTTGTCATCCCTGTAAACAAATGGCCAATACCTCCACAGATGTTAATTGTGCTATAAAGACTAACTATTCATTCATTTATGTTTATTGAGAAAAAAATATACTAACAATACCAGTCAAACAAGTGAGGAGTTTTTATGGTATAGGTTAACCAATGATATTTACTAGTGACAATGAAAGCAAAGTGACTAAATTCTAACAGGAAACATACCTTGATTCATTCAATTCATTGGCTGATATGAAAAAGGGAGAATTTGCAAATACCCCACTGAGAAAAGAACATATAAAAGTTAAAACCATATAAGGGCACAAATGTCTGGCATCTTATAGGCATACACAACAATGCTAATAAATATTGATAATGAAGACAAAATTTTACCCCATGAACTTGATAAATCTCTCAAACTCAGAAGTGTAGACATTAATTGACTGTTCCAGAAGGGCAACTTGATGCTTGTCTCTGTCAAAATGGCAGCCGATAAAATGTCACCACAGAAAAAAAAAAAAAAAAAGCAACCAGCATCAGAGCAATAAAATGATTAGACCACTTTGTTGGAAGTTGATACAGCCAACAGTCAACAAAGGCCAAACAAGAGATAAGTACGGAGATAGAAAGGTACTCACAATTTTCTGGTTTCAAATCTCCCCCATGCTAATTGAAGGGAAAGTCGAATTGAGAGTGCCATCATTGTAAGACTGTACAAAGGTGGTCCATAACGTTGTCTTTGTTCTTCCATGGGCCTATTCACATTTGTACATACGATTAACTTACAAGCTAACATAGCAAAAAAAACACCATTAAGGATGTAAACACTTGTAGATACCCTTCATCGTCATTAATTTTCTGAATGAAGTCTAGCAAAACCTGCAAAGGAACATAATAACATATAATATCATTGCGCTTCCCAAATGAATGAGAAGAAGAAAGCAATGTGAAAGTGTTGTACTAAACTCTTTAAACATAATGGAAGTGCAAGTATACTACCCACTTGAGAAAGAAACTAACTAGTGGGATATCAACCAGGACAGGGTATTCCCGCCCTATTTACACAACTATAAAAATGTAAACAAGGTGAGAATATTCTCTCTGGTTTCCAAAGAATAGAATCCCAGAAGGGTTCAAAGGATCTCCTCTTTGTAGTGATCCCTAAAACTAACACATCAGCAATTCCAGGGGTGTTTGAAACAGAAGTTCAAGTATTATAAAGCAAATATAACTATGAAAGCAATTTCCATAAAGATGAATATGATATTTTTACTTAATTGCTATTTACTGATGCATGTGGATACAATGCCTTTGAGATGGATATAACCCCTATATCAACTTTGGTGCATTCTAACTAGATTCAGTTATCATTGTCACATAGCTGGATTTTAGTGTTCCTTGGGTCTTCCGGGCAATGATAATACTTGGGCCTTCTTCATACACCCTCTCGATTTTATATTGGGGCAAGGGTGTGTACATCATGGCCCCCCAGATCCCGACTGAGACGGGTTACCACTGGGTTTATGTTGTTGTTGTTACTTAATTGCTATTTAATAAGTATTTCCTTTAAAACCAATAGCTATCAATTTTTTTAATTCACTGATGCATGTGGATATTCACCATTGAAAACTTAACTTTTTAGCAAAAATAGGTAATTGAGCCCAAATATGGAGATATTATATATCAGTAGTTAATTAGATGGACTGCATGATATATGGACCAAGCCTATTGCATTTTGCTACAGACAAGTAGTAGTGTTCATTTTTGAAAAAAGAAGACAAATTATTCATGAAAAGAGAAGAGGTTGATAAACAATCTGAGAAAGAAAGGGGATTCTTTAATCAATTTAGAGATGGACATATACTTTTGTGTTGTTAAGAAATATATGTTGCCACAAGAATCAGAAAATAAAAAGCTGCAAGTGATGATTTAATCTTCTACAGAACAAGACCTAATTAAAGGAACTGCATGACCTGATAATAGGAAGTAAGCAAAATAACAGAAAGCTGAGGCAGAGGCAATCGCCAACAAAGAATGTACGCTAACAAAAATATAAACATTAAAGACCAAGAATTTTTTTGGATGATTCATACCTGTGGTACCCCAACCAAGTACTTCACTAGAGTTTTGTATACGCCTGTTGCAGAACCAAGCTGAGCCAATTGCCTCCTCCTGAAGTATAACAGTTGGTCAACAATATCTACAAAGTTAACCGAGACTGTACAAAAAGGGACTTTTAGGCTCACCTCTCCATTTGTTGTTTCCACAGTAAAGCATATTTGTCACGTATAGTACCACCAGAGTTAACTAAAGCATCAACCTCGGCTTGTCTATTCCTCTCTGACCGCTCCTTTTGCTGTCTTATCAAAGTGCCTCGGAAATCTTGAGGCAAGTAAGTCATAACTGAAATAATACAACAAAATCAAAGGAAAGGGATGAGAGGGACAGGAAGCTTATAGTTAGAGGTAATCATCTCTGTAATCGGCAAACCTATAGAAGGAAATCTCATAAAGCAAGAAATTAAGACAGAGAAAAAGAATAAGCCATGTCTATATATCGTGAGTTAACATTAAAAGTGAATAAAACCACACAAGGTCTTAGCAAAAAATTAACTAAGTAAGCACTTGAAACAAAGCTGCAGAGTTTCTAGAAGTGTTCCTCAGACATAATTGAAGTATGGATGGCCTTATTTAGTGAGCCTTATATATGGCCTTCTTTAGGTACCAGAACTCTAGAGAATAACTTCTTTTTATGTTTTCCAGCACTACTTTCATTATTATTGTATTTTCCTTTCCTTTAAAGATAAATAATATTTGATTCATCCAATGCTTAATGCCTCAAGTATGTTAAGTAAATGAAATTCATAGGAAATATAAAAATCAGTTAACAAAAAATATGCCTTATCTTTAAATGAAACCAAGTAGAAACTTGAAAGGGAGAAAGGGATACATTTCACATAAATTTATGTTGTCTTAATCTATTTAGGTGAGAGGCATAAACAATAGCATTTTTTTGTATCTGTGGTAATGCTCATCTTCTGAAGAGGCAAATAACAGAGAACTTTACTGATCCATACAAATAGAAGCATTCATATGCAGCTATAGTAGACTTTATAATTTTGCATATTCAGCAAAAGCAAATGGAAGTAAAAGAGGCTTACCAGTATTGAACACAAAATCAGCATTCTTGGACTGAAAGAACATCAGCACCTTCAAAGAGCTTTCAAGTTTATCTTTGAGTTGCTTTAGGAGAGAAGCCATTTCGGCATCTTCAGGTGTGGATTCTTGTTGAAGCTGTTTGGGTAAGAAAATACCCATATAAAAGTTCAATTAGTTGAGCAAATGAATATAATAAAGTATCTTGTCATTAGATCAATGGAAATATAGTACAAGTCTCCTGTGTATATAAGAAACACTAACTCTAAAATAGACCATTAAAATTAACAAGGTAAAGTCTTGACAGCTTGCAAGAGCATCAAACGTAAAGAACATGATAAATCCATTACAGGAAGTCCAAGTTAAAAGAAAAAATTACCGGTGATGGCAATTTAGACGTGTCCAGCATATACAACATTTCTTCGATATGTTCCCGGTTCTTCCACATGTTCTGATCAATCTTATGAGGAGGTTGGCAATCAACTTCCTGTACCACAAGCGCTTCATCTACAAAAGGATTAAATTTAGCCTAACACAAGGAAGTTGCCCAAAGTGTAAATCATTAAGAGGTAAGAGAAAGATAGATCGTAGGCTAACTCAAAATTGCAAAGACAAAGTTTATGATTCTGCAAACAGCAGCTCAAACATATGGCATTAAGCTAGCATGTTCACAACAGTGTAGCTCAAATGTTCATTTAAAGAAGCAGGCACCACATTTACACACACTCACGAGTGATCTAACTGCAAATCAAGCGAGATCTGTCGACAATGCTTTAGTTATGTTCTAGAATTAGCATCAACAAGACTATTTAAGTATCTAATTCCTGAATTCTAATAGAAGAAGGATGTTAAATCAATCACATAGGAGCGAAAAACGCCCAGAATCAAAGCATAAACAATTGACCTGGAGTAAGCGGAGAAACGGTTTGCAATTGGGTGATCAAAGAGCGAAGCTCCGAGGAAAGACGAACGACATCCTCAGAAAGCGGGGGATCCAACGGATATTTGTCGTAATAAGAAGCAAGATAAGCTCTGGTTATCGGCACCAAACCCTCGATTGAAGCCATTCTCCCTTTCTTCGAGCTTCCCTAGTAGAAAACGAAAATCCAACTTCCGATATCCCAATTTCCAGCCGTTTGAACACTTGTTCCGTCCTCTTCTCGATCAGCAGCTAATTCAAATACCAGTAAGGTCTAACGAAATCAAATTTCATGGGATTTCGACGAATTTCCGGCGCAGCAACCGTAAAGTTGAAGTCTTGGAAGAAAAAGGTTTATTTTGGGGACAATTGAAGGCCAGAGGGCATATTCTTTTGTTGCGCTTCTCTTTTACTTTTCCTTTTCCTAATAATCTAAAATTTTTGGAGCGAAGTTTACGTCAAGACTCAAGGTATTTATTTATTTATTTTTGTAATTGTGCTATAAGAATAATCTGATTTTGGATAACTGGGTTGACTTGGAAATTTTGGCCCACTAATGGACAAGATTTTTATTTATTTTTTTGTTGTTAGAAGTTATCTTAGCTTGTATGGAATTGCATGATATTGAGAGCCCCGTTGGATGAAATATGCTAATTATTTAATTAAGAACTTGAAAAGGTACAAAATTCATTCTTAATTTATGGTTCAAATGATGATCGTTTTCTAAAATAAATTAGCTCCTAAATATTGCAACTTGATTTGAGATTGTAAATACATGACGTTACGTGACATAAATCCTAGGAAATAGATAAGGGTGGTGGTTGGCAATGGCTATGAGACATTAATAAACGGCATGATAATAACGTGGTCCTTAGTAGTCATGGGCTTGGAGATCCAAAGTTGGGCTTAAATTAATTTGGGCCGAAATTGGATAATTTTTTATGAGGTTGTTCAGAAGAGAAGCATTTTCTAGCGTTCTTTTGTCGAAGCTGACGAATTTGTGTCATAGCTCGTCGGATTTTCTCGTAACAAAATTTGAAATGAACTCAATTTGATATGTATTGTCCGAACGAGACGTCTTTGATGTCACTTTAGTATATACTCCGTACAAGCTATGCAAGAAGCTCTTTGTATGGTGAAGCTCCTTTAGATTATTTTATGGTGTCATTGTTGGAATTTTTTCAAATTTAATTTATGGGATAGCCAATCTGATTTTATTAGCTCGTATAATAATATTTTATGCTGATGAAATACCTGTATAAGCATACAAAGATTGACCTCCTTGAGAGCTTATTAGGCAATACAATGACACAATAACTAACCGAACCTTAAGCCAATTTCAACCATAGGTCTCTTTGTGACCCTTCCTTTCTTTTGCATCTTAGAAACCCGGTGGCAAATCCTCGCAATAAACATCACCATCTCAGTATAGTCCCGCTGTTGCAAGATCTAGAGTCAAAATGTATGCAAACAAGAAAATAAAACAAACAAATTCCAAACAAGAAAAGAAACAGCAAACAGCAGAAAACTTGTAGCTAAACAACCATACCAATATACCATCAATCCAGGAGCAGCAAAGCAAGACAACCGTTTCTTCCTCGAGCATCTCACAATCAAAGACAACAATAAAAGTTACTGAAGAAGTGCACAATGAAACCAAGTTCCAACCTCTCAAACAAAAAGGATAAAAACATCAAGGGAAAAAGTTGAGAGATTGACCTGGGCAAATCTCAATGACCTCGATCAAACTGAATCCGGTTCCTTCCAGATCCACCATCATACCCATCTCGCGTAGAAGAGCCACCACCACTAGCTTTCATGGTACCTCCACCACCAACCTTATCCATGGCTTTCTTCCCTTTCTTCACCTCTGTCAAAAACTGGTCCAAACCGAACGGATCAGCCTCTTCAGCATCTTTCTCAAACTCAACTGGCCTATCTCTTCCACCCGCCTTCTCTGAAGTCCCAGCAAACGCTCTATCAGGCTTAAACCGATCTGTCTTCCTAATCTTCTCCATCTGTTCATCAGCACCTCCATACATTTCAGAATCCGTGTCCTTTTTCGGCCTATACAATGTTGAAAGTGTGTTCTGAGCTGTGAACAAGCCCTTATCATACAAGTTATACTGATCATCAGTACCAAACCCAGAATCCATTCCCTTCTCTTGATTAAACAGTCTCTGATCATACATAACTTCCCCTCTTGACGCTCCACCAGAAGCCATACCAAGTGCAACTTTCTCACTCACATCTCTGTCTCTGTCTCTGGTTATCTTACTCTTCTTTCCCATGCCAGCATCTTTAGCTTCCAATCTTTTTTCTCTTTCCCTCTCCCTACGTCGTTCTGCACGGATGTTTTCACGTCGAATCCTTTCTTCCCTCTCCTCCCTTGTTTCTTCTCTTTCTCTAGAATGAACATTTTCATAGTCTGAATCATTCTTATCAGATGAAACAGGAGGAGCAGCTGGTGGTGCAACTCCTCCTCCACCTGCTCTCTCTGCTCTCGCTTTCTCAGCCAAAGAATGCAAATCGCGTTCTTTTCTTTCCTTCTCCTTCATTGCCATTTCCTTCTGGACCTTTGTTCTCATTGCAACAGCTTCCCTAGCCTTCTGCTCATCAACATACAACGCCTCAGAAAGCTTTGCGAAATTGTCATTAATCTGAACATCCTGAAGCCCTCTTCCATCAGCAGAAAGCCGCTTATCGAGTGGAATTGTGTAGCCCTTTGGATTCTTCCAGTTTGAAATGCAAGGCGGAATTTTCCAGTCTTGCTGGTCCTTGACTGTCACAGGGCGTGGAGGAGAATGCATGATTGGCACAGGCGGCGAGCCAGAGGCTCTAGGGACCCGCTTGTGCTTGAATTTTGGCGGCTCAAGAGGATCTACTGGCATCTCCACCATCTTAATTTCCCTCGCTTTTGCACCAGAATTGAAAGCGGCTGATTGCTGAGACGGTGTATACCTAATTGTCTGAGGCTTGGATGAGTGTTTTGGGACGTTCTTCGGTTGCGCAGCACTTAATCTCACATTAACAATCTTTTCAACAGCAGCTTTTGTTGACAGAGTTGTCTCCTCAATCACCTTTTTCTCCACCTCCTCCTCCTCAATTTCCTCATCTCTCAGGATTTTCGGCACAAGATCCCTGTGTTGTGAATAAATTCTGCTTAACAATTGCATCAAACGCTACATTACCATGACTATCAACCGTGACAGGCAATATGCTTCGACTTGGTTTTGCATCTTTCCTGCCCATGCCCAAAGGGTACTGGGCATGGTGAATCTCTGGATAGGCTCCGCCATCGCCGAAATCTTCAGGCTTATGAGGTCTGAACTTTTTTCCATCTCTCTGTGGATACTGAGGGATGTTACTTGATGTTTTTACCGCTGAGTTCTCCTTAGTTTCGGGTGAGCTGTACCGATTTTTGAACCATTGATCATTGGTGTGGTCATAGGAAGCAGAAGTCTTTGATTTTGCAGGTGGGAGGATTTCTTTCAAAGGCGTCATGAATTGCTGATGTGGAAAAAACCTAACTTGCTGGATAGAACCTGCAACATAGAGGAGACATATACACAGCACCAAATTATTCTACAAACATCAAAATTAGGTCAAATTAATGCTTAGGAACACACGAATTCATAGAAAACTATCATCAAACATACGGTGCAACTTCAAAACAAGTGAAAATTTGGAAATTTCTTGAGGAATAAGAAAGACGAACTCCTCGCTTCACATCAGAATATTAGAAAACAAAAAAGAAATCAACTGAGAACGAGAAGTTCAAACCGAAGAAGTTTGCATCTTTAAGAATTAAAAAGAAGACGGACGAGAGGGAAAACCTGTCTTTGTAGACATTGACGAGGCAGAGAACATATGCCGGCGGTGAAGAACTCCTTCTCCCGAGTCCTGATTCTTTCTCCTTTGAGAACGACGAGTTCAAACCGATCAAATTTGGATCAACCTTTGTAGAGTCAGACGAGGCAGAAAAGATTTGCCGGTGACGAATTCTTTCTCCTTGTCAAACTCCCGCGTCTTAATTGTCAATCTCTGGTTCGTAAGGCTTCGTCTTTGTCGATCTCTGGTCACCGAAACACCGACCTTAAGGTTTTTAGAGTAACTAGTTGAAGTCCCGTGAAGTTCACGGAAAATATATATAATTTTATGATAATATAAAATATATGGATATAATATCGTCATAAAAACTACGTAAGCTATAAAAATTATTTTTTAGATTGTACCCCATATTTCAAATGAATATATTTGAATAATTTTTCATTATTTGTTGAGATCTTGTCTTAAATTAAAATAAAATTATTAAAATATTAGTGTCAATTGAATTAAATAGTTTTAAATAATTTTTTTATTCTTTGTTAAGGCACTAATATGCATAAATTACTTAATTTTAAAAAGATAAAATCAATTAGGATAGGCTATTTAGAAACATAATACAATTTATTAAAATAATTTTCTTAAAGTTAATAAATTAAGGTTATGTATTAGAATTTTTATCTTTTACTCAATAATAAATAAGATAACGTTAAGGAAATTTTTAATATAAAGATGGTAGAGAAGATAAGATAGAAAAAAATATACAATATAGTATTATATTTAAAGATAATAAAGATAGAATTTCTAGGAATTATAATATAATTTATTATTAAAATTATTTTTTGAAGTTAGTTTATTAAAACTCTGCCATGTGACGCAATTTTTTCAACAGAGATGGTTTCCGCTTTATAATATATTAGGGTAGATGTGATAGTTGCAACTCTGTTGAATGAACTTGGGCCTATCTTCTACCCAAAAAAAATTAACTTGGGCCTATTTAACGTCAGGCCCGTGACCCGGCCCGGCTCATTAGTAAACTTGAATGGCAAGGAATAAGCCGTTACTACACGGGAAAGAAAAAGAAAGTCCCGCTTCCTTGAGAAAGGAAACAAGATCAATTAATTCACGAGCTATTGAATCCTTGAGAAAGGAAAGAAATCACCATTTTGAATATTTTTACATACTTTGACTACCAAGTACCAATCCATTAACTTAATATATTAAATTATTCATAAATAATTCATTATTTACTTAAAATATACATAAGATTTTAAAAACGTGAAAATTACATTCTTTTTATCTTACCACATAAAAATTACATTTCTTTTCTTAAAAAAAATGTATCAGAGTACTAAAAAAATATCTTATATATGGATTTGTTGTTTTTGGGGCATTTTATGAATAATGTGTATGCTTTTAATGATTAACTTTCATATTTGAGCGATATATAACATATTAATATTAGTTCTTTTTATTATTTATTAATGTGGTAAGATCTTACGATCCTAACGATCCGATCCTACTACCCCTTACGATCCGATCCAAGAATCTCGATCCTGACAACATTGGGTTGACGGGATTTGGAATGTTTCTACGTGATGGTTGATGTGGGTGTATTTTACACATCGGTTTTTTTATAAGGGCATAAGTCAAGAGTACTAATTTTGGGAATTAAAATCCTAATAGAAAACTAATAAATCCTAATAAAAAAATAATTAAACTAAATAAATACAATTTTAAAACATATTACCATTTTTAGTCACTTAATCTATGCCCTAAGGCCATAGGCTAGAAAAATCGTTTACACATATATCTTTCCTCATATATGTTTGTTGTAACTCCTTTCTCCTTCTATTCAAGTTTCCTCATCTACAATGAACATTTCTCCTTCTATTCAAATTGTTTTTCTCTCCGTCTTTTGTTTCCTCATCTACAATGAGCATTTCTCTTCCTCAGCTTGGGATGACAGCTACGGCGACGCTCGTTCCCTCGCCCCACTGGGTCGCTAGCGTCACCTCTTGTTCCAATACGAACATATACCTTCAATTACGAAATCCCCCAATTTAATTTAGGGTTTAGAGTTGGAGTTTTTTATTCCCCCAATCAGTGGCGGAGCCAGAACTTTTTAATAGAGGGGTCACAAATATAATAAGGTATTATATACGTATTTATCGTTTTTTATAACTTATGTTCCTAAGCATAAGTTAAATATATTATTGTTAGAAACTCAAACCCTAAAAGAAAAATAATAAACCCGAACCACAAATTTATCCATATTTCTACCCAAACATTCAGATAACACAAGTTTCCATCTAAAATGTTTAATTCATCAAAATAATCAAAGTATCAAACTAAATTAACTATCAAATTTAAGCTATATAATATAAACAAATATATCTTATAAAATATTCAATCAATTAAATCAAGAAACCAATCGAAAGTTATCAAAATTTACTTACAAAGTTCGAACTCTAGAAATTTAATTTAACTAATTAAGCAAAAAAATCACAATTCAACAACTGTCCTATTAAATAAATCAATATACTCCATTAATCTAAACTACTTAATTTGGGCCATTAAACTGAAATCTAATAAAAATCATAATTATATATACGTTCAATCGTGCCACTAGTCAAGACAAGATAAACTTACAATTTAGTGGAATACTGAGAAATAGAAATAATCTTGGATTTTTGGGAGTCATGAGTTGCTTTGTACAGGTGAAGAAGCGAGCAAATAAAAGAACAACCACATAGTATTTTTCCTCATTAAACAAAACGACGTGTTTTGCTTGTTTATTTCAAAACACCAAAACGACGTCATTTTAAAACAAAGGAAAAACAATTGTCTTCAACCTTACACACTTTCGTTTCTCTGTGCACTGCCGGCCCTAATTTGAAAACGATAGAAGGTCACCACACTCTCCAACTTATGATCTACCGGTAATATAATCGGTTCTCCGGCGAGTTGAGGGGTCATTGGACCACTCAGGACCATCCCCCGCTCCGCCTCTGCCCCCAATTGAAATTGATTTCAGTGATTCACACTGATTTTCGGGTTTCTACTCTACTCCGTATTATATATTGGTGATTTCTGAGGTCTTGTACTGTTGGAGAGTGGTGAATGAAACGTTACAAGTAGCAGCATATTCCAGTGTGATATGTTGGCGATTCTTGAGGTTTTGTACTAAGGTCGTGTATTGTATTATGATTTTAATGCCAATTTTGATAATGATGCTTCTTTATCCAATTTTATGTGAAGGATTATGAAATTTTGAGATTGTGTGATGTAAGGCCTATTTGAATTGTACGTCCATAATCGAGGGAATCATTTTAAATCACTAAACTCAGTTTAAATTGAGGGAATCAAAAACTCTTAACCCTAAACTCTAACTTAAATTGGGTCTATTTGAATTATATGTAGTAAGGTCTATTTGATTAATCAAAACCCAACTTAGTCCTGTAAGTTTGTAATCTAGTCATTTCAATCTAATAAGAATGCAAAATTTTCAAAACACTAACAATCTAACTGTAATTTAATATATATACAGGTTTTTATTTTATCAATTTAACACCATGCTTTTAAGCACTAGTAGCATAATAAAATTATCGGACACCAAAACATCTAGTATAACACCAGCACGAGCAACAAATAAGCAAGTTCATGGTGGACGTCTAATCAGAGCAAGTTATTGTAGAACTCAACTGCTACAACAAAAAATCAGCAAAAATATTGACTCCTCAGGAACTTATCACCAAGTAGGAAGAGAACTGTTCAATGAAGAAACAAAGACGGAGATAAAAGTAAGGAGACGGGATATTCAGGTTTTCGAAATAAAAAAGCTGATAATTAGCAACCAATTTGCCGAATAAAAAAAATTGATTATAAAGACTTTTTATTGTACACGTGGTCCAATAACTGGTGTGGGACACGAGTATGAGACACCATCGTGGGACAGATGATCAACACCGCTATAAGTGGTGATATATGACTACGGAATGCACTTGATTACATAGCATGTTGCAATGAGATTAAAATAATATGTGTTTGTCTTACCCTAAATTTGTATTCACACGAGACCTACATGCCATACAAGAGACCTACGGGTCATTTCATAAGAGCCTTTCGGCCTTTCGGGTCTAATTCATATGAGATCTTCGGATCTAATTTATAAGAGGCCATATGATAAATTGGACACATTGACATTTGCATATGCATAAGTAAATTCATATGAGATATATAAATATTTATATATATATATATATTGATTAATTGTTTGGCTTTGTGTGAAATAATTGATTATGATTTACATTCAATGAGTGTATGCGACTCACATACATCACAAAAATAATTCCAAGTTCAGCTAGATCTTACTAATGTGTGTCTCTTTTAGATGTCACATTCATACTTGTTTGTCGGTTGAAACTTTATGCAACCTTCACCTTTTCATTTTACATCTTAGACATATGTGTTGTAATAGAAGTTAGAGTGACATATGTAGTAGTATATGAAGTAATTAAATATATTTGTGTGTGTGTATCCTTATATGGTTGCTAATTTCTGCTATATGCTTACGTGGATAGTTGATACATCCTTAAACATAAAAAAAAATTAAATTATAAAAATAGGATAAATTTAATAATAAAAAATAAAAAATAAGATAAATTTAGTGTTAAATTAGTTAAATTAAGATAATTTAGCATACCAAAAAAATTTAGTGACAATTAGCCCACCCTAATATTAAATCCTGGGTGCGCCTCTGTATTACATACATCATATGATATAAGGGTGCCACACCCAATCCTTATCTTTAACTCTTTAAGGTGACATTATGTACTTTCTCAGTATGTGATTCTTGTTCAAATTAAGTCAACTCTTGAGAAGAGTGTCTCAACCGTTGGAAGTTCGATACATTCATCCAAGTGAATCAATCCAAAGTAAATTTTCACATTTTTTTATAGTGGACAATTAATTAACATCCTAAATAAAGATTTTCATAACTAGTTTATAAAACGTTACAGAGGAAGTACTAGAAATTCATAAATCTCTTGTTACCAAGTAAAATCTTACCTAAATAATTAAACATTTGTTTTCTAGGATAATATTATTATTAGCACATAATTCGCCATGACATATACGTGTCTTTCTACACTACCATTCATTCAATAGGTGGAATAGATTCTACTCTCTCCGCTTACAACGGATCACATTTGGTTCTTCATCCAATCATAACAAAATCAATCCTAGCCAAAGCTTCCCTCATTTTTGTTGATTTTGTGTTTTCCCCTTCTAATGATTGCACCTAAGTTTTTAAAATTGAACCAAAAGCTCACATCTAGCAAAAGGATTGTGCAAAGCCCACGAGAGAATGGAAACCCCAAAATCAAAAGTGATTCTGAATATCGACGAGTTGATAGAGAGATTATTGGAAGGAAGAAGAAGCAAAAAACCAGGAAAGATTAGTTTTTCAGAGCCAGAGATACGTCAACTTTGCCTCAAAGCCAAAGACATCTTTCTAAGCCAACCCATGCTCTTAGAATTACAAGCTCCTCTCAACATTTGTGGTAATTACTAATTAATCCTCTTCTTGAGACTTGTTTGAATCACGCATTATAATACAAATGTTTGCATTATAATACCGAATTTAATGCAAAATCGCATAACATTCTACATTATAATGCAAATTTGATTCAAACATGCCCTTAATCCGTACTAGAATCATTTAATTGTTTTTGGGTCATGAAAGCCAAACAGAATGTGATTATCACAGGGGACATACACGGCCAATTCTCGGACCTCTTACGATTATTCGAATGCGGCGGTTTCCCGCCAGAAACCAAGTACCTTTTCATGGGAGACTACGTTGATAGAGGCAAACATAGTATCGAGACAATTTGTCTCTTGTTTGCATACAAGATCAAATACCCGAAAAATTTCTTCCTTCTTCGCGGCAACCACGAATGTGCTTCCATAAACCGAATCTATGGCTTCTATGACGAATGCAAAAGGCGTTATAGTGTTCGTCTTTGGAAGATCTTTACGGATTGCTTTAACTGCCTTCCTGTGGTCGCGGTTGTGGATGACAAGATCATTTGTATGCACGGTGGGATTTCGCCTCTTCTTGACACGTTTGATAAAATCAAATCGCTTCCTAGACCGATTGATGTCCCTGAAGAAGGCTTGTTGTGTGATCTACTCTGGTCGGATCCTGATCGAGATGTTAAGGGATGGGCCGAGAACGATAGGGGCGTTTCGTATACGTTTGGACCGGATCGAGTCGAAGATTTTCTCAAGAAATATGACCTTGATCTTATTTGCAGGGCTCACCAGGTTATTATTTTAAATATAAACTTGATTATTTAACGATTTTTAATAGGGTCAGGTTCAGGTGAGAAATTTCTTAGTATAAATATTGTCTTTAGTTTTTTTTTTACAAGTTTAAAAGACAATTTGTCTTGTTCATTTCATGTAAGACATAAGCAACTCAAAAAAGTGAATTGAACTAGTATTTTACATGAAATGAACAAGTCTATAGTCCATGTTGATCATCATTATTTTAATGTAAGAGTGCTTTTCACTTGAACTCAATCCATTTACAATAAAGGAACACAATTTTTTTTCTAATGCTTTGTTATATGATTTATATAGGTTGTTGAGGATGGGTACGAGTTCTTTGCAAATAAACAACTAGTGACGATATTTTCAGCCCCAAACTATTGTGGAGAATTCAACAATGCAGGTGCAATGATGAGCGTTGATTCCAGTTTGTTGTGCTCTTTCCAGGTTCTCAAGCCTTTGTAGAGTAGCTGAAAGCCAATGAAAAATGCAGACTCCTAACATAAAATTCCTTTTTATACAAATAGTAATTTGTGATGTAAATGTTGTATATATTGTATAAGAATTCTGGCATCGTCAACTTGATTAGCATCCAAACTTTATACATTCGCTCAGCTCTATGTGCATTTGTAAATGATTTATTCTCTATGCATTGATTTCCATGTTGTCAGTGACGGGCGCAGAACAAATTTTATGGGAAGGGCACGACTTCTCATATGAAGTCAATAATTTTGGAATTATAGATAGTCAATGTTCTTAAATATGAAAATTTTATACTTATTTAATTATAAACTTGTATTTTAGGGAGTAAAGTATTAAATGTGAATGAAAAACTAAAATAGAACTATAATTCAAAAATTACCGACGAGTTTAATTAGTCAATATTTTTAAATATGAAAATTTTATACTTATTTAAGTAATAAAATTTTATTTTATTGAGAAAAGCATTAAAATATGAATGAAAAAACATTAAAATAAAACTATAAGGAATTAAACCTGGGCGGATTAAAAAAAAAATTGAGTTACAAATCATTTTAATTAGTTAATTTTCATGTTTTTCAAACAAATTATTTTAATTTTACGCATATTTAAATCTAAAATTTACATATATATTATTAACTAGTCCGACCGAAGGAGGGGCACGGGCCCACCCGTGCCCACCCCTAGGTCCGTCACTGCATGTTGTTAACTCAAGAAAAAATCAATAATAGATTTGGAGAGAGAACAAATTAAATCTAACCGTTGAATTATATTTGGATGACTCAGATTTAGCCAAATCTACCGAAAGAGTTTTTTTAAAACTCCACCGTAACTAAACCCATACGAACTATATAAAAAAAGCAGCCCTTTATTACGATGAGTAGCAATTTCAGATATGATCCATCAATTCAATTTGGAGAGAACGGAGAAAATTATATGGGAAATATGGCTATGAAACTTGTAGGTGCATAAGATCAAATTCAAAGATCCAGTCCAAACCTTCATTGGGCCTTCTAATAGGCCCATCATGACTTCTTCAGCCCATTTAGATAATTAGGCGGTAAAAGGTAGGCGGGTCCCAATTTTGCCCCGAACTCCGAAGAGTTAAATACGATCCGACTCCTGATTTGATTGAAGCATTGGGAAACAACAACTCCTCGCGTGCGAAGAGAGAAACGATTGGAATTCCAAAATACTGTATAGTAAGCTGAAGAGACTTGAAAGGGAAGAGGCGAAGCTCCTGCAAAAGGAGCGTAGAAAAGCTCAAAATTCTGTAATCAATTAGACTATTGCGTAAAATCGGAGCGAGAGAAAGCTCGAAACTTTCTCATTTTTGCTCGAAAACTTCCGACGCCTTCGAGTGAGAGGAAAGGAGCCATTTTTCGCCATGGGAGGAGGAAATTCATCAATTAATCACAATATGCATGCGCTCAACAGAGCTCATCCCAAACTATCCAATCTCCATCTAGCGTACATGCAATGCTTAAAGGTCATCCATTTCATACTTTTCTTCTCAACTCTTTTTTATTTTATCTATTCAATTTGTTCAAATCTGGTGGATTGAGATAAAATTGACATTTTAACTTGATTTATGCTTGTGGTTAGTCCATTTCCAGTAAAAATCCTCTAGAGTTCCAATTTTTCTTTGCTATGCATGCATCATTCCACCCGTAAAAATGCCTGTTTTTACAAATTCGTTTGTTGAAAATGCATGTTTGCAGATATTTGATGGGGAAAAGACCAATTCAAGGAGTATTCTCTCTAAAAACATAATCCAAAATCACGACTTTGCACAAGGATTAAATTCATGGACCCCCCTTTGCTGCAGTTGCTTTATTGCTCCATCATCAGAACAAGGCAATACTCATGGATTAGGATTATTACCCAAATCAGATGGTGGTTATGCTATTGTCACCAATAAAACCCAATGGTTTGGTCACTTGGAACAAGATATCACAAGTAGGGTAGTTCCAGGGGTGACATACAGTGTTTCTGCAATTGTAGCTGCCTCGGGGAATTTCAATGAATGCTCTGAATTGCAAGCTGTATTGAAGATGGAGGATCATGATTCAACCTCATTTAGAGTAATGTCACGGTAACCGTCATTTTATTCAGTTCTCTTGGCTTGCTGTTATTGAGGGAGTGCATATTGCCATTATGTGTGATTCTATTTTATTTGTCAGGATTCATGTGGCCAAAGATGAGTGGGAAATACTCAAAGGAACTTTTCTTCTGGAAACTTTTCCTAAAAGAGTTATTTTCTATGTGGAAGGAGTAGAGGGACCTTTTGCTGGTTTGGAATTGCTCATTAAGTCAGTGATGATATGTCCTCTTTGTCGAAACATTTCTCATGTAACCATATCTCCTTGACCCACTTTGTAAAATCCTGCTATTGAATATTCTATGATGCACAAACTGACATATATTTTATGGACTTCAGACAGATGAGAATGTGCTTATGAATCACCAATTTGATGATGGGCTCAATCACTGGTCTGGATTAGGCTGCGACATCACATTGCTTGACTCTTTGCCCAAAATCCTTCTAAATTCAAACAAAGTCTTTGCATCAACCAAAAACCGAACACATGCATGGAATGGAATTCAGCAGGATATTACTGCCAGAGTCCAGAGAAAGTTGGTCTATGAGATCACAGCTTTTGTTAGAATATATGGTGGCAATTTTTCCTCAGCATATGTACTTGCTACCTTGCGGATCAAAAGCCTAGATAATCATGAAGAATGGGTTAATATAGCATGGTTCGTCTCAATGCCTGTTTTCTAATGTTGGTATATTTAGTCTTGATCAAAAAAATGTGCTGGTTTATTAAGTGCATCACTAATCAGACTGTTTCTTACGTATGCACAATTCCATGTTTTCAGATCTCTTTATTTCTTTCCACACATGCTTATTTTTACTTGAACCTAACTATATTAATAGCTTGTGAACTGTGAAGACTGGATGTTTGCACTCTTAAATTGCTTCTGAAGACTGGAATATATATTATATATTATATATTATATATTGTATGAATAGCTTCTCATTGCATTTTAAAAGCATCATTTGTTATCTGAGAGAGAAGAGATGTGACTCAAAAACAATTCTGTATAAATTTCTGAAGACTGTATGTTTGCACTCTTAAAGTGTTCAGGCAACAGAGAATGAATGGGCAAAATTAGAGGGAAAATTCCTTATAAGTGGGTCACCATCCAAAGTGTTTATCTCTGTGGAAGGACCTCCACTAGGCACTGACATTCTTCTTAAGGGTATGGTGGTGAAGCTTGGAGAAAAGACACCTCCTTCCCCTCCTCCACTAATTGAGGTTTTTTGGTTTAGTAATCCTTTTATATACGACAAATAGAGCTTGAGTTTAATACTTTGATTACTAAGCACTTTGTAATGATATATTTGACAGAATCCATGCTATGGAATGAATATCATCCCAAACTGCGAGCTCACCAATGGAATAGATGGATGGTTCCCTCATGGAAATAGTGAGTTAAATGTGGGAATTGGATCACCACACATTCTGCCTCCAATGGCCAAACAAAGCCTTGGTTATCATAAACCTCTCAGCAGTCGATACATTCATGTCACCAATCGAACACAGACATGGATGGGGCCTCGTCAGATTATTACTGACAAATTGAAACTCTTTTTGACATACCAAGTGTCAGCTTGGGTTAAAATCGGCTCGGGTTCCTCTGGGCCACAGAATGTCATTGTTGGTTTGAGTGTGGCTGATTCTGAGTGGGTTGGTGTGGGACAAGTTGAAGCAACATGGGACAGATGGCATGAAATTGGAGGATCTTTCAGACTTGAGAAGAAGCCGGCAGAGGTGATGGTTCTATTTCAGGGTCCTTGTGCAGGAGTTGATATAATGGTTGCTGGACTTCATATTTTTGCTGTTGATCCAAAGTCTAGGTTTGAACTTTTGAGGAGGGAGGCTGATAAGGTATTTCTCTGTCTGTAATTGGTTTTTTGCTGGACTTCATATCCTTACCTTGCCTTTCAATTTCATTGTAGTGGATTTAGGTTAAAAAATGTCAGTCTGTTATGCTTAAAATTTTCTTTATCATGCTTATGGTTGGAAACATGACTAGTTTGTATTTCTATCTTCCATTTGTGCATATTAGTATTAAGTTTAGTTTTGAACGCAAGTGTTGGGGGTAATATGCAGAATGTAATTGGAAAATGATGTTGTGCTGAATCTTTTTCTTTTTAGTATGCATGATCATTCAATAATATTGTCTAGAGGATTGATCTAAGCCTTCCAACCTATTGGATTGAGTTGCTTATTATATTTCTTGAATTGTTTATTATTGCTCTTTTTTTTAATCGCTGCAGATTCGCAAACGTGATGTTGTGCTGAAGCTCAATGCAGTTTCAGATGACACTTGCTCACTTAGCTCTTTCGTGAACATAAAACAAACAACAAATAGCTTCCCTCTGGGCTCCTGCATCAAGCAAAAGTACCTTGAAAACGAAGACTTTGTCAATTTCTTCTTGAAAAACTTCAACTGGGCCGTCATTGAAGACCTTGACTCCCAAGATGCCGACAAGTTGCTTGGACTTTGCCTGGAGAACGGCATTCAGCTCAGTGGTCATTGCAACTTCCAGGAAGACGACGACTCAGCGCTCAAAACCAGTTGAAAGATCTCTTCAACCGTTACAAAGGTGAACTCAGGAGCTTCGACATGAACATAAGAGCAAACATGTCCAAGACGGTTCATGAAATCGACCGAAATACCCTCCTATTCCTCAACAACTACAATTTCAAAGAAGACACAAATTCATCCCCAGACATGTTCATTGAGCAGATTCTTGTTTTACAAGAGCAAGGCGTTCCAATTTGCGGTATTGGGTTTCAGAGCCATATGAGTAACCCGGTTGGGTCGATTATATGTTCTGCATTGGACAAGCTCGGCATTCTCGGGTTACCCGTTTGGATAACCGAGCTTGAGGCGACGTCGGTGAATGAATACGTGAGGGCGGATGATTTGGAGGTTATGTTGAGGGAGGCCTTTGCGCACCCTGCTGTGGAAGGTGTTGTGCTTTCTGGCTTTTGGGAGTTGTTCAAGGGTAAAGAGAATTCTCATCTGGTTAATGCTGAAGGCGAGATTAATGAAGCTGGGAAGAGGTTGATTGAGCTTAAGAAAGAATGGAGAACTTGTGCTAGTGGATATGCTGATGAGAAGGGTGAGTTTGGATTTAGAGGCTTTCATGGGAGCTATGAGATTGAGGTGGTTGTTGCTAATGGAAAGAGGGTTACTAAGAAGTTTGTTGTTGAGAAGGGTGATTCTCCACTTGTGGTGAATATTGATATCTAGTGAATTGGACTATGGATTTGTTAGTTTTTTTAGTGTATTCTGAAAGTGTTAATCTTTCACTTTATAATGTACTAATGTGGATCATGGATAACGTTAACCACGTGCTAATAGTACATGTTTTTGCTAGTCGAATGGTGCAAGATGGTAATTTTTTTACATTTTTATATATCTAGTATTGCATCAGTTAATGAATGAGATTTTGGGTGAGTATATATAATTTGTATGGTGAGATTAGAATGAAGATAAACATAAATAATTTGCGTTAGGATAAGCTAATTAGTGAGTGTTAAAGGTACAATTATTTAAGTTGGGTTTAGTCAAATGAAGGGGAAGAGGCGGCTAATGGAACAATTTGTCCCCGTGGGAGATGACATCAAATATTCCAATTAGTCAACGATTCTGATGATATGAATATTGATTTTTTCTTGGGTCCTTCTCAGCGCCCCGCTGACAGGAATCCACTTTCAAAAATTTATTTCAGTTTTGCCCACAATTTAGGTTAAATTACTAGATCTGCCCAAAAGTTTTAAGCTTTTATAAATATACCCAAACTAATACGATTTATAAATTTTATGACTTTAAATGGTACTAACTACCATAATCTATTAACTATAGCATGAATAAACTATTTTCTATGAACACAAGCCCACCATGCTCCGTAATTAAAGAAAATTATAAATTAGAGAGGTTTGACCGTTACCTGAGCGTAGTATCGCTGGACCTCCAGTGTTTCTGTAGCTTCCGGATTTCTAGGGGTTGCTAATCCTCAACCAGGACTCCTTTAGCTCAAGCACATCACAGATCTGTTTCGTTTCCTACCTCATACCGTAGTCTCTAACTTAAAATCTCTCAATTTTAGTGGATGGCGGATTTGTATTCAAGAAAGAGGTTTATTCAAGACATAGTTTTCGATTAAGTAGTTTTCCCTTACTTAAAAACAAACTTTTATTGAATTTGAAAGGATTACAAGCACACAAACACACTGAAAACACTCAAACACTCAAACTAGAAAGATCCATAGAAGGATTTGAACTCTTAGAGTGAGGGAACACCGCTTCACTTTCAAGTTCAAAGCTTTCTCTTTCTCTTTCTCTAGATTCAGACTTTGTTTCTGATTTTCGGTACCCTTCAATCAGCTTACAAGAGTCCTATTTATAGAGCTTTGGAGAGCATTGGATGCTCAATCAATGCTCTTTACAACTTGCTACCGACAAAGTCTCAGGGAATCCACTCACATGGCAAACAGTGCCACCACTCTGAAAAAGAAAAAGCACAAACAGTGCCCATCACTCTGAAAAGAAAAAGTACACTGAACAGTTATAAAAAGACAACATACTAAAGAGATTCCTTCTGGTGGTCCACGTGGCTTGGCATCATGATGTGGTCTTTGATGGTTAATAATCCATGCAGTATTCGATGTTGTACATGCCTTCTTCGCCAACATTATCCTCCCGTCCTGCAGCAGCATCTTCATCTAAGTCGAGCTCTAATTGCTTCATCAAATTTTCTGAATATTCTGGATCCCAATCCATAAGCTTATCCCATATAAAGTCTTGACCTTTGGGCGATAGATATCTCCCAAATTCTATTGCTGATAAGTAATCCTGGATTGAATCAGATGACTCTATTGCTTCTGAAAAATATGGTTGAAGCTCCTTCGGAATTATAATAGTGGTGAATCCTACTTTGAATATTAGCATGTCGGTTTTCTGATACTGCTTGATGTATTCATAAATGTAGAAAAGTCCCATAGCTCTGGCTTCAGTGGCATTTTTTAGGATTGGTTGCCTTAATGTTATTGGATCTGCAGAGAACTGGTCTTTAACAAACCTAATCAAGTAGTGAGGTGCTCTTGATTTTCCTCCTTCTGTCTCCATGTTTGCTCCATGCACAAAATAGATTAGCTTCTCTTCTATTCCAGATTGTTTGACTCTGTTGAACACATAATTCTGAAACTTGGTGAAATGCTTTCTGATTGGACTCCATTTATAAGGAAATTTTCCATATATGCCGCTGCACATTCCATAATCCCATGCCTTTAATATTCTCATATCTTCAAAAGGATTACCAGGAAGGTTTATTCCTCCAATTCCAGAATTGTCACGAAAGAGAACTAGAGTTCCCCATTCTTCCCAAATATCATAATATGGACATCTATCTCTGCTCATCACGTAAGAATACCATTGTGGAAACTCTTTATACTTCCAATAACCCTTCAGCTTTTCTTGGAGCTCCCAAGGTAGCTGAAGTATTTTATTGGTTATTTCCAGTTCTAACACTCTTAAGGTCATCAAATGGTTCACCAATTGATACCCATAACGACACCTACTCTTACTAACTTCTTCCATTATTGAAATTTTAAACTGACTGGGAGGTGACACCCATCCCTTGTGGTACTTTTCTTTCTCCTCAAGTTCCCTCCTCTCTGCATTTGATGGACGCTGAGATAGGGAATTGTGGGCTATTTGGACCATTTCTTCTGGAGAGAAATTCTCGTACCCATAATCGTGATACATTCTTAAAATTCCTTGTGGAGGTGGTACTCTGTTCACCATTCTTCTCACTTGCAAGTTCTCGTGTCAAGCTGTCTGCTAGTGAGTTTTTTGATCCCTGCACATGTTCAATATTAAAGGAAAACTGGTTAAGGGCTAATTGCCAACGCAGGAGCCTCCCTTGCGCTTTCATATTATCCAAATTATTATGGATAAATCCCAATATTCCTTTACAATCAGTTCTCACTGTAAAGGGTTTTGGAGCAAGAAAAATTATGAATTTATTAATTCCTTTTAAGATAGCAAGAATCTCCTTCTCCATTACGGTGTAATTACATTCAGCTTTGTTGAAACTTCCACTGCTGTACCTGCAAAGCTTGTTATCTTTCTTCAATTTCAAAACAGCACCCCAATGATAATTACTAGCATCCGTTTCAAGAACAAGTTCATCTTCCTCATTGGGTAGTGTTAATACTGGCAAATTCATGCAACATTTTTTAAGTTCTTGGACTACCTTTGTATCCTGATTAGTCCAGTTCCAAACTTCTTCTTTTTTCAACTTGACTTGTAAAGGCTTTCTTAATTTAGCTAAATTTTTTATAAAATCAGAGGCATAAGTAAGACATCCTAAAAACCTTTCTAATTGCTTCCTATCCTCTATTTTATCAGGAAATTTTTCTACCTTTTCTAGGATATGATCTTGTAATACTATTTGTCCAGCTTTAATCTTCAACCCAAGAAATTCAATCTCTGGCACAACATAAATACATTTTTTCTGTCCTAGGATGATGCCATGATTAACACATTCTTGAGTTATAGCCCTAATGTCGTGCATATGCTGTTCTAATGTTTTGAAAAAGATCAAGATATCATCAATATAGACAAGACAACAATGCTTAAGATTCTTAAAGATTTTATCCATTCTCCTTTGAAATATTTGTGGTGATTTTTTAGACCAAATGGCATAACTACCCATTCATAATGACCTTGTGGTGCACTAAAAGCTGTTAATGGTATACTGTCTTCTTCCATCTTAATTTGCCAATATCCACTTTTACAGTCCATTTTTGAGAACCATGTGGCTCCCTGTATTCTATTAAATAGAACTGTTTTATTAGGGATATAATATCCATCAAAGACAATATTATCATTTAATTTCTTATAATTGATAACCATCCTAGCCTTTCCTCTCTTTTCTTCAGCATGATTTCTAACCATAAAGGCACGACTAGAATGAGGGCTTTTACTTTCCCTAATTAAACCCTTTTTTAGTAAATCATCAATTTGCTCTTTAAATTCTTGTTGGTCTTTAAAGGTGTAGACCATCTGTTTTACTCTAATAACAGTCTTAGGATCTATTAATTCTATCTTAGCAAATGACTTATCTTTATCCCAAAACTTTAAAGGGTCTTCAGAGTATAACTCCTTACACAAATCCTTTTGTTGATTAATAATTTGTTCTTTTATAGTTATCTCGTCTATTAGTAGTGCAAATTCTCTTTGTGTAGGAACAATATGCTCCTCACCACGCTTACTGCGCGTGAATTCAATCTTTTGATGCGTATAGGCCTCTTTCATTTTTCTTACCCAAGCTAATTCTCCATTAACAGTAAATATCATTTTATCTAAACTTTGGGTACATGGAGAATATAACCTTTGGAAATTATTTCCTAATATCATGTCATGAGATGTTTGTTCAGTAGCCCATAATATAGGAATTATACATGGGTAACCCCCTAGCATAATTGGTAGATCTAGAATGACTTCTGAGTGGGTCATGATACTATTATCAGCTATTCTGACCTAAATAGGTTTGGATGCTGATTTCCACATAAACTCTGGGAATAAAGATTTCTTTCCAAAACACACAGAACATCCACTATCTACGAAAGCACATAATTCATAATCATTAAATCCTTCAATGCATATAGTTATAGGGATGTAGATGCTATTTGGGTTAGTGACTCTCATGGACGTTTCTATCTGCATATTTGATTCCTCGTCTCCTTCATAAACAGGTTCACTAATAGTTTTTGTTTTAAACCCTATTAACCTTTTATCAGCTCTAGAAGTAGACGCTTCTCCTGGTGTTGCTGAAAGAAAGGTGGGGTTTGAGCTAGTGCTAGAACTAGAACTAGAAACTGATGTTGATCCTAGATCTATACTATGTATAGCTGGTTCATGAAGTGTTCTTCCAAGGCTGTTAAGTTCTAACTTCCTATTTAATGCTGCTAGAAGACTAGCAATATCTTCATCTACTCGGAACGGACTCTCTTCATTAACACTTCTAATTGAAGGGGATAATTGGTTTCTCTGAGCAAGATTAAGACTCGGATTGAACCTAGAACTTTGACTTCTAGAAAGACTCCGGTTTCTTGTTAAACTTGCTGGAGGTTGTGAGTTTGTATGGATTTTTCCTTCCTCATCAATTGTTAAAACCTTTTCATGCTTAGTGGTTGAAGGGTTTTCAAAGGCATTTACCCAAACTGTTTTTAAATTAATTTGCTCCGGCTTTACTTTAACAGGTACTGCTAATTGTCCTGGTCCACTAATCTCATATTTATCAGCTTCTACCATTTGAGTTCTGAGTGGAGGATTGGTGGTATTTTCTAACTTATATACTACCTTCCACTTTAACTGTAGAGGACAAGTTCCCTTATGCATATTAATCCCTTCCGTTAACAGTTTTAATGATAAAAACTTAGATGCAAATTGGTCTTCTAAACTAACATAATAGTTTGGCCTACATATCCAAGACACTGGTCCTTGACTCAAGTTACACACTACTCCACTAATGGTTTGGTCACTAAATTTCTTGTGCCTAGTGTCACAAACAAAGTTAATGCAATGCACATTTTTACCAAAATCTTGTAGAGGAGTGATAAATATTTGGATTCCACACACATAAATATATTTGTACTTTTTGTCCTTGTTATGTTTTTGAATATTTTTCCAATTAATTAGGTTGATTTCAGTAGCCTGATTTTCGTTATTTTTTATTACTATATCTCCTAACATTTCTTCGCACACGAATTTAGAGAATGTTGGGAAGAAATGTTTCTTAAAGAACTGTTCTTTAGCGATAACCGGGAATTCGACCCCTGATTTTCGCATGCTTTCTAATTGTTCTTCATCTATGGATGATTCTGCTTCTTGGAGTTGAGCTAGAGTGGTCATTTCTCCACCTGAATCGAAGGCTTCTTCTGTGAAATTAGAAGAATCTATTTCCTCTCCTTGCATCATCTCATTAATTTCCTCATAATCCGATTCCTCACCTTCTTCTTCCTCAACTACTTCAACAATTCCTTTGTTGTTGCTTAGAGCTAATTCAATAGATTCGTCCTCGGATATTTCAATGTAATCCATACTTCCTAGTGCTTCTGCTAACTTATTATTTTCCCTATTTTTGCATTCATTAGCATAATGCCCCGTTTCTCCACATGCCCAACACTTGCAATTTCTTTTCTTTTCAGGGCAGTAAGAGGCTTTCCTAAAAAACCTTCTTTTCTTAATAAAATGTTTCTTATAATATTTTTTGTGATATTTCTCTCCTATTTGCTTGTTGAAGCTTTTCTTTCTGTAACTTTTTCTTCTTTGATTATCTCTTCTATCACACCCCCATTCATTTGGTAAATCCCAACATGGTAGAAATTGTCTCTTCATTTGTTGCGTTCCTTTTACTTCTCGACATTTCTTTTCTACCCATCTTTTTATAAATTTTGTTCTATTACCCAAAGTATCTCTAGAATTATACCTATTTTTCCATTCATGGTATCCATCACTAATTTCTTCGTTAATAGTTTTCGGGAGTTTATCTAAGAGCATTTGAAGATTAGTTTGGTTCTCTCCTATCTTATAATAATAATGTTCAAATTCAGAGAGATAGTTATCCAAATATCTCATATTACAGATTTCAAGAGTGTTTAACTTTCTTTGCCACTCGATAAATTTTTTGTCAATTTCGTCTCTTTCTCCAACAAACTCTTCGTCTATAGCTTCACATAATGTGGTAAACATTTCTGCTGGGGATTCTTTTGTTCTAAGATTTTCTTTATATTCTTCAGGTATTCCTTCATACCAGTCAGCTACTATACCATACAGACTGTGTTCTATGTAATTTAAAAAATTTGAGGATCTCCAATCTGTATTTAGGTTTAAGACACTCATCATGCTTTTCTTCCAAAAATCTAATACTTCTTCTCGTTTTCTTACGCCATCTAGATTTAGCTTATATCCAGTTTCGCTTATTGGTTCTAAAGTGAGTTCTTTTTTGTTAGGTTGATGATTTGGCATAATCCTTACTCCAAATCTAGCCGTTTTTTCTAAATACTCTTTAGGTTTAATATTGGGCCTTCGATAGCTACATGATCCCTCTTCATATTTTCTATAGTAGGATCTGTTTGCCTCATTTGTCTAATCTAACATTATAGGTGTTATCTCTTTCTCGACTTCATTACAATCTAACACCTTTTTACCAACAATTTATCCACTCTTCTTTTGACTTCATTAATGGGTATTGTTTCCATATCTTTTAATTTAATTAATCCCATTTGTTGATACATCTCTCCTTCTTCAATACCATATTCAGATTCTTCGCTACTCGTTATACCTGACTCTTCTTTGATATTTTCTAGTAACTTAGAATTATTCTCTACTTCATGATTCTTCATCTTCAGGTTCAGTTTTCTTTTCAATTTTTATATTGGGGACAGAGAACGTTTTTGATGAGTTTTGATTTTGAAATGGATATTTATGTGGAAACAAAGTCGATCTCTTACCTACTATTGTTTTATTAATAGCACCTTGGTGTCTAATTTCGTTAGTAAGTGCAATAGCAAATTTTTGGTTTTCTTCTAAGTGGATTTTTTGGACTAAAGTAAGCTCTTCTTTAATTTTTTGGATTTTCTCACTTAATCTAAAAATACAACTTTTTAAATCTGCAATGTCGTCGACAATGGTGTTTAGTATGGCTTCATAATGTTTTTCACCAATTTTTAGATGTTTAATATGTGGAGATTCTCGATTAGGACACTTATAGGAAATTTCCAGCTTGTCGAATTGATAATTTTTCGTCTACAGTAATTTTTAGTATGACTCTGATACCAAATTACAGGACCTATATTAAATTAAGGCTTACTAAGACAAACTATAGATAATAGATACTTGATAAGACTAATATTTTTAAATCTAAGGATATTTTTTTTTATTATTTTTTATAACTTACAGATTAATTTTATAATTATCTAAGAATAACGAGAATGAAATATAGATACTACAAATAAAAGGGAAAAAGCTGTAATTAATGAAAATAAAACCCAGGCCGCTGAGCAAAAAGTGTCGGGCCGCCGAGCACTACTCTTTTTTCTTTCCGAATGTGATGTGATTTATTTTTATGTAATGTCAATTTGAATTTAATAAATGTTTTTAAATATTTATATTTAGTTGGTTTAGTAGTAATGTTGTTGAGAAGATATTATCAAAAAAAGTCTCTTGCTGAAATTGGGTCACGGGTCACCAAGTATTTGATAAATACATAGGCTTTGTTTAGCCAATCAAACAAGCGGGCTATTTTAAAAAAGTATCTATCTTATTATTATGATGCCATTTTTTGTAATTAGTTTTATCAAGAAGTGAAATGAAACAGGAACTAGAAAAGAATTACATCCATGGATATCGCCATGGTTCAGCTAAACGAAACAAAACATAGAGCTTTTCATTCATTCAGAACATACATTGCATCAAGACATATCTGTCCTTATATACTAGCACTCTCTTACTCTAACTAACTCATTAAGCTGGGCCCACATACATATCATACTACTTACACTAATGACCTTTTATTACAACTAATACAAACTTTATTAAAGCTAACTAATATGTCAACATCCCCCCCTCAAGCTAGACATGTGTTATCAAACACAAGGCCTAGCTTGGAACAAAGAAAGGAATGTTGTTGTGCACCAAGAGGCTTAGTCATAATATCAACAAGTTGAAGATTGGTAGGAACATGTCTAGTGACAAGGAATCCTTCTTGAACCATATCTCGAACAAAATGACAATCTATCCTCAAGTGTTTCGTACGCTCATGAAACACAGGATTGGCTGCAAGATGCTGGGCAGATCTATTGTCACAATATAAAGGGATAGGCAAAGATAGTTGAACATCAAGATCAGACAATAACCCTTCTAACCAAACCACTTCCCCTGCAATGGCAGACATGCTCCTATACTCACTCTCAGTACTAGACTTAGAAACAGTTTTTTGCTTTTTAGTTTTCCATGAAACCAAAGCTCCACCAAGGAAAACACAAAACCAGTCAAAGACCTACATGTAAAGGGACAACTTCCCGAGTCTGCATCAGAGTAGGCCAACAAGTTGAGAGCAGAATCAGCAGGATAAAAGAGAGCACAATGAAGTGTGCCTTTAAGATACCTCAACAAATACAATGCAGCATTCATATGTGGCTGTCGAGGAGAGGCCAAAAATTGACTTAATTGCTGAATTGTGTAAGCAATATCTGGTCTAGAAAGAGTCAGGTACAACAACTTACCAACCAAACGCCTATAAGTTTCTGGATCAGAAATTGGTTCTCCTGAATCTGGAGAAAGTTGTAAACCTTTTTGCATAGGAAAGGCTGAGCTCTTACAATTCATCATATTAGCATCAGTGAGCAGATCAATAACATACTTTCTTTGATTCAAAAGCAACCCTTTTTCAGACCTAGAAATCTCCATTCCAAGAAAATATCTTGCAAAACCTAAGTCTTTAATAGTAAAGGCTGCATCAAGAGAGGTTTTGGTAGAAGAAATAACATCTGGATTATTACCAGTGATCAACATGTCATCAACATAAGTAAGAACCACAGTAATGGTAGATCCCAGTCTTTTGATGAAAAGGGAATAATCATGCTTGGACTGAGCAAAATCCAAAGATAAAAGATGCTTGGTGAGTTCAACATTCCATTGCCTACTGGCTTGCTTAAGACCATATAAGGAACGTTTCAACCTGCAAACCACACCAGGAGAAGGAACAGAATATCCTAAAGGAGGTTGCATATATACCTCTTCATCAAGAAAACCATGCAAGAATGCATTGTTGATGTCCAATTGATGAAGAGGCCAAGACTTAGCTGCAGCTAGAGCAAGAAGGACACGAACTGTTGAAAACTTGGCTACAGGAGAAAAAGTATGTTTATAATCCTTATCTTTCACCTGATTGAAACCCTTAGCAACCAACCTTGCCTTTAATCTTTATACCTCTCCATTAGGTCTAAACTTGACTTTGTAAACCCATTTAGAACCTATGGCCTGTTTGCCCGGAGGTAAACTAGTTAATTCCCATGTCTGATTGGTTTCCAGTGCTTGAAGCTCTTTGTTCATAGCTTCAATCCAACCAGGATGTTTGATAGCCTCTTTGTAGGAAGACGACTCATGGATAGAAAGAACATTGAAAAAGGATTTAACATAATCCTGAGAATAATGCTGGAGATCTGTAACATTAAACGCTTGAGACAAAGAAGTCCTAGAAGAAGCTTCTCTATGTGGCAAGTGAGTACAAATAAAGTCTTTGAAGTGAGCAGGAGTTTTAATTGGCCGTGTTGGTCTGGGCAAATTAACTTGCTGTTGTACAGGAACATGATCAGAAGTAGAAGGAGCAGGTAAAGTAGGAGAGTTTTCAGATCTAGGGAAAGAAGAAGCATCAGGAGCAAAAACAGGAGAGGAAGGTAAAGTGGGAGAGGAAAGGATTGAATCATGAATAACAAGAGGAGAATGAATATGATCATCTTCGTCACTAAGAGCACCAGAAGTAGGAAAATGTAACAAGGAATTTCCTAAAGGGAAAGATATGCTCCTTGAATTCAACATGTCTACTAACATATAACTTCTTAGAAGCTAAATGATAAACTTTGTAAGCTTTCTGACCTGGAGGATATCCCAAGAAGACACACTCTTGAGCAGTAGCATCAAACTTAGATCTCTGACTTCTAGGAATCAAAGCAAAATACTGACATCCAAACACTCTAATTTGATCATAAGAAGGCACGACTTTGTGGAGAATTTCATAAGGAGTTTTCCAATGCAATACTGAAGAGGGCAACAAATTAATCAGAAAAGTGGCTGTCAAAATACATTCTCCTCAGAACTGTGCAGGAAGAGAAGCATGTAACTTCATTGCCCTAGTAGTCTCTACCAGATGTCTATGCTTTCGCTCAACCCTCCCATTTTGTTCTAGTGTACCAGGAGCTGACCTCTGATGAAGAATACCCTTAGAGGACAGTAACTCGTGCATAAAATAATTCAAAAACTCAGTACCATTGTCTGTTCTAAGAATCTTGATGGATGCTTGAAACTGATTCTGAACATATACCACAAATTCTAAAAATATCCTCCCAACCTGTTCCTTATTACTAAGAAGATATGTCCAAGTATTTCTGGAACAATCATCTAAAATAGTCAAGAAGTATTTTGCACCACATAAAGATGGTGTCTTATATGGACCCCAAAGATCCATATGCACTCATTCAAAAGGAACTTTAGCATGAAAGGAACTAATATCAAAAGGAATCTTGTGATGTTTGGACAAAGAACAAGCAGTACAGTCAAAGGTAGTAGTATGTGAACATCTACAATCTGTCATATGCCTTAATTTTGATATAGAAACATGCCCTAGACGTGCATGTGCTAACTCCAAATTCTCATGTACTTTGCAAACTGAATTCAACAGCTGATTACAATTATTCAAACGATGTAACACCCCCTTCCTACCCTGGAGGTATTACCGCCAGTAACCTCGATTAAGACTAAACCGAAGCTACCCAAGGCTTTAAACTGACTAAACAAACTAAAACAAACATTACAGCGGAATAAATACAATTGGTCATATACAAATCTTAACCCAAAAAAAATAAATAAATAGAACAACCTTGTAGTTGAACAAAATCCTCATCCAGTCTTCCTTAATTTCTTACTTCTGAAACTCAGCTTCGCTTTGAAGTAGTTTAACCATGATCTTCACTCAAGTATAGCCATTGGAAACCTTTCTTCAACTTCTGGAGCTTCAAACATCTGAATCCGCCTCTTGAATCAACTTCCAAGAAGAACCTGATGTATCGTATACAACGATGGACACCAGCCGACCATATAAAAGAAAAGAAGATGGACGGGTTAGTCTAATGATAGACTAGCAAGCGGAGAAACTAACTTGGTTCTTATGGTTGTAACTAAACATATTGGCATCCAAAATCCGAATAGACTCGGATTATGATCCAACAGTTAGCAGTCTTATAGAGAATAAGAAGGATACTCGCATAATCAAGAGAGAGAACACCACCGCTTGTGGTTTCTTTAAGAAGCATAAATAATTGTTGGGAACTCATATTAATCACATCACATTTTAAAAAGCCTCCGTCGACTAATCAGATTGACTTAATCAAAGTTTGATTAAGAATCATTCATAACCGGGTGTAAGAATGGCTTTCCGACTGGACAAACCATTCAGGTGTATTAATGTGCCTAACGCACTTATCTTATATTACTTTCGAAACTTTTCACAACAAGTTGGTGGCTTTTAATCGGCCCGAACTACTGCCGAAGGAACACAATGCTACCGAGGTCAGAGGGCTTATTTCATCCTTGAACAACCCGAATAGCACGAGTCCCGATGTTGTAGAGATTAGAGGGCCTGCTTCATCCATAATCATCTCAACACCAAGATCTTAAGACTTAAGTTATCCTTGATCTTTCATTTTGCATATGGTGAGGTAGAGATCCCAGAGGCCTATTACCAGGTCGTCTACACTACACCGTGCTGAACCTGCACTTAGCTAGAGTGCCTATCAGCCCTCTCACACGAAGAGTAGGGGAAGAGAGTCATGACTCACCATTAGGATTAGGCCCCTCCTAATGTAATATTGTTATAAAGAGAGGATATAAAACCACTCCCTGAACTATCTGAATCACAACAATGTCTCAACGTGAGACAGCATACAAGGTCACCCACAACGGACCTAAATCCAGTTCTACTGCAAAACTGAATAAACAACATGGTCATTATTTCTAACAAATATAACAACCTATCATATTTTATTAATCATACAAGTTGTTCCCAACGCAAATATTAAATGGGATCCAATTCCTCATTTAATAACAATAACGCAAGAGAGAATCGTCCACTTGCCTTATAAGGCGTGCTCGACGTCTTTAGCAATTCCAATAGTAATATGTATCATCCTTCTGACAAATATAACAAAAGGATTTTTAGCAACGAACTCACAGAAACACCTCTTAGTTGTATTCTCAACTCCTACAACTTCCTAATCGATAAACGATTTAATTTCCGAATATCGATATATAGTGAATCCTTAGCTATCATGCTTCAAGGAGCCATCTTGGCGGAATTATAACTAATTATCCGCTTCCCTTTTGAAAAAATTTTCTAAATAAAAATTGTTCATCATTAACAGTACTACAAGATTACCAAATTTCAGCTCAAACGGATTAACGACGAATCCTGAGTAATTATCCGAAGTCCTTTACCTGACAATCGGTATCCAAAACTTGTCTTCGCTATAACGGAAGATCCGGACGTCCGTTTCACGAACGGTTCGAACCTGTAGAACCGTATTAACATCAAGATTATAAAAATCATAAGTTTAATTAGCAAAGCGGCACCGAAAGGCCCTTACGGTGGCTCCGCAATCAAACCGCTAATTAATTTCGATCGTATATACCTTCACTCGAGCCCATGGCTCGTGTGGCTCGATCATGGCTCGATCCTCGAGTCCGAGGGTGGCTGGGCGTTGCCCGACAGCAGGCCTTGCGGTGGGTGGTGGTCGGAGGGCCTGGTGGTCACCGGCAGCGTCACTTTGGCAAGGCCAAGAGGAGACCGGCGGTGATTGAATTCTTCTCCCGAGCCAACGTTCCGCCTGATTCTTCCATGGTTCTGCTGCAGCACACGAGCCCAGCAAGGGGAAGAAGAAGAGGTGAAGAGGTGAAGGAAGGCTGGAGAAGGTGGCCGGGGACGGAGAAGCTTGGCGCCGGCGGTGAATATGAATTCTTTCCCCGAGTTCGTCGACGTTCCGTCCTATTCTATCCCTCTCCCCTTCTTTTTTTTTTTTTAAATTTTGGGGATCAACACGTAGACTTTGAAAGGCAAAGAAGATATGCCTAACTTTCCTTCTCAATTAAGGCATGAAAGAGTCGGTTTGAAAACTAAACCCGTCTTGGAACGGGACTCGCGTTAAAGCGGTAAAATTATGTACCTCGGGTGGAAAAGCTTACTAAACGAAAAACGTCCCGTAAATTATGTAGACCAATAAAATCAATTTTCCATGATTTTATCACGCTACCTTCAATTTTTAAGGCTTCCGTTTCGTATTTTAAATCCTTTCCGGTACATAATTAAAAAGACGGCTTATCCAATAAATATTCCTTTTCCACTGAAAAATCCTAGAATTCACACCGATCCATAAAATCATTTCTTTTTGATTTTAGGATATCACCAACAATTTTCTAGGATTTAATCTCCAACGAAAAAAATTGATTAAGCGTTAAAAAGATTTCCGAGAAAATTCAAAAATATCCTCAAAAACCACAGTTATTACATTAGTACCCCCTTAAAAATGGTTTCGTCCTCGAAACCAAGGAGAACTCGAATCATATAGAAAGATAGCACAAGCACATACACACAACCACTACAAACCTATACAGAAGTTTGTAGTACCCCCTTAAAAAAACATAGTGTTACTTCTGCACCAAGCACAATCAACCATTGCTTAGTTACCAAACTTCTTCTTACAACGTTCATTAACTTTGGAAAATGACTCAGCATTTCCTGTCTATTCTCAAGTCTTTTCTTCACCTCCATTTTAGGCCAAGGTAGCCTAAACAAAGATATTTCTCTCCTATTTACGAAGGCATTACGGATAGAATGCATTAAAGGTGGCAATGCCAACCGATAAACAAGCTTACCAGTTCTTTCCAGTATCTCAAAAGATTCAATCATAGCGAGCATTTACGTTATCTCGCATTCCCCAATGGAATATGCCTTTCAAGGCGAATATTAGAACAAAAACGTTGTTCTTTACAATAAACTTAACATGCTCTCACTTTGGCACAACACACAAATGTTGTTACTTTCAAGCATTTAACACCCTTGATCGTGTTAGAGCGATATCAGTTGTTGTTTTCTTGTCCAAGTCTGACCCATGAAGAACCTTGTCAGCATTGTCATTCCAACAAATTGACAACTAAAACTTCTAGCTCTACGAAGCCTCAAAAGAGTCATTTCTTTACCGTGAAATCAAAATTCTTGTATGTGAATTCACTCAAACTCCAACTACCATTCCAACTCTTGTGGAATCCAGAATACATGTCCTCGGGAGTTTGAATTTGATTCTTTACATCATTCATCAATTTGATGAGGGAGGTTAGAGCTAAAAAAATCAATTCACTCCATAAAGCTTGATGTTACTCCCTTCAAAACTTTGACATGAACCTTTCATCTCAATCAGAGATAAAAGTCTTTGGAGTTTTATGAAGATCAAAAACTTCATGCATGAACCCCTCAGCTAACTTCTGTACTCTTTAAGTCCTCTTAAATGCATTAACAGGAACACTCTAGATGAGTTTCTTAACAACATCCATATTGCATTTTTCTTTCATTAAGTCTTGAACGACTAATGACAAGAATCCATTGTATCATCTTTCCACTTTCATTTTGAAACAGGAAGAGACTATAACATTTCATCTGGTCTTCTATGCTCAATCAGGAAATCCAGACAAACCAAGCATATCAAAACGAACTTGGTAACATTTCGCTTCATGTCAGTCCATCGAAAGTTTTATCTTAAATCCTTATATATTTTCTGGTTCCAGGATGAACTAATTAAGCAAATAAATATGCTTCCTTTGAAATAAGCTTTCAAATCTCATCAACAACAGATACACATGAACAGTCTTGAAACCAAGAAATCGATATTCTTGAATAACAATTCACGGTGTCTTACCTTCTTGATTTTCTCCATTGATCTTAAATAATATTACTTTCCCATACTACTTTTCCTTGATCTGGTCAACAAATTCTGAATAACATCCTAGGGGATTCACACAACCTTGTTGTCATCCAAACTCAACCTTTAGTCCTTCTCAAATTAATTTCTTTACAAGGATTACTTAAAATCCTTACTCAATTTCCTTTTTGAGATAAAATCTCAGTATTACTTTAACCAAGAATATGAGATTTATCCAACACATGACAAGATAATAACCTATGTTGTCAATCCGTTACCTCCTTTTCTCAACAAAACTTAGCTTGGGCATACTTGACATTCAAAAGTAGTTATCTCTCTTTCAACTACCTCAAACTACACTGTTACGCATTACTATACCAACATATTGGACAATAATACCTTTAGTCCAATAATTTCCAACAAAATTGTCTCCATTGAGAATTTTCAGTCTTTTTAATCAAAGAATTGTTTAGACTTCACTTAACATTTTGACTTGTTGAGTAACTTAACTCTTAGGATTAAAAATATATCCTCACGTGTCCACTCTATATATCCAACAACTTATCAGGCTTGAGATTGAACATCAATACTAATTTACATATCCAAACTCCAGACCCATTGGAGTTCTGCTTAAAGTCCTCACTTGACCATCATATCTCAAAGAGATTTAAGTTTTCAAGACAACCTGAAAACAAATACAACTAATGGAGAAATTTCTAGTACATCCTTTACTCCAAAGAAAGGATTACTATAATATCATTCCTTAGAAAGGGTTCCATTCTAGGAGTCCATATCAACTTACTTTCAAAGACAATATCGCTAAAAAGGCAATGACTTTCTTAGGTCATGACGTCAAACAAGACGAACTATAGCAAACTGCTTAGAGAATTCCAATAATCGTTGCCTGAAAACAATCCCAAACTTTTAGAGAAGTACGGAGTTACTCCATGCTCTTCAAAGACCCACACAGATTTGTAAAGAATCTTACCAAATTTCTTTACTTATCATCGAATTGTTTTGGGAAGTTTGACCATACTCTTTAAATGGTATAGGATACCAAGGATGTAATAACTCAAAGGAGTTTTACAAGATACTAGATATAGCAATAGATATAGCAACTGCTATAATGCAAAAGGAAGCTTGCATATTTTCATTCCAACCAACTATATTTGCAAACTCATATAATTGCAAAACTTATATGATTGCCAAATCATACTAGAAACTATTCTTTAAAACCCAAGGAATTATGTGATCTTATTCCACCATGTGATCAAGATGGGAAACAAAATTAAACATAATCCTTTACTGCATTTTCATAGGAATAAGACATGTAATCTTGCCTTACCATGTGATCAAGATGGAAGACAGATCACATTCTTACTCACCACCATGAAAACCGTAGAAAAATTTATTCATGAATCCTATATAACAAACTACCATTACTTTTAGAAATTCATACTTGAATTCTACAAAGTCCTAAGATTTTTCTCAAAAGAGAAAATCACAAAACGATTTCAACTATTCCTTAAATCATAACAGCTTGACAGGAACTCGACATAGTCTACAAGCATACAGGCTTTAACTTTGAATGTCGCTGAAACAAAGATTAGTTACTCTCTTGAAGAATTTGGCGCGTCAAGCCAATGCATCAATTAAAATTACTGACCTTATCTTAATGATGCTACTAACGCTTTGCCCTAGTTCTGTGCTGACACTTGCACATTAGCTGACTTTACCAACTTGACAAATGTTTTGAATCAAAACCGAGTCTCAAAGAAGCTAAGATACTCCAATTCACTTCTGAGCCCCACATTTTCCCTCGAATGTGACACTTCATTCCCTTCTCAAGGTAGAACTTGATGACATACCTTGACTTTTCTTAATTAGACATACATGCTAGACTTTTCTATAATCCATAGTATTGAGTAATCTCTGCCTGATTTAACTCAATCTTAACCCATATTAACTTCACAAGTTCAATAAAAGGGTTGATCACTCCAATCCACTTACTTGCAAACCTTAGGAAAAATGTGATTCCGACATCTTCATACTCATAGCGAAGATTCTTCTTCGATCATTCTCAACTTGTATGCCTCCTTGACATACTACTTTAAAGTTATGCAAATATGATCCATTGACAAAATTCAATACTTGAGTTCATCCATTCACAAGACAACGAGCCTTCTGCAAGTGAATCTTCATATAAATTCTGATATCCAAAAGTAAACTATCAAACTCTTCTGATGAGTTTAAGGACTTTCAATCCTCTTATAACTTAATCTTCTCGATATATAAAAAAAATGAACTTTCAAACTATGCATCTAGTTCAAAAGATTCAATCCGTATGCCTTTTCATTAATTTAACTTCAAACCAAATTGCAAAGAAAGAGATTGTGGTTAGGAAGCTTGCCGACAACTTAACAGTCTCACCAGTACCACCTTAGGCTTTGGATTTGACAGACTTCAAAATCCAAACACAACTGACATTATTTTTCAGCGATAAGGTCTAAGCCTTATTGACCACAATATTGAATGATTGATATTTTTTTTTCTAACCGATTAAAATATCAAAGGCAAACATGCCAAAATTCTTCCTTGCATGATCTTCTCAAAACTGAACTTTATCCTTTCCATCCTTGAAGAAACATAAGCCAATACCATTGGCAAATTAGAACATCTCAATGTTGATTCCATTACTGGTCCATTATAGACCTCAAGTCTTTTCTCATTATCCCGAGTTGGGTATCATACAACGAAACTCCAATAACATTGTCACATAGGTTAGTCATCTGGATATCAACAACTCATGTAATCAATTAACACTTGTGCTAAGTAGTTAATTGAACATAAACACATTACTGATGAACTTTCACCGGTTCAATCCATTTTGACCAATCAACCTTATATACAACAACCTTGGTGATTAACCACTTGTCCACAACTTGAATTGAACCAACATTCTTCCTTCCTTTCTTACTATAATCATAAGAAATCCGCATTCCATTTAGGAATCGCAATCCTCTTAAATCAAAGGATAACAACATATATGAAAATCCGAGTTTGAACACTATCAGGTTCAAAATTGAACTGTATCTTCCAATAGATTAACAATTCAATTGATCCAACATTTGAGCACTTCAGAGCTCTTTAACTTCCAACTGAGCAAAGAAAAGTACAGAATATCCATGATTCTATACTATAGAGTCACAAACATAGTTGTTGAAGAAAGTTTCCAAAGACAATCCTTTTCTATTCAGGATTCTTTTACATCACTTCATGATCCATATTGATCTTTTTAGAATCACTCAAGACTCATAAGATTTTCCAAATCTCAACGTTGAGAAGTGGAGGTTCCAACTCCAAACTTCTATTGATAATCGAATTTCAACCAAATTCAGAAATTCCTAAGAAATATTCTCGGGAAAACTCTTACTCTTATGACTTCAAGACAACACTTGAACTTTCACATATCAAGAAAAGAAATTAACAATTTCTTTCACATAACTTTGAATCATGAACTTTCTAACAAAAATTCTTAACTTGAAATCTCCCATCATACAATCTTAAAATAGGAAACCTTCAAACTAGAAAGTCTTTATGAAGTACAATACTTAACTTCAAAATCTCACAAGAAGTTTCCTAATATGGAAGAAACAACGAGGGTACACCCAATTCAGACTCTCAAGAGAGAATAGGAATTCATTGAGAACTTGGTCTAGAACCGGATCAACTTTAGGAATCTTCACCTAATCTTACTTTGGATCCTTCTCGGAATCCTTTCCCATCTCCAGGGAATCAAATGTCCACCATAGGACCTTTTTCACCAAAGCTATTACAAACTTATTACCTCATGTTCTCCAATTCCCTTTTCTCTTTCTATCTCTTCACGAGTCTGGCTTCCAATCTTAACCACTTTCCACAAATGGTTCTAAGACAACACCAATATAGAATTATCCATAACTCTATATGGAAGGATGAAAGTCTTAAAAGAGACTTAGAACTTTTAGCTCTGATACCACTTCTGTAACACCCCCTTCCTACCCTGGAGGTATTACCGCCAGTAACCTCGATTAAGACTAAACCGAAGCTACCCAAGGCTTTAAACTGACTAAACAAACTAAAACAAACATTACAGCGGAATAAATACAATTGGTCATATACAAATCTTAACCCAAAAAAATAAATAAATAGAACAACCTTGTAGTTGAACAAAATCTTCATCCAGTCTTCCTTAATTTCTTACTTCTGAAACTCAGCTTCGCTTTGAAGTAGTTTAACCATGATCTTCACTCAAGTATAGCCATTGGAAACCTTTCTTCAACTTCTGGAGCTTCAAACATCTGAATCCGCCTCTTGAATCAACTTCCAAGAAGAACCTGATGTATCGTATACAACGATGGACACCAGCCGACCATATAAAAGAAAAGAAGATGGACGGGTTAGTCTAATGATAGACTAGCAAGCGGAGAAACTAACTTGGTTCTTATGGTTGTAACTAAACATATTGGCATCCAAAATCCGAATAGACTCGGATTATGATCCAACAGTTAGCAGTCTTATAGAGAATAAGAAGGATACTCGCATAATCAAGAGAGAGAACACCACCGCTTGTGGTTTCTTTAAGAAGCATAAATAATTGTTGGGAACTCATATTAATCACATCACATTTTAAAAAGCCTCCGTCGACTAATCAGATTGACTTAATCAAAGTTTGATTAAGAATCATTCATAACCGGGTGTAAGAATGGCTTTCCGACTGGACAAACCATTCAGGTGTATTAATGTGCCTAACGCACTTATCTTATATTACTTTCGAAACTTTTCACAACAAGTTGGTGGCTTTTAATCGGCCCGAACTACTGCCGAAGGAACACAATGCTACCGAGGTCAGAGGGCTTATTTCATCCTTGAACAACCCGAATAGCACGAGTCCCGATGTTGTAGAGATTAGAGGGCCTGCTTCATCCATAATCATCTCAACACCAAGATCTTAAGACTTAAGTTATCCTTGATCTTTCATTTTGCATATGGTGAGGTAGAGATCCCAGAGGCCTATTACCAGGTCGTCTACACTACACCGTGCTGAACCTGCACTTAGCTAGAGTGCCTATCAACCCTCTCACACGAAGAGTAGGGGAAGAGAGTCATGACTCACCATTAGGATTAGGCCCCTCCTAATGTAATATTGTTGTAAAGAGAGGATATAAAACCACTCCCTGAACTATCTGAATCACAACAATGTCTCAACGTGAGACAGCATACAAGGTCACCCACAACGGACCTAAATCCAGTTCTACTGCAAAACTGAATAAACAACATGGTCATTATTTCTAACAAATATAACAACCTATCATATTTTATTAATCATACAAGTTGTTCCCAACGCAAATATTAAATGGGATCCAATTCCTCATTTAATAACAATAACGCAAGAGAGAATCGTCCACTTGCCTTATAAGGCGTGCTCGACGTCTTTAGCAATTCCAATAGTAATATGTATCATCCTTCTGACAAATATAACAAAAGGATTTTCAGCAACGAACTCACAGAAACACCTCTTAGTTGTATTCTCAACTCCTACAACTTCCTAATCGATAAACGATTTAATTTCCGAATATCGATATATAGTGAATCCTTAGCTATCATGCTTCAAGGAGCCATCTTGGCGGAATTATAACTAATTATCCGCTTCCCTTTTGAAACAATTTTCTAAATAAAAATTGTTCATCATTAACAGTACTACAAGATTACCAAATTTCAGCTCAAACGGATTAACGACGAATCCTGAGTAATTATCCGAAGTCCTTTACCTGACAATCGGTATCCAAAACTTGTCTTCGCTATAACGGAAGATCCGGACGTCCGTTTCACGAACGGTTCGAACCTGTAGAACCGTATTAACATCAAGATTATAAAAATCATAAGTTTAATTAGCAAAGCGGCACCGAAAGGCCCTTACGGTGGCTCCGCAATCAAACCGCTAATTAATTTCGATCGTATATACCTTCACTCGAGCCCATGGCTCGTGTGGCTCGATCATGGCTCGATCCTCGAGTCCGAGGGTGGCTGGGCGTTGCCCGACAGCAGGCCTTGCGGTGGGTGGTGGTCGGAGGGCCTGGTGGTCACCGGCAGCGTCACTTTGGCAAGGCCAAGAGGAGACCGGCGGTGATTGAATTCTTCTCCCGAGCCAACGTTCCGCCTGATTCTTCCATGGTTCTGCTGCAGCACACGAGCCCAGCAAGGGGAAGAAGAAGAGGTGAAGAGGTGAAGGAAGGCTGGAGAAGGTGGCCGGGGACGGAGAAGCTTGGCGCCGGCGGTGAATATGAATTCTTTCCCCGAGTTCGTCGACGTTCCGTCCTATTCTATCCCTCTCCCCTTCTTTTTTTTTTTTTTTAAATTTTGGGGATCAACACGTAGACTTTGAAAGGCAAAGAAGATATGCCTAACTTTCCTTCTCAATTAAGGCATGAAAGAGTCGGTTTGAAAACTAAACCCGTCTTGGAACGGGACTCGCGTTAAAGCGGTAAAATTATGTACCTCGGGTGGAAAAGCTTACTAAACGAAAAACGTCCCGTAAATTATGTAGACCAATAAAATCAATTTTCCATGATTTTATCACGCTACCTTCAATTTTTAAGGCTTCCGTTTCGTATTTTAAATCCTTTCCGGTACATAATTAAAAAGACGGCTTATCCAATAAATATTCCTTTTCCACTGAAAAATCCTAGAATTCACACCGATCCATAAAATCATTTCTTTTTGATTTTAGGATATCACCAACAATTTTCTAGGATTTAATCTCCAACGAAAAAAATTGATTAAGCGTTAAAAAGATTTCCTAGAAAATTCAAAAATATCCTCAAAAACCACAGTTATTACAAACGAAGTCTATTCAACGTATCAGAAGCATCAACAAAATAAGAACCTGTTGGATCACCAGAATCTGAGAACTTCAATCTATATAGACCCCTTTCTTTGTATCCTTTTGCTATGACCTTTCTAGTTGAATGGTCATGTAGCAAAAAATATTGTTCAAAAAATGTGAACATCAGCCTGTTATCAGCAAGTAGCTTAGGAACCGAGAGCAGATTATGTCTGAAAGATGGCAAATAGAGAACATTCCTCAATGTTATTTGTGAAGAGAAACGAACTGTACCCATAAACTCTACTCTTTGAGTTGATCCATCAGGCAAACCAATCAAGATAGGTTTAGCTAATGGTTGCATAGCAACAAATAATTCTTTATTAAAGGAAATATGATTTGTTGCTCCAGAATCTACTATCCAGGTATGATCCAAGCAATCCAAGGGAGCAACATTAAACAAAGAAGTCATGATATCTGCAAAGTTGATGGACCCTGATGCAAACTGAGAACCAGTAGCAGAAGTGCCTTCACCATGCAGTTGTGCTTGCATCTTCTTGTACACTTTAGCAAAAACAGCATTAACAAAGCTATCATCAAGCTTTGTTGAGCAAAGATCCTCCAGAGGAGTATTAGCAACTGCACCTGTATCTGTCTGAGCCATCTGATTCACATTGGCTGCAATTTTTCCACCAGACTGATCCTTGGAACCCTTCCACCAATCTGGATAACCAACTATTTTGAAACATGTTTCCTTGACATGTCCCCGTTCATTACAATGATCACAATACCTCTCATCTCGAGGTCTTTTACCATCCTTATTTCCATAGTTAGAAGATCCAGAACCAGTCCCTGAATTCTTGTTATATCCTGAACCAAACTGCCCTTTTACACTATTCCCAGAATTGTTGCCAGTTCCCTGAAAGCCTCTATTCCCTTGCCTATTAACAGCTAAGGCATTCTTTTCTGAAATTCCCAAACCAGTGATTTCCTTTTGTTTTTCAACACTCTGCACCATCTGAAAAGCTTTGTTAATGTTTGGCAATGGATCATAAGCCAGTATAGTGCCCCGAATATTCTAATAAGCATCCTTCAAGCCCATGAGAAACTGCATCAGTTTTGTGGTTGTCTCTTTCTCATACATTCTTTTCAATAGAATACACGAACACTGTTCCATTGCACCACATGTGCATACTGGAACACCTTCAATCAATTGAATTTCATCCCAGACTCTCTTCAACTTACCATAGTAAGTAGCCACACTCAGATTTTCTTGTTTAATCTGACTTAACTCTTTCTGAAGCTGATAAATGAGAGGTGCACTCGACTCCTCAAATCTTTCACAAAGTTCATCCCATAATGCCTTGGAAGAACGAGCATACAGGAAATCTTCAGCAATTTCTCCATTCATCGAATTAATAATCCAACTAAGCACCATACAGTCACATCTAATCCATCGTTCATAGTCTTCAGAATCCTCACTAGGTTTTGTACATTTACCAGTGATAAAACCTAGTTTCATTTTTTATCCAAGTGCAATCTTAACAGATCTACTCCAGCTATGGAAATTCTTGCCATTGAACCGCATGACAACGAGTGAATTCCCTGGTTGATCCGAGTTAGACAAGAAAAGCGGATCGGAATAGTTACCTCCAGTCTGAGACATGATCGGAACCGGACGAAATTGGCTTGTTGTTGTGTCGTCTAGATGACTCGGCATAACGTGATCTTGTAGCACAGAACCAGAATCTCCTCTTCTCGCGTAATTGGAAGAACGCAAAGGAGGAAAATCAGATGCTCTAAAGGTCGTCAGCTTCGAGAAATCAGAAACTCGAAGCGAAGAATGAAAATCGACTCAAACAAGATTTGGCAAAGAAGATCTCAATCAAGAGTGGAAGAAAGCTCAATTGAGAAAGAAAATCAGGATCGGAAGAGCTGTAATGGCTCTGATACCATATCAAGAAGTGAAATGAAACAGGAACTAGAAGAGAATTGCATCCATGGATATCTCCATGGTTCAGCTAAACGAAACAAAACAGAGAGCTTTTCATTCATTCAGAACATACATTGCATCAAGACATATCTGTCCTTATATACTAGCACTCTCTTACTCTAACTAACTCATTAAGCTGGGCCCACGTACATATCATACTACTTACACTAATGACCTTTTATTACAACTAATACAAACTTTATTAAAGCTAACTAATATGTCAACAAGTTTGGATTATAATGAACAACTAGTCATTGGGATAGAGGGTTTTACTGAAATGTTGTGGTTTTGTCATTTGTTGATGTTTTGTGCTGTGTTTTTGTTGTTGTTTTGCTTGGTTTTACTAGCTTGTTGTTGTTGATTAGTAGTTTTCTACATCATGTTAGAGTTGCCTTTATCTTGGCTCTCTAGATTTGATTGTAAAGGAATTACACTGGATCAATGATGTTGTAGTTTAGATTAAGCAAATCTAAAAAACCCCTAAATTGACATCTACACACAAATAACTAACTGTAATCACATAAAACCCTTGCAATAAAATGTGAAAGTACAATTTGTACATGTTGCCTAAGTTAAGCCTTGAGATTTTGAAACATCTTGGCCTGAAATCGTAACACATGTTGCATATTTAGTTGACCGTCAAAGATTATCAAATATCATACCTAACTTCATCAATTGTTCAACTAAAACATTTAGCCATACCATGAATCATGTTGCATGTACTTTTTCTTTTTATTACGCATCTACTACTTTTAGTTTTCAAGATAGCCTGATCATTGGATGATCAAGACGAGGCTATAAGGATGATAATTTCAACTTAATTTGCATTATCTCCATGATTAGTACATGTATTCACCATGATAACATAAAGAATAGATCTATTAAACAAACTCAAACCGGATCTCTGTTACAAATAAAAAGAGACCCTCCCTTCCTATATATTTGATTGGAGTATATTATACTCACTTAATTCCCTAATCAACTAACTATTTAGCAATCACTAAAAGATGATTAATTACTTAATTAATCAATCATCAATCCATAAACAACCTAACAAGTTGAACGGACTTAAGCTCATGCAACTCCTTCTGCAACCTCTTGTTGTCCTCAGTCAGCTTCTCACACCTCTTCTTCAGCAGCTCACACTCCATCTCTGTTTGCTTCAATTTTGTCCTGCACAACACAATTAAATTAAAGTTGACCGATACCAAATTGTTACTAAAGTTTTTATAATATTACAATTAATTAGTACCTTGCTCTTCTATTTTGAAACCAGACCTCCACTTGACGTGGCCTAAGATTCAATTGCTTTGCAAGCGCTTGCTTTTGGTTCTGAATCCGTCCTCATCAACCAACCATAAACCAATAATTCAAAACTCAAAAACATTATTTCTTTCGTAAAAAAAAATGAATAAATTCAATTACAAAAAGTAATTAAGAAGATTAATTAATTAATTACATACAGGATTAAGAGTGGGATGATCTTTGAAAGACTCTTCAAGAACATCAGATTGGTGTTTGGTGAGCCTGAGCTTCTTCCTAGGACTGCCCTCTTCCTCTTCTTGATCCGACGTCGTTCTCTTCAAAGAACTCGAATTGTTGTTGTTGTTGTTGTTTGAGTATGAAGACGTTGATTTCGGGCTGATTGAGATCTGGTGATCATCTGTTCTTGCAGGAGCCAAGGAAAGACAAGGCAAGACATGGTCGAATCTCATGTTTGAGGTTGTCGTCGTCGTCGTCGGATTCTCCTTGTTCTTGGTGTTGAAATTAGTTCTTGTTGTGGTTGTTGTGAGAGATAGAGTGAGGCCTGTGCTTTCATTATCTGAATCCATTTTTCACTGGTTTGAAATTAAATGTTCAGGGGAAGTGAGATAGAAATTAGGTGTGAATTTTGGTGTTAAGGAGTGGTAGAAAGAAGAAAGAAATACACAAGGTGATGTTTTTATAAGGAATCTAGTGGTGTGTACGGTGTAAAGTTATGGTTTTTTTTTGTGTGTGTAGTGTGAAACGGTTTGTTTGTGACTAGCTTGCACAAAATCTACTTCACATTATTTTGAGATAATTTAATTTTATTCATACTTTATTTGCTTACTAATCATCGAGAATGGCTACACCTATTATGTTCTAGATTTATCATAATATTAACATATCAGAAAACTTAGCTATAGCGTTTTAGTGAGTATAGAATGAACTTAGATATTGAACCACGTGTACAAAAATTAATGATCTTAGTTATTGTTGGATTGTAGTTTACACATTCAAAGTTAAAAGTTTAGAACAATATAGCTAATTATATAAGTTTTAATGATTTTTTTATTGTAATTGAACTTAAATGTGTGTACATGATGTCCATTTATCAATCTATATGCGCATGTGCACATAGCTCAACGGTACGTTGAGTTCTTTTTTATCCATGTATAAAAGGTCTCACGTTCGAGCATCCAGGGGGTGCTTTGTCCTTCTTTCTTAGAACTGGTTATCATCCAATTTATTTACGGGTGCTCTAGACTAGTTAAAATATTACTTGGACTACCTTAAATCTTACCAGATTAAAAAAAATATCAATACATATATTTTCACATGTTTGAGTATAGGTTCGTTTTCTAATTATTTGGGTCGGATTTGGTTATAAAAATTCAAAACATATACTATTTGTTATTTGGGCTAGTTATTGTTGAAAATTCTTTCTCACGTGGGAAAGTTGGATTAAATATGTCTATTATATAAGTTATTGAGTTGCTCCTTATATTATATTGTTAATTAATTTTAGGATGGAACCTTACTAGACTTACCTATGCACGACCCATTAATATGGGCCACGGATTTTCACATGATATCGTAGCTCACGGTTTGGTCTTGCGTCCATTTTCTTGCTTGTTTGAGCTTGAGTTTAGTGATTGATGCTACCTACCTGTTATTTTGGTTGTCTTGGCTATAAAGAGATTGAGATACCACCAACCCATTTTCTGGGTTAGCTATAAAGATATTGAGATGCTAGACCACTTTGTCCAAGTGTCAACTAGCTAGGCCAGACCAGTTGCATATGTCCTTGAGTTACTCCTCCTATTACCAATTGGTTTTAGACGGTCTAGTTCTAAGCCCTTTTTCTAGCTTGTTTGGGGTTGAGTTTAGCAGTTGATGTTACCCACTCATTATTTAGGTCGTCTTTGGCTATAAAAGGATTGAGATGTCACCATCCGTTCTCTGAACTAGCTGTCCAAGTTCTCATTCTAGTGCATCCTATAAACGAGTCCAAATAGTACTTGTGACGAACCAATTCCTTAATTTATAAAAAAATATATAATATATCTGAGACTTGACATGGTCGACATTACAATTATTGATGATTTTGTGCGGTAAGGTTGAATGTGACCCACTGGCTATACGTCAAATCAAGTCTAATTAAATCTTTGTGCGTGCTATCCGTGTTCAAATCGAGCATAGATGGAATAATAATGATAACCGGATTCCTAAATATTATATACTCCGTATTTGATCTCTCTAATCTAGCTCTATCGTTGTGAATTATGTGGTCAAGGAATAAAAGCTAAAGCTAACATAAACTATCCATATGGAATTTCTCAATCTCTTTCATAATTATTGATTCATATTCATTAAAGTATTATTCTGTAATTCTTATTCATTTATACTCGTAAATCGTAATCGGACCACCAACCGGCCAATACATTCCTCCTATATCTGTTTTATATGGAAAATAAATATTAATTTGTATGTGTGATGCAAATATTTCAACGTATATATATGTCGATTAATTAATGATATAACCATATTTAGCAAACTTTAATTAATTAAAGCATCTGATTCCTACATGAAAGAAGATACCATTGCTTACCTACGTACGAAAGTAGTTGAAAGATCTTTCGGCATCCATCACTTGCCTTGCCTACATTATTAGAGCACCTTGTCGATCAACTAATTACCCTACACTTAATTACCCACTTTAACGAGAACAAATTCCATTCATATATATAGGGTACAAGTCAATATTCGAATTAAATCTTAATCTTTCATTAAGTCAATGTATATGTTAATCTTGTATTTAAGAAAAGTCTAGGTGAACATAATATAAAGTTAGAGCATAAGTTCGAGGCTTCGAGCATCATGAGTTATAGAATGATTAAAAACCACTAATCATAAAAATTTGAACTTAGCTTGCCATATCTATGTAGAAAAGATGAGTGGAGTTGACAAGGGATCACCGGCCTACTTATATAAACGGTTTAAAAGGAAGCCTTGAAAAAATACTTTTAAATTTGTAACATATTTGATGATGGTCAATGATTACTCAATTTACTGGTTTATATCCGGTAGAATTATCTCATGGACAAAAATATTATTAGTCTGCTAACCTAACAGAGAAGGGTTCGATCCTTCTCCCACATGAGGTGGCATAGTGATAATCTTGCCTCCGATCATCTACTTAGGTGAAAAGTCAAAATTTCACTATTTTTCCTACCATTAGGCCGAGTCGGTTGGTGCAAGCCGGTTTACTTAATTCATACACTTTACCGACTAGTTTACGGATCCGGAGTTTACCACCAAAGATGGGTCACACTAAAAAAATGTTGAGAATGGGTCCCACCGTCCCAGTAGTGTAATATGTGAACCCTACCACATACGTACCAATAATTGGTAGGACGACATTTTGACTAAGCAAGCAATGGATTGGGGACCTATACATAGTGTACTCATAATATGGTATTTGTATCCTTAATCATTATTAATGCAAAAACCTATTTTTATCCTGGGTTTTCACTTCACTGGTGAGCTTTAAATAAAACAAAGTATTTTATAATTGGGTTTTTAACATATGTTCGAGGATTTAGGTTAAATGAGTTTAAATTAGAAGTTTTCGGATACCTGGTCAAATGGTTAAGACTTTAAGATAGTATCATGAGTTTTTTGTTTGACTTTCATAGTTAGCTAGTATCTTTGACAAAACATAAGAGTCCAAATTAATAAATATTTTATAGTATTTTAATTTGTTTAGGAAATTTTAGATTTCTCTAGGTTTATATATACTTTTTTTAGGGTAATTGTTTAATAATTTCCACAAATAAATGTCTTTACCTATGTCTTTAAGTTAGGCATAAGTGTTATAAAAAAATAATAAAGAAGTTAGGCATATGTTAGAGAGACTATTTTATGATATAGATTACAAAATTAACGTTTTGTCAGATAATGTGGTTAATTTTTATTCTAGCTTGCCAGACAATGTAGGGAATTTCGAATGTGGCTTGGGATATCTCATAGGAATTCTCACTTGGGAGAATATCCATCTAGCTTGGGGCATGTCATGGGAATTCTGAATGAAGCTTGGGATTATCTTGTTCACATTTATAATTTTATGACTGATTTCAAAATCACTCTTTTCCAAATAATGCAAGCCCCATCCTAATTATATCTCAATCCTAGATTGACACCTATTGAAATTCCCTTGATTATTTTTTAAAGAAAGTTCTCAATTACATATTTACATATAGTAGTAGAGATATATGTCCTTATTCACGAGCATACAAATTAAAAGAAATATATGTTCTTTTGTAGTTATTATTGATGGGGTCATTCCATGCCCCACGTCGACCGACCTATTTCCATTTCCATTGGATTCACTCGAGACTTCCTGTTGGCCTCCACTCATCAATCAAGCTAGCTCAGCTTGTATGCTTTTCAACAACAAATCAAAATGGTTTTCTCGTTATATACGCATGTCATTAATTGCAACGCCAAGCCTGTTTTTATGTCAAGTTGCAATTGGTTGCAATAAAATGTGTTTTCATCACAAATCGGTCTAGAACGTCGTCTGTCCTAATTGCTTAAATATTTCCTCTTATCCAAATATATATAAATAAGTCTTAATAAGAATAGGAAGAGAATAGTAATTAATTAGTAGTATAGGCTAAAGTGGAGCTAATTTCCTTCAAGTATTGGCTAGAAGTTTCGTCCTAACAACATGTATGAAAAGACTAGAATTAAGACGATCTTCTTTAAACTAGGGTTACGAAGTATAGATCCAGACTAGAGCGACATTAATCGGTAGAACTAGGTGAGTCATAAGTGTTAATAATCTTCCTTAGAACTAGTTACGAATTTCACCTAAAGATATCAGCTTCAGTTGCCTATAATCTTCGGCTTCAATTAACAATAAGCTTCAACTTTAGCTTGATTTTAGCTCTAATATACATTGTTCTAAAAATCCCTTTTAGGCCCCGCCTAGGTGTTAGAAGGTCGTCTTAGCCCGCCTAACCTCCAGACCAGCCTAATTACCCGTGTAGGACCGCCTAGGCCACCGTTTAGGCCGTCTAAGCGCTAGGCGGTCCATCTCCCCCAGCTTCCACCTAGCGTTTTTTAGAACATTGCTAATATATATATTGCAAATTTCAAAATGATAAAACTTGGAAGGGGGCATATAATTAAGATCATATGATTTGGACTCATGCAGATAATTAAGAAGTTAATCAATCAAAAACTTTGTTTAACAAGAGTAAATCAAACTCTTGAAGTCCTTTCACACATAAAATCATTCTCTTTTCTTTTTGCAATATAGAGATAGAAATTTTCTCAAAGTATACTAGATGCCAATTCAATGACTTGCACAATCATTGCCGGGTGTGATATTGTGGCAGTTACACGGTAGTTGCGAATGGTACAATCCAAAGGCGCGCCCACACTCGTTACAATGAATAAAGTTAGTTTGCTTACTTACTTCGTCTACTCTACGACCAAACTTGGTGACCATTTATTTGCTAATAATTTCCAAGTCACAAGCAAACACACCGACCTTTCCATTATTACATATTTCCAAAAAACCTCCCTTTCTTTTTCCCATTGATACGTTTGTTTCCATCCACCTCGATCTTACGTGTTACGTTCCCCTTTTTTAACCTAAAACATACGTGTTATGTTTTCGGGTGAAATCGATTTCAAATATTTGGTTTAGTCTTACACGTATAGTTGATGTGGGGCAAGTAAACATGGCCAGATTCATCACTAAGAAAGTGATGTACGTCTTCCTTGAGATGTTAAGCAAAAAATTAAAGACAACGATATGATGCATGGATTGTCTAGGAAAAGGAGGGTTTTATACAATCATTTTGTTCATCTTTTTTCCGTTTTTATGTAGCTAAGAAATTGATTTCATCAGCACGATAAGTTTGTGTGCTTTTGATTGAAATATATATACGTGTTTGTTGTTGGTCTACGTGTGTCTTACATGATATATAGTTGTACCTTATGTTGCCATCCATAGTGGGACACTCTAATAGGTGCGATACTAGTATATATTCTCGTATCTTGTACGGGTTTTTCTTAAATAAAATATTAATAATAAAATATTTTCAAATATATTTTTACATCCAAGAAAAATAATCATGTAAAAGCTTAAATATAAATTTTTGTTATACTCTGCGTAAAAAGATAAGACAATTATTATATAACTAATCAAGATCTTTTCATATAAGGTAACAAATGATTGGATTATAATAATGATCTTCCTATCTATCTTATCCAAAAATATAAGATCATCTTTTAAAATAAAAAGGATGGTGTGGTCCAATCTAAAATCGACATGTGTCGTTTAAGAATTTTTTTAACCTCCGCTTTAGGTTATGGTTATGATTTTCCAACTTAAAGAGACGATACTAGAATATTCGTCTAGAGGGGTACGATATAGATCAAAAACAAAAGAAAAAAAATGAAGTATGATACAATATTAATGGTCAATTATTAATCAAATAGGTATGATTAATTCTCTAAAATTAGTAGATATAAAAGGAATAAGTGAGGTCTGAATAAAACGGGGAAGCGACAAACCTCTTACATCATTAGTAAATAATGGTCTAACAATGTAAGGAAGAACTCACAAACAAAAAACTAGAATGAAAACTTATGGTTAGTCAAACCATCAACAAGACGATTTGCTTCTCTCATAAAACATAAAACGGATAATTCAGTCCCTATAAACGAAGCCATGCCACATATCCTATAACTAATAATTAGATTTTTCTAACATGTGCCTTTATTAAGAACCCTCATTTCAAAAAAAATAATTAGACTTGACTTATTTTGTATTTTTTTTATAGAATTTCTGAGTAATAATTTTTAAATGTAACATAATTAACCCATATCTTTAGGTCATAAGTTGTAAAAACTGCTGACTGTATTCATAATTCACCACCATGTACATTCCAAAAAAAAATGACGCTGGCAAATTGGCAATTTAGGAATTGGTCTGAGGCAACCCATTTAAAGAGTTATTGGGCTTCTGACGTCTTAAGGCCGGCCTATCAATATGTTCCGCTAATCCGCTCCAAATTATTTTTTTTACCTTTTGTTTTTCAAGCGTCTTTAGCTTTTTAGTTTTTCGGCTTGCCCATAGATCACTTGGCTTTCTTGGTTTTTAGGTTCGATCGTGTTGTCAATCGAGTATGTTATTATTTCTCCAAAGAGTTGGACTTAAGTTTTTTAGTTTCGGATCGAGTCATCAGGGTCAGGTCATCATTGTGCTTTGTGGCTTTTGAAGATCCTCCATCTCTCTCGGTGGAGAAAACGTCAAATGTCATTTTCGCACATCTCGAGTTGGGTTAACTGTTTGTCCGACACTTTTTTGTAGTGCTTTACTCACTCCGAACCTGAACTTGTTATATGTTTTTCCCTTTTGGTTGTTTCCACTTCTTTTAGACCATTTCTCTCCCTAGCCGTTTATCGACTGTTGCCTTGTACAACCTCTCAATTTATGGGACTTATATGATTACTGAATTCTTACCTTTTTCAAAAAAAAATATAAAATTTTCAATATGAACAAAACGTACTTCAAACTCGTTCCTCAAATTGGGCTCAGGCCGACACAAAAAAGATATGGGCCAGGCCCAATATCTTTGTATTTGTGTGGGTTTTTAATCTCAGTTAGCGCACTCCAGCTTCTAGAATAACTTTTATTTTTCCCCTTTACCTACTAAACTCCTACATTTTCCTTGCCGTGTAGATTAAAATGCTCTTTGCTTATGAACTTTCTAATCTCTTATCTGTAAACATTGTTTAATATTTACAAAGACTTTACTGTATGTGACAAAAATAATTTATTCAAGTGTATGCTTTTTGAATTAGTTAGGCACATACATTCATACTTGATAAGGCTGCTGAATTCTTCTGCGTACGCTGTAATTCATCTCTCAACTTCTCAAGGTGCGTTGATTTTCATACCCGTCAATTCTGATCCAGGTTGTACTTTCATGGTCACACACTGTAAAATCACTATGGGTTATACTCCCTCCGTCCCATTATGTTCGTCCAAAAGGACAAGTAGCACACAAATTAAGAAAAAGTGGAAGAAGGAAAAGCAACCAATAGGATGATGAGAGAGGTTGTGATGGTGATTGTTAAATATGGGAGAAAGAGAAAGAGAAAGGAAATTACTAAAAGGGGTATGGGTGTAGATTTTTTTATTGGATAATATGAATAAAGATGAGGGTAATATGGTAAGAATGTATTGATATAAAAGGAAAGAAAAAAAGTTAGACAAACATTTTGGGACAACCAAAATGGAAATTGGACAAACATAATGGGACGGAGGGAGTATTAATCATTTTCATATTACATAGTATTATTATATTGTATTTAGCAATTTGCATGGAATTGTGGGGACGTTTGTTTGTCGTTTTCTTTCTCCAAATCTTCACCAACTTGAAGAAAATTTCCCAGTAAATTAGTAGGACAGATTTACTCGTTTAAAAAAAAGTTAGCCTGATGACAGCGAGCACGAATTAACATCGAGGTTAAAGTAAACGCTTAGTTAATTTAGTGTAAAACCGTACCACTAACGCATACTTTAGTTCATGCTTGGTTAATTTTAAATATGGGTTATAAAATTCATTACCACCAATAAGGTGACATTATAAATTAACCGTGCTTGATGTGAATATATGGACGATTTGGAATCTTATGCCTTTGACTCTAATTTCCAACATTCAATAGCCAAGTATTGACCTTTCTTACGTACGTTTAATTCGTGGTGGCATGAACATTTCTCTAGAAGTTATGTTTTTAGTAGGTGTATATTTTTTGTCCAGGATATGATTAGCTAGAAATGTGTTTTTGATGGTGTTGGTGGGACTGAATTTGGAATAAAACCATATCGTCTTATTGCTTAGGTCATGTGCTAAAAAATAAGGATAAGTACTCAATTCTTTAAAAAAAAAGTGGTTCAAAAATATTTTTTTTGACATTTTAAAACATAATAAAATAAAACAAATTTACTATAATAACACAATTCATACACAAAACTAGCTAGTTTTAGAATAAAATGGTGCAGATTAATCTGGATAATTGCATTAATTATATTCATAATTCTAAATTTAGTATTTTAGTAGGATAATTCATACATTTATACTTGTATATTCACAATTTTGTGTTGCATATTCATTTTTCATTTGACCGTATTCATGCTTTATTATGGCTGTATTCTTGCTTTTAATAATTGTATTCATATTTTTAAGTTACACATTCATGTTTTAAGTTGCTGATAAGACTCGACCCAAGATCCGTCTCGAATGCATCGATGTAGTGGTGGAAGGGGTAGAAGCGGATTCGAAAGGTGGCAATGCTGACACTGGTGGTGAAGGTGCGAGCGTAGGCGCGACACTCTCAAGTTGCGCAACAGGATCTTGCAAGGTGAGAAGGGGGTCAACTCCAAGATCTACGAGTAGACCACGATGCCAACAAGGGAGAAGTCAAATCAACTTGATGATGATTCCGACAATTGGGTTTTGGCTCGACATTGGATCAAACTAAGATGAAGGGAGATGAGAGGATTATGTTTGTGAAGGGGGTGAGGAGAATTAGAGGGTGACGTTTAAGGGCATAATTGAGGAATTTCTCTACTCAAAATTATGCTCCAAATTAAATTAAACGTGCTTACAAAAGAGATCTAAGGGAGCTTGTAAAGGGCGCTCCTTAAACCCTAAATTAAATTGGACTAGTAAAGACATGCAAGTCCATACGCATGTCCATTACAAAACCAAATAACATAAATAGAAATAATATAATGTTATAATATAAATTCATCAATAAATAATAATAAAAATAAAATAAATTAATGATAAGGACGATTTGGCCAAGGGAGGCGGCTACAGTCTTGATCGCATCGGTTCCGTGTAAACCGGGTTTAACCCGAGGTTAGGTTGCATCATTCTTCCCCCTTTAGATTCGAATCGTCCTCACTTGGAACTAGGTAGGGCCAAGGACAGGAGTCGATGTGTCCTTAAGTCGTCCATAACCAAGTGCGTATATGAATTTGAGAGGTCTAGTGCAAGGGTACTCAAAAGTAGGTTGTGATGATCAATATGCAATTGATCTCCAAATAGGCTGAAATTTTTTGGATTGTCATCTTTATTGGAATCATGATGTCCCACAAAATATAGATGTGAACGCATGACGATAGCCTTGTGAACGCCGATGACATCTAGCGTTGCAAGGGCACCCGAAGTAGGCCGTAGTCACTTTGTGGGCAAAAAGTCTCCAAACTGAGTCAAATTTTACAAAGACTCCTTAATAATAGTATCATGAGGCTCCATAAAATCTGAGCATGAATGGCTAATCGTAGCCTACAGAACGTCAGTGTCGTTAGGCGAGCTTATATAGAATGTCATTAGCCTGTTTATAAAAGTTGCAGATTCATGTTTTTATTGCATATTCATGTTTTTTTAGTTGACTATTTATATTTTTGAGTTGCATAACCATGTACGTTTTAAGTTATATATTCATGAAAGTTGCATATTTATATTTTTAAGGTTCATGCGTTCATCTTTTTAAGTGAGAAAAATTATGATGCATTAATCTAATTTCAATTCAACACTTCAGATATATTAGTCTGAACCGTTTTACTTGAATTTAAATCTATGTACATATAGTGTTGATAAGTTTTTTTTTTTTTGCAAGAGCATATCTTATGTATGTTTTAAAAGCATACATAATTTAAAGAAGCTTTGAAACTTTATGCATGCTTTATGCAAATTCCATAATGGAAGATTAAATTAAAACTCTTGGAACAAAAATTGCTTTTGATTATTTCAGAATGTGTGTAGACGTTTCGGAGCATTCAAACTACACATTGAGATCGGAAAAGTTTTCCAAATCGTGAAATCATCCACAATTGAAAACCGGAAATTGCCTAGAAAGAGTACCTTGCATTTTCAAGACTGTCAATTCACAACTTGGGAACAAAAAGTCTCCCACTATATTTACCATCTACATGTCGAATTGTCAATGGCCCCATAAGTTTAACATAAAATATACTATACTTATATCTATAGAACTATCAATCAATCACTTTATTTTTGCATTGTTCAAAAGGAAATTGGAAAATTAACCTGGAGATTGAAAAGGGCTTGATCAAAAAGTACGTTACATTTTCAAATTCCACAATTGTCAACAACTTTGACTTGCTCTAAGCAATTAATGTAGCCCACCCCTAGAAAATCAAAAGGCTTCTGAAAATTTGTCAGCATTTGCATTGTCCTTAGCGTACGTAGTGTTATTTTTAACAATATATTTTGTGTCACAATCATTCTTTTTGATTAAATATTGTCCTAATCTTAGGTACATGAAATAATTGTATGTTTTAGTCACCCTATTTGTGCTCCATTTTTTTTTTTTTGGGTGGTGTTATAATACTATTGTCAACAAAGAACAAGTGCGTAAGAACGTAACGTTTCAATTAACTTTCTGAAATTAAGGCATTGTGTATTGGGGATCGGCGGTTGAAAGATGTCGCCTTTGACCAAATTTGCCCGGATTGGTTGTCTCTCTCGATAGTGATTATTGGGATGAGATGAATGGTTGGGACTGGAATGCTTTCTCGGTTTTTTTGCCTGCTGGCGTGTTGATGCAGATTGCTGCCATTAGAGTGAACCCGAATGAGGGTTCGAGGGATGCGATTTGTTGGAGTTACACTAATGATGGTGTTTACTCGATCAAATCGGCTTATGAGATGCTTACGGGCGCCGACTCGTTGATGGGAAATGATAGGGATGTGTTTAGTGGGGTTTGGAAGCTTCGGGTTCAGGAGCGTGTTCGGACTTTCGCTTGGATGGCTATTCGGGGATGCATTCTGACGAACTGCGAGCGTATGAGAAGACACCTGACTACGGTTGATTCCTGCCCTATGTGCGATGGTGGCCCGGAAACGCTCATCCATCTTTTCAGGGAGTGCCCAAAAATCATAGGTTTGTGGATTTCTCTTGGTGTTCCTAATGGTTGTACTGATTTCTTCTCTTCTCCTTATGCAGGCTGGATTCGGTCTAATATCTTGGAGAGAAGGGAAGAAGTGAACGGAATCGAGTGGTCAGCGACTTTTGCAACGGCTATTTGGTGGATTTGGAAGTGGCGGAATGAAGCGGTTTTCAGAGACAGCAGCTGCGTGCAGAACCCTGCAGAGTTTGTGCGAGTTAGAGTCAAGGAGTATGTCGATTCCTGGAGTGCTAGAGGATACAGTGGCAACTGCGATACCAGGTCCAATTTGCTGGTTTCATGGCGGATGCCAGGCAACCAATGGCTCAAAATTAATACTGATGGGGCTGTCGACCGTTCGGGGATGGCCTCGGCAGGGGGCGTCGTCAGAGACCAATTTGGGATGTGGAAAAACGGTTTCTTGTGCAAGATTGGCCAATGCTCGGTTTTGGCAGTTGAGTTGTGGGGCATTTATCATGGGTTGTGCTTCGCCTGGAGGGAAGGCCACTGTAATGTGCATGTGGAAACTGATTCCAAGTCAGCGATTGACCTTATTGAGAAGAATATTAGCCCAAGTCACCCTCTTTCGAGCCTGGTAGTTAGTTGCCAAGGCTTCTTGAAACGGAATTGGAATATCCGTTTGACCCATGTCTTCAGGGAAGCGAATCAAGTCGCGGACTCCCTTGCTCGGCTGGCGCTCTCGTATCCGCTTGGCCTCCATTTTATTTCTGATCCCCCTATTTGTATTTCGTCTTTGCTTGAGTATGACTTAAGGGGAACTGCCACACCCCGCCTTGTTCGTGGCTCTTAGTTTTCGTAATTGAAGTTTGATAAGGGTTCTCCCTTTTTTCCGACCAAAAAAAAAAATACGGAGTATATATTTTTTAGCTCCTTTGATACACTATAGTTAATTAGGATAATTATTTATTTTAAAATATTTTATTTTCTTTTAATTAAGAGATTAAATTTTATCTTTTTAAGAAGAGTATTTTTTTATTTCAGCAATTAAGGTTTTTCTAGATATCAGGATTATTATAAATATCTGATAAGTTGTTATTATTAATCAATCAATGAGAAATTATCTTAACTCTAATCTCTTCTCTATCTTCTCCTTTTTCACGTAACTTCTCTGCCTCTTCTCTCACTCGATCATTTATTTCTTCTTCTTCTGCCTATAATCTCAAATCCCTTCTTCTATTTTCCCAATTCCCCTAATGTCTACTTAATTTAGTACTAATACGATACTTATTTCGTATCATCCTTAATTTGATTTCTCAAATCTAGGCCGGCTTAATCCTGCTAATGGTTTTACACGATCGATCGATGTGAACGGGACACGCATACGGCTAACTTGCACAAAACATATGTCCAACACGTACTAATAAAGGGTACGTAAGAAATAACGTTGTAATATTATAATAGTAGGATATAACTTAGTCAAAAGTGTATGTACAAATTAATGTAGAGTGAGAATTAATTATAGTATTTGTAATGAGGAAAGCAAATCTTTGTTGGGGAAAATGGAGGATCCAATTAAGAAACCCCGCAGGAAAGAAATGCGGTTGCGTGTTGACGTACGTCGGCTGGAAACAACACGTCTGTCGCGCACCCTATAAATTTGTGTATATAATATATTCATTTCATTAATCAATTCCTAAACATGTAAAATTGTAACACAACTACAATTAAAGTTTTTTGTGGCGGGTTAAGGTGGCGGTTAAACAAATATGGCGGTTTTAGCAGCGGTTAGAAATATTGTAGAGGTTTTTGGTTGCGGTTTCTACTATAAGGGCGGTTTAGGGGGCGGTTTTATAATTTTCCGGATATTGCAACGGTTCTTTATAAAGCGGGCTTTTTTATTACGCGCGCGGGGGAGCGAAATTTTATTAGCGCGTGTTTTATTTTACATTGTCTGAAACACTAAAAAAATAGGGTTCAAACACATACGCAGGGGAGGAGTAGAGCGAAGCTGACGGCGAACGACTTGAAGGAGCATAAGATCGATTTAGGGTTCATTCGAACAAAGAGGGAACGAAGAGCGCACTTAAAGATTCAATCCAACAAAGGAATTGCAATGGGTTAGGGCTTTGGAAGAGGAAGAAAGAGTACAAGGCTGATTGATTAAGGTGACCCCTTGACCCATTCGATTTCAGTTCACAATTTTATTTGTTTTGTTTGGCTCAGTTGAAGCTTGATACGATTTGTTCAAATCTTCCTTTTCTTTTTTTTACCCATTCGTTCGGTTCTGGAATTGGGCAGAATGTTCTTGAAATGAACATTTGGGATAATACTCTGCAGTAATTAATTAGTGCAATTTGTGACCTTGTTAGAGATTTTGAGTGTAGAATCTTGAGCATTGCTTTTTGTAACTTTGGCTACTGAAGAAATTTTGTTTGACAAATGTTCTTGCCGTTTCATTGATCATCCCTATAGTTCATCAAAGCACATCTGAATCTAATAGAAGAGGAGCACTAAGAAATTTCTTATTTGAATCTTAATCACCATAAATATACACTCTCAAAATCTTTTTTCTATACTTGTACAATTGGGTAAGAAGTTTTGACATGCCATATAAATTGGAATTGAAAAGTTGTTGAGTTTGTGTTGTACTGATAATTCACATGGCACAAATTGGAAAAGTTGAATTGATTTCATGGCTCATCATTTTATCTCCAATTAGACTTACGTCTCTTTCTTTTGTATATGCAGTTAGAATCATTTGTCACTTTGTTGATTAGGCTGGGGAAGAGAGCAACACTAAATAGCAATATTGGGTAAGTTTCTTTTGTCTCTTTCCCATTTCATTGTTGTACTGTTTGCTGTTTGGCTGAGCAAAAAAAATAGCTATTCAAAATCTGTTGTTTGTGTCTTTTCGAGCTATTCAAAGTTGCAGCACTATGGAGCCCTCTTGTTTCATAGACCATTTTTTGTTTATCATCCTTTGAGATCATCTCTTCTGTTGTTTTTATTGCTTCTTGCTTGAATATCATGTTTTCATGCTAAAATGTATGCCACCTTTGTATATCCAGGGAATTAGTACAGAATGAAGTTGTGATATTAGTCTTAAGGAGAGGGAAAGTAACAACCTATCATTTACATTTGACTAGTTTATATGCTTAGTCTAAGTTTGTTTCAAGAAACACTTTGTGATTTAAGACCAAACTAAGACTAATATATCATGACCAAAAATTAAGATAGATATATACAGAGAAGGGCTTTGTAGAAAAGAGGTAATCAACAACTAGCATTAAAGAATAAGATTTATAAAGGTGGATGATGATCATGAAAGTTATAAGTAATAGTAGTATATATATGACCTGGAGGAGTTACTCCAAAGGACATGTTGGTAATTATGATCCTTTTCTTGTTCTAAATTTGTTGGTATGGCTTGTTGAGTACTGAGCGCTCCTTCTATTTTTATATTTTTTTTCTTTCAAGAAAACAAAATTAAATTAACCATGATTTGGTGGTGTTTGTGTTGGTAGAAAGAATGCTGCATACTTAATTTGTTGTTATTCATACGAGCTATTCTTGTAAAAAAGAGGGCTCCATAATGCTGCATACTTAATTAGCTTTAAATGTGATATTGATACTTACAACTTTGTGCAGCAAGAGGTGAAGAACCTGCTAACGAATTTGGGTGCCACTTTCAAGTCCATCGAGTTGGACACTGAGAGTTAGTCTTCTCTCCCTTATCCTTCATTTTTGGCTACAAATTCAATCTATTGTTCAATGTGAAGAACTAGCTGTGAGATTACCAAATTAATTAGAGACTAGTCTTATGTTCTGTATTTCATGTTGTGTTTTCTTATGTTCTGTATTTATAAGCGTTGTTAGTAAGTTTATATTAATTGGTAGTGCACTAGTGCTCCTTTTATGATTGCTTTGTTTTCGTGAGTGCCATATAATTAGTCTTGAGCTGCATGAATACCAATTGATAATTAAGGTGTTGGTCTTTTTCTACTATTTTGCAATTGGAGATTTGGTGATTTGCTTATGAGTGGTGACATCTGCATTCTAAAGGCTTTAGATTTCATTTGTCTAGGTTGTAGGTTTCTATATTAACAGTAGAAATAAGACAACCATGAATCCCATGATGATGTGAATGAAAACTTGATTTATTCCTATTTAATTTATTAAAAACTAGAGCAAGCTAACCATTAAATTAGTTGGGAATGACTCGAAAACAAATCAACAATCTTCTTAATAACATATGAATTCATCTTTGTAAAGTAAGTTAATTCTATTTAGGGCTTAAATTTATAACCTATAATAGTAATTATTAGACACATATTTTATATAATATGGTTAGTATAATTTTTTGGTTTGGACAGCCTATATATGTTTAAACCAGTATAATCCTAAACTTTATATAATATTTTATTACTTCTAGTTTATGTTTTTTAATTTTTTAATTAGTTTGTAATAGTTTCACTTTGGGTAATCAATCTACTTTAGGAATGGATAAAAGTGGATCAAAGTGGTGGATGTTTCCTAGATGGAGTAAGGAATATGAAAAAGGTGTGGATAAGTATATAGAAAAAGCATTTGAGAATGCAGCAGAAGGGAATGAAATTTGTTGTCCTTGTAAAGTATGCTTTCGTCGAAATTGGTTGCAAGGAAATGTAGTTAAAGATCATATGATTACAAAGGGTTTTCATCCATTACCAGAGGATGAAGACCAAATAGAGGAGGAAACAAGGGCAGTGAATAACAACAGTGGGTATTTCTTTGATGAGAATATGGATGATTTGTTACATGATACATTTAGAAATGGTCCGAATGAAGATGCAAAGAATTTTTACAAGTTAGTTAAAGAAGGAGAGGAGGAGTTGTACCCTGGTTGCAAGAACTTTTCCAAATTGTCCTTTATAATTCAACTATTTGTTTATAAGCGAGACCATAACTTGAGCAATGGGGCATTCACTGATTTATTGAAAATTTTAAAAGCTATGCAACCGGATGCTAAGTTGCCTAGTTCTTTTAATGAAGCCAAGAAGATTCTTAAGCTCTTGGGTTTGGATTACGTCAAAATAGATGCATGTCCTAATGACTGCATGTTGTAGTGGGAAGAGAATGCTAAAGCGACATGTTGTCATACATGTAAAACATCCCGGTGGAAATCAGAAGAAAAAGATGAGGAAACTGGCAGGGTTCGTCGAATTCCAGCTAAAATTTTGAGGTACTTCCCCATCAAGCCCAAGTTGCAAAGACTGTTCATGTGTCCGAAGACCGCCCGCAAAATGACATGGCATGAAACTGGACGCCCAAAAGATGGGGTCTTAAGACATCCGGCTGATGGTAAAGACTGGCAGAACTTTGATTTGATATATCCTGCATTTTCTAAAGATCCTCGCAATGTCAGATTGGGTTTATCTAGTGATGGATTTAACCCATTTAACTCAATGAGTATTGTGCATAGTAAATGGCCAGTGATATTAAGCACTTACAACTTACCACCATGGTTGTCCATGAAACCAGAATTTTTGATGTTAGCATTACTTATCCCGGGTCCCTCCTCCCCAGGCAACAACATTGATGTATACTTGCAACCTTTGGTAAAGAATTTGAAAGAATTATGGGAGTGTGGCATAGACACATATGATGCTTTAAACAACCAAGTGTTTAAAATGCATGCAGCTTTGTTGTTCACCATAAGCGATTTCCCGGGATTAGCAATGTTATCCGGATGGAGCACAAAAGGGTCGTTGGCATGCCCTGTTTGTCATTATGAGAATCGTTCGGTATATTTGAGGAAAAGTAAAAAGACATGCTACACAAGACATCGCAGATTTTTGAGAGTGAACCACCCGTATCGTCGTAATAAGAGGAATTTTGATGGGAAGATTGATACAGAAGGTGCTCCAGCCCGCTTGTCAGGAGCTGAGGTTTTGGAATTGTTGGCTGGATTCAAAAATGAATTTGGAAAGAATAGACCCAAGAAGAAGGTTAGTAAGAAGAGGAAAAAGAAGAACAAGGACAAAGATGACATTTGCCCTTGGAAAAAGAAGTCAATATTTTTTGATTTACCTTACTGGATGCATATTGATTGTCGTCACTGCCTTGATGTGATGCACATAGAGAAGAACTTCTGTGATAATGTTATTGGGACATTGTTGGATATTTCTGGAAAGACAAAAGATCATGTGAGAGCACGGATGGATCTGGTAGAACTTGATTTGATGCCCGAACTTCAACCAAAATCTGCTAATGATGGTGAACACATTGAAATTGCGAAGGCTCGTTTTTGGATGACATTGGCTGAGAGGGTCAAATTTTGTGCTCTGGTTAAGAATGCTAAGTTACCGCAGGCATGTGATTCTAATATTGCACGCTGCGTAAATCTCCAACAAAGAAAAATTATGGGGTATAAAAGTCATGATGCTCACTTCCTAATGCACTATTTACTTCCCATTTGTGTGAGCCAAACTTTGCATAAAGATGTTGCAGCTCCGCTCATTAGGTTGAGTGCTTTTTTTAAGGCGATATCTCGTAGAGTGATTGACTTAGAAGAACTTGATTATCTTCAAGACGAGATTAGTGAAGTTCTTTGTCAACTTGAAATGATTTTTCCTCCTACATTTTTTAACATCATGGTTCACTTGCTTGTCCACTTAATTGAAGAAATTAGACTTGGAGGACCTGTTGCTTCTAGGTGGATGTATCCAATTGAGAGATTTCTTAGAAAGTTGAAGTCTTTTGTTCGCAATAAGGGTCGTCCTGAAGGCTCCATGGCTGAAGCCTACTTAGCTGAAGAATGCATAACCTTTTGTGCTAGATATTTGCAAAAGGGATCCCCCGGTAGGGATAGGCCAACTGATCAGCCTACAGAAGCCCAAATTATTTTTCCAAAGATAGGTCATCCTATAATGGGGCGAGGGAAGAAAAAAAAGAAAGAGCATGAGAAGATTGATCTTATAAAGTGGGGTCAAGCACATCAATATGTTCTATTCAATTGTCACAACGAAGAAGTTGAAAGATATATTAGGTAATAAAATGCCCCATTTAAGACACTTTAAAATTAGCATTGTTTAAAATTTCTCATTTTTGAATATGTCCTAACTTAGTATTGTTTATATTTTGCTACAGTGAGCACGAAACAATTGTTAGCAACAAGAATAAACGAAGGTGGGACAGTTTTCAGATCCGTAGTAATGATTTCATAGATTGGTTTAAGGAGAGAGTTGAGTTTGAGCTTGGTCAAGGTCAACAAGTGCCCAATTTTATTAAGTTGTTATCTGTTGGACCTTCTTTCATTGTTAAAAGATATAGTGGATACTCGATAAATGGACACAAATTTCACACTATGAAGCGTGATAAAAATGGTGTGACTGAAAATAGTGGAGTGACATTATCGGCCTTAACTCCAAGTTTCGCTAGTACGAAGGATCAAAACCCTATTGTGGGAGATGTCACCTACTATGGCTCTATTGAAGAAATTATTGAGATATTCTATGAAGATCAATTCAGTGTCGTCTTATTTGGATGTGTTTGGTTTCAATATGAGGAGGATACCAATGGGCTTGCTCGGATCAATCGAAAGAAGTTTATTTCTCAGCACGAGCCATTCATATTGGCATCTCAAGCCAGTCAGGTTTTCTATGTTCAAGACTTGGAAGCAACTGATTTGTATTATGTTGTAAAAGATCTTCCTAGAGAACACAATGAGCTTGAGGATGAAAGAATCCATGAAGTTGTTGAAATGTATTGGAGGGAACCTCACTGGTCTCATCGAAATAGGTCTGATAATGCAGTTGGTGATGTAGAAATAAGTCTTACGAGAGAGGATGTACAAGCAACAATAGTTGATTTGTCTGGAAATGTTGTAGCTGGTTATGTCTAGCTAGCTGAAATTCTGTTTTAAGGCTTAGTTGCATTTCTTTGTCGTAAGTTTAATTTCTGGATAACATTGAAGGGTACTCTGGATTTCAGCTTTGATCTATAGCTTTGATTTTCTTCTATTTTATTATGTTTCCATTAGACTGAATTACTTTTTTTGCTATCTTCTGGGACACAAATATCTGATTGTGATCTCTAATTGAGTAATTGATGTATGCTTTAAAGGTATAACTCTGAATTATTTTTTTGTTATCTTCTGGGATTGAATTACTCTGAATTACTTTTTTGTTCTCTAAATTTTAATTATCATTTTGGTTGTAATGCAGGAACATTCTGATTTTTCTCTTCACAATTTTATGAGGTGGTTGGTTTGACATCTTTTTATGTGTTGTTGGTGCATACTTTAAAGGTACGGGCCTTCTGTATAATAAGTTTTTTTTTCATAATTTTAATCCTGCTGTATACTAGCTTTGCTAAATGGCCACAAAATTAACTTTCAAAATTATAATCATAAATGGCTAGGAAGATTAGAATTAAGATGCTTACTTGACTGCTACCAAAATTGGATTTATGTGTATTTGTGGATTAGTGTTGTAGTTTCCTCTCTTTTCTTTCATGAAGTTCCTAGGAAGTAATCTTTGATTATTCTTTTCTTGATGGATAAAGGAGGCTGAAGAATAGAAGGGCTTGTAATTGCAGATTTTTGGGTCTTTGTTAATATTTTCCTTGATGTTGAAAATTAACAGCTTTCTCTTGTCAGATTCTGGTGTGTTCATCTCTAGCATTTCTACAGGCTGAGGTGGGTTTTCATTAGAAGGACCAGAACCACTTTCACTTTTTCATGTGTTGATTGCCAGTGTTGATTGCATACTAGAATCAGGTATGTTTCTTTAATATTTCTCAGAAAATATTAGAATCAAGTAGTTTTTTCAGTAAACTGCAACTTCATTTTTTTCTTCAGTAAAGCCAGTATTGATTGCATATAAAATAGAGGCAAGATTCCTCTGTTTAGTGTTTAGTGACTATTTTCTAATTCCTTGAATTCCACTGCTGATTAGGGACCGAATCCTAAAAGAATTGCCAATATCTTATAAGAGGTTACCATTTTTTTCAGTAAAGCCAGATGTTTTAATTTTAGGTACACTATAAGATGATTCATAGCCTCACCAGAATTGTGTTGAACAGATGTTGATTTTTTTCAATAATGGTGTTGAACAGATGGGAAACAAGAACAAGTCCTCTAGTCAAAATGGGAACATCAACCCATATGAAAAAAAAAGGATGAAAACACTAGAAGAAAATGCTGCAAAAATGAAAGCCATGGGTTTTAACACAAGCTTACTTAACAAGACTTTGCAAGAAAAGTACGACCTGGTTTCAAAAAATATTACTGCTGAACTATCTGAGCCAGAAGAGCTTGTTGAAGAACTGCATGAGGTACAAGGATGATATTTCTCTTTATTGTTGCTGAATTATGAATTGCTTCTGGTTTTGTTGGTGAATTATAAATGTCTTCACATGTTTTGCAGGTTCCAAAGCGTGTGAATTGCTCAAGAGATAAGAATGGTAAAAAAGCACTTACCCAAACTATACCCATGGCAGAATTTGTGAAGCAAAAAAATAGAGAGCGACAACAGAAAACAAGGCAAGCTAAGGTTTGAGTGGTCAAGGAATGAACACCATTAGTGATATTCAACAACCAAATGACTCACATTTATCTAATGATGAGATTGATGACATAGAAGATGATGAAAACTCCTATAATATTGAAGAAGAAGCACCAAATGCAGTTGATGGGAATGAGAATAGAGGTAATTTCACTTTTTATATTTTTAAAATGCAGTAGATGTTTAGATGTTCAGATTCTCAGATTCCCAGATTTTCAAATTCCAGATTTTCAAATTTTAGATTTTCAGATTCTCAAATGTTCAGATTTCAGAATATTAGATGTTCAGATTTTCAAATTTTCAAATTTCAGATTTTAGATTTTCTGATGTGCTAATGTTCAGATTTCAGATTATTAGATGTTTAGATGTTCATATTATAAGATTCTCAGATGTTCATATTTTAGATTTGGTTACATGCTTTCATTCTAATTCTATACCAATTAATTAGCTACAGAAAAAAAGAAGCATCGAGGGAGAACCCATTTGGTAGATATTCATATGCGAACTTTGGAAGAACGTGATGTTCTTTTCTTGAATGATCTACGCCAAGTAGTGGGGCCAAGACATATAGTACGAAAATTTGCTCACTTCCTTGGAACTTTGGCTAGAAATCATAATCGTGCACCTCTAAATGTACTTAGCTGACACTATATGCCTACAAAGGATAAACTTTGGGAGTATGTTCAGGTAAATCACTAACCTAATTTTGAAAGTTCAATATTTGTTATAGTTTAACTAAGTTTGTATTTATTCGAAGTTTAGAGTAAATACATTCTCCCCGAAGAAGCAAAAGAAGTGGTGTTACAAGATATTGGTACAAAGTGGAGGAATCACAAATCAGACTTGAAGGACAAACACTTCTCTGAAGATGCAACATGGGAAGAAATGTGGGATAAGAGACCTAAGGATGTTTCAGAGTGTCAATTTAAAGAACTTTTGGATTTTTGAAACACAGAAGAAGCAAGGGTACGTATTTTTCATTATCCAATATGTTTTTCTGCATATTTTTGGTGTATGGCAGGCTAGATTTAGTTTTAGAAGTTTAAAGATGGTGCCTCTTATCTTGAATTAGGTATTCAATAATACATTTCCAATTTCTTAACCTATCTCTATTTTCTCTTGATGCATCTGTTTGTTTAAAGATGGTTTGATTAACCATCCATCTGTTTATTTAAAGTACAATTATAAAGACATGCCGTTTAATTTAGAATCGATAGAGTGTAATTTTGATGGGTAGGGAGAGTAGAAACATGCAAACTTACTACTACCTTTTTTATTAACCTTTTTATCATCACTTCATTTGTTTTTGCATGCCTGATCTGCTTCTTTCATGTCCTTTTATTTCCCTCTAATTGCTTCACTGGTCCTCCATTTAGTGATTCTAGTCAATGTGCAGGTCGAAATACTAAGGCTGTAATTTGACATGTTGTCATTCGTTGATTAAATTAGTTGATGGTGTTCATTGTGGTGTATATTTTTTGGTACAATATTAACTACGCTTGCAGTTTGGATGTTTTTGAATTTCTCTAGAATAATTTTGAATTGAAACTAGTAACTTTTTATATTGTATAGGAAATGAGTAAGAGAAACAAAGACAACCGAGCAAAGCAAAGTGACATGCATACTATGGGTCCAACATCAATTGCTATGTTGCGTTATGAGATGGTAAATTAGTTATATTTAGAAATTGTGTCTTCTTATTTAGGTATACTAGCATACTACCATCTTGTTTTAAGTTATATTAATTAAATTAGTTGCACATGCACTTTTCTTAAATTGTTTTTGGTATAGCAGCAAAATGACCCAGAAAAGAGGTGTCCATCACAAGCGGATTTATATATTAAATCTAGGACGAGGAATGTTGGACGCACATACTTGACGCAGGGTGATGAGACACTACAAAATATTGTGAGATAACTATTTAAAGTCTTTTACATTGTTTTATAGTGTATTTAAGTTGTTACATTTCTAAAATGTTGGATTTTTGTCTTGTTATGGACTTTTATTAATTAGGAGAAAATGAAAGCATTGCAGTCCTTGGATAATGGAAGTACCAAATCCGATCCTTACTATGATGTTATAGGGAAGAAGGAGCACAATGGGCGCCTACGTATGCATGGACTAGGTGTGACAAAGTCAAGGCTGAAAAACAAAGATCCCAAGAACCCGCTTATACTTCCCCCAATGTTGTTGGATACCATCTCTGAACAACTTGAAAAAAAGTTAGAAGAAGTGGATAAAAGACGAGAGGAACAATTTGAGCAAAAACTTGCTGATATGTTATCGAAGATACGAGAAGCTAATCCTGGAGTTGATCTTGTTATCCCTGGAATGCCAACAAATGAAGAAGATGCATCTAGTTCCTATCAAAATTAATTAGGTGAGTAAGGATTTCATCATTTTACCTAAGTTCTTGTTTATTCTCTATTTGATAATCTTGGCTAATCAATTTAGTGGAATTTGAGAGGATTCTGGATCATTCTTAGGAGTCTATTCGCAGCACTTAGTCAAGTCTGTTTAAGGTGTCTTCAAGTATGTTATCCAGCATCACATTTTTAATTAATTCAAAGTGAAAACATAATTTTAGAAGTTTTAGTTGATTGCTTACTTTTTTGGTTAGAATTACAAATCCTAGAGAAAAGCTTAATCTGGACATAGGAGGAATTCAACTCAGTCCACAAAAAGCCATTTACAAAATGGCAAGACTTGTACGCTAGAGCAAAGAGAGTCCATATCTTTTTTTCTCTAGTTGATGAAGAGCCTACAAGTGACAAACTTACAAATAGATATATACTATAAAAAAACCTAGCAAAGAGACAATCTGTATCTTTTTTGTACTATGTGAGGGGACATTATTATTAGACTAATCTAGTTTCTTATTACAACATGTTCATATATAGATGTTTTTATATCTATTAATTTGAGGGAACGTTAATTATTAGCTTGTTCATTTTATTTTGCAGGTTGGTCCGCACGCTTTTGGTTTGATGAAGATTAGTTAGGATATAAGTATATATATATGGGCATGCACATTTTGTGGTAGGTTCTTAATTTAAAACCGGTCATATTTTGGTTAAGATATATACTTGTTCTCTTTTCACTCAAATTTGGGCAATTGTTATACTTGTTTTTGGCAAGTGTTTGCTTTTGAACATGGCTAGTGAACCATGGATGTATCTACTTGATGAATTTGCATGGTTTAATAGAAGTATGATATCTCAATCTTATTGATATCTATAATTTTAGATGTGTATATTTTATAAAAATATTTATATATTAAATATATAATTCAACAAGAATTTATTAGAAAATAATAACCTGTAAATTTAATATTGAAATGTCAATAAACCGCCACAATAGTTTATGAAATTACATTGTACCTCGCTCACAAAACCGCCTCAGTTGCTCATACAACCGTTGCAAAAGTCTTCCAACAACCGCCACAATAGATAAACAACCGTTGTAATAGTTCATTAAACCGCCCCCATTGCACATAAAAACCGCTGCAAAAGACTTTTAAAACCGCCGCAAAAGACTCATAACCGCAGTAATAGCTTTAAAAAACCGCTGCCATAAACGAAGGTAAAAACCGCCCCCTTAGAGTCTATAGCAGCGGTTTTAAGATTCTATAGCAGTGGTTGCATATGTTGACATGTAACCGTCGCCTTACCTTTAAAAAACCGCCACAAGAGACCTAAGGCAACGCAAGCAATTACAGCGGTTGGTGAACCGCCACCTTAAGTCTTTGGTGGCGCTTTTAGACCATATAGTAGCGTTTTTCGACCGTCGCTAAAAGCTCTAATTGTAGTAGTGTAAATTCTATTGATGATATTAGTGTAATCAAGGATGGATACTTGATAAGTCGCCGAACGTTATTTTGACGTGATTGGGGTTTATGTTGACACGACGGATATTACACATTTAGAGTGTGTGGATTGCATATTTATGTAAGTGAATCAAAGTTCTAGAATGTCGAAGTCTCTCGAAAGTATATTAATTATATAGTGGCGAACTTTGTTCTCTAAACGGTTGCGGATGCGACAAAGTCCATGACTTTTGGTAGGACTACGACCTGGGTGACGTGTTAGGGGTGACCGCATTGAATCAGTTGTTTATAACTTCAGAAAAACTGGCTATAATAGCTTTGAACGTCCAAATGGTTGTTTAAAGGTTTCGTTGAACTATTGTGTCGAAGGCTGAGCAACTGTAATCTTTGAAAAGACATTCTTAAAAAGAAGCAAAACTCCGCATACTAAACTCTAAAGTTTTATCCTAGATCAACGACTACAACAAGGACATACGTACAAGATAGTTTTTCTTATCTCAAGTCAGATTTCACGGATTCCTTTGAGCTGAATAAAGGGTGAAGTAGGAGTTTAGAAAAGCTTCCATATAATTTAAAGCTACTGTATATCTAGTTACTAACCATTTATTGATCGAATCTCCTTAATATACTGAAGAAATCTATGACTTACCAAAAGTTCCCAACTTCGTAGAGTTCTAGAACTCGAGAACGTTAACATAGAATAACTACATATTTTATCCAATTAGTTATTTTTTTCATTAATGATTAGTAGTTAACAAGTTCTAATTTCATGTATGTTTGAAGTTAATAATCACTTATATGATCATGCAAAATAAATAATACAATCATGCAAATTCAATTATAATGTAATTATTTGTACACACTTAATTATATAATCATACACATTCAATTAAATCATCATGCACACTCCGATTAATAACATGTACGCAATTATTATAAAATCGTGCATATTTAGTTAAAAAAATTATCTACACTTAATTATAAAATTAATAATGCACAATCAAATATAAAATCATTCATATGATCATATCCAATCTTAATAAATCGTTGTTCTCCGAGTAAAATTTGACACAATCGCTTTTTTTTTTGAATTTTTAATTTAATTAATACGTGATTTTTTTTGGTTGAAATTTAATTAATACATGATTTTAATTGTTGATTTTTTGAGCGCTTTATAGTGTAAGTATGTGATCATAAAACAACTAGTGTTATTCCCGTATTATATACGGGTGACTATAAAAATATACAATTTTTTTTATATTAATAAAATGATTTTAATTTTATAGTTTAATTTACTTGAGATACATATTTAATACAAATCAACGTATTTAAAATACAATATTGTTTCAAAAAAATATGAAATATAAAGTAAAAGTATATCTCAAATAAAATCCACAGCAAATAGTGAGTTTCCATAAATTTTTCATTTAAAGGCTCAATAAAATATACTATTTATAATTAAATAATACATAAACATAATCAAAGTCCAAGATATTGTAAGAAAATTGTACTTAAATCAATAAGAAATTAAGCTAACAATAAAAGGAAATAACGCACAATACATATTTTATCTTACATATGCTAGACGATCCTTCGTCAAATTTAGTCAGAAATTTCTTATTATGTACTTTACACAAACCAAATAAAATTTAAAGTCTATTAGCCTTTTATAAATTTTGATGAATATAGAGAGATGTGGCGGTTTCCGATGGGGTGGAAAAGTGGGGAGTTGTGGAGTTGTGGATAATTTTCACATAATTTATTAAAATAATTAAAAAAATTACATGGAGTGGGGAAGTGGAGAGAAGATGAGAAAAATTTAAATATAATTTATTAAAATAATTAAAACTTTTTTTTAAAGATTTTGACATGTGGTTTAATTTTTTCTATAGCTTTGATTTTTGCTTTATATTTATACTAGGATAGATGTGTTTGATTATCCATCAAATTAAAAGTCAAAACAAAATATCTTTTTAAATAACTTTATAGGGGTGCATGTAACGCGCTATGGCTAGCAACGTGCCATATGCATCAAAGTTTGCAAAAGAAGGTGAAAAAAGCAGGCAAAATATTTGACTTCCTTTCACAAATAGTATTAGACTATAGACCCATTTCAAAGAATTATTAAAATTCTCATCAGTAATTCATTCTTGAGTTTTGACCCTATCATGTAAATATACTAATTTTTTTATTCTATGTCCATGCCTCCGATCCAAAAACATATAATTTGTATACTTATTTATCGATTTTTCTACATATTTTATTTTGGAGTTTTAAATTAATTTCAAATTTATATATTTTTAGAGCTTAATTTTTTAAAATGGGGTTCTTAACGTATGCTTAAGGTCAGTCATATACAAGTAACGAATTTCACACCGGCCTTTAGAAGCATTATATATGAACTTGTTTTTTTTTCTTGTCTTTGGCTTACCCGATTTAATCGGTTAGCATCACTCTATACTCAGATTTGATACTTCGTGATTCTATTTTAGAAGAGACCATTCAAATATCGTTTTTTCCATATATATCATCACGGGATTCGAACTCAAATTTCTTGAACAAAACTAAAGCAGTCTAGCACTACTTTACAACGTACAAGACCAATTGTGTGTTGCATGCAGTTGTATTTAAGAACATGCTAGGTTGATTGAAAGTACGGAGGAGGCGGAACTGAATTTGAAATTAGATCGAATTGTATTGGGGTAGGTCGTTTGGTGTCTTGTGTCTTCTGAAGATCCTTTATCTTCATAGAGGGAACATCAAATGTCCAATTTGCACAATCAACGATAGGTTATCTCTTGCACATGACGCTATTTTTTAGTGCTTCACTTAACCCAATCCCAATTAAGTTCATATTTGTTCTTTGTTTTTGTCCGTTTGTACTCGTTTTAGCCATTCTTATGTTGTATGTTTTCTGTCAGATTTACGTAGTGATTATAACTGCGATTTTTATATGATCTCTCAATTCACCAAGTTTGTTTGGTGTCTGAATATTCTTGCTTGTAAAAAAACAACATAAACCTTCTTTTATCAGAAACAAAATTAACGAGGTTTTCTTTAACTAAATAAACTAATTAATCCATTTAGCCCATTATACGTACGGACTACGGAGTATATACTTCTAGTTTTACCTTGCATTGATCTTCTAGATAATGATATAAAGATCATTTGGTCACCAACCTTGAAGGCCGTGGGGCCAGAATTAATAACGAATAAATAAGTATTGACTAATGTAGAAATATATGATCGATCAACTCATTTCCCACTAGCTAACTAGCTAATTACATAATTATCTGACCCAAATAAAAAGTATCCACACAAACTGAGCTAGCTAGCTAGGATGATAAACAAACCGTATATACATGCTCAATCAATGGGTTAGAACTTAGAATATATAGTAAATTAATTGTTAAATTAATATGCTTATATTCTTTAATTGTTGGTTGATTCGTTAGGCCATTTTTTCCTTTTTTGAAGATTTTAGTTTTCTTAAATTTATGTTTTGAAAATAGTATTCGTTAGCATCTCATTGTCACTAATTATGTTATAATTGTAGTTGCTTATATACTTTACCTCTCATAAAAGAACAATATTAATTTATGCTTAAGAAAATTAATATGAACATGCAAATCCTGCTCATGTTACATGTACACTACAACATGAATATAATAATATAAAGGTATATAAATTAATAATTGAGGGGTATACATGTGATTCTCAAGGTACGAACAAAACAAGAAGAAGAAACCCTCGTTCCATTCTGGCATCTCTTTTAATTTCTCTTTTAAAATTTGAAATATTTATACAATAATTTTCTTTCAATTATTCGTTCCAAAATTACCACCCCCTCTTCTAGCTTTTTTCCATGCCTCAAAAAGCCCATCTTAATTAGTCAGCCTGCCATCACCATATAATAATACTTGCCTTTTGATTAATTAATCACCCGTTTCCATTCACCCGTTTTCTCTAGCTTTCCCCTGACCCGTATTAAAGGAGAAAGACATAATAAGAGAAGTTAATCAAGGTTGATTACAATCACATAAAAACTCTCCTAAGAAAGAAAGAAAAGAGAGTTCAAGAAAGTACTTAGATGGGGAGGGCACCATGTTGTGACAAAGCAAACGTCAAGAAAGGGCCATGGTCGCCCGAGGAAGACGAAAAGCTCAAGGCCTACATCGAGCAACATGGCACCGGGGGCAACTGGATCGCCTTGCCCCAGAAGATGGGTACGTCCAGATCAATATATCTATCTATCTGTCTGTCTATCCAACGATTTATACTTCTTTTAGTTTCTGCACATATGTTTTTGAAGAGGTTAACATTTTTTATGCACATAATTGAATTGATGAATAGGGCTAAAGAGATGTGGGAAGAGCTGCCGACTTAGATGGCTAAACTACCTTAGACCTAACATCAAACATGGAGGATTCTCCGAAGAGGAAGATCGGATTATTTGCAGCCTTTATGTTAGTATTGGGAGCAGGTCAGTTTAATTGTTCATTTCTACAAGATTAATTTTGCTTTTCTTCAAGTTTTAGGTATTAATTAGTTAGCTAGAGTGTTGTTTCTAGTAACTTATTTGTGTTGATTGAGGTTTAATTTGATGTGTGTTGGATTGAAGATGGTCGATCATAGCCGCTCAACTTCCAGGGCGGACAGATAATGATATCAAGAACTACTGGAACACGAAACTGAAGAAGAAGTTGCTAGGCAAGCAAAGAAAGGATCTTGATCATCACTACTCATCCACGGGCCGAAAACTCAAGAGACTAGCCTTAGATGGTAACAATGTTAATCATCTTGCAAGGCTACCTAATTCCACTTTCAATACCCTACCCTCCAATAATCATCAAGTGATGATCCCACATGGATGGTCTTCTTTGACTTCTTGTTCACCATTGATCAATCATGAGCTTATGAAGCTTGATGGAACGCCAATGATCAACGGCTATGATCAAACCATGTACAATCTTCACCCTCACAATCCACAACTTAGCAACCAATTGATGATGAATGTTTCTAGCCAATCGATGAGATCCGAGTACAATCTTGATGGGTTTGTAGCCATGGATAACTCTATGGGTAGCGTTGGTCAGGCTTTTCCAGCTGAGCTAGAAGAGATGATGTCGAGTAATATGGCTTCCCAGAGAATGATCAACGGCCTTGATTTCTTGGCGTGGGAAGGGATGATGATCTACGGCAACAATGGGAGTGGAAGTGATCAGACTAGTTGTGGTGAGAGCCAAGCCGGATCGTGGGGCGAGATGAGCTCCTTTGTTTCACTTCCAATGGAAACTGGGATTTCATCTTCAAATCATGTTTTGGATGAATTCAGGTACACCGGAGAGTTATGAACATTTTTATATGTATTATGTCTAGTTATATATATTATTTCTTGATTTTGTTGATCGAGAGTGGACGGGCATTGTGTAATGTATAATAACCATGTTGTAAATTTTTGATATAAGTTATAGTTAGGTATTTGGATTCAAGCCTAGGAAAAAACCCTAATGAATATGTGTGTTTTGTTACGATTGTTTGCAAATGTTTTTTCTTGATCAGAACTTGTGTTCTTAGATCTTAATTGTTGAGGTTTGTATTGATTAGTAATTAATCTTTTTGGACGAATTGAAAGTAGACTTAAATTGTAGTACGTATTATATATCATTTGGTATAATATATTGTATTTCGGAATCTACCCTAATACATTATAAAGCATAACCCAGGTTTGTTGTAAAATTTGCGCCACGTGGTATTTTTGAATAAAATAATGTGAAATTATATTTTAACAAATTTTGTAACAACTTAGATATTCTTGCTATATATACTAAATAGATAACATATTTATATAATTTTTTTATGTATATAATTTTCTATCTATGGATTATGTATTAGTTTACTACAATAGATAACATATTTATATAATTTTTATATACATAAATTTTGTATATCTTTTTTATCTATCTTGTAACAAGATTTGAGATCCAAATATATAATTTTTTTTATCTACATGTTGATAATAAATAGACCTAATATTTTTTATATTAATTTTATGCATAATATTTTTTATCTCTTAACAAGACTCGGACTTTAAGTATATAATTTTTTTATCTATATGTTGATAAAATATGGGGCACAATCTTAAAGATTTTTTTTAAATTACATAATTTTATTACGATATTATATACAAGTGTTTAAAATCTTATATTAATATCATAATTTTGTATAATTTTTTAGTAAAATAAACCCGTGAATATCACGGGGAATCAACTAGTTGAAGTTGATGAGCAATAGGATTTCTTTGTTGTTAGTGAATCGATATATATAATAATTTTGTGTTGTTGATCACTAATTTATTGCATATGCTAACATATTATACTCCGTAACATGTAAACGAACATTTGGATAAGCATATATAAAACTATAAAAGGACATGTAATATCTACATTGAAGGTATTGAGAGCAGTGCATGCCCTAATTAATAATTAGTACACAGTTTTGCAATGTTAAGTCTTATTAACAATTTATGGCAGGCTGGCCTAGCCAGAGCCATATATATATACAGAAAATAAGTAAATAAAAAATAGTTCAAATTCCAATAAAAATTCTATCTGGGTATTACGTGAGTACAGTACGTTAACCCGGCCTATCCCCATGTCCTTTAGCAATTTCAGTCAAAAACCAGTTCGTAAGATTCCAAGGACAACAGCAAAACCAGGGAATATATGCTTATAATTAATTTGCACCTTAATTAGTGTCGTCCTAGCCCACTGCCCACCTGTTTTAACTAGTATACAATTTATGTATACAACATATATGTATATACGTCTATACTTAATTTTCTCCCTTTGGGTGTGTATCATATGTTACAACTTACAAGTATATCCTAGAGAAATGCAGTCCAAATTTTCTGTACGTGATAATACTCCTTTGTGTGCTCCCTTGTTACCATTGGTCCACTTGGACAAAATTAAAAAAAAATAATAATAATAATTTTTCTTTCTTCAACCTTGAAAACCATACACTAATTTTCAGCTTTCAACAAAAAAAATAAAAATTCCCACCCCTCAACTTTCTCCTCTAGAAGAATAACCAAACAACCGTAATTTGCAAATTGGTGATCACTATTTAGATTGCAATATTCTTCAAGCTTTAGTTTTTCAAGATTAAGTTAATTATTTGAATAGTGTCGATCAAAGTTAAATCGGTGCCTCCTCGACGGCGGAGACAATAACGATGTTCTAGTCCGAGACGATTCGAATAAGCGCCAATTTGGCCTCCTCGGGCACACCTTCCACCTTAGCTACCCGTCTACTCCGAGTTGGAAGAATCAGTTGACGTAACTTTGAAATTGAAATTAAGTGCGATCTATATAGAATAATACTCTCTTTGTTCTTGAAATATGTCTTTTGATCCATCTTTTTTTTCATAAAATATATATTTTTAATATTTTTTTCTCACTTCTTTTCAAATTTACCCCACTTTATGAGAGTAATAATTACTCGCTTAACAATTTTTTTAGAAGTGAGTTATAACACGCATTTTTCTAAACATATGGGTAATTAGGATAAAATATTTATTCTTTTATATATGTGTATTGAGTTAAAAGGACATGTTTTAAGAAACGAAGGGAATATATCACACTAAATTTTGCCAATTCTTTTGACAATTTTAGCCTCCCTCATTTACCCAAATTAACTAACCACGTAATCAAATTTATATCATACTCTTTTTAACCCCTTGACATAACAATCATCACATTGAATTCTTCTCCTCGTTTTATAAATAGAAAATTTGATGTATCGAATAAGTAGACCTGTCAAATGGGTCGGACGGGTCAGGTTCGGGTTCGGGTCAATCGGGTTCGGGTCACGGGTCGTCGGGTCATAAAATTTCCGGGTTCATATAGACCGGGTTGTTACGGGTTTGGTACAGGTTCGGGTTGACCCAACGGGTCATGATCGTCAATTTTGCTAACATTTATCTTTATATTTATTGAAATAACTAATATTATATTATATAAAATATTATTTTATAATAATAAAATAATAATTTTATACAAAATTTATAATAAAATATTGAATTTTTAATTCAAACAATACTTTAGCAGGTTGGTCGGGTCAACCCAACGGGTTGGTGACCCAACCCAGTTTTTTCCGGGTCGACCGGGTTCGGGTTAGTCTTGACTCATTGATTTTCGGGTCGGGTTTAAACCCTAAAAACTTCGGACGGGTCGGGTCGGTTTTTCGGGTTGGGTCAAAATTTGACAGGTCTATGAATAAGCCTAATAGTTTAAAAGGTCGAAAAAAATCAACAGATGTACAAATCATAGTATGAGAAACTACACAACAATCAAAGCAAAAATACCATAAACAAATGCCAAAAGCGGTAGATTGGTACTAAATCTGGGAGTGGAAATATACACTAGAAGCAAACAATATGAAGCGTCACGAGAATAGCAAAGAAGACGTTAACTGTAAAAAATGCACAAGACGAAGTTCTGATAAACAACTTGCTTGATCTTCGATCTTCTTGAAATAATCTCTCTTTTTAATCTCTTTTTGGCGGATGGAAGTCATAAAAACTATATCAATTACTCCCTATATAATATGGAGTACTATATAACTTTATTATAGGAGAGAATATCCCTCATTTTCTGGTAAATAGAGAATATCCTCGTGAAGTAGAAGAGCAACACAAAAATCCTTGTAGAAACAGCCAACTTCAAAGATCTTTGTGAAGCTTTTCTTAAGCAAATAATAAAGAAAACAAGCATCTATGCTCCACAGAAACAGCCAAGTTACGATCATTTTCTGTATTATAAAGATATCAAATATACAATATGGCCCTATTTTGAGCTCTACATTAGAATTGAAAGAAAGAATCCTCTAACTTTAAGATTAAAGTAGTAGTGTACATACTATAATATATTTAGAGTATGATTACATTATAATTACTCCCCACCGGTGAAAAGCATTATTGATATAAGCATTTTGGTTTTATGTTATTGAAATGTAGTGATAAACTTCCTTGTTTGATTGGTGAAAGTGACACTCTTTTTCTTTTGTTGCGTGCAGTGTATTCAATCCTTTGATAGATGGACTTGCCCTAATTTTCGCTGGTCTACAATAATTGAATAACAATGAGTCATTAATTAATAATTTAAAACGTGATTAATTAAGCAAAAACTTGAGACTTTGCTAGTTTTAGTCAATACAAAACATTTGGAATTTTAGCAGATCAATAAAATCTTAATCTCTATGTTTCTCGTCTTTTATTCTTTTTGGGCCACTTTTGCTTCCATAAATCCAACACAAGGCCCAAATTCTTCTTCATGTGTTCTATTTTTTTTTTGAATAAAGGGGTTATCCATTCATGTAATAGAGTTATTACAAAATATCATCTCTTTTTTTGGTCGTTGACTTGTTTGCCAGAGCTTCATTTTGACTATGTCCTGCACTTCTGCTTGACCCGAGTCGCACACCTAGCTTTGGCGGGTGAGTCTCCCAAAAAGAATATTTTTACATCCACTGATCTATTGGGATTCCTCGGGAGTGTGGAGCAGGACAAAATATTATATCATCTATGCATACCTAGATTTACAAAACTTCTATCTAGACTAGTTAACCATCTTCTTAAAATTCTATCTTGCGTTCTCTATCTCACTTTAATACTATTTCTCACACGGTTTATGGCAATTTTAGTACATTCAACCACTCAAGTCCTGAAATATCAACATGTTTCTAACAATCCAAACAAAATACATCACTGCACAATGGCAAGCCATCTAAAGGTTGAAGGTGAAACTTTTCCTCGTGGACAAGTTGCTAGTTGCTGCCTTCGGGCATTTGGTTTGATAGTTAAGCCTCTGGGGTAGTAACCTGAGGTCACCAACGGTTAGCCCTTTACTCTTTAGACAAGTTGCAGGTTGCTACCTTCCATTCTCCTATTGTGTTGGTGCCTTCGCCTATTTTGGCCCATGCCAACACATTATCAAAGTACTAATTTGCAGAATTTGCACTTAAATCAGATGTGCTCACAGATGCGCTCCTCTATTGGCAATCATCCAAGCTGAGAAAGAGAATTCTTTCTTTTTTTTCAACTAGTGTCTGAATTGAATAGGAACTATGCATTATCGACCCATAAAATGCCTCTTTTTTTCAAAACTAATAAATAGTAATGACAATGGACAATCAAATTCACAACCAAGCAAAGCTTGCAAACAATAACAATGTTTGAAGTATGGTCTACCCAAAAAATTAGGGGCATGAAAAGGCATAATAAATTATAGGGGCGAGTAAAATTGCTTTTTCAAATCTTTCCTATACAAAAATTGCTTTGTAAACCCTTGAATACCAGTAAGGAGCAGCTTAAGTGCCTATACAACAACACTGAAAGACACTACTTTTTCCCCTTTCTTTTATTTCCCAAAATGTGTTCCTTCTTCTCTGATCAGCAGGAGTCCAAATGTGCGTTCAGCAATTAACTATCTGTGCAGTAGCTGCTATAGGACGAGTGCAGAAGAGACCAATCTTTGTATTGTCCAGTTAACTATCTTTCAGAGTTTCCTGCCATGACAAAACAAGAGAAACCTTTGAGATTCATTGTGATATTGTTTTTTCTTTCTCCAAAACTGACTAATCTTGTTGTCAAAATGTATAAAGTTAGACAACAATTACCATTAGGTCCAAGGTTATTAATGGGCGGGTTCGATTCAAAACCCATATGAAGCAGATTTTGCAGCTCACCGTCCCACATACCCTACAATTGATGCAATGTGATTAATCCACTAATTTCATTAACTTGAGATTTGCATATCAAATTTGAACATACAATTAAGTCGTGTTTAACTGACTTTGCATACCTTAATTACCTGAGATGCAGAATGATACGGTGATGCTGTACTGGATATACCCGAGAAAGCTCCTTGATGGATATCTGTAGTGCAAAGGTGGGAGGAACTCATTCCTGGAGTAAGCCCAAGAATAGGTGCACTATTGCCTCTTGAATTAAGGATCTACACAGAAGAGAGACAAGGAAAATTATCAGAAAATAGCTTTCTCGCCTCTTATTTCCATGGATCCACGAATCTGGGATCTTATTTCCATCTTACTACTAGGGATCTTATTAGTGATCGGATTAGGCTCTTATTTCCCAGAGTTGTGGAAATAAGATCCCTAGTAGTAAGATGGAAATAAGAGGTCTTGTTGGGGCTTAAACCTTCTTCCACACAATCACGAGTTTGCATTGCATAAAGTTTAAAATTCTCAGTGATCAAAAGGTCTTGTTGGGGCTCATTACTCACATCTTTTGATAGGATTTGCTCAATGTTGAAGTTTAGTTCTGGATTCACAGTGGCAAGCTTCATGGATAGAAACTGCAACCAGAAGAGTATTTGAACTAAACTGTCAGCACAACGATCTATAATAACTACATCTGAAAAAACATTCTGGGTAATGGTCTTGAAGATTATGAATATGATACTCCATGTGTCATCTGATGGTACAATGCATGAATTAATCATAATGACAGATGAAATTGATTGATTTATACTTCTATGACAAGGTGAAGTGACAGGATATAGTAATTAATCTATACCAATTAATATGTCATTGAAATTCCCATATAAAAGCTTACTATCTAAGACAAAGAACTGTCCTCCCCTTCACTTGGGAGACTTAAAATTCATAAAACCTCACCTCAACTTGCTGCTGGAGTGACTGCACATAGTTGATAATCTCATCAAGCATCACTGCTTTCCCAGTAATCTAGTAGAACCAGTGGAATAAAAAGATATCCAAATCATTAGCAACTTTCATTCGCAAAAGGAAGTTTAATCATCCAATCACAGCATCAAAGTAACAATTAATTACAAAACACATCCACCTTCGAGTACCTTATTGCATCCAGGAACAAGTTCTTGAAGTAACTTCATCCTATCATTGATCTTTTCTCTCCTGACCTGCAAGGTGCGTTTCTTCTAGTTATGTTCAATGAAACTTGTTAAAACTGAAAACTTGTAGCATCTACTTGTTAAGAGCAGAATATAAACCGTACCCGTTCAGCTAGACTATGACTATTTGTAGCCTGTCCTTTTCTGGCTCTCATATGAACATAATTCCCTTTGGATCCCTCTCCATCTTGAGAATTATCTTTACGTTGATCAGAACTACCATTCTCTTCAACTTTCTGGTTTTTCTCATCCATATCCTTTTCATCCAAAATATCATCTGATGCATCCCTCTGTAATTCTCTTTCAGCATTCTGCATACGGGTAAAAATTGTAAATTGAAACATGTAAGAGATCCAATACCAGAACAACTTTCAACCATTATCAAACCACAAGCAAAGACATATTTGTAGCAAGATCCACAAAATTGCCAATATGACATTGAAAATCACCAAGCAAAGTATACAATCAGTCAATCCAATAATCAGTTAGGCAATTGAAAAGATTAAGATCAAATAGATGCTCATACCCTTTTTCTTTTGGAATTAGGTGAAGCCCCCAGAGATGTCTCTTTTGTTAATTGACATTCCTCGTCAGATTGTATTGGATCCATGGATGCCTTCTTAATCATGATGCTCTTATTTAAAGCACCAGAATTCTGAGCACAGCCATAGGGATTCATCATTTCAGAGAAGCTTCCACCACCACCACCACCAAAGACAGATTGTTTTGGCAACATTTCAACAGCATTCGCATCATCAGATGAGAAACGGTGCATAAATTGAGATGTTGCCCTCAGACCGGTGTTTTCAGGATACAAAGGGAAATTGCCATGAGCACCCATCAAAGAAGCCTCAAAATTCTCACTTTGTCCCAGTGAAACAATTGGATCCCAACCAGAACCATAACAGCTTCCAATTGCTCCTTCATGTGAAGAATTAAACATAGAGCCTGAGTTCACAGCTAATTCAGCAACTTTCTTCTCAGCTACTGCTTCTTCTGTACTGTTCAACCCTGAAGATCTATGCTGAAACCCCATTTGACCATTCCAATGCTCCTCCATCTTCAACATAAAAAATGGAGAGCTAAAACAAGACTTTGTTTGTAGGTCTCCTAAATCGTTATATAAAAGATTCCCTCCAATTCAGCAGTAGCCTTAGCCTAAAAACAAAAGCCAGGAAGGTATTAAAAAATTGTAAAAAATTGAACAGAGATCTATGGAGCTCAAGTCAAGTTGGGTGTGGGTTGACTAAATTTGGCTTGCCTTTGATACCTTGCGGAACTCAACAAAGAAAAAAAAATGTAAATGGCAGCTTTGAAGATCTGAGAAAGGGGAATTAAAAGCAAAAGAACCATCCCATAGCAGCATAATACACACACAAAAAAGTAGACTCGGAAGAAAATCTAGTAGTTCATCAACAACCCTAGGATCAAATGCTTTGTTACAGACAGCAAAGTGAAGCCTGTAGAGCATAAAGGAGACCAGAAGAAGCAGATTCCCTTATTCTCATTCTTTCCCTTACCACATAACAAAATGCAGCCAAATTTAGAGGTGAATTTCTCATCCCCAAATCGATTCAATGGCTATAACCGGCTTGGCTGGAATTCAAAAATCGAAATCGAAACCCTAGAGAGTACAATTTTCTCCAGCTCCAATCGAAAGGGGGTCGAATTCTACTTTCGAATTACAAGCAAAAACGCAACACCAAACAAATAGCATCCAATTTGATAACTAATATTGACAAGCAGAAGACGTTCACTAGCAAAAACTGAAATTCAAACATCAAAATCTTACTTTCAACAGATTCAGATGATCGTCTGTAAGAGCAGGAGAGCGAACTAGAGATCGCCCTTTGCTTACCTGCCCAAGCAATTAAACAGGTAACATGAAAAATAATTTCTTTTTTTACAAAAAAAAGGCCCTGAAAAAGAAATGTATAAAATACTATATTTATACTAGTAACACTGCACCTGTAATATTCCGCCATTGTTGTTACTTGTTGGTGAATATTTTTCCCCCTTTACTGGTCAAATTTCTCTCGAAAGACATACGAGATGTTCTTCCCTTGAGAGCCAAGCTTCGTGAAGTGCTTTGGCTAGCATGATTTATTAATTTGTTCTCCAACTGTTGAGCATTTTTTCCATGCTCACTCTGACAATTTTGACAACTTTTCCGTGGAACGGGGCTTGGGTTTTTCCTCTTTTCTTCTCTTCCATGGCTGTATAACACTCATTTTCTGTAAATGCCAACTAATTCACCCACCAAAAACATAAATTTTCATTTCTTAATCCAAGGGGGAATGGTATAAAATTCATACATGAGGAAATTTTTTACATATTTTCTCCACAAAATAAATTGCAGATACTTTTAAATATTATTTTCAAATAATCAACTACAACAACTCATTCACGGTTTAAACATTGTTCTAAAAACAATAGTATGAAAGTTCATGGATACATACTTTGGTTAAGATGTATTGAAGGTTGATTCTAGTATACAAGGGGCAACTTGTTAGTTTTAAACGTTATAAAAGAGATATGGGACATTTCTTACAAGTAAACCCCATGTTAAATGGATGATTTTATGAAAATAAATAGTTGTGTTTTTTTTGGTGAAAGGCACTGCCTGTGAGAGTTGAACCGAAGATCTCTGAGTATTATTGATACGCACGATAGCGGGGCGGCAACGAGGCCTATTCGTGAGCGTCGACTTCCGGCGCGTTTTAGGGATTAAAATTAATTAATGTAATATTTTTAAACAGAATTTTATAATTCTCTTCTTGGGTTTTCTTTATGGTTCTTTCCCGGAACACCTTTATTGAACCGTCAGGGGTAGCTATCTATAAATACCCCTTTTGTATTCTAGAAAGTTTATCAATTAATCAGAATTATCTTATCTTAACCCTAATTTCTCACATTCTCGTCTGTCTCTTCTGAAAGGCCGCCAGCCATTCCCCTCCATCTCTCCTCATTCACGTACTACTTCTCATTCCCCTCTATCTTCCAAATTCACGTATCAACTCTACCTCTCCTAATCTTCAATTCCCTATTTCCCTTGGTTACTTTATTAAATTGGTACTAGATTAAGGCAATCACTTATCAACTGGTGCTTTCATCCGGAACTCGATCATGCCTTCTGATTCCGAAAGTTCGGGTGATACTACGTCCGCAGCGCTTGCTGAAATTCATGAGATGTTCGTGAAGGTAACAGAAGAAGTTCAAAAAGGGCGTGGTGATCTGGAGATTGAACGCCAGAGGACGGATCGGTTGACTCAACGGACCGATCAGATTTTTGACCTATTAGGCGTGCGGGATACCGCGACCGCGGATCAACTTGAAGTCGGCCAACCGCCGATTCTGCTGAATCCACCAGCCGTGCCTCCCCTGCGCGAGATCTGGCCGCCAGACCCACCACACCAACAGCCGCCTGTCGTTCGCGATCCACCGGCGCCACCGCCTGAGCATCGCGTCGTCATTCACGATCCACCGCCCCACGTCCCAAACCCTAAAATTCGGGTCGACGCGCCCCGCTTCAACGGGTCAGATCCAGCAGGTTGGATTTTCAAGGTTCAAGCTTATTTTGATTATTTTCAGACGTCGGATCAAGATCGCCTTCGGTTGGCAGGGTTGCTTATCAATCACCCGGCTTCCGATTGGTTTCGTTATCAGCGACGGAACAATTGTGGGGGCACGTGGGTTGCGTTCATTGCGGATGTGCAACGTCGTTTTAACCCGCATCACTACGAAGATTACGTAGGCTTGCTCGCTAAACTTCAGCAGAAATCCTCAGTTTTGGATTACCAGACAGAGTTTGATGCCCTACTGAACAAGGTTGAAGGGTTGTCCCAAGCTACGCTGATATCCTTCTTTAAAGCCGGATTAAATCAACCTATCCAACGCGAGTTAAATCTGCGCAATCCGACGTCGTTAGCCCAGGCGTTTGCCCTAGCCCGTGAACTCGAGGCGTCGTATGTTGATACGGTTGCAAGCTTGACTGCAACTAGTTTCCATCCGGGTAGTGCTAGCAAGACGACTGGGACATCGCCATTGATCACAAACCCGATTTCGGCTGTCAGTGGGCGTCTTCCGGGGAACCATGTCATGGATCTTCTGATCAAGTGTTTGTCTGCTGCGGAGCGCGCAAAAAAGGGGCTCTGTTGGAATTGTGACGAGAAGTTTGCTCCCGGTCATCGCTGCAAGCATCGTTTCTTAGCATTGTTGGGTAGTGAGGACAACACTGTAGAAAACGTAAACGACGTCGCCAGCTGTCGTTTCATGGAAGCTGAGTTTTTTGGGTTGACACCTATGCCTGTAGACAAGCCGCCACCGGTGAATGCTCTTGATTTCCGGCTTGCGGACAAGCCGAATCTCATCGGGGAGAGATTGATACGCACGATAGCGGGTCGGCAACGAGGCCTATTCGTGAGCGTCGACTTCCGGTGCGTTTTAGATATTAAAATTAATTAATGTAATATTTTTAAACATAATTTTATAATTCTCTTCTCGGGTTTTCTTTACGGTTCTTTCCCGGGACGCCTTTATTGAACCGTTAGGGGTAGCTATCTATAAATACCCCCTTTTGTATTCTAGAAAGTTTATCAATTAATCAGAATTATCTTATCTTAACCCTAATTTCTCTACTCCCTATTCTCGTCCGTCTCTTCTGAAAGGCCGCCAGCCATTCCCCTCCATCTCTCCTCATTCACGTACTACTTCTCATTCCCCTCTATCTTCCAAATTCACGTATCAACTCTACCTCTCCTAATCTTCAATTCCCTATTTCCCTTGGTTACTTTATTAAATTGGTACTAGATTAAGGTAATCACTTATCAATTATTGCCTTTGAAGGCTTAGCCGTTTGATTAGATGCCCACAGGCAAATAGTTGTGTATAACTTACCATGTAAATTGAGAAAATTGGTACTAGATTAAATTGGTACTAGATTTTCGAGGCCTGACCGTTATTCACTCCTTATGATGCGAATTTTGGACCTTCTTATGTGATGTCCATTCACACGTTCACTTCAAACTTGACAGGTGTACTTCAAGCTTTGTGAAGTTCGGGTGTGGATCGAGTTGTGCTTTTCTTCCCACGCTTCTTTCTCACTTATGTCTCCTTTTTCGGTTGTTGTTTTCCTCCTTGCGTGTACAATCGGTCGATTTCAGTAACCGTCTTTTGACGGCCTCTTGTGATACGCACGATAGCGGGTCGGCAACGAGGCCTATTCGTGAGCGTCGACTTCCGACGCATTTTAGGGATTAAAATTAATTAATGTAATATTTTTAAACAGAATTTTATAATTCTCTTCTCGGGTTTTCTTTACGGTTCTTTCCCGGGACGCCTTTATTGAACCGTTAGGGGTAACTATCTATAAATACCCCCTTTTGTATTCTATAAAGTTTATCAATTAATCAGAATTATCTTATCTTAACCCTAATTTCTCTTCTCCCCATTCTCGTCTGTCTCTTCTGAAATACCGCCTGGCCATTCTACCCTTCCCCTTCAATTGGTTACGGAATTGTACAGGTTAGCAATAGCCTGTATCATCTTGTCAACCAAGTATGTTTGATAAGTGAATTCTTACCTTGATTTTAAACAAAAAATGATGATTGCAAGGACAATGTGTAGTAGAGTAATTCACACCATTGTTGTATATACCTCTGTTCGGACTGAAAAATTAAACGCTCTCTTCTGAAACATTTAGATGCAAGCTCCGTTGTCGGTGGTAACACCGGCCAACTTGACGGCTGGAAATGAAGTTACGATGAAGGAGCCAAGTACAGATCGTCCTCCCGGAGATCCTCCGGATATGAGGGGGTCATGGAAAGATGTGGTTGTCGTTGGAGGTGCTTTCCAACAGAAAACAACTATTGACGAGGAGTTCCTTAAAGGAAAAATCCAAATTCAATTCCCTAACGGAGAAGAAGGAGATCCCGCCATTACAATTGCAGATGAAGTAATGGATGCGCTTGCGTCGGTTTGGAAGTGGTCGGTGGTCGTCAAGCTACTTGGGCCTCCCATTTCATTTCAAATCATGGATAAGAAAATCAGGGACATGTGGCGATCGGATCAACGATACCAAATTCTTGATCTTACTAATGGGTGCTATTTGATTCGATTTGGTCGCGAAACAGAGTACATGTCTGCCCTTAATGATGGCCCATGGACAATCTTCGGACGGTGCTTAATTGTTCGGAGTTGGTCCCCTTCATTTCGTACTAATGAACCAATCAGGTCGGTTCCTACTTGGGTCAGATTATCCGATCTCCCTGTTACGTTGTACGAAGAAAAGATTCTGTTGAAGATCGCATCGGCTATTGGTCGACCTATCAAAGTGGATCAGAAAACCATGTACACCAACAGGGGAAGATTTGCTAGGATATGTGTTGAGATTGACTTAGAGAAACCGCTAAAAGGTTCGATTAGTATTAACGGCGATCGTTTCTTGATCGAATATGAAGGGTTACCGACGATTTGCTTTGATTGCGGTCGGTTTGGACATGTTAAATCGAATTGTCCTTTCAGAGCAGAAGGAAGTCGACGGTCTACACCTTCTACCGCTCATCTGCAAGTTGTTGGCAATTTCGGTAACGATGCTGGTGAAAGGGGAAGCAATATTGTTGGTACCCTGTCTAGCAATGATCGGAGTGCATCGCCGGGGGTTGCTCCGGCAGGGACGACTGGTGACGTGGCAACTGGAGCTAAGAAAGGAATGTACGGGGAATGGATGAAGGTGGAAAGAAGGAAGGTCGTAGCAAAAGGAAATAAACAGAATGCACAATCGATCAATCAACGGAAAGTTTCATCCAAGGATGACCAACTTAATACTGAGAAAGGGAAGAATAAAAGTGAGCAGGAACAGAGGCCTTTATTTCCGCAAGTCAACAGATTCGGGGCACTACGAATAGGGGAGAATGATTTTGTGGATTCTATATCTAAATCGGTTAAAGAAAATCTGCAGGAGATCAAAAATAAGGAGACGGTTGCAAATGAAAGGGAACGTATTTCTAGTAATGAGGCTAAAGATAGTGCGAGTTTGGTGGTTACCAAAAGTATTGGGTCACAAAAAGAAACTATTGTGGGAGAAGATGTTGGGCTTGGTGACGTGTCAACGGGCCATATTGGCTACCAGCAGAAGTTCAATAATGGGCTGGCTCAGAACAAAACCATTCATGCAAAGAGGGCTGTCAAAGTGGGCCGTCGTAAGGGGATTTTTACCCCAGCTAATAATGATCAGGGTGTGAGTGCAAGGAAGAATAAGGGCCCAACTGGTATTTTGACTAAAAGGCCGAGGACGGGTCCTGATCCAGGGATCGACAGTATTGTGGCGACCCATGTTGAGCATCATGATATACCGGTTTCGGATTGCTTTGAACCTCAGGAAGGACGTCCGCCTGATCATCCTACATACAATATAAGTCCTCCGAATGAATCTCAAGCAAATAAGGACCAATTCCTTGATCGCATCGATGTCGATGCTAGTATGGCGGAGAGCAACAATGCTCAAGGGCCGTCTTGATCCCTTCTGGTTTCTTTTTTTTCTCTGTATTGTGTTTATGATGAATTTATTAATGTGGAATTGCTTTGGTGCAGGCAAAACGGGTTTTCGAAGAGCAATTCGTTACATGTGTCGGACTCATTCGGTTGACATGCTTGCTATATTTGAGCCCCGTATTTCGGGTGAGAGAGTTGATCTTGTTTGTAACCGGCTTACTCGTTCTTATTTCTCTAGAGTTGAACGTGTTGAGGCAGTCGGATTATCTGGTGGTGTGTGGTTTCTTTGGAAAGATTCGAGGATTCGTGTCGAACGGGTCGCCAAGTTCCAACACTTTATTCATGTCACGTTTGCTGATGGGGATTCTTCGGTTCACCTTTTTGTTGTGTACGGGCCGCCGTCTGCTCAGCGTCGGAAAGAGTTCTGGAAAGAGTTAGAGGCTTCAATCAAAGGGACTACCGGTTCTGTTGTTGTTGGGGGAGATTTTAATTGTATTCTCCACAACAGTGAGCGTGAGGGTGGTTCGGGTAGGCTACATTCCGACTCTGATATCTTTAATCGTTGGAAGAACAATTTGGGGCTCATTGATATGGAGTTTTTGGGACCCAAGTTTACGTGGAGTAGGAGGTTGTCTAATTCGTCGGTTGTGTCGAAGAGGCTTGATAGGGTTTTTGTGAACATTGAGGGACGCCTACGGTGGCCGGAAGCTAGGGTGCGTCATCTTCCGAGGTTCTCGTCGGATCATAACCCGCTTTTGCTTTCTTTTAATCCGAAGTTGGGGTTGAACAAGAAACGTCGTCCTTTCCGTTTTGAAGCCGCATGGTTCTCTCACCCTGATTTCATGAGTAAGATTAGAGATAGTTGGTTATCTGGCTTGGATACTCCCGCTGCTCTCTCGGCTCTTAAAGATGATTTGGTGATTTGGAACAAAAAGGTTTTCGGGAACATTCATGCTCGTAAACAAGCAATCTTGGAGCAGCTTGGAATTATCCAAAGTAACCCTAGTCGAGCCTTTTCTAGCACGCTGTTGGATCAGGAGGAACGTCTGAAAAGCGAGTTAGAGGTGGTACTTGAACAAGAAGAGATCTTGTGGTTCCAAAAATCCCGAGAACAATGGCTCTTGTGTGGGGATCGTAACACTTCCTTTTTCCACACCTCGACCATTGTTAAACGGAAGCATAATAGAATTGAAGGCCTTCGAAATAGCGAGGGTTTATGGATTGAGAAGAACGAGGAGTTAGAGATGTTGGCGGTTGATTTCTACCGTAATTTGTATATTGCTGATCCCATAAACGGTGAGTCTAATTCAGTTATTTTTAATGGGTTTCCTTCGATATCCCAAGATGAGAGCGAAGCGCTTTTGAGGAATGTGTCTAAAGAGGAGGTTTGGAGAGCAGTAAAACAAATGGGGTCGTTCAAATCTCCCGGTCTTGACGGATTTCAACCGGGTTTTTATCAGAGATGTTGGGATACGGTGGGGGATTCCGTTTGGAAGTTTGTTAGAGACTTTCTTTCGTCCTCTCAGATGCCGGAGGGGGTCAACGATACGCTTATTGTGTTGTTGGCTAAAACCGAGAAACCTGAACTCCTTAGTCAGTTCCAACCTATAAGCCTTTGTAATGTTCTTTATAAGATCGTTACGAAAGTCCTGGCTATTAGACTTCAACCTATTTTGTCGAACATCATTGGCCCTACTCAATGGAGTTTCCTTCCGGGCCGTATGATCACCGACAACATTGTCGTTACTCAGGAGGTTGTGCATTCGATGAGAAGGAAGAGGGGCGCTAAGGAGTGGATGATATTGAAGTTGGACCTCGAAAAAGCTTATGACAGGCTTCGTTGGGACTTTATTGATGATATGTTTAGAGCTGCGGGTTTTCCTAATCAATGGATAAGTTGGGTTAACTCGTGTGTCACTTCGCCGAGGATGCAACTTCTTTGGAACGGTGAGGTTTCTAAACAATTTATGCCGTCTAGAGGTATCCGACAAGGAGATCCTATGTCGCCCTATTTGTTCGTGCTTTGTGTGGAAAGGCTTAGCCATTTGATCCGGGATCTGGTGGATGATGGAAGTTGGAAACCTATTAAGCTAACTCGTGATGGACCTTCTCTTTCGCATATGTTTTTTGCAGACGATATTGTTCTCTTCGCGGAGGCCTCCATTGAGCAAATTCGGGTTATCATGGGCTGTTTGGATAGGTTCTGTAGCTTGTCAGGTCAGAAAGTCAGTGTCCAGAAGTCTAGGATTTTCTTATCTCCTAATGTTAATCAAGGAATTGCCAATCAGTTGAAGGAGGTTAGCGGAATTTCAGTGACCAAGGATCTTGGAAATTACTTGGGATTGCCTGTTCTTCATAAACATGTATCCAAGCATACGTTTTCTCCCCTCATTGAGAAGTTTAATAACAGATTGGCAGGGTGGAAAACGAAAACTCTAAGTTTCGCCGGGAGAGTTACTCTTGTTAGATCGGTTCTCTCTTCTATACCGGTTTATTCGATGTCTACTCTCCTCCTTCCGAAGAATGTTTGTAAGGAGATTGACAAGATTAATCGGACCTTTATTTGGGGAAGCTGTGGTGAACGGAAAAAAATGCACAAGATTGCGTGGAAGGATGTTACGAAACCGAAGGCCAAAGGCGGGTTGGGAATCAAGACGATGCGAAATCTGAATTTGGCGTTAGTAGGCAAGCTGGGATGGCGGTTTATTATGGGGGAAGAGGGCATTTGGTCCGATGTTCTCAAGAGAAAATATGTGGATCGGGCTCTTGGAAGTTCAGCTGCGAGTTCGTTTCTTTGGAAAGGAATTAAACAAGGTCTGTCTAAGGTAGTGATTCATGGGGCTAAATGGCTAGTTAAGAATGGTAGATTGATCCGTTTTTGGCAAGATGTTTGGTTGAAGGATTATGTTCTTTGTGATATTGCTACTGTTGCCATTGATGATCACCAAATTGGGAACATGGTTAGCGATTATTGGATTGAAGGGATCGGTTGGAATTGGAGTATTCTGTCGCATGCTCTGCCGCCGACGGTTCTGTTGGATTTGAATGTTGTGGCTTTGGATCAGAATGCCGATGACGAGCTTTGCTGGGCCTATTCAGGGGACGGGAACTACACTGTCAAAACTGGTTACAATTTGCTGATGTCCGAGTATAATCAGTTCAATGCCGACGAGATGATTTATAAGCAGATTTGGAAGTTGAATGCGGTTGAGAGAGTTAGACATTTCGCGTGGCTGGTTTGTAAGGGTGGAGTGTTGTCCAATTCCGAACGTAAAAGACGCCATATTACTGTTAATGGTGGTTGCGGTTTCTGCAGGGACCTTGCTCATGAAGAAACTTATAGCCATTTGTTTAGAGATTGCCAACAGGTGACTCAAATTTGGGTCGATTTGAATGTTTCTAATGTGTTTGATGATTTCTTTCAGGCTCCCTTCGAAAGTTGGTTTAGAAGTAATGTTATGGACAACAGGAAGGTTGGAGAGGTGAACTGGAATGCGATCTTTGTCAATGCTATTTGGTGGATTTGGCGGTGGAGGAATGCACAAGTGTTCAACGAACCCATTGATTGTCCGGACAAGTCAAGCTTTATTATTGCTAGGGCAATGGAGTACGCCACGGCGAAAGGTAAGGCTATTTCGATGCCTATACATAATACTAGATGCTTGCAGGATGTGTGTTGGAAAGCCCCCCCGGAGGAATGGATCAAGATCAATTCGGATGGTGCGGTTGGAGAAGGGAATAGAGCGTCGGCGGGAGGTGTCTTTAGAAACTGCGAAGGACGATGGCTTGGAGGGTTTGCTCACAATATTGGGACGTGCACGGTGCCGATGGCGGAGTTATGGGGAATCCTTGATAGCTTGAAGATGGCGTGGAATAAAGGGTATCGTAGAGTTATAGTTGAGTCGGACTCGCAAATTGTGATTAATTTGTTGAGCTCTAGGGTGGCTAAAACCCACCCGCTCTCTAGCCTGGCATGCCAATGCCAAGACTTTATTAGTAGGGATTGGTCTATCCAAATCCGACACGTGTATCGAGAGGCGAATTCGGTTGCGGATCGTCTCGCGTCTTTAGCATTTAGTTTTCCTATAGGTTTGCATGTATTGAGTGCCCCTCCTGAGGGGATTAATTTATTGTTGCTTGATGATGTTAGGGGTCGGGCTATCCCCCGTTTGCTGACTACTTAGCCCTTTTTTATTATTAATAAAACGCTCCCTTGAGGGGCCGGAGAGTACCGCCTCTCCTTCTACTAAAAAAAAATTCACACCATAATTGTTGATCTCAGGCCTAGCTCCAACATTGGGGCTAGTTGCAATGTAGTACTATTTACCTAATAATGATGAGAGGAAGATACATCAGCAGCATCAGCCAATGACATGATGTTCATGTTCAGGTAAGGTACATGAGACTCCATGATCAGCACTTACAAATCACACCATTGTTGTTGATCAGGCCTAGCTAGCTCTCCAATATGGGGCAATGGGGCCCTGCCAAATCATTCTTAACAAGACTTACCTTCCAATTTCATACACCAAAATGGCATGTGATCTGGGCCCTTGGACATTAGATGCATGTGGGGTCCCCTTTCTTGCTTCCAAATTCCAATCCATTCCAAATGCAATGTATATATGGCCTGCATGCACTTCAATCCCTTCACGTATATCACTATTCAATATCATGATATTCCGCTGATAGTGCAGCTACCTTCGTTCGTTGCAAACTCTTTACCACATCCTTTTGGCAAAGGATTAACAATACGTTTTTTGGTCAGAGATACAAGATATGCCTTTTAATTAATCCCTATAAATCAAAGATTTTTTTAAGTCTTGATTTTTTAGCATTTAATCAGGTGGCTGGTATTTCAAGGTAGCACTATGAGATTTTCTTTTTGATTCCTATGAACAGTGAATTGATTAGACCTATGTCCGGTTTCACTGGAACTGGGGAGCCAATTGGTTCAGAACCGGCCCGGAACCGCCGATTTAGTTCCAGGGGCGGTTACAGTTCCGGTTCCACCACCTCCAAAACCACAGGTTTAGAACTGGCCAAAAACTGCTGGTTTTGCATGACACTGATAAACTCGCGATCCCAGTTTTACATTCCGTATCTTTTCAGCAAGTTAAACCACGATCGCAATTTTAGACATTTATTTTTATTACACACCCTTTCTCCAACATAAATTCAAGAGGGTGTACGTATGTGGAAAGGCCCAAGCATTAAGAAAAAAAATTGAAATTTTGCTATGTGGTAATAATAATCAAATTTAGTTAAAATACACCAACTAAAAAACTTAAATCCTTATTTAATTTTCATGCATTTTAATATGAATAAATATGGTTTTGGAACAAAAAACTAATTGGGGGCAAACTTATTTGCTAACCCTTAATTCTCTCTTTTTTTCTTTTTTTTTTTTTTTTGCTATCAATGAAATTTCGCATAGGATCGAGAAAAATTCATATACGTACGAAAGCTTGAACTAAGTAAATTCTGTTTTTAATTATATGAACACAACAAAATCTTACACCGTTGTTGAGTTATCCAAACACCACCAATACTAACTTTTCCAAGAAAAGCTTTACAGCATGTAATTCCAACAAACCTTGTAATCATATAACATGTGATCGATACTGTGAAATTAGAATAGAAAAGGGATGATTAGATTAGAGATGGTGAGATGGATATATAATTAGTCCTAGGTGTATTTGGACTATATTAAGATGTGATAATGGAAATATATCTGTCAACTGAAAAGCTAGAAACGGAGTACTTATATATAAATATAATGTCCCATATTATGGTACGTACGAATTGAACACAGCTGTGAGTCTGACCATTTAAGCTAGATTACGAGTATTTAATTTATGCAGAGCTCGAGGCAGAGGCATCTACTTGATCATTCATGGTGGTTTCACAGAACTAACTGTGCAGGTTAATTTGATCTCGGCTCTCATCTCAGTCTCAGACAAGCTGGTCATAGCTTTAATCGTTAATTAATCTGGTCAAATTTAAGCACCGACCCACCTCCCCTCGCTTAGCCAGCTGTCCATTTGATTATCCTTTTTTTGTCTAATTAATTTTGTGATGCCTAAAGACTGAGTAGGTAGATTTTGGTTTTGTTTCACCTTCCTTTCAAAAGTCATTTTTACTTAAAAGTTACTTTTAATAGTCTTAAAATCCGTTTAACTTTCTCTAATCACTAAAAATCACTTTACACCCAAAAATCAATTTCTATCCAAATTGAAACGAGGACTCCAAAAAATAAACATATCCAATTTACAACTTCTTCAACATGCTATTCTTTCTTGATTTGGCGTTAAGACTGGCTTGTGGTAAACATATCATCTCAAAATTATGGATGTGTTTCACCCATTAAGGCCAAAGTTTTAGCGTTAAGAGACGCTATTAGATTGGCAAAATGAGAAGGGTATAATTGAAAAGTGACAATTTACAAGTTATCAATGCAGTTCAAGGTGAGAAAAGTTGTTTTTAGGAAATTGAAATACTCGTGGCTGATATTCTGATTTTTCTTCTTGATTTTCGGACTTCTCATGTCTCCTATGTGCCTATGGGCGCTAACACTATGGCTGATAAAATCGCTGACAGAGCCACAGTCTCCCTGTTCACAACATTTGGAGTCATCATGCAAAGATGCTCTAGGACGTCCCCTTACAAAGGCCCTCCTACTTCTTACCTAATAAAAAACAAGCTATTCTTTCTTCCCACTCAGATGTAACGTCAAGATCGAGTCTCTTCATAAAAAACTCTATCTCACATTTAAAATTCAAACAAAACTAATCTATGCATATAAATTAACCCTTGGCCAGATTAATAAACATCCTCAGGCCAACCCTTTCTCTCCTTACCCTCTCTCAATCCCTAATAGATACCTATTGCACCGAGTCGAACCCTCCCTAACACTTATCAAGATGTTTATCAGTTTGGCACTTTAACTAAAGAAAAATTACATATTTTAACTCTAATTTGACGATATAATGAATAAAAAATGGAATAATGATGATACGTTCAACAAAAAATATAGAAATAAAGAGTGTTTTATTTTTTTACAAACATCCCAAAATAAGTGGCGGATTTCTGTAAAAGTAAAATAAGGAATGTTTTTTTATAGAAGGGGACGGTTTTATGTATTTCTCCTAAATAAGTGGATATATATTATTTCTCCTAAAAAAAGTGGATAACTATTATGGTTGGTGACATAAATTTGAGATATATAATTTAATTTGAATTGACATGTCATTAAAATTAAAGGGACCATATCACGTCAAACCTAATTAGTGATTTATGTACGTGGTTGAAAAAATACCTCTCATTATTGAAAACTAAAACTATATAATGAAAATAACGTACATCTACTCTATTTTTTTTTTCTAATCAATCATATACTACGTATAGTTATTTATATTTCACAAACAAAATGAATACTGTGCCTAACAATGATCTTAGTTATGTGCATCATTTAGAGCGGGGAAGGCAAAAACCACTAATTAGCTAGGTTTGACGTGCATGTGGAAAGCAGTCATTTGATACATAAAGCATATTTTAAAATTAGAAAAGACCTTTTATTATGTTTTAACAGCTAAGCAACCCATACTTACATACTACAGTACATACTTAAAATTAATGAGCACATAACTAAATAACGACACATTTATTTTCTTGCCTCGTTAGCTTTCTCGTTTAGTTTAAGTTTGTATATATTGTGTGATCCTCATGAGGGTGTTGTTCATTTACTTTCTACTGATGTTAAGGGTCGAGCTATCCCCCTTTATTGACTACTTAGTCCTTTTTTCTATATTAATAAAGCGCCCCTTTAAAGGGTCGGAGCGTACCGCCTCTACTTCTACGAAAAAACATAACGATCTTAATACTACTTAATATTAAGTAAATAAATTGTTTATAAATTTATCTCAAAAACAGGCAGCTCAATTCACATATTATAAACGGAGCTGAGCCTGCATAACTCAAACCTCCATCAACTCAATTACAACCTTACATGTCGAATACTTGTGCAAGAGTTTATTTATTTAAGTAAGTTTCAATAAACTTTCTTAAACTCAAAATTTATTGCATCGATATGATCCTTAATCATTAAGGAGAAAATGATTATCAAAATAGTTTTAACTATTTATTATATTAATAAAAAAAGTGAGACTGAAATGCCAATTATTTATGATCAGTAGTGATTATTAATCAATTAAGATAATGGTGATGTGGTACTTGAAATCTCCGTTGTGCGTTGGCGCGCTGTTATAATTAGATTTACCTGTCTTCAACAGTCCAAAACCCCATACATATAATGATATAAACGCAGAATTAATAAATCATAATCCTGTAATTAATAATTAATTAGCTTTATTACTAGGATGGATGACGATGACGTCCTCCACTTTGTAAGCAAACTTGTACTCATGGCATGGGTTAATTTTGTTTATACTGTACAAATTAAAGTGGCTGAGCGGTCAGAGAGAGCCCATGCATCAACCATAATTGGTCAGAGAGAGCCCATGGATCCATTTCCTAATTGTTTCAATTACGTTTGATTATAAGGAGTTTGAGATAACTCCAATCACTATTTCGACTAGTTATAAAGAGATTGAAATGCTAACTAGACCCATTGTTTATGTGTGAAGTGAGCATAGCCACTTGCAATTGCAAGATCATGTTATAATATAAACTCCCATATTATGAATTTGTAATAATTAAGAAAACCTAACCTATAAAGTTGGTTTGCTACCATTACCAATTGATTTTAAGATAAATTTCACCGGATTTATGTATTAGGCTTACATGTGCGATTTCTAGTTCGTGGGCTCATGATCTTTCACATTACCTAAAGATAATTTACATGTAAGTTTTACACGGAGTGAGAATATATTGTTCATTCACTAGTCACTATTTGATTTAAAGGCTATTGAAATAACTTGTTTCCAAATTTCTTCATCTATATCTTTTACTCCTTCATGTTTGCTATTTGATAATTAAATTAATAAATTTATTTATTTATAAGTATAAAATACATACGATTTTTCAGTTAAGAATACTAATTTGAAAAAATAAAACCCTAACATGAAACTAATAAACCCTATTGAAAAAAATAATTAAATCTAAATAAAAATAATTTCAAAATAAATTACTATTTTTAGTCTCTTATAATCTAATCATGTTTCTTTAGTTGGAAGGGGGAAAAAAAAAAGCCAAGAAGGAAGATTCAAGTATATTGGATTGGATATGGAATCCAATCTGCATCTTGTTTCTCTAGCTCAAAACAGTGAAACTCACCGGCCTTTTCCACTCAAGGATGGTTATTGATGAACAACAAATCCAACAACCCAAATACTCATTGGTCTTGGGGATTGCTTTTTCAAGTTTAACTGATCCAGAATCTTATTGGGCTTTTTTATGCCCAAAGGTAGTATGTACACTAATGTGAAATTTTAGACATTCCTCCTACAATATTAAGAAACACTAGTTGTGAACACTGAACACACCGACACCATGCATGATGACTATGACCCAAAATTTAAAACTATTTTTTATATAAATAATAAACTAGTGTTATTCCCGTACCTTGTACGGGTTTAATATAAAAATTATTTTCGACTTGTTCTTAAAAAATTTCCCAAACACATTTTTCACAACTAAATCACACTTTTTTAGTCTTATTCATGTACCTACCTTGTACGAATTTAATATAAAATCATTTATAAATTATTTTTTGACTTGTTCTTAAAAAAATTACAAACACATTTTCACAAATCCCACTTCTTTAAATAAAGAATTACAAAATATTAATTAGTTAGTTGGTGGTGCTTTTTGGGATAGTAAAGAAATAGGTAAGGTGAAAGTGGTTTTAAAAAATTAAAATTATTTTCTTAGTAAAAATACAAAATATTAATTTATTAAATAGGTGGTGGGCTTTGAGGATAGTGGGTAAGTGGAAGTATTTTAGAAAAAATAAAAAAATATTTCAAATTACCAAATGGCTCAAATTTTTACAAAGGCTTGGTTTTTACTTTATATTTGTACTAGGTAGATTTATGAAAAATTGATATAAAATTAATATAATTTAGCATAAACATGCTATTACTCGAATCTAGTTTTAAAAATGTTAATTTTTTTAAAAAATGAGATCATTTTAAGATTATTAATAAGAGAAAGAGTCGTGTGAGAATGGTCGCCTACATGAAAATTAAGAATAAATCTCGCTCGTCCATTCTAAAAAATCAACGCTCCAGATTAAACATACATTAAAAAAGATAAAATACGGCACGGGTGAATTTTTCCCGTATTATTCGCGTATTTTCAATAAAATACGGTACAGAAGAATTTTTCTCGTATTATTCACATATTTTTCGAAAAATACGTTTTTATGAGACGCGCCCAGTTTGTTCATCAAAACTGTTCATCCATATTCACTATTTGTTCATCAATACTAACTAATTGTGCATCAAATTTTTGATAACATTTTTCATCAATTTCGAACTTTTTTAGTTTTTAATTTTATTTTTTTAACCTTATCTATGTGTATGAATACAATATTATCTAGTTTTTTATGCACGTATAGTTTTTTTAAACCAAAAATGGTGTTCTGATTGTTAAAGATAAGGTCATTACGATACTTCCAAGTTGTCTACACACACACACACACACACACACACACATATATATATAAGCAAATGTTGAACCCCAAAGGTCTTCTTTTTTCAAGTTCAATAATTGATTTCAAACATCCGTCTATGACTTCTAACGATGTCGAGGAAAAGCTAAAGATATCATTTGACGGACCAATCACAAGAACTCGAACTAAGAAGATACAAGATGTAACTCATGATCTTCTAGATCATTTAGAACCCATGACGGATCAAGCGTCGCAACCTCCATGGATTACCATACTTAGACATCAAGTTTAGACAAACCCAGGCCTGGATCAAGAAGTCTCAATGTCCATATTTGTTCATCGATATACTTCTATTTGTTAATTGATATAACTTGTTTGTTCATTGATATAACCATATTTTTTCATTGAAATATACTCCTATCTGTTAATTGATATAACCTTGTTTGTTCATTGATATACCCTTTTCGTTCATGGATATACCCATACTTGTTCATTGATATAACCTTTTTTGTTTATTGTTTGTTCATTGATATATCCTATTTGTTCATGGATATACCCTTATTTGTTCATTGATATAACCTTGTTTGTCCATTGTCTGTTCATTGATATACCCTATTTGTTCATGAATATACCGCTATTTGTTCATTAATATAACCTTGTTTGTTTATCATTATACTCTTATTTGTGAATTGAAATAAACTTGTTTTATGTGTCAATACCATCAATTTGTACATTTAGGACTATCTACTCAATTTTCATGTCTACCTATATGAGCACAACAAAAGAAACGAATAAAGTGCTCAATATAGTACATAAATAAGATAAGATTGATATAGAAGCTTGAATGCAAAGGATAATAGATAAAGTATCTGACTTTGCAATAATATGATGTATGATAGGAGACCAAGCCAGCTGTAAACCTGAAAGGAGTGCTTGTGGCCTTATTTAGCTATGTTTGGAGCCCAAGAAGTAGCCACATGTTTCACAGTATCAACAATGACAAATCCAAATGAGTCAAACAAGACAATACAAAGATCGACATCAAAACAATTAGTTTTGTTTCACATACAGCTAATTATGATGCACACACATATATTAATGCATACAATTTCGATACACATTCATCCATTTTTTATTTACAAACAATAGATATTTGATGCACAAACAATAATTCATTTATTTACAAAATCACAATTTTGTTGAACAAAATCACAATGTTAATGAACAAAATCACAATGTCCTATTTTTGTTTTTTATGAACAAAATCAAAATATCGATGAACATATTGCATACAATTTTGATACACATTTGTCCATTTTTTATGTACAATCAATAAATTTTTGATGCACAAGCAATAGTTTATTTATGCACAAAACATAGTTCTGATGAACGAAATCACAGTTTTGATGAACAAATCCTCACTGTTGATGAACAAATCCACAATATTGATGAACAATCTGGGCGCGCGTCCTATTTCCATTTTTTTTAAAATACGCGAATAATTCGCCAATAAGTCGTCTGTGCCGTTTTTTTCTTTTTAAGTGAAATGATCAGCGCCTTTGATTTTTCTTCATCCAACGGCTCTTGTTCTTTTTTATTTCGCACATATGCACCCATTCGCACCTGAACCGGATCCTATTAATACAACAACAATAATACGTTGAAAATATAAAATTATGCTCACATTATTTTAACCAATTATAAGGGTAAGAAAAAATAAGAGTAGAAATTAAGAAAATATGACGCACATTAGCTCGAAACTCATGTCACGATATGACTACGCCTATGAAATTAATCACCATACAAAAATATACAAATACTAGTCTCCTAAACCAAAAGCACATTCGACTAGGTAACACGGTGAAACCGGTGTACGAACATCGCACATAATCAACTAAGAGTATAAAGCCCAAGGGTAAATGAGGTTTGATCAAAATTTAAAGAACAAACAGCGTGCATATCCAACGTGATGGCAAAATACCTTGCCTAATAGGCGCTAAGTGACCCAAGATGAAGTCGTATGTACAAATGCGTCAACCAGTGATGACAATTGATGACTCCACATACACGACTCACTCACTATAGTACATGTCGCATCAACCTCTTCGTCCACTAATCAACAGAGGACACCCCACATGTATGTTCGCCCATTCCACATTAGAGGATATTGAAACCCCAACTAAAATCGCACCTCCAACCAATGGCAGCACAACACGTTGCACATTTCATGTCCCACCAATTAATGGTCAATACCTTGAAATCAATAAGTCTCTCCCACATCGAGAAAGCTTAGCATTCGATCCTCATCAACGCTTATAAATAGATGAAGATGGTGAAAGTTGCAATGGTCATCTCTAGTTCAAGATTATATCTTGTTAACAAAGACTCGATGTGTTGAAACTTTTCAAAGAATATTGCTATTTAAGAGAGATAACCCTAAAAGATTCTTAGTCATTGTTTGTAAGAAAGGTAACCAAATTTGTAACAGCTAACTTCTAGAGTAAAAGAAAGAACACACGTAAACTAAACGCACATAATCAAAACTATAGAATCTCTTTTAGAGCATGTATTAATCTAAATCTTTGAATCTAATGCTCGTTAATTTCGGATTTCAACCTGCCCTACTAAGAAATTAGGTTTTAGAAAGAAATTGTGTATTTTTAATTTATATTTCTTTTAATCTTTTAAATAGGGTTTATAGTTTCTAAACCATGATTCTTATACTATACACTTAGGGCATATGATAAAAAAATCATTTAAGGATATATATCTAATTATATGTAAACATAGATGATTACGTCCTATTATACTTCTATAAAAAAACAAGGGGTTCCATGCCTTAGCACACCAAGCCTTGCGAGAACATGCAAAAGTGTCGAGAGGTTAGTGCAAGAGCAATCGAAGGAATTTGGAGTTGGAAGTGCGAACCTCATAGCAAAAGAATTGGGGTTAGTACTTGGATTTTGATTACTTATTAAGATTTAGTTTTCACAAGCTATAGGCTAGAAGACGAGGTAGTGTTCATAGAAACTCGATATTTGCTAGGAAAGAGAAGTTCAAGACTTGTCATTATAATATGTAGGAATTATCAATAATACAAGTAAACTATTCAAAATCCTATTGGGCAAGCCCCAAAAGTATATTTTTTCTCTCTTCAAACTAAGTAATTGTGTTCTTATTTAATTATTTCACTTTATTTTCACTGCCTAAAAAAACGTCTTTACAAAATTTCTTGACTGATTCTAACATACCTAAATCCTACGTAAATAATATACTGTAAAATTGCTAACCACAATCTTTAAAAAGAATAATTTATGTAAGATGGCTTATATAAGAGTTTTTTTGGTTGTCTGCTAGTTTAATTACCAGAGTTTCGTCTTGGTTATATCTAGCTCAACCCGGGTCGCGCACCTGACTTTGGCGAGTGAGTCTCCCAAGGGGAATTTTTTATATCCATTAGAGTTGAACCCCAGACCTCGTGGATGTGGAGCAGACCGCTTACTACCTGAACCAACTCCTTTTGGTTCATAGACCATATTTATTTATTTTTTTGGTCGAAGGAGTGTCGGTACATTCCGTCCCCTCAAGGGGTCTTTTTATTAATAGATCATATTTATTTATCTCATCATATATACTAGCTTTAACGGCAGAATACATATACGGCCCCCTGACCTTTGACCAATTGGTCATTTTGACACCCCACCTTTGAAAATGTTCGATTGAGTACCTAAACTTGCATATTGTGACCTATTGAGCACCTGTTTGATCCCGAAAAATGGCGTGTACATCACTCGCGCCATGTCATTGTGCCACGTCATATATTTTAATAATGAAAATAAAAATAATTAAAAACTTATGCCACATCATTCATAAACTAATAAGAAAATGGTGTTATTAAATTCAAAGGCTAAATTAAATTAAAAAGCTAAATTAATAAAAAAAAAAAAAATGAATTTGTATCTAGATCTGATTTATATAGAAAAAGATGAAGAGAAATTGGGAAATAGATCTTGATCTGATTGCAATCAGAACGATGGACTCGGGGCAGAACTACAGACTAGGGAGAAAGACTTCGAATTCTTCACTGCCGGCAGGCAGAACGATGGACTCGGGAGAAGTGTTCGAATTTTTCGCAGCCGCTCTTCACCGCTAGCAGGCAGAACGATGGACTCGGAAGAAAGATTCTTCACCGCCGACATATGACGGACGACGGACTCGGGAGAAGTGTTCGAATTCTTCACCGCTACTCTTCACCGTTGGCAGGCAGAACGATGGACTCGGGAGAAAGACTTCGAATTCTTCACCGCCGGCATATGACGGAATACGGACTCGGGCCAAAGAATGCCCCTGTTGGATTTTGAAGCGTTGAAAACTTCTGTAGTCCACATTAAATTTTGGTTGGGGAGATGAAAAAAAATTGCCTTGAAACTTCATTCTGGTTCAACGAGCAATTTATTACAACTGTTGTTCAAGATGACTTACAATGAGAATTGTTCAGGTTTTCAGCTGAAAAAAATTCAAGCTATGTTATTTTGTTAGATCTGTAACTATAAGATAGAATCTGGGGAGATGAAAAAAACTAGAAAGATTTTCTCTGTAAATTAATTAGTGGAAGAAGAAAGAAAAGCCTAAAAAAAAAAATAAGAAAGAAAAAAAGAAAAAAGAAAAAAATGAGATTAGGTGTCACATTTATTTTCCAATGTCACTTGCCCATAAGAGAGTGTAACTCACGCAAATTGCCACACCAACGACATATCAGCGATGAGGTGTTCAATAGGTCACAATATGCAAGTTTAGGTACCCAATCGAACATTTTCAAAGATGGAGTGTCAAAATGACCAATTAATCAAAGGTCAGGGCCGTATATGTATTCTGCAATACTTTAACCGGTCAAGATCATTTGTTTCATAGACCATTTCATGGATCATCCATCATCAATGTGATTGATACTAAAATTAGTTACAAATATTTTTCATTTATTTACTTTTCCACGAGTCAATCAAAGGTGAATGGGACTTATAGTGGGACATGAAGTAGGATAGTGATACACTATTGATACGCTATTTATTATATTATATAATTAAGTTATATTAGTCTTAATTAAAATATTGTGGTTTTTTTTATTTAGGTTAGTTTTGATTTTTTAGTAAGAATATCTTTTTAGTATCTCAACTTGTTAGCTATTAGGGTTAGAATTTTATTATATATAGTGATGTATTAATTTTATGGAGAAGCAATCAATGAAATCAATTAATTAATTTATTTCTTTGTTCTAAATTTATCGTTCTTCTTCCCGTGGCAACCAACCACGTTTATCCCGAGTCGGAGTCCACATCAGATTAGGCTCAAACCCCTTGACCAATATGAGTTCGATACGCGGTTCACACCGGATTCGTATTAGATAGAGTATCTTTTATTACATTTTTACGTGACTGATCTCGTTAATCATAGTTCCAAATTCCTAGTGTTAATCTTGTAATGCCATGACCCATAAGGACCTCTATCTAAGACTTTGCCCCCTTAAAGACACTATTTATCGTTGCAAAGACACGTAATTACAAATTTGTGTTTGACCATGGTCATATAAATACATATAAACCGGTAAGTTTTTGGACCATCACTCGAAAAGTGCTTGTCTTATATCGACATATATTAATTAACCCATCTCCAGTTGTGCTTATCTTTTCTCTATTGCAAATTACCAATTTTGTCTTAAGAAATCTCATCCATTTTCCACAGAGATCTTCCTTTTTGACCATCAAAACCTCCATCAACTATGCCACTATACTTTGTTTTTTCCCTAATTAACAGCATTTTGGCTTCACTAATCACGTTTAATTTCCCCTTTTTAATTCATTCTTTTCCTTTCTTTTGTTCATATAACCAAGCTATGTTAATATGCTTTGAATTTATCGTTGACCAGAATCTCTCAACGGTTCGGAGGCATTGCCCGACCTTGACAACACTAGGGGTCCAGCAGGGAGTCCGAGGAGTATAACCCCTGTCCCCTGGGGGCAACGCCCCCGCTAAAACGGTATACAACAATAATTATTATTGGGCCTCTCGCGATATGTTTGGACCTACGGCCCATAAGCTGTAATAGGTATTCTTGAATCTCTCTATATATAAGTTTTCGAAATGCCTAATAATATGTACTCTGTAAATCTGTCTCCATAATAATGTTATATTTCTCTGCCCTCCCGTGCACATAGGTAACATATTGTTATCGAACTGCATAAATCTACGTGTCAATTCTGTCTATTGTTCTCGTTACAACACAAGGATCTTGTTTTGAGTTTTTGTGTAATTTTGAAATCTTTTTGGTCAGGTTGTCAAAAATTTGGATTCCTCATCATAATCTCATGAAGCATCTTATGATCGAAAACTTTCCCTTTCCTTGTCTCCTGCACTTTGTGATCTGTCCTTTTTTTGTTGAACAAAAAATGTCCTACTCTTCTTTGTAATCCAACAAAGAAATCAAATGCAAAAAAGATGAATATCCAACAAAGAAAAGAAAAGGGTTGTGTAATCATCAGAGTAAGTGAATCATTGAGTGCGGTTACTTTCATCCTGATTTTCCAGATCCCAGAGTTCATCAGTTTTAGTGATAGAAATTATGTTTGCTTTATAAATATGATTTTTTTTAATGAAGAATAATGTGAAATCTCTGTTACTACTTTACTTTATATTTAGAGATTTACTTTACTTGAATGAAAAAAAAAATTGATTAGTCTATCATATTTGTTTGGAAGAAGTTGAATTCTTAAATTGTAATCTTTAATCAATCATGTTATAATCACCACATGAATGGTCAAAGATTATGATCAAAGCACACATGCATGAGTGCACACTGCACAAGCAACACAAACACGAGGGAGAATAAATTTTAAATTTAACAAAAAAAAAACTGAGAATTACATTTTTTTTTTAATGATTGCAATAGTTATATAGTGTGGTGTGTACACACTATGACATGGGTTTGCTTTTTAAAATGTCACAATTCACAAGCCAATATTGCTATGCATTCTATCTGGCAGGATGATTAGATCTGGGTTAAGTGGCAATTTTTGTCAAGCCCTAAAAAAGGTGATCATAAAATTAGAGGAGACAAACTGGGTCCAATCTAATTATGACCCATTAAATTCCAAAAATGAAAGCCTAACTTATTAAAGCCCTTTTATCACAAGAATCTCTCTTGCTTGCTCCTTTAGCCCTTTTGTGCAGAAAAGTTGGAAAGGAATGAAAGATCAGAGAGAGAGAGAATGTATGCTTCTAGTTCTCTACTACCTTTGGAGAAAGCAAAGATAAGATGCAAAAAAGTGGACATTTGCAATTATGCATATTGCATGCTTGAGCAATACTACAACAATAGATATAAAATTATTGAGATGATCAAAGTTACCCCAAACCAGATTGTGTGCTTGTTTGGATTCATAATACATGCTTACATAGTATGTTTGATTTATGTATTATAAAGCCAAATAATTTAAGCAGATACGTTCAATGGTTTTGGATTGATCCTTAAAAGTTAATATACATCTTCAACCACTAGAACGGATAGTCAAGTCTTCTCAACTTAGTTGGTAAGTATGACATCTCGTGACCATGAGATTACCTATTTAAATCTGTCTTTTCATTGTAATGGTCTAGTGTCTTCTATGGACAAAAAAACACTTCTTCATTTTGTGGGTCATGTTTCATTGGAACGTTTGCACAACCTATTGGATGGGACCGAATTTAAATACCTTTTGGTAAGCCTGAAATATATCTTAGGCTACATTATACTTTATATTAGATAAAGTATTATACTCCAATACATAAGTTCTATGTATTTCATGACATCCAAACAATGAAACAAACGTTATTGGAAACACTTTCTGAGTTGAAGTGTGTTCTTGAACAGAGATCTCATCCCACAAAAAAGAAAAGTAAAGGATGATGAGCAAGTCTAGAGATTTCAGTAAATATGCAAAGTGGGGGCCTCATACTCTTGTACATTTCCATAACAGAGAATTTAATCATTCATTCTCTTAATAATTCCTTCCTTACAACCTGCAAAATCCCCAAATCTACTCCCAATAAAATCCCTAAAAGGTTTAGTTTTGACATAAAGTCCCCAAACACAATGCCATACAGACATTAAATTGACCCCCTACTTTGTCTTTTAATTAACCTTCCCATTTCCCACCTAATCCTCTCTTTTTTTAAAGTACCCACTAGCCACTACCATAAAAGAAAGTTTTTACCCCATCCCAACTTTTTTAACCCACCACACTATTTTTTACTCTGGACCCAATTCAGCTAAGCATCACTCCATGCAGCAAAGACTGGAAAATGAGCATTTTGTGGTGCAATCCATGAAACTGGTGCCTTTGGAAACATCATAATGTTTGAAGAAGAAGAGCCACTCTTATCAACTGGGCTACCTTCTCTTGAGCTGTTCAAACTTGTGACAATGGATGATGATGCATTGTGACCACCAGAGGCTGAGCTCAATGAGTTAGTCCCAATCAAATCCTGCAAAAAGTTTGATTCTTGATAGTTCCCAACACTGATCATATCCTCTTGCTTGTGATGAACAATCGCCGTTTGCTGTTGTTGTTGTTGCTGTTGTTGTTGTTGTGGGAAATCACCTAACACCATTTTCCAATCACAATTGTTGTTGTAATTGGAGTTGCCGTTGATCGGATGAGATGAAGGGCTGTGATTGAATGATGATTTGATCCTCTTAGCTTGATCTCCTGCTAGAAGTGTGTTGCTAGACATGATCTTGTCCACGTCGTAACGCGTTATGTCAAAGTTTGTAACAGCATTTGATCCACGGAACTTGATGGCTGCAACATCGTAGGCTTCAGCTGCCTCTTCTTGGGTGCCTGTTTATTTTTTTAATTAGTCAAGATTAATTCAGATTAGTCAAATAATCAATTTCCATCTATATCCAACCCTTTTGTGCATGGGTTTTAACTTTAAGGTTGATCTCTGAAGGATTCACAGCCTTATTAAAAGGTCCAATGTAGAGCCAGTCAGACAAACATTATGTAAAAGCAGAGAATAAAAAAAAAAATTAAAAATAACTAATTTTGGAAAGCAATTTCATTTTTGAGTTCCTTTAATAAGTAATGAAAAACATGAGGAAAATTAATTGTCAAGAAACAAATTTGATAAGAAAGGAGAGGAAATCTGTGATAAGAACTCACTGAATGTTCCAAGATAGAGGTCTTTGTTTCCGGCTACCCTTCCTATCCTGGCTTGCCATCTTCCATGCTGATGGTGCCTGTATAATTTAAACATAATATAATAAAGAAATACATTATTGCAAAATCTTCAACTATATTTATGTCAATAAGTTGCATTTTGAAGAACAAGCTAAGGCAAAAGACCTTGTAACTCCTCTGTACATAGATGCACCCCTAGAAAATCCACTGCTCCTCCTGTTAAAATGGAAAAGAAATGATCTTTAATACATGCATTGTTCATGAATTAATTGTGTACATATATGTACCTTCTCAAGTGAGCAACAAATTCTTGTCGGGTCATGTTCTTCATTTCTTCAAGCCCGTCTTTGTAATTCTCAACCTGAACAAAAAGTCAGTCAAAAAAAATCATGATCATTTTGAAAACAAAATTACTATAAATCATCCAATTAGAATAATACAAAGGAACATAATCAATGGATTTTAATTACTGGGAAGTTTATATGAGTAGATGGGCCCCAGTATTTCAGTGCAGCGAGATCATAAGCTCTTGCAGCTTTCTCCTCCATATCATATCCACCTAAACATAATTACCACAAATTGAGATTCTATGTGTACAAGTTTTAAAAAAAAAATGAAAGCAAAATAGTAGAAAATGCTTACCCAGATAAACTGAAGGTTTCAAATGGACCCAAAAATAGCATCCACCAAATGTGAACATGAGAAAAACAAATGAAAAGAGAACAAGCATTTAGATTGAAACCATGCAAATAGGCCCAAAATTACAGTCAAAAGAACATCACTTTAATTCAAACAAAAGATTTCTTCCATGACTACTAGTACTAACCTTGCCTTCCTTTCCTAGTTTGCCCTTCTTTCTTACAGCTATTATCCCATAGATGAGCTTCATATCTACCAGTCCATCTGTGCCTGATCAAGAAAAATCATCCAAACCCAAAAATATTATTACTTCAAACATTAGCATAAAAACATATTTAATTTACTTAATAACATAAAAAGATACTTACTTGGTAACTCCTCTATACTGAGAAGTCCTCTGTCCAAAAGTGTCAATAGACTTCCTATGAACAATTTGCTTCTGACCCACTTTCCCTGACCCTCTTTTCTTGGTCTCCATTGTCAAGCAATCAGCTTTAGTGGGTAAGACCTGATCAGTTGTGGGATTAAGATCAGCAACATTTCCCAAATGCTGATGATGATGTTCAATGACTTGTTGGGCTGAATAGCTTCTTGCAACCATTTGAGAGATCTGATCAGCACTGAATCCAGCAGAAGAGTAATAGGGATAGTTCTGTTGAAATGCCTCAACAGAAGAAGAATACTGTTCTGCATTAATCTGTTGCTGTTGTTGGTAGTAATTGCTGTTGTTCAAGCTCAGTGGCATTGCTTCTCTTTCACTACCCAAGAAATTCTCTAGCTTTGGTGAAGAAGAATCTGAAACAACCATAATTATAAGAACAAAAACAAGAAAAAAGATGAAATCTTTGAGATATTTAGAAGAGCAAATTAGCTAGATACCTTCAGATTGGGATCTTGATAGAGCTTCCATGATACAAAGAGAGCCATCAGACTTGATTGGCATTACACTAAGCTGGTGTTGTTGTTGTGAAGGATGATGAAATCCAGAAGAGTAACTGACATCAGCACCAGGAAAGTTGATTTGGTGAGGAGCAAGAAAGAAGCTTGAGGGAACTGAAGAGTTGGAAACTCCCATTTTCATGGTGGGTGAAAGAGAGAAGCCTAACCAATTACTATTGATATTGTTATCATTATTACTATTCATGTTGTTATCATTCATGGACTTCATCATGATTTTCTACCTTTTCTCCCTCTCTTCTTCCTAGAGCAATAAACTAATCTTGTCAAAATGTAGATTTTGCGAACTGGGTTTTTGTTGAGGAGCTCACTAGAAGAAATGTAAGAAAAGAATTATTGGGTCTCTCTCTCTCTATATGTATATAGAAAGAGGTGGACATGCAAATGAAAGGGAGAGCCTTTATTATTTTAAAGTAAACAAAGAGAATGAAATAGCAATGCTGGGGTGAGGGAGTAACCCTTGTATTCCATAGGGATCTGTGTTTTATAATTTTTTTTGATTGAGGAAGACCACTTTGTTTGGCTTTTTCCTCAACTCACAATTAACCAAAATTGATCTTATATTTCCTTTTGATTATCCTTCACTTTTTTTTAACTTTATTGCTTTTTATTGCATGCACCGCTCCACTTGTTTGTGAACAATAAGAAGAAAATCATTCCCATGTAATGTATTTTAGTCAAGTATGTTAGTGACAATTGATCAAATGCCTTTTTAATAGTTTTTTTTTTGCATTATTAGTGTAGTTTTCTAGCGACGGGAGCAAGACCGTACCAATACTTAGTTAGTATAGTAATAAAGAAAGTGGTGTTGCACTTGTTAGTATTGAAGTTTGAATCTTCCTTAGGACATGTATGGAAAGTGATAGAGTTTCTTCCCAAATGGAATCGTAATATATTCAATTCGAACATAAAATGACACTGGTTGATCAAATGGGACGAGTCATGAGACAGAAACGAAAAAAATAAGTGTCAATGTTGTGACATTTTTCATAACTAAGTGAATATTGGTTGCTCATAGATAAGAATATAAGATATACAATGTAGCTAGGATTCACAAATGTGCAACAATCACTTCCAAGAAAACATGTGTATAACAACTAATAAGAAAATAAATGTACAACAACTAATAAAGTGTAGGATTCACAAATGTGCAACAATCACTTCCATAAAGTGTATCAAGAAAACACATGTATAACAACTAATAAGAAAAGCCGAGTAATTGCGCCCCGGTCAGAGTTGTAGGGCGCACCGGCTTTTTAGCAGCGGTGTGCCCTACCGCTCTAAATTTAAAAAAAAATTTGAATAAAAGGCAGCGGCAGCGGCCACCGCTGCCGCTGCCCATTAAAAAACAAAAAAAAATTGTCGTATTATGGCAGCGGCAACGGCCACCGCTGCCGCTGCCTTTTTTTTTTAAAAAAAAATATTGCATGGGTGGCCGCTGCCGCTCCCGCTCCCTTGCCCTCAGTAAAAAAAAATACCGCGGCTATTTATACCGAGCAATGAGGCGAGGTCGGAACGCGGTAACAAGAAAAAAGCTCTCAAATTCGTCCCCAAAATTACCTCTACCAAAATAATGTCGGGTTTTTGGCCATTCAACGAAGGGCAAGACTATTCTAGTTCAAATCCGGTAAATGAGAACGATGATCAATATGGCGGTTTTGAAGGAATTCCTTACGGTGGACATGGCTATTCTACTTCAAATCCGGTGAATGTGAGCGACGATCAATATGGCGGTTTAGAAGGAATTCCTTATAGTGGACATCAAAACGATGAGGTTTTGCATCAAAACGAAGAAGCGGTATGTAATCGATCATTTATTAAATTATTATTTTTATTATAAGCAATCATTTTTTAGGGTTGTTATAACTAATCATATTTTATAGTTGTTATAATTGTTAAATTAGTTGTGTTAGTGCAAAATTTTCGTTTTAATTTCTCATATTGTGTTGAATTTGAGAGTTTATAATCGAATTAATTAATGAAGTATTTGTCATAATTGTTTCCAGTTTCCCGATTTTTCTACCTATTTTGTGACTGATAATGAGTGGTCGGAACGGAATCATATGCTAAAATGGGCTAGAGAAGTAGGACGTAATTTGAACATGGTGTTGACAATTAAGAACTCATGGGAAACGAAGGTCCTTTTAGCATGTGTGTTGGCCGGTGAGTACAAGCCAAAGAAGAAGGGCAAATCCGGTGTTAATATGCCGACCCTACAAGTTGGTGATGATCTAAAGGAAAAACCACGTAGCAGGAAGACGGGCTGCCCGTTCGAATTAGTTGGCCAACGGGACAGGAGGACCCATCATTGGCGGCTAAGCGTGAAATCCGGTCGCCACAACCACGACCTTTCCACTGGTCTGGAGGGATATCCTTTTGCCGGCCGCTTAACTGATGAGCAAAAGGAGGATGCAAGGATATTAACCCTCTCACATGGTGCCCCGAAGTTTGTTATGACATACTTGCGTGAAAAGTGGCCGGACATCACAACTTCGATGAGACAGTTGTACACTTTTCGGCACGATGTATTGAAGAAAGAGATGAGCTCAATGAATGTAACTCAATTCTCACTCCATTTCTTAAAGTCAAATGGCTATTATCTGAATTATCGAGCCGAGGAAGGAAGCAACGAGATAATAGACTTTTTCTTTGCCCATCCCAAGTCGTTGAATCTGCTGAAGTTGTTTCCATATGTTGTGATCATGGATGCGACATACAAAACCAACATGTAAGTAATTATAATAAAAGCGTTTTTACTTGAAATTTAAGTTTTGCACGTTAACTTATTCAGATTAATTAACATTTCAGGTATAACATGCCTTTGAGTGAGATGGTAGGATTTACTTGCACCGGGCACACTTTTTGTATTGGGTTTGCATTTATGGCAAGAGAGACCCAAGATCACTACGAATGGGTGTTATATCAGTTGCGGGAGGTGTTCGAAATGGTTGGGAAAATGCCAGAAGTTGTTGTCACAGATCGGGATATTGCCGAGGTTAACGCTGTTGCGGTCATGTTTCCCAACGCCAAGCACCTATTGTGTTGGGTGCATATCAAGAGGAATTGCAAGGCGTACGCTTTGGCGAACGGGTTTTCTGAGGGGACTGCGGAGTGGTTTGGAAACAAAGCATGGGAGCTATTTTGCTCAACGACAGTAGCAGAGTATGAGGCACGACTTCGTCTATTGCGGATTGGTGAGATTGGAGTACAAAAGCCGCTCAATCCGTTGTTGTTAGCGTACCTCCAGAGGAACTGGCTTTAGTCCTTGGCGTGATCACATTGTTAGAGCCTACACTGATCATTGTCTACATTTGTTTACAAGGACCACAAACAGGTACGCTAATCAATTTTCCTTATTAGAAAACTCATAAACACAAATATTAGCTATTGGTACTAAATTAACGAAATATTTATCAGGGTCGAGTCCCAACACTCTGTGTTGAAGGATTATTTGGAGTCTTCTGTTGGGGGGTTCAGCACGGTCTTGAGAAAGATGCACGCCATGGTGAACATTCAAGTGCACACTATTAGGGGAGAGATGGAACGAGACCGTACCAGTGAACCGTTGTCCATCAAACATATGGACGAGCCACTCAAAACTGTCTTCTCTCGTCTTCCAGGGAAGGTTTCCAACAATTGTATCGGAGAGTTGTTTGCCCATGTCCGCGCTATATTTGACCCGAACAGGCCTTTCCGTCAGATATGCGACGATGCGTGGTGGACAACCGCCCGTGGACTACCATGCCCTCACCAAGTCCAAGCTTGTATCAATGAATGCAAGCCTATTCAACTTTCAATGATTCATGATTTCTGGAAACAATTGGTGTGGGAAGGCCAAAGGGGAGTAGATGAACAGGTGGCCCCCACAGCCCTAAATCCAACTGACGAGATTTGGACGAGGATGATACAAGACTTCTATGAAGGCAAGATTGATTCTACTGTCAAACACGTGGTTGGTCGAAAATACTTGAACCTCAATTATCCTGAGGAGGGGGATGTGGTGGAGCCATCTCGCAATAGGAAGAAGAAGGGTAGGCCAAGGAAGAACTCAAAGGTTCAACCAAGAGACTTGACTAGGCTGGAGCATCTTCAACAGCGCGGGAAAGGCACTCGTTCTATGCCTGGGGTCGCACTTAGCCATGTTCCAGAGGAGGAGGAGGAGGAGGAGGAGGAGGAGGAGGAGGAGGGAGAAGATGTATATCGTCCGACGGTTGAAGAAAGAGGTCACATTGAAGTTGATCTCGGTGTCCATGTACCCCAATTCATGAGGCGATTCATTGTCAGCGCTCCTGATGTCCTAGGAGACGGTAATTGCGGGTATAGGGCACTCGCTTGTCTTGTTGGGTGGGGGCAGGATTGTTGGAGGAGGATGCGAGAGGAGTTGGCTTTGGAGTTGAGGACCCATTACGAGACGTATGCACGCTTATATCCTTATATTACGCATATTGATGATTTGATCAATCAAGTCAGTACAGACTACTACTGGATGGAGACGCCAACAGTCGGATTGGCGTTTGCTACTAGATTCCAGTGTGCACTTGTCGTTCTATCCGAGCGTGGTCCTCATACATGCCTCCCGATGATATCTAGTGAAGCTCCAAGTACTCCTGTGTGGGACAGTGTCGCGGCGATAGCTCATCTAGGGAACCACTATGTCCCGGTATGTGTCATACACTTACATAAATTTCATAGTGGACTAAATTTTATTATATTATTTACGAATTTGTCATTGTAGGTTATGCTCGTAGATGAAGCCCCCATGCCGACCTCTGCGAAGCTTTGGACCCAATATCATCATTATAGCGTTGATGGGATGGATATTCGCTTTCATGAACGCATGGCCCGGTACGTCAGTTACCACAACGCAGAAGGGTTGCCTCCTAGTTTTTATTAGAGTAGGACTAGTATTTGTATTTGTATTTCTATTGATACTTGTAGGGTACTTGTAGTTGTAAGATATTATTATGGTTATTATTATTTTTGGGACTAGTATTTGTATTTGTATTTGTATTTCTATTTCTATTAGTACTTGTATTGGTACTTGTATTTGTATTTGTATTTGTATTTGTATTGGTATTGGTATTTGTATTGGGGTTTAGGGTTTAGGGTTTAGGGTTTAGGGTTTCTAGGGTTTAGGGTTTAGGGTTTAGGGTTTAGGGTTGTTAGGGTTTAGGGTCTAGGGTTTAGGGTTTTTAGGGTTTAGGGTTTTTAGGGTTTCTAGGGTTTAGGGTTGTTAGGGTTTAGGGTTTAGGGTTTAGGGTTTCTAGGGTTTTTAGGGTCTAGGGTTTGGGTGAGCATACTGAAAAAACACAAAGAACTAATCCCTAAAACAAATAACTAATCCCTAAAAAGTCCATAGCACATCCAAATAAATAATCCAAAAAACATTTAAATATCCAAACATAAGAAGTCAATAACATATCCAAACAAGTAATCCATAAAACATCTATCGGTAATAACCGGCATCACTACGCCGTCCAGGCTGGTAACGGGAGGGCGGCGGAAACGGGCGCATGTCTGGTTCAGCTTGGGGCAACTCTCCAAAAGCTACGGTCTCAATAGCATTGACATATTCTGTGGCATATGGACCTCTCAATTGACTAGCGTATGGACGGAAACTTCGGACAATCCCTTCCAAGTAAGCCATGCGCTGCGTCAAAAAAACATGATTATTTAAATATTAATAAATTAGTATAGGTAATAATGAACAACATATATGGTTCAATACGGTACCTGGACAAGTTCGACCTCACGGGGAACTGGCGGTGGATGAGCACGTTGATCTCTCATAAGATATGGATGAGACAGAGGCTGAAGCCATGGTACATAGTTTCTGTCCGCTGCATAAGGGAATATGGCCATCTCCCCCTCGGGCACCAAGGATTGATAACGGGATTCCCAACGGTCATCCTCGTCTCTGAAAGTGACTTTATATTTGGTTGGACCCAATCTCGTCTCTCTTTTTACAGTTTCTGGCATAATGACGTCCAACACTGGAATCTTTTGGTGGTAACCGAGTTGCCTGTAGCATCTGTCCGGCATATACGGCTCCCTCACATCGAAGTAGGTGAGTACCCCACGATAACGAGAGAGCACAAGCTCGCCGGTGGAAAAGTTAAGGCCCTGGCCCCACGGCATCCACATAACCTGATCAATCTTGATCTCATCTAATTGACGTCGTATGGCAAGACATTCTTCATCATTGTTGTGTCGGTTCCGATCTGAATGGTACGGGGTCGGATCATCACCCAACGATCTGCTCAACCGACCTCTAAAGGTCGGAAAGTACCTCCAAATCCAAGTCTGTGAAATATATAAATATGGTATGTCATATGTGTGTACAAAACGTTACAATATATTTAAAGTGTATATAAGATTAGATATACTCACGTGTAGGACGTACATGCACCCACTAATACCCGCAGCATCTCTGCGACTTGCACAACCCAACTGCCTGTACAAGTAGGCCAATGTACCCGCTGCCCATGCATAATGAGATGTCGTCGTATGGTCTAGTACCAGATGCAAGAGCTGTAGCTGGGTAGCGCCATCAGACTTGTCCAAAAACAACGTGTTTCCAAGCAACATAAACAAGTAAAGAGATGCGATCAAATGTGGGTCCGCTTCTTGTGCCACCAGGGTTGTCAACCTATCCCTCAAAAACACCGTGTTGATGCCACCGCCTGAGGTCTGCCTGTTCACCTCCCTAACTTCAACTCCTAGCATTTCCGCCATCCTTAGGCGTAAAGCTTCATCACTCAAAAGCCCTTTCTTAACCTTAGCGCCATTCAATGGAAGGTTTAGTATCTTTGAGACGTCGTGGAGGGTGATGGTAATCTCCCCCCAAGGAAAGTGGAAACTATTCGTTTCCGGGTGCCATCTTTCCACGAATGCAGAAATCAACGCTCTGTCCATTTCCCGGAACTTCCAATCCTTCAGATGACTCAAGCCGCTTTGGTTTACAAGCGTCACCCAATCCTGGTTTGAATGGTTGTCCGCTAAGGTTTTCAAGAAGTGTAACGCCTCGGACCGACCTTGCACCTTAAGGTTTTTTACCCACTGTTCACATTACAACAAAAATTAAGTTTTGAACATTATAAATAATATCATAAATTTTAAAATTATAGGTCGTTCTTACCTGTTGGTGATCCCATATGTAATGTGCCCTATGCGTATGAAAGTGGGTGAGTAAGGACGTGTCGCTTGGACCGCCACCATATCCGCCCACCGGATGGACCGGGGCCGCTAATCCAGGGTCCTCATAAGGCGGGACCTCATAATCATGGGCCGGGATATCGGGCTCCGGAGGAGCCGAGTAGCGCATGGGAGGGGGTGGGTTTGTGTACGACGCAGGAGCCGGGTTTGTGTACAACGTCATCAACGTAGACGGCTCTTCTGGTGGCGTAATATGGCTCGTACTACCATAATGGTGCGTCTCTTGTGGTGGCATATAGCTTGTACCACCATACTGCGTCTCTGGCGGTGGCATATAGCTCGTACTACAACCATACTGCGTCTCTTGGAATGGCATATAACTCGTACTACCGTAATTATACGCCTCTTGTGTTGGATATTGCAGGGGAAATTGGTAACCCCCGTATTGCCCATGAGCGGCTCCGTATTGCCCATGAGTGAATGATGGACCAGTTTGCCCATAACCCGTATTAGCAAATGTGGGTTGGGTACGGTCCACATAGAGGTCCGGAAATGTATCACCACTTCTATTCAGCAATCTTTCGATTGCTGAAATATCATCTGCATGCATTTTTTACAATATTTCTCTAAAATCCAATAACGTGCATAATGCTCATTTAAACACATAATTAATGTATCAAACTATTAATTCATCCGTAAATATAGTAACCATGCACATTAAGAAAAATTCATATTCACCCTCAACAACTACTTAATCGCTTATTTTTATAATACTCATAAATTAACTTACTAACATGTATGAACCTAATTTAAACTCATAATTAATGAAAAAAACTAATAATTACACCATAAATAAATTAACTATTCAAATTATGAAATTTTATAATTATTTTCTACAACTACTTAATCACTAATAATTATACATACATTAGTCTATAAATTCTACATTGATTAATTAATTAATTATTTTTAGGGTGTAAATTAACATATAAATTTACTATCATGTAAACTACTTAATCGATCAAACTCTCGGTAATTAACCTATAAACTACTTAATACATAAAACTAATAGTTAATTCATAATATAAAAATAAATTTAATATTTTGCGTACCTAAACCCTCCAAGGGGGCAATGGGGGCGACGGGGGCGACGGGTTGGCTCGTCGTCGCTTCCGGAAGCGGGACTTCAACCTCCTCTCGAACTCTCGAGGTTGCCTCGCTCTCATTTAAGTTAATATTTCGTCGGGATTCATTCCGCCGTCTACTTGAAGATGACTTCGAGCTAAACAAATTCTAATAAAAAAATTAAGTCAGTTTTAACCTTAATAACTTAAAATAATTCAATTAAAATAAAAAATAATACATACCGATAGCGAAAAACTTCTCATTTTTTGAACCACTTGAATCGAATTAACGTAATTCGGACCACTTTCAATCGGATTTGGGGCAAAAATGGAGAGCTCGTTTGGAGCTGATAGATGAAAATGGAGAGGGAGTGAAGAGGATTTGGGAGGGAGTACACTGGTAGAATGAGGGAGTGAAGAGGAGCTGCATACTCGGCTCTTAAAAGGCCTTCATACACCCACCCGCGTTATTCCAGTCAAACTGGGATTCTGCAATTGCAGAATCCCAGGCATGCAGAGCGGCAGCGGCCACCGTTGCCGCTGCCTCTGCATGCAGAGGCAGATTCCCGCGGGAATCTGCCTCGTTGTCTTCTAATTAAAAAAAAAAAAAAAAATAGGTAAGCGGTAGGTTCTACCGCTGCTATTTACAGCGGTAGGGCCCACCGCTGTAAAAACCGGGGCGCCCTAAACCTCTGACCGGGGCGCCCCTCATTCGTCATAAGAAAATAAATGTACCTACCCACATTATAGTGTGCTCAATGTAGAAGTGTGCATCTTTGTATAATTTTATAATGACAAGACAACATTTACATAATGCACTAAAATCTTATTCATTGTTCACATGTATAATGAGGTGGATTTGGACGTGGATGTAGATGCTAATCTTTATTTTCAAGCAAGAAAATCAAAATAAAAAATCTTATATATGCTATAAAAAATTATCCTTAGTTGAATTTTTAGTCTTGGTGGGATAGGGGGCACTAGATTTGACAAGAAGAGACATGCATTTGGCCATCCAGTCTTTTCTCACAGTGCCTACATACATACTTTACCCTTACCCATGCCCTCTTGCTACACCATAATCTGACTGCTAGCTCTTTACTCTTCTCTGCAAATGGCCGGAAAGAAAAAACAGCCAGATTCCAGCCATGCATTTGAATGATAAGATTTTATTAGGAAAATATCAACGTTAGTACCTAGTATTTGAATGATAATATAATAAAATATTATAAGTATAATACAACAATGTGTCTTCTCCTTCTATTTTGTGTGCTATGTGTGCATTCTTAATTTGGTTTATCCTTGATGCATGTCTTGTCTTTAATGTGTTCCTATGTTTAGTTTTTAATGTGTCTTTAATGTTCTCCATAGTATTGTCATTGATGTATCAAGAAAGATACAAAATTTGTGCTTGTTAGCCCGGTTCAGAGCTAGCGTATTTCTCACGGCTTCCGTAAGGTCCATTCTGTTGCAGATTTTATCGTCGGATCGTTCAGTCGTGTTTCTTCCTCCCTAAATACAAAATTTTAACCAAGTATTTTACTACTTATTAACTGATACGGTTCAGACGTCGACACAATCTGGTTCGATAGAGGACGACGGACCATGGGAGACGCCTAAGCCGAGGAGATCGGCTCGCGTCAGGAAACCCCCAGCAAAGCTGCGGGGTTGATTTATTTTTATAAAATAATTTATTATTTAAATTAGGGTTTTTCATGTTACCGTGTACGGACTAGCTGTTATCGGTCTTCTCGGGTTTTCTTTTAGGGTGATTCTTTCCCGAGTCGCTTTTTATTGAATCATCCTTGGGCTATTTATACACCCTGTAAGCTATCAGGAGGATGATCATCTAATAAGAATTTTCCTTTAGCCCTAATTTTAGTCTTCTCTTCCAAAGTTCTCTGCCAAGCGTTAGGGATCCTACCCGGATTCTTAACAACTGGTGCTTTCATCTACGAACACCATGACCAACACCTCGACGCCCGAGCCGTCGACCGTCACACCGGCGGCGCACGCCTCCCTTTCCGACACCGTCGCTAAATTGAGCGATATGGTGTTACAGTTGACGGATGATCGACAGCGGGACCGTTCCCTCCTCGACGAAATCGCGGCGTCGCTGCGCAGCCACACGACTCCCACCGCGTCGAGTCTCCCGCCGCCCGCCGCCACCTCGGCTCCCGCAAACCCTAATTTCGGGGTCCGTCCGCCGCCGCCAATGGGATCCGCGCCTCCAGCCGCCCCGCCCTTCGCCTCGTTTCCGCCACTGCCCAGGCCAACGACGGCTGGTGGAGATCCGGCGCTCCACGCTCTCGCCGGTGGGACTGGCGCCCACTCGATCGGTGCCTCCGCGGGACGCGTCTCGCACGAGACCGGGCCGCCTGCGTTTTGGCCGCCTCCGCTAGGGTTCGACGGGCCCCAGCCGTCGTTTCCCTTCGGGTCCAGCCCATTCGACGGCTACCACCAGGCCGCCGCGTCGCCTTTCGCCGATCCACCGTCCGCTATGTCCGGATACGCACCCCCTTACGGCGTTAATGGCGTCGGTTTCCGCGCACCGCATGGTCACGATTCACAGCCTTGGATCCGCGTTGACGCACCTCGTTTCAACGAATCCGATGCCCCAGGTTGGATCTTTCGCATTCAGTCTTTCTTTGATTATTATAATACCTCCGACTATGATCGTCTTCGTCTTGTTGGCATGTTTATTGATCACCCGGCGTCGGATTGGTTCCGCTATCAACGACTGAATCGGATGGGCGAGACATGGCAATCATTTTTACAAGCGGTTCAACAACGTTTTGATCCCACATACTATGAGGACTACCTCGGCCTCCTCTCCAAGCTTCAACAGCGTACATCTGTACATGACTACCAATCCGAGTTTGAGGCGCTGCTCAACAAAGTTCGGAACGTTCCCGAATCCATGCTGATTTCTTTATTCACATCTGGCTTAAAACAACCGGTGCAACGCGATTTGCGGTTACGAAACCCGACGTCGCTGCCGCAAGCTTTCGCTCTAGCCAAGGAGTTGGCCGCATCCTTCACCGAAACAGCCGCGGCGTCTACAGGATCCCGTCGGCCATGGCAGACGCCCGCTCCCAGATCCGGGCCGTCCTTGAATTCACCTCCAGCAGCAGCTCCGGCACACACGACCTCGCTTGCACCGGAATACACACTCCCGCCAATCCTCCCGGTAATTACTCTAATCTTCCAATTCGTTGTCTTTCTAAAGCTGAGCGTGACGAACGTTCTAAGAAAGGATTGTGTTTTAATTGTGACGAGAAATACACAAGAGGCCATCGTTGCACTCCATGCTTTCTGGCCGTGCTTAGCTGTGATGACAGTGATGATGAGGGTGAAAGTGCGGACGACGCGCCGGATGAGACTGCAGTTACAGCTGACATTTCATATATTCATTCTTTGGAGGGTTTACCGAATCCGCGCGCAATTCGTATGCCGGGCACTATTTGGAACACGCAGGTTCAGGTTCTCATTGATGGGGGCAGTACACATAATTTCATTCACCCAAGCATCGCCGAGAAGTTGCAGTTGCCACTTACAGCCGTGACACCATTCCGAGTATTTGTGGGTAACGGTGCATATCTCCTTTGCGGACATCAGTGTGCCGCTACAGTTCTTGAGTTACAGGGTTATTCTTTTTCTGTGGATCTTTTCGTTCTGGCCGTGCATGGGCCGCAGGTTGTGCTGGGTGTTCAATGGTTGCAGACATTGGGAGTAATTGCACATGATTACGCTCAGCTGACGATGCGTTTTTCCTGGAACAACAAAGAGGTCTTTTTGCAAGGAGTCCGACCGGCCCCGAAACAAATTTCGGCTCATGCGCTTCATTTATTATGGGCAGCAGAATCAGTCTCTGAGTTCTATGAAGTGGTGCGTGTGCCGGAACCACCGCCTGCGCACCCATTGGAGATTCCGACCAACGTTCCCAACTCAGTACGCACTATACTTGAGCAACATCAGGCCGTTTTTGCCGTTCCGTCTGACTTGCCGCCGCGTAGATTATGGGATCATCGCATTCATGTTCAGCCGGGATCTAAACCAGTCAATGTCCGGCCATATCGTTATCCGTATTTTCAGAAGACTGAAATTGAGCGTCAGGTTCAGGGGATGTTAGATCAGGGTATCATTCGCCCCAGCACGAGCCCTTTCTCTTCTCCGGCTCTCTTGGTCAAGAAGAAGGACGGCACCTTTCGGTTTTGCATCGATTACAGGGCATTGAATGGCATTACAGTCGCTGATAAATTTCCTATTCCTACAGCAGATGAATTGTTTGACGAGCTGGGCCGTGCCGTGGTTTTTACTAAGCTTGATCTACGTTCCGGCTACCATCAGATTCGGATGCATGAGTCCGATATATACAAGACAGCCTTTCGTACTCATGACGGCCACTTTGAATTCTTAGTGATGCCTTTTGGCCTGACAAATGCGCCATCCACCTTTCAAGCAGCAATGAACAGCATTTTTGCTCGTTTCCGACGTGATTTCGTGATCGTATTTTTTGATGATATACTGGTCTATAGCTCCTCCTTGGCAGCACATGCTCAGCACCTCGACGTCGTACTCCGTACCCTGCACGACAATAATTTTTTCGTCAAGGGTTCGAAGTGTTCATTCGCTACATCTCGCGTCGAGTACTTAGGCCATATTGTCACACAGGGTACGTTAGTTGCCGATCCGACGAAGCTTGCCGCTATGGCCGAGTGGCCTACTCCGAAATCTGTAAAGCAACTCCGCGGTTTCCTGGGTTTGACCGGTTATTACAGGAAATTCATACGGCACTACTCCATGTTAGCCGCTCCGTTGACTGATTTGCTTAAGAAAGAGAAATTTGTGTGGTCTTCGGAGGCTCAGACGGCTTTCGAGCAGCTTAAGAATACAATGATGTCCCCTCCCGTTCTACAACTCCCTGATTTCGACAAAGAGTTTGTAATTGAGACAGACGCGTCAGATGAGGGCGTCGGTGCGGTATTGATGCAGAGTGATCGACCATTGGCCTTCTTTAGCCAGAAACTTGGCATCCGCCGCAAAGGGTCTTCGGCATATCACCGGGAGTTGTTTGCTATTGTTTCAGCTGTGCAGAAGTGGCGATAGTATTTGTTGGGTCGCGAGTTCTTGATTCGTAGTGACCAGAAGAGTCTCAAGGAACTTCTTACACAGGTCATTCAGACGCCGGATCAACAGTTTTTCATGCGGAAGTTGATGGGTTATAAATTCCGCATGAATACAAGTCCGGCGCCAGCAACAGAGTGGCTGACGCGCTCTCCAGATGCATGATTGACGACACCAGCACGTTGCATCAATTTCTGTCCTTGTCAGCTCCAATTCCAACACTTCTGCAGCGTGTGCGTTTGGAGAATACGCAGCTTGAGGACTTGCAATCGTGGCACCAGGTCGCGGCGGCCGGAACACTGTCTGCACCATTTCAGATACACGACGGTATTCTGTACTACGGCACGCGTTTGGTGATTAGTGCGGCTTCTCCGCTGAAAGCCGAAATTCTTACAGAGTTTCATTCCACGCCATCTGCCGGCCATCCGGGCATTGATCGTACTTTCCGCAGAGTTGCCACTGTTTTCTATTGGTCCGGGATGCGTAAGGATGTCAAGCGCTTTGTTGACGCTTGTTTGATCTGTCAGTCCACCAAGTACAGTACACAGAAACCAGCCGGTCTGTTACAGCCGTTGCCAGTTCCGCAGCAGGTTTGGGACGAAGTGTCCATGGATTTTATCACAGGGTTGCCTCCGTCACGAGGTTACACGACTATTCTGGTAGTGGTGGACCGTCTTTCGAAGTATTGTCACTTTGGCGCGCTCGGTTCTTCCTATGACGCCCCAAAAGTAGCGTCGGTGTTTGTTGACATTGTAGTTAAACACCACGGTATTCCATCCGTTATTCTTTCTGATAGGGATCCGATCTTTCGGGCCGCATTCTGGGCAGATCTGCATCGTTTGAGCGGGACTAAATTACATTACACTTCCGCTTACCATCCGCAATCAGATGGCCAGACTGAAGTTAAGAATCGAGGGCTAGAACAATATCTGCGTGCCATCACACAGGATCGGCCTCGGCGTTGGGCTGATTACTTATCTTGGGCTGAGCTGGCGCTGAATTCTATGTATCATGAAGGCCTCGACATGTCGCCTTTCAAGGCCTTATATGGACGTGATGCGCCGCCATTAGCACGCGTGACTTTGCCGACAGGACCTCCTTCACCCGCCACAATGGCAATTCAGGACCGCGAGCAGATGTTGGAGTTGATTCGGTCTAATTTAGCTAAAATGCAACAGCGCATGATATCTCAGGCTAATCGTCACCGCCGAGAGGTGGTATTCCAAGTGGGTGATGATGTTCTCCTTAAACTACAACCCTATCGGCAGCATTCTGTGGCTCGACCTTTATCTGCAAAATTAGCTCGCCGATTCTATGGACCATTTCGGGTCATTGAGCGTGTTGGACCTGTCGCCTATCGCTTGCAGTTACCTGAGGCGGCACGCATCCATAATGTGTTCCACGTATCTTTACTTCGTCCTTTCATCACAGATGGCTCCAGGGTCGTTCCGACGTCATTGCCTTCTGAGTTCTTGCAAGGACGTCCCGTATCACGACCCGTGCGTGCAATAGCATCTCGTGACATCCTGGGTGATGGTACGGCCCGTACTGAGTGGCTGGTTGAATGGGCCGATGGGGCCGCTGCTTCTTGGGAACCGGCTGATCAGATTCGCCTTTCATTTCCTGACTTACGGCTTGAGGACAAGCCTGATTTGATCGGGGGGGAGATTGATACGGTTCAGACGTCGACACAATCTGGTTCGATAGAGGACGACGGACCATGGGAGACGCCTAAGCCGAGGAGATCGGCTCGCGTCAGGAAACCCCCAGCAAAGCTGCGGGGTTGATTTATTTTTATAAAATAATTTATTATTTAAATTAGGGTTTTTCATGTTACCGTGTACGGACTAGCTGTTATCGGTCTTCTCGGGTTTTCTTTTAGGGTGATTCTTTCCCGAGTCGCTTTTTATTGAATCATCCTTGGGCTATTTATACACCCTGTAAGCTATCAGGAGGATGATCATCTAATAAGAATTTTCCTTTAGCCCTAATTTTAGTCTTCTCTTCCAAAGTTCTCTGCCAAGCGTTAGGGATCCTACCCGGATTCTTAACATTAACCGTGATGGATATATTTTGAGAATTTATATTAGTAAAACCTCATAATACAACACCGAATTTCCTCAAACTAGTTTCAAAAGTGATGCTCAAAGTTGCTAGGAGTTTTGCATGCAAATTTTGTATGAAATTGAGAGTGGGGATAGCCAGACTTCTGATTTTCACAAAGGGAATGATTATTTCACAACGACCTTGAAAGTGAGTTTAAAGTTTATAGGAGGGAAAAATATAACAAGGTAACGGATGTATCATATGCATATGATTATGGAGCAATCATGACCAAATCCAACAAATACCAGCGCAGAGACCACAACACTAACACAGATCTGTTTATTGTTATTATTATTAATTCTTTCGTTATTTTCAAAATTTTCTCTCTTTTTTTGCCATCATAATTAACATACCCAAAAAGCAGTGCATATAGTGCAATTGCAAGGCCCCAGCTTGATTCAAATCAACTTCCTATCAGAATTATGAGTTGTTTTCTTCATTTCTCACCACCTTCTATACGTCCATCTATAATTTAGCTGGTTGGAGAAATTGGGGTTTGTTTGGTTTGAATTTATAGTTTGGTACGGATAAGGAAAATATGAATATGGTCAAGAATTTTAGGCCTTTGTTGTTCAAAGAGGTCATGATCATTTTACCATATGTTCTACTTCTAAAAACATTTAACATGCACTCCAAAATCTCAGCTTACTCCATTTTAAATTTAATTCATAGTATTTCTACCAAAAAAAATAAAATGACTTAGTATTACTCAACAAAGAAAATGTTAAATATATATATATATATATATATATATATATATATATATAGGATTAAGATCAGGTGAGGAGGGTTCTTACTGTAGATAATTAGGAGGATCTTCTACCGTTAGATCTGAATATTTAAAGATTAAGATTAAGGGAGAAGTTGTTCATTGTGATATAACAAAAATAAAAAAAAAAATAATTAATTTTGGTAACGACATAAATTACGGGATTTTATTTTATTCTAGTAGCCATATATTCCCGATTTTTTAGAGAAGACCTAATCGGTGATGTTCCACATTCATTATCGATCTAATTTTTCTACTTGCAGAAATGAACAAGTAGTACACATAAATGAACATCTATTTAATAAATCATGAACAAAAAAATTGGATGTTATGGAATTGTTAAAATAAACAATAATATGATACCAAAAGAACAAATATATAACACATAATGAACAAGAAAAACATGAACACATATGCTGAAAAAATTAACGCCATAGAAGAACCCTAACATATATAGTAAATGAGTAGTTGTATAAAGGAACATCTATTTAATAAACCATGAACAAATAGAATGGATATTATGGACTTGTTCAAATGAACAATTATATAACACCAAAAGAACACATATATAACAAACAATGAACAACAAAAATATGAACGACATTTCAATTACATATGTTGCAAAAAAAATAACGCCGAAGAATAACCCTAACCTAGAGTAGTACACATAAATCAACATCTATTTAATAAATCATGAACGAATAAATTAGATATTATGGAATTGTTCAAATGAACAATTATATGATATGACAAGAACAACTATATAACAAACAATGAACAACATAAAAATAGCATAACTGTGCAGAAAAAACCCTAAATTATTTCACGCACATGATGCAGAAAAAAAAAACGCCATTGAAGAACCATAACCTTATCAGTAAAGGAATAGTATAGCATTAGAAAAAACCCTAAACTAGATAGTAACGAAATAAGATCGATTATCGTCTTGATAAAAAAAAAAGATTATCGTCTGTCATAGCCATCTCTTTTTGTGAGATATGGAGAAATAGAACGATATAGGATACTCATAACTGAATGAACAAGTTAATCACAATAATCTTTTTTCCCTAAATAAAACTATCAGATCCCTATAATTATGTAACATGATTTATCCAATTTCTTTTAAATGATAATTACCAATTAATCTCATCCCTTAAAAAAATCAGATCTGACGGTAGAAGATCCTCCTAATTATCTACGGTAACAACCCTCCTCACCTGATCTTAATCCTATATATATATATATATATATATATATATATATATATATATATATATATGTATGTTCATTAATTACTCCCTCCATTCATAAAAACATGATGTTTTAGTCTAAATCCTAAAATTAAGAAAGTACATAATTTGACTCAATTACCCTTCTTATCAATTTTTTAATTTTACTTAAATTTAAATTATGAAATATTTTCTGATTTTGTTTAGATTTACTACTTCCCAATTTTTATCCAATTTAATGTACAACTTTCTAAATTAATGTTCCTAAATTGATTTGGTTTGATTTCTATGCTTTTTTCCCCTTTTTCAGAAGGGTAAAACTAAAAAAATGTGTACATAAATAGCTAAAACATCATATTTTATTGAACAAGGAAAAATTCTTACAACATTATATTTTCATGAACGAAGGGAGTACCAACTAGAATAGATTTGAAAAGATATCCATCAATGATCAATATATATATGTGTTCATTAAAAATCAAACAATGACAAATGAATTGAATCAAAAGTGAAAGGTTCAAATATCCATTATTACCGAATAGAGAAGAGTAATAATTAAGATATAATAATGTCCGTACGTAGAGAATTCTCTGATGATCCATTAACAACGCTGGTTTGTAACAATGTCCACAGTATTACATCGTTGCAATTTAAAGTCACCTCCTTTGTCTACGAATAGAATTTAAGAGGTTTGCTCTTCTAATTCTGCTTGTCAGATCATTTTACTATGTCTTCATTTATTATGATCTTCCATTTATTCAATGCTCTCTATACTCTTCTTTCTTGGGTTCACTATGAGGGAATGTTGAAGAATAGTTTGCTCTGATTGATTCTTGTTTGTTTCGCCTTCTAAACTGGTGACTTTGCCGGTATAAGTTAAGACACAGATTTACAAAAGCCAAGCCTTATAAACCTAACGACATGGAATTAAATACCTACTTATTACTAGTTGAATTCACAATTCCTACTGTTTAAAATACTGAGTACGGTAAATTTAGAGTGTTTTTTTAATAATTTTCCCATAAATTCTCCAATACAAAATTTTAATTTTTTTAACCTATGTATCTTATACAACATGGTTCGGGCACGTACAGAGGAGACCTCCAGAAGCCCCTGTTCGGAGAATTGAGAGGTTAGTCAGTAACGAGTTCCGTAGGGAAAGGGGTAGGCCGAAGAAGAGTTGGAAAGAAGTGATAAGACAAGACCTCACTTTGTTGGCGATCCCAGCGGATTTGGCTCTGTGTAGGAACCAATGGCGTCAGAGAATTATAGTGAAGAGCGTTAGTAGGGAAGACATGGAAGGAGTGTCCTTCTCTTTCCCCTCTCTTTGTTTTTAGTTTATTCTTTTTTCATTTTCTGGCTTTTTTAACGTACTTTTCCACTCTCGTTCCCTAATCTCCCTCTAGCGTTTTGTCTTGTTTCCCACCCATTTCTCCCCCTTTTTCCTTTGGGCCTTCCTTAAATACCCTCCTGACGTCGAGTCGGGATAGGGTGCGTACATCTCGACCCACCAGATTCCGTTCATACCGGGTTCCACCTGGGCAGATATTGTTGTTGTTGTTGTATCTTATAAACATATTATTATTTTGATAGAAGTAGAGATCTTACTCTGACATACTTAAAAACATATTGTAATTTCTATAACCTCTTATTTGGAAAAAAATTCAAAAATTACCTTTTTTTAACAATGTTAATGATTTATTTTAATTTTATCTTTTTGGGCATTAGACATTTCGTATAAATTTTACAGATACCACAAGGGTATGTTACATATTGCATGAATGATAGCATATTAGCATGATAGCAATATTTAACATGATTTATCGACGCATGCATCCTCCTGATCATGGTGTAGAACTGTAGATACTCTCATTCTGAACCCCAGATCTTGTTTATACATGACTATATTGGATGATAATGTTAATATTGATGTTGATTGCTATATTTCATGAGATCAAACCTCAAAATTACGACGCCAAATTTTCATAATTTTTATTTATCTGTTTTAAGTATTCTTTGTAAACTTTAGTTTCTAAATAAGGTCAATAAAGTTTATAAATTTATTTAAAATTTAATAATTGAGTCCAGCTAAGCCCGGCCCAATAGACAGCTACCCGACCCGTACCCGAGAGGAAATAGAGATCACGTGAGAGCAGAAAAATCAAAAGAAAGTCTGAAAAATTGGTATTGGAATTTGGAGGGGAGGAAGAAAACAGAAGAAAGCACAAAAATTTCTCCAAATAAGAAAACAAATATACGATCCAAAAATGGAAGCACAAGAGACCTTTTCTCCCATTGCCTATAGGCTAAACAGAAGCACAGGCTACCTATACAATATACATACAAAGCAAAATGAGCACAGCATAGCATTCATATTACTCGTTTTATGGGGATTCTGCAATGCATATCCCAGCCTACCTATATCTGAGTCCCTCAGGTGTAGACTTTCAGAAGCTTCTTTCATTTCATCACAATACATATCTTATAAAAATGCTTTACATATATACATCAGGTGTAGACTTTGTATACAAGAAGATACAAGTTTTGGTATACTAGGACTTGTTTGGTATTGGTATGAATATTAGAGTATGGTAAGAGTCTTATCAAGGTATCAGATTTCGGTATGGATCTTTTTATCTATCTATTTTGAATGAGTATACCAAACAATAAATATTAGTTTGATATCGACATCTAAATATACCAAATACATATATGGGTATTTCTCGTATAGTCGTATTTAGTCAAGGGTCCGGTTCCGGAACCGTGGAACTGTATTTAGTTAGGGGCCCGGTTTCAAAACCGGCGGTTCCACGGTTCTGGAACCATGGAACTGGGACTGGCTAACCCCAATTCATCAATTCGGTTCTGGTTTTTACCGGTTCCTATCAGTTTCGGTTCTGGCCCTTTAAGAAAATATAATAGCCGTTGAAAATACAAAATTGCACCGGAACATGCGGTTTAGCCTATTCCAGAGAATGTGGAACCGGGACTGGCCAACCCCTAATTCCGGTTCAGCTCCGGAACCGCCGATTTTTTCCGGTTTCGTTCTACTAGAAGTTTGGAACCGAACCCATGACTACTCGTATCTTTATATCTAATACCTTGATATTGATATCAAACAAGACATAAGGTCATAAGGTATATTAGTAAGTTGTACAAAATGTGCTTGCTGCAGGCTGAAACTTGAAGAAAAAGAAGTGATTTTGCACAAAGGGCATGGATTCTATATTCATTCAAATCTCCCTATCCAAATTGTCTTTAACCCTGTCACACAGAAGAGGGTGACTTTGTAAAGTCACCATCTCACCTTACTCTTTGTCCTGTCAATATCTATCATGCTTCTTTGATTCCCAAATTCCATATCATTTTTAACATCATTATACTGTTATGTTTCAAATTCTTGTCACTTGTTTGTTGTTTCCTCCCTTTCATATACGGAAGTACTATCTAGGTTTATATGTCAAAACATATATTAACTTATGTTACACAACATAGAAGAACGTGTGAGTTTAGGGTATTGGCTAGGAGATTATTTATGTTATTTTAAGTGCTACAAAGAGGGAAAAAAGGGAAGTAATGGGATTTAAAGTCACTGTAAAACCTCTGATCCAATTTATGTAAAGCAAAATGGTGGAAATTGTAAGGTGGATGATGGGCTTAAAAAGCAAACTCAACAGTCAACAAATTTAAAGTGTACTTTCACTCACTACTCTCTCAAACATCTCAATCCAAGCTTTAATGTTTCATCCTCAGCCAAAGCTCTCTCACAATACACACAGCCTGCAAAAAACTTGAATTGTTTCTTGTTTCTGGCTTCTTTCTCTTTCAAAGTCTTTGATTTTTGGGAGCAAAGGAATGACAAAAACCTTGCTTTCTATAGTAAAACTTGTAGGGCTTCATTCTTTTTTCAACTCTAGATACTTGAAATGGATAAAATTTTAAGGAATTTGCAATCCAATTCCCCGGCACGCTTCCCCTTGAGCAACACAATCTAACCACACTTCAAAAGTACAACATCACTTTCCTCCCTAATTAATACAAAGAAGAAAAAATCCCATCTGTTACTGAAATTTCATATTACAGGCATCATTTAAATCTAACATTTAATGGGTTTTTTTAAATCAAACCCATTAAAGAAAACACAAAACTCAACCGAACCCAGATGGCAGATTTGAACAACATAATACTGTTAACCATGTTTCCTATTAAATGGGAAGCTAGTAACTACCAACATTGTTTCAAAAGTTGCTGTGTCTGAGAAATAATGTAAAACTGAGCTGCTGAAGCTTGGAAATGGACGGTTCAAATTGGATCCATTCTCTTGACCAATTGCAAAGAGATAAGGATCCAAAATACCCAATACTAATCTTTAAGTGACAGTGGTCAGATCCAAGCAGTATAAGACTGTTTAGGGTGTAGTTGCCATCTTTCCCTGAATTGGGTCTTGTTCTTTGTTAGTGTTTTTACATTATACTATCAATTTATGATGATCCATCAAAGAAAAAAGAAAAGGGTCTATTATATGATATCCAATTCAAAGCTACAACTAACTACCGTACATTATTCAGAGATTGGCTTACAAATGCTACAAGCCGACCTAAAGCCAAAGCTTTCTTCTTCCCAATCCTGTTCTTTCTGATTTCTGTTTTTGTGTCTGTGTTTAGTTTCATGTATAAGGGAAGGCTGATCCACCTATGGTCTTTTGAATTCAGAAGACCCAGATAGTGCAGAAGAGGATATGTCACTTTTATGATATATATGGTATGAGACTAGACTTTGCCCAAATTTTGGAATAATATAAAAAAATTGATACATTTGATATGGCTTGGTGAAAGGAGAGTTTGACCTTTCCTCACTAGTGCAGACCATGGTAATTGAAAGCATTAAACAACGTCTAGAATTTGCAGTGTATAATAGTTGTCACATTAAAGCCTTGTGTCTTTGGAATTTATTAGTATCAGCAGATTGTATTTTGAAAACAATCAGACTAACTTCTGGATGGGGTGTTGTTGCAAAAGTTGCATTTTTACAAACTGGTCTATGATCATGTATACAGACTTCTGATATCATCAATATCATGCACCTAGTTAACAATGAACAAATCACAACAAATAGAAAAAATGTCTAATTTTTCATGAAGAAAATATAGCGTAGCCCAACATAGACACTTTTAAGCAACAGAACTAATTTTAAATGAGCTCCCTTATGCTGAATTTTTAAGCAACAGAACTAATTTTACGCCATGACATTATAATCAAGACTAAGCATGGTGCCTTCCTGTTACGCGAAACCACAAATTTGATTCTCTCCTCATATTACATATTACAAAAAACAAAGCAGCCAGAGAATGACTACAAGTTGTGCAAGATATGATATGAAAGCAAAGCAGTAAAGAATAAGGCATGTAATGTTCACAGCTATGTGCTCATCATTTTTGCCTGCCAAAAATCCTAAGCTCTCAAACTACTTGATCCTCTAAAAAGATTATAAATTTTGGATCATTCTAGCTCAATATTGGACAAATGTGTTTGAATAATAATTTTCCAGGGTAGTACTATATTTTGAACTCAGGTGAAAGAATAAACAGCTTCTTTTGATCCAAAAGAGGGCATCACCTTCAAGTGTAAGAATGAACATTGAACATCAGAACAAAAAATAAAAGGTAGGTGTACACAAGATTCACCAGAAAACCAGTGCGTAAATCGTAATAATGTATCATACATGACTAGGGAGAAAAAAATGCAAATTTGTTACAGAATCATGTTAAGCTAGGACAATGGGGTTAACTTGTTCGATTTGAGAGATCTGATGTTTTCATAACTTTAGAGCTTGCGGATCTGAAGAGAAATGGAGTTGCTTTCCTATATCCAAATCACAAGAAAGGAAGAAGGTATGGACTATAGAACTTGCAGAAGCAAAATGCAGAGATCATATTATGGACAAACTTTATCTACTATGATTCACTCGTGAACATGGATAGTTTATAGATCTGCTACAATACATTTCTTGTAAATACTGGATACGTAATTATAGTTTAGGTTTGACAAACATATCAAAACTGAGTCAGGAGATATTACAGTTTAGTTTCTGTGGTCAAGAGCCCTTCTCACCACCTACGCACCAATGATGTGAGCAACTGCAACAAAGTACCAGCAATTTTCCATCAAGATAGCAGAAATTTATATGCAATAGCAGGCGCCAAAAAAACCATTATGACATAAGACCAAAGTCACCAAGCTTTCCAAAATGTAGAAAAATTATACTACGCAAGACATCGCCTTCTCTTCTGCTTAGTTAGGCAGATACAAACTGACTTTGAATTGGGTAAATTCATCACTATAAGTCTACAATGGCATATATACATAATGCAATTGATTAGCATGATCATAGATTATCTTCCTCCCACAATATATGTCTAATTTTCTATAAGAATCATGGCCTAGGAGTCATCGGTCCATATTTCTCAACCATTTTGGGTTTGTTAAATCATTTAAGAAAGAAGTTCAGTTGACATGCTGTAGAACAAATCCCTCAAATCATCCTCATAATTGATACCAGATACACCACTCACCTCAACTCTTTGGATGTTAGACAAAAGCAATACTATTATGTATTGTGATTGAACAGCCAATAATGAAGTCAATGGCACTAGCCTAATTTGGTAAATCAGGAGTTTTCAAATCGAAATTTACCAGGAGAATTACTCGTACATTCCAGTACAAAATCCTCGTCCAATTATTGGCATTGCCAAAGTCTACTAACTACTAACTCCTTGTTAATTATGTAAGCAGACACAATAAAGCCGATGAATCTTAGAAAGATCATTTCCAAATACGTGATCTTTCAGGAGAAGCAAATTCTGTAACTATTTGAATAGCACCTAATGATCTGAAGAAAAAAAGCATCCATACCTCAAACAGTTCAAATGGGCTGCCCTGCTTGTACACATCATCCTTTTTGCCCTTATCACCAGAGATTATAGTGAAGAGAAGAGATCTCCAACCTATAAGTAGCACTGCTGTGCTACCCAAAGTTACTAAACTGAAATTGAGTGGTGGAAGATGGCCAAGAGTTAATGCTCTTATACCCAATCCAATCTGTGAAAAGGAACAAGAGGTAGATTTCAGTTGTAGCAGAATGCCCAGATAAACTAAAATTCACCAAGGTGAAGCAATCACTGATGCTTTAATCATCAATAAAAAGGGTCTCCACTTAACAAGAGCATATGATACCAGACTACCAGTAATGAGTTATAATCTTATCACAAACAAAAAATGCATACATAAAGCACTAGAAAACCACATCTTCACTCATAAGAAAAAGTGTTAACATGATCAAAATACCAAATGAGCATATCACAACCCAAAATCTTTAATTTGTCAATGCAGTCATATAGTGTTTTCCCATCCTTTAGTGCAGTTGATATTCTTATAAATTATACAATAACAAATAGCTAAAAAGTTTTGTTGTCAAAATTGGGTAGAAAATAATTTAGCTCTAGTTTCACTCCCTGCTATATCTAGAGAATATGCATAGGATAATCAATTGAATACTAAGCCTCTGCCATTTAACGTATGTCAATCATTATGCTTATAGAACTTCCGAAGATGAATGATCAGGAAGAAAGAAATCAACTTTCATACGTCATTGGCATCAAGCCAAAGAGATCAACTTACAATGATACCAGCAGCCCATGATTTAGCAGCAGCAGTAACAGCCTTTGACAAACCATTCATTCCTCGACCGTCCTCATCGAAGCCACCAAGAAAATATGCACCCAGAAACCAACCTAACATGAACCAAAACAGCATTAGACAATTAAAAAAGAAACATGCTTAGAATAATACCTGCATCCATTTCACGCCAAAAGCCCCCCTACCAGCAACGAAAGGATCCGCTGTTTTCAGTGTCTCGATGTCGAAAACGGAGAATCCATGGCTGAATCTTCCAACTGCAGAGAACAAAACCAATGCCAATACATCCCCACCAGCCAAGAGTGATATACGCCTGCATTAAACCCCCGAACAGATCCATTTAGAACATATCCATTCCAAAATTTGAAACTTACAACAAATGTTATATCGAAATTTACCCCCATTTCTCCAAGCGAGCCGATGAATTGGGCTTCTCGAATTGAATTACACCTTCTAATGGAACACTGTCGCCACTCACCAACACGGGCTGCTCAGCTGTAACAGTGGAGGAAGAAGGAGAATCGGCCCCATCATTTAATTTAGCGGATGGAAGAGGAAGATGGTGAAGCTTTTTAGGGTTTAAAGGATTGAACTTGGTGTTGCGTTTGGAGAAAAGGGTGGTCTTCGGATGTATCAGTTTGGAAGAAGAAAGGGGAGTAGAAGAAGATGAACGACATCTAGCGGTGGCGCCGGCGGCGGTTGTGGTGGAGGATAGAGCTCCGGTGGCGGTGGATGCTGCTTGGCCAAGCACCAACATTTCGGCGATGGCGATTCAGGTTTTCTCAATTCCAATTCCTGAATTCTCGGCCCCAAGATAGGAATATGGTGATGGGTAGCGGCCCTATCACTTCAAATTCACGTGGATGGAGAGAGAGAGGAGGAATTTGGAATTCTCCCAATTTTGGGTTTTTTTTCTTTTCGCGTTTGTCCTCTTTCACTCGTTCTATGGTGGTTCACACTCCCTCTCATTTTCAAATGAAATTTGTGCTTCAAAATTTCCCCTTTTGCAATTATTGGTTTTGAAGGAAAAAAACACATTGAATTTCACAACAAATAATGTTCAATTAGGTGAGCAAACCATCCTTCAAAACTGATCAGTTTCTTAATTTTTATGGCACACCCTAGTAATAGTATGACAGTAAAATCTGAACGAAAGCAATAGTTTATAACTTTATATGCAAAGAATCCAATTCACTTCTGCTTATACAGACAATGTATAAGTTCAGCATCTGAAAGAGAATTCCAATTCTCATGGTCATTGATGAAGGTCATACAGACAGAGTGTAAGTTCAATTAGGTGAACAAACAAATGCATTTGGACCTCTATAGTGAATACAGACAAAGTATAAGCACACCTGAAAGAGAATTCCAAACTTCTGCTTTATCAGGGAAATATGAAAAACACTTGCGAGAAAGTTCATAAGCATCCACATACCATACACAAGTGAATAGCATACCTCAAGACAGCACCGTGTTGCATCACAATCACAAGTCACAACTAGTCAATTTCATAGAAGAAAAAACATTTATACACATCCAGTCTAGACATAAAAAAAATCCAAATGACTTGAAAATAACTAAAATCAATATAACACGAAACCCAGCATTGTCTAACGTCTACTGGGAAGGGAAGGACAGCTAACATAAAGGGAGGATTTTTACAATGGATGTATGTAACTCCATCCAAACAAGTTGGAAAGTCAAGAATCAAGCACAACCAGTAGTCAGCTGGAATCCTCTGATATGAGCGGCTTTTGTTTCCTGTCGAATGATCTTTGTCTTTGGCTCCTCTTGCTCGTCTTTGGAGTAGAAGAGCCGTTGTAATTAGACCTCACAGAACCGCTAACTTGCACATCATAGTTGTTTCCACCACGAGGAACGAATTTCCCAATCTCTACGCTATTATCAACACCATTACGCCCACCAAACGAGCCACCACCAGAGACAAGATTCATAGGATAAACAGAAGACGGACCATGACCATAACCACCACCCATTCCCAATCCGTTCCAATGATTGTTAGCAGACGCAAAGGGCATCCCGTAACCAACAGGGCCATATCCGGGCCACGCCATTTGATATCCACCACCATAAACTCCACCATAGCCATTTACAGAAATACCCCTGTGGCTTGGATAGAATCCGCGGTTAACATTGGCAGGCCAATACGGAGGAGCAACCCATCCACCACCAGGACTCAAGTTCTGACCATTACATAAATTCCTACTAGACTCTTTTGGTATTGCCCTCTTCACCTCCACGGACTTTCCGCCCAATACATGAAAGCTGTTGCTTGTAATCTTCTCAACGACGTCCTCAGAGTCGAATGTAATGAAACCGAAACCCCTAGGCCTATTGGTCACATTATCATACATGACAACTACATCAGTAATTCTACCAAACTTCTCAAAGTAACTCTTGAACTCCTCCTCAGTTACATTAGCAGATAGTCCCCCTACGAAAATCTTCTTAGTCCTAAACTGGCTGTCATAGTTGCTATTAACACTACTCTCTCTGTGACTCTGATGAAATTGCTGTACACTTCTCGGTTTTGCTTTCTTAACTTCTACCTATACAATCATTCCCAAAAATAACACTCAATTAACCCTTCAAATCAGGGCTTTTTCAAAAAAGCGAAATTAGGGTTTAGGAGGGTTGAGAAAACTAACCGTTCTGCCGGAAATTTCATGGTGGTCGTCGAGGGCTTTGTCAGCCGAGGATGGATCGGTGAAGGTGACAAAGGCGAAACCCCTAGGGTTTCCAGTAGAGCGATCTTTGGCAATGATGGAGAATGAGACTTCGCCATAGCGGCTGAAGTAATCTGTAAGCGTAGTTGCGCTTGTATCCCGCGAAATTCCACCCACAAATAACTTCCCACTCTCGAAGTCAACCATGGCGGAAGGTTGTTGTTCCCGCTCCAAAAACCCTCAATTTCCCACTAGGTTTCAAATTTGAGTCACCATCTCTCTCTCCTTTACTCGCTTCCTTTTACTGATTTGTCTTACTCGTAGTCAGTAATGGTTATCAAGTACTAGTAAAAAAGAGGAATATCAAAGTTACAATGATGAGCAAGTTCCGGGCCACAGTTTATGGCCCAACAGGCCCATATAAATGTTATAAGAAGGCCTACGATAATGGATCGATAAGTCCAAAATAACGATATAGGTATTATAAATCGTAACTTAAAAACTTTTTTTTTGGTCAAATAAATCATAACTTAACTGTAACCTAAAGTGGAGGTTAAAAAAATTATTAAACAACCCATATCATTTTTAGATTGGACCCCAACATCTTTTTATTTAAAAAAATAATCTTTTATTTTTGGATATGATAAATTTTTATTCATATTTTTATAATATAGGATAAAAAATCTCATTATTAAACAATCTTTTATATTTGGATATGATAAATAGTAAAATTATTAAAATATTTTTTATACTATTATACAAATTCTAAAATATTTATTTTATATTAATATTTTATTTAATAAAAATCCGTACAAGGTACGGGAATACATACTAGTATGGCCTATGGCTAAATGTACACTGTTTTCTGGCTATATGTACAATATTTGGTGTGTCTAACTCAGAAATACGTTATGGTGAACATATCTTATGCATAAGCGCACCACTACCCCGGGGCCTTTTTTTCCCTTTTTATACTTAGGTTGAAAATATTGAATATGGTGCGCTTAAATAAGTTGTACCAAAACTCGTTATATTTTGTTTATTATTATAAGAAAACGTTATATTCCTTTAGAATCATTCATTCTTATATGAAACCATTACACTTTTTTAGAATCGTTTATTCTTATAAGAAATCGTTATATTATTTTAGAATCGTTCATTCTTATAAGAAAACGTTATATTCTTTTAGAATCGTTCATTCTAATAAAAAATTATTATATTCTTTTAGAATCGTTCACTCTTTTTAATTCTTGTTTTTCGGAGATTTATATTTTTCATATCTATTTTTATTTACTTTTAATTCACTTAACCGTTCACGGATACTGTTTTTTCAATTTATTCAGCCGATTTGTTATTATGAATAATTTAACTTATAAAAAAGCACTAGATATCTAAGCTAAAGGCCTGCATAATATTTTATACTCCGTTGTTGTCGTGGGAAAAACAATCTTTTGCGTGCGAATAATGGGAAATTGAGAAGGAAGAGATGGAATTCACATGCACATAAAATGAGTAAACTAATCAAATCATGCTAAAATAAACTTTTTCGAGAAAGACCCACATTGCATGTGAGCCTCTAAGGTTTGAACGAGAGAGATCATGCTCCGATGTGCATGTGGTGGCGTGAAGCCCCAAAATCAAAGCATGGATGCCACCATTTCTTCCTTCAAAAGAGTTTGCTTCAATTCATTTGGTGAATTAAATTGTATAATTCAAATCGGAGTACGTAAACAGGGCATCTCTAGGTGTTATATAGTATGATTTGTCACTATTATATTAGTATATATTATAGCTTTAGCTAAGTCTTCCATCTCCAATTTGACACTTTCTCTAGGCCCCAAACGAAGCATTATATAATGTATTTATTACGTATACCTTGGTGCCATATAATGCCCAAATGTCAAAAGCTTCCCACTTTACAAGCCATATGATCGAAAGTAGAAAAATGTTAATACATAAGAGTTTTGCCTAAGGCTGACATTGGTTTAAAACCGAACCAAACTAATAAAAATTGAAAATCGACATACATTAGGTTTAAGATGAACCAAAAATTGATTTGGTTTTGTCAATTTGAGATGGATAGAACCGAACAAAATTAAACCAAAATAGAACCAAATCGAAACAATAATTTGAAAATTTTTTAAACCGAAATCCAAATCATATCGGTTTCGGTTTCGTTGGTTCGGCTTAAAATTTCGGTTTAAACCGACCCATGCTCAGCCCTTGTTTTACCGCTCTACATGAGGATAGCCTAGTGGTACGTAGAAGATATTGGAAGATGTTAAAAGGATCAAATATCTTTTTTTTCATTGGGTTAGTCGATCGACTAGTATAAACCAATTTACCTGCCTCGTTGTCATTATCGACTTGGTCACGAGCCCAAAATTACAATCGAAGGTGGATATATCTCGTCTTAAAAATAATTAATTTTTTTTTGCCTTGTTTAGTTTTTGTTTGGTTGGTCCTATACCTAGAAAACCTAGAAAGTAATTTTCTCTATTTATTTATTTGGGGTTTGTGGCCGGCCATGAGAATTGAGAAAAGCGGACTGGAGAGTTTCAAGCCAAACGGCCCAAACCTTAATATTTTCTGAAAACAGTTTGTCTTTAAAAGTCCACATATCGAGTGCCCATTTTTATTAAAAACGGTGTGAATATAATGTAATAACCTTGGATTAGTAATTTTAAAAATTGCTACAAAAAAACGCACTAATTGCATCAAATTATATTCCACATAAGGGCTTAAATTTTGTTGGGGTGAACTAAATAGCCTCAACCACTGTTCTAAAAATCCTTTCTAGGCTCCGTTTAGGCCCCGTCCAAACGCTGGAAGGTCCTAGCCGTCCAAGCCGCATAGGCACCCGTCTAAGACCGCCTAGGACACTGTTCAGGCCGTCCAGACGCTAGGCGGTCCCTCTCCGCTCAGCATCCGCCTAGCGTTTTTTAGAACATTGGCCCCAACTAGGGACGTAGGATATTTATACGTACTTGTTGTCATGTGGATGATAATTTGAACTTTTGAAGTTGCAAAAAATATCTCAAATTATCATCCGAGTTGCAATCACTAGTTCAAGCATCAACAGATAATATTACCTTTAATGACTTGGGATTAATTTGTCACACAATCATTATTATTATTTTTATGTCTTTATAAGCTCTCATTATCATTTATAATTCGTGAACATCGATTATGCTTTAAGCTAGTTTCACAACTCATCCTTATGGTTAAGGTTTTCTTTTGCAATTTTTTTTAAAAAAAGTTAAGACTATTTTTCAAAAGTATTCAAAAAAGGGGACATTTCCTGTAATTTTATTTTGTCATGTAAGGATATATGCATGGGCCAAACGTACATGTGGTATGGAATGGTATACCAGATATCGATATAAGGAAAGGGTGGGGGCACGCCAATTCCCAATTTCGAAGAGATAGGGATAAATAAAATTAATCGGCTGGATTAAGCCGTGGAATTTGGTAATTACTAAATTACTCAACCACACAACTCACACACATATGCCTCGTCTCGTTATTAGGACTTAAGAGAGAGTTGGTAATTGTTTAATCATTTTCTTAGTGTGATTTAAATTAACCGAGTTTCGAGTTCGTTATTCATGAATTCCTTTGTAAGTCATCAGTTAATGATTGATTTAATGGGATAAATTAGCATAAAATGCTTTTTTTTTTGTATAAGACATGTGTGATTCAATTAGCTAACCAAACAAAAACCTACAACAATGTTTAATTAGTCAGGGAAAAAATAGATTTTATGGTTTAGTAACGAATCTAATTGTTGAGCATGGTTAGTCGCAAAAAAAGAAAATGGACCGAACAAAATTTGTACCTAGCTATGAATTTTTGGCTAATCAAAATGTAGGTTGGACACACGAAATGCATAGTGATTAAGCGATCGATGAGTGATAATAAAAATTGTGAATGATGATTTTTATCTATAATTTTTCTAACATATATTCAAAGGTCATAAGATAAGAATACTGATTAAAAGGGACAACCCATGGAAGATGCAAGGTGCAGTGTGCACCCTAATACCTTCTCACAAAAAAAAAATGCCTAATACGGAGTAATACTTTATCTTGAAATTCTCAAAAAATTATTAGGTTAGTTGTAGTTGTTGATTTTCAAATCTTCTCTCTTTTAAAATTCTTAATTCCCAATAACAAATATTAACTTTTAGGGCCCAAATTTTAATTTTGACTAATTTTACTTGTTAGAACTTTTTTTAATTTTAAACAGGGCCCCAAAATATCATTGACCGTCACTGTCGTTTAGTTACTAAAACCTTAAAAAGAAGTTATTAACCTTTGTTAAAAAATTTAAATAACCATATATAATATATTTCAACAAATCCTTTCCAATTTAATGTTCTTAATCTATAACCTGGACAAGGTTAGAAAAAATATTTTATCTCACAAAATTATCAATAACCAAAATCAAACCCAGTAACAGTCCCATATCATGTTCGTTGTGCTTACATTTTGAGTTGCCTGAGTTCTACCCAGATCTAGACAGTGCCCACTTTTGCTCGTGTATAACATGAACTAATAATCTGTGAACGTCCATAGGCCATAACTAGAGAGTCGTGCACATATAAACCTAGTATCAATTAACAATTAAAAACATAAAATAAAATCTTATAAATAGTATAGTTATTTAATCCCAACTTTTCCATTACTTCATATCTTCTTCACTATGAAGATTGAAGACCCACAATTTGTAGCTTGTACAATTATTTGAAGTGTGAGAGAGAGAGAAAGGAGAGAATAAAGTAAAAGGAGGCCCACTAGTTGGTAACAAACTAACAACCAAATTAAACACAAAATTACATATATACACTCCCTATCGCCATGGATTTAAGCATGTCGGCTTAGAGGAAGCTGTTGCCTCTCTTCTTTACTTGTATTGCCCTAGTGGTACATTGTATTGGTAGTGTGTGGTTCATTTCCTGCCACCAAAGCCATTGGGTCCCTCTAACGCGTCGTTTTAACTCGGAGCACGTACCCCAAATGGTAAAATAGTGTCACGCACTATATATATATATACAACTTTACTGAGCAAAATAACTTTTATAAAGAAGGTAAATTGGTCACTTTCACTAGGGAAAATGGGGCACCAGCTAGCACTCAAACGTGACCCCGAGAATCCGTACGTACTCGTCCAACCTACTTGTTGTTTTCAAATTTAATTTTAGAGGGGTCCAACGTACGTCCACTCTCCATACTGTGATTTTTTTTAATTCACTCAATTTTTTGAAAGTTCGGATGGTTTTGATAATGACAAACGTCATATAGAAACTAACGTGTTATATTCAAGTATTTCAAGGGAACACCAGGTCTAACGAAGAATTTCCGAGAACGCAAAAGGAACACAAGAATATATGATAGCAAGTTCATATCAAAGGAACTCTGGAGAGAACAGTTCACATCACATGAGAACTCACATGTGCAAACAAGATCGTTGAGCGTAAATCGCGGGATCCTGTCTTGGACATAACGAAGGCTCAGTATGAGGAACAGGCTGAAGCGAGTGATCCATCGGCCTGATTGATTCTCAAAGTTGATTAAGTTCAAATCAAGTCACATGTGAAAATTGTAAACTTGGCGTGCAAGACAAAGGGTATTTCGGACAACATGAAATTAAAGATTGCAGCCCAAGTTCAAATGTGTATAAAGTCAAATGAATAGTGCTTGGAATAAGCACTTCTCGCAGAACAAACATTCACATACAAAAAAAGAAAAAGAGGCAAGAGAAGAGAAGTCCCCAACAACGGGTGTTCGATCTCGGCGACGGCGAATCCAAGTTCCCAGGAGTTAGGGAACTGCGACATTGAGCTCAAGGTGCAAGATTCGATCTGTCGTATGTTTAGTTGAGTTGTTCGCTTATGAACAAGGCCGAGAAGGCTTACTAGTGTTACTAGAGTTGGGAAGAACTGCTAGGTACAAAGAAGTGTAAGTCTTGCCTGTGTAACTAGGGAACAATCAATAAAATAAGTAAATCGTTCAAAATCTTCCAACCGGAGGTAGAAGTTTACCCACACAATTAGTTGGTTGTTGTGGGGTTTCTCTATAAAGGAACTGTGTCGTTTGTATTCTGCATTACTTGCTAACCGCCAATTTCCAAGCTCTTACTAATGCACGACGATCCAACAAGTACAAATAAATTAAACATTAGATCACTCTTACATGATAGATGGTTAGCATAAATTAACATTAATTAGTTCATTCTTCTGATAGACCGAGGTTAGTGTTTAAATTATCAAGACGGATATGAATATGACTTTTTGAACTTAGTAATCATATATCGTCAATATACTAAATATCTATCGGCATAAAAATTGGGAGATAAAATAAACTAGTAGATAATTAAGTTTATGAATTACCTTTTTAATTATTAATTGATTTTAGGGTGAAATTTTCTTGAGCTTGTTAATTTACTAGGCTTAAGTATGCATGATTCTCTATTATAATTCACGGATTTGCATATAGTATTAAAGCTCACGGTTTGATAATGGACTCGTTTTTTATTTCTTTAGGGATTTGCATATAGTATTGACGCTTGATGTTACCCTCTTGTTCTTGAGTTGACTTGGCTATAAAGAGACAAAGATAGAACCGTCCATTGCATAGGCCAATCATGCTCTTGCTTTAAATTAATCATGTGTGTTCAATGATATATGATCGTGTGTTTATATATGTTGGATCAGTGTTAGTTCCCTAACACTGATCCAACAATTTCCCCCTTTTTGATGATGACAAACTTTTATAAAATGCAGGTCAGGGAAGTGGAAAGATACGAGAGATTAAGCACCAAAATAACACAAGCAATAGTGTTAGGAAACTAACACTGGAACAATGGTTTCTCTATTCGAGAAATCGAAGTTTTGATAATGACAAACAAATGTGGAACTAATTCCCTTACAAGTAATTTCAGGAAAGATAACAGGATCACATGAAATGAAAGGAAAACATTCCCCATGACGCCATTTGAGTACGTGGCAAATAAAGTAAAGGATAAAGAAGACTTTTCACTATTGTCTTGGGCGGCAAGCCAAGTTCCGAATGAATAGAAATGAAAAAAGGGTACGCTAGTCTTTTTGAATAGTAACGTACTCCCCAAGACAAGAAGGGCAAATGCGTCAGAAGCTAAAAGTGGAAACTTTATAAATAGTATGCGATGCCGCTAGGTCAAATTAAGCTCTCGAATGCAAAATCACCAGATCCAAAAGGAAAGAAAGTGAGAGCCTGAGCTGATCCAGAGAAGAAGACGATCCAGTAGTACGAAAAAGGAAGTTTCGTGACAAGACGATGGAGACTGTGTGAAGATCACCATCGGCTTGAAAGATTTGGTTCCTGAAATAAAAGGAACTGCATAGGAACGAGTCAGGTTCACCATCTATATTCAATTATGTTTAGATCTAGGAATTCCGATGACTTAGTCATTAGTATTGTTTGTGAGTGGGATTGCGAACAATAGAGAAGTTCGACTTTGTATTGTGTATCTTGAGATCTATCAATAGTAATATAGTGTGTGTTCAAAATCATCCAAGGGAGGTAGAGGTTTACTCTTCAGCTAGTTGGCTGTTGAGGTTCTTCTATAAGGAACTATGTCATTGTCTTTGTTCCGTTTTAATTTTCTGTGTTGCTTTATTCCGCTGCGTAAGGGAACTGTCACTGGAACAGTTCCCGACTTGTCTTAACTAACAAAGATCTACGATCTTACAATATAGGGTGAGTGATCAGATCACAGATCTAATCCATTTCTAGATCTTAATGTTAGGAACAAATTTGATGTCGACGAAAACGAGTTTTTGTATGAAAGAATCCTCTGAAATAAACTGAAAATTAAACTTCTCCAATCGAAACTTCACTCAAAAAATAGAGTACTAATTAAATAAAGGATCTTTAGATGCAAGAGGATAAATTTGGGCCATCTATCTGACTATCTCATGGGACCAAATATTCATAAATCATACTCCAATATTGACGACAATACTATACAAGTAATACAACATTACAACTTTCATAGTATTTAAAAAAAATTGGCATGCACAATAATGCCATTTAGTTTAGGTAGATTTTTTTTTATAAGGATTAGGAAAATCAAGTCATTCATACGCATATCGCGCGCTTATAACATATCGATGGATGAGGTTCTGAAGTTACGATGTTGCACTGATTTTGAAGGGGTTTGTTGGGTAAGTTGTGTCAAAGCTCGGCGGGCTACAATACGAACGGAGGGGGAGATCGTCCCAGCGCACATGCGTGACAGACCCGTCACATAAACTCATGGGGTTCCATGCTAAAACCAATTGATGATAGGAGGAGTAACCCAAAGACATATATTTAAGCTAATCTTACTTTAAATTTTCGATATAGGAATTCTTTCTTCCACAAGTTTAAAGTAGAATGTCAGTTTCAATCAATTTACATAGACCGAATTGTCCATGTGAGTCAATCTTAAACTTATATTAATTTCATATGAAAATAACTAACCCTAAGATCTAACTATCCAAATAAAATCTCATTTTACACTAGAAATTCGTTTTGTTCTTGATCCAAACACTCGCAATTGTGCATGCATGTGTTCCAATATAATTAAAACCATCAATTAATCCAACAACCAACTTGCCTTGAATTAGCTAATTAATAACATAAGTACATGATACGCAATTGCAACCTTGTCACCTTTAGCTTAGGAATCTTTCAATTTGACTATTAATTTCACACACAAAGGAGATCTCAATCCTCTTTCATGTATATAATAGACTCTTATAATACCATTTGGAGTCGGCCAAGTACAACAAAAATATTTTAAAAACATTTATCATATCATGTTTAACAATAATTTTATTGGTTTTAAAACAAATCTAAACTTCTATTCACGTTCATCCTACTTGGCGTGGTGGTTCAACTTGTGTGAAGCGGTACTTTCGAGACGCGAGACAAAGACATTTCATCGGTATGATTCCAAAAATAATGATTTTTTTTACTACTATTCTAAAGTTCCCAACACGAGTTTTAATTATTTTAAAGTTGTTTCATTCTGAATCTTTGGTTGTAATTGGTTTACCGACTCATCTTATTTCTTAAGCTATTTTGTCAAAAATTTCTTTTTCAAATAAGTTTTTTTTTAAAAAGTAATCTTTTATTTTTTAAAACAAAAACACAGTTTTATAATACTAACAATCAATTTCAAATAATTTATTTTTCAACGACATTTTATCCTAGCTGGACCAAAATATTCTATCAATTTTTTTTTTTGTGTAGATAGATAATTAAATATAGAAAAAAATAAATAAATTTGAAAGGATATTTCGATCCAATCTATCTATAACTATATATTAAAGCTTTCCTTTTTCGAGCCACCAGAACGATTCACGCCTCACCTCATATTTATAAAATTAATTTTTATTCCTAATATTTTAACTTTTTTCTTTTGAAAATTTTCTTTAACTATTTAAATCAATCTTTAACATCAAACAAATATCTATTTAGTATAATAATATCTTTTGAAAACTTCCTTATAAAATTATTTAAAATTAAAGATAATAATTTTAAAATATCTTTAAATAAGTATAAATATCTTTTATCTTTTATATGATGTCTTTTCACGAATTTATTTATAGATATTGATGGTGCGCAAAATAACCCGCTAATTAATAAGGGGGAATTAGCAAATATAAAGTACAAAAGAGATAAATTGCCGCGTTATACATACGCGTCAAAGCTCAATATATATAATCTATAACTTTGCATGACTAAAGCAAAATGTATGCATGTATATGTTGGAATAGCAAGCAATAAATTTCTCATCCCAACAAGCACAATTCGGCCCATTTGGGGCATAATTAACTTGTATACGTATTGCGGTGTTAAAATGCTGGCTCGCATGAATCATGGTCATGCCACCATGCATATTCCACGTAAGCATTGGCTTATGATTTTCATAAGAAAACTCGTCCCACATCGAATGTTTGTGTACACGCTAGCACGTGGATGAAATAGGAAGGCACTATGATCAAATAAAAGGGTCGAAAATCCTCTCTGGCTCGAGAACTTTCTCGTTTGCCAAAGCTCGACGTGTTTGATCTCCGAGTGAGATCGCGCTATAAACGGTATAAGGTCTAAAGACTTTATTCGTAAAGAGCACAAAAACAATCGGCTGAGGGGTGGGGAGGAGGAATAATCCACGTACGAAAACCGTTAGGTTGTACGAATCCCGAGAGTTAGTATTTTTATAATCCCATTTATAGCGCAAATTATATCGGGTTTCAACAGATATATTTTTCTTTTGTAATAAAAAAATTAATGATAAATACTTATAATGTTTAAAAATAATTAAAATAGGTAATATCTATAACTATATATTAAAGATGTACCTTTTCGAGCCACCTGAATGATTTTACCCCCACCTCATATTTAAAAAATTAATTTTTACTTTTAATATTATAACTTCTTTCTATTAAATTCTTTTTAACTATTTAAATTTATCTCAAACATCAAACAAATATCTATTTAGTAATTATAAATACTTATCATTAGTTTTTTATACAAGAAAATCACTATTATATAAATTCATCAAAGATATATGCTAAAGTATTTATATTTATTTTAAGGTATTTTAAATATTTTATCTTTAATTTTATAGACATTATAAATAAGATATTAATAAACAAATATAAAGATAATATAAACTTCAATATAAGTAATTTATTGCTCATAGAATGTATATAATTTTTTAATCAAATATTATATTCTTCTTATTTTATTAATTTACTAAAAATAGATAATAAAGTATTTAATAGATATATTGAAATATTTGATAAACACTAAATTTACGTACATGAAAATTAATAAAATATGAAGAATATAATATTTGATTAAAAAATTATTATCCAACAAAAGACATTGAAAGTAGCTTTCTCCCAAAAGACTAGATCAGGCCCTTGCTTATCCCACTTGTTCTTTGCTGATGACATCGTTCTCTTTGCCGAGGCGTTGGTTGATCAGATGAGAGTGGTCATGAGATGCTTGGATCAGTTTTGTAAGGCGTCGGGTCAAAAGATAAGTCATGCCAAGTCGAAAATCTTTGTTTCTAAGAATGTGCGGAGGAGTGTTCGTGATAGGCTTGCGGAGGTCAGTGGGTTTACGGTGACTAGCAATTTGGGGAATTATCTTGGCATGTCGGTTATTCATAAACCCATCAATAAGCACACTTATGAGGGGCTCCTGGATAAGTTCAAGTCCAAGTTGGCGGGCTGGAAAGCGGCTACTCTTAGCCTTGCGGGAAGAACAACGTTAATTAACTCGGTGCTTACTTCACTCCCTGTGTATTCGATGCAAACAACTTTGCTTCCGGCTAGTGTCTGTAAGAGTATTGATAAGCCGAACAGAGGATTCCTTTGGGGCAGCAATAATGAGAAAAGGAAAATGCACAAAGTTGCTTGGTGTGAAGTTGTCAAGCCAAAGTCTCAAGGTGGATTGGGGATCCGTTCTATGAAGGAACTCAATATTGCTCTTGTTGGTAAACTTGGGTGGCGATTTGTGATGGAAGATGGTGGCGTTTGGACTTCAGTTCTCATACATAAATATGTGGATACAACTCTTGGTAAATCAGTGTCTTGTTCCCACATTTGGAAAGCTATTAGAGCTGGAATTTCTGAAGTGATTATTAAGGGCGCCAAATGGCTTCTTCGGGATGGTAAGAGCATCCATTTCTGGACTGATGCGTGGTTGGTTGAGCAGCCCCTGCTGAGCTTCGCTTCGGGAATGATCAGTGAAACGCAGCTGCAGGCCCGGGTGGCGGATTTGTGGGGGCATGACACAGGTTGGAAATGGTCGGAGCTGGCGGGGAATCTTCCAAGTTCTATGCTGCCGAAGCTCGCTATTGCTGCTGTAATTCAGGACTCAGAGGAGGTGTGCGATGAGTTGTGTTGGGGCCCTGCAGCCGAGGGGAATTACACCGTTAAATCAGGTTATGAGCTGTTGCAGGATACCAGCTATGGCATGATTATGGATGCCCCTTTATTCAGCAAAATCTGGAAGCTTACTGTGCCGGAGAAACTTCGTGCGTTTATGTGGTTGGCTAGTAAGGGAGGAGTTCTTTCAAATGTCGAGAGGCGTAGACGGCATATTAGTAACAACACCAACTTTAGCAGATGCAATGGCGTCGAGGAGACGTTCGAGCATCTCTTCTGTGATTGTCCACAGGTTACCATGATTTGGTTTGATCTATCGGTTAATAACTTTGATCGTTCTTTTTTTCAGGATTCCTTTGCTACATGGTTACGGAGGAATATCTTGGAAAGTAGGAGTTGTGAGTTTGGAGAGTGGAATGCGGTTTTTGCTATGGTGTTATGGTGGACTTGGCGTTGGCGGAATGAAAAGATTTTTCAAGGGGTCGAAGCACCGACGAATAAATCTGATTTCATCATCCGAAGACTGCGTGAATATAGAGAAGCTACATGTACTATTTCCCCTACTACTAGTATTTCCAATAGTGTGCTACAGGAAATTGCTTGGACTAAACCTGAGATTGGGTGGGCGAAAATCAACACTGATGGAGCGGTCAAAGATGGATTGGCGACATCGGCAGGAATCATTAGAGACTCGGAAGGGCGCTGGATCGGTGGTTTTGTCCACAAGATTGGGGCTTGCTCGGTGCCGATGGCGGAGATGTGGGGCATTCTGGACGGTTTGAAGTTTGCCTGGAATATTGGTCTTCGTAGAGTTATTATTGAATCGGACTCTTTGATTGTTATTAGATTGTTACATTATAACTTAAGAAGAGTCATCCGTTGTCTAGCCTGACATTACAATGCCAAAGCTTTTGTCGTAGGGATTGGATTATCCGATTCCGTCATGTCTATCGCGAGGCAAACTGCGTGGCGGATTGCCTCGCCTCTGTTGTTTTTAGTTATCCGTTAGGTTGCCATGTATTGCTTGCCCCGCCTGAGGGAATTTCTTTTCGCATTATTGATGATGTTAGGGGTCAGGCTATACCCGTTTGATGACTACTTAACTCATTTTTACTATTATTAATAAAACTCATCTCGAGGAAACGGAGAATACCGCCTCTCCTTCAACCAAAAAAAAATTCATTTCAAGATACTCTTACCCGATTTTTTCTTGTTCATCACCAAGGACTGAGTAAGGAGTTATAACGCATTTATGATTGACAATAATTTTTGCAGCATTACTTCACAAATAGTATTAATTTCAGGATGACGATGTAAGTGTGTGAGTGTGTCATAGTTTAATGACATTTGTCCTGCCGTTCTCAAATAACGCATAAATTCTCAGTTTTTCACCTTCTTAATTAGAGAGTACGTTAAGAGAATTAGAGGGCAATTAAAACTTTGGAATCTAATCACTCTTTAACTCTAGCGATACATAGCTTTAATCGCATACCACTAATAATTCAAGATATTATGGTGTAGTTGACTATAATCTATTTATATGGCAGTATGACGGTTTGGGACTATTCATGCATGGGTGATACACGATAATTATGTTAAAAAAATATATTAGAATAATTAGTTACATTAGGTTTTATTTAGAATATTATGTTTCTTTTTATATAGCGATTTGATTTTATCTTTTAAGTAGCATTATCTTTTAATTTCAGCAATTAGGATTTCTTGTTAGCGAGATATTAGAGTATTATAAATACTCGTACGTTGTTATGAATTCAATGAGAAATCAGAAAAGTTATTTTTATTATCTTCCTAAAATCTCTAAATTTATCGTTCTTCAACCCCGTGGCTACCAACCACGTTTATCGAGTCAAACCCACATTGGGTGCGTCTCAATCGAGTCGGAGTCCACACCGGATTAGGCTCAACCCCCTTGACCAACAAGGATTTCCGATACACGATTCACACCGGATCCGTATCACGGGGGTTTAACAATTGCACCAAACTTGTATAACCAAAGCATCATTGCTCGGTAACAATAGTTGGAGTTCAATTCGAGCTAAAATTGGAACTGATTTTTAAATTATACTCTCCCTCCTCCGACTTTTTTACTTCCAAAACACATTTCACAAAATAAGTCCCTTTTCATTAAATAACACATTTATAATTTCAAAATATATTAAAAATCTATATTCATTTAAAAACACATTGAAAGTATAATCCAACTCACTAAATACTATAAAATTATTATTATTTTACTATTTTAAACTTATCTTAAAATATGTGGAAAAAAACTCTTATATTACAAAATGGATGTAGTAATGTGCACAATATTTTCTACTTGTACATGAAAAATTGATATGAGTGCGAAAGGAGGCTCAACTAGTTAGTTTTAGGATCGGTAGATTTCTAAAAACGTGAATGAATGACTTTTAGGGTGCGTTTGGCAGTGGAGTTTATAAGACTTATCCCACTTTTCAAAAAAATGAGCTTCAGTTTGCTTGTTCGACAATACCAAACTTATAAAAATTTATCGGACTTATCGAACTTATTTGAGCTCAAAAAATAATCAGCCTTCTCCACCTTATGGGACTTATTGGAAGTAGCTTATCAAATTCTTTTACAACTCTTACCAATCCTTACAAATTTACCCTCAGATTTGGCATTTCTATCTCGACAACATGCTTCTTCGGATGAGCTAAGGCGATTTTTGACCACTTGCTTCTCACAACATTCATGTGGATGTTCGGAGAGAATCGAAGGCGAGGTAGTGAAATGTCCAATTGGAAAACACGTGTAGTGCACATGCTATTTCATGAAATTAGATTCAAGCCTCGCGTGCAAATCACGTGTTTGTTAAGTGTCCTTCCACTTTAAGGGTATTTTGGTAATTTAGCACCTAAAATAAACACCAAAAATATATCTTTACCAAACACCCCCTAATTTATTAGAAAAAAATAAACACCCAATTTTAGTATCTACTTTCAGCATCTAATTTCAATATTAGAACAAATAAATATCAGCTTCATCAACACCATAATTAAGCATCATCATCGATAAGTACCCAGTTATCGAACGAACCCTTAAATTGCACAAACATGCATTGTCTAAACTGAATCCATTTTTATATTGAATGTTTATTTTTTGTAATTTTATAAATTTCGTTAGTTATTGTTTAAAAGTACATAAACATTGGTCTAAACATGTATTACTTTTTGTTGTTTGATGTCCATCACTTCTTGTTTTAAAAGTGCATAATTTTTGCTCAAATATATTTTAACAATGGCCTAAATATGCACTAGTTCTTTTATTGGGTAAGAATTAGAGGGGACTCAACCTATCCTAAAACATTTTTTTAGATAAGAGCGAAAATCTCTTAATGATTTTTTATTCGTTCCATAATAAAGAAGTGGCCTAGTGAATTAATCTTATCTGCCACCTTATTAGCTTTTCTAGAAATGTGCTTAATCTACATTACCTCAAAAGTTAGTAAAAGCGTCACGATGTTAGTAATAATCAACTCAACTTCTGATGAGCAATATAAACACTATTAATAAGTTTATCACTTGATATGAACCCGTTTCCGGATTCACCGTAGGATCTTTGTCTTAAACTCGTATTGTGTCTCATGAACAAGTAACCGATAGTTTGAGGCGTGGAGCCTAGAATCAAGACAAAAATTTAGAGTGTAGAGATGAGAAACTCGAATCCAAGGGAGAACTCGAGAGAGGAAGAGAGAAATTGGAGAAGATGACGCCTAACAATGAGAGTGTGGACTAAATCCGACAACACTTCGTTATCATTCAATCAAGCGTGGAAAACAAGAGAGGTGAGATTCCTCTATATAGAGGAGGCGTCGAACAAAACCCTAGAGTGACATGGGACGACTAGAGGATGGCATGCAAGCGAGCCTAACGTCGGCCCAAGCTAAAAGAAACCCTTCTAAAAGTAGCCAAAGTCATTACAAGCAAGTTTAAGAAGGGAAAGATGCTAAAAATAGTATAAAAGATAGATGGTCACGATGGCCTAGTCACGAGTGTCGCGACAAGGGCATCGACGCGCCAACGTCGTGGCACAAAGCTGTCGCAGCCGCTGTGCGTGGCACGCCATGTGCCCACGAGAACCTCATGTTTCGGCGTGGCTCGGCGCGGACAAGGCAGTGGCGTGGTCTGAGGCGAGGTCCTCGACGCCGAGTGACGGTGCAGTGCCGATGGAGACTAGGCATGCGAAGTCTGGCTCGGCATGCGAAGTCTGGCTCGACCATGGATGTGTCGTGGCTAGCGAGCGTGCGCGCTACGATAGATGTCGTGGCACGAGCAATGACGCGGGTCCTAACTCGTGTGTTGGGCCGATCAAAGCGAACTAAGATAGATTCCTCCTCTTGGATAGTCGTCATACTCAGGGTCACATCATATCTCCTTCTATACCAATCCGTCAAAGGTTGAGATTTCGTGTTGCTAAGAGAGCATATGTCTTAGGGCCAAAATTCTCAAGTTTAAAGTTCAGCACTTTTTACCACCCATTTGCCTTTCCTTCATGATCCTTGATAACAAAATCAATGGTCACCTAATTTGGGGTTAATCATGACCCGTCAAAAATAATTTTGAAGGCACACGGATTGGGATTTACTCACGAGACATTGCATCTTTGTGGTCGTTGTTACTCACTAAACATGTCTTGTTGGTTTACATGCGACTTGTTTGGCCTAATAAGGTGAGTAATGCAGTGTAGGACATCGTTTATTATATCATTTCTAGAATGTTGGAAAATAGTTTTACTTCATTGAGATCGAAGAGTTGAGCAACCGACGGCCAACAACCTTCGTGCGCCAAATACTCCACCAACTAATGGCTAATTCCAT